>CM076991.1:47383348-48633348 GCA_039090855.1 Macrothele yani | reverse complement strand
GAATTACATCTTCAATTAGTTAAATTTTGGTTGTTGGCTTTTTTTCATTGAGCCACAATTTTTCGATCGGGTTTAAGTCCGGGGACTGTGGTGCCCAATCAAGATGCTGAATATTTTTTTCCTGAAACCATTTTTTCACTACTTCAGTACGATGGTAGGGAGCATTGCCATTTTGAAAAATAAAATTGTCCCCATAAAATCTTCTAGATGATGGTAGCATCTTGTTTTCTAATATCCAGATGTATTTCTGAACATTTACCGTACTATCGACAATATGGAGGTTCCCAACGTCATGTGCGCACGTGCAGCTCCAAACCATGACCTTAACCGGATGCTTAACAGTAGTCACGAAGCAACTTGGATGCAATTCTTCATGCTTGAATCTCATTACATAGGCACTACTCTGATTCCCATTAAGGCAAAATTCTGATTCATCACTGAAAAGAACATTTTCCCATTTGCTTGGTTGTCCATGAGACATGCTGTTTTACCCACTGAAGTCTACGCTGTCTTTAATTTTGATGTGCAGTTAACAGTGGTTTCACCAGCCTTTGTAGCCACGTAAGTCATAGTGAAGCAGCCTCCTCCTAACAGTAGATGTACTAACAGAAACATCAGTCACTTCAGACCATCTTTGATGCTTATCAGCAGTCATTAAGCAACTTAGATGGAATTCTTCATGCTTGAATCTCATTACATAGGCACTACTCTGATACCCATTAAGGTAAAATTCTGATTCATCACTGAAAAGAACATTTTCCCATTTGCTTGGTTGTCCATGAGACATGCTGTTTTACCCACTGAAGTCTACGCTGTCTTGAATTTTGATTTGCAGTTAACAGTGGTTTCAGCTGCCTTTGCAGCCACGTAAGTCATAGTGAAGCAGCAGCCTCTTAACAGTAGATGTACTAACAGTGACATCAGCCACTTCAGACTATCTTTAAAGCAATTCAGGTGAATTGATCCTCATGTCTGCCAAGCTTAGCGTTATGAGCACTCTGTCGTGCCTGGTTGTAGTGGATCTAGGCTTTCCACTGCGACGAATGTTTTTAATATCAGCAGTGTCTTTTTACTTTCTTCAGTGGCCTAATAAATGTAGATTGTTTACAGCCCACTCTTTCAGCGATTTACTTTGAAGAATATCCCTTTTCATGCAGAACAACTATTTTTACTGTGTCCGCTGTGGACAACTCTGTAGGTTTAACCATTATTGAGAATGTACACAAATTATACCCTAATGGCAACAAGAAGCGACCACTACAATGCTCTAGTAGCAAGCAAGCATGAGAGCATTTGTCATTTTCATGTAGGACTTCCGTCCACAGGGAGTAGAGTTTAGGTCCCAGCCACCTACAGCGAGATCGCCTTTTGGGCAGGACACAGAAACGGAAGGAATGAGAGCAAGTCTAGCGACTTTTGACACAACAGTTTGTAGTGAGATTAGAGTACAGTAGATGGCGCCACCGTACAAGTACGATATTGCACATGGATGGGTGAGAGAATTTCAGGGAGGACATAGGAAAGGATACCCATTTAACCAGTGGGTCCAGCCTGGGGGCCGTCACTTTACGTGCTCGTCCGATGCACGGCGGATATTCAGCGATTGTTAGTAAATCACACCATCTCTGAAAGATCAGCCCAGGTTAGAACCTGGGGACCCAGCATCGATAATCTGAAACACTAACCACTAAGCCATCCGCGGCTCACAATGCTCTAGTAGCTCTGCATCAAACCTTATAAAGGCTGGAATAGGATTAGGATAGCATTAGGAAGCAGACAATCAGGTAAAATAATGTCTATGATTGGCTGTAACAACTGATACGTGAATTTCAATTTTTGTCAAATCCCGTATTTTATGTCATATCTTAATAACAGAAGTAGCTACTGGGGGGAGGGGGACTAATTTTTGAAATCTCCATTAAATTACGCATCTAATGACATACAAACGATGAAATAACTATAATAATTAGTTAGTTAAAAAAATAGTTAAACTAAAAAATTCACGGTTTTGCAGGTGATGCAATACTTTTGCAGAGCACTGTAAATAGAACGAGTCTTAGGATTCTGAAAATACTAATTGTAGGCTACGGTAGAAGATACACATTATATATCGGCAGAATAAATTTTCGTAATCTTCATATTATATCCGGAAGTTTGTGTGACCTACATTATTATATGATGTATCATAACAACAGGATAAATCTTGTTATTAAACAGAATGCGCATTTAATCATAAATCATGTAGTTAATAAGGGCAGTTATGTTCGAAAACATATTTTGTTTAATCCAGTGTGCTTTCATTTTGATGTGGTTGGAGAGTGCTAATTCGTATGTTCAGGTAATGCTTTATGGCTACATGCTCCTGTCGAGTTCGCTGCTAGAGCAAATAAACGTTTGACAGAAATTTTAATTCGATTTCGATTTTGGAAAGCTATCTAATGGCGTGTAACTGTGAATAAATACTACAGAAAATTATCGCGCAAAGTGCATTCATTAACGGTTTCTGTTTTTATCCCTCCGAGATTGTTCAGTGCTTTACTACCAAAGAAGCAGAGATGAAATTGGCAAAATCTATCTTGAAAATTGGGCCTTATAAATATGGATGATGTGGAAGGTTATGTGTGATCTTCTGCTTTTAAGTAGCAGGAAAATTGATGAAAGTGAAATAAGTGCGTCATCCGTCTTCTTCTTGCTGTCCTTTTTTTTTTTTTTTTTTTTTTTGTCTTGAATTATAAGCACAAATCATACGTGAACGTAGTAGATATATTTTTTAGCACGTCTTTTGTAAAAAAAAAGATCGTGTTTATGTTATCGGTTTGCCCGTTCGTCTGTAGACACGATATCTCTGCAACTATTAGTCCGATTTGAAAAATTATTTTTGCATTGGGAAGCTTAAAATATGCGAATGATGATCCTTGATGATTTCATTTTTTTTGTTTTGTTTTTTTCCCCTTTTTACGATGAACAATTTCGCCGTTAGAGGGCGTAAATACAGATGACTTGAATTTAAAAATACGTTTTGCTTCTAAACATCCGATTGAAAAAATTATTGTATCTTTTGATTCCATTTATATCGAAGAGTATTTTAGGTATAGTTAGTTTTTCAAATTACGCATAGATTTTCCGCTAGGGGGCGTAAAAGTAAATTAGGTTTTCCCCGATATCTCTTTATCTAAAACACCATTTTGAAAAATATTTTCTTTAGCGGATACAGCTCCTGATGGAAAAATTTTTGCATATAATTTCTAATTTTTGGTAAAGAATACTTTGGCCACCAGGGTGCGTAAGTGTTAATTTTTGCTTCTGAGGTATTTGCCATAAAACATGAGCTTCTAAAATCTCGATTGAAAAAATTATTTCGTGGACCGATGCCACTCTCGTCAATAAATCTTTTCGGAATATTTTATTTTTAAAATATTACATTGTTTCTCCGCCAGGGGGCGTAGATGTATATCTTATTTTTGTCAATATCTATTTCTAGGAGTCCGATTTGAAAAATTCCTTCTTTGTTAGATAGTGTTTCCAGTGTGACATGTTTTTCATATAATTTCAAAATTTTCAAGTAATTTATAGACTTTCCGCTAAGGGGCGTAGAGGTAATTTGCGTTTCCACTTATATCTCAGCTTCTAAATCTCCGATTTCAAACATTCTTTCTGCACCGTATACAGCTCTTGGTGGGAAATCCTTTGCACATAATTTCTAATTTTTGTAAAAATGGTTTGGCCACCAGAGGGCGTAAGTCGTAATTTCCGCTTCTGATTTATTTGCAACAAAATATAAGCTTCTAAAATCTCGATTGAAAAAAATTTGTTTGTTTATCGGTACTACTCACATCAATAAACCTTTTTAAGGAACATTTTTTTCTTAAAATAATGCATGGTTTCTACGCCAGGGGGCGTAGATGTATATTTTATTTTTGCCTATATCTCTACTTCTAGCAGTCCGATTTGAAAAATTCCTTCTTTGTTCGATAGTGTATCCGATGCGAAATGTTTTTCATATAAATTAAAAATTTTCAAGTAAATTATAGACTTTCCGCTAGGGCCGCAATGGTAAATTGCGTTTTCTTCGTTATTTCTGCTTCTAAAACTCCAATTTGGAAAATTCTTCCTGTATCGATACAACAGCTGATGGAAAATCTTTTTCATGTAATTTCTGTTGTTTAGTAAAGAATGGTTTGGCCACCAGGGGCATAAGTGTTAATTTGTGCTTATGTATTTGCAGCAAAATCTGAGCTCCTGAAAACTGGACTGAAAACATTCTTTCGTGGTCCTATACTGCTCAAATCGAAAAACTTTTGAGAATACGATCTTAAAGTTATGCATGTTTTTCACGCCAGGGAGCGTAGATTCATATCTTATTTTTTGTCGATATCTCTGTTTCTAAGAGTCCGATTTGTAAAATCCTTTCGGTGTTGGAATAGCGTTTGCGGTTAGAAATGTTTCTCATATAAATTCATGTTTTTCTTAACACACAAGTCTACAACCAGAGGACGTAAACTTACGATTCCGTTTACAGCAATATCCGAGGGATTAAAAACCCGATTGAAAAACTTCTTTCTTCCGTCAGATACTACTGTTTTCCGTACCGGTTCCATTGACTTTGAATAGCTTTGATAAATTTAATTTGTGTCGGAACGGATTCAAAAGACGTGCTTATTACACCTGAAAATTCGGTGTAATCTTTCTTGTTATTTGATGTAGCCGTGAAACTGAAATCGACGTTTGAAAAATTTGTTTTATCATGATGTATTCGTTCCATGTCTTTCATATGTCACAGACGGTCGTTCATGAGTGGCATACACAGCTGCTAAGTGAATAATTGTACTTTTATTCAAGTACAGGTTGGGTAGTGTTAAAAAATACTGTGCTAAGCGATATGGTTGTCGTATCTTGTACGCATGGTAAGAAAAAGAGGGAGCTCAATGAGGGGTAGTTATGTAGCGCGTGCGCTTATAGCGCATCGTGAGAAAGTCTATCATTTTTGAGGTAGGTAATTAGCGCTGACTGACCCAGGGTAACCTGCTAGGTCTACTATCATTTTTTCTTTGCTGAACACAATACTCTCGTAACCATATCTGGACATACTACAGTCCTATCTCGAACCTCAGCTGGACTATGCTGTCTTCTTCCAACAAGATAGAGCTCCACCACACTCAGCGACGGCAGTACGGGAATTCTTGAACGCCACATTCAAAGGCAGCTGATGCTGTCGCAGTGGGTTCCTTGCTTGATGTTGTCGTAGATCCGTAATTGCTATTTCCGTATAGGTAGGTCAAATATTTTCTAACGCATTGCATGTTCCGTTTAGGTTTTAGAAGAAGGATTCCGTGCAGGTTTCTGTCGAAGGGATTTAGGAGGAAAGGTAATGTTCTATATCTGATATTAACTGGGCTTATAAATATTAATTCGTATAAGAATATTAATGTAGATCTGATTGACGTTAATAGAATCCATATAGAATATCATACGCATAGTTTCTGAAAATTGCAGCACCACCAAAGAATCGCGCTATTCAAATTCAGTCTTTATTACAGATTCCTCATGTTACAGGAAATAACGGATTATATTTGTAGAGCTATACAGGATTTTTTTCGCTTCAAAACTCAGTGTCGTGAGAGGCCCACCTCGAGCAACAATAACAACCTCTACAAGCCGTGACATTGACTGGAATAGGTTTTCAATATCGTCCTGGGGAATAGCCTTACCAGGCTGCTTCTATACGAGACCAGAGTTCATTTAACACTTTAACGACCATAACGCCCGTACATACAAACGACCATAGCTGCCCGAAACTCCTGTCTAGAGTGAGTGAGTCAGATTTCCTACCCTTACCTGTTCTTTAAATTTGCACGACCTATGAAGGGATTAGCAGGAGTCACCGTCAGTCACCATTGTTGTTGCTAAACAAAGAAGTGATACAACTGACAGTTTCGGGCGTTTTAGAGTCATTGTCGTTAAAGTGTTAAAGTGACTGGCGAAGGCCCTTAACGGGCCAGTCGCTTAACTACCATGTCTCAGACATGTGGAATCCGGCAAACATGCAAGCCAGGTAAAAAGGTGGTATCTGCTGTGCATGGAGGAGCTCTTGGACATTCCGGGCCACATGTGGCCGAGCATTGTCCGTCTGGAATATAGCGTCAGGACATCTCTGCCTCTAAAACATCCCTTATGAATCGCTAGCTGTTGAGGGTTCCGTCAACTGGTATCGGTCGAGATCGCGAATTGAACTCAATTGCGCCTCAAACCATGACTATTGGCGTTGGGTTATTACGACACTCCAAAATGCCGTTCACCATATTTTCGAACACGTATGCGACCATCATGGTGCATCAAGTTAAATCGTGACTCGTCGGGAGACACGAGCTGTTACTCATCAGCGCGCCATTGTGTTCCGAGAACAGATTGCAGTCTGAGGCGTCTGTGATTGAGGGTCAAAGGAATACGCAGCAATAGGCTGCTACAGAGAGACTAAAAACGGGTACAAATTCCCCATAGTCACTACGGAAATCGTCTGTCCTCTACGGATTACGGAAAGCATCGGGTATCGTACAGAAATCTAAAATCTCAGTGAAAAATGCCTTTTTAATGATATGCGTAAATTTTATTTTCCTATTTCCAAGATCCTAACATTCATTAAACATTTCGAAAAGTGTTTCTCGGATGTTTTCAATATCGTTGCATTTCTGCCATGGTTTTTCAGTATGTTTTGGATGATTAATTGTCTTTGGTCACGTACAGAGTAACCACGGCCTATGGAATCCCGGAAACGTCCTGGAATTTATTGAAACAAGTTAGTAAAATCGTGCAATGCATTGATTATGATACGCTTTCCAACATACCAGAAATCATTACTCAAGTTATGAGGATAATGGCTGTAGAATAAATCTCGCTCCTCTGACCCGACCTTTGACCCCATTTCGATGTTACTCAACAGAACCGGTAAAGTATACTTCCGGAACAACATGAAAAGTTTTGTCTCAATCGAAGCATTTTTATGTAAGTTATAACGCATAAGGGCAATGGAATGGATCCCTATCCTATGTCCTGATCTTTGACCCCATTTCACCCATTTTCAATAGGGTTCGTCTTCTGATGGTCCCCTACCACATACTAACATTTCATCGAAATCGAACCATTTTTACGCAGGTTATGACGGATAAGGGCAAATATTAGGAACACCGAACATCGCTCAGGTAAAGGGGAGATGAGGGCACACAAAAAAAATTATATTTTGATATGTTATTTCCGAGTATTGTAATGCTAAGTCTAAACCATCAAGATTAATAATGATAGACGAATTAGAGACAAATTAATTTAAAATAAACATCAAAACAAAGATGAATGATAATTTTTTATTTGTGTTAGAGTAAGAATTTTTTAAAAATTGTTTTTATTGTTTCCGAACATGAAACACCAAACAATAAATGTTAACATGGGGTTGGTAACATTGGTTCTTCATCGCTGTCTATTTATTCGCCGCATTTGATCGAAGTTTTCTTCCGATATAGATTCATTGAGGGTTGTAATAACGTCGGACATTATTTCCATGTTCCTCGCTTTAGCTGCTCGGAATGGTCTTTTTGTAGGCTGATCTTCTTTCAATGGATGGTCATGCGTTTCGAGACTGGAAGGTGATCGGAAACCATCGGCTCTTGAATGTGCAAGCTGTCCCATATTTACTTCTTCCGCTTGTTATTGTTCCAACAGTGCCGTATTCTTATTAAAGTTGAAACGTCCACGTTTCATAGGGGGGTCGACCAGTCATATTTTTATATTGTTTTATCATCCACGTGACATTCTGTTAATAGTAATTAATAAAAATGAACTAATCATATTTTAGCACAGCGGAAACGCTCTTCATTAAGTGACTATTCAAAAATGTAAAAAAAAAAAAAAAATGCTGTATTAAGTTTAAATTTTGAAAGGAAAAACATGCGAAATCAGCGTTCCGCTGCTCATCTGTACTACGCATCAACTCTAAGCAACTGGCACAACTCACTTTTTGTTCTATAAGAAAATAGAAGTAATGCGTAATACGCACACAACACGTGACGTAATCAGGCAGATGGCGTGACAGCGCGCAAGCATCTCAATCGCGAGTCGATCGCGAGAGCGTGACGTCATAAGATTTCTAAGAATGGGAAATATTACTAGGACGACGCCATGACACTAAAAACGTGGTAACTCGGGGTGGTTATTTAACACACTAAACGAATTTTTCCAAAGTCGAGATCAAGCTAAATCGATTTCTAGTACCAGAAAACGGTAGGTTAACCACTTTCATCAAAATCCTTAGAGCCGTTTTCGAAATAAAATTTACATAGTGTATATGCAAGAATTGCTCCTTTAGCAAGATGTGATGGAATGCATTCCGCTACTATGTCCTGACCTTTGACCCCCACTTCACCCATTTTCAATAGGGTTCGTCCCCAGGTAGTCCTCAACGACATACTAAAATTTCATCGAAATCGAACCATATTTACGCAAGTTATGACGCATAAGGGCAATGGAATGGATCCCGCTCCTATGTCGTGACCTTTGACCCCATTTGTCCCATTTTCAAAAGGGTTCGTCCCCAGAGGTCCCCTACCACATGCTAAAATTTCATCGAAATCGAACCATTTTTACGCGAGTTATCGTGCGGACAGACGGACAAAGCTGAAGCATATACGCTTCTTCAACCTACGGTTGGAAAGCGTAAATATTCGGGACTGCCAGAAATGACTGCTCTTTTTTTTTCTTTTTTTTTTTTTTTTTTTGATTGGAGGTTTAACGACCACCGTGAGCAACTCAATGGGCTATAAGCAGTCGCCCGTCCCTAATTTAGGGTCACTGGTTCCAGGGAAGGGAGAGAACCAGTGCCGTAAGACAAACACAACACCCATGCCTCACCGGGATTCGAACCCAGACCCCGTTCGGACGAATGATCAGAGGCCATCGCTTAGACCACTGCGCCACCGGGGCGGCAATGACTGCTCTGCCAGCGAAGAGAATGTTCCGTCGTTTTCTGTTTCCGCTCTTTCAATTTTTCTGTTCAAGTCTCTTGTTTTTTTGTTGTTGTTTTTTTTGTTGTTTTTATGTTGTTTTTCTGCTCTCATTGTGTTCTTTTTTTTTTTTAAGTGTATTTCTGCTAATGCTTCTCGTTTTTAAGATCGTTGGTGAAAGTGAAAAAGAGCGACTTTTAAGAAATTTTCCTAATGTACTGCATGTTTCCCTGTTTCTCATAATATTTTCTTAAAACTAATCAGCAGAGAGTAAGCCTTTTTTTCCCGGTTCCCCTTTTTATCATGTCTTTTGTAAAAAAAGATCGTGCTTATGTTACCGCTTTGTCCGCCCGTCCATCTGTGGACCCCATATCTCTGCAACTATTGGTCCTATTCGAAAAATTCTTGTTGCGTTGGGAAGCTTAAAATGTGCGAATGATGATCCTTCATTTCGTTTTGTTTTACAGTGCACAATTTCGACGGTAGAGGGCGTAACTGTAGATATCGAATTCAAAATACATTTTATTCCATATATTTGCTTCTAAACAACCAATCTTTTTTTTTTTTTTTAACCTTTCGATTCCATTTATGTCGAAGACTATTTTAAGTATAGTCACTTTTTCAAGTTACGCCTACATTCTCCGCTAGTGGCATAAAAGCAAATTGCGTTATCTCTGCTGCTAAAACTCGGATTTGAAACATTCTTTCTGCAGCGGATACAGCTCTTAATACGAAATATTTTGCATATAATTTCTAATTATTGGTAAAAACCGGTTTAACCGCCAGGGGGCGTGAGCGTTAATTTCTGCTTCTGATGTATTTACAGCAAAATCTGTGCTTCTAAAATCTCGATTGAAAAATTCGTTCGTGGACCGATGCCACTCACGTCGGTAAACCTTTTCGGAATATTTTCTACAAATATTGCATAGTTTCTCTTCGCCAGGGGGCGTAGATGTATATCTTATTTTTGTCAGTATCTTTGCTTCTAATGGCCCGATTTGAAAAATTCTTTATTGGATACAATTGCTCTGGCGACATGTTTCATATAATTTTAAAATTTTCAAGTAACTCATAGACTTTCTCTAAGGCGCGTAAAGGTAAAGTGCATTTTTCCCGATACCTCTGTATGTGTGTTGGTGTTCTGTACTAATCAGAACATAGTCTTCTTTCCAAGTTCCCCCTAGTCATAAAATATTATTATACTGTACGCGGATAAATATGTTTCTCATTCTGGAAAAACCTACCTAATTTTTGTTGTTTGGAAACTTAGCTAGTTTGGTGTTTTAGATAAGTTGCATGGAGATCGTCTTTCGCCCAGTCGTTCTTCGATTATGTGTCCACGTTGTGTATTACAAGTGCAGTAAAAATAAATATATACCTTGAAAAGTGTTATATGTGCAAATGACCTTTAGAAGCATTACGACTGGTTCTCTTCCTTTTCCCTCCACTTTTGCCCGTGTACACTTACTCCACGTATGGAAATAGCACATAATTTGCACGTATGGGATTTCTTTGGATGGGGTACATCCAGAACATTGTGTATGCACAGCGCCCTCATAACTTCGAGGACTTGAAGCAGAAAATTTGCGCATTGCTTGTGGAAATCGTTCCCGACATGCTGATAAACCCACAGGAAGATTTGGGCGCCCGATATGAACTGTGTCCGTCCACAACGAAAGATCATGTGGAGGAGTATAGATCGCCATCCATGAAGGTAAGTTAATGCCAAATACTGTAGTTTTACATGTATGTTGCAATCCATTTCAAATCGTTTTCGTTTTACTTTTACCCGAAGGGATAACTGCCGTTGCAGTGCCGGACTGGTACAAGGTGCTAGCTTCTATCTGACTTGGGTGGGTTCAGATTCCGTGTGAGGCATGGACGGTGTTTTTGTCTTACGGCACTGGCTTTCTTCCCTTCCTTGCAACCAATAGCCCAAGGGAAGAGCGGCTGCTTACATACTCCATTGAGTTGCTCACGGTGGTTGTTAACCCGTAACTGGCGAGGTCTTATTGGGGCGCAATTGGTGATGTGTGGTGGATAACACCCCAAAATCAATTTTCGTGGGCCCTCAATAAAATTAAACAAATTGAAACAAGAAAACTTTCTGTGAATTTCACACTATTTATCATCGTGTTCACACGTAAAAAAAAAAAATAAAAAAAGCATTGTAAGCATGCACCTAAAAAGAAAAGAGAAATATGTATATAAATGCTACAAGATTTTCTCAACAAAAACGTACATCATTTTTTTTTTCTATTTTAAACACTGTTTAAGTACAAAATTACAAGTAAGCTGTATTCCATGAAAGAAAAACGTCTAAACACAAAACAACAGTAAACAAAACAAAAAATAATTTAAGAGGGAAATTACGGCCCTTCATTTCTGTAGTCATCACAAGCGGTTGTTGAGCATGATAAACATACAGGCAGCTCACAAACTCCACACATGAGTTTAGTTTTGCTATCATTCTTTCTTGCGCACTTCGAACACTTCGCTTGCTTGTCCAGGGCCTTTTTGGGTGCTTGTGCAAGTGAGGGTCGAGGATTTAGAAAACGTCTTTTCATTTCTGACGCTACTAGTTCGTGTCCCAATGATTTTATGAAGTCGAACCTAGTTTGTTCGGGGTTTCCTGGTTATGATGAAAAGATCACATATGAATTGACTAGGGAAATATGCAAGAAGCTGAAGAAGATAGATGTGGGCTACCTTCGTGTACATCGACTTGTTGAGTATACCGTACATTTTTCGTGTAGAGCATTCAAGCCTCCTTTAGTTATGTTGTAGAATTCTGTAAACTAGGATTTTCCGTTTCCAGTTTCACGACAGTCACGTTAGCATTGGTCACGGTGAGTCATTTCCCTTCTGCCTGGAAAAGGAGTAAGGAAAGTTTGTTTTGTTTCCCTTTACACTCGCTGACGGTTTTCCCATGTGGATGTCTGGCATCGGAAGGAGTGGAAGGAGGATAAGACGTAAAGAAAAGGCTAGAAAAGATGCGCTCAGTTCGTTTTCGTTCACGCATTGAATGTGCTGGAAACTGTGAGCTAACGAGTTTGTGTTGTTTCATTTACGTTATCTCAGAGCTTTAAATGTAATGCCATTAGTATATCACTCGTCAGGGTTTGGGTGCCGAGAAAACATGTCATTGTCTTACCGTTGATTTACATTATAAAATCGTTTCAATTTACGCCGATTGCGGTTATGCTGGTTCGTCCGGGAACGCATCCCAAGCGTAAATCGAAGACTGCCTTACATAGAGTAGTTTTTGTAGTAGTAGTCATTTATTTGGGAACTAGAGAGCTTATATTAACTAACAGTACGTGTCAGTTGATCATATGCAGTTCGTCACTAACGGCTATTGTAGTGTAGGTCAAAATCACAACAACGGGTCAGCGGGTCGACAATTTATTGCGGGTCAAACGGGTCGATTTCGACCCTGTTTTATTTACATTTTGTTTTTAAAAAGCAAAAAAAAAAAAAAATGCTCAGTCTGGAATTTTTTGTTCGATACTAGTGACCGCGGACTGGAAAAGGATTTGTCAAGCAATGTGAAGGAAGAGTGTCCCTTCCTTCTCTGGGGCAACGGTGAAAATAACATCCACAGTTTGGAAAGTTTGATGTGTTGTCAAGAAAACAGCAAAAACCTAAATGAAACTTGCACGGTGTAACTTAATTAAAAACTTTTGACTGCAGCGCCATCAGAATTAAGTAGAACAGCCTAAACATCACTGCGGAGGGGACATTTTGACTCTCGCAGATGTTTGAAAACGTGTAACACAGTTAGGTTAAGTCTTGCAAATGGAGGACGATCATTTCGATACTTTTTGTAAGAAAGTGAGTGAATTATACTTTCCATGATGCATAGATTTGTTGGATTTCCATATAACCTAAGATACTCACTGTAGAAAGACTTTTGGTGCACCCTGCATATACAATGTACATATGCATAAACATAGTAGACATAAAATTGCAAAAATAGAATCGCGCTCTGCTGCAGGGGTCAATGTCACCTGAAATAAATACATATTTTATGGTTGTCGCATAGTTAATTGAGTTCTATTGTGCTTGTAGTGTCTGCGTCATTTTTTTAAAAGTCTTTCTACAGTTGGTATCTTAGGTTATATGGAAAGAATTAATATATATATATATATCATCATCGTCATTGTCAAGCATTATCAATCCACTGCTGGACGAAGGTCTCCCCAAGTTTCCTCCACAAAGGTCTGTCTTGTGCCAGTCTCCTCCATGTCACTCCCGCATACTTTCGAATTTCATCCACCCATCTTCCATGTGGTCTTTTCCTGTCCCTTGGAATCCAATCTAAAGTTTCGGCTGTCCATCGATGGTCTGTCCTTCTGGCAGTATGTCCAGCCCATTGCCATTTCAGGGATTTAACTCTGATCATGATATCTTCCACTCTTGTCATTTTTCGGATCCACGAGTTCCCCTTCTTATCTCTCCTGGTTACACCAAACCTGCACCTCTCCATGCTGCTTTGAGTTGTCTGCAGCCTTTGTATGTCTCTTTTAGTTAAGTTCCACGTCTCTGCACCATACGTAAGCACTGGAAGGATGCATTGATCAAACACTTTTATTTTAAGACATAATGGCATATTTCTCTTGAAAATTATGCTGTTTCTTCCAAAAGCTCTCCAGGCATGTTTTGTACGCCGATTAATTTCTTCATCAATGTGACCCACACTTGATATCTGCTGTCCAAGATAAACGTACGTGTCTGTTATCTCCAGCTTTTCTCCATCAATCGACATCTTCATTTCTTGTAAAAGCATTGAACATCACTTTTGTCTTCTGAAAGTTCATTTTTAATCCCACTTCTTTACTCTTGTCAGCAAGTTCCTGGATCATACTCTGCAGCTCTCATGGGGTAGTTGCAAAAATGACTATGTCATCAGCAAAACGAAGGTGGGTTAGATAATCTCCGTTAATCTTTATCCCTTTGTTTTCCCAGTTCAGTGATTGAAAGACATTTTCCAATGTCGCATTAAAGAGCTTGGGAGATATGGTGTCACCTTGTCTCACTCCTTTTCCAATTTTTATGTGTGTTGTATTTTCAAACAGCCGAATCTTTGCACTTGCATTTTCATAGATGTTATTAATAATATTAATGTACGCAGCTTCAATACCGCAGGATTTCAGGGCCATTGTAACTGCTGATGGTGTCACAGAATCAAAGGCTTTTTCATAATCGATAAAAGCCATGCACAATGGAAGTTCAAATTCCCTCGCTCTTTCAATTAGTTCTCTCAGTACATGGATATGATGTATTGTGCTGTAGCCACTCCTGAATCCAGCTTGTTCTCTCGGTTGAGCCATGTCCAGTGTCACCTTTAAGCGGTGTGAAAGAACTTTAGTGAAGATTTTATAAACCACTGATAGGAGGCTGATAGGTCTGTAGTTCCTGAGATCCTCAATATCACCTTTTTTATGTAGCAAGATCATTGTAGCATTGTTCCAATCCTCAGGAATCTTCCCTTCATTAAGGCATCTAGTGAAAATTTGGGCGAGTACTGTTTCGATTTCTCCACTTGCTTCTTGTATGATGTCTACAGTTATTCCATCTTCTCCTGGAGCTTTTCCTCGCTTCATGTTCTTGATTGCATGTGCAACTTCTGCTGGGAGGACTGGAAGAACTCTGGTACTGGTACCTTTCATGATGTCTGGAGTACATGTATCATCCCTTTCATATAATTTGGAGTAGAAATCTTTCACTCTTGTCAAAATTTCGCCTCTATTTCTTGTTACAGAACCATCTTCTTTTCTCAGAGCCATAATCTGTTTTCTTCCCTTACTGAGATGTCCCTTTGCTATCTTTAGGCTTTGGTTGTTTTCAATTGCTTTCCTTACTAGCTCACAGTTGAATTTCCTTACGTCTTCAGTGATACTTTTTCGTACTGTCTTGCATAGCTCTATATATTCCACTTTGGAAGTCACATCTTCTTTAGTTGTCCTCATCTCTCTTCTTTTTTGCATCAACATTTTGGTTTTTCCTGATAATTTGTTCACATGCAACTTGTTCTTAGACCCAGCTAATTTTGTTGCTGTTTCTATAAGAGCTTTGGTTACTTTTCTGTTAACTTCAGAAATATCCAGTTCTTCCGATGTTAGGCCTTCTAAAGCAGAGAATCTGTTCTTCAGTTCCAACTTGAAGGTATTATGGTGTTTTTTAAGGTTGGTTATGTCAATATATTTTGTTTGTATTATGAGCTTGAAATATAACTGACTTACCTTGGCAATTAGTCCCCCTAATGTCATCTCCGGTGTGGACGGTAGGTATCTAACTCCTATCTGGAATATATCCCTCCCCTACTAAATTAAGAATGTCAACTCCCTGTAGAATAGAACTCACAAACCTAAGGAGTCGTGTGGCGATTCCTATCGGAACTAATAAAAAAAAAGAAAAGAACGAAAGGATAGATAAAATAAAATAAAATAAAATAAAAGTAAAACAAGGTGTTGGTAATCTAATGTGTGCCAGTAAAATTTGTTAATGGTTCCGGGGCTACTCGGAAGAAAAAATTTAAGTTTGGGGCCCGAAAAATAATTAGTCCAAAGTAACATAAGTAGTAATATTGCAAAGTCTGATTTTAATTGGATTTCTAGAATTATAAGAGGTTAAAAGGTTTTCGAAGTTGAATAAACAGTATTTCCTTGGATAGTGATTTGTCAAAAAGGAAGAGAAAAGTGTTTTCAATTGTTTAGTATTGTTGTGCTTGTTATTACATATTCTGGTAATCCGGATGAATTGAGAAATAATAATATTTCTGAAGACATGTTTCGATATATTGGAGTTCCAATCACTGAGAACTTTAGTTTTAAAATTAAAGTGTATTCTTTTATCAAAAACATCCGTGATAATATTTTTGTTGTGTATAACAAGGTCTATGTCAAGGAATTGTACATGATTCTTGTGGTTGGTTTTGCATAGCACTAGACTAGGAGGGTAGATATTGTCTATGTTTGTAGAAGGAGAACCAAATGAAAAGTTAATGAAGTCGTTCACATATCTAAATGAGAAAATTGAATCTGAACTAAAGAATTCCTCATAGTAATGAAGGTAAAGGTTTGCCAAAAGACTGGAGCAACTGGAGCCCATGGGTACTCCTTTACCTGTACATATATTTGGTTGTTGTCATAAATGTAGTTAGAGAGAATTTATACCTTGGTACATTTTTATTCATGTTTCGGGTTCTAAACCAAGAACATTGAGGGGTGTTCCAATGAAGGTTCTCAGCGGGAAATGAGGTTATATATATATATATGTATATAAATTCAAAGCCGATTTTTCCGGGTCAAGTGCGGGCCAATTACAGATCCGGGTCGGGTCCAATTATGAGACGTTCGGGGCTAACATTTTTGACTCGTTTTCAACTCTGATCCTCTCCTCAAATGCTATAACAAAACAGTATAAATTCAGCTTCCGAAAAACCACTTCTAATGAAATTGCTTTGCTTTTTGAGCAGTAATAATTCCATCTCGCGAGCAGCATTTAAGGCTTTGCTGTGTTCTTAGAGAATAGCTCGTTGATACCAATTAGGAGATGTGTTAACACCCTTTCTTATTAAAGGTGTTACTCTGTTGTCCCGACGTAAACGAATTTCTATGATAGTGTTATTATAGCTGTTTTACGATCTCTTTCCGCTTGGTTGATGACATGAAACACTCCTCGTAAATTCTGAGCGCTGGTCAGATTGTTTGGTTCGTTAATTTTTTTCACTGTAGTGAAGATGTTTTCTTCTGAAAAAAAAAGCAGAATTCTTCCGGTTTTCTCCTAAGCAATTGTGGGTTGTGATTGTGCGAATTTGTTCACTGCACCGTCGCGGTTGGCATGCATGTCTTATTTCTATGATTTTCCTTCGCAGTGAGAAGGTGCTACCCGCAGTTCTGCAATTTCTGGGGAAGTGGTCCGCCGTTCTGCACTTTTCATTGATACTGAGAAGGCATTAACATATGTCTCGATCAACTGTGATTTTCCTACATACTGTAGATGAAGTCATTATATGGCTCATAGTCATAGGAAAAGCCGTAGTTCTGAGATTCAGTTCGATCTTTTGTTTCATTGTTTAATGACCTGCACGTGAACACGTAAGTCTGGGAGTGTAAGAGCCATCGTCTCCCCCTTGATACACGGCTACTGGCTGTAAGGCAAGGACAAATCTGTAACAACGAACACAGTAACGATATTTCTCTAAGAATTCGAGCCCGCACCCACCCAAGAGCTCAGGAAGCTATATTCCTCGCCATAGACCACTTGACCACTAAGGAACTTCATTCAGTTATGATGAGCTGAAATGTATTAAACCACCGGTATAGCGCAGGGACATCTCAGTAAGGGAAGAAAACAGATTATGGCACTGAGAAAAGAAGATGGTTTTGTAACAAGAAATAGATGCGAAATTTTGACAAGAGTGAAAGATTTCTACTCCAAATTATATGAAAGGGATGATACATGTACTCCAGACATCATGAAAGGTATCAGAGTTCTTCCAGTCCTCCTAGCAGAAGTTGCACATGCAATCAAGAACATGAAGTGGGGGAAAGCTCCAGGGGAAAATAGAATTACTGTTGACATCATACAAGAAGCAAGTAGAGAAATTGACACAGTACTCGCCCAAGTTTTCACTCGATGCCTTAATGAAGGGACTATTCCCGAGGATTTGAACAATGTTATTGTACAATGATTCTGCTACATAAAAAAGGTGACATTGAGGATCTCAGGAACTACAGACCTATCAGCCTCCTATCAGTGGTTTATAAAATCTTCACTAAAGTTCTTTCACACCGTTTGAAGGTAAATACTGGACATGGCTCAACCGAGAGAACAAGCTGAATTCAGGAGTGGCTACAGAACTATAGATCATATCCACGAACTGAGAGAACTAATTGAAAGAGCGAGGGAATATGAACTTCCATTGTTCATGGCTTTTATCGATTATGAAAAGGCCTTTGATTCAGTGAAACCATCAGCAGTTACAATGGTTTTGAAATCCAACGGTATTGAAGATGCATACATTAATATTATTAATAACATCTATGAAAATGCAAGTGCAAAGATTCGGCTGTTTGAAAATACAACACACATAAAAATTGGAAAGGGAGTGAGACAAGGTGACACCATATCTCCGAAGCTCTTTAACGCCACATTGGAAAATGTCTTTCAATCACTGAACTGGGAAAACAAAGGGATAAAGATTAATGGAGATTATCTAACTCACCTTCGTTTTGTTGATGACGTAGTCATTTTTGCAACTACCCCATCAGAGGTGCAGAGTGTGATCCAGGAACTTGCTGACAAGAGTAAAGAAGTGGGATTAAAAATGAACTTTCAGAAGACAAAAGTGATGTTCAATGCTTTTACAAAAAATGAAGATTTATCGATTGATGGGGAAAAGCTGGAGATAACCTATACCTACATTTATTTTGGACAGCAGATATCAAGTGAGGTTTACACTGATGAAGAAATTAATCGGCATATAAAACTTGCCTGGAGAGCTTTTGGAAGAAACAGCATTATTTTCAAGAACAATATGCCGTTATGTCTTAAAAGAAAAGTGTTTGATCAATGCATCCTTCCAGTGCTTACGTATGGTGCAGAGACGGGGACCTTAACTAAAAGAAACATACAAAGACTACAAACAACTCAAAGCAGCATGGAGAGGTGCATGCTTGGTGTAACCAGGAGAGATAAGAAGAGGAACTCGTGGATCCGAAAAATGACAAGATTGGAAGATATCATGATCAGAGTAAACTCCCTGAAGTGGCATTGGGCTGGACATGCTGCCAGAAGGACAGACCATCGATGGACAGCCGAAATTTTAGATTGGATTCCAAGGGACAGGAAAATACCCAGGAAAAGGCCACATGTGAGATGGGTGGATGAAATTAGAAAGTATGCGGGAGTAACAGGGAGGAGACTGGCACAAGACAGACTGTTGTGGAAGAGGATTGGAGAGACTTCGTCCAGCAGTGGATTGATAATGGTTGACGATGATGATAATGATGATGATAGCGGAGTTGGTTAAGTTGCTATGCGCTGTGTATGAGGGGGACGTTTCTGACGGGTGTTCGAATCCCGTTCCTGCCGGCCACCTAGTCTGCGGTTTTTCTGAGGTTTTCCGCAAACTCCCTGTGTTTTGCGGACGCGAATGCGTTGATGGTTCCCTGTGAAATCTGCCCCGGGCGCACTTTGTCCCTTACCCGTATGCAACAGAGGAATGACAATCATGTTGTAAACCCTTTAACCGGCTGGGATGAATTAACTCGGGGTTAGCAAAATAAGTTGGAATCAGCTCAAACGAATATATTCGCTGCCCAAGAAATGGGCCAAACGCGGCTGGAATGAGTGAAGCTGCCCATCAGAAATATTTGTTTTCCCCGTAGCTGTGTTAGTCAAAGCGGTCATTTAGGGGGATAAATGACACTAATCCTTTATGATACATTGCGTGATAAAAGTACTGCCTTGTCGATGAACCTGAGAAAAGTGAGATATATTGTTTTAGGCATTTTTTCTTCCCAATAGTGTGATGTACGTGTCAGGATGACTATCCACTCCCCATTGTGCCTTGGGTCATGGAGCCTAGAATAAAGCACTAAAAACGAGCGCTTATCACCATCAACAGGTTTACGGTCTGTACTGCTGGGATTAAATGGAGGGGGTGAAGTTGCTTTGCCGTAGTTTTCGTAATACCCGGTCGCTATGCGAACATTTCTGTTCAGAGAACGCAGAAAATTTTGGGCAACGTTTTGTTCCGCTACATCGGCCGCTTAAAGGGTTAATTTGCCAGTTATCCTCAACGGCGCATTGTCGTCTTTGCGGAACTCAACCCGCTGTGGACGGACGAGAGAGAGAGAGAGAGGTGTATTACTGTAATTCGAATGTTTTGTGTCGATTCTTTTTTCGTTTTTCGAATCGTGTCTTTTCCACTGCCAAATCTGCTATTTGCTCCCTGGGAGGAAAGAACGAACTTAATACCCTTATGATTCAAATTTGTCTTCTTTTTTTTTTTTTTTTTTTTTTTTTTTCTCTTTCTTATATATATACAAAGGGCAGAGTACCACGCTGCCCACCTCTCGAGCACCGGACGTGTTATATTCTGCTCACCGATTTAACAGTCTGAAATGTCTAGTTTTTTCCCCTCCGTGGTTTAACGACCGTAATGAGCAACTCTGAGGTCCACAAGCAGTTGTCCGTTCCTAATTTAGGGCCACTGGCTCTATGGACGGAGTAGAGCCACTACCGCCATCAGGCAAGCACGCCAACCATACTTCATTCGGGTTTCGAACCCGACCACAACTCGGGCGAATTGTTAGAAACTGTCAATGCCACCGGGGCGGCCCAGACTGTTTCTAATAGTCCATTTGTTCTGAAAATGGCCTTTAGCATATGCATAAATTAGCCCTCTAATGAACAGTGGCAGAAAATGTTTATAAGTGACTTAAACACACACACACACACCCGTAGGGAACAGTAACGACTACAGGTAAATTCCTTTGTTGAACCATTCCGCAGAATAATAGGTTAACTTATAAGGCTCGGTTATGCTTGCGTGTACATTCAGACTGGAGGATGTCCTCCCCGCCGTTCCCCGTCTTGTCAGTTTTTAGGGTATAAGACGAAATGTTTCATTGTCGTTTCGCTTACGTGTCACAGTATTCCCGATAAATTGAACGCCGTTTCAATGCTCATTTAATTTTCTTGAAACTTAGCAAGTCTAATCGTAATTTTCCATAGTCATTGTTTTATGAATTTAATTTCCAAATCTCGGCACACCACTATTTTCCTTTTCTTGCTGTTCGTTATCCGAACAGCGCGCCACCGTGTTTGGTGTTGTCCCAGATCCATGTGTGCGATTTCCGTACAAGTCGAATATCATGCTGTTTCCACACAAAAGAATTAGAAATGTCTAACGCTGTGCAAGTTCCGTACAGGTTTCTAACGAGGTGATTTAGGAGAAAGAGTTTCGTACAGGTTTCTACATTGGCTAGCAAAAATTAAGGACGAGACTGTTTTTCGAATGTAACGTCGTGCAGAAGTGCTCTACATCGACTCAAATGATACCATAGGATCCCCAAGATGTAAGAATTTGGGACAAGTGGGCAAAACCGTCCAAACAAGGAATCCAAAGGATACAAAGGCACTTTATTGAAAATGTAGCTTCGAGCACAACTGGACAGAAGACAGAAACGTCCATGTGACAGGCGGCTGCCAAGAAAAATCCAGTCTTTAGTAGGGGATATGATCACCCCTGACTGCGTTGCAGGATTTACAACGTCTGTCCATGCTGAAGGACGAATTTGTCAAGGAGCTGTTGAGGCATCGCGGCCCATTCTTCTTGTAGCGCCAATCGCAGCTGCGGAATCGTTGCTGGCGGCTGGTGACGTGCTGCCAAGCGTCTCCCGAGAAGGTCCCACACATGTTCGATTGGATTTAGGTCCGGGAACCTTGCGGGCCAATCCATGCGTTCAATATCTCACTTTCCAACAGCTCTGCGACAGCCACTGTACAATGAGGTGTAGCGTTGTCGCCCGTGAAGAGGAACTCAGGACACACAGCACCTCTAAACAGACGCACGTGGGGCAGGAGAATCTCGGTACAATAGAGGACACCAGTGACTGAACCTCCTTGGAAAATGTGGAGGTCAGTACGGCTACCAAGCATGATACTGCCCCAAACGAGAACTCCGCCACCTCCAAACCGGTCCCTTTCGATGATGATGGGGGTGTGATTGCGTGTTCCCTGCTCTCTCCAGATGTGTGTACGTCCAGAATCGCTCGTCAGATTAAATCGGGTCTCATCCGTAAAGAGAAATCGACCCCATTGCTGATGTGTCTAGTTCTTGTGTTCCTGGCACCACAGAAACCATCGTCTCCGATGAGCAGGCGTTAATTGCACACACCGTACTGGTCGTCGTGCAAATAGACCACCTTTGTGCAGCCTCCTAGTCACGGTAAAACGTGATAATGGACGTCGAGTTGTTGTGCCTTGCGATTTCTCCCGCTGTCTGCCGTCTGTCTCTTCTCGCCTGTAGGACAATATACCGGTCGTCCACCGCCCTGGTTGCTCGTGGACGACCACTGCTAAACTCTCGGACAGCTGTTCCTGTCGTTTGAAATGCTCTCCAAGCTCGTGAAACGATGCTGTGAGCGATCCTGAACTCCTCGGCCACACTAGTCACACTTCGACCTTCTTCCCAATGACGCGACCTCGGGTAAAGTCATCCAGATTTCGTCTACTGGATTGCCTGTTGGCCATATCACACGGTGGCAGCAACTCGACGTCGTTCAAACCGATGTACACCGTGCAATAGCTTTCACCGAATTGCTGAGCGTTCACCGCCAGTGTGCTTCCGACCCCCCCCCTCTACGCCATGCTGCATATATGCGCATGCCCTACCATACCGGACCCTAGTCTATCTCCTGAGTGGTCATTCGGTCCGTTCTGCCCGCTCGTTCCGCTGTTATGCTAATTTCTCCTCTTTGTCCTTAAATTTTTGCCGACCAGTGTATTTCCGTACAGATTTACAATTTCTGCTCTTAGGAGAATGGGTTCCGTTCAGATTTCTAAAGAAGTGACTTAGGAGGAAGGGTTCCGTGCAGATTTCTGACGAAGAGATTTAGGAGGACCGTGAATGCTGTGTATCTGCTATTGGCAAATATGTATTAATTCGTATGAGGATATTAATGTAGATTTTATTGATATTAAGAGAATGCGCAAATATAAGATGAAAATTCCCTTTGTGAGAACTCAAAATTATAAAAATATATTGTTCTGTTGAAAACTCACTCTAACGAATTGAACGTCCAGAGTAAAAACGGTTAATAATTTCACGACCTTTAAGAGATTCCTTAAAAATTGTCTTTTGTCTTGAATATAACTGTTAATGCAACAAATTGTTAGTGTAGAGTAGATTGATATATATGCAGAGCCACCTACGCATTATTCGTAGTCACTACGAAAATCTTCGGTCCCCTTCGGATTACGGAAAACACCAGATATACTACGGAAACCGCAAATCTCAGTAAAATCATTATTTTAATTATGTGCGCAAAGTTTAATTTCGTGTTTTCAATATCACGACATTCATTAAACATTTTGGGAAGTGTTTTTTGGATGTTTTCAATATCGTTGCATTTCTTATTGGCTTTTTGAGTATGTTTTCGACGTCTAAGCGTCTCTGGTCACATGACAGTTATCACGGTCCATAAAATCCCGGAAACGCCCAAAATTTTTATTTCCTTTCCAGATCTTGGAAAGTCCTAAATTTATCCTATTTTTGTGTCAAGTCCTGGAGTAGTACCAGTATTTTTTCCTGCAATGAACAATTTTAAGAAAAAGGTTGGATAATTAAGACTGCCGGAAATGACTTCTCTAGCAGCGATGAGAATGTTATATAGTTTTCTGTTTTCACATTTTCAGTTTTTCTGGTGAAGTTTCTCGGGGAGAGGAGCGTGGGTTCTGTTGTTATTCCTCTGTCATTATCTTCGTTTTTTCATTTTTCCTTACGTACTGTACTGTAGGTTTTCCTGCTTCTCATACTATTTTCTTAAAACCAATCAGTAGAAAGCAAGCATTTTTTCCCAGTCCCCAATTTTTTTCCCAGTCCCCTGCTTGTTTTAAGTGGAAATAAATTTCAAAAACCGGGTCCTTAATGTTTCCGTGATTCCTAAAATGTTTCACGGGAGAATGAGCAAGCAGTACTGATTTGCCACATTTTATTTCAGGGTGGCCAAAGCAGGGACGTCGCTAGACTTCGAAATCTGGATGGGTGACGGGTGGGCGAGCATTATTTTTTGTGGGGGCAAGCTTGAGGGCAACTTTTTTTTTTTTTTTTTTTTTTTTTTTACGAAACACTGAAAGAACGATTGTTTTTTTGTTTTGTTTTTTTGACTGAAGGTTTAACGACTACCGTGAGCAACTCAATAGTCTGTAAGCAGTCGCCGGCCCCTAATTTAAGAGCACTGGTTCCAGGGAAGGGAAAGAGCCCGTGCCGTAAGACAAACACAACATCCGTTCCTCACCGTGATTCGAACCCGGACCCTTCTCGGACGAATGGCCATAAGCCAGCGCTTAAACCACTGCTCCACGGGAGCGGATTTAATGCTTTTCACTACCGGCAACAAAGGAATTCGCGCAATCCTCACCCCCTTCCACCTGAATACACATACATACATACATACATACATACACGGATCTGACTATAGTTACGCCACTGGTGTAAGATACAAGCGTTGGTAGATTGTCGCCTTTTAATTTTTTTGTTCGCTGTGAATACATTGTCTTAATCAAAAATTTTCATTTTTGCTTACCAAAATGGTGCTATACTTGAACAATTATTTAAAAATGTACTGTATTAGAGCAATTTATTTAAAATATGTCGTTTTTGTTTATTTAAATCAAATTTTAACATCGTGCCACACAGACACAATACCTCCCCCTCCTTAACTTCCTTATTTCCAGCGACTGCACTCCTCTCCTTCAAAGCAGTTGTCAGTCACTTTCACTGTCCCGGGGCTGTCTTAATTAAGAGCGCTGGTGTAGCTTTAGACTCCACTTTCCATGTTGGAATACCATATTTAATAACTGAAACAAATAGGAAAGCAATTAATAATGATCTCTCTCAGTGAATTCCTCTGTCTGCTATCCCCATTATCCCCTGGTCATGCTAACATGAGAAAGAGTCTTAAACTAAGCATTTAGAAGAATAGAGAACCATTGAATTTTCATGGCCCTGCGGATTATATTTCGATAACCTTCTTACGGAGAAGTAAACGACTCACTTCCTATGGGAAAATACGTAGGGCAGCGTAAAATAAAACATAAGACTTGACAAAATGCAGATTATATTTTAAAGTTAAATATACTGGAAAATGGCACATTTTGAACTGAGTGGATTATAAAAATTTCAAGGTGGGCTTGCATCCCTTGGCGACGTCCCTTGGCCAAAGTGAAAGTCTCTTGAAAGTCGTTGTCAAGGAAAATTGTGGAAGTATTCAAACTGCACAGCTTGACATAGAAAATGCACACCATGTACGAATGAATAAAACGAGACGAAACTGAACGCACAAGTAGGGGAGAACGAAGTGATTTAAATTCTGCAGGATTGCATGAGGGCGATGCGTGAGTAGGCAGTATAATGTGGCCTGTGTCAATAGGTCGTATGACCGCCATTCTGGATACACTGAGAAAAACTTTTTCTAAATTCAAAAAAACAATTTTGAATCGACAAAATATTCTGTCAACAAAAAAATTGTCGAATTTGCAAAATTATTTTGTTGAAAATTATTGTTGATTTAACAAAATTTATTGTTATCAAGACAAAACTTTTTGTTCATTTAACAAAATGATTAGGTCGATTTTTGGGAATTTGTTTGATCCAACAAAACATATTATCATGAGAAAATGTTTTGTTGCTGCAACAAAACATTGTTATCGTGACGCAATAAACTTTGTTGCTATAACAATATGTTTTGTTGCAGCAACAAAACATTTTGTCATGAAAACAATATGTTTTGTTGGATCAAACAAATTCCCAAAAATCGACCTAATCATTTTGTTAAATGAACAAAACGTTTTGTCGTGATAACAATAAATTTTGTTAAATCAACAATAATTTTCAACAAAATAATTTTGCAAATTCAACAAGAATTTTCTTTGGCTGTATATCGACAAAATGTTTTTGTTTAAGCTTTCCAACCGTAGGTTGAAGAAGCGTATATGCTCCAGCTTTGTCCGTCTGTCCGCACGATAACTGGCGTAAAAATGGTTCGATTTCGATGAAATTTTAGTATGTGGTAGGGGACCACCTGGGAACGAACTCTATTAAAAATGGGTGAAGCGGGGGTCAAAGGTCAGGGCATAGGAGCGGGATGCATTCCATTGCCATGCGTCATAACTTGCGTAAATTTGGTTTCGATTTCGATGAAATTTTAGTATGTGGTAGGGGAACACCTGGGATGGAACCCTATTGAAAGTGAACGAAATGGGGTTAAAGGTCGGGACATAGGAGCGGGATCCATTCCACTGCTCTTATGCGTCATAACTAACGTAAAAAAGGTTTGATTGAAGTTTAGTATGTGGTATGAGACCACCTGGGGACAAACACTATTGGAAATTGGCGAAATGGGGGTCAAAGATCAGGACATAGGAGCGGAATCACTTCCATCGCCATTTTGCGTCATAACTACGTAAAAATGCTTCGATTTGGATGAAATGTTAGTATGTTGTAGGGACCCGCCTGGAGACGAATCCTATTGAAAATGGGCGAAATGGGGTCAAAGGTGTTAAGACACCGAAGCAGAATCTATTCCATAGCCCTTATGCATCATAACTTACGTAAAATTGCTTCGATTGCGACAAAACTTTATCATGTTATTTCGGAGGTATACTGAACCAGTTCTGTTGAATATAATTGAAATGGGATCAAAGGTCAGGGCACAGGAGTGAGATTTATTCCACAGCCATTATCCCCATAACTTGAGTAATAACTTGAGTAATGATTTCTAGTATGTTGGAAAGCGTATCATAATCAATGCATTGCATGATTTTACTAACTTGTTGAATTAACAAAACGTTTTTCTCAGTGTATACATTCGGCAACACGGCGTGGCGTCCAGTAGAAAAGTCCCAGGATGGTGTCCTGAGGTTTCGCCGACCGTGCGTTGTTGACATGTGTCCACCATTCTTCGACATTGCGAGGGTGGTCGTGAGGAATTAGTCGTCTTCCAGTGACGTCCCACACGTTCTCTATGGGGGAAACATTTGGGGATCCAGCTGGAGGGCAGCACGTGGACACCTGGGCATCAGGGATACCACAGAGATTTGGCAACAAATCGGTATGTGCATATTGTTGTCTGTCATTGTACCAACTATGCGTAGGAGCGATGAACGATTGTTAAAATTAATAGCGCCCCAAATCATGACACCAGGCTGACAAGTAGCATGACGCTGACGGATGGTATTAAGATATGCCCGTTGACAACGTCATCTCCAACCTCTTAAGGTACTATTTCGCTGGAACTGCCCACCGCGTCGGTTGGCAGTAACGGCTGGCGGCCTCTAACTGTTTTTTTAGATTTTGAACGGAAGTTATTGGGTTGTCGGAAAAGTGATGACGCATTTTAGCCATGTTTTGCAAAGGTCATTTGTTGATAGAAAGAATAAAGATCAATCAATGATATAATGCCTGTTTTGTTCGATAACATTTTGCCATCTGTCAATGAGCTGCAGAATGCCTCGTTCATAGAAGGACTTGTCTTTCGTGGCGAAAAACTGTACAAGGTGCTGATTTACAGCCTCATCTGAATTGAACGTTATACCACGCAAGGACTGTTGAAGAGAGCGAAACAAGTGGAAGTCTGACGGCGCAAGGTCAGGCGAGTATGCTTGGTGTGGCAACACATCCCACCCAAGCTCCAATAATTTTTGGCGGGTGATTAAACGTGTGTGGTCTTGCGTTGTCGTGATGGAACACAACACCTTTACGATGAACGAGCTCTGGACGTTTCTGGATGATGGATTCGTTCAAACTGTCCAATTGCCGACAGTACACATTCGAGCTGATTGTTTGGTTCCGTGGTAGGAGCTCGAAAAACACGACACCTTAAAAATCCCACCACACTGAGACCAGAACCTTCCGCTGATGAATGTCTGCTTTAGATGTCGTTTGATGCGAAGCAGCACGTCGGGACCAAGACCGTTTGCGCAGCACATTGTTGTACACAAGCCACTTTTCGTCACCAGTTATCAGTCGCTTCAAAAAAGGATCGTTTTTCTCACGTTTAATGAGCATATCGCAGATGTTTATACGCGTCGTCAATTGAGCTTCTTTGAGTTCATGAGGAACCCACACATCGAGTTTGCTTACGTGTCCCAGCTTCTTCAGGTGGTCGTGAACGCTTGAATGATGGATGTGCAATGTGTCTGCAATCTCTCGTGTCGTGTAACGTGGGTTTGACTCTACCAATGCCTTGATTTGGTCGTCATTAACCTCGGTTGGCCCCCGGACCGAGGAGCATCGTTGAGGTCAAAATCACCAGTACGGAATTTTGCGAACCACCGCTGGCACTGACGTTCTTGTAGAGCATTATCACCATACACTTTACGCAACTTTTCACAAGCTTGACGCGCATTCTTCCCTTTACATAAGTAAAACAGTAAAATATGGCGAAAATGCAACGTTTGGTCTTCCATCTTCAACTTGATGTCAAATCTCCGCAAATCAACCAAATCGCTCACTATTCCTTTTAGACTGCAACTAGAACTGGCACCTGTCGAATGCCATAGCGATAACAGAGCTGCGCATGCCACTAGCACTTCCAAAACCGCCCAACCGCCATCGGGTGCCAAAAGACGTCGTGACTTTTCCGACAACCCAATATTTTGCTGGAACTGCTCGACAGTCGGCGGCCGTGACGTCATGACAAACCGATCCTCACTGTCGCGTCTCGATCGCTCTCTAGGCAGTCAAGCAGTGCCCTCGCGACGGGCAAGAGGAGCCGTGGGTGATTTGTTTAGCACTGTTTGTGAAATTATGACTGATTCTTTCATAATGGCGAGAAAAGGGTTCAGTAATCATGACGATGAACAACTTGTAGGGTATGTGAGAAATTATCGAGTGACTTCTTATCAAGTTAAAAAAAAAAATCTTTCGCTTTCCCGACTTTTAAATATTTCATTTGAGACCGCTCTTGATGATTGGCGTATAATTTCATCGTCCACTTCTTCCTCCTCTAATAAGAACTCTGTAATAATATCTAAATCCATCGTCGAACAAATCGCAGGGGTTTGTAACCTCCCAAAACTGAAAGTCAACTGACTACTTGCCCTCTAGTAGGACAGCGGTCAGCCGCTACAGAGGGCAGTTTCAACGGCATACCCTACCACTCACTGCTGGACGCTAACTGCCAGCAGTGGGCAGTTTCAGCGAAATAGTACCTTTAACCGGCAAACGTCTGAACTGGGACAGAGGCGAGACTCCTAACTAAATACGACACGGTTCCATTCGTCCCGCCGCGCATGTCTGTACGGCTGTGGAGCTTTTCTTTGATCCACGATGGTTTCCTTCGTTTTGATGACTATTTGCTTAGAGCATGTTTTTTTTTTTTTTTTTTTTTTTTGCTGTTGTTGTTTTCTGATATCCCGCCCGTCCCTTAGTTTGGTGAAACAAATATACAATAGCAATTAATATTACTGTATAAATTAAGTTTTAGCAAATATTATATAGTAGTTAGGCTTAAGGATCCGTACAAAATGCAGACAATCCCTAGTATTTTGGCATTTCTGAAATACTGAAAAGAAAACAAAAGCCTTAACTAACCCGATTGGCGCAAGAAAACTAGCATATCCGATTTGCGAAGTTATTATGCTATCGAAAAAATAACAATCACATGCTGTGAGTAGCTCGGCCTCGGCTGACTGTTCTTTGCCAGAATTGAAGTCAACAGAAATGCGCATGTGCAGTTTGCTCCGCCATCAGCCTGTATGTTGGTTTCTGTGCATTGCATCTCGTATTTTAGGATATGTCGGCGCTAGTTACGTCTCGCCGAGCCTTAACTTCTTCCCAGTTAGATATTCTTTGGCTCAGGTACTACTCACTGCTTGCACGTGATTTCGCCTTGGAGATCACTCTGCTACTGTGGGTCTATACTGCCGCCCCGGAGGCGCAGTGGTCTAAGCGCTGGCTTCTGACCATTTGTCCGAGTTGAGTCCGGGTTCGAATCCTGGCGTTGCATGAATATTGTGTTTGACTTACGGCCCTGGCTCTCTCCCTTCATTGGAGCCAGTGGCCCTAAATTAGGGTCAAGCAACTGCTTATAGCCCACATTGAGTTGCTTACGATTGCCGTTAAATCTCAAAAACCAACAGTGGTCCATACGCCCAAGTGAAGACGACGAAACGTAGCTACGCCGAGCCGTGTTTTCCTCTTTTATCTCCTTCACTTATCACGTGATTCTTCCGCATCTGCAGGTATTTACATAACTCAACTGTCGACACATACTCACCAACTTGCATGGCTCTCCGACAAATTTTTTCCGATGTGGCATTTTCTATGTCGAGCAGTGGAATTTTTTTTTTTTTTTAAACGTATTTATCCCTCATGTGCTCCAAGACACAACATAAAAAATTAGGTATGTTTTGAATTTGATGACTTTCTACATTCTTTCAAAACCTTCACTAATTAGGAAAGGCTGATTTGCGTTAACGTTTAATGAAGACATTTCTTCCTATCTAAATGGTTTGAGATCGAGGAAAGGGTGCCACTGTGTAGCAATCTCAAAATGAAAAAATTAATTTATGCCAGGTTCACAGTACGCGTATGTAATAAAACACATCGAACTCATTACACCAGAGCAAAGTTCAGGTATGTGTGTGTGTGTGTCTTAAAACGTTAAATTACGTAGTTCGTTGTTAAATCACATTCTTTGATCGGCAACTGCTGCATCACGACGGTCCTTGTAATTTATTATTAACGAAACCTGACAACCAGTGTATTTTTTTTATTATGCAAAATGCTTGGATGTTATGAATGCGTTGAGATCAAATTAGAATCTTTGTGCAATATTTAAGGAAATTTCTCGGAATTTTAATAAATTAAAGAGCTTGAAAGGATAAGCAAAGGTGAAAATGATTTCATTGTTTTATTGCGCACACCCCATTCTGATCTCATTGTTCGTGTTGATATTAAGACTCAAGCGTATACGTGTATGATTTTTTGGTAAGCATGACATAAAAAGACGAAAAATGTAAAAGGAATTTGTTTGGAACTCTAATACGGTTGAACATCAAAATGCGATCGCAAGGTCTTAGTACTTACCTTGTAATTAAACTAGTGTATACTTTTTTTCCAAGTTATGTTTCGGCTCATACTATCAAACGTTGAACATCTCCACAAGGAGTCGATACCTCTGAGATTGTCTCTTAACACAGCAAAATGGAAATGCACACTATTCAGATACGAACGTACGACGTGCATGTGGAAACGCTTAACTCGGTGACGGATCACTTCGTCTGTGTTCACGTCGTCGTCATTCATTTCATCCTGAGAATTAATGGAATGCCATATAAAATGTTTGCTAGTAGGCAGGACAAGAGTGTTATCAGGGTTCCCACTCAACCTGGAAAACAGGGAAAACCTGGAATTCTCAGGGAATTTGAAAATGGTTCCAAAAAATCAGGGAAAACTCAGGGAAAATTGTCCTTTTTTGTAAGAGTCAGGGAAAAATTACCTTTTTTTTTTTTTTTTTTTTTTTTTGTAAAATCAATGGATACTTTATTTTGCCAAAAAAACTTATTTTTTCAAGATTTCAAATTTTTGCTTGCAATTACTGCCTGCCTAGAATTTGGGTAGATCTTACTTTCAGTTATATTAAGTATTTCCTTTATTCTCTAAAAATATTCTCTAAAAAAAGATGCAAAATTGAATTATTAAAATTGCCAGTTATTAAGCGTTTGTTTAATTTCTGTAGGCAGCTGTTATATATAACATGGAACAATTAGGCACAATGGCTCCTGCTTGAAGAAACACTTCACAAGAGAACCAACCAAATGATGGATCAAAGTCCTTTGTCTGTTGGTTCTCTTGAAACATGATTCTTTGAACAGAGCCATTCCATCATTAAGCTTAGCTGCATTGTGTTATAGAAAAACTGAAACTATTCAACTAACAGATTTTTTCTTACATATGACCTGTTTCTATGGGAATGTATTTACAAATTCCGTGTGGGTAGTATTCACAAAAGTTCACGGAACTTTGGTACAGAAAATAAAGTGCACACTTAGTTGTTATTAATGAAAAACAGGTAATTTTATAAAGACAAATTACGTAAATAATTTTCAAGTGTGTGCTTTGGTGAGAAAAATGAATGGAATGGAATGAAATGTAACAATTCTTTGCAACATGCCACTCTGGAAAACTTTAAAAACCACCTGGAGAACCTGGAAAAGTCAGGGAAATTTTTTTTATTATTTTTGAGTGGGAACCCTGGTTATGGAACATGACTTACATTAAAATCCCCCTCCCCTCCCGTTTAAGGTTTTCGATTAAAATATAACGATTTTAAATGTTATTTAAAGTGAAACGAGAAACTGAATTTTGAAGCGCTGTTTACCTTTTTTCCATGATACGATGATAACCACTAAAATTTTCGTCTTCAATCCAACTTATTCATCGTCATTGAACAAACTTTTTTTCAAACCTGATGATTTTGTGACTAAAATATAAAAATGATTAATGAATACATTCAATGAATGAAATACGGTATTACACCATTGTACAGCACAAATTTAGAAACTGGGAATCCGTTTATTGTTGTAAATATGACATGGATGTTAAGTCAGATAATATCCGAAAACTTGAAAATTTCGTCGTCCTGGAGCGGGAATCGAACCCGCGTCTCCCGGATAGCGCCCGAGTATGCTGTCATATTTACACCGACAAACCGATTCACATCCTCAAAATTTGTGTAATACGTTCTGTCATTGTAGATATAATAATAAAATTTACTCTACTGGGGATTCACATGGCTCGCAGCTTTTTTATTTTTATTCATAAAAGCTTTTTTATTTTTATTCATGAAAAGCTCGCCTTGTTGTTTGGTATGAATGCTGCTAACAAGACATCGTTACACTTTTTGTAGTAGGAGATGGAAAGATAGACATCTGTAAGAGAAGAAAAAAAATATGAAATAAATAAACAAAAGACTTATAAAAGAGTGTGAAGAGATGAAAACATTTTAAAGTTAGAGACGCTTTGTGAGGTTCGCAAGAGTGTTAAAATAGCCAGACGGATAGAGAAACGATTCGGTGAAAAGAAAATGGGAGGGAGAAAGAAAAAAAAAAAAAAAAAAAAGGATTGATTGAGAAACGGGGTGCCGAAAATTTAGTTTAAAGTGAGACCTTCGTTTGACCCTTTTTTCAGTCTGGTAATAAAAATTCCATCCAATGTGAGGACTAAATGCACTGTAATTTTTTTTTTTTCTGAAATTCATGAACTGTTTTCCGTGATTACTTTTGTAAACACATGAAACATACACTATATTGACAAAAGTCACCGGGCACTTAGAAGAGAAACACAACATAGCATTTATTGACATACATTAGTACGGTGTCGGTCCACCTTTGGACTTAATGCATGCACTTACCCTTCGAGACATGCTTTCGACAAGGTTTCGGAACACAGCGATAGGTATGACCTTCCATTCAGTACACAATGCTGCCGCGAACTGTTGCTTAGTAGTAGGCCTTGGTTCAAAACTTTTTATGCGGCACTCTAATTCATCCCATAGGACGTTCTGGTTAACAGGTTTGTTCACGCTACGAATGGTCCGGGACCATACCCCGAAAAACACCCCCACACGAGTACACTGCCAGCTCCAAACTTGACAGTAGAAATAGTACACTGTGGTAAATAGCGTTTCCCCGGCTGCCGCCATACCCACACACGGCCATCAGACTGATGGATCGTGTATCTGGATTCATCAGTCCGTACGACCCGTTTCCATTGATCTGCGGTCCACGATAAATGTTCTTTACAATTCAACGACGAGTAGCATTCCGAGTGGAGATGGAAAGCTTATGAGCGGACGCACGACCACGGTAACCCATGGAATGAAGTTGTCTGTGAATGGTACGTATACATACCGAGGTTCCAGCATTTTTACTCACCTGTACACTGAGGTCTCGTGCAGTAGAACTCCGTCGATTAGCTTTAACGATTCTCCTGAGGCTTCGACGTCCCCTATCACTGATTTTCTTTGGTCTGCCGGTACGTTTTGCTGCTTCAGGCACGCCATGTGTCTTCCACTTATTCAGTACATCCAAAACAGTTGACTTGGGTATGTTTCAACGCCTCTCGGTTTCTCTTATGAACAACCCACTAATATAACACCCAGCAATCTTTCCTTTCTCAAAATCAGTTCTCTCCCGCCGCGACATTTTCACTCAACCTCACAGTTTGATATGATCGCGGTCAGTGTAGACTTGTTTGTATACCATTTGCAGCTGTACCGCGCATCTAAACAACGCAGCGTATCCGTTCATTTGCTTTTGAAGGGATGTCCGGTGACATTTCTCAATATAGTGTATTTGTAGCACAACCTTTTCCGTGAAATTAGGGGAGGGAACCTTAATTTCACGGAATTTTCGTACTTGAGGAAAATTTTGAACTTTCAGAAACCTTATCCTGAGTTCCTTTTTCTTATATTTCACGATAAATTGCCGTTTCTAAGAGGTGTTTACGGAAAATTCTGAATTTTCATAAACTTTTACGGAATTCCTTTCGTATATCAACGGAAAATTTTGTTATCACTTTTTCCATATCCATATGACGGAAAAATTCCGGTAATAGGAACGATTCGTGGGAATACTTGAGGTTTAATTAACTATTAAATTTATTGTACTTGTATGTCTATGTCTGTAAACCACTTAAGACAAAAGCTATCAAGAATAAATTTATATTTAGTAGTTTTGTAAAGTAATACCAGTACTTTTGATCTTTCTTTAAAGATAATGGAAAGTCATTGTCAGTTTTAAAAACCTCGAGTTCCAAAGCATTCTGTTATTTCGAAATATCACGATGAAAAAAATACGTAATTTGTAATAAGTCCTCCTACAGAAAAAAAAAAACATTAATTATTACAAACGTATTCAGAAAAATAATGAGCTCCAGCTGAAAATTAGATGACTAACTCACCCACATTAATAACAAAGAAATTCATCATCAAACAATTAGAGTTGTATCTTAAAGTCTTAACGAGAATTTGTGGGTCAGTGGTAAGACGCGCGCTTCCCGATCAGAAAGTCGCTGATTCAAATCCCACCAGGGTTGAATAAGGAAGGGGTTGTTCTTAACTTAGTACGCCGAGAAGAAACTTCCAGAAAAAGTCAGAACGAAAGATTTTGCGAAATTTCAGTAAAAATACGGAAAAACCAGAAATGGGTTTTTCCGAAATAAACGGAATTATTGACTGAAGTTACAAAAAGACTGAAACTTGTAAAACCGAAATTTTCGTTAAAATACGATACCTGCTGGCAACTTTGCTGAACTTTAGTTTCATAAATTTTTCGTGAATTCGCACCACTAATTAGGGACGGGCGACTTCCCTGGAACCAGTGATCCTAAATTAGGGACGGGCGACTTCCCTGGAACCAGTGACCCTAAATTAGGGACGGGCGACTTCCCTGGAACCAGTGATCCTAAATTAGGGACGGGCGACTTCCTGGAACCAGTGACCCTAAATTAGGGACGGGCGACTGCTTATAGCCCATTGAGTTGCTCACGGTGGTCATTAAACCTCCAAAAAAAAAAAAAAAAAAAAAGAACAGTGGAGGAACTTAACATCGCACGAAGAGAACAGTGGACTAAGTGAGAGGGCATCGTTTAACACTGACTGAACAAAACTGTGTGAAAAATACCATACAACGTTAGTAATGGCAAACAGTATTGATTGAGTTTAGACTGTCATAGGAACAAATGGCTGGATTGTTGCGACTGTTGTTGCCGAAATGTTGGTCGTCAGCTGTTGATTTTCATGTTCGGTCAGGTTTCATCGATGCTTTCAAGTACGGATTAGTACTATCACGAATTTTGACTGAAATTTCGGAAGTACTGACGAAAATGAAAAAATCGAAAAATGAAAATACGAAAAAGCCTTTTTTATCGCCACTTGAGATTTCTGCGTCAGAAACAGGCATGAGATTCTTTCGCGGAATTCCACTTTTTTCGTCCGGCTTGGAACAGAATTGAATCTTTCAAAACTTTCGAAAACGATAGTTACACGGAGTGATGAAGGTTTCTCTTATAATCGTACCCCCCCCTCTACGTGTTGTTCCTTCTGTAGAATATTGTTGTTCAATACCAAATTTCCAAAAACGAACTTTGGACCTAGCGAAGATTTCAAAATCCGGCATTCTTTTTTATTTTTATTTTTTCCCAATATTTTTAGTATTGTTCACGCTGTTCTACATAATGTTGCTAGATGTTTTTTTTTTTTTTTTTGGTTTTTTTTTTTTTTGGTTTTTTTTACGTAAATATTTGCTTTTAGCTTGATAAAAGACGGAAATGTTTCTGAAAACTTTGGTGGCGAAATTGGAAAATTTGAAGATTTTATGCATGGTGTTCAATAGTATCCATCCTCTCAAAGTTAAAGAGCATTTATCTAAACTAGTGAAAGCCATCTTTTTTATCATGCATTCATGGTTCTCAGGCTGAAATTCCTTCAGCGTAATGGATGAAATTATAGTCAGAAAGAATGAACATCGAAACCTATTTAGCTATACCAGCTATGAATTATAAACTTTAAAGCACAGGGAAATCTGTAATTCGAAAATATAAAAGATTACCGAAGGTTATTGTTGTCACTATTATTATTGTGCTGTAGACAGCATTTTTAATTCTATCACTAGCAAATTATTGTTTATTGTATTTTGTTGTTATTACCGTAATAATGTGTTGTGACAGAATGGAATTCGTTGCCGTGCTAGATACCCAAATTAGGCACTAGGTGCCTATTACTGAAAATTACTGAAAAAAAAATATATATATACTAAATGCTACTCCAGAGGTTGGCATCTCTGAGGCTGCCTAACCTGTATTTCTCCAAACAGCTCATTCCCGCCTGGTGTCCGAGTGGTTAAAAGCGCGGGCTTCCGAGTGATCATCTGCGTTATGTCCAGATTCGTCTCCCGGATGAGGTATGGCTGGCATTTTTGTGTTACGGTGCTGGCGTTGCTCCTTCCTTGGAACCAGTGGCCCTAAATGCACAACCCATTATTGGCTTTAGATGTTCGTTGAAGTCATTAAACCCCAAAACAAACGAACAGAAACCAAATCTCTCTCTCTCTCTCTCTCTCTCTCTCTCTCTCTCTCTCTCTCTCTCTCTCACACACACACACACACACACACACACAAGCGCGCGCGATTGCGTATGGAAATCTGTACTTTTCGCGGCGGTACGACAAATTAGCGATTTTTTGCGACAGACTAAATAGATTGCAATATTAAATGTTTATATAGTTTGCAACGAAATTTCCAACAGAGATGCATATTCAGCAACAAAATGAATAAATAAATACGTGAAATGCAAAAATAGCAAAAATGTGCCACCTTCTCGAAAAGTAATGTCGTTGTTTTCGTTATGACAGCCATCTTCTCCACTAGCTTTTCTAGGTTCGTGGACAGATCTCCGAAAGTGCGACATGTATGTCCAATGCTTAAACAGAATATATATATCATATGTAAAAAATTTGAGTATCTGACACTAGGTTTTACACAACCCTTAGAAATAGGAAGCTAGGAGATTTGGGCTGGAGTGCCTGACAGGAAGGTCGCACGGAGCGAGGTAGAAAGGAGGAGGAAGACACCTTTATTTATAATCGGGGAGCCATCATCCGGTGTCCGACGGCTTAACGTCGCCATCCGACTCACGGCGGATATTTAGTGATTCGGGAGTTCGTACCTGCCTGGGATCGACCCTGAGACTTCTCCGTGGCAGTCTCAAACGCCGACCACTAGGCCATCCGCGGTAGAAACCTAATCCTTCAAATATGAACTCAATCCTTCTCTTCATAAAGGAGAAGAATTGCTGTTAAAAGAATTTTTCTGCAGCACGATGCTACTGGGTCGCATTGAGCTTTCGCAATGTTTGAAACAGTTTAAGAATATAAATTTGAAATTGATGCATTGCGGTCATCGCTAGATGTAATTACCTCTTGTGATAGTTCCGTGAATCCTTAACTGCGTGAATGACGATTTGTACATCATGACTAGTCAAGGGAGTAGTGAGACGACAGAAAACCTTCTGAAACGGCATTGAGAGCTCTGTGAGCCCATGTTACAAGAGTTTGGGAAAGGAAGGTCAGTGTATTGAAAACTGTTATAGCAAGTTTGTACATTTTCCGCTTCTAATTTACATAAAAAGTAATGAAGTGTCTTTATTGTTATTATTATTCTTTTATGGCACGAGATTCATTGTACACAGTACTGCCATAAATACTGTCGTAAGTTCTGTCGCAGAGATACACTGAGTGCTCTTTGCCGCCCCGGTGGCGCTGTGGTCTAAGCGGTGGCTTCTGCTTGTTCGTCGGAGATGGGTTCCGATTCGAGTCCCGGTGAGGCGTGGATTTTGTGTTTGTCTTACGGCTCTAGCGCTCTCCCTTCCCTCAGACAAATGGCTCTGAAGTAGGGACGGGCGACTACTTATAACCCATCAACAAAAATTATCTAACTATATTCTTTGCCATCAAGTTGCTCACGGTAGGCGTGAAACCTCCCAAACCAAACCAAACATTGAATGTGCGCTGAATTACGACCACCCGTATGCAAAGTGAGTTACTTCCAATACTTGCGTAATGAGGAAGGGAAATAAGGGAATATGCTGGAAATCATATACATATACTTCTTATGCATAGGATTTCCAACATAATAAGGATTCAAGCTCGTGCAAGTCTGTCACATTGGTTCGTCGAACTTTTGGGTTTAGGTACGAGCAATTGAATCACACGTCTCCACCAGACAGATATGCACAAGTTGATCGGTTCTTCGACGGAAATTTAAAATATGCGAGTAACTTTTCCTCTTCCGTCCAATATTATGATTTAGATTGGAGAAAATTACTCTTCTTCGTCCGAAATTAAGAAATGAGCAAGTTAGTGAAAACTTCGTTGTCCAACGTTATGTATGATTAAGGTGTGTGCAAGTTTGAGAAGGAGTAGACTTCATTCTGCTCCGTCAACATCATTGACTCCTGGCTATTCTTTAATAAATTTACAAAATTCTTGCGAAGAGTTACGGTAAACATGAGTTTACGTGCAACCCGTGATGTAGAGGTACGTAAGCCAAAGTAAACGTGGGATGAGGTACGGGTAGGTTATTACATATTGCATCCCACGCCATACAGTATAGTTAGATACAAACAATAAGTCCGCTACCTTGCTTCTACGTAACCATATGTCAATAATATGCTGTATTTGGAACTTGTATGATTTTTTTATAGGGATTTCAGGTATCCGCGGATTTATACATGCGTCTTACATCTTGAACTAGAGTACATATATTTTTTTTTCTTTTTTGATTGGAGGTTTAACGACCACCGTGGGCAACTCAGTCGGCTGTAAGCAGTCGTTCGTCCCTAATTTAGGGCCACTGGTTCCAGGGAAGTTACAGAACCAGAACCGTTAAACAAAGACAACATTCATGCCTCACCGGGATTCGAACGCTTCCTCATCTTGGACAAATGGTCAGAAACCAGCACTTAGGTCACTGCGCCACCGGAGCGACTGGGTGCTTATCAATTTTACATCATTCTAGCACTGATCACGTATTAATAAAAATGCTGAATGTAAATGATACATGAGTACAAACTGACTACCTCGTACGCTGACTCGAATGCTTTTTGGTATGTAGTTATTATGTACATATAGGCTGAGATGCAGAAAGCAACGCAACTGCCAGAGCTTCGATCAAGACGGCTATTCTTTTACCAGTGCCAACAAAATGTGTGTAATAATCGAAAGATCATGTGTTTTGCATTATGTTCGTGCAGTATATAGAAAATGTAAAATTATCTCAATAAAATTTTGAACTGTTAAAAGTGTTATTAGTTCACATGTAACCATATAGTATTCATTTCATGAAAATAATTACTTCACTTTTAATCAGCTTTGCATCGTGGAATACCGTTCTGGTCACTAAATTTCATCAGTTTTTATTCTGATTAAAAACTGTTTTGTTTCCTGTAAACTCTGCAATAACATTTTTCTGTATTCTAATTGATAACTCCTTTTCAAATGCGTTTCACTTAGTGGGAAAAGAAAATGAAAACTGTATTTAGTATCTATGCTTTTTTATTTTATTTTTTTTTTTGATAGGTTTCTGCAAAAATTTTATCATTTGAGATGTGATATGTAAATATTTTTTAAATTTTTTGCTGCTGTTTAATAATATAAATATAAAAGAAAAGAATACTGTTGACTTTAGTTAACTTTCTGTATGAACTGTTCACTCACAAAAGTGCTAATAAAAACTGAACTTTTTTTTTGATGTCTTGTTTTCTTCCGAGGCTTCCAAATTTTTTTAAATACACCCGTATTCTTTTACAATCATCCTATGTTCCTCCCGAAAATGCGTTCCGTCACAAACTGTGTAAGAAAAAAAATTCCGCTCTTTTATTGTTGTTAATGGAAAACAGAGCTGGTGCATCGTAATTCATCAGTTCTCAAATGCTTATGAATACGGCTGTTTGTCTAAATTACGTGTATAAACAAGTATATCCATAAGCAATAAAGGTGCTCAAAAAAAAAGTAGCACAGTAAGTAAATCCATCTTTTTCCTGTCTGCATCTGTAAAAATAGGTGAGTAATGTCAGTACATTAGTTCTCGCATCCGTAGAAATGCGTGAGTAATGTTAGTACGGTTAAGTGGACACCAGCAAAAACTATGTACTTTTATTTCTTCTCTGCAAAAGCACATAGAAAGAGTTTTCAACTCTGTTACTAATGGATTATTAATACCTTATGCAAGTTTTTCTTTTACCGTTCTGCCTTTTCAGAGCATCTTGATATCTTATGGAACTTTATCTATCTAGTTTTTCGTGTTTTTGTTGTTATTTGAGGGGTGGGGGCGGTCACCGTGAGCAACTCAGTGGGTCACCATCCCTAATTTAGGGCCACTGGTTCCAGGGAAGAGGGAGAACCAGTGCCGTAAGATAAACACAGCGTCCATGCCTCACCGGGATTCGAACCCGGATACTTCATTTCACAGACGAATGGCCATAAGCCAGCGCTTAGACTACCGCGCCACTGTAACGGCCTGTCTAATTTAGTTTAATTAAAAAAATTACTTTGTCGCTAATTATTGCATGTGTTAGTTTAGTTAAATTTTAAAAAAGCGATTTTTCGCTGAATATTTGCATGTGTGTTTCTGTTATGTTTTTTGAAATAATTTCATTTCCTACCATTTTTGTCGAACGGGAAGACACGATTTGTATGCTATTTCAGTACTGTACTTGTGCATATTTAGATTTTAGATGCCAAACAGTGAAGTGTGACAGCTTTAAATCTGCAGTAAATCACATTTAAAGCGCACTTTCCATGATCTACGCCAAGATTTCAAGTTGCTAGAGATTATATAAAATAAGTCCTTTAATTTATCGAATGCAGTGGTATCGTATCGTTCTTCAGAAAATTGGACCGCGTTTTTTTTTTTTTTTTTTTTTCAATTTTAGTTTTTTTTTTATCCTGTCTCATCGATATTCCTTTCACAAAATTGGAGTCTATAAGGATGTCCAATTACTTTGCGTTCAGGCGGATGAGCGAGATACCGTCATTCGTAGCAGAGTTCAGGAGAAAATCCATTTGGCTTTGCTATTGAACATCCGTTTTCTTCCTCTGCTGTTGCAGTTGTCAGACTTCGTCCTTTCGCATCCGTAGCACGTGACGAGGATGAAGTTGAACGGGATGTCGCCTACAGCTGGTTGAAGGGGACCAAATGAAAACCAGTTCCACAATCTGGCCTCCATTCAACCAACTACAGTACAACATGAAACAGGTAACAAACGCCAGCACTCTTCCCCCGTTAGCTTGACGTCATTTCTCTCTTCACATTCTTAGCTTCTTTCTTCCTCTTTTTTTCTTCTTTTTCCTTTCTTTTAACATTCCTTGTCCTCCGTAGCCGCTGTTTTGTTTGTTAGAAAAGGAAAGTTGCTTCCTGAGTGTCTCGCCGCCTTTCTCACCTCCACAACTGCCCCCCCTTTTTTTTTTTTGAAAGTCTTCCAAAAATTATTCTCCTCAGATCCGGATGATTAAATCGACCAGACTTTTATTTCTTGTATAGACAAACAGGCCTAGTCGAAATCGCATCGAGAGAATTTGTTCATGCTTACTGTTATTCTCGTGAAATCAGCGTTGAGGGGGGGGGGGGGGGGTTGCACTCATCGCATGCGGTGTTTCATATGTCTATCTTGTGACGTGGGGTGAGGCAAGACGGCAAATTGCAGCGATAAGCCAAGGTCGGTGTTGTTCGGTGGGGAGAATAACTGGCTCCGGAAGGAGGAGCGTGGGTTCAAATCCCCACCAGGGCAAATGGGCTTATTTTCACTTTGGCGCTCGAACTTAAAAATTGAATCTTCTTCTGGCCGTGAGATTCAAAAACAACCTGTGATGCTTCATCCACACATCGTCTAGAATTAATCAGAATTTCTTCTCCTGCAGTGAGCTCCTTCAAGCATAGTTTGCTGGCTGACTCGGTAACCTACGATTCCGTTTGTCTTTTCTCAAGGGGAGGGGGGAGGATAAATGCGACGTACCACAGGAGTGTGACGCAAGAGTCAAAACGGCAAGTTCCAGAGATAAGCCTAGATCAGTGTAGTTCATTGAGGTAAACAACTGGCTCCAAAGCGAGGAGTCGTGGATTCGAAATGTACCACCGGCAAATGGAAACTTTTACAGAATAAAGAAATGATTTTTCATATGACAACTTCAGAATCATGTATCCATTTCTTAGATCACAATTTCACCTTGTACCATTTGAAGCATGCACATAATGCATATAACAAAACGTATAACATTACATCCCACTTTATTCCGCAGCAATAAGAACATTTATAAAACGTAAAACCCGCACTTCATGAAGGATTAACTAACGTTCAATCAACAACTCGTATTTATAAAATTTCAGTACTGAATACTAATAAAAGAAAAGAAACATTCCTTACCGCTCAAAATATATTTTGTAATCGAGCAGGATCTTCGGGCTTACTGTCACAGTTCATCTCCCTTCCTGAACCACTATTGTCGACACCCAATATTCTTATCAGAATACACTGTGGTACTGATTGATATCAGTACCACATAAGAACAGCACTCCTGCTCTATGTTCAAAGCTTCTTGATTTTTGTTACTCGGGGTAGCTTTTCTTGTATCTCCAAAGGAGGCTTTAGCCGGCGACGAGATATGAAGCTTTTTGCTTAATGCCACATTGCAGAATGTCTTTCAGTCACTGAACGTGGATGACGAGGGAATGAAGATTAATGGAGATTGTTTAACCCACCTTCGGTTTGGTAACAACATAGCCATTTTTTTCAAGTATCCCTCAGACCTGCAGATTATAATTAAGTAACTTGCTGCCAAGAGTTTAAAGAAGTGGGATTAAACACCAATTTATGAGAACCAAAAGTGATGTACATTGCTTTTGCAAGAGCTGAAGACTTAGACGAGGCTAATTTAGAAGTAACTGATGCTCAACATCTACCACCACTTGGAATGACAGGTAATAAGTAAACAAGTTAGTAAAATCATGTAATGCATTGATTATGATACGCTTTCCAACATACCAGAAATCGTTACTCAAGTTATGAGAATAATGGCTGTGTAATAAATCTCGCTCCTGTGACCCCGTTTGACCTTTGACCCCATTTCGATGATATTCAACAGACCCGGTTCAGTATACCTCCGGAAAAACATACTGAAGTTTTGTCGCAATGGAAGCCTTTTTAGTCAAGTTATGAGGATAATGGCCGTGAAATATAGCTTGTTCCTGTGCCCTGACCTTTGCCCCATTTCGATGATATTAAACAGGACCGTTTCAGTACATCTCCGGAACAACGTGATAAAGTTTTGTCGCAATCGAAGCATATTTACGTAAGTTATGACGCATAAGAACGATAAAATGGATCCCCTTCTATGTCCTGTTCTTTGACCTCATTTCGCCCATTTTCAATAGGGTTCCTTCCTATGTTGTCCCCTACCACATACTAAAATTTAATCGCAATCGAACCATTTTTACGCGAGTTATCGTGCGGACGGACAGACAGACAGACGGACAGAGTTGGAGTATATACGCTTCTTCAACCTACTGTTGGAAAGCGTAAACAAGGAATTGATCGAAGATGAAAATAATACGCGTATGAAAGGCTGGAGATTATTTAAAAGAAATGGTACAATTTTCAAGAGCGTTTAATAAATGCATCGTTCCAATTCTTACTTATGGACCTCAGGCGTAGACCTTCGCTAAAAAAAGACTTACAGAGGCTGGCTTCAACTCAAAGAAGCGTGGAGAGATGCATACTTGGTGTAACCACGAAAGATAGCAAATGGATCAGGAAAATGACAGCAGTTGATGACATCATGATCAAAGTACAGGCCATCAACTAGCAATGGACCGAACATATTGCTAACTGATCAGCATAAGGTAACTAAAATGCTAGACCGGATACCAAAGTACAGGAAAAGACCCTAAAGAAGACCATTTGCAAGATGGGTGGATGAATTTCGTAAGCATGCTGAAGTGACATGTGAGAGATTTCCTCCAGACAGAGTCGTGGAAGAAATCTGGAATCTTCCAGCAAATTGAGGTCGATTGGTTTAGCACTGACAAACAATGAAATTTGTTATTGTTTAGAGATTAAACAAATAAACAAACAACTCTTAACTTGAAAGAAGAGTAACTTGAAATCCGATTTTTTACGCCAAAAATCGGATTGTCATCTTCAAAATTTGTAACTCTTAACTTTTTTCCTTACTGACTTGTTGAAAAATTGCTGGCTGACGGAGATTCCTGTCCCCTTGCAACACAAAATAAAGGACAATGGGGTCAGTTATTTAAAAGAAAATGTTAGTCATTTGATATTAATATTTCGAGCTGAAGGGGCATGGGGAAGAGAGTGTAGTAAGTGTTGCGTCCGAGAATGTCTGTATGCGATGATCCCCACCCCCTACCCCCTCTTTTTTTTTTTTTTTTTTTATAATACTGAAATGCGGGCCGTAGGTAACAGTCCATTCTGACCCCTTTTAAACCTTGTACGCCAAACATTGAAATCATCGGCAATCAAATCCGTTTTCTCCCCTCCATCCTTCCTTTCAGCGTACGTGATCATATTCGTAGCTTCATCATCAATATTTATAGAAGAGCAATTTACAACTAACATATAACGCCTAGGATGTGAAGGAAAATAGTGATTTGAAAACTTTAAAAGTAGTAAGGGTAACTCGCACTATGGATAATTGATTCCTAGACGGAAAACAACGTGTTTCTGTTTCTTGGTTTTAAAATCGTCGAACTTTCTCTTTCGATTCTTTAGTTATGACTTTGGAAATAAAGAAATTATTATTTTTTTTAATGTTTGGCAAAATGTTCTAATGCATTTTTAGAAATGTTTCACATGAGTTACTGAAGATAAAAGAAAAAAATGGCAATGACTGAAATTTTTAGCTACAAAGTACTGTCAGTAGCTGAATATATTTATTTTAAAACGTGAAATGTGTTTAGGCAGCGAAAATTTAAGCACAGTGACAGTGTGGTTTGCGACTTTTTCTTTAATTTATTTACGGAACTACTTAGCCGCTAGATTGATGACCTCTTGTCCCATGGTCAGAGTACGATTTGAGTCGTGATTTATTCTTTGGTTCCGGCTCTGCCGTTTCCTGGAGGCGGTGACGATAAATTTGGAATATCTGTCTTGCAGTCGTTTTAGTGCTCATGTGATGTGGATCATTAAAGAACAGCACACATACATACAGTTTTCAAGTACATACAAATCATAGAGACGGCGGGGTTTGTTTTTTTTTTTTTCGGGAGAAATTGTAAGTAGGGCTCTGTTTCCTTTCGATGTCCGCTTTTCGACTGATAATTTGAATTGCGGCTGCAGCGAATCGCGCGGCAGTTCCCGTCGGCAGCCAGATAGATAAGACTTTTCCAGGTTCGTGCTGTACAAAAATAAAGATCTCGCTAGTTAGCTAAATACTGAATTTTTTTCTTTTCATCATCGAAATTGAACAGAAATGTTATATTTCAATTCTGGTAAGTACACCTACGAGGCCAACCCCTTAACAGCAGGACCACATTTGGCACGGAGTGCAAGTGCTGGCTGGCTTCTGGCCATTCGTTCAGACGGTCCGGGTTCGATTCTCCTGGTAAGGCATGTATATTCTGTTTGTCTTACGGCACTGGCTCCCCTCCTTTCCTGGAACTAGTCACCCTAGATTAGGAACCGACGACTGCTTATAGCCCATTCAGTTGCTCACGGTGGGTTGGTAACCCCCCCCCCCCCCAAGAGGAGTACCTTAAAATTTGGTGACAAGATAACTCGGCCGAATGTTGCATTCAACCACAGCTGGATATTTTTTTCAAAAAATCGTAATGAAACTCCGTGCCTGGTGTGTGTGTTATATCTCCCGAATTTTTGGGCATCTTAATCTAGAACGAACAGTTAACTCCTTATTTAGTGTAACTGCCACCCCCGGTGGCGCAGTGGTCTAGGCGATGGACTCTGATCATTCGGTCCGGGAGGGGTCCGGGTTCGAATCCCGGTGAGGCATGGATGTTGTGTTTGTCGTACGGCACTGGCTCTCTCCCTTCCCTGGAACCAGTGACCCTAAATTAGGGACGGGCGACTACTTATAGCCCATTGAGTTGCTCACGGCGGTCGTTAAACCTCCAATAAAAATATATATATATTTAGTGTAACTAATGGACGCAGACTTGTTCCAAAAGTTGGGGGAGGGAACGGGTTGTAATGATTAGACAAAATATCTCAAGTAATCTGTGTGTGTGTGTGTGTGTTTTCAGGGGCGACGCTAGCCGCTCAGAACTGGTTGGGCTATTAGAGGAGCTAACCATGATAGGGGGCCCAAATTTGAAAGTGTTTGGCCGAAATTTTGTCAAAATAATTCTAATCGTGTAGATTTTACCAGACTCGGATAATTTTAATATATTTTATGACTGCAGTACGTGTAGTAGTATTGAGATAGCATAAATCAGCAACTTCTATTCAAAATCATATGTTTTATTTTAAGATCTACTGTATTTTCTCTGAGCGTTTTGGCTCCGCATTTGTCCAGATGAAGCCAAGCCAAACACTCAGCGAAACTATAGTAGATCTTAAAATAGAATATATGTATTTAATTATGAATAAACGTTGCTGATTTATTCTGGCTGATAAAGTTCTCACTAGCAAAAAAAAAAAAAAAAAAAAAAAAAAATCAGGTGCATCCTGTACGTAGTAGTTATTCAGTGTATGTAGTATGGGAACCATGGATACGAATCTTCATGCCTTATATTAGGTTACTATTTCTTGCTTCTTCGCAATTTTCTTATCTCCGTCGTTTTTCCTCTCTCTCTCTCTCTCTCTCTCTCTCTCTCTCTCTCTCTCTCTCTCTCTCTCTCTCTCTCTCTCATGTTTTTAAACTATAATTACGAAAACGGTGTTTTTATATTACCCTCTGAGACATTTGCTCAGAGGACTCTCTCCATTTCACAGAATAGTACAACACTAAATCTAGCAAAAAAAAAAAAAAAATCATTTTATATAACACATTTTCTGCGAATTCGAAAATTTCACTTACGTTTATCCAAGTCCCCTAAAATCTTAGATAACTGAACTCGCCATGTGTTCTAACTGGTTATATATTTGGGTGGGCTGAAGCCCACCCCAGTCCACCTGTAGCTTCGCGCCTGGTGTGTGTGTGAGATATTACTTTTCACTAAAGGGTGGAAACGTCCACTGTGGCTAACTGTGAGATCATCGGACGGAGGGGCTGATTGAATGACATGCCAGTAAATGGAAGGGTCACCGTAGGTCTGTAGATTCCTTAAGACATCCGGAGCCAACAAGAAGAATTAGTAAGGGTACTATGCCGTAGGACGGAAGTGTAGAGCTCGGACCATGCCCTGGCCACTTACGGCATCTAGCAAAATCCCGTTCCCATGCGTTTACATTACACCTATTCGTATGATGGCAAAAATATCCTCACAACGCTACATTTGGTATTTGAAAAGTGTAGTACTCAGTTATTCTGAATTTAAATTTAAATTCCAGAAAAGAGCTTTTGGCGTTGAATAATTTAGTGAAGCATAGTATGTTAGGTGACGAACTAAAACCAAGAAAAAGGTGAAGGGGTGACTCGCCCCTCCCATTCCATACGATTTTACACCCATGGTGTAACTCTCCTCAGGTTAGGACGGGGAATTTCAGAATTGTGGATCAGCAGTAACACACTAGTCTCTTTCATGACATATACCGGGTTCCTCCTCAGCTGGAGTAGTTGTGCTCTAACTGTTTGCATTTGCGAGAAGTTTCGGAACAAAACAAACTAGTTACCCAAACTATCTCCCTTCCTCGGTCTGTTTATTTTTCGTTAACTAAAGCACTTGCAATTTCTTCTTGTGTTTTAGTGTGCTAAGCAGATGTCCACATAGACATGCTTTGATCATGGCTTGCGAAAACATCACACACGGTTGGTAAAACATGCCAGGTGTGCACCTAGTGCGAATTAAAGGCATTTCAGAACACTCCACGTGCCATTGAACGTGCGCGCAGTGAACGTGACTGGTGTTGGCCGCATTCATGCAGGGGATAATGTTCACATTGATCGGACTTCTCTGCTGCACAAAGACCCCCTTCTCTCTGAACCGTGGCCACATTTTGCAACACAATTCTTTGTGCCTCTCCTTCCTCACGTGATCGGCGGCGGGGCAGTGAGCGAGGAAAGGCGAAAGAATGAGGGAACGAAATGCTTGACCTTTTCATTATCGAGAATCTTCGCTGCCGAACGCTCCTTCTCTCTCTTTTCTCTCTCTTTTCTCTCTCTCTCTCTCTCTCTTCTTTCTCGATGGAAGGTAGCGTCATTGCGGCGAAAGTTATCTTTGGTAACGAGTTGGGTTCGATCTGTTGGAGTTTTTCGTGGAGGAAGTTAATGACGTGCGAAGAGCCGGTTTAAGTGTTTGGCGAGACGTGAGTCTCTCCCTCTCTCTTTCAGTTGGATGATCAGTTTTCGCATAAGTGGGCTTCTTCCAAGAAATGAGATTGGAGAAGCCAAATTTAATAACTCTTATCCTTGTTGTCGGCTCACTTTTAACGCTCTTGAACACCCATTCTACAACTTAACAATTTTAAAAAGTGGGTGATTTTGATTGTTTTAGCCAAATTCTTCGATTGGTTTAGTGGACTGTAATGCATTTTCTGCTTTGAATTTGCATGATGTATGTATGTGTGTGTGTGTGTGTGTGTGTGTGTGTGTGTGTGTGTGTGTGTTGTGTTACTCCCCACCCCCACCTCCCGCCCTTACGTTCGCACTGCAAGTCGTATCTCCCTATTCGTTATATGAAATAATTCTTTTTAATAGCTTCTACCGTAGTTCACATGTTTTAACTGCGAATTAGGCTATCTATTCTATTTATATTTCAAAATACGATTCCTACGAGTGTTAATGGCTAAAAGAAGTTTCTTATCTGTAATTTAGAGCCTCTGGGAAACAGCGATGGAAGAACAAACACAGCCTCAATTAATGCCTTGTACCGCACAGGCCAAGGAGTATAATTCGGAGTTCGCCCCTACACTGTTCGATTGATGGGCGATCCTGGTGTGTGCTGTCTGCTATACAAGTACAAAGTTCACGCATTTCATGTTCCCAACCAAAACAGTGTCAGCAATTGGTCGAAAATTAGAAATTTAAGCATATGGTTGTGAACTGGGTCCAGTGCAGATACAAAGCAACGAGTTTGGATAAATTCCTAATAATTAAACTATTTTGAAAATTTAATTTTGTTATAAAACGTTTATAAAACTCTCGAAGTCACATCTGCAATCTTAGATTTCGTGCTGCCAATTCTCAGAAGCTGAATATAATCAGGTTAAAGATTTTTGTAGGTATGACTTAATTGGCCAAAGAGCGCTAAGCACCACGGTTAATTACGAAACTAGAAGTAAAAATGTAACATCAAACAAACAAAAAAAAAAAAAAAAAAAAAAAAAAACATGGCCAAGAAAAAATACCTGAGCATTGCGTGAAACGGTGTAAAGTGCCTATACAAAAACGACTGACTAAAACTGAGTTTTAAGACGACGGACTACCAGTACGAGTTAAAAATGACAACCCAGATGACTCATTCCACTCATCGTTTGAAAGGTGACCCAGGTTTGCCGAACTAAGAAAAGAGAACGTTCACGAAGGCACGCGCACAACAGCCTGAGGTTAGTTAGACATTTTACACATAGGTGCAGCGTCGTCACATAGCAAGCAGCGGTGAGTGTAATGACAATGAGGAGACTAAGAAAAATTCAATCTATCTGCAGTTCTTCGTAATTATTACTTCTAAGGTTAGGTTTAGCCATTACCATCTGAGTCCGGACAGGCTTTTTGGAGCAATATATGGGAAACTAGCGTGACGTAGAGGCGGTTTGGATGACCCTGACATGAAAGTTTGGAAGACAAAGAGAATACATCAGTCAGGCCGAAAGAGATGATGGTCTTATTTACCCCAAGGCTGACGGCTTGGCGTGCTCTCCAAAGTATGGCGGATATTTTGCAGTTAGGTAGCTGATGGGATTGAACCAGTGATCAACTGTTTGCAAGCGGGCTGCTGTAATCACAGGGCTATCTGCGGCCCGGTCTACAACTTTAGTCAAGTCAGGACAGGGAGTAAATATGGCAGAAAACTACAATTAGGTGCATAATGCACCTAATACGCATTAAGCAGAAAACAACCGCTTACCATTAACATTCAGTTTTTCCCGTCTGACAGTTCCTAGTAACCATATTGCTTAATGCAATTTCATGAAATAATTTTAACAAACTAATTCTCATAAAGTGAAGTATATTATAACTAGTGATAGAATTAACGACAATCACATCAAGTGAACACGAATGGAATGCAGCTATAGTTAGAAATTTGAATGCTGCTTCTACGGCCGTTGTTATCGAATGTGCGGTACGTTGCTTTTATTCATTAGCATTGCTATATGGGCCCTTGAAATAGGAGTGTCTGTATTGCGTTGTAATTATTCGTGGAATGCTTATTTGCTGTTGAAGCAGTTATTTTTAGATGTTCTGTTTAATGAATGTTCCCAGTTGGTTTGACTGTTTCGAAAGTCATCGTAGCTTCACGTTAAATTATTGCGGGTGCCACTATTGGCGACGGATATGTCTTTGAAGACAAAATAGTGATCGACGCGGGGAATTACTTCTTTTCAAAAATAATTTGAGGTGTTACATAATAATGAGTGTACATCTTTTGTGTACGGTGGTATTTTCCTGGAATGTGCAAGTTTTTGTGCGTCAAGTTTGTCTTACTGAGCATATATCATTATCATTTCGTCGAAACTGGTGACCTAGTGTTACGATGGCCTACACTCCATTGCCGACTGGGTGAATACGAGTCGTTTGTGTGACATGGAAGTTGGTTGTGTTTTGTACGGTTTCCTCCCATTCTTGGAAACCATGACCCTAAGGCTGTTTCTACATTTTGATGCTTACAATAATTGTAAGAATTTTATTATGTTCTTTTTTATTTATTTATGTACCTGTTTATATGCAAGAATCATTGCAAAAGTGTAACTTGAAATAATTATGTCGATGTTTTCATTCTTGGGAAAGGCTATACACGTCCAGCGCAGCTTGTTAGAAAATTTTTTCAAGGTGGGGTAATTTTGCCAGAGGGAACGCAGAGCTTCGGAGAGACGAAATCGGAAATGGGGGGGGATGAGGGCGCTCCCCAGAGCGCCAGCGAAAGGGAGAAGAGCGGTGAACCTCGTGTCAGCCAGACATAGACATCTCATTAAGCTGCTGAGAGTGGATAAACCGAACCAGCGTAGGGCATACGAATGAACATTACGGACATACGAATAAATGGTGATTTGCTCAAAAATGTGTTCATATTTAATGAACACTTGGTCTTCTTCCCGACACGGCCCTTGCCTTTGTGTAACAGAATATCAGAAAGTTAGGGAGAGCTGGAGGGTAGAACACAACAGGAGTTCTGAGTAGCAGGTTTCCTGTAATAATAATAATAATAATAATAATATTATTATTATTATTTTGTTTTTTAAGGCTTGTCGATTGTGAATTTCTGTTAATAGGTACGGCACTACCCTGCTAAATATCCTTGCTTTGGCAGTAGCCATTATTTCTTGGTATAGTTCGTTACACCTTACAGCTTTGAGTGAGCATATAAACAATCAATACGAAAGTTCGATTTAGCCGTGTTACTGGTAGTATTTACGTTCACCAAAGAAATTTCATTGAACACAGGCTTTGAAATTTTACTGTACCTTACGTTGAGAATTTATTTCGTGTTAAAATCGAACGGTGGTGCACATTTTTGTTTTCAGGTTCTGACAATATTTGGCGTACGTTTTTGGTGTTTGAATTTTTCGTGTGACGTTATTTTCCTCTGAGGAAACGGTTTTCGTTTTTTTTTTCCTTTGTAAATTTTCAGGAACGGTGAATAAAAGTATTCCCGAATGGTATTCTTCACCTCCTCCCCCCCCTCTCTCTCTCTCTCCGTCTCATGTATGTACAGGAGGATATCTTCTACTCAATAAAAATAGAAGTGCTTCTGGCGAGTTAGAATGCTCGAGAAAGCACGTATCCGTTCAAAAAGAAAGAAAAAAAGGAAAAACATTATATGTTGGAATTTCTCTATATTTTTACGGCTTAAAAATAAGTCACGCTTGCTGAGGCTTCCTATTGATCCATTTATTTCCAGTGACTGGAAAGGTGAGAAAAAGATGTTCCTGAAGTAGCAACGTCGCTGTAATTTGTTTTGCGAATGAAAATACTAGGAAAATGCATTTTTATAAGGGGAATTGAGGTGAAAATGTCTGTAATTTGTTTGTGGCGCGCGCATAATGTAAAGATCTATACTATCATCAGTTTTCTTTCGTGGAGGAGGGCGTTGAAAATTTCTGTAATGTGTGTTAGTGTATTTCTGTTTGACACAAACAGTTATTCCGTTATTCAATGTTTTATAACACATCGTAGCATTATACAGTGTGTGAGTGATGCATCAGCACTAGACCCATTTTTTATTCATTTTTCAACAGTCAGCAGTTGAAGTCTCGGATGAAGTGCCAGTGGTGTGTTTGTCCTGCCGGTGGTGGTTGTTTACTTTCGTTGGAACTACAGTTGCCTGGAATTAGGAGTGGGGAAACACCATGCTATGTTGATAGACGTCCTTAAACACAGAAACGAAACAGAAAAAAGAAAAACTGTTCGTCATTCTGTTCCTTCCCACGTAGTACATCAATTTGTCTTTCTGTCCCTTCTCTCATACATACCTATACCTCGGGCTTAGAACCGTAAGAAAAGATATCTAGTGCATGGAATCCGCTAGGTGGGACGACAAGTCCTGTTTCGCAAAATTGGAATTTGTGTCCCAAAAGATTTGTGTTCGAATCCAGTTTGAAACGCTAGTGTAATATCTGTTCTTTCGTTATGTTCCTTTCTCGTACGCAGAAGTAAATTAAGACTGGCCAATTTTAATATTAATGGCGTCGTGTTTAAATACCGTAAGGAAGAAAGTGCATTTCCATAAGTTGGCTAATGTGCTGAATTTTTACGTGATGTGCATTCGGTTGCAACATGGGCGATTTTTCAACCTATAAATTGTCCGTAGAGTTTTCTGAACATTTCTGCGAATTGGTAAATCTTTTATATTCTCGAACGGCCTTTCGTAAGCTTCGAAATTACTAAACTTAAATACATTGTACCTATCGCGTTTTGCAGAATTTGTTTTATTTCTTCTGGAATAGTTTTCATTTAATTTTAAACCAGCTATACATTGATGGTAGAAACTAAAGTGCGCATGAAAAGTTTCGCATCTGCCCTTTCTTTAAATAAATAAGCGTCACTGTCACCACAAAACCGTCACAATTCAAATAAGTTATGTTCAGTGGCTTGTTGTGGGAGAAATCTTTCATACGGACTGTAATTTGAAAAATAAAATTTCTGTTGAACTTCAGTCTTTTGACCGAACCCTGGGAGCTAGCGAACAGGTGATTTCTCTTTTAGTGAAATCTTATTTTGTTCTGTATCTAGCGGCAATTCTTCCTTTATCTGAAATAGCTTAAAAAGTTTATTTGTGTCGTTTCTTAAATTACGTATCTAGAGTTTTCATGATTGTCTTCATTTATGAAATCAGGTTATACATTATGTAACATTTGTTTTTCGTTTCTTTTTATTTAGGTAAGTTGGTTTTAAACTGCAGAAGTGGCTGTACCTATTCTTTTAAAAGGTAAAAAAGAAACAATTTTTCTGTACCATTATGTAGTGCATTTATGATGTTAAATTTCTGTAACTTAATGGAGCTTTCTAAACTTAAGCTTGGAACGTGAACTATATTTAGAAAATTCTAAATTCTTGCTAGAATAAGCAATAATGAATGATAAAAAGTGTTCAAATACTGGTAGAGAATATACTAACAAGCAATCGAATAGTTTTATCGCAGCTAACCGTTGCTGTACCTCTAACCATGTAGTTTTTCGATGTCAAAAGATTTTGTAAAATGCAATTAGAAATATCTGGTATGTTGCCAAAACAATAGGAGCCATTCTGTGTTATTTCATTTATTTATGTTGACTCAGTTATTTTATCGCTTACGTTCCGTCATCACTTTCAGTATGATTTATTTATGATTTTATATCCGACGCAAAACATTTTTCGGTATATGATCGAAAATGTTTTTCATTATGTCTTTAAACGATCAAAACTGTTTTTCAGTACGTCTTTCAATCGTCACTTCGTAATCGAAAACTGTTGTTCAGTTATGGGGCACTTCCAAAGAGATTCAGTGGTGCAGAATTTTATAAAGTTTATTCTGATTCACACACACACACACACACACACACACACACACACACACACACACACACACACACACACACACACACACACACTTGTAAAAAATTTTTGATGTCTTGTCTATGGTTTTCCACTGTTTATAATTAATGTAGCTTTTTTGCTGCTTGGTTTTACAAAAAGTCTATTTAAAAAATAAAAAAATCCGATGTTTATGAGAAGTGCATTTCTTGAAACGCAAGAAATTCGGAGTATTCAAACTCAGCACACATGCTAAAGTAACTCGTAGTGCCTCCCCGTTTACCGAGTGATGTGAGGCATGAGGCTCTGCTTTATGACCATTCGTCCGAGATGAGCCTGGATTCGAGTCCCGGATGTGGCATCGGTGGTTGTGTGTGTGTGTGAGAGAGAGAGAGAGAGAGAGAGAGATGGCGCTGACTTTCTCCCCTCCCCGGAACCACTGACCCTAAATTAAGAACGGCTGACTGCTTAGAGCCCTATGAGTTGCTCATGGCAAAACCGAAGCAAAAAAAGAAGCAAACCTCGAAACATGAAGACAAAAAAACTTGTTAGCTCTTGTGGGTTTATATTACGAAATTCGGATTTTTTGACGTCAGTCGGAAAACGATTTAGTAATAATCACGTGTGTGTGTGTGTGTGTGTGTGTGTGTGTGTGTGTGATTTTGCACTCGGTTCCCCTGCTGTTTTAGAACCACAGAAACAGCGCACATGTTGCTTATAAATTCTGGTGTGATAATTGATATTTCAGTGATGTATTGAAAAAAAAAAAATCGTCCAGACAATGTCCTGTTACGATTCAGATATTCTCAATCGCCAGTTATTTCTTGAAGGTTTATGAGCTAGCAGACCCAGCATAAATTTCATATTGAAAATCAGTCTTTTACGCCTCTTGTTCGGAAAATGTGATTTCCAAGCTGACAGCGCAACTCATGATTAATACTGCCTTCAAGGAGTTATGATTAGTTTTTTTAATCGAAAAGAAATTTCATTACTGAAAAGTGTTATAGTTTAGAAGATTTCTGTTTCCGGTGAGGCAAATATTTGCGTATTGCTCAAAGATTAGTACGAACGAAAGATTCATCATCTGTTGGAAACACTTTTTCTCCTCTTCATGCATAATTCAAAGCTCCCACGTGATAGATACGATGAATACCAGAGTTGGAACTTCATGTAAATTAGAGAATTATTAAGCCAGAGAACTTCATTTAATTGTCTTTTCTTCATAATGAGCTTTTGATTTGCCCATTTACCAGAGATACGCTCCGGGCAATAAAATGTTCCATGCTTGTTAGCGTATTGAACCGCATTTTTTCGCGACTAAGTTCCCGGTAGCGTGAAATCAACCAAATTTTGTTCTTAATAACGCTGAGGTTTATGTTGTGATCACGTGTAATTCGCTTAGGGCTATTTTTCTGTGGTTTTACATATTCTCTCCTCTGCACAACGCGCTTTCTGATCGCAAATTTTAGGAATTCTGCTTGAGAAAGTGCGCGATGTTAAAATGCGCACAGAGCTATCGTTGTGAACAGTTTTCGTGTGGTAATTATTGCTTCTGTTACCTTCAGAATCCCCCACTCTAAGAAAATGGTTGTTTTTCAGTTAGAGATATCAGCTAAAAAAGTCTGCATAATTGATATTAATGAACGGTGGTTCCGAGAACATTAGAGAATGAAGCGGAGTGAGGGTCCTCAAATAAGTTACTACCCCGCATGGAAATTCAGAAATTTTCTAGTGATATGGCAGTTTTGTAGAATGCCTACCTTCTAGATTGGGTGAAACAATCCTAATGCCTCGAGATTTTTCGGAAAGTTGTTTGATACTAATACGGTTTCCGAAATGACTACCAGTACTATCTATGTTATGCTTTCTTTCCAGATCCTTTGGATTTCCATTCGCAGGTTCTTATATTTCTAGATTTTCTCAGATACAGCTCTGTGGATATTTTCTGTAAGTGGAACCGCTACATCTATTAGTTCATTTATTTATTTATTTAGTCCTAATTACAGTGTCAGGTCGATTGTTGTCATTTGCCTTGTCTGTGATGATAGGATTGTCCCAGTATGTGTTGTAATTCGAATTTTCGAAAATAGGTTCTGGTTGGTAGTTGTAATAAGGTGGAGTACGTACATATAGCCTTAGGTAAAGCCATATTTAACGCCAAGCTGTTGACGTTAAAACTTACTTAGCTGGTCGTGTCTGTTAAGGCATTATTTTGAAGCAAAAGAGAGCAGCCTGCTAAAATGTGTTCTGCGTGTCATTGGCTTTTCCACATTCTACTGGTGTCATCATCTGCAACTTTCATTATGTGTTTCTTGTAGTGTTGGGTTGTGATAACGTGGTCTTTAATCCCAGTGAAGAATCCCTTAGTATCTGGACAAAGCTGACCTTTTTCCATTAATCCTAAGATGTAGAGGATTTTTGCTTTGGCCAATATAGCTAAGACTGCAAACAGAACAGGTAAGCTTATAAATGGTGTTGAAGGCTTTGCAAAATTTATTTGAGTTATTATCTGTATTAGTAGAATACTGGTTAGGATCCGCTGATTTTCATGTCAAACAACGTTTGTCATTTCATAACTTGAGATTAACTTTGCCAGCGATATTATACAGTATATATAATATTTGTATAAGCTTATTGCGTGTATTCCGTATATAGGCTTATAGGAGGAGTAAACGCAGTGTTACACGGTTTGAGGATTTCGTAGGAGATGACGTTTTGTGAGAACAGATTCCTCCATCAGAGAAATCATTCGTTCGGCGATAAATGTCACGTGGTGTGACATTCTAGAAGGACGAAAACCACAATACTTAGTTGTTTTGATACGGACACGGGAAAGAGACATGCTTTGAAAGATGTAAGTTAAATGCTTCTTTACCGGGGAAGAAAATTGTTAATTCGTGCACTTTAAAATGTTCCTACTGGTACGACTAAAGGTGCTGCAAAGTTTATTTTTATTTACTTGCTTAAGTTTTAATTTCGTGCAGTGAGACTGTTAGCGCCACGTTGGATACGTGGCTTTAGTTTTCAGCACTCATTTATTATCTATTGAATCCGAAGTTTAACGCTTGTGTGGGAAGTAAGATGACTAAAGAAACGGAAATCTCCGCTGATAAATTGTCTCAGTGGCCTCGTTTCCCGTAGTCGATAGCTTCCGGTGGATGTTGTTGTCCTTTAAACAGGTTTAGTCAAGGTTACAAAAGGCATTTTGGATAACTCTTAGTTGACTAAAATCAGATTGAGAGTTTATTTTGAGTTAGAGACTGATAAGATGTGTTTTGAAGGAAATACATATTAAAATTAATTGGTTTCGTTTTCTTTATGTTTCTTGGGCTAATGTTCAAAAATATTACTAGGAAAAAGTACTGACTGTTTTTAATAATCTTGACAAAGGGTGAAATCGTATCGGCAGTTAGTGAGAACTGATTGGTTCGTTCCCATGTCAGGTTATACGGCTCACGGGTGCTAAGACAAGCTCGCAATTCCCGCGACACTACGTGAGATTACCTTGCCAGGGACGCACTCAATTCGGGTAGCAAGTCCCAAGCTGCGAAACGGGGCCCGTAAAATGTACCACCTAGGTCTACCCCGGAACTCGAACCCTGAACCGTTTGGAGCGGCTTATCCAGGCACCAGGAATTAAAATAAAATCTCAGAAGAATATGTTTTAATGAAAACAACATTTTAAAATTGATAGAAAGAAATTCTGAACGTTTTGTAAAAATCTATGCAAACATGCTGATTGATGCCAGTAAGAACAATTTCAATCAAGCATTTCTTTTTCTAATGATTTCGTGGTGTCAATAATGAATTAATTGAAAACAGCAAAAAGTGTTACGGTTGTTTTTTTTCACATGCCCACCAGCGCTACTATTTTTTTCTCAAAATTACTTATTTGCTTGGAGTAATCATGAGAGTTACCAGCAATTTCGGTATGTGCAGTGTATAACCTTTGAAGACTTCTGATCATTTTTGACTTTTCGCGTTGTTGTGTATGGGCTCAAGTGCCGGTGTAAGTCAGGAATGACGTGTTTGTGTTTCCTGCGCTTGCTGCTTTACGTCCCTTCCTGGAACCAGTATCTCTAAATTAGGGATGGATGATTTTTAATTGCGTTAAATGCTCATGATAGGTTAGTTAAATCTCAGATGAAGATGGTAAAGGGGTTAGGAAAGCCTTTGGCGATTTCTAGAAATATGTATGTAGGCTGTGAATCGGTGTTTCTAGTTTGGGCAATTGACATGGTTCTTCTGAAGACTTTCCTTTGTTGTGTAGCTGTGCAGTAGTGGTCTAATAGATCTGCAGAGAAGTGGTCAGTTAATGTGGTGGTTCTAACAACTTTGCGGTGTTTCCTCATCATTTTTTGCTGGTTCTACTGAAGCCGCTGTCTCGCTCTAACAAGAGATGAAGCTAAACAAGCGCCATTCCAGTGGCCGAGTGGTCTGAGGTGTTAGCCTCTGGCCATTTCTTTTCGGATTAGGCATGGGTAGGGTGTCTGTCCGATGTTGCTGGCTCTATTCCCTCCTTCGAACCATTGGCCCTAAATTAGGAATGCGCGACCGTCCTTAGGGTTGCTCGTAGAGGTTACCACCACCCTCTAGCTTAATAAACAAGCTTACACTCGAGGCAAATAAATAGGTATTGTTTTGACAGTACACGCATACGCACGTGGTCATACACATAGTGGTCACTCTTTTTAGTGCATTCCCTTTGTTATATCTATTGGAAATAACAATAATCAGTGTAACGTTTTAAATGATACTGCACTTGTACGAGAATTAAATGCGCTGAAAAAAGGTTGGACTGACCTAACTCATCCCAAGCAGTGAAATGTCTTTTTTTAAAATAAATTACAGTTTCAAGATTAGAACTTTTGTAGCCTGTTTCTGCATGATATGATTCCTCCCGTGATTTCAGGAGAGGGGCAAAGATTCTGAAAAAAAAAAAAAAAAAGTTGTCCCTCCTCGCTTTCACACGTGTTGAACCCGTACCGGCAGTGACTGTGCTGCCTGTCATTATAAGTTTGAGTGTTTCACCTAGATTCCGGTTGATATCCCCAGAGCACAGTTCTTACACCGTTATTTCAGTAATTACCTCGTATATTACTTGTGAGTGTTGTTTTCCATTGACACAGTAAGCCCACCGGACAAAAAATTAGTCAGCCCTAACAGAAATGACAGTAGGAAGTTACCGGTTGCACAGATGGCGCCGTGATAGCAGTGTTGGTAGATACATAGCACTGACGTAGTCTACAGGATCATTTCTGTCTCGTGCAGTGGTGAAGAGCAACGTGCGTGTTGAATTAATCTGCAGTATGGATCGTAAGACAGACGTTACTGAGTGGCAAAAAGGAGTCGTCATGTTTGGCCGTGCCCACAGATACAAAGTGAATGAAGTCGTCCAATTTGTTGGTGTGTCGAAGCGTACTGTCCAGCGAGTCTACAAACGATGGTGTAGTTCGCAGTTTACTGCAAATCGGTGACATAACTGTGGCCTGAAAACGATTCTTACCAACAGGGACCGCCGCCATATTTCACGCCTAGTAACTACTAATCGGTTTCAAACCAGACAATTGCTCCAAACCGTGAATAAAAGTCCACTCCAACCAATTTTCGGAAGGACATTGCGACGAGAACTGCATGCGATGGACATCTGGATCAGAGTACCACTGAAGAGGCCTCTTTTAACAGCTAGTCACAAAGTCGTGCGTTATCAATAGGCTTAGAGGCGCCAACACTTTACTGTCTAGGATTGGAAACGAGTAATTTGGTCTGACGAGTCTCGTTTTTATTTGTACTCCAATGATGAGAGGCGACGAATGTATCGCAGGCCCAATGAAACCTTTAATCCTGATTGTGTCGAAAGAGTTGTTCAAGCTGGAGGGGGGGGGGGGGGTTCTGTGATGTTTTGGGGATGTTTTTCGTACCACGAAACGGGCTCTTTCGTTGCAGTGACGATGAATTTGAACCAGCATGCGTACCTCCTCATTCTGAATGACGAAGTGTTGTTCTTTGCCCTACATCTCTAGGAGCAGCATCACATTGCCACTTCTGTCTTCCAAGACGACAATTGCTGTGTGCACAGTTCTAAAACTGTGTCTGAACAATCAGCAACACTGTCTCACCTCGACGGGCCTGCCGAATCCCCAGATTTAAATCCTATTGAAAATCTGTGGGATAATTGAAACAGAAGGTGAAACGCCGGAATAGACACCCACGTACTCTGGCGGGACTTCGGGACCAATTGACGCACGAGTGACTGCAAATCGATGTTCAATACTTCCACAACCTTGTGGAGTCTACCACATCGGATTCGTGCTGCTATGAAGGCAAGAGGCGCCGTCATCCGTTATTTGGTAAGTTCTGTCAGGGGTGAGTGACTAATGTTTTTGTCAAGTGTGCTTATAAGTATGTACCGAGTAAAATCGCCTCGGATTTTGTGTGGGTGCGAGCGTTCTGTTTCTTGCAATCTTAGTGCACAAGCCATATTGGGCTTATAGAATGTCAGGTACAAACAAATCTGTTACAAGGTAGTCCCTGCCGATGTCAATTTTCATCAACTGGGATACCAGCAGACCAGCCGCGGTGTATATGTGTGGGTGTACAATTGTCTCTCTGTTTATCAGTATCATATGTCTGTCATCCTCAGGGATAGGCCTACCTTTGATCTGGTATTCCTCCGAAATAGATTTAAAAAATTACAATGCTTATTTATGGAGGTTTGGTTGGTCAGTTATCTCGGTGGATACCTGAATTCAGCAGACTTTCATTCCGCAGCTAAACAGTAGAAAAGAAAAATTGGTCAATGTTTTTTAGCTGGAAAAAGTATATTAAAATGCACCAGCTCTGTGTTTTTCTTTGAGTCACCCGCAGTTTTCAATTACGTGCAATTTTTTTTTTCTTTTAAGTGAAGTGGCATGGGTACTGTAATTTAATCAACCACAAGTCACTCTGCCACTGCTATCGGTTCTTTCCATGTTACCTTTCTAATTTATTTTACAACGTCTTGAGCAAATCTAAGATTTCGGGAAACTCTCAGCAGGTGATAGGGAACCATGTCTTCACGTTATACGGTTTGAATTTCAAAATCTCGTTATCTACTGCAGCACGCAATTTCTGGTGTAGTTTTATTTCGGTATGCAATAATAAATGTTTCCTTTACCCAGCTTTTTTATTTTATTCTTTTCTGTTCATCCCGTACTCTTCTTCCTTAAATTCATAATTTGATTGGCCAACAGTCACCGTAGCTTTTGTCAGTTCACCGTGTCACCATAAACGTTACTGTCATAACTCTGTTAAACTGTTTTCAGCATATTTCCTAATATTCTGTGGTGTGATAAGTTTATCTAAGCAGCGTAAGTACAGCTTCTTAAACACGTTTGCGCTTTGCTTTTTTTAAAATTGCGTTGGAGAAATATGAAAAAAGGAATACTTTTGTTGTCTCATGAGAATTGTGTTTTTTGGGAGTTGGATGTGTTGGGGAGGGGGTTACAGTTCCGTATGTTCTTCTGTATTCCACAGTGTAACGATGACAACTAGCTATCTTCCTGGGATGATATATTTTCGTGTAATACGATTAGCGGAATTTAATGGTAAAATTCAATCCTTGAAAAGCCGGATAATCATTGTCTTGCTTCTAAATAAAAAAAATAAAAAAAAAGCTGAAATTTATAGAACAGACTTGCCGTGACAAAATGCAGGTTCGTATTTGGAAAACACCGCGCATGAAAATTTTCTTACTCAAAAAAAAAAAAAAAAAAAGCTAACATTAATAAAAAAAATTTATATGGTAAAACTTAGAGGAAATTATCAGGTCCGTAAAAAGTAATTTTAGTTCAGCTATTAGATGCACATGTGGCGAAAACGATGAGTGGATGTTTAGGCAACGTAGCGACGATTTGTTCACTGGAAAAGTACTTGGAAAATTATGGTAATAGCAACTCCCAGTCGATCCAAAACGGAAATTTTCCATTACATCGTGTAAACGGCATATCTACTCGCGAGTATTTATATTTTCCGTCAGGATACAACATCACGCGTTCACCGCCACCTCAGAAAAAAAACATGCCCACCAGCGCTACTATTTCTTTCTCGCTCGCTGTCTGTTTCAAATATTACTAGAAACTCTGCAATAGGTGTAGTAGATGTGCATGATAGAAAAATAGTAGTTTCAATAGATTTTTGAAATAACTGAGTATTGAGAGAAGAAAGTAAATTGGTTTTTTTGCTTGACCTTACTTTTTAGTTTTAGTACGACGAACAGGTGTTAATGTTGTACCTTTCAGTCTCTGTTAAATTTTGCGAAGGGAGGAATTTGGGGTAACGTTTCTCCCGTGTGCGGAAGCTGTCTACCATCCACGAATGGTTCTTAGTCCTAATAATCTTCATTTATCGGGGAAAAAAAAATTAAGTGATAAGTCCAAGTAAGATATCATTTTTAAAGTTCTCAGCAAGGGAAAGTGAGCGGAGTCCACCAGGCTGTTCCTGATGTAAAACTGCTGTTTATTGCGAGTTGCATTAAAATTATAGCGTTTCATAATGCTGTTACCTGTTGTTCGAGATCTTTCACATTTTAAGCAATGTCGAGACAATTTTGGAAACGTTGGACGTATGAAAAAAGCACGCAAATAATACGACTCTTGTCTTTTCCGCTGATTGAAGTTGCTTAGTTGTTGGCATTTTCAATTCGCTTGACATTTTGTATTTCAATATATCTAGGTTCGTTAAATATATGCAATTTTTAGTTGGTGAGGAGCGTTGATGTCATTGTTTTGAGTTACTGTGGCTTGCTTCGTTTACTAGTGCGCAAAAACCCCGTTTCCAACATCGACGGAAATGTTAGGTAAAAAATTTCGAAACTCTTTTATACTGAGAAGGATTAAGAATGTCATGAGCTTAGGAATGTCCATATCGCATCAACGGCACTATGTTGACATGCTCTGGTGCAGTGTATTGATAATTTTGCCATTATTTTTAAGCAAACAACGTAAAACTCTTCTGTAGTATCTTTACAGTGTGTGTGTGTTTTCATTTTGTTATTTCGCAAAATCTCAAACAAAAGATATTTACTTCGTTGAATGACTCAGCTCTTAAAAATGAAAAATTCTTAAATTCGCAATCGAGCTACGGAAGAATTCCATTTTAGTAAAATGCGTACTGTGCTCCAGTGGCCAATGCCGACTTTTGAACAAAGAAATCTCCCATATTGTCGTTGAATTCCTTTACTTTTTGCGCAGTGTTAGCCTTTTCGAAAGCATAAGGTTCGTATGACATTTACAACAACGCTGAGAGCAGTATACAAAAGCTGTGTTTTGAAGTGCAATTTGTTTCATTCACTAGCAGGTGAGGGTTTGTTTTAAGGAGTGTTTGACGTAGTTCTTGGTTTACCCATACATCATGTGCCTCAGTTACATTTTTTAATTTTTTTAATTAACGCAATAGCATTTCTCTATATTCCTGTTGCGTTTCATACATAGGGTGGCATTGTATCCAGGATCCGTTGTTTTCTAAAGCTGAATTCTAACTGAAATGCCCGAGTTGATGCACCATTGGAACGTTTTAAAAAATTTTAAATTAAATGGAAATGCGATTTAAAGTAGCGAATTTTTTTTTCGAAACTTACGGCTGTTATTATGTATTGTTGTCGTTTTTCAAATTTGAAGCACATGAACTTTTCTGTTGCAGTGTTTCAGGAAAACGCTTTATGACCGTTCAGCATAGGTGTTCTTTGTTTTGCCTCCAAGAAAAACGAGCTTAGTCCCTTGTTTTCATAGCTGCTGGATGTAACGTTACATAACCAAGCATTCAAGCTGATGATATGCCACGTCCATTTAAAAAAACTTGAATTTCGTTAACGAGCTTATTGTGTGTGTTCACGAGTTCTGGTGCTCAGCAAAATTACAGGAAATACCGGGCATGTGTGCTAGTGACGATGTATCCGATATAATTTATTTGTCTATGTAATTTCGTATATAATTTCTTTGTGGACGTAGTCTAAAATGTAATATTGTTTCTCTTATGCAGAGAGTACTGCTTTCTGTATATGTATCTCGCTTTTCTCCAGGAGAAAATCACTATTCAGATACCTGGGTACATATGCAGGAACGCATGCAGTGCATTTGAGAGTAAAATAATAAATCTCCGGGCTTTGGAAACGTGGTACGCAGTATACAGTAGATTCCGGTTAATTGGACCATCATTTAATCGGGACAATTTTTAAAGAACATCCCAAATGAGTTCTTTGAGATCAAGCTTCGCATAGTAGGGACAGCCGCTTAATTGTTCTAGCCCCGACGTGTCCCAATTAACCGGACCGTTTATCAGTGTTACAAAATAAATGTTTTTTATGTGTTACATGTTAAGATCATTTTGCCGCCATCAGCTAGGGCACTCGCGCGTACGTTCCAGATTAGTTGATGACTGGCGTCCAAACTAATTATTAGTTTTTGGTGCGTCCTGTGCTGCGTTCTCTTTAGCCAACTCATTGTTGTTGCATCATAATACCTCATTCATTCGTCAGCAAAAAAGTTAATCTTTTTACCATTGAAAACTGAACACCTTCATTATTGTAATTAAAAGTTCAAAATTCGCAAGGTGGGGAAGTTTTTCCGTAATATTGGAATTCCAGCACTTTGTGTGAAATGTGTTTTTAATCGTGGCACGTGATTCTGTGGGTGTCTGTTTTTTTTTGTTTGTTTTTTTGAACGCGACTTCACATATGTGTTTCCAGAAATGACTTTCTTATTTTTCCGTTTGTCCGTCCGTCTGTGAACACAATACCTCCGCGTCCAGTCTGAAGAAATGTAAAAATTATTCCTGTACGAGATGAAAGTCTTGTAATAATGACGGGGGAAAATAAAATTTATGATACAGAAGTTTTTGAGTTAGAATTTATGATATTGAATTTTTGAGTTCCACGTCAATAGATAGCGACGTTGGCTCACAGCTTTCTGAAAATTTCCCAAGCAGTCTGTTATGGAATTTGATACAACGGGCTGTCTGTTTGTTATGTGTTTTGTAAAACCTTTAGTCCCTATTTCGTCAACACTTCCTTTTACACAACATTTTTCGTATGCACTGACTGTGAACCCTGTATCAATTTCCCCTGTTCTTTTCCGTGAACTATTTTTATCTTGACGTCGTGAGACCGTCGTACTCTTGACGTTGCCACATACTGATGGCTAAACACCGGTTTAGGTAGTGAACCAAAATTCCTGATGTAAAGTTTTTGTATCTTTAAAGAGTTGACCGTGTGACGTAACACATCTCTGACGTCATGTGAGAATGAATTTGATTAGGTGACGTCACACCAGCAGCTGTGTTCTTTGTTGCCATGACAACATAAAAAAGTAATATGCGCGTGGACTGTGCGCGTGTAGGTGATGACGTCACCTACAAGAAAAGCTAAGCGTGACTTCACAAACATTTGTTTCTCTGTTGTTGCTATGACCACTTAAAAAGTGGCACGGAGGAGGGCTCTAGAAAATTATATTTTAGGATGAAATAAAGTCAAGCATGACCAAAATTTCCCGTGGATCTCTAGACCTTCCGTAGTTCACAATATTCTCGCCAAATGGCATATATGTTCCTTGTTTTTTCTACCACGATGTTTTGGTTTCTGGAAGACAGACTTGAAAATTTATTTGCGGATGATATACAGGGAGGCTAACCCAAATTTTCAAATATGTCCTCTTGTAAAATGTATCTAGTTTGTTGCCATAACGTGGGATGGGGGGGGGGGTCTGGTTGTGGACGGGAAAGTTTACGTAATAGAATATCGTGAAACTTTTCTCGCGCGCGCGTTTGTGTGTGTGTGTTAAGAATCGTATCCATTGTACCCGCTCCTTCGGTGGCAACACTTTCCAAGTCTGTTTCTTCAGACTTAACTGTTTGCATGCTGCTCCAGATTATGAGTTTGTGGCAGAAACATATTTAGATGTATTTCATAAATCGTTAGGTACGGTTGTTTTGAGATTTATTGTGCGCGTTGTGTTAGTGATGATAAAAACGTTTGCTTACCACAGAATAGGGGATGAATGATCAATCATGCTTTATGTCGCATAATGGAAAGTAGTAAGAGATGGGGCAAGGGCGGACAACTTTTAAGAGCAACACCTGTGATAAAAAATATAGTGGGGAAGCAAACGGATATATTCCATCATATCGCTTGTGGGAAAGGTATCTGAGAGAACCATTGAATGTCTACTGGGTTATCAATTAGACAAATTGTCACTCAGCATCAGATGATTGCTCTAGGTACTTTTCCCTAAGTGTTTACCGTAAGTTAGGGTGGATGCCCCCTCATAGCTTTCGACATAATTTACGTTACACTGTGTGGGAAGTTTGCTGAATTTCCCTCCTGCCTTACTAGGAAGTGTGACACACAATATTAGATAGATTTGTCCATCAGTGTTTTAGTGACGCAAAAATAATACTAGAAAACGTAAAGGTTTTGGATTGTTGATGTTTTGTGTAGGTGGAGCAGTCTTGCTGCTCCGTTTCTCACGCATGCGTGTCGAATTTTTTTTTTTTTTGTAGAGTGGAGGGGTCGTAAGGTCATATTCTGGGGTCGTTGTCCTACACCCGCCGGCAGTCCTTTATTAATTTGGTTATTTGTTTTCAGCTGGATAGTTCTTACGAACGGTGATTTGGTAAAATGTGCCACGTACTGGTGTACGTTTCGGTTCGAAATAGCAAGGCGATCCAAAAAATGGTGGCGCAGTGGTCTAAGCGATGGCCTCTGATCATTCGTCCGAACGGGGTCCGGGTTCGAATCCCGGTGAGGCATGGATGTTGTGTTTGTCTTACGGCACTGGCTCTCTCCCTTCCCTGGAACCAGTGACCCTAAATTAGGGATGGGCGACTGCTTATAGCCCATTGAGTTGTTAACGGTGGTCGTTAAACCTCCAATGAAAAAAAATGGTCTTAAAAGAGGGATCCTTTTCTTCAAGTAATAAATCTTTTTGGTTACTGTCAAGAAGTCTTCGTTGCGGAAACAGGAATAAAAATCCAACGTGGAGACAATCCATGGCTGCAATCTGTGAGACCACGAATTGGTATGAGAGAACTGCTGTCGGTAAAATAGATTTTCCTGAAGATCTGTGAAAGTAGTTTATATTGTAAAGTGTCAGATTCTTTTTTACACAGGTAAGAAAATATGTCTGTGTATCTCTAGGGTGCTAAAGTGGCGTCTGAGTGTGCGATAAAATATTGATAACATATGAACCCTCGCGCGGACGACTGGCCTGTGGCACTAGTCTCCGACCAATCTTAGTATATATGTATATTGGCTCGTCAGCATGGCTTACTGGCTTTATTTTGCATCAACTTAATAGTTATCGTTTAAAACATGGTATTTTATACAATTTACAATTATGTTAAGGTAACGTCCTATTTCTCGTGCGAAACTATTGTCGATTAAACTCGTACTGCTAACTTAATGAAATCATTCTTCTTCATATAAACAAATGTGGAATTCTGCAGGACTTCATTCTAATAAATGGATCTATTTGATAATTTATAAATGTTATGATAAAAATCGAAGTTCATTCATTACTGTAATTTTACTTGTTCGTCCGCAGACGTAAGCGTTGTGATTTATCAACTAATGAAACTAAGGAAAGCATGTGAAGGCTGTGTTTGTTCTCATGTGACAACAAAAAATTCAGGAAGCAACGTTTGGATCATTGCAAAAAAATTATGGAATAATCTGTGAATTCTGTGTAAAAGTTTAATTTACTCGAAAGGGTGAGACATTAGTAAAAATTGGCTAAAAGCAGCTCGGAAAGCTGTCTTGAGCTGATTGGTGAGCCGATTGCATCTCTCGGAGAGACATGTTAGAAAATGGTAAAGCAATGAAAAAAGTAAAGCTTCGTATTATTGTTTCAGTAATTTTTCTGAGTACAGTGGTGCTACTGTATTTGGTATTTTAAGTTGATTTGAGATATTTTTTGGCCAATTTCATTTTGTGCTTAATAATGAATTAAATAAATAAATAAATAAATAAATAAATAAATCGTAGCTTCGTAAAAATTTTTGATATTTTGTTAGTTTAGCACTCTGGCGCTGGAAACCGACACATTGATGCCTCAAAGACTTTTCGCTGGCATTTGTCAGATAATGAAACCGTTGAATCAATACAGCAGTTTTAGCTCGAAAGATATTTTCCGTGCGTTGCTGTAGCAATGGATTTTTAGTTTTCGTGTTTGCGCACTGATCAGCGGTGTGTGTGTGTGTGTGTGTGTGTGTGTGTGTGTGTGTGTGTGTAACATGCCTGACTTTTCCCATCTGCTTTGACTGATCCAGCAACTGATACTTAAAAATTCCATAAATTATTCGCCATCTCTGGGAAAACTGAGCAGCATGCATCAGCAACGTCCTTTAAAACACAAGTGCCTTTTTTTTTTTTTTTTTGCTTCTCGTATACCGCGGTTCGAAGTGTTATTTTGTTTACCTTCTTTTATTTTGCTCTGTTGTTGCATGTTCGTCACGCAGCCAGTCTTTTGCTCTCAACTTTTCACTTAGCACGATACTGACAGGAATTAAAGATTTATCTCTTAAGAGTATTTTTTTTTTTTGTCTTTCATTCTTTTTTTTTTTAACGTAGTGTTTCTCTTGTAACACTATCTCCCTCCCCCATTGTGTCTTTTCCCCCTTCCTTTGATCGTATAGGTAAACATTAAGTTCGTAGATTCACGACCCTCGAACAAGAAAAAGCGATTCGAGTTCTTGGAATTCCGTGCACCTGATGTCCGAATTAATTGGATTACGTTAGGGAGTGGAAAAGGGCGGCTCTTATCTTTAGGCATCGCCCTAAGTCCTATTTCTTGTGAAGTGGAAATGGGAAAGATAAGTGCAAAATAAAATTCTACTTGGTTGCTTCCCATGAGTCGTAATGAGTTCATCGATATACTGATATTCGCTTATCTGTGGTTTTGAAAAAGATGATGGGGTGGGTGGAAGTTTTATTAAGCTAATTTATGAAACTGTCATCGGAAGGAAAAGTTCTGCATACCTGACAAGTTTTGCGGTGTACCTTTACAATTTATGAAAAATCTACTTATTTTACCGTTATTATAGTTTACAGATTTCCGTTTTTTTCCCCCAAGGTTAGTGCAATTTCGAGGGGAGAGTAAGTGTCCCCATGCACCACCGCCCCTGTGTATTCTTATTTTCCTCATTGCAATTTAGCCCATTTTTGTGTCCGCAACCCTCTCTGCTCGCAACCTAGCAAGCCCCTCGATTTATCAGGGCAACCTGTTCCCACTTCTATTCAGTGGCGACACTAGTCGCTCAGAACTGGGTGGGCTATTAAGGAAGGCTAAGCATGATGGGAGGGAGCACAACTTTCGAAGTGTTGGCAAAAAATTTCGTTCATGTGCATTTTGCCCGACGCTGATAATGTTATCCCTAGGAAAAAATATTTCAAGTGAATACTGTGCGTAGTGTTCAATGTATGTAGTATGAGAAAAATGGATACGAATCTCTATGGAAAGTTACTATTTGTTCGCAATTTTAGCTTATTTAGGTCGTCTTTTTTTTTTCCATAAGGCTGTTTATGAATTTTATTGGGTTGGTGCGAATGAAATGTCTGGCAAAGGACCAGCAGACGTGGACGGCGAGAACGGAAAAGTCGGACAACTTACCTAGGCAAAATAATACCCGGCGGCATCGACACATAGTTGCCATCTGTCCGGCAAGGCCATGATCCCGGAACGAAAAAAGTCTTGTGGCTGGGACCCGAAGAAGTCATCAACTGCACTTTGAACCTCGTTGTCTGTCGAGAACTGTTTCCCGGACAGGAAGTGATCCAGGCAACGAAACAGATGATAGTCTGTCAGAGACAAGTCCGGGTAATAGGCAGGATGAGGTAGTGCTTCATAGCCCAAGGCACTTAGTGTCAGCATCGTTTGTTGTGTGACATGAGGGCGAGCATTGTCCTGGAGCAGAAGAACATCCTGTCTGTTGACCAAAGCCTGTTGTTTCTGCAGGAATTTTCGGTGCATCTAGTGTAATTCAGCACAATAGCGTTCTGCAGTGATGGTTTGGCCTCTTGCCAAAAAACTCCGGTGAATTATCCCTGCTGTGGACCACCACACATGGAGCATCTCCTTCTTGGTGTGTAGGGGTGGCTTAGGATTCCGTCCAGCACGCTGCTCTTTGCTTAACCCCGTTGTGCAGATCGTTTCCGATTATCATAAAGCACCCACTTCTCGTCGCAGGGGACGATTCGATGCAGTAGAGGTTCCGGTTGATTCCTGACAAGCAGCGACGCGCAGACTTCCAACTGCCTAGTCTTGTTGGCAGTTGTCAACTTATGCGGCAGCCACGACCATTGTGATCATCTAAAACTTTAAGCAGTAACCCGACTATAATTTCGGACCACAAATTCTTGGGTGTGAAGAATAGCTCTATAGAGCAAACACTCAACCTATGGCTTATCCGGGTGGTTAGAGATTTACAGTGCAAAATATCAAGTGCATGTTTTTCTCTTTCTTGACTCATATTTCTTTATATATACAAATTATATATATATAAACCAATAATCCATAAGTAAAAACTGGAAGGATTAATCGATTAAACACTTCCTTTAAGATATAATGGTAAAACGCTCTTAAAAATTGTATTGTTTCTCCCATATGCGCTCCAGCCAAGCTATGTGCTCCTGTTAATTTCTTCTTCGTTCAATATGTCTTTCGCTTGCTATCTGTTGTTCACGGTAGATGGGTAGATGTACAACAGCTATCAAGCTAGCGCCGCGTCGAAGAAGAAATAAAAAGTTTAGCTGGAGTACATTTAGAAGAAACAGTGCAATCTGCAAAAGTTCAGTTAATGTACAACTGAAAAATAGAGCTCAAAGAATCATGAAGAGATTCGTGCCTACTGTGACCAAGAAAGATGGGAAAAGAACTCGTGAATCAGGAAACTGACAAGGATGTTTATAATGATCAAAGTAAAGACCTTCAGGTGGCTATGGGCTTGAGCATAATTGCTAGAAGAACTGACCACCGTTGGACAGCAGGAATACTACCCTGGATTCCAAGGGATAGGGAAAAACCCAGAAGGAGACCACGTGGGAGATGGGCGAATGGAATTTGAAAGCAATGCGGAAGGGTCAAGACAGAGGGTTGTAGAATTAACATTGAGAGACCATCGTCCAGCAGTGGATTGAGAATGCTTGTTTATGATGACGTTTTTGAATGACCCATATGGATAGTCGACGCCTTCGTAAGATAACCAAATTTCTTAATGCTCGCTGAATCATCGAGAAAATTCTGAATGTAAATATTTGACGCATTCTAACGAAGAAGAGCCAAGCGAAACGCCATGGATTTAATGATTTTTTTTTTTTTATAAGGATTTGAAAACTTTGACAAAGAAAGCTTCGATGATTGGTTGTGAAGTGATCACGGGAACCAAAAATTGCAACACTATGTGAGTGATGCAGATACAGTTACCGCTGCTGCGAAAATGAAGAGAATGAAGAAAAATATATTAACAAAAGCATAAACTCCAGCATTGCAGCTCTTTGTGTAGGCATTTTGACAGAGAGTATGAGTCACTGTTAGTTTGAATACCCGGCATGAGAGAACATCTTTAGCGTTTCCGATTAGCAATATTTACAAATCGTGCGATAAAATAAGGAACAATTTGTCAGTAGTATTTGCAAAACACAGTAAAGTGTAAATCTCGGGTCATCGGTGTTTTTTCAGCAGTCCTTGCGTCTCTTCCTTCTTAGCCCAGATAAATAAAAGTACGCTGCGTAATCATGTGTTTGCGTGTGCTTCATCCGTGTCCTTGTCGGTTCAACATATCTCCCACTGTTTGGCTGAGTAGTTGTAATGTTTAACGGCAAATCATCAGTTACCGATTTTTCGTAGTTTTGAACGAGAAACATGTAAAATATATGGCTAATAATTGAACATTAAAAAAAAAAGCTATGTATTTTACCATCTTTTCTTCCGAAATACGTATTTCTTGGAATTTCCGCTCATATATGACATTTCAATTGTTTGCCTACAAAGACAGCTAAGCGATTACAGAGAAGTCGTTTCCCAAAAGTTAATTACCCGCAAGTACTACACGCACTTTTAACGCGGATTTTGCAATATTTGTAAGGCGCATTTGCTCGTGCACTAATAGTGCTAGAACTCTGTGTTTTGGTTTTGTTTTTCAATTTTAAGAAGACATAAGTTCCCCTAGTTTTAAAAGTATTGTACTGATTTTCAGATGACTTTGTTACTAACATCCTGTATCTAGGATAGGTAAGTGGTTTTAAAAGAACAATAAGAATAAGCGCAGAGCTGGGTTTAGGTGGGATGCTGCAACGCACGGAATCTAGCTGACACCCCCCCACCCCCCTTTACTTTTAATATGTCTAGTCTTTGAACCTATGGGGAATTTTGACCTTGCTAGGCTCTTTCGCTTCAGACCCCAGCCAATCATATTTCGTCCGCCCCGGTGGCACAGTGGTCTAAGCGCAAGCTTCTGAGCATTCGTCTGAGTTCGAATCCCAGTGAGGCATGGATGTTGTGTTTGTCTTACGGCACTGGCTCTCTCCCTTCCCTGGACCCAGTGGCCCTAAATTAGCGACGGGCGACTACTTATTGCCCATCAAAGTTCCTCAAGGTGGTCGTTAAACCACAAATTAAACAAACAAAACAATCAGTTTTTGAACTGTACAGGCTTCCTTCTTTTTTACCGAGAATGTCGACAAAAGAAACTAGACTTTGTGGACATTAGTCGGAGGGCGGGTATAATAAAATTCACAGGATAACTTGTCATGTACCGTAGTACGTCATAAAGTGACTGATTACGATTGACTCCAACTGATCAGATTCTGGCGCGTTTTTTTTTTTTTTTTGTTCCATGTCATGAACAAAAACATAATCAGTCATTAAATTCAAAAGAAGAAGCTAAGGACTGGGTTTTCTTGTTTAACTCATAATGGATAATATACTTCCCATAATGTAACAGAGAACTTGACAGTGTTAAGTGCTACAGTGATGTCGCAACGAAAGCCTTGTTTTGTTTTCGAAATCTCGTTCTCAAGAACTTGCAGTGTTTAACAGATTTCAATCATCTCGCACAGTATTTATCGGCGGTGTGAGTAATTGATGTCCAGGTACTCCAATGGTTGGCGGCGGTTATACGGAAAAATTCTCACGTCGGGGTTCGGATCATGAGTAATTTATATAAATTAAAATTAATTAGAAATGAGTGACCTGTTTGTTATCGGTTCCGATTCTCACCAATCCTCTGACGCCAAATTGTTAACTCGTAACTTAAGAGTGACTGTCTGCTACTAAACCCAGGCGCTGTTTCAAATCGTTTAAATTCCAGAGAAAACGAAATAATCAAGGTGTGCCACCTCCATTTCTCTTAATCTACGATGTGTGGGCGAATATATGGAAATGTTACTTATCAAGTAGTGTTTTCAATAGTTAAATTATATCTACTTTATTTAGCTGTTAGTGTATTACGGTTGGGTAGATGGTTCGCCAGTTCTTTCGGTAGTAGCATCTGCAAGGCAGGTATTTTCACTGGAATTAATTATGCTTTCACGGTTCTCTGCTTGGCGTTTCTTTGTTTTTGTCCGTCTGTTTGTCTGCGGGCATTGCTTCTCTGCTCGCCCCCCTCCCCCACCCCCACCACCATGTGAGGATACTGTATGGCTTGTTTCCGTTTGTTTGTGAATTATGTTTTCCTTTTTCATGTGATGATACCTTCGGGCGAAATTTTTTTTTCACGACATGTCGAGTCTTTGTACTTTTATTTCTTGAAGTCGGTGACAGAAAGTCTAAAGCTGTTTTTTCTGCTTCCTATCCAACTGCGGGAGTCAGCTTTTTTCTTTTTCTTTTTTTTTCCCACATCGTTTGCTGACAATGGTTTAACATAAATTATTGGCTTGTATGTGTATATGAGCGCCTTTAATTACCGACATTTTTTGTCTGAATAAAATATGAGTAAGTGTTCCTTAACACATTACTTTAAACTGGTATAACCAATTAAAAAAAATTAAAAAAAAAAAACGTGGAGCGGATTTATTGCATGAAAAAACTTGTTTCGACCGCGAGCTGCTTGACCGCCAGAGGAAACTGCTTTCGTATTAATTGCACATACGTGTCAGTTTTTTGTCATTGTGAAAGACGTGTGGAATTCTCTTAGGAAGCTGTTATTTAAGGATAGAAGCCCAAGCGAAAATGCGTAGGTTGGGGGAAAGAAAAAGTCTTGATGTGAAATAACAAAAGGGAATCCTCCGGCAGTTCTCGATCTCCCTCGCTGAAGCTTCTGTCAACATTTCGTTTCATAGCGGTATTGTTTATTTTGAATATGGACATCATTACTTTTTTTTTTCACTCATACCTAACTTGCCGAAATGTCACCGCTGGAAAATTTCAAAGCAGATGGCGTATTGCGGGGGAGTTTTTTAGCATTTTTTTTTTACTACTACCATAGAATAGTTTAGACGACAGGTGTTTACTTGCTCCAGAAACGCATGTAGCGTATTAAATAAGTTTATTTTTGTGGTGTAATAAGTAAATAATATGTAATAATAAACGGACTTAATACGCTATATGCGCTTCTTGAGTGTTCACAGTCTGGTGCATTTAAAATGCCGTTACTAAAGTGTTTACTTTTTTGTTGAATTAAGTTTTTGAGTGGAAAATAAGCTACAAACGACCTCAAAACCTAAACATGGAATGGTATGATTTATTATCTTTTTTTGGTATTGAATTTTTTGAACCAACTACTGCGGATTTTACGGCGAATGTGTTAACCGAGATTCGATTTTAAACGAAATTTGCATTTCGAGTAATCTTCAACAACACGCACCCTTTCTTCGCTGGTTAATTTTCTTTCTGCGCAAGGTGTCACCCCCTCTTCCCTCTGTCTAAATTAAAGATTTCAACGTGAGCCAAAATGAAGCCTACCTTCTCAACGAGTTGTCCCGAAATCACTGGCTCAAAATTTTTTGTTTCATATCTCACACCGTGAGACATCAAATAATAGTTTTGAGGCGATAAATGTGGGGGTTTTTTTTCCAACATTGCAGTGTAAAAAAAAAAAAAAAAATAGGTAACGAATTCATATCTAGAACGAAAGAAAAAAAAAGACAGATCTTTAAAAGGGCGCCCCAGTTTTAAAGTAAATAAGTACGGTTTTAGAATGGATTAAACAAATGCATCCTGTTATAGGAATCAATATGCAGAAATCCTGAATAAGCTTCATCCGCTATCTGTAAATTACATAAGTCGTGCAACTTTGAAAGTTAATGTATTTGAAATGTGTTCAAGCGAGGAAATATTTCTCTCTTATTTAGAATGGGAAACAAATGATAAGGTTTTGAGGGAAAATAGCGGCTTTCAATTTTTTTAGCTGTGCGCACACACACACACACACACACACACACACACACACACACACATGCTGTAATAAAATAAAGACTTGCGTATTTTGTACTTACCTTAAAACAAAAAAATTTTAAGTTTTTTTTTTGTTTTGTTTTTTGGAAGAAACAATTTTAGAGGCGAAATGGACTTTAAATTTGTCCTTTATACCAGCAACTAGATGGATGTAGGGTATGAGTATTCTGAACATGGAAGTCCTTAACAGCTTGCTACATAGGAAAGAAAGTTGCTACATTTTGATTTTTTATTATTAAAACTTCACCATTGTTTTGTTAGAAGTCTTGATTAAGTATCTTTTTTTCCTTTTTTAGTTTTTCTTATCGCGTGTGTACTTGAATACTAAACTTCCTAACTACAGAAGATAAACATAGAGGACCTCTTGTAATTCACTTTGGAAATTCTTTCTGTAGAATTTTCACATTTCTGGGAAGCGTGCTTTAAGAAGATGTAGTGCAGTTACTTGCCGTTAAAATAGTCGAAGTTCAAGGGAAGTGGCCAGAAATATAACAGTGATTTTTAAGGTAGTTTACTGACAAACTAAACTTTAAGTAAACAGAAATCTCAACTTGTACTCTCGTTCAAAATCGCTACGCGTGAGGTGCTTCATATTTACCCTCTGCAAGCAACGTTCAGTTGAGTTTCGCTGCTTAATCATATTCAATAATTGTTATTTTTATGTTATACAATTTTCCCGTTTCTAAGAAGTAAGCCTTGTTAAATAAAAAGGTTTTATTCTATTTTTTTTATTCTTTTTTTTATTTTTTTTATTTTTTTTGCGTTGTAATTAAAGCAATTTTCAGTAACAGCAAGGTTTGCTTAGCTTGCCTATTTCAGCGAAGAAAGAAAAAACAATAAATAAATAAAGAAGAAAACTTGTATTTCGGAAGCAAGAAAAAAAAAACGACCTTCAATTACTGTATCATATAAAAGTTAAAAGTTTTGTCTTAATGTAAACTAATAGCATTGAGAGGTAAAGACGAGAAAATGCTAGGTTTGATACATGATTATAGCCTGTTGTTAAATTTAGCAACTGCATAAAAAGATCTTTAGTATATGTAGTAATCGTTTTGTGATTTGATTTGATAAAATAGATATCTGTTTAATTTAGAACAATAGCGGAGAAGACGCAGTGCACTGAACTTTCAAAGCACCGTATATCTCGTTGATTTTAGAGAGTCAGCTCTTAAGAACTACCTAGTTGAATTAATGAATAAATACATTTATTCGTTTAATTTATTTGTTGTTAGCCGTTCTGCACGAAGAAAAAAGATATTCGAGGAAAATTTCAAAAATGTTGCAGTACACGTTTTAAAGGAAACAGTGTATAGTAATACTTATTCTATATGTAAAACACATGATCTGATATTCAGATTAACTGGAGCTAGGTGCTTGGCGCATGCGTCGTGATCTTGGAGAATAATGTTTCATGGGTACGTGTCCCACGGTCACCTGTTGCGTATTCTGCGAGTTTTTAGGAACGCTGCGGTAAATACAAGGGGTACTTAACTTTTGAGATTGGACTCGTGTGTACCGTTCGTTGGCCTCCGAAGTCGTTGACTTATATAGTAAGCATGGCTGCCGTATTGTGGCACGCAAAGAAGCAGAAGCAGGTGGGTTTAAGGAAGGTAGAAACATCCGTCGGAATTCTTAATCAGTTTCTCTTTCGAGGAGGTCTGGTACTCCAATTACCGCATGTCCATATAATCTTAGGTGAAAAAAAAAAAAAGCGTTGCGCAGTTTCTGACTAAACCCTATACTCCTTGACTGGTGTTAAAGAAAAGTGGTATCTTAATTCATTTTAAAACTCATTATATTGATGAAACTGTTGTAACATCTCAGTTACCATACGGCGTTATCAAACAAACAAGAATGAATAGTGGCTTAATAGATGGATTCATGTACTTGTTATGTACTAGGTCAGGCCCATGCGCATGACAAACTCAGTGTTAACCCCTGTAACTGGGATATATGTAGAGAAGCCTCTTTTCCGTTGCCCCGCCTTCCGGACTCCTCTAAGTGCCAACTTTATGCGGAAAAAGTCTGCGTGCGAAGTTCCCCTCTCTCTTTAATTGGGTATCAAGAAGTTATGTTCTGGGGGTTATTGACTTTCGAATCTGCACAAAATAAGAATCGCCTTGTTAAACATGCATAGAAAATAATAGCATCGATGGCATTCATTACCGATTTCCGAACCTGTACGGAAAAATTATTATTATTATTTTCATTATTCGAAATATACGAATCACAGCCTATGACAAACAAAATAAACAGCAAATTATCATTGACTGGTATTGTTGAACTGATACGAGTTTCCACCGGAGACCTAGGTATCAGTAAGGAATCGGCGTAAAATATATGATGTCCAAAGTAAAGCTGTTTTCTGCAGTTCTGTAGGTGGCATATCAGAAAGCTCCAATTTTTTTAGATTATTCATAAAAAAAATTGGCATTGTTCCAAGTGCCTCGATGACAATGGGGACTACCGTTGTGTGTTTAGTCCATAATCGGGTAACTTCTATGGCCAGGTCTCTATATTTAGTCATTTTTTCCAGTTCTTTTTCATCGACTCTGACATCTCTAGGAATTATTATTATTATTATTATTATTATTATTATTATTATCATCATCATCTATTTACCTTTCAAGGGACGTAACTGGAAAGCGATGCCTAAAACCACAAGGTCACACCGTTACTTTACTACGCTGATGCGGTTATGATACATAGTAACGCTTTGAACGACGTAGCGTAGGCTTAAAAAATTTATAATTCGTTGTCTGAAGCTTTGAAGTGCAAAGCTCGAATTGTGAATTTCTTCGCTTATGCGTTGGTGGTTTGGAATATATTAGCTGCTTTGTGCAAGCTGTGAATTATGTCATCATGTATTTAGTTCCTGAAATGGCTTCCTGATGTTCTTCTCAGCTGTCATGAGCTTTGCCACACATATTTTGCTAGTTTCTACGCTACTTGAAGGAGTCAGGCTGTGTATAACTTTAGATCCTGCGAATTATCTAGCTTTATAAACTTCTTTGAAAATATTTAAATACGGAATGCATTCATATTTCGTCAAAACGTTTGCTCTTCAGTATTCGATTTCGTTCATTTTTATTATTATTTTAGTTTCTTAGAAGCAGTTATAGTGTCCCTCTCAAGGTACACGGGAAAATGCAAGTTAACCTGATGCCAGATGTCATTCCTTGCAAACATTTAATACATAGCTGTCGCAGTACCGTTGTACAATTTTTTTCACGAATAGTTTTTTCTACTTTGATAATCGAAGTTAACTTTAATCTACTGCAAACGTTATGCTGATTAATTTTATTTTCAGTGATACCTATAAAAGTTCCCACTAAATATTTTTTGTATTACGTCTAATTAATCTAGTTTTTAACTATATATCAGAAATGTTTTCATTATTTTTTCAAGCTTTTAAATATTTTTTATTAATTATGTAAGTGTTCGTATCTGCGATTGGCCTTTTACCCATATATTGTAACTGATGACGACTGCATGTAATTTGTGACAGTACAATCCTGTCAGTTTATCGAGCTCAGGGCACGGACCAAGGTAATGTCTGCATAACTTTTCCCGTCCTTGGTGCTGTATAGCTAAACCTGATCTCCACGTTGTAAAAACGCATAATTATGATTATGATATACGCACGCGAGCACAAAAATAAATCTACTACGCCAGTTACAGCTTTGAAAGAGAACGAATGCTCTTTACATCACGCATATGGATTTTATTTCAAATGCCGCGTTGAGAGCTTTGAACTCGTCGAACAGACAGTTTTACGATGCACTGAACACAATAGCTTTCTTTTGTTCTTTTATCGCTGCTTTCTATCTGGGGTTGAACTAATTTACGTTAAAATTTGACACTAAAACGCTAAACCCGTAGGTTCTGTTTTATCCCTTCCTCCCAGCTGCCTCCTCCACCTGCTTTTTCAGCATAGTCTGCGCATATCTATAAAAAAAAAAAAATGCGTTTCAAATTTCCATCTTTCACTCAACGGTTATTTCCAATTTGCCGTACGTACGTCGCCTAGTTTTAACAATGGCACTGATTATTGTAAACGACCTGTGATTACTCACCAAATGTTACATAGTTGGCGCATCCCCGCAGCATTTCAACGTTTCTTTTCTATCCAGTGGACCTGTTCTTCAGCCGTAGCATCAACGGGGGATAAGCATCGAAAGAATCCAAAGAAAGACGTTTCGTTGAGGAAGTGACACAACAAAGCAATGCCGGTACTCCCTCCGCGTTGCGATTGGCAGGTACTCGCGTTATTCCACGCTGAAATACTGGAGACGGCTGCCGCTTGCCTCTCACAGCTTTCCTGCTCCTTCTGCATCACTGGTGGCATGGGATTCGGAGAGGCTGCGCTTCATCTTCCCACCGTGCATCGCGTAGCACAGAAAAGAACAGCGTCAGCGCCGGCGACCATGGAACCGGTTGTAGGGGAATAGGGTTTTCGCGAAGGGTGGGGCAGGATGCTGAAGATGACAGTGACACGGAACGTTGTCAGAGGAGGGTGATGGGGATTCAGCCGCGTCAGAGACTCCATCTCCCCTCCCCTTCCCTACCGTAGCATCAGCTGTGGTATCTGTTCGTTCATTCTGTTGGCTCCAAATAAAGTCTGGCCTCAACTGATGCTGTGAAGGATTCAGATTCACTGCCTGCACGCCTGAAGGAAAAGAAAGAAGAAGAAGAAAAAAAAGAAAAAAAGGGGAAGGAAAAATAAAAAGAATGAGACGGTGGTGGAAATTAAGGCAGAGAAGAACTGTGTGCCTCTGTGGATATATGCCTATGCTTTCTCTCCCCCTCTCTCTTTCTTTGTTGGAGATCTTTGTTGGGTGACATTCTATATCCGTCCTTTGGTGTGACTATTTTTGGTTTCCGCCTGACTCAGATCCTGTTACTTTAGCCTACAATGCTCTGATTCACTCCATAGATATAATTTCCTTCTACCTAGAAAACTCTTCCGCTTTCTTTCAGCCTTTCCCAATGCAAACAAACAAAGCGTGAAAAAATATCTATCATATATTATTAATTTATGCAATGCAAATTAAAAGCAGTACTAAAATGAAGTTTCAAAAATAAAATTTCGTAGCGACAAAATACATGCCATTTTCTTCTTGGTCTTCTGCATGCTTTGCGTTGTTTAGTTGCACAGGTCAAGGACTTTTGGGGATTACGTACGAGTCTTCTCACGCCCCCTGCGTATTTGTTTTTATGCTTTTGTTTTACCTTTTCTTTTGTAGCGGTAGCTTTCAAGTGCAAGCAGATGAAAAAGAAAATACACCGAATTCATAGATGACAGGATCCGTTTTTTTCCCTTCCATCTTTTAATTCTTAGCAAACATTTTTTCTGCATGTAGTCCAGTGGTCGAGCAGTTGGCCCCACAATTTCGTCTCCGTGCATCTGCGTTCTGGCATCAAGCGAGTCATGAATATGTGTATGTCCGCCCGTAGATCTTTTGGTTTTTTTTTTTTTTCTTTTTTCTGAGATAGTGAACTTGGAATGAACGGCAGTAAAATCGTGACAACGATTTTTTATAATAAATAAACAAACAGACAAATAAATAAATAAATAAATAAATAAATAAACAAAATAAATAAACAAAATAAATAAATGTCATACACCTTAATTTTTTAAGTTTGTGAACAAATAGACATTATCTTACTTGCTAATTTTTGTGTCAGTTCAGACATACCCTGTAACTGCTGGCGCACAATGCATTTCTCAGTTTTGTAGTATTTCTTTACGTCACTGATATAGTTCCATAAAATTTCGTATTTCTTAACGCGCTACAACCGTATCGTAGGAAAATAACTGACTCGAGTTTTGGCATGGAGTGGGCATTATTGCCATGGTTGCATCTCGTACAGAGGTTAAATTGTTGTTATTGTACTCTTCCAAACGGTGGCAGTCACTAATTTTTCGTAATACCTGCATTTCATCAGCCTTTAAACCTCTCGGCTGCTAACTTTCTCACCAGTGAAGGTCATGTACAAGGTTTGGACCAAATAATGTGAACACCTGGAAAGTAGCTGTCACGTCTTTATTAATAAGATGTTGGACCACTCCATTTTTGTCTTTAATACAGCTTTCAACTTTCTTAGAATAGATTCATACAGCTTTTGAATAGTCTCTTGTGGAATGTTGTACCCTTCGTCCATCAGAACACCAGCCAGTTGCTTCAGAGATGTTGGAGGAGGAAATCTGCTTCTCACTCTGCTCTCCAAAACTGCCCACAGTGGTTCGAAGATATTCAAGTGAGATGATTGAGCTGGCCAGAGCAGATGTAGAAGCTCATCTTGGTGTTCCTCAAACCAAGACTGAACTGTCGGTATGGGCTCATTGTCGTCTTGAAAAATAGCATCATTGTTGAGGAAGAACATTTGCACCATAAGGTGCACGTGATCACCAAGAATGCCCAAGTACTCGCTGGCAGTAGCTAGAATATGTAGGGTAAGATGGGGCCGGCCGAATACCAAGATTTAACCCCACCAAATCAACACAAATCCACACTTATGTTTCTCTATTGGAACCAGACATTCCGAATCGTACGCTTCCTTGGATGTTCTCCATACATAAACCTGTTGGGAATATTGCATTTGAGGAGTCATCGGACCGTATCATACGTGTCCAGTCATTAGCTGTCCAGGTTTTATGCTCGTGACATCTTTCTCGTAATATAGCGTTGGTTTTTCGTATTAAATGTTTAACAATTGTATCTTTTCCGTGGATGTTGTCGTTGTAAAGCTCTCTGCTGACTGTTTTTGTGGAAACAGTGTCTTCCAGGTGGACATTGAGTTCTGTTGTGACTCTTGCTGCACTAGTTCTGTGTTGTTTGGAAACAATCCTTGTTAGTGTTCGACGATCCCTCAGATTCAGTCTCGGTTTTTGCCCAATGTTCTTCTTCGCAGATAAAGTCTTGCTATGCCTTGTGTATGCAGCCGTCAGCCGTAACCCTGAAGACTGTTGCTCTTGAAACACCAAACGATTTGGTTGTAATGGTTACAAACGCTCCCGCTGAACGGGCTCCTGCATGTTGTCCTCTTTGGAAGTCTGACAGGTCACTGACGTTAATACGAACCCCTGCTGGCTGCTACACTGGCATACAACCTAGAGAATATATACAAAGAAAAAAATACAGAAAAGATATTCACAACGTTATTTTATTTTTTTCAGAGCAGCCTACTCGGATATCATTTACCTTTATAATCATGGTATTCACATTATTTTGCCCATTACCTGTATATACAGGAGAACCAGCTGATGACGAGGAGCTCAAGACAAACTGAAACCCTCATTAAATCTGGGCGCTCGCTTATCTCGTTTCTGGGTGGAAATTCCCACCATGGAGAAACATTCATACGTGATAATATGCAGATACGTTTATACATATTATATATCCATAAGAATTGGATAATCAATAAAGGTTGAAGACTCTGGCAAGAATGAATCACTGATACGAAAAAATTACCGTCTTTGGCACGATTTAATGATAAAAGATGAAAAATATATACAATTAAAACCATATGTACATGAGCACTTTCGAGGCAGCGGCTACCTCATCCTCAGATGTATTAAACAAATATACATTCAGTCTATATATAGCATAGATTATGGCATTGTGGGAAGCATTGAGAGGCGTAAGAGCCAATAACATTTCGCATGCGTCAAATAGTTGTGTACACAGCATGCTTAATGGTAAATGAGGAAAAACATATTACAGTGACTGAAGAATGGGGTGGGGTGGGGTGAGCATAGCATTCTAAACAAAAGTTACAATTTAAAGTTAACAGCTTTAATTAATTATTTCCTTGCATTGTGCAATTCATAGGGGATATGTTCATTACAACACTGTACACTGGAAGCTTCTATATACACACTTTCGCTTATTAATAGGTCCCTTAGGTTGCCAGGAGTGTGGATAATTCTTGCATTACTCCAATCTGGAATAAGATTGTCTTGGAGTGCATATTTGGCTAGTGATGTGCAATACATGCCTGCTTTAATGTTGTATTTATGTTCTTTAATCCTTAATCCAAGATTACGTTTTGTGGAACCCAAATAATTTGAGGAAATTTGTCCTGTGGTTTCCTGAAGTAGTGGAACTTTGTAGATACCCCATTGATTCCTACTACAGCATTGTTTACGATCTTTACGAACAATTGAAAAGAGGTTTCGGGATTGTAAGCCAAACTTTATATTATGTTGTTTACAAAGGTGGGATAATGTTCTTGTTAAAAGTGGATTATACTACATGGAGCCCACATATTTAGTGTTACGATTAGAGTCTCTTGACAAAGTAGTATTCAGGGCATATTTGACTTTACTAAATGCCCGACTAGACAAGTATCTAGGATATCCGTGTTGCTTAGCTAAATTAAAAATGTATTTAACTTCTTGTTGTAGGAGTTCGGGGTTGACGAATGTGAGTGCGCTCTTCTGAACAAAAAGAACAAAGCTGATAACTTGTGTTGTGTCAGATGTGATGAAAAATATTAAATAATAACTAGGGAATGACAAGGTTTTCTTTATACACTAGTAGTGATACAGTTACAATTATAATTCTTATTAATAAGAATATCTGGAAATGGTAAACAATTATAATTTAAACCCCTATCGTGAGCCTGATAGTTGGGAACTGGGATGATAGCTCGTTGGCGAACAAGTGTAAATCATCCCGGCTGTGAGGCCATGCAACCAGGATGTCGTCAACGTACCTTAAGTAAAGCAATGGACTGCGGGGAAAGGAACTAATGACCTGATTTTCAATATGCTGTAGAAGAAATTCAGCTAAGACAGCTGACACGAGGGAACCCATTGGGGAGCCCTCCAACTGTTGATAAATGCTGTCTTGAAATTTGAAATATGAACGTTTCTTAAGGCGAAGTGCGTTCATAATTGCATCAATTTCAGAAATTTGAATATGGGAATCAGCAAGTTTTCTCTCAATAATCTGATGCGTAGCCTCGACCGGTATATTAGGGTACATGATCTGATGCGTGGCCTCGATGTACCATAATGTATCGGTCGAGGCCACGCATCAGATTATTGAGGGAAAACTTGCTGTTTCTCATATTCAAATTTCTGAAATTGATGCAATTATGAACGCACTTCGACTTGTTAAGAAACGTTCATATTAAAATTTTCAAGACAGCATTTATCAACAGTTGGAGGTCACCCCAATGGGTTCCCCCTGTTAGCTATCTCAGCTGAATTTCTTCTACAGCATATTGAAAAACAGTTCATTAGTTCCTTTCCCCCACCGTCCATTGCTTTACTTAAGGTACGTTGACGACATCCTGGTTGCATGGCCTCACAGCGGGGATGATTTACACTTGTTCGCCAACGAACTATCATCCCAGTTCCCAACTATCAGGCTCACGATAGAGTTTTAAATGATAATTGTTTACCATTTCTGGATATTCTTATTAATAAGAATTATAATTGTAACTGTATTACTACTAGTGTAAATAGAAAACCTTGTCATTCCCCAGTTATTATTCCATTCTTCTCATCACATCTGACACAACACAAGTTGTCAGCTTTGTTCTTTTTGTTCAGAAGAGCGCACTCACATTCGTTAGCATCCGAACACCTTCAACAAGAAGTTAAATACATTTTTAATTTAGCTGAGCAACACGGATATCCTAGATACTTGTCTAGTCGGGTATTTAGTAGTAAAGTCAAATATGCCCTGAATACTACTTTGTCAAGAGACTTTAATCGTAACACTAAATATGTGGGCTCCATGCAGTATAATCCACTTTTAACAAGAACTTTATCACACCTTTGTAAACAACATGATATAAAGTTTAGCTTATAATCACGAAACCTCTTTTCAGTTGTTCGTAAAGATCGTAAACAATGCTGTAGTAGGGGGGATCAATGGGGTATCTACAACGTCCCGCTACATCAGGCAACCACAGGACAAATTGCCTCAAATAATTTGGGTTCCACAAAACGTAATCTTGGATTAAGGATTAAAGAACATAAATACAACATTAAAGCAGGCATATATTGCACATCCCTAGCCAAATATGCACTCCAAGACAATCTAATTCCAGATTGGAGTAATGCAAGAATGATCCATACTCCTGGCAACCTAAGGGACCTATTAATAAGCGAAAGTGTGTATATAGAAGCTTCCAGTGTACAGTGTTGTAATGAACATATCCCCTATGAATTGCACAATGCATGGAAATCACTAATTATAAACCTATTAACTTTAAATTGTAACTTTTTTAGAATGCTATGCTCACCCCACCCCACCTCATTCTTCAGTCATTGCAATATGTTTTTCCTCATTTACCATTAAGCATGCTGTGTACACAACTATTTGACGCATGCGAAATGTTATTGGCTCTTACGCCTCTCAATGCTTCCCACAATGCCATAATCTATGCTATATAGATTGATTGTGTTTTTGTTTAATACATCTGAGGATGAGGTAGCCGCTGCCTCGAAAGTGGTCATGTACATATGATTTTAATTGTATATATTTTTCCTCTTTTATCATTAAATCGTGCCAAAGACAGTAATTTTTTCGTATCAGAATTGGATATATTGGGTTGTCTGAAAAGTCGTGACGTATTTTAGTCATGCTTTGCAAAGGTCATTTATTTATAGAAAGAACAAAGATCAATCAATGATATAATGCCCGTTTTGTTCCATAGCCTTTTGCCATCTTTCAGTGAGCTGCAGAATGCCTCGTTCATAGAAGGACCTGTCTTTCGTGGCGAAAACCTGTACTAGGTGCTGATGTACAGCCTCATCTGAATTGAACGTTATACCACGCAAGGATTGTTGAAGAGAGCGAAGCAAGTGGAAGTCGGCGCAAGGTCAGGCGAGTATGCTGGGTGTGGCAACACATCCCACCCAAGCTCCAATAATTTTTGGCGGGTGATCAAACTTGTGTGTGGTCTCGCGTTGTCGTGATGGAACACAACACCTTTACGATGAACGAGCTATGGACGTTTCTGGATGATGGATTCGTTCAAACTGTCCAATTGCCGACAGTACACATTCGAATTGATTGTTTGGTTCCGATGTAGGAGCTCGAAAAACACGACACATTTAAAATCCCACCACACTGAGACCAGAACCTTCCGCTGATGAATGTCTGCTTTGGATGTCGTTTGAGGCGAAGCAGCACGTCGGGACCAAGACCGTTTGCGCAGCACATTGTTGTACACAATCCACTTTTCGTCACCAGTTATTATTTGCTTCAAAAAAGGATCGTTTTCCTCACGTTTAGAGCATAACGCAGATGTTCATATGCGCCGTCAATTGAGTTTCTTTGAGTTCATGAGGAACCCACACATCGAGCTTGCTTACGTATCCCAGCTTCTTCAGGTTGTTGTGAACACTTGAATGACTGATGTGCAATGTGTGTGCCATCTCTCGTGTCGTGAAACGTGGGTTTGACTCGATCAATGTCTTGATTTGGTCGTCATCAACCTCGGTGGGCCTGCCCGACCTAGGAGCATCGTTGAGGTCAAAATCACCAGCACGAAATTTTGCGAACCACCGCTGGCACTGACGTTCTTGTAAAGCATTATCACCTTACATTTTGCGCAACTTTTCACACAAGTTTGACGCGCGTTCTTTCCTTTACGGAAGTAAAACAGTAAAATATGGCGAAAATGCACAGTTTGGTCTTCCATCTTCAATTTGATGTCAAATCTCCGCAAATCAACCAAACGCTGACTATTCCTTTTAGACTGCAGCTAGAACTGGCAACTGTCGAATGCCACAGCGATAACAGAGCTGCGCATGCCTCTAGTACTTCCAAAACCGCCGAACCGCCATCGGGTGCCGAAATACGTTATGACTCTTCCGACAACCCAAATGCTTGAAAGATTTACTTTAGTACATTAGCACCCTATGCTTAATTAATTAAATATTTCAACTGTATTCAACTTGACGGCCAGGTGAGACTCTCCGGTGTTTAACTACACAATATACAAAACAAAAGCAGCACTGATTCTACCAATGCAACGCTCACTTGGAAGGTGAAAGAGGGCAATGGGCACAATTCCAGACATTTTTGTCTTCTGTTTTCGCTCATGCCGCATTCCGATTTCATTACTCCCGTGTCCTTACTCTGCAACTATCGCCCAGAAATTCACTTAATTGTGTGTGAGCCCCGCCCATCTTCTTGTTGCCTATCCAGAGAAGTCAAATTCAAGTCCGCTACTCGTATGTGGGATGATATAAAGGAATTAGCTACCTACTCTACCCCTAAATGTACAGCCATTCGGAAAACCTTTTAAAATCATTACCAACAGCGACACTTGCAATGATAGCGTCTCACTCGAGTTGCCACGAATTTGGAACCAGTTCTTCAAGTAACGCCTTCTCCCTACCAGGATGCCGCGTGCACAACCAACGTGATACCTCGTATCTTTAAACGAATATAACATGGTATCTATTTATTGTCAAATCAAGTTCTCGCGTTCAAATTGTTAAGCGTTCTATTATTCAGTTTGCAGTTTCTGTCTAGTTTCCTTGAAAAAGCCATCTGGTTGATGTGCGAAAGCTTGGAAACGCTTATGTATATTTTCCTACGCCAGTAAATCGGTACACTAATATAGTGTTACTATTTTCTACATAATTAGTGTACTGTTCGTCGTTATGAAACATACGTTTGGCTGTTATCGCTTGCCGTCATCGATTATATTCTACAAGAACATTCTTACATTAAATACGTACCTCCTCTCATAGCAAGCATATCTCTCAGAACATCAGCTCTAACTCTTTGCACTAATTAATAATCAGTAATAATCATTCTTCTCAGGCTCAGAACATATCTCCTTGAATATCAGCTCTAAACATCGCTTTTATCGTACTCAGTCCTTGCACTTGGTTTTGTATACCTTTATCTGAACCTTTATCCATTATCAGGTTGCCAACTGTAGGGTAGCTTGTCGGGAGAAATAATGCGCGTTAAGTCAGAAAATATTTAACGAGAGAAACCAAATTTGTATGAGAACACTGGCACTCAAAAGGAAGGTTAAATTAGAGGTGTATGTCACATTCTAGAAATGACCCAATCATTAAGATTAAGACAAAATAACGTTTAGTCACGGTAATTTTATTTTTCTTGTCGACCAAGTCTCAGTTTCTTTAGGAGCAATGGCCTAAAAATCTTAATTAATTGTGACCCTCGTAGCGGGATCGCAGCGAGGTATGCCACAGAGTTTATTTTGGTCCTGCAGATCAAAACGATATCTCCAGAACCCTATTAAATCCTCTCTCGCGGATTCCCGATCATGAATGAAAGTTTTTTTATGTCCTTCAAAACTTTCCGAAAACCGGAGTTAGACGAAGTGAAGATTTCTCCCGTAATCGTAAAATGGAAGCAAAATTTTTCTACAACCGAAACTAAAGGAAGCAGGGATTTATCCCGTAATCGTTTTTTTTTTTTGTTTTTTTTTTTGCGTTGTTTTCACTGCACTGAGTTATTGTTTAAATGTTTGTATTTAAGATCGAAAATGGGAAAAAAATAAAAAAAATTCCGAGAACGGAAGTGGGATGGAACGAAGATTTCCCCCGTAATCGTAATTTTTTTTTTTTTTAGTGACGTTTCCTCTGTCCTGTATTGTTGTTAAATATAATTTTATTTTATAAATCTTTGTGTTTCAACCAGAAAATGGGGCAGAATTCTTGGTAAATGGAGCAGAATGTACTTGACCCCATTAATCAATTGCAATTGTTGTCGTACCTAGGTTTTTTTTTTTTTTTTTTCTTCTTCTTTCTGTAAGTAGAAGAAATATAAGATGGTCAGTCTCTCTCTCTCTCTCTCTCTCTCTCTCTCTCTCTCTCTCTCTGTTTTACTTATTTATTTTGGAATTTCTGCCTGCGCAATTTTTAATTGTTTTTCGTATCTGTTGGTTTGGCCAAAAAATAATTGCCTTTTTTTCCTGTGTAAATGAAAGGCAAATTTTGAGTGGGAAACAAAAACTTTAGTCAACAACATATTGTCCATTTTATTCGATGACCTTTTGCCATCTCGCAGGCAAATTCATGATTCCGCGCTCAAAAAAACTTTTTTTCCGGCAAAAAACAGTTCCAAGAACGATTTGATACCTTCATCAGCAGTGAAGATTTTACCACTCAAGTCATTTTGCAACGAACGAAACAAATGGTAGTCTGATGGTGCCAGATCTGGCGAATATGGTCGATGTGGTAACACATCCCATCCGAGCTGTAACGATTTTTGACGAGTGACCAAGCTTGTATGTGGTCTTGCGTTATCATGGTGAAACGCAACGCCTTTGCGATTCACCAATTCTGGATGCTTCTGTTTGACTGCATCACTTAATTTATCCAGCTGACTACAGTGCACTTCCGAATTAATGGATTTGTTCCTTGGAAGCAATTCAAACTACACAAACCTTTGAAATCCCACCAGATGATTTATTGACAGCATAACCTTCTTTTGGTGCATATGGGTCAAGGTTCATCACACTTGTTCCACGATTTTTTCGTACGACGTTGTTGTAGATGTTCTATTTTTCATCGTCTGTTATCATACATTTCAAAAATGGTTCGTTTTCTTCACGTTTCAAGAGCGAATCGCAGATGTCAACGCGCTTAGTGAGATAAATTTCTTTGAGCTCATGTGGTGCCCACGTATCGAGCTTACTAACGTAACCCAGTTACTTTAAATGGTTTTCAACGCACGATTTCGATATGTTTAGAATCTCATCAATCTTTCGTGTCGTTAAATGCCGATTGGATTTGATCAATGCCTTTATTTTGTCGTCATCAACTTCGATTGGGCTTCCTGAGCGTGCTGCATCGTTCACATCAAAATCTCCAGACCGAAATTTCGCAAACCAATTCTGACACTGCCATATAGTTTTAAGGCATCTTCACCATACACATCGCATAACTGTTTATGAGCTTGCACAGCGTTTTCTTCTTTTGGAAGTAATGCAGCAAAACATGACGGAAATGTTCCTTTGGATTGTCCATTTTGAAATCGACGCCAAACAAACACTTGTTAACGAAATCGTGCACTTTCTGTTTCTGAAACAAGCTTGATCTGTCAGCTGTCACGTTACATAATAAACTTGCGGTTTCAAATGGCATTAGTTACATTTCAAGACATGTTGCGCCGTCTATACGTGTAAAAAACGCAAAGACTTTTTGGCCAACCCAATAGTAGGTGTCTCTACAAGTGATCACCTGCAGATTATTTTGTAGCACCATGATATCTGCCGCAAACTCATCAGAAGCTTGCTGCTATGGGAATTGTGACTAAATGTTTTTATTAATCTTATAGTCAGCACAATACGTGCAGTATACATTTTTGTAGGCCTAATCATTCTTACTATGTGAGAGAAGCAGGTTGGGAGGGGCGGCTGATGATTGAGATCGGGCAAAAGATGTGAAAGAGGTCGTGCACTATACTGTTGTGTGAGTCGCTAGGACGAGCAATAGGAAACACAGGTCGGGCTCAGCCCGGCCTGCCTCCCCCCCCTGGCTACGGCCCTGGAGAGAAGTGCATAAACGAAATTCTACTACTATTGTGAGTGGTATTTTTGTAGTTTCAATCTTCTCAGAAAAGGGTGCCTCACTTCAAGAGTGCAATCAGTTTTGCTTTAAAATTTATTATGAATTCTAAGATCACCATTTTTTTTTATTATTACGTACAAATTCATAGAGTATTAATCAAATTCTACGACTTGTCAACTCTACACAATCAAATTTGCTTTACAGGATGAAACATGAAGTGACTTGGTCGTTTGATGCAAAAGTTCAATGGAGGGAAATTTAAGTAAATCATTCATATACATATCTTAATGCCGTATGTGTCATGTGGCACGGGAGCGTTAGTAGAATTTTTTTTTCCTGAGGAGCTGACAAAAGATGGGAGCTTTTAAAGTCCACCAGGACAAAATAAACTTTAACGAAAAATAGAAGAAAAATTATAGTATTTTTTTTATCTAATGTAAGTTGATGCATTTTTATTGAAGTCAAGCATTTGCTTTCTATTTTAGTCGCATTTTGAGAAACAAATGCTAAAAATGAAACACTTTCGGACAGGGGCAAAGGCCTCTTTACCCCCGCCCTTTAAATGCGTCTCTGATGTGGTATGTCCAGCATTATGTGCCACCGTTGGCCTAGTGGTCCAGGTTCCTTACTGCCGCGGAGAAACCTCAGGTTCGATCACAGTCTAATGCGAACGCCGGAATCACTAAATATCCGCCGTGTGTCGTATGGGCACGTTAATCCGTCTGACCCCGGGTACTGGCCCCCGGTAATAAATAAAGGCGTCTTCCTCCCTCTTTCTACCACTTTTCCGTGTCGCTTTCCTATCGGGCACTCTAGCCCAAATCTCCCAGCTTCCTACTTCTAAGGGTTGTTTAAGACCTGGGGTCTGACACTTCCTTTCTAAAATCCTCTACCTATGATCTGATCTGATATCCAGCATTATACATTGGTGAAATATTTTATTTTTGCTTGGCGCCTTGCAATTTTCGTGGTGTAGGATCCCTGGGAGCCGTAGTCAGGTTCTGGGCACAAAACAAGGGGATAATAACGCGTGAAACCGAAATTCACGTATCTGATCATTTTTGGCAACGTAGTGTGTGTGAAATCATTTGTTGTAAAACAAAATCACGTATCCATTGTTGTCGTGTCGTTTTGGCTCATAGATTCCTCTTTGCTTGCAAAATAGTTTCAATTGTTAAATTTTTATTTTGTCAGTAGAGGAATACAGTAAAGTTACCAGGTTAGTTAAAAAATGTTTAAGATCCTTCAAAAAAAAAAAAGGACGGGGGGGGGAAGGGGGATAAAGATTTGTTGAATATTGATATGTGCAGAACACTTATCCCTCCCGGCTGCGTTTCTATATTGCCCCTGGTCGATGCCACCGGGTTCGTTCGATAAATACCATTGAACACCAATAGCTACCAGTCAGTGACGTCAATGAACGTATGCCGTACATTTAACATGATTTTTAAAGGTTACTCGGCAGAAATAATCGAATGTCAGCTGCCGCATTGCAGGTAAGGAAGATTTTGGAATGTGTACGTGCAACTGTTTTGCACTAGCTGACGTCAAGTAACTCATTCATTTTATGTTCGTATTTTTAGATGTCATTTCTGCCCGTCTGTTCTGGCAAATAATGCCCCAACAAATGCGCTTTTTTAAAAATTTGAATTGCCTTAGAGTATAATCAATTGAACCTCTTTCCCCTTACCACGAGGGGAAAAAAACAAAAAAAGAAAAAAAAAAAAAACGTTTTTAAAATGCAAGTTTTTTATTATAGTTGTAGCAATTTCTTCTTAGAGTCGGGGGACTGGAAACGTTGCTCTTCCTTTTGATGTCGTGTTTTCAATGATAAAATATACTGCTTAAAATGATGATAATAGTAATCATATTGTAGCCTCGCACATGGACTTCTTGGAATACAGCCTTTAATCGTATGAAGTATAAATACTAAACCTCAACTCAGCACAAGATGTATTGCAAATAAAATCCCTTATCAGACTTACATATTGCTTGAATGAAGTTACAAAACTTAAGAAAACGCTAAGTCTTTTTTTTTTTTTTTTTTTTTTTTTTTGTAGTGAAACGCAAGAATTGTTCTTGCAACACAGGAAGTGTCAATTATCAAACCCCATCGTAAAAGGGTTATTAAGATATAAAAGACATATCAACGCACTGAAACCCTATTCGTGTTAACATTTTAGATTAGAACGCGTATTTTTAAGAGAATTTTTCAATTGTCAGGGTTGAAGTACACCAACGGGATAGAAATATTTACCAGAAAATCAAGTTAACCTAGAGCGTAAATTTAAGAATAAAATATCAAAGCGTAATTAGGTGCTTGTCAGTACTTCTTTGGTTAAAGCCAAAATTATTTCTATATTTTAATAACAGCTATTGTCGGTATTTGAGTACAGTAGAACAAGCTTATAACGAGGAGCTCGGTTCTGATAGAAATCCTCACTAAATCTGTTTTGCGGTTAAAATTCCCACCATGTAAAAATATGCATACGTGATAATCATCCGTAACAACTGTATATACTTGAAAGATTTACTTAATTAACTACATTAGTACATAACACGTAATTAAGTCTTTCAAGTACATTCGACTTGATGGCCACGTGAGATTAACCGCTGTTGAATCACAGAACACATATGGAGCAAAAGCAGCACCGATCCTCTGTGACGTATATTCTAAATTAACTTTCGTTTTTAATTTCTTTCCCTATGTAAATCTTGAGTTTGTTCTCAGTTATACTTCACACTTAACGTGATATCTTTTCTCTCAAATGAATACTTTTGGCAACATAATTGAGGTAGAATGAGCGTGACGTATGCCTGTTATTAGATAAGAACCAGAGATATAAACTATACGAGTAAACAGTTGCTATAGCGTGGTGTGTGGAGTGTGGTGGAATGTTGGTGGTTGATTTGTGTTGTGTGATTCCTATACTATCGTGAAGTGCTATATCTGTGCTGGAGAAATAAAGCATTTCCGTAAGTTTGACTTCTGTGTAAATGTTTCGTCTGGCCGTTAAGGTTTGATTTTAGGAACTATTTCATCGTATGGTTATCTTTTTAAAATAACGTATCAGTACGAAAAGACATTTGCGTTATACCTTCCAATACAACGCTCACTTGGAGGGTGACAGGGGCAATGGACACGATTCCAGGAATTGTTATACCATGTTTCCCATCCGGTGACATCCTAATTCCATTACTCTCTGCAATTATCGCTCAGAAATCCACTTACATGTACGTAAGCCCCACCCATCCTCCGTTTACCAAGGAGTAGCTGGCTTGTTTTCAACTCTGCTGATGTGTCACATCACTTGAAGAGGGTGGCGTTGAGCATTTGATGTACTTCTTCCCCATTGCTTTTGCGCTGTTGGAATTCCGTCCTGTGTGCCACCGTTCCTAATCTTTCATTCCAGAACAGTCACAGTACGCAGCTGATTTTCTCTGCTTCGTTAAATATGGAATTTCACAAAATTCTTTTACTTTGTTAAAAGTGATCCTCTTAGCTTTTGTCTTCCTCCTTAAATCCGAGAACTTCATTAAATTTTGTTTGTTAAAGACGATCAAATTAGCCTTGAGTTAACATGTGCAGTCAACCCCTATTTAACGGACTGCGATTTAACGAATTCCGCGATTTTACGTACATTTTTTATGGTACGGATGGAATCACATTGAAATTAATGCTTGGTGTTTCCCGATTTAACGAACACCTTTCCTCAATTTAACGAATAACGAATATTTTTTATTTATTTTTTTGAACCGCCAAATTTACCAGGTGGCACAACCTTGCAATCTAATGTAGGCCAAACACTGAGCCACCGACTTTTAGGAATAGAATGCAGTGACTCAGTGTTGGGCCTACGTTAAATAGCAAGACTGTGCTACCTAGGTATGTTAACCAGCATTTTCACGTTAAAAGTTAGCTAGAAAGAGAGCATCGTGTAACAAGAAAAGTTTACGAATGCAGCTAATCAGCGTTTCAAAGAACACTATCTGCGACACAGCTTGACGGAATCTATTGGTTGTTATAATAACGCCGTTATAATAACGCCGTGCAGTGCAGTTTGTCATTTTCATGTAGGACTTCCGTCCACAGTGAGTAGAGTTTAGGTCCCAGCCACCTACAGCGAGATCGCCTTTTGGGCAGGACACAGAAACGGAAGGAATGAGAGCAAGTCTAACGACTTTTGACAGAACAGTTTTGTAGTGAGATTAGAATACAATAGATGGCGCCACCGTACAAGTACGATATTGCACATAGATGGGTGAGAGAATTTCAGGGAGGACATAGGAAAGGTTACCCATTTAACCAGTGGGTCCAGCCTGGGGGCCGTCACTTTACGTGCTCGTCCGATGCACGGCGGATATTCAGCGATTGTTAGTAAATCACACCATCTCTGAAGGATCAGCCCAGGCTAGAACCTGGGGACCCAGCATCGATAGAGTGAAACACTAACCACTAAGTCATCCGCGGCAGCTTGACGGAATCATAAATCAGTTCGCCTTTTCTGCGACTACCAAGCGTAAGTTTCTTATAAAGGGAAGCAAATGACCAAGTTCCAAAGCAGTGCAACGTTTCCTTGCATAGGTGAGAAGCAGGAAAAAGAAAGGCGCTGTGGGGGAGGAAATCTAGGGTACCCTGGGGCATTCTTGTTTTCAGCTACAGACGGAACAATAGCTTTGTGTGAACTCAGAGGTCACACAATGTTACGCACCCATTCCTGAACCTCTGAAATTCTTCCCCAAATTATGTTTCTTCTTTTCTTTTCAGTGTTAAATCTACGGGTCAGATTAAACAACACATCTCGTTATGCAACTTATAATACTAAAATCGTTATTTCAGATGCTAAATGCTCGGAAAAAATCAACTGTCGTATTTTTCTCGCAATTTTAAAGAATGCTTAAATTTTGGTGCTACATATTGAAATCTAATATTTACGAATTATGGTTTTAATATGCAAAGTAAATGTGTACGTATTATTACATTTTTGATAATAAATTTCGTAATTAAAAGTACTATAAACAATTTAAATTTCACTGGAACAAAGAGAACTTAGCTGCTTACGTATTGTTATGAACATTAGCTTAATTTGAATGTTTTATTCGAAAGGTTTCCTCTATTTAGCGAATTCCGCGATTTTACGTACAAGACTGTTGGTCCCTTGAAGTTCGTTAAATTGAGGTTTGACCGTACCACAAAAGTTACCGTATTGCTCGTTAAAGCCGAGATCTCACTAAATACGGGTTCTATTGTATTTAAAAACGCAAAAAAAAAAATATTATTAAGGTAAACAAACATGCAAAACTTTTGGATGTTTACATATCGATGCTACTCAGGGTTCGAGTGATTATTACTTGAGGAAAATGATGGTAGACTTATAGTTTATCTTTTTTGTTCTTCCTCCTGGAGATAAAAAACAATGCAGACAAAATCTACTTACTAGTTATTGAAGCGAGTTGTTTCCACAACTCACAAACCAAAGTTAGTAATGAAAAGACAACAACTAACTCTATTACAATCGTGAAACACAAATATGTAAGGACAGAATAACAAATCTCATATCTCAGGAATCACGCTGAATATATCAGAGATCTCCAACATCTAATACGTCATACAACTCATTACCACCCGGCTGAGATCAATGGACTTGAATTTACTGGAGTATTCCTGACTTGACTGATTGCCAGTGATGCCACAAGGAAATACACTTTTGAGACGTGACGTTTAGGGCGGAAAGTATAACGAGAGGTAACCGAACTTTTTTACGTATGGGGCAACTAAGTAAAATAGAAAATTAAGTTGGTGACGTACATCAGAAACGAATCAGTGTAAATGAAGTTAATTAGCAACAAGGATACTTTAGGGGCTTTATATAATTTACCAGAGTTTCTTGATGAAACGCATAATTTCTGATTCCTTGTGATCTTATGATCCTATATATATCAGTCGATGGAGCAAACACTTTTAGTGTTTAAATTTGTCAAAATGAAATTTGAAAATCGCGACTTACCTATCCGCCGCCATATACAACAGCACGTGAAGTTGTTTTCATGGCACCGGAGTAGTCTGCAACGTGGAACTTCCGGTTGCCAACCGAAAATTTAGTGGATAAGTAGAAATCTGAGTTAACTTGACAAATGTTAAAATGGTACATGAGACGAGAGAATGGTTTGTGATGCTTCGAGTTGCATGTTAATCTGTATGCTCCATTTTCTGACCACGCATGACTGTCAGTTCGACTTTACGAATAGATCTTGCTTAGATACGATTACTGCTGACAGAAAAAGATATGGTCATCCATAGTGTGAAAATCAGTGATCATGTCTTGACAAGATCTATTTGTAAAAATGTAGTACAGATGGGGACAGAAGAAAGGAATATGCTGTTTAACATACAACTTGAAGCATCACAAACCATTGTCGTGTGTCACGTGACAGTTTTTAGTTGAACGTTTTTTCTGCCTGGTTGTAATACTAGAGCATGGTGCTGGCTTTTACCAAACCACTGCTTTTTCATGTAGCAATTGGAATTTGTACGCAACAGCTGACCGTTGTGCTGTGAAAACAACTTGACTTGCTATTGCAAACTAGCCCGTACTAGGACGGTTGTTTTTAAGCTTTAAAGAAAAATGAATATACAGGGTGCATAGGAAAGTCCCTTTAGCCTGAAATAACTTGCGAACGGAGAGAGGTACAGTTATGCAAGTGAGATAACGGTATAGTAAAGCGACTACGCCCGATCGAATGCAACCAATAGCAGCGCCCCTAGTGGCGAAATGGGGAAGTTAGCTATGGCAAATCAAAAAGGAAAAGAGATAGAGCAAAATTTCCAATTACAAAGTTGTAGAGCATCAATTAATTAGTACAAAACGACATCTGTTTCACACGCATAAAGTAAGTTGTCGCCTGAATACCCTAAAATGTCCGAAATCGATGCGCGACACTTTGTGTGAACGTTTGAAGGGAACAGGCATAGGTATGAGCAAATACACACAATTTATTGTTTAAATGCGTACTTATGTCAATACAGTTTGATGACGTCAGACAAAGCAAAAACAAAAAAGGCAAACTGGCGCACAGTGATAAAAGGTTAATGCCGAGTATTTTCGAAGAGTTCGCCATTACCCACGATACACATTTGTATTCGTGAAAGTAACTCTGCATGCACATTCCTCAGCATGGAAGATATCACACTATTGCAAGCATGTGTAACACGACGACGTAGCTCCAGCAGACTTGTAGGCGCTGTTGCATACACCTGATTTTTGGAAGTTAGTGAAGCTCGCCATTCTCATACATCGTACGTAGACCTAAATTTCTGATCAGGGTACATCCTGCTACTGGTTTTTATATCGTAGGTACGGTACAACGTCACAATCTGCATTTGCATACGGCTACATTTACGAAATGTGAAAATGCAGATTCGAATCGTCGTCCATCGATTTCGGACATTTTAGGGTATTCAGGCGACAATTTATCTTATCCGTGTGAAACAAATGTCGTTTCGTACTAATTAATTGATGCTCTACAACTTTGTAAGTGGAAATTTTGCTCTATCTCATTTCGTTTTCGATTTGAAATGGCTAACTTCCGCATTTCGCCACTAGGGGCGCTGCTATCGATTGCATTCGATCGGGCGTAGTCGCTTTACTAAACTGTTATCTCACTTGCATAACTGTACCTCTCTTCGTTCGCAAGTTATTTCAGGCGAAAGGGACTTTCCTATGCACCCTGTATAGGGGATGTTGCCCTTCCTAGGACGGGGTGAAATATTTAATAGCAGCAGATTGAAAACAAATCAAATAGACGCTGGATTTCTGTAAGGAAATATAGTAAAACCTCATTCGTGTAAGAGCTGAAAATCGTGCTATTTATTTCCGTTTCTCAAAAGTCTTCGCAATAAATAATATGGTGTGTAAAATATTTGTTGTTGTTTAACAATTTTCCTTGTAGTCCAGTTCTATCCGTGTTCCTTTTTAAATATATTTGTAAATATATTTACCTGCACTCAGTGAAGTGCAAACTCCGACGTTAATGTGCGCGTCATGTTTTAGCAGCAGATGCAGATTGTAGGGCACAGCGAATCTGTTGTCCATTGTAGTTTCTCGTACTTCACCTGTGATACCTAAACGCCTACGATACAACAGATAGCCATTCACATTCCGGTTGAAATTCCTTGGGAAACATTTTCGTGCAGTTCATGCCCTCCATGCAAGGTGCTCCAGGATTGTTGATGCCACATGGTCCCATGCATCTTGTTACGATTTCATGCAAGCGCGGATTTTAATCAGGTACTGTTACTTTAATCTCAGCACACACAAATTGATCGATACGTTCAGTAGTTGAAAGCTTGTCTTCGGATCGTAGAACAACTGAAATGTGAGCGTGTGGCAGTCCTCGCTTTTGAAACTCAGTCGTATAGACATGAGCTGTCGATGTTCCCAAGAAACCATGAACTATCAGATCTTCCGTGAGTGTTTTCAACTTGTAAGTAAGCCCGTTGCGAAATATTATGCAAAACGTATGATATTGGGGCGTTTTCCTCTCAGTGTCAAAATGTATGATATATGACTGCGTTTCCTCTCAGTGTCAAAATGTATGATATATGATTGCGTTTCCTCTCAGCGTCAAGAGATGGCGCCACAATGCAGACATTTCTGTGATCTCAAAGCGTTTTCGACAGAGAGATCTGGGTGTTATATGCATAATGGCGCTTGGTGAAGCATAGAAGCGGGTTGGTACTGATTTTCCAATTTCATTTTGACAAATTTAAAGTCAAAAGTGTGTAGGGAATCGTCGACTGAAATAGGATCAGGAGATCACATGAAACCGGAGAATATGCGTTTTATTAAAAAAATCTCCAATATATTATACGGAGCCGCTGAAGTAAACTGGTACCGCAATGAGTAACTGGGAACGTAAATGCAGTTAAATATCCCAAACGAACACTACCGAATAGCGAACACCCCCATTTAGCGGGCAATTTTGTGATCCCCACAAAATTTTTACGGCTCTGTATATTTGCATCCAAATACCGTACCCTCCGGGATTTTGGTCATAGAACAGTTAAAAACGCGAACGTTCAAAAATTCTGCCCATCGTTTGTTCTAAAGTGGTTCTAGCCATGTGGGCTAAATAATAATAATAATAATAATAATAAAACATAAAATTCAGAAAGGCTACCAAGTGAAACTTCCGAATGATAAAAAAATAAATTCCACGGATGCCCGTTATTGAGAAGTTTTACTGTATATAAAAAGACTAAAATTTTGTACTTAACAAAGGCCACAGTATTTGTCATTTTCTTGTAGGACTTCCGTCCACAGTGAGTAGAGTTTAGGTCCCAGCCACCTACAGCGAGTTCGCCTTTTGGGCAGGACACAGAAACGTAAGGAATGAGAGCAAGTCTAGCGACTTTGACAGAACAGTTTGTAGTGAGATCAGTTTGTAGTGAGTACAGTAGATGGCGCCACCGTACAAGTACTATGTTGCACATAGAGGGGTGAGAGAATTTCAGGAGGGGCATAGGAAAGGGTACCCATTTAACCAGTGGGTCCAGCCTGGGGGCCGTCACTTAAAGTGTTCGTCCGATGCACGGCGGATATTCAGCGATTGTTAGTAAATCACACCATCTCTGAAAGATCAGCCCAGGATCGAACCTTGCAATGACAGTCTGACTTGCTAACCACTAAGCCATCCGCGGCTCACTTAACAAAGGCGTTTAAATGAAATCAGTACTGTTGAATTAACTTTAACAGTACACTGATTACTATGCGAACAAACATGAACTGCTTACGATACAGAAATATGGCATCGCTTTTTTGTTAAACTACTGGGACGTCGGAGTGTGTATGGTTTGAAGATTAATTTCTCAAAAGTAAAAATTTTCATATGTATCTTGATCAGATTTTTAAGTACACTATTAAATTGAATGAATTAGAACTCCCCTTGTTTTGTAAGTGTTGGAATTCCGCAAAAATGTATGTCGTAACTTTGAAAGTGATCAAAAAAGCCTGCACTATTCATAGATTGGGCGTTTACAATATTCTTGACACATGTCTGGCGAACCAAAAATTAATTTGGCTAAATTTTCAGCCAGTTTCTTTCTTGAAGTCAGAGATACGCAGTAGAAGAAATAAAATAAATGGAAATTCAGTTGTCAAAGCTCATCGCATTCTTTACTTCATAAACAACGGAAGCAGGTAGAGAAGCATTGTGATTCATCGAATCATAGAGCCACCTGACTGCGGATTGCTGTCGTCGGCTGAACGGCGTGAAAAGGGAATGAAGTACTTACATCCTTCTCTTCCATTGTGCCGAAACAGCCACCTTATATTCGCTTCTTACCATTTCCACCCCCTTCCTACCGTAACATAAATAATCCTACTTCATCTTTCCGCACATACCAAAATAAGTGACTTCTCAATTTATATTGGCAAACGCTATCACCGTTTTACGCAACAAATCTTGTTTTCTAACAGTTAATGGAAATGAAAAATAATAATGGGCATTTGAGTGCTAATTTATTCCCTAAGAATCGGAATTTTCTTTGTTTACTATTTAAATAATTTTTATTTTTTTGCTGCTGCTTTCTTGAAAATATCACGTAGTAGCAAGTAATGAAACAACTAAAATGTAGCAAGTATAAAAATTATTTTACTCTTGGTTATATTTTCGTGTCCTCCGTAGTATTACGAAGGTGAACTGTACTTGATTATTAAGCAACAGTGCATCTGTTTTTGCGTGTATTCTGTTCAGAAGTTGCTGTTTGACCTTTTATTAGGTTTGAGCTAATCTACTTTATGCAATGTAAATTCTTTATTTTAACTGAGTAAACATTTGGCTAATCATTTTTTTTTTTCCCGCCTCTGCAATTCTGGTTAACGCGATTACATCCTTTGCTTTGCTCCGTCATGCTTGGTTGCAGGATTGTCTCGAAGAACTTTACTTCTGATTTAATCATTTTGCAGCTACCTAGTAAGAAATAAAACGGGGAAAGGGAGGGCGGGCGTAAAGCTATGTGCATGCACTTACATCGAGTGAATTCATGTCATCAACGATATTGCTAATTTCTACGGGGAAACCCTTCTAAAAAGAAAACTCCATATCTACTTTTTTCGATATTCTGGTAATTGGGCTCATACCTGATATTTTAAGTATGGGAGATTTTGATAGATTTTACCGAGATCAGCTTGACTTGAGGGGAGTATCATTAAACTTTATTTTAAAATTTATGGAATCATGAATTGCTATCTTTGTTTATTTTTTTCACTCGTACGTTTTTTTAAATGCTTGCAGCTTATTTTGTGAGTCCACGCATTTCTTTCAGAAGTTGCACGTGGACGTATTCGTTTAAGTAGCATGTTTTTCTGTTTAGTTTTTTTTTTTTTTTTTATATTTAATCTCTTCAGTTCTTGTTTGTGACATTTCGGTCTTAATAGGATTTAGTTGATCCTCTGGAAATTAATTTTTTACTTTCTTTCGTTCTGAAAAAAGGAAAGCATTTTTTTTAATTCCTTTAAATGATGTACGCTTTTTTGTTTATTTACTTCTTTTTTCTTCTCTCTTCAAAATGTCTCATTTACAACTCAATCAGAAAGCATCAACATTTATATCACAGAAGTATTTATTTAAATTCAAAATAAGTCTGATATGTGAGTGGGGGTGGAAGAGGCGAGCGCAGCACACACTGACTTTCTTACTTATTTTCTCTGTCTTAATATGTTCGGTTCGAAGTTGATTTTCACAACTATTTTCTTAATGGTTCGTCTAGCTCAGTTTTTGTCTTCAGTATTATTCACTATCACGTGGTAGTTTATTAATCTCCCGCAAGTTATATAAAACCAACAGTTTTGGAAGTTCGTAACGAAACATGGAATTCTTCCTCACCTATGTCATCAACCAATCTCAATCCCTTACTGGATGAAGGTATCCCCAAGTTTTTTCCACCACTCGCTATCTTGAGCAGTTATCTTTCATGGCATTCCTGTATTTTTTGGCCCTTTTCTTGTTCCTTGGTACTGTCTCTAATGATACTATATGGCCCCCGAACACTGAGCAAGACTCCATAATACCACATGATAAAAAATAAACAATAATGAACAAGACTTTAAAATTCACGAGCAATTAATACGACTTCATTATATGCGAACTATGAAAAAGACATAATACACGAAAAGTAGCAAAAACACCGTAACAGATGAAAAAGAAAATAGAAACCGTGAAAGTACCATAAGACACAGTATAAACAAGACATCGTGGTATATGAATAATGAACAACACACCGTCCTATGCTAACAGTGGACAAGGGAAATCATAGGATGAACGATAATGCAAATAGTGAAAATGACACTACAATAGACAAGCAACGAAATGGATAAAATAAAAATACCAACGTTTACCACAATCAAAGGTTTATTGTACATCGACTGTAGTTTCGCAGAGCGTTTGGCCGGCATCATAAGGACGAATGGAGCATAAACATTCAAATCATTGTGACATCATCAACAAGCGGAAGAGACAGTACCAAGGAACAAGCGGAAGGCCTTGCAATGGGTAGCCCACTGAGAGACAGTACCAAGGAACAAGCGGAAGAGACAGTACAAGGAACAAGCGGAAGGCCTTTAGAGACAGTACCAAGGAAGGCCATTAGAGCGGAAGGCCATTAGAGACAGTACCAAGGAACAAGCGGAAGGCCTTGCAATGGGTAGCCCACTGTAGCCTATTTTATGCAAAGTCTATATACGTCACTTTGAAAACAAACTCTTTCGGCTTGTTACATTTGGCTTGTGGATTCGATATGCGATGATACTTTTGTTCTCTGGAATTGCATTAATTTGGAAATACCTAAATTAGTTGAACTTATCAATTCAATTGATCCTCCTATACAGTTCACATATGAGACTGAAAATAATGGCTGCTTACCATTCCTTAAAGTCCTTGTGTCACGCTCTGAAAGATATGTTAGTACAACCGTTTATCGAAAACCATTTGCAATTTCCTTATTCCCACATGCAAAATCAAATCACCCATGGAAACAAAAATCTCTGTCTTCTACACATACGTATATCGTGGAATACATGTATGCTCAACTGAAGATTCCTTGCAGAAAGTGCTTGGTCTTCTTAAACGAATTGCAGTACACAGAGGATATACTCATTCCGTTATAGAGAAAGCTGTCCAAAAATTTAGGAAACCGATGTCTGTCTGCTCACTCACGCCGATTGACCACCCAATACGACAGAATTGAGCGGTTATACCATTTGCTCCGCAGATTTGCTTCGGAATTTCGAAAATTCTCAAGAGTTTTAATTTCAAAGTTATTTTCAAACCCATAAACAAGATTAATACGTCGAAGATATAAATTCCTGGGGAATTTATCAGATACCTTGTGAATGTGGACTTTCATACATAGGACAGACCATCGGAGCTTTAAATTTCGTGTGAAGGAACACAAGACCTACGTACGGAAATGTGAACTGAAGAAGTCGTCTATAGCCCAACATTTTCACGAAAATGACCATAAATTTTTGTTTGGAAACGCTACTCTCATTGATAAACCTGATTCGACTATCAAGCTTAATGTATTAGAAGCTTTCCACATATACCGGAATTCTTCGCGGCTTGTCAACGACATGACGTCGACTCCATTTCTTTCAAGCGCGTGGAAACACCTCACGAAAAATCGTGACCGTCAGAACTCTGATGATGTCACAATGCTTTGAATGTTTACGCTCCATTCGTCCTGATGATGCCAAGCCAAACGCTATGCAAAAATGTAGTCGATGTATAATAAACCTTTGATTGTATTAAACGTTCGTATTTTTATTTTATCTCAACACCACAAGTTTTATAGTCATAAATTATATATATCGAAATGGGTAACGTATTTCGATAGGTCGAAGAATGAACCAGAAATCAGAATATATGAACAGTGAATAACACACTGTGATATGTAAGCAACAAACAATAAGCAATCAAACACTGTGAGACGGGCAAACATTATATGTGCACAATGAACACTTTTGTGGGGCAAACGGATTATATGTAACCACTAAGGAGATGACAAAGTCATACAGATCCATGAAGTGGCGTATAGCGAAAAATATTTTATTGTGCCAAGCTTTCGCCTTCCAACTGGAGGCAAGGCGAACTTACACTAGAACAACGTTTCGTTTGGAGTTCAAAATCAAATAATAACACGAGTGTTAAACAAAAATATAATGCATTACAAACACGTGAACTGACATTAACTATTGCATGAGTCCGATGCTCACGGAAAGTAATATATAATATCAAGTAATATTTTATACTAGTCTCAATCTCAGAGTCTGAGGAAAATGGAGGTCTACGGTGATTGCAGATCAGTGGGTACCCCATCATTGCATGTACGTCACTTCTTGTGACTATCTCAGTGGACTCCCTGATCATAGTTCCCTTATAAGTAGTGAATGAGGCCATTAGTTTCCTTTCATTCCATATGGGAATTGCTGCGTTGTAAATTACCTCTTTTGCTAAAGGCGTGGATGCTATTCCATCCCTTATTTCTCTCATATGTTCTTTATGGCGCACACATTAATATCTTTTCGACATTCCGGGTTGGACTTTATATAGGAATTCGGGAATTTTAATGGAATCGCATACACCCCTGAAGTGTAGTCCACGTTTTCTTATTATTTTTTGTTAAAATCTTACCAATAGTTTTCGATGGCTTCTGCGGTACTGCAGCGCGATGCTTCCTTAGTAATGAGAATTGTGAAACATACGAAATACTTCCTGCACATTTCATGCAACAAATCGACACACGAAAAATGAGCAAATCATCATAATGCTATAGGATGAACAACGAGACTCGTAAACCTGTGTATTTTGTTCATCGTGCTAAACTGTCGGTTTAAAGAGGGTCATAAAAAAGAATAGGTCAAAAGTAATTAAAATACAGTGTAAGGATGCAATAAAGCCAACATACACCGATCAACCATTACATTATGACCACCCCCAGCCTAGAGAAATGAGCGCGTCTGGAGACCGAATGTGATGCAGATGAAATTCACAGGGCAGTATGGGTAAGACAAAGGATCTAAGCGCATTTGATCGTGGGCAAATTGTCGGGGCCCGACGAATGGGTCACTCCATCTCGGAAGTCGTGCAGGCACTGGGATTTTCACGAACCACTGTGTCACGGGTGCACCGTGAGTACATCAAATCAGGTAAAACCATCCCTGCAAGGGCCAACTGCCGTGGATAACAGCGTGTGGATGAGCGGGGTCATCGTCGGCTAGCTCGCATTGTAACAGCGGATAGACGGGCCACAGTGCAAGAAATCACTCGGCAATTTAACGCTGGTGCACAAAAACGTGTAAGCAGCCACATCATCCAGAACCATCTCCTCGCTGTGCAGTACAGAAGCCATCGTCCCACGAGGGTACCGCTGCTGACCGCACATCACAGGGTGCAAAGAATAGCATGGGCGCGGGAACATCGCCACTGGACCGTGGAAATGTAGAAAAATGTTGCCTGGACTGATAGTCGAGATTCACGTTGGTGCATGCGGATGGACGAGTACGGCGCAAATCACATGAAGCGATGGATCCTTCTTGCCAGCAGGGTACTCTTCAAGCTGGTGGGGGTGGCATTCTCGTCTGGGGACTGTTTACGTGGACTGAAATGGGACCCTTCGTACGTGTGACATCGTCCCTCACAGGTCAACGTTACCGGGATATCCTGGACGACCATTTGCTCCCGTTTGTGCGTCTTCAACATCCCACTGGGGACCTCATCCTGCAACAAGACAATGCAGCTCCCGAATTGTATCCGAATGGTTGGATGAACACTCCACCGACGTGACCTCGCATCCTTGGCCAGCTAGGTCCCCTGACCTCAATCCCACCGAACACATCTGGGATGCCATCGAGAGAGATGTTCGAGGCTCTGACCCCCTCCATCAAATCTTCGTGAACTGTGGGAGCTTGTTCAGGGGTCGTGGATCCCTATAGCTTCCCAACGCTTCCGGTGTCGTGTCGAGTCCATGCCGAGACGAATCGCCGCCGTCATCAGGGCGAAAGATGGTGCTACACGTTACTAGACAGGTATCTCTAATTCAATAGCTCTTCAGTGTATATACAGCCCAAGGACCGGCTTTCGATTAGTTGAGTGTTCGAGGTCCGAATGGGAAAAGGTACCGATTTATCGGTGTTTGATAACGGACAAATTCTAATGGCACTACGCCTCGTAACTACGATCCCGAAAACGGCGCGCCGCCCCGGTGGCGCAGTGGTCTAAGGAATAGCCTCTGAACATTCGTCGGAAAGGGGTCCGGGTTCGAATCCCGGTGAGGCACGGATGTTGTGTTTGTCTTACGGCCCTGGCTCTCTCCCTTCCCTGGAACCAGACACCCTAAATTAGGGACGGGCGACTGCTTATAGCCTGTTGAGTTGCTCACGGTGGTCTTTAAACCTCCAATCAAAAAGTAAAACGGCGCGGCTCGTGGGTTGTTCACGTGCCACTGTAGTGAGTACGTATCAAAAGTTGTGCACAGATGGCCGAACGACGAAGTGTCATCCAGCCGTGTGTCGTCCGTAGCTCATTGATGCCAGAGGGGTGAGGAGACTGTCGTGCATTGTTCACAGTGCGACAAATCACCCGCAGCTACAACAGTGGTGATCAGGGCAATGTGTCACAGCACACACTTCATCACAGCCTTCTGCACATGGGCCTGCGTAGCCGAAGACCCAGCCGGGCTCCCATGCTCACTGCACGTAATCGCCAGCAACGCATGAAATGGGCCCAAGATCATCGAGATTGGACAGTGGATTATTGGAAGAAAGTGGCCTGGTCTGACGAATCAAGATTCCTGGTGCATCACGTAGACGGCCGAATGTGGATACGCCGAACTTGGATGTACTGTTGGACGGAAACAGGGCGGCGGTGTTATTCTGTGGGCGATGTTTTCTTGGGACACTTTTGGCCCTATTATCCCAATCGCACAATCCCTGACAGCTAACAGATATCTGAACATCGTTGCAGGCCAAGTTCACCCATTCATATAGCAACTGTATTCCCTGCTGGTGGTGGCCATTACCAACGGGATAATGCGCCGCCATGCTGCCAGAATCGTCAAACAGTAGTTCGAGGAACATGCTGGGGACTTTCTGTTAATGCCCTGGCCTCCAAATTCACCCTGACATGAACCCAATCGAACATTTGTGGTTCGACTTGGAAAGGCAGAATCGCGCTAAAGCACCACCACCCCGAAATGCACGGGAACTGGAGGGCCTGCCGTTGGCATTTTGGTGCCAGATACCCCAGGATATACCTATCACCATCTCATGGAATCGATGCCTCTCCAAGTGGCCTCTGTTTTGCTGGCTAAATGGGGTCCTACAGCTTCTTAGGTAGGTGGTCATAATGTAATGGCTCATCGCTGTACGTTCTTATGTATCGGATCTTTAATTCTGAGAACGTAGTTCACGACGAAAGTACTTAAAAACAACGTGTTTATTTAAATTTTCCTAAAATGCCACTGCTTTGTTTTTCAGTGGCATCTGCACTTACACATTGAAGTATTGTTATTATATATATTTTTTTCTTTTTGCAACCTTTCTCATTTTTATTTGAAATCAATAGTCCTTATTCATATGAAGTCAAAACTTCTGCAGATGTGGAATTCTGTGGACTAACATGGCTGCTGATTCAATGTTGTTGCTATTATATTACCTTTTACTGTTGGCCCATCTTTAAAAATTGAACATCTTGAGCATGCCAACGAAACTGATTAAAGAGCTACAGGACGAAGAATGAGAAATTAATTTCTTAAAAGAACAAATCAAGGTTCCAAAGATATGCCAAGAAAATTTTGTGTTCGATGTTTATTTCGAAGAGATGCAGGATAACATCGTCGTTAGTCATGGTTAACGTTTTAATGAAGCATTTCTCATACATGGTATATTAAATTCAAAATCTCCTTCGTTAAAGTGGGTAGTATTTATTCGGTACTGCACATTGGGATTGAAATAATCACAATTTCATATTATTCAGCCATTCCTTTAACAGTTCCAGCCTTTTCAAAGGAAACTTAAGAAAAGTTATCGTTCCCTCTATACATTTTAGGCGACAGGACTTTGTTAGCACAACATACGATGAGCAAAAGTTAAGCCTGTCCTTAACAACTATATAAAAAATCACAACTTTCCTGAATCCTGGAGTGTATGTATTCTTTGTTAAGCAATACGAAAACGGTTGTAAACAAACTATTGCTGGTCCACAGCCACCGAACATATTACCCATTATACACTGAAGAGCAATTAAATTAGAGATACCTGTCTAGTAACGTATAGCACCACCTTTCGCCTTGATGACGGCGGCGATTCGTCTCGGCATGGACTTGACACGACACCGGAAGCGTTGGGAAGCCATACGGATCCACGACCCCTGAACAAGCTCCCACAGTTCACGAAGATTTGATGGAGGGGGGTCAGAGTCTCTAACATCTCTCTCGATGGCATTCCAGATGTGCTCAATGGGATTGAGGTCAGGTGACCTAGCTGGCTAAGGAAGCGAGGTCAGGTGACCTAGCTGGCTAACGAAGCGAGGTCACGTCGGTGGAGTGTTCATCCAACCATTCGGATACAATTCGGGAGCGATGGCACGGTGCATTGTCTTGTTGCAGGATGAGGTCCCCAGTGGGATATTGAAGACGCACAAAGGAGCAAATGGTCTTCCAGGATATCCCGGTAACGTTGACCTGTGAGGGACGATCTCACACGTACCAGGGGTCCCGTTTCAGTCCACGTAAACAGTCCCCAGAATGCCACCCTCACCAGCTTGAAGAGTACCCTGCTGGCAAGAAGGATCCATCGCTTCATGTGGTTTGCGCCGTACTCGTATCCTGCCATCCGCATGTACCAACGTGAATCTCGACTCATCAGTCCAGGCAACATTTTTCTACATTTCTACGGTCCAGTGGCGATGTTCCCGCGCCCATGCTAATCTTTGCACCCTGTGATGTGCGGTCAGCGGTACCCTCGTGGGACGATAGCTTCTGTACCCCATAGCGAGGAGATTGTTCTGGGTGGTGTGGCTGCTTACACGTTTTTGTGCACCAGCGTTAAATTGCAGTGATTTCTTGCACTGTGGCCAGTCTATACGCTGTTACAATGCGAGCTAGCCGACGATGACCCCGCTCATCCACACGCTGTTGTCCACGGCAGTTGGCCCTTGCAGGGATGGTTTTACCGGATTCGATGTACTCACGGTGCACCCGTGACACAGTGGCTCGTGAAAACCACAGTGCCTACACGACTTCCGAGATGGAGTGACCCATTCGTCGGGCCCCGACAATTTGCCCACGATCAAATGCGCTTAGATCCTTCGTCTTACCGATACCGCGTCCGACTCTTACTGATTCCCGTCTCATCACTCCTTATATTGTCGGTTCGATGCATACGTCATGTCGTTTCCGTTTGCAGGGCCGCACACAGCGCCATATTTGCATAACGCCAGCTGTCTCTAATTCAATTGCTTTTCAGTGTAAAATGCGAGGCGAATAAGGCCTATTCATCGGGTGTAAACCTATGAAGAAAACTAGATTCATCCATGTTGTACACGTCCTTTAATTCATAACGAAGTATGATTTCTAACATATTTTTTTTATCTCATCCATTGAACTTTAAAAGCTTTCGGTTGTTTCACGGTGTCGTATTTGGAATAACAATCCGTGTCGATTTTTGAATCTTTGAAGCCAACGAATACGGTAACTGAATTCTTGTTTTCAAGAATAACTTTATCGGTAATAAATAATTTCACGCTTGGCATTTACATAACCAATTCATAGAACAAAAGCTCTCCCCAAATTTCTTACTTACCACTTTTTAACTGAGTGGAGTTATTTTTCTGATCCCATTCATTTATGTTTAATCGCTTAATGCGTCTCCTATATACTGTTCTTTTGCTAATAATTGACTTGTCTATTAGCAGACGAAACAAACTGATTGATCAATTAGTAGAAGTCCTCTAGTTGGAAAAGTGATGTGCTAAAGCGTGTTGGCAAGATCCAGGATTATATTCTTTGAATTCTCATATCAATATTTTTTCATGAACATTTTATCCATTTGAGGATGCTTTAAAATAAGCAAAAACTGAGAAACCAGAGAATCCCACACAACAAGCAGTTCCTGCGAGATAAAGTGACTACCGAAGAAGGCATTGGATGATTAGATGCTTTAGAATCCAAAGTGTGAAATGTTTGAGAGAAAATGTCACTTTCTAAAAGAGTGTGACCTCTATGAAAATGTAAGACACAGCAGTTAAGCTACGTCATTTAGTCAAATCGTATAGGAAATCATAAGAATCGTGATAATTAGTCCCTACCACTGCACTTAGTAAACTTCGATATTTAACAGGGCACACACACCAGTAGTCTGACATCAGTCAGATGCAATAAATTACAGAAAAGTCTACTCTTGTTTTTTTTGCAGGGCAAATAATCCCTACCTTTCCGTTTAGCAAACTTTAATGTTTAACAGGGCACTCACACCCGAATCGTCTGACTTCTGTCATATGCAGTAGATCACAGAAGATTCTCTTCCTGATTTTCTGCAGCTGACCACACTTCGCTAACGGCGTCATTGTTTTTTGTTCTTCATGAGTGGGCGCGGTGACTGTTATCACACCCATTTCGAAAGACTTGTTTTTTTTTATTGAAGGTTTAACGACCACCGTGAGCAACTTAATGGATCGCCCGTCCCTAATTTAGGGCACCTGGCTCCAAAGAAAGGCGAGAGACAGTGCCGTACGACAAACACATCATCCATGCCTCACCGGAATTCGAACCCGGACCCTTTCTCGGACGAATAGTCATAAGCCAGTGCTTAGATCACTGCTCCACTGGGGCGGCCAACACTTATTTGAGAAGGACCCACGTAAAATGTTTTCGAGTTGCATTTCAGCGATAAGGTGGGCCATCCAGAGTGTGCCTTGCAAGTGAATATTTTGAAAGACGGTACAATGGGGTGTTACAAAATGAAAAACACCAAAATATCGATAGAATTTCCTGTCAGATGGCTGACAACAAAGTGGCGGTTTAATGGCGGAAATTTCCATTTACTACACTGCTGGCCACCCAGAATGCAACACCAAGAAGGACACGAGATAGCAAAGCCAGATTTACTGGACACATAACAACAGCCGCGGGTGGTGCTTGCCGGACCATTCGGTTGCCGATCAGCGACCAGACGTGTTCGATGGGCGACATATCGGGAGAACAGGCGGGCCACGGCAGCAGTGACACCTGGTGGGCCGTGAAGAATTGTTGCACGATGCGTGCCACGTGCGGGCGCTCATTGTCCTGTTGAAACGTGGCCGCTGGCAGGTCCTGCAGGTAAGGGAGGACTACAGGCTCCAAAACGTCGGAGATGTAGCGGTGGCTGTTAAGTGTACCGGCGATGTGTACCAGAGGGGCGCGGGTGTCATGTCCAATTCCGCCCCAAAACATAACGCCAGGCGACGGACCGGTATGGCAATGCATAACGCAGGCGTCATACAGTCTCTCGCCGCGGTGCCGCCACATGCGGATCCGACCATCGTGGTGTTTAAGGCAGAAGCGTGATTCGTCGTAAAAAGCAATGTCGTGCCATTCCGTAGTCCAGGTGCGGCGTTCAACGGCCCACTGCCGCCGCACTCACCGGTGGTGTAACGTCAATGGTAATCGGAGCAATGGGCGCCGTGCGACAAGTCCCCGCTCCTGCAGACGACGTCGAACGGTACGTGCTGACACAGCTTGTTGCGCAACACACCTTAATTTATTTTTTATTTTTTTGATTGGAGGTTTAACGACCACCGGGAGCAACTCAATGGGCTATAAGCAGTCGCCCGTCCGTAATTTAGGGTCACTGGTTCCAGGTAAGGGAGAGAGAGCCAGTGCCGTAAGACAAGCACAACATCCATGCCTGACTGGGATTCGAACCCGGACCCCTTACGGACGAATGATCAGAGGCCATCGCTTAGACCACACCTTAATTCCTGCGCTAACGTTCGTGATGTGGCGGTGCGAGCCGTCAATGCCCGCCGCACAACATGCCGGTCCTCTCGTTCGGTGGTGTGCCGCGGCTGCGGCAATTGCTCACGTCGGTCCGTCCCTCCTGCACCCGCCGAATCCATACTCGCCTCACTATGGCGGGATGTCGTCCCACACGGGCGCCGATGTCTCGGTACGATAAACCGCTGTCGCGGTAAGCCACTATTCGTCCTCTGTCGAACTCCGAAACGTGCTGGAATGACTGCCGTATTCTGCGACGGGGCATCAGGAAGCTTCCCACGCTCAGGTCCGGCAGCACAACACACTTCCACTACTTACACCCCGCCTTCTGTGCACCCTTCTTATAGTGCTTCTCGGTGGCGTGCCGGGCGCACATGATTTGCATATGCCTTGCAATGCTAATCGTTTGCATGTCCTCTCGCGGGCGACGCATGCTGCGAATTTCAGGCCAATCGGATGCTTCCTTCTTGGTGTTGCGTTTTGGTTGGCCAGCAGTGTAGAATAGGATAAGATTTGTAAGCAGTGGGCGGGGAAAGCGTGATGGCGGTTTGAAGAGGGCTGGGTTACCGAGGTTCGATTGTATATAAGATTTATTTAATGTAATCATCACCTCTGATAATAACACGTAACGTATTATTAACTAAGTTGTGTCGTACGCTTGTTAGGTCACACATGACAGTTTCAAGCGAGAAGCAAATTTCAGTCACCGAACACCTGCCCGAAAACACGAAAAGCCAAGCGTGACGTGTCAAATATTTATCTGAGTTTTCGCTAATGGTAATGACGTATGAGCCATCACATTATGACCACCTACCTAATAAGTTGTAGGACCCCCTTTAGTCTGCAAAACAGCCGCCACTCGGCGAGGCATCGATTCGATGAGGGCGCGATAGGTATCCTGGATCATGTGGTACCAAAATGTCAACAGCAGGTCCTCCAGTTCCCGTGCATTTCGAGGTGGTGGAGATTTAGCGCGAACCTGCTTTTCGAAATCGAACCGCAAATGTTCGATTGGGTTGATGTCAGGTGATTTTGGAGGCCAGATCATTAACAGAAAGTCACCAGCATGTTCCACAAACCACTCCTTGACAATTCTGGCAGTGTGGTATGGCGCATTATACTGTTGGTAATGGCCATCACCAGGAGAGAACACAGTTGCCGTGAATGGTTGAACTTGGTCCGCAACGACGTTCAGATACCTGACTGCTGTCAGGTATTGTGCTATTGGGATAATGGGGCCTAAAGTGTCCCAAGAAAACATCGCCCACAGCATAAAACCGCCGCCGCAGGCCTGTTTCTGACCAACAGTGCATCTAGGTGCCATAGCCTCCGTTGGTAACGTGGTATGGCGCATTATGCTGTTGTAATGGCCATCACCAGGAGAGAACACAGTTGCCGTGAATGGTTGAAATTGGTCCGCAACGACGTTCAGATACCTGACTGCTGTCAGGTATTGTGCTATTGGGATAATGGGGCCTAAAGTGTCCCAAGAAAACATCGCCCACAGCATAAACCGCCGCCGCAGGCCTGTTTCCTGACCAACAGTGCATCTAGGTGCCATAGCCTCCGTTGGTAATCGATGTATCTGCGCTAGGCCGTCTGCGTGATTCACCAGGAATCTTGATTCATCAGAGCAGGCCACTTTCTTCCAATCATCCACGGTCCAATCTCGATGATCTTGGGCCCATTTCGTGCGTTGTTGGCGATTACGTGCAGTGAGCATGTGGTCCGGGCTGGGTGTTTGGCTACGCAGGCCCATGCGCAGAAGGCTGCGATGAAGTGTGTGCTGTGACGCATTGACCTGATAACCACTGTTGTAGCTGCGGGTGATTTGTCGCACTGTAGCCCTGCGGTCGCTGTGAACAATGCGCTACAGTCTCCTCTCCCCCCTGGCATCAATGAGCTGCGGACGACACACTGCTGGACGACGGTTCGTCGTTTGGCCATCTGTGCACCACTTTCGATACGCACTCACTACAGCGGCACGTGAACAACACACAAGCCGCGCCGTTACCGAGATCGTAGTTCCGTGGCGCCATGCCATCGCAATTTGTCTTTTACCAAACTCCGATAAAACGGCAATTTTTCCCATTCTGACTCCGAACACACTACTAACCGAAAGCCGGTCCTCGGGTTGTATATATACTGCTCTGTGAACTTCACCTGCGCCACCGCTCGGTCTCCAGTTGCGCTGATTTCTCTAGGCTGGGGTTGGTCATAATGTAATGGCTCATTGGTGTATATATACAGAATGGGTAGCCCGCATTTACCAAAAATATAATTATTGAGCAGTTGAAATAATTTGCTTTTATTTTGTTTTACAGCTATCATTTTTAACGGTTTGTGGCCAGAGCCGGATTAAAATAGGGAGAAGGTGGGCAGACTTTGGGTATTAAAGTCCCGGACTGCCTATGCTTAAAAATTAATACCTTGCCTTGCTTAAGTTTAACTTTTCTACGGATTGGAAATAGCTTTTGCAAATAGCAAGCAAGAAATTTTTTCTGCCTTGCTTGAACGTTAATAAATCCTTGCTATTCGAAAATTCGATCGTCTTCTGTGCAGAAGAATATCGTTGTGTTTACGCTTTGCAACCGTAGGTTGTAGAAGCGTATATGCTCCAGCTTTGTCCGTCCGCCCGTCTGTCGGCACGATAACTCACGTAAAAATGGTTCCATTTCGATGAAATTTTAGTATGTGGTAGGGTACCACCTGGGAACGAACCCTATTGAAAATGGGACAAATGTGGTCAAAGGTCACGACGTAGGAGAATAATCCATTCCATTGCCCTTATGACTCATAACTTGAGTAAATATAGTTCGATTTCAATGAAATTTCAGTATGTGGTAGGGGACCGCCTGTGGACGAACCCCATTGAAAATAAATGAAGTGGAGTCAAAGGCAAGGACATAGGAGCGGGATGCATTCCATTGCCCTTATGCGTCATAACGTGCGTAAAAATGGTTCGATATCGATGAAATTTCAGTATGTAGTAGGGGACCACCTGGGAACGAACCCTATTGAAAATGGACGAAATGTGGTCAAAGGTCAGGACATAGGATTCCGATCCATTCCATTGCCCTTATCCCATATTATTAAGGTGGACGTCAAGTAATTTTGCTTCCTATACTTCCAATGGAAACACTTTTGTACACATTTCCTTCACAACTACTGTGTACCTAAGGATGGAAATTTGAACATCAATTAAAATAACTTCATATTATAACTTGGAATACTTAACATTTTCTAAAACATAACCATAATTATATTAAGAAAACAATAACGTTTCCTTTGGTGGTGTTGAAACCAGAAAAAAGATGGCGCGACCTGTACTTTTATGACGTCAGTAGACAAATGTTGGATTGTATAATTATGGTTATGTTTTAGAAAATATTAAGTATTCCAAGTTATAAAATGAAGCTATTTTAATCGATGTTTAAATTTTCATCCTTGGGAACGCATTAATTGTGAAGAAAAGGTGTACAGAAGTTTTTTCATTGGAAGTATAGGAAGCAAAATTACTTGACGTCCACCTTGATAGTATGGGATAAGGGCAAAGGAATAAATCCCGATCCTATGTCCTGACCTTTGACCCCATTTGTCCCATTTTTAATAGAAAAATTACTTGACGTCCACCTTAAAGGAGCAATTCTTGTATCTATGTACATTTTATTTTAAAAACGGCTCTAAGGATTTTGATGAAAGTAGTTAACCTACCGTTTTCTGGTACTAGAAATCGGTTTAGCTTGATCTCGACTTTAGGAAAATTCGTTTAGTGTGTTAAATAACCACCCGAATCACCACGTTTTTAGTGTCATGCCGTCGTGCCATTAATGTTACCCATGCTTAGAAATCTTATGACGTCACAATCCCGCGACTGAGATATTGAAGCGCGGGCACGCCACTGTCACATTACGTCACGCGTTGTTGTGGATCCTATTAAAGTTTTATGACGTCACACACTTGCGAGCAGATGGTCGCGATTCCCATCTGCCTCATTACGTCACGCGTTGTGTTCGTATGTCCGTCCGCACGATAACTCGCGTAAAAATCGTTCGATGTCGATGAAATTTTAGTATGTGGTAGGGGAACACGTGGGAGGAAGGAATATAGAAATTGAAAGAAAACGGGGTCAAATGTCAGGACATAGAAGCGGGATCCATTCCACTGCTCTTATGTTTCATAACTAACGTAAAAAAGGTTCGATTTCGATGAAATTGTAGTATGTGGTAGGGGACCACCTGGGGACAAACCCTATTGAAAATGGGCGAAATGGGGTCAAAGGTCAGGACATAGGAGCGGAATCACTTCCATCGTTATTATGCGTCATAACTTACGTAGAAATGTTTCGATTTGGATGAAATGTTAGTATGTTGTAGGGACCTGCCTGGGGACGAATCCTATTAAAAATAGGCGAAATGGTGTCAAAGGTTTGGACACAGGAGCGGGATCTATTCCATAGCCTTTATGCATCACAACGAACGTAAAAATGCTTCGATTGTAACAAAACTTTATCATGTTTTTTCTGAGGTATACCGAACCGGTTCTGTTGAATATCATCGAAATATGATTAAAGGTCAGGGCACAGGAGCGAGATTAATTCCACAGCCATTATCCTCATAACTTGAGAAATTATTTCTGGTATGTTGGAAAGCGTATTATAATCAATGCATTGCATGATTTTACTAACTTGTTTACGCTTTCCAACCGTAGGCTCAAGAAGCGTATATGTTCCAGCTTTTTCCGTCCGTCCGTCTGTCCGCACAACTCAGGTAAAAATAGTTCGATTTCGATGAAATTTTAGTATGTGGTAGGGGACCACCTGGGGACGAACCCTGTTGAAAATGGGGTTAATGGGGTCATTGGTTACGACATAGGAGCAGGATCCATTCCATTGCCCTTATACGTCATGATTTGCGTAAATATGGTTCGATTTCAATGCAATTTTAGTATGTAGTAGGGGACCACCTGGGGACGGACCCTGTTGAAAATGGTTGAAGTGGGGTCAAAGGTCACGACATAGGAGCGGGATCCATTCCATTGCCCTTATGCGTCATAACTTGCGTAAATATGGTTCGATTTCAATGAAATTTTAGTATGTGGTAGGGGTCCACCTGGGGACGAACCTGAATGAAAATGGGTGAAGTGGGGTCAAAGGTCAGGACAAAGGAACGGGATGCATTCCATTGCCTTTATACGTCATAATTTGCGTAAATATGGTTCGGTTTCAACGAAATTTTAGTATGTGGTAGGGGACCACCTGGGGACCAATCCTGTTGAAAATGGTTGAAGTGGGGTGAAAGGTCAGGACATAGGAGCGGGATGCATTCCGTCGCCCTTATGTGATATAACTTACGTAAAAATAGTTCGCTTGAGACAAAATTATATCATGTTGTTCCGGAAGTATACTTTATCGGTTCTGTTGAATATCATCGAAATGGGATTAAAGATCAGGGCACAGGAGCGAGATTTAGTCCACAGCCATTATCCTCTTAACTTGAGTGATAACTTGAGTAATGATTTCTGGTATGTTGGAAAGCGTATCATAATCAACGCATTGCATGATTTTACTAACTTGTTTTCTTTCTCCTGGCGATTGCTTCTTAAAAGCCGTAAAACAACACTTACAGTATATTGTTGAAGTCTCCTATGCCGCCCCGGTGGGTACAGTGGTCTTAGCGCTGGTTTATGAGCATTCGTTCGTGAAAGGGTTCTGGTTCGAATCCCAGTGACGCATGGTTGTTGTGTTTGTCTTACGGCACTGGTTCTCTCACTTCTCTGGAACCAGTGACCCTAAATTAGGGACGGGAGACTGCTTATAGCCCATTGAGTTGCTCACGGTGGTCGTTAAACCTCCAATTTAAAAAAAATAAAAAAAATGTCCTATGAACAAATGCAAAGGCTATGAAAGGAATGGTTTGCCGCACCAGTGGCGCTGGGGTCTAAACGCTGGCTTCTGACCAGTCGTCCGAGATGGGTCCCGGGTCGAATTCCAGTGAGGCATGGATGTTGTATTTGTTTTACGGAACTGGCTCTCTCCCTTCCCTGGAACCAGTGATGTTAAATTATGGACGGCCGACTGCTTATAGCACATCGATTGGCCGACGGTGTTCGTTAAACCTACAAAGAAAGAAACAAACAAACAAACAAAGGAATAGGTTTCTGGCTCGACACCGATTTTGTAGAAAAAATGTACATAAAATATACTGAAATCTCCAGCATTTCTGCCACTTAAAGGTTAATATAATACTTTATATTTTAAGCTGAAAGCATTGTTCACACCATTCTGACGCAAACGCTTTTTTTCTGAACTAAAGTAAATGTATTTAAATACTAATGAGTTTACTTTATTGTTGTCTCTTTTAATGTAGTCAGTTATACTATTTTTAGTTAGAAGCGATTGTTTTGTGTAGTCCGACTGTGTGAAAGAAAATAAAAATGCAATTAATATACAAACCCCTAGTAAGGTAAAGCATAATGCACGTTAACAGTAACAAAAATAATAACTGTGATTTATATAGTTGTAGTAATAGTGATGCAGTGACTTTTTTTCTATATAATATTACTCTCTTCCCCAACAAAGATAACTTTATAATGTTTCACTGAAGATAATTAATAGCAGAATAACTTATGGAAATAGGAAAAGTTTTCTGAAAGGTTCTGCAATTCAGTGGCATCCCCGGGCCACAGCATGTCATAATCCGTCGCTGGTTGTGGCTACTGATAGCTTAAGATGAATACGGCACCGTTTCACGGTAAGACGAACGTTGAACAAGACACCATAATGCAGGCTTTATAGGCGTCCCAATTAAGCGAGCTGAAATGCCAAAGAAATTTTAAAAGTTATTCCGAAATGTGCAGTAAGGTTATTGGAATTGTGTTAAAACTTCTAACACTTTTGACCATCAGCCGGTGCTAAGCTGGATTTATTTTCGGAAGGTAGCGTCGTCACCATTTTCAGTGAGTATGAGTGAAGTTTCTAATGAGCATGGGGATGTGCGTGCGTGCATGCTTGCAAAGGAGGGTGGATTCTCTGTCTTTTCCTTGCACGTAGCCTCGGGCACGATTTTCACATCCCTGCTCCCCGCGTCCTACAACAACCTCAGGAGCAGTGGCAGGTAGTTAATTATCATCGTGAAGATTTGGTCAATACGAGCAGGCGGCCGGATTGTACATTGTGTCCTTTATTTCATTCTTTTCCTTCCCTTCTTTTTCATCCAACGATATAACGACGTATTGATCGAGAGCTGGTGTTCCGGTGGATTCCCGGCGGCCGAGGCTTTGGAGGAGCATGTCTTTGATGCCGTAGGTCTTGCTTTATTACATCGCCCTTGTCACGCTGCATGCTGCTCGAAAAACGTCTGTCAGAGAAGGGTAATGAAACTATCGACTAGGCCGGGAGGAAGGGGGGGGGGATTTTTCGACTGCCCGCAGCCTCCATCCGTCCCTTCCGTCTGTCTTTTGCATCAGATGATTCTGTTGGAATGTCTGTTATCACCTTCTGCCAATTTGTAGGGGGTGGAGCGGAGGGCATTCCTGTCACAAGTCGTGGTATGTCTGCTTATTATACAAAGGGTGGAGTGGTCTTCCATGGAAACGGAAAGTATTACCGAAGACTGTTGTGCTCCCGACTCTGGGAACCCATGCCTCAAAACTTGCTATATCCAGCCGTGGACGATGTTATACAGATGAAGGGATGGGGAATGACGCATATACAGTAAGTATGACGCGCAGCTGCACGTGTGTGTTCAAGACTTCGATCATGCCGCAATAATTTTGTGCATTTCATGGATTGTGGGAGTGGGGGGGAGATGAGCTGGTGGATCTTTGTATACTTATCGAAAGAATAAATATGCGAACCTCAAATTTATTAATACATCTAATATCTTGTAACTCTGAGAAAGCTTATCTTTCGCTTGTACACTATGTAAAGAAATTTTAAATACACTGAAATATTCCTGCTATTTCTTGATTATTTTACTGTAGAATGGTAGTTGAAATACAAAAAACATCTCGTATATATTCGGAAAATGTAAATCCGTGTATTGGTGTAAATATATGACATGGATGTTAAGTCAGATAATATCCTAAAACTTGAAAATTTTATCGTCGTGGTGCGGGAATCGAACCCGCGTCTCCCGGATTGCGCCAGCGTATGCTAACCACCACACCGCCCAGGACGACCAAGTTTCAAGTTTCCGTTTAATTTGAATAGAACCATCACAGGATTTGCTAAAACGCCGAATTTTTCAAGTTTTCGGATAATTATCTGACTTAACATCCATGTCATATTTGCACCAGTTACCAGATTCACATCTTCCAAATTCGTATTGTACAATGGTGTAGTCCCGTATTTCATTCATTCATTCATTGATCTCATATATAATTAATTTCTTTTATAGAAGAATGTTAGACGGTAAATATTTCAGCCGCCCCGGTGGCGCAGTGGTCTAAGCGATGGCTTCTGATTATTCGTCCGAGATGAGGCCGGGTTCGAATTCCGGTGAGGCATGGATGTTGTGTTTGTCTTGCGGTCATGGCTCTCTCTCTCTCTCTTCCCTGGAATCAGTTACCCTAAATTAGGGACGGGTGACTACTTATAGCCCATTGAGTTGCTCACTGTGGTCGTTAAACCTCCAATCAATAAAAACAAAATAGCATTTCAAGATTTTATTACATCATGAAACATAAGTAAAAGTAAAGCTTACAAGAGCACATTTTGCTGTAAAGAAATTATATTGTAAATACAAAAATATTACAAAGCAGAATATTATATTTCCTGAATTAATAATGTATGGCACTTCGATTTGCCGTAATTAGCGAATAAATTCCGTTTAGTAGTGCTGTTACCAAGTAAGGTGCAAACGTTGATTTTGTCCCAACAGCGATGCATTGCAACTTGCAATTCTTGATGAAGAAAGAATATTGCCTTTTTTTTTTTTTTGCTTTGTTTGTTTTCATATACAAGCGTGACAAGCAACGACCAGCCATTTTTCATCGGGTATTGCTGTTGCCAAGTTTTGTGAGGTTTTTCAGTTCTTCGAGACGGCCACTCCATTGCACCTATTTTTTCATTTGTGAACCACTGTTTTGTGGAATAATCTTGTTGGAAAATCCAACTGTTCCCTCTTAGTAGGAGTACACTGGAATTAAATGTTCGCACAGCATAGCCTGGTAATTCCTGCTTGCCATACGATGATTATTAAATGGCCATGTCCGATTTACCGTCACAGACGAACTCCGCCCACACCATCACACCAACTCCCTCACATTGGTCTGCAAAAACATTCCTTGGGCTTCTTCCGTAAATCATACCAGTAACGTCTATTTTCATCAGGGCCATCTAAATTAATTTTTTCTGGTGTGTGAATACAGCACTTTTCCATTTTTCAGACCATGTCATTACGTTTTTGGCCCAGTCCAATCGTCTGCGTTTATGTTCACCAGTGAGTAAAGGCTTTGTCTTAATTTAGCGTACGCAGCATTTTTGTTTTGTTTTAGAGTTTTTGCGACTGTCGTATGAGATACTTTTTTTAGGCACGAACAATTTGCCTTGTAGACATATCATCAACAGTTGCAAATGAAAAAGAAGTCGTTTATACCTCTTGCACTCAGTGATGGCTTCCGCCCTGTCCTTGTTTTACTGGGTTTATCGTTATTTCTCGCAGCGTTTTGCACGACTCCTAAAGGTATTTTGATTGACTTTGCAATTTCTCTGTAAGATTTGTTTCGACCAAGATAAAATTACACTTTTCTGACCTCTTCCTCTGTACCCCTCGACATGTTAACGCAGAATGTAGTAGAATTCTATCTACTTGCAATAAAAGGAAAGAGGAACATCTGCGTAGTATAAGTAACGTAAGCTACGTAAGCAAGATTTGCATATGGCGTTCTTTAACCCTTTAACGACCATAACGCCCCAAACGCCCGTGCACACAAACTGCCTTAGCTGCCCGAAACGCCTGCCTAGTGTGAGTTAGATTTCCTACCCTTACCTGTTCTTCAAATTTCCTCAACCTATGAGGGATCAGAACGAGTCAACCTCAGTCACAATTGTTGTTTTAAAGAAAGAAGTGACCCAACAGACGGTTTCGGGTGTTATGGTATTTGGAGTGATAAAAGGTTTTTGGGTCATGGTCGTTAAAGGGTTAACGCTGTTTTCTTAACTGTATTTATAATTGTTTTACAGTGACTCTGGACTGCATTTGCTATTTTTTTAAAAATTAAATAGATTGTTTAGCCTTATTTGCTGTATTATTGAACACTCGTTTTCTAATTAAAATAAGGAATGTCTGCACTGTTTTTTTACGCTTTCCAACCGTAGGGTAAAGAAGCGTATATGCTCCAGCTTTGTCCGTCTGTCCGTTCGTCCGTCCGCACGATAATTCGCGTAGAAAAGGTTCAATTTCGATGAAATTTTAGTATGTGGTAGGGCTCCAACTGGGGACGAACACTATTGAAAATGGACGAAATGGGGTCAAAGGTCACGACATAGGAGCGGGATCCATTTCATTGCCCTTATGCGCCATAACTTGCGTTAATTCGGATCGATGTCAATGAAATTTTAGTATGTGGTAGGGGACCACCCGGGAACAAACCGTATTGAAAATGGGCGAAATGGGGTCAAAGGTTAGGACATAGGATCGGGATCCATTCCATTGCCCTTATGCGTTATAACTTACGTAAAAATGCTTCGATTGAGACAAAACTTTATCATGTTGTTCCGAAAGTATACGTTACCGGTTCTGTTGAATATCATCGAAATGGGGTCAAAGGTCAGGTCATAGGAGCGAGATTTATTCTACAGCGATTATCTTCATAACTTGAGTAATGATTTCTGGTATGTTGGAAAGCGTATTTATAATCAGTGCACTGCATGATTTTACTAACTTGTTTTCTTTTCTACTCACTACCCTTCTATCCGACAATCGAAAAATGACACTGTATTTATTATTTATTTACACGCTGTATTTATGAAAGTGCAGACTCTTTCTCTCTCTCTCTCTCTCTCTCTCTCTCAGTCGCGCGCACACACACACACACACACACTTTCTCTCCCTCTTTTTCTATCTCTCTCTTTCTCTCTCTGAATTCATTAATTTATTCATTTTTAACTGCCTGATTCTATGATATTTGCACGAAAATTTGGCATACATTACATACATTATTTGTTTAATCATCGAGAATATGGGGACGCAAACTTTTGAGACTGGCTTTCACTGGACGCTGATATTTCCCCTTCTTTCTAGACAAAATTTTAGAATTGAAAAAGAGAAGAGTCACGTACATACCAAATCTGAAGTAGAAAATTATTAGGAACACCCAATACTAGCTCTCGGGAATGTACCATCCTTATTTGCGTACGCAACTATGACGTTGCGATAGCTTTATAAACAGCCCATTGCAAAGCGCGATGCACGCTGTTGACTGTATCTACTGTTCGCTCTGTATCTACCTACTAACCTATCGTGATTCGCTAGACTCCACCTACCTACTTCCACTTCCTTGTGCTGCCCTTAAGCCTGTACAGGCTTAACCGGCTTGGAGTCTAAAAACTCACATTTCTTCCTCAAAATGTGCTGGGGATGTAAGTTCTTCACAAGCAGAAATGATGGCGCGGTTGTTCGTACGTTACAAGATAAGGATGTCGTTCCTAATTTTGGAGATTCTCTGGGATGCAATTCGAACATTACTACCACTGCTGCAAGCTGCATTCAGTCCGTTTATTGTGGTTATTGTGGTACCGTTCCGGAGCATCTGGAAATCTCATAGCTCTCTTCACGTTTTATATTTTGCAGCCCTAGTGACGTTCCGCTTCACTACACAGAACATCCCTGGTGTGTGTAAGGGTAAGAGAAATGCACGAAGCCCTTCTGCTGAGTTCTGCCCTCCATTTCCTAATTTTTTCCGACGCAATTAATAAGGGTAAAATTTCGTTCCCGTTTGGGATAAGAAATGATACCTAGTTCTTTGATACCCTGCCTGGCGCATCATATCCTAATAAAAATATTTAAAAGGTAGGTTGTTAAAGTACAGTAAAAATGGCAATGATTAGTGGGGTAGCTTTGCAAAATTTCTTCCGCCGGCCCGCCGAAGAACTAGCCCCGACGCCAAATCTACTGAAGAACCATCAACAGAACTACAAGAGAATGAAGATTATCAACAGAACTACAAGAGAATGTGATTAAAGAGAGAGAGAGAGAGAGTATACAATTCAGTGTGAAGCGAAATGTCGGAAGCCACTCCCGGTGGCCAGCGTGTGTGTTTTTTTTTTTTTTTTTTTTGAAAAAATCATATTTGAATATGTGTGTGGATACTAAATAATGCAAATGTGCGCGTAACCAACACATAAGACCAGTCTTGCTATCCTAAAAACTTCTGCATCAAGCATGATTAAAATATTTCTGGCGGCAAATGTTTTAGACAACTTTTTGACTACTTCGGTGAGCGGGGTTGGGGTGCAATATTTTATGGTTTTGCCTAGTTACGCCTCTGCAGAAACGGCTAACCTTCTCCGCTATGCAAAAGCAAGTGTGTGGAAGGTGTACAATGAAGCGGTGCACAGACAATAAATAAGTTACCAGCCGTCTTCAATAACATCGACCGTTTGAAAACAACTGGGCTGTGTTCGAGGGCAGTAGTGACCGCAGAGGATTGTACGAGGTAACAGACGAACTCCATTGCGTCAGGTTACCGCACAGTACAAGAGTGGTAACAGGCGTACTCCATTGCGCCATGTTACCGCACAGTACAACAGTGGTAACAGGCGAACTCCATTGCGCCAGGTTACCGCACAGTACAATAGTGGTAACAGATGAACTCCATTGCGTCAGGTTACCGCACACTACAACAGTAGTATCGAGAGGAGACTTTCAGCATACACAGTTCGCTGCACATTGGCGCAAATGGGCCACAACTTCGTGCGCCACTTGTCTCTGCTAAGCACTGACAAATTCGGGTGCAGTGGGCACGGGAGTATCAAAACTGGACATTTGGGGCCTGGAGAAAAGGTTGCCGTGTCCGATGAATCACGGTTTTAGTTAATACACGCCGATAAATGTTCCAGAATATGGCGTGAACAGCGTGAATCGATGGGTCCCAGTTGCATAGCCTTAACTGTACAAGTTGGTAGAGGCGGCGCAATGGTCTGGGGTTTGTTTTCATGGCGGGCATTTGGTCCCTTAACACCTCTGGAACAGCATTTAAGTACCACGTGGCGCAGTGTTCTAAACTCTAGCTTCTGACTATTTGTTCGAGATGGTCCTCATTATAATCCCGATGAGACATGGATGCTGTGTTTGTCTTACGGTACTGACTCTCCTCCTTCCCTGGAACCAGTACCCCTGAATTAGGCACGGGGACTGCATTATAGCACATCGAGTTGCTCACTGTACTCGTTAAATCCACAAACAAAACAAAAAGAAATGAAGGTATGATTGTGGGCTAGGCAAAACCCCTACATGTGCATGGTGTTCTCTAATGGAAAGGGCTATCGCCAGAAGAAGAATAATACGCTATGCTGCGAGGCTCGGATCGCCATTCATTGGTTCTAGTATCACGTCAGTGATTTCAAAGTGCTAAAACGTGCACCGCAGTCTCCAGATCCTAACCCAATTGGACACCTGTTGGGTGATATTGAGAGAGCCATTGGTAACAGAGATCCTCTTTCAGCGAACATTCGGCAATCCAAGGACGCTATCGCATCAGTTTGGCTGAACATACCTGTGAAACAAAAGCATCTTTTACAAATTTTGAAGATGACAATCCGTTTTTTGGTGTAAATATGACAAGGATGGTAAGTCAGATGATATCTGAAAACTCGAAAATTTCGTCGTCGTGGAGCGGAATCGAACCCGCGTCTCCCAGATAGCGTCCGGGTATGCTAACCACTACACCTCCCAGAACGACCAAGTCTTAAGTTTCCGATTAATTTGAATATGACTTACCATCCTTGTCATGTTTACACCAAAGAACGGATTGTCATCTTCATAATTTGTATTATATGGTGTAATTCCGTATTTCATTCATGATTTATCTGCTCCTCCGGGCAATCACGGGATTGGATTCTTAACCTCCAGATTCGCTAAACATGAATACCGGTTGCTTCGACTAGCGAATCCTGTGATGGTTATATTCAAATTAATCGGAAACTTGAGACTTGGTCGTTCTGTGTGGTGTAGTGGTTAAGCATACCCTGGCGCTATCTGGGAGACGCAGGTTCGATTCCCGCTCCAGGACGACGAAATTTTTAAGTTTTCGGATATTATCTGACTTACCATCCTTGTCATATTTACACCAAGAAACGGATTGTAATCTTAAAAATTTGTATTATATGGTGTAATCCCGTATTTCATTCATGATTTCATTCATGACTCTTTGAATTGATGCCATGTATCGAATCGAGATTATTTTTGTGGCCTAAAACTTTATTACGTGGATGTTCCTAATAGTTTGTTACTTCAGTGTGTGTGTATTATTTAAGTGTAATGTTACATATAGGTTAAAGGCGACTTGAATAAATGTTTTATTGAAAACATTTTAACAAGTTTTCTCACCTTGTCTCTCTCTCATTTGCAAAAGTTTAAGACCACCTGTCAATTTTTTGAAAATTAAGATTTTCAGAGAAAGAGCTAATTACTAGTCAGACATATTTCAAAAAATGACACCACAGATGAATACTGACATTCTTTAGAACACAAAAAGACCGAAGTCAGTGCTTTGTATGGCCACGTTTTTTTTTTTATATAATGGACAGAATACGATGTGGCATACTCTCAATGAAGGATTTGCAGTAGTCACTTGAAATGTCTTTGCACCACACGTACTTTATCGCGTCAATCAAAGCTTGAAAATGTGATGGGGTTAAGGTCGGAACTATTACCAGGCCGGTCAAGCACAGTCATGTTTTTCCTCTGCAGGTAGTCCTTTACTGTCTTTGATCTGTGGGATGGAGCACCATCATGTATAAAGATTGTGCATCTGTGCACTTGCATATGAGTTAACAGCTTCTCACGTAACATTTCCACATAAAAAGTACCACTCATGATAGTGCCCGTAGGCCAAAAGAATAATGCAACAGTACCGGACGGTGACATAGCAACCCATATCATCTTACTAGGCTGATGTCTCACGGTGCTAACGGTGTATGTTTCGTCAAACCTTTTGCCTTTTGGTCGTCGAACATGTGCTTCACGTGATTCAAATTGACGCAGAATTGATTCATCGGAAAAAAGAACTTGGCTCCAATTTTCTGCAGTCCACGATTGATGACGCTTCGCAAACTGGAGTCTCTTCTTTTTCATGAAAGAGATTAATGTAGGTTTATGTGCAGGTTTATGAGACTTGAATCCCAAATCTTTGCTAAGACCTCGGGAAACAGTGCTACTAATATCAGACCCTTTTGAATGTAGAAAGTCCTTGATTTTCTTGCACGAACTTATCGGATAACGCGTTACTATTCACCTTATGGTATTGTCATCACTTGGGGTGTTTTCCTTGGGCATCCACTTCTCTTTCGGTCTTTAAATTCACCTGTTTCTCGATGATCGTATTATGAATAGCAGTCTTGCTCACATTCACCTATTTGCTTATGTCACGTACGGAGTATCCTTCATGATATAAAGTTACTATTTTTGCCCTCTGAGTAACACTTAATGACGCTTTTTCCCATATTTTTGCTATATAGAAAATACGTACAAACTTCTCAGTATGGAAACCAGAAGCAAACTGACGTTCGCACGCTTCCCCCAACTCTGTCAACAGCTGCCGCTGTAGGATGATGCAACACCGAAAGGAAGTTCAGTAATACAGACAGTAGAATCTCCTACCAACAGGTAGTCTCAAACTTTTAGAAATGGCTACATACATACATACAGCGGTTGCTCTGGCTTTTTTAAAGTTTTCGCCAAATTCAAAATTCAGTTGTTGTTTTTTCACCAAAGTGTTATAATAGCACAAAAAGGTAATGGCCAATATTTTGTTGCAAAAACGATTTTTTTTTCTCGCAAATTGAGAAGAACGCTATCGGCAGCACGAGCCCTGTATAGGGAAGGAAATGATGGCAATTTCTGAGCAGTTTGGGCTATTTATTTGGATAAAATAGCCACACGCGTGAAACTAATCAGGACGTTATAACGCCACCTCTGGCTCGGATACAAGGGGTTACCCGGCGTGGCATAGATGCATACAGTTCACGGATACTGTCCTGAGGTACAGCACACCAGATGGTGTCCAAATTGCGGGCCACTTCGCCGACGTTCCCGGATAGGCGTAGGTGGCGTTCCATCTGGTCCCAAACATGCGCGATCTGTGAGAGATCGGGTGATCAGGCTGCCCATGGAATGGTGAAGCCATTACGGACGCAGGCCTGTGAGAGCCGGCGGCCATATGTGGCCGGGCATTATCCTGTTTGAAAAATTGTTCGGTGATGCTGCGACAGGATTGGCAACACAACAGGTCGTAGAATGTATACTAAGTACCGTTGAGCCGTGAGGGTATTACAGAGGACTACCACGGGTGTCCTGCTATCGTAAGTAATGGCTGCTGTGATGATGTGAAAATTGTGAGAGAAAAAGAATTGGAAAAAATGCCAGTGGTGCAGAGGAATATGGGAACGCCGCCCCGGTGGCGCAGTGGTCTAAGCGATGGCCTCTGATCATTCGTCCGAACGGGGTCCGGGTTCGAATCCCGGTGAGGCATGGATGTTGTGTTTGTCTTACGGCACTGGTTCTTTCCCTTCCCTGGAACCAGTGACCCTAAATTAGAGACGGGCGACTGCTTATAGCCCATTGAGTTGCTCACGGTGGTCGTTAAACCTCCAATCAAAAAAAAAAAAAAATTATGGGAACTGCTTAATTTTTAAAAAAGTAAATGTGGGAAAATCAGAAATGGGCAACGAGATGCCATTTTGAAGTGAAAAGCAAGGAAGAGAGAAGACGGCCATCTTGGTGACCAGTTCACAAGATCAGGACGAGCCCATGAATACTCATAACTTTGAGCGTGGAATTCTTTGAGAGAGCAAAGCAATAGCGAGGGAGGGGCCAACTGGCGGATGTAACCGTAAGAACTTGGGACGCGGAGAGTGAAGGATGCCCAGCAAGGGGGGTCGAATGCATCGTCGTGATTGGCTGAGCGCTCGCTGGGGCTCATAAAAGTTTGGGAGGACTCGGGAAGTTAGTTTTTTGGGGGCGGGCTCTCTTCTTTTATAGCTTCCACTTGAGTAAGACGTCAGATCACGGCGTGGGATGGTTTTGACATAAGAAACGCGCTCGGCTGCGGTCGAGTGGTTAGGAGTGGATTTAGATTAACTGAGGTTGTTCGTAAATATGTATATTTTGTTCCAAGGGATCAGGCTGTGGTCTCAATCCATTATATCTGAGATCTCATAATCTCAGATCTTGTTTCCAAAGTGCTGCATAATTGTCTACAGGAGATGGACAACTATTATAGCTTACATGTGTGCTAAATTGTTTGTGTGCTGAATACTGTTACCTTATGAACTCAGACAAGAACTGACTTTAACATCACTGAACTCTTGTAAAATTGAAAGGTGCTATCAAGCCATATATCTGTCTGTTCAGCTTAAACTCTGTTGTCAACTCAAGCTCTGTGTGGCTTATCATTTATCTACACTACTGGCCACCCAAAATGCAACGCCAAGAAGAAAGCATCCAATTGGCCTGAAATTCGCAGCATGCGTCGCCCGCGAGCGGACATGCAAACGATTAGCATTGCAGGGCATATGCAAATCATGTGCGCCCGGCACGCCACCGAGAAGCACTATAAGAAGGGTGCACGAAAGGCGGGGTGTAAGTAGTGGAAGTGTGTTGTTCTGCCGGACGTGTGCGTGGGAAGCTTCCTGATGCCTCGTCGCAGAATACGGCAGTCATTCCAGCACGTTTCGGAGTTTGACAGAGGACGAATAGTGGCTTATCGCGACAGCGGTTTATCGTACCGAGACATCGGCGCCCGTGTAGGACGGCATCTAGCCACAGTGAGGCGAGTATGGATTCGGTGGGTGCAGGAGGGACGGACGGACCGACGTGAGCGATTGCCGCAGCCGCGGCACACCACCGAACGAGAGGACCGGCATGTTGTGCGGCGGGCATTGACGGCTCGCACCGCCACATCACGAACGTTAGCGCGGGAATTAGGTTGTGTTGCGCAACAACCTGTGTCAGCACGTACCGTTCGACGTTGTCTGCAGGAGCAGGGACTTGTCGCACGGCGCCCATTGCTCCGATTACCATTGACGTTATACCACCGGCGGGTGCGACGGCAGTGGGCCGTTGAACGCCGCACCTGGACTACGGAATGGCACGACATTGTCTTCTTCGATGAATCTCGCTTCTGTCTGCGATGGTCGGATCCGCGTGGGGCGGCACCGCGGCAAGAGACTGTATGATGCATCACCATACCGGTCCGTCGCCTGGCGTTATGTTTTGGGGCGCGCAATTTGATGTGACACCCGCACCCCTCTGGTACACATCGCCGGTACACTTAACAGCCGCCGCTACATCCCCGACGTTTTGGGGCCTGTAGTCCTCCCTTACCTGCAGGACCTGCCAGCGGCCACGTTTCAACAGGATAATGCGCGCCTGCACGTGGCACGCATCGTGCAACAAATCTTCACGGCCCACCAGGTGTCACTGCTGCCGTGGCCCGCCTGTTCTCCCGATATGTCGCCCATCGAACACGTCTGGTCGCTGATCGGCAACCGAGTGGCCCGGCAAGCATCACCCGTGGCTACGCCTGATGAACTGTGACAACGTGTGGAAGCAGCCTTTACCGACATACCCCAAGCCCATATCCAAAGCCTCTTTCGTTCGATGCCGCGGCGTGTAGCGGCCGTTATTGCCAGCCATGGGGGTTGCACGTACTATTGATGTCTGGGTGTTCCGCAAGTCGCACGGGCCTGTAAGCTCAATCGTTTCATCTTTGTATCTGTTGTTATGTGTCCAGTAAATCTCGCTTTGCTATCTCGTGTCATTCTTGGTGTTGCATTTTGGGTGGCCAGCAATGTATATTGGAAGGTGTAAAACCAACCTTCATCCTACCCTAAGTGGGGGATAATAAAGTTCTTTGTTATTTGTTAAATATCTTCAGCTCATTTCAACACCAGCTTGGAAGTCTTCAACCACGCCTCTCTCTCTAATAAAGTGGATCTACATAAGGCGTCTGGACCTTATCCCAATCTAGACTGGTGGCAGCGAGAAAAAGTAAGTGAACCTGGATGGTAAGAGTCCGATTGTCGCGTCGCTTCGAACCGAATACCTAGCGGTACGGCGACTTGACCATCCGTCCTCTGTCAGCCCAATTACGTACGTCCTCTCTGACTGGCTCAGCTGCTCGCATTGTGCACGGCTTCGACGTTGAGGTTAATGCAACCGCAATCCGGTGTCACCATTGTCCGCGCGTGCGAGCTTTACTCTTGATAAACCCTCCACGATGCATGGTTCCAGTCACTGGTTGTTATTTATTAAGGATTTTCATGTTCGGCCGTGAGGTATTGGGTGTACAAATAAGTTTGCATCGTTTGCGAATAGATGGCGTAACTAGCACAGATTTCATGTAATTGCGAAGGACAACGCGTGTATAAGAAAGTCCTTGCAACAAGCTTTGATAATTAGTGGAGGACAGTTCGTTGCAGTGTGAACATCATTGTTTGTCAGTGCATTGAAAATGTTGAATTTCGTGCCAAAAAAAACAGCATATGCAGTACGTTTTGCTGCATTACTTCTTTTAAAAAAAAAAAACCGCTGCTGAAAGTCACTATTTGCTTGTGGAAGCTTATAATGAACATGCTCTAGCTGAAAGCACGTGTAGACAGTAGTTCCGACAATTCAAAGGGAAATATTTTAACGTGGAAGACAAAGAACATGAAGGTGCAGCAAAAAATTTTGAAGATGCTGCTTTGGAAGCATTACTGGATGAACATCCGTGCCAAACAGAAACAGAGTTAGCAATGGCATTACATGTTACCCAACAATGCATTTCTCAACGTCTACATGCAATGGGAATGGTTCAAAAGCAAGGAAATTGGGTCCCACATGAATTGAGAGAAACAGACATTGCAAAGCGCATAACCATACGTGAATTGCTCCTGCACAAGAAAATTATTTTTGCATCGAATTGTTACGTAACACGAAAAATGGATTCACTACGATACTCCGAAGCGACCAAAAGCATGGGTGCGTCCCGGTACACCAGGTCCATCAACGCCAAAGCAGAATATTCATGGCGGTAAGGTTATGCTGTGTATCTGGTGGGATCAGAAAGATGTGGTGTATTATGTGCTGCTGCAGCCGAGCCAGAGCATCAGCGCTGAACGTTACCAACAACAACTAATCAATTTGAGCCGTACACTGAGAGCGTAACGTCCGGAATATACGAAAAGACATGACAAGGTTGTTCTCCAGCATGACAACGCCAGACCTCCTGTCGCGATACGTGTCAAGGAAACTGTAGAAGTGCTTGGTTGGGGTGTTTTACCCCGCCCGCCGTATTCACCAGACATCGCGCCATCAGATTACCTTTTGTTTCAATCCCTGCAGAGCGCCCTTTCTGGAGAGCGGTTCCGTTCTCATGAGGAGATCCAAAATTGGCTTGATAACTGGATTGCTTCCAAACAACTGGATTTCTTCTATCGCGGAATCCACTTATTGCCTGAAAAGTCGGGGAAGGTTGTATGTTGCGAAGGTAAATATTTTGAATAAAATAATCGTTATTTGTCTTTAATTTGTACAACCAATACTTGCATATGGTGTTTCATAAGGATCGAACGACTTTCACGGTGTGTGTGTGTGTGTGTGCGTGCGCGCGCGCGCGTGTGCCAACATGCAATAGCAATTTCAGCTCTTGTTTGGTTTTATTCTGTACACATATAATAGTGAAATATGCGAAAGTTAGCATAAGTTTCGCCCGTAATTCCTTAGGTTCAATGGCAGGCAACAAACGCCTGATACACCTGTGGTCAAATTGTTCTGCCTAAATGTCCGAGTTGCGCATGTATTTGAGTTCCGGGTGAGGCATGGTTTATGCGGTGGACCAATGGCGCCCTAGGTCTATCAGTTTCCTGTAACCAGTGGCCTTAAATTATGGAGGGCGACTTCTTATGGCCTTAGAGTTGGGGGAAGAGGGAGGGGGATCAGTGGGAAGAACCTGAGGAAAAGAAGAAAACAGCATTTCGTGAAATTTTCACTAATATTTTTTTAAAATGTCTGAATGTAGTTATATTGTAAATGAGTGAAACACTGCACATTAGTCCTAAAGCGTAGTTTTTATAAATACAGATTTTTATAGTCACATTATGAAGTATATCTTTAAGTTAAATAAGAAAATCTTTTTATTTCTGGTTATATTTCAAAGTATCATCAATCCTATCGCAACCCCGAAAGTATAATAATCCAGAACAGGACCTTTAGAGCTTCGAACACTGAATGGCAAGTATCACGGTAACTCATGCGGTTTTTCGAATACTGATTCATTTGTGCAACAACCATTTAGGTTTCCACAAATATAGATAACCACATCTCCGTTTACTGAGAAGTTCAGTAACACTGGCTGAATTAGTTCCACCTCCCCAGTGGCGCAGTGATCTAAACGATGGCCTCTGATCATTCGTCCGTAAGGGGTCCGGGTTCGAATCCCGGTCAGGCATGGGTGTTGTGTTTGTCTTACGGCACTGGCTCTCTCCCTTCCTTCGAAGCAGTGACCCTATATTAGGGACCGTCGACTGCTTATAGTCCATTGAGTTGCTCACGGTGGTCGTTGAACCTCAAATCAGAAAAAAAAAAAAAAAGTAGTTCCTTTTTTCAGCGTTCACAGTTAAGAGGGTAAACCTAGCCAATCGACTCCTGTTGCAGCCGACATTTGTTGTGTATCCGCAAGGAACTTTGTGTCCTAAATGGGTTTTTCTTTGTTAAAGGTTATATTGCAACAAAAGCATATTATTGGCAGTACTTTTAGAAAGTTCAGGAGTGTACTCAAATTTTGTCATTTCTACAAAAAAGAAACAAACAAAAATGAACCTCTTAAGCATATCTGAGAAAATGGAAAAACGTTTTTTATTTTGCTATTTCTATGTGACAGTATACCGGCAGAGACGTTGCCAGGATTTCGTTTCGGGGAGGGAGGGAGGTCCGGAATTCTCTCTCACTTCCTCAGTGTTTGTTTATGTAATTTAAGTTCAATTAAAAGTAAATACACTTAAAATTGAATATAAATAGTTCTATATACTTTTTCAACTTACCAGAAGTAACTGATGTTCTGTCGGATCAACATAATGATCTATGGCTTCTGCATTGAGTGGAACACCTGAATGCACTGAACAAAGGTAGTTAAACTATTCAATCTTTGCTGTCCATTCTGGTTTCTTAAAAGGAATTTTATTCTCTCCATCATCGAAACGCATCGGTAATATGTCACTGAGACTAGGAGCTAACTCAAAACTTTTCATACCCTCCAAATACTTGGGTAAAATTCCTGTTTACAGAGCTGTAGTAACTTTGGGTATTAATTTTTCTGGTGTCTGTTTTGGTTTCCATTTCTCACACCGATTCCACTCAGAACCAGAGTATTTCGCGAAAGTTTCGGAAATTTTATAAACCTATCAAAAACTAGCCAGTAGAGCCACACCACCACCAGGAAAATCACGTCGTTGGATGACGTTTAAGACGAATAGAGGATTCCAGCGTCACGCTAGATTAATAAAGTGTGCAATCCGATCCCTGTGAAAAATACGACACATCCGTAAACAGGACGTTATGCTATTGTTCCGAGGTCCAATCGACATTAATAAGTTACCAGATTTTAAGCTGACGCACCTGTGGCTTACATGTTAGGACACCCACAGAGCTTGTCTATACACATAGAGTTTACAGATATGGCGTCCTGTGATAATTCCGTGCGAAGTCCGTATGGTGATAGCGATCGATTCCATCTGTGAGATAATATGATGAAGCAGTTTTCTTCAATGGCTGTCACTCTTGGACGGCCGAAACAGGTGTCCATTAAAAACCATAATTCTTGGTTCTTAATTGAAATATGTAAGCACACCGGACAAAAAATTAATCACCCCTGTCAGAACTTACCTAATAACGGATGACGGCGCCTCTTGCCTTCATAACAGCATGAATCCGGTGTGGTTGAGATTCCACGAGGTTGTGGATGTATTGAACATCGATTTGCATCCACTCGTGCGTCAATTGGTGCCGAAGTTCCGCCAGAGTGCGTGGGTGTCTATTCCGGCGTTTCATCTTCTGTTCCAAATGATCCCACAGATTTCCAATAGGATTTTAATCTGGGGATTTGGCGGACCAGTCGAGGTGAGACAGTGTTGCTGATTGTTCGTCGTGCCACTCAGACCCAGTTTTTACACACGGCAATTGTCGTGTTAGAAGACAGGAGTGGCAATGTGATGCTGCTCCTGAAGATGTATTGCAAAGGGCAACACTTCGTCATACTCATGCTGGTTCCAATTCATCGTCACTGAAACGAGAGGGGCCCATTTCGTGGTACGAAGAACATTCCAAAAACATCACAGAACCTTCTCCAGCTTGAACAACACCGTCGACACAACAAGGATTAAAGGCTTCATTGGGCCTGCGATGTACTCGTCGCCTCCCATCATTGGAATTCAAACAAAAACGAGACTCATCGGACCAAATTACTCGTTTCCAATCCTCCACAATAAAGTTTTGGTGCCTCTGAGCCCATTGATAACGTGAGACTTTGTGACTTTCTGTTAAAAGAGGCCTCTTTTGTGGTACCCTGCTCCAGATGTCCATCGCATGCACTTCTCTTCGCGATGTCCTTTCGGAAATTCGTTGGGGTGGACTTTCATTAACTGTTTGGAGCAATTCTTGCCTGGTTTGAAACTGATTTGCATTTATTTACGAGGCGTGAAACATGGCTGCGGTCCCTGTTGGTAAGAATCGTTTTCCGAGCACAGTTACGTCGCCGATTTTCAGTTGACTGCAAACTACATTACTGTATGTAGACTCGCTGGACTGTATTCTTAGTTTGTACCCTTACTTCAATTAAACGGTGATGTAAAGTTGATTGTTAAATAAAAAGAGCTCGGGATTTGTTGGTAAAATGCAATTACACTGGATTTTTTTTTTTTGTGTGTGATTCCTTGGCGTCGCATGTACAACTACGCTTCGACACACCAAAAATTTGGGTGACTTCATTCACTCCGTGCCCGTGGGCAAGGCCAAACACGATTACTCCTTTCCGCCACTCAGTAACGTCTGTCTTACGACCCATATTGTAGACTAAATTCAACACACACGTTGCTCTTCACCACTGCACGAGACAGAAATGATCCTTCAGACCACGTCATTTATCTCCCAACAATGCTATCACGGTGCCCTCTGTGCAACCGGTAACTTCCTGCTGTCATTTCTGTTAGGGTAACTAATTTTTTGTCCGGTGTGCTCATAATCATTATCCCTCTATTAAGTGAATTACGATTTGCAAATTTTTGCAACTTTGACTCTCTGTGGCTAACAAAGTACTTACAAGTCGGTATATAGATGAGGGGATGTAAGGTCAGGTGATGCGTAACAACACAGCCTCTCCTTGACAAATGTCAACCCCGCCTTCTCGTGGTACATCCTGTTCCCACTAAAGGGGCTCTGACGACCGCCAATAGCTGTATAACTATACCATCGGGATTCGAGGAAATGCTATCCCACACTCACCAACCCGCTTGGCCAGCGTGGTGAGTTATGGCCAAACCCCTCCAAAATGACTCTACAACTTAAATCTTGGCCCTCAGTCTCCGGCAGCTCGAATGTACCTGGCCAAGGCAGCGGCCAGTGCGACATGAAGGCAGAGGGTGCTAAGAATCCCCGGAGGACCGGACTAGGCTGCCATCTGATGCTGACCTTGGCTACGTACAACGGACGCTCCCTATCTTCTGATTCAAGGCTTCTTGAATTGGAAGAGGAACTACAAAGGATTAAGTGGGACATCGTCGGGCTAAGTGAGGTAAGAAGAAAAGGAACTGAAAAGTGGACATCTCTTCTTCTATCGTGGGACAGATACTGGCAGAACTAGTGGTGTTGGATTTATAATAAACAAGAAACTGAAGGATAAAGTTGTAGAAGTTGAAAGTTCCTCTGACAGAGCTGCACGACTCGTTATCCAACTCTCGAGAAGATACCAGGCTCAGATTATTCAAACTTATGCACCCACCACAAGTCATGCTGAAGAAGAAATTGAAGAATTTTATGAGGAAATTCGTGATCTAAATAATAAAGGTAAGCAGCACTTGAAGATAATTATGGGAGATTTCAATGCAAAAATAGGGCAACGGCAACAGAATGAAACTTCAGTAGGTAAATTCGGTCACGGCTACAGAAACCAGCGTGGAAATACTCTCGTAGAGTTTGCAGAGGCAGAAGGGTTTTTCATCTTGAACTCCTTTTTCAAGAAAAAGCCACACAGGAAATGGACATGGAGACATCCAAATGGGACGACAAGTGAAATTGATTTTATTATGTGTAACAAAAAATTCGTCATAGAACACTGCAGTGTGCTAAGCAAGTTCAACACAGGTAGTGACCATAGATTGGTGAGATGTAAGATGCACCTCAACACTAAACTCGAACGTAGCAAGCTCATAAGACAAACAAAATGTATTGACATAACCAACCTTAAAAAACACCATAATACCTTCAAATTGGAACTGAAGAACAGATTCTCTGCTTTAGAAGGCCTAACATCGGAAGAAGTGGATATTTCTGAAGTTAACAGAAAAGTAACAAAGCTCTGATGGAAACAGCAACAAAATTAGCTTGGTCTAAGAACAAATTGCATGTGAACAAATTATCAGGAAAAACCAAAATGTTGATGCAAAAAAGAAGAGTGATGAGGACAACTAAAGAAGATGTGACTTCCAAAGTGGAATATATAGAGCTATGATAGACAGTACGAAAAAGTATCACTGAAGACGTAAGAAAATTCAACTGTGAACTAGTAAGTAAAGCAATTGAAAACAACCAAAGCCTAAAGATAGCAAAGGGACATCTCAGTAAGGGGAAAAAACAGATTATGGCACTGAGAAAAGAAGATGGTTCTGTAACAAGAAATAGAGGCGAAATTTTGACAAGAGTGAAAGATTTCTACTCCAAATTATATGAAAGGGATGATACATGTACTCCAGACATCATGAAAGGTACCAGTACCAGAGTTCTTCCAGTCCTTCCAGCAGAAGTTGCACATGCAATCAAGAACATGAAGCGGGGAAAAGCTCCAGGAGAAGATGGAAATTACTGTAGACATCATACAAGAAGCAAGTGGAGAAATCGAAACAGTACTCGCCCAAATTTTCACTCGATGCCTTAATGAAGGGAAAATTCCTGAGGATTGGAACAACGCTACAATGATCTTGCTACATAAAAAAGGTGACATTGGGGATCTCGGGAACTACAGACCTATCAGCCTCCTATCAGTGGTTTATAAAATCTTCACTAAAGTTCTTTCACACCGCTTGAAGGTGACACTGGACATGGCTCAACCGAGAGAACAAGCTGGATTCAGGAGTGGCTACAGCACAATAGATCATATCCACGTACTGAGAGAACTAATTGAAAGAGCGAGGGAATATGAGCTTCCATTGTGCATGGCTTTTATCGATTATAAAAAAGCCTTTGATTCGGTGAAACCATCAGCAGTTGCAATGACTCTGAAATCCTGCGGTATTGAAGATGCATACATTAATATTATTAATAACATCTATGAAAATGCAAGTGCAAAGATTCGGCTGTTTGAAAATACAACACACATAAAAATTGGAAAAGGAGTGAGACAAGGTGACACCATATCTCCGAAGCTCTTTAATGCCACATTGGAAAATGTCTTTCAATAACTGAACTGGGAAAACAAAGGGATAAAGATTAATGGACATTATCTAACCCACCTTCGTTTTGCTGATGATATAGTCATTTTTGCAACTACCCCATCAGAGCTACAGAGTATGATCCAGGAACTTGCTGACAAGAGTAAAGAAGTGGGATTAAAAATGAACTTTCAGAAGACAAAAGTGATGTACAATGCTTTTACAAGAAATGAAGATTTATCGATTGATGGAGAAAAGCTGGAGATAACAGACACGTACGTTTATCTTGGACAGCAGATATCAAGTGAGGGTCACATTGGTGAAGAAATTAATCGGCGTACAAAACTAGCTTGGAGAGCTTTTGGAAGAAACAGCATAATTTTCAAGAGCAATATGCCATTATGTCTTAAAAGAAAAGTGTTTGATCAATGCATCCTTCCAGTGCTTACGTATGGTGCAGAGACGTGGACCTTAGCTAAAAGAGACATACAAAGGCTGCAGACAACTCAAAGCAGCATGGAGAGGTGCATGCTTGGTGTAACCAGGAGAGATAAGAAGAGGAACACGTGGATCCGAAAAATGACAAGAGTGGAAGACATCATGATCAGAGTTAAATCCCTGAAATGGCAATGGGCTGGACATACTGCCAGAAGAACAGACCATCGATGGACAGCCGAAATTTTAGATTGGATTCCAAGGGACAGGAAAAGACCCAGAAGAAGACCACATGGAAGATGGGTGGATGAAATTCGAAAGTATGCGGGAGTGACATGGAGGAGACTGGCACAAGACAGACCGTTGTGGAGGAAACTTGGGGAGACCTTCGTCCAGCAGTGGATTGATAATGGTTGACAATGATGATGATGATGATATAGATGAGTATTTTGTGAAAGTGTCACATTTTTTATACCTTCCCCTTTTCAGAGATAGAGCTTCAAATTTTGCGATTTTTGAAAAACCAGCAAGTTCAGGACATCTCTTTTAGAATGAAGGGATTGTATACGCCAAAAGTGTTTTGCTTCCGAGTAAAGTACTTCTTGTTGGCTAAAACTAAGCTAAATACCATTTTTTTTTATACCTAATGAGAACTGTAATACACTGCCGGACAATTGCTAAGGACGGATGACAATAGCAACGATAGCAACCATAAAATGGAAGGCAGGAAAATGTGGAAATTAGCATAAGTGCGGGATACAGTAAGACATGTTGTGCGTATGCAAATTTTGGATTGCCGAGCTTGTTCGTGACGTCATAGCGCTGATAAGAGATATAAAGGATTTGACGCGTATTGACCGCTGTTGTTCAAACGCAAAGTTGAAAGGGAAAGAATCAATTGACGAACTTGCAATTTTCAGTATGTCTTCCCGACATCACCTAGAGGATTTTACGCGTGGCCGTATTATTAGCAAGATTGAAGAAGGGCGAAAAATAACAGATGTGTGCCAGGGAGTTCGACGTCAGCCACAGTGTTGTTTCAAGGCTTTGGAAATCATTTCAAACAAATGGAGAGTGTAGCAAATGTCACGGGGAGGTCGTGTTCGCAGTACGACACCTGCAGAAGATCGGTACATAGTGCTATCAACAAAAAGACACCGGCGCAGCACAGCTAGTGAGGTAGCAAATCAGTTTATGTCTGCTACTGGCAAGCGGATCTCCCGAAAAACTGTCGCCAGACGTTTGCATGAAGGAGGACTATACGCCCGCCGTCCTGTTGTGTGCATCCCATTGTCCAGACGTCACCGTACCGCCCGTTTGCAATGGTGCCATCAACATCGCAATTGGACTGATAACGACTGGTCTGCTGTCCTCTTCTCAGATGAGAGTAGATACAGTCTATCGTCTGATTGTCGACGACAACTGATCTGGCGTGATAGTGGTACTGCATATTGTCCAGCAAACATACAGGAAAGGAACCGATATCCGACATGTAGTGTAATGGTATGGGCTGGCATCATGATCAATGGCCGTACGTCCCTCTATGTGCTTCCAACTGGGACTATGATTGGCCAACGATACATTAATGATGTTCTGCTACCTCGTGTTCGCATGTACCGTGGTGCTGTCGGTGATAGATTCATTTTCATGGACGACAACGCAACATGTCATCGAACAGTCGCTGTCTTGAGAGCGAGGATATTCAACGCCTCGTAAGGCCAGCACGTTCTCCAGATCTGAATCCCATTGAAAATGTGTGTGATGCTTTGGGGGAGTCTTGATGGTCGTCAATGCCCTCCAATAAACAAGGACACCCTCATCCGTGCACTGACAGAGGAATGCGATAAATTACCCCAACAGCTGCTTGATAATGTTGTGCAAAGCATGAAACGACGTGTGGAATCTTGCATCGCCCTCCATGGTGGCCATATCCCGTATTGACATCTTACGCCGGAACGCCTGCGGACGGTAATTGCATTTTTTCACGTTTACGTATTCTGCACAAAATGGCGTGTTTGTCCCTTGAACACGTTCCAAAGCCTTCTGGATTTCAGAGCACAATAAATTGTCTTTCTTGTAATGTCCTGGCATTCTGACATTATTTTATTTCACTTGGCATCCAACCACACTTACTTTTTTATGCGCTATATAGCCGTTTATGATCTGTCCTTAGCAATTGTCCAGCAGTGTATATCAAAGACTGAAAAAAATGAATTTCAACTTTGAATTTAAGTTAAGGATTTCTTCCTATTATATTAACTTCTGGTAAATATTTATATATTCCCTTTATAGATAGCCCTATGTTCTTTAAAATTGAGACCAGTTGGAGCTCTCTGCCATTGGGGCCGCGGGTGGCCTAGTGATCAGCGTTCGTGACTGCCATGGAAATGGCCTCAGGTTCGATCCTGGGCAGGTACGAATGTTCGAACCACTAAATACCCGCCGTGCGTCGGATGGGCACGTTAAGCCGTCGGACCCCGGGCACTGCCCCCCCCGTAATAAATAAGGGCGTCTTCCTCTCTTCTTCTATCTCGCCTCTATGTCACTTTCCTATTGGGCACTCTAGCCCAAATCTCCTAGCTTCCTATTTCTAAGGGTTGTTTAAGACCTAAGTCAGAGACTCCCTTCCTAAAATCTGATCTGATTTGATCTGCTCTCTGCCATTTATGGTTTTTATGCAGTCTAAAAAAGCAAAAAGGCTGTCTGGGTTTGATTTTCTCACTCTGCGACAGTCATTTTAGCTTGTAAATCCAAAATGGCAGATGTTTAAAAAAAAAATTAACCCCAGATTTAAACTCTCAAAATATGACTTTGCAGATGGATAAAAAATGATTTAAAAAAATGTGTCAGTAAACACTTCTTTGTTAATTGGTTAAAGATTTTCCGCGGAATTTCCCTATTGTATTATCTTATCCAGGATAGCTTAACTTCGTCACAGCTTTTAATTAACAAGAATCAACAATCAAATACTAGAAACCATAATGGCTCATTTAATATAACGAAATCTTACAGTTTCAGTCTCTTTATTCGTCCGGAAGGAGTAGTATGGCAAGAGCAGTATGCACAATCAAATAATATAGTCGAAAAACATACGCAATGAGGCACAAACCTCTCTCTTTCAGCACCGTACTGTACTGAGTTTGCTTGATACTGTAGCATTTCATAACAATTTACAACGTCGTGTTTTGAAACAGTATAATCATAAAATATAGTCAACGTTTGATAAACAAGTCAGACTCTAAAACAAGGAAGCGCAAGCATCCAGTGAAAGTGTGAGTGACTGATCAAGGCAGCGTGAATTCGTTAATACCTCAAATCAAATCTCTTGTACAAATCAAGCCCCAGGATACATTTCAAAACAGTAACTTTTATCATCAGGTTTTGCGTACGTCATTGCACTTTTGACCTGCCCTCAGCTGGCCATACACGAATTCGCCGAGAGAATAACTAGCGTTTAGATTGCCAAGTACTTAACGAGAATAAAACAAATTTTACATAAGGAGGCAGGAGCTAATATGTAAGGTTGAATTAGAGTATTCGTCGCAGGCGCACTGCACTGTACGTTTTAAGTAACTTCCTTGAACGCAAACTGGATTTTTTTTTTGAGTGAAGGTTTAACGACCACCGTGAGCAACTCAATGGGCTATAAGCAGTCGCCCGTCCCTAATTTAGGGTCACTGGTTCCAGGGAAGGGAGAGAGCCAGTGCCGTAAGACAAACACAACATCCATGCCTCACCGGGATTCGAACCCGGACCCCTTCCGGATGAATGATCAGGGGCCATCGCTTAGACCACTGCGCCACCGGGGCGGCACTGGATTTTGAACCGGTTAGTAGTGACATTACGAGTTCTTCAAGTACGAATTTTCTCAAGTAGAATTAGAATTCTGTCGACTACCTTGCGCGCCAGTTTTCCGCGTAATGGTGTTTTAAACGCAAAGACTGTTTAATTCAGCAGTGGCTGTTTTGTTTGACCTCTGCCCCCTCCCCCTTCCCAGCATACGCATAAACTTGGTCCTGTACATATTCGTGGCAAAGTGGTCTAAGCGCTTGCTTCTGACCATTCTTCCGAGTTGGAATCGCAGTGGGGCATGGATGTTGTATTTGTCTTACAGCACTCGTTCTCTCCCTTCCCTAGAACCAGTGGCCCTAAATTAAAGACGGGCGACTGCTTATATAGCCCTTAGAGTTGCTCACGGTGATCGTTAAATCCGCAAGCAAACAAAAAGTATTCGATCAACGTCACACAGCTCCATCCCAGTGTAATTTTTTAAGGGGGTTAGAAATTTCCCCAAAGATTATCTGTGTAGTGGGTGTTAGACCAAGGCTGAACTAGATCACCTGCCAGGCTGTAACATTAAGGCTCTACGAGACCCGCCATCTTGTGTTGTGGCTTCTCTTGTTAACCAACGGGCAAGCGTATTTCACAAATTGCTCGGGCAATTTTGCACGTTTTGGAACACCGTTTGTGGCTAACGCAAGATATATGACAAATAAAGAGTTCCCTGGTTTCAGATTTTCATTTTGGAGTCTTTAAGTATTTTTTATTATCTAATAAAACTATGGAAGACGCCTTGGTACGACTTTCGCTGCAGATAAAAAATGAAGGGAAAGGTCAGTAAAAATTCTGAAACCAGGGAACTCTTTATTTATCATATATCTTGCATTAGCCACAAACGGCGTTCCAAAATGTCCAAAATTCCCCGAGCAATTTGTGAAATACGCTTCCGCCGCCCCGGTGGCGCAGTGGTCTAAGGCGCTGGCCTCTGATCATTCGTCCGTCTGGGGTCCGGGTTCGAATCCCGGTGAGGCATGGATGTTGTGTTTGTCTTACGGCACTGGCTCTATCCCTTCCCTGGAACCAGTGACCCTATATTAGGGACGGGCGACTGCTTATAGCCCATTGAGTTGCTCACGGTGGTCGTTAAACCTCCAATCAAAAAAAAAAAAAAAGAAATACGCTTCCCCGTTGGTTAACAAGAGAAGGCAGCAATACAAGATGGCGGGTCTCGTAGAGCCTTAAGCGAAAACGGCGAGGACAAAAGTTAGGAGTTGGGACGCAGCGCCATCTATTGACGTTTGACTTAGAAACAGGTTCGTTGTTTCTGTATCATTATTTACATCTTTCGAACATACGGACATTTACTAACATTCCGAACTTGTACATAGGGCGAGGGGGAAATCTGTTTTCGTTTAAGGTGGTTCCACCCAAAATCTCTGCCTTATGTTTCCAATTGTAAAACATCTTTACATATTTTCCTCGCAATGAGTGTATTCCAAAGGATAAAAATTTGCACATCGATAAAACTGACTTTAAGTTATAGTATGGGATACTTAATGCTTGCTAAAACATAACCGTAATTACAATAAAAATAAATAATTTTTCTTTTAGTAATGTTCAGACCTGTTAATAGATGACCCGACCTGTACATTGATGACGTCAGTAGGCAAACAAATGTTGGATTGCTTAGTTATTGTTATGTTTTTGCAAATATTAAGTATCCCATGCTATAACTTAGTTTTATCGATGTGCAAATTTTCATCCTTGGGAATACAGTAATTGCGAAGAAAATATGTAAAGAAGTTTTACCGTTGGAAACATAAGGCAAAGATTTTAGGTGGAACCACCTTAATAGGTCATAAAGTTATTACATAGTTGGTAGAATGAAACAGGCGAACATGCTACTTTTTTGTAAAATGCATCATCAAGGCTAGCTAGGCCTAACATGGCTACTGGTTAAGAATACATGATAAAATCGGCGATTAAAGTAATTCCTGGTAGTATTTACAAAATTAACCTATAACTCTGTGTTATGCAAGTATGTAACACTACCTTTTTTTACATTTTTGTACTAGTACAGTAATCTGCGGCATCCCTCCTTCTCTTAGGAACACGTCTGCTGTCTTTTATTGGAGGCACTTTCTACGTATATGATGTGAATGACCTGGAAATGTATGGATGCTACATCTCCCTTCAGTCGCTTGTACCACACGCTTAGTACGTAATTATCAGAATGAAAATGCTTACCACAGAAAAAAAAACTCGATGATGACTTGTCATTTGGCTAAAAATCCTGCCGGGTGATTGCTTTCAACCACAGTCGCTTCAGGCCTGACCTCAAGGGAACTTGTGTAACGACATTCCCACATTTTTTCTATTTTGAAGATTTGCGCATCGGCAAATAGCGGTAAACCGTATTGAAAACGAATTATATTTTGTGGTAAAAACAAGGCTTTGTTTTAAAACTGCATTGGAATTTTCTTAACAAACCCATCTAGTCATTAAAATAACACAGAAACGGCATTGTTTATACCTTGGGATGCAGTACCATCTAACGGCAGAAATTATCTTCAACGCCGGCTGACCAATCAAAGTCCATTGTCTTTAAGGTTAATGTTATAGCCAAGGAGATTAGAATAATACTTTTGGAGATGCCCTGGTCTCTTAACCGTGAAGCCGCAAGGTGTGGGAATTTGCTGTTGTTTACATGTCACGTATGTAATTTCAACTGTTTGTATTTTAGAATTGCGTGGTTTTTGGCAGCAGAAACCGTGTTAATATCAAACCGGAATGAATTATACTTCTTACACGAGTGAAGTTTACAATTTTAACGTATGTTTTGTTTATGATTCACACTGATGTTCGTGTATTTCAATTTAAAATAGAAATGGGAAAGAGCCTCAAAGTAAATTAAGAATTTTTTAAATTCAGCATTTTCTCACACATTGGCAACAAGGTTACAATGCAAACTTGGAAACATTTGCTACGAAAGAAGGCGATTCGGCGAACACAAAATGCACTGCAATAGCCTTGAAAACCATCAACTTTCCCACACTTTGACGGCCGTCGCTCGTGGTTATAGGCTTCACGCAAAGTGGTACTGCTTCATTAACAAGGGCATCTCCAGATATCTTATTCTAACCACCTTGGTTGTAGCCTGTCTTTCATCGAGTTCAGCCTTGGTTAGACAGTGATGTGTTTATGCCACACCCTTTTCTGTCTACCGAAAAAGAAAAGCTAAATACAAGTCAAGTAACTAACTTGATGTACGTCATAAGGTCAATTGTGAACTATTTATTACCTTGGCAACCTAAGAAATCTAATCTAAGAGAACAACTAATATATTTGTTGTTGTTGTAGTCTTCGTGCTTTTGCGTAAGCGGTGTGAGTGGTTTTCTTTCTCGTGCTCCAAGAGGTGGTGGTCTTTTCCCTTTGTGTTTGCTGTTATCGACACAAGTTTAGATGCGCTCAGTGTTTTGTTATGTAAGACAGTCAGACTGTGTGCTCGGTGAAGTGACCTTATGTGAGGTGTTCTCCTATGAAGTGTTTTCTGGTACACCAAGTGCCGGATAATTACATCCAGTTCTCTCTTCGTGTCTGCTTGTAAGACTTTGAAATGGAACAACGACATTCGAAGGATATAAGTTTACTTTCTTTCATTAATAGTCATGGCTCATATACGCTACTGTTTGTGAAAATTGCAACACGATGAAGGACTGCTGGTATTAGCTTGAGGCTTACAGGATAAGCACAGCAGGTTGGGACTTGCGAATGGTTAAAATGTCGGTGAAAGTGCGCATGCGGTTTCGGAGCAGCTCCCTCTGAACTGTGCGGTCTTTGGCATAAAGAGCTGGCTCAAACGGAGATGTTGCAATCAGTGAAGAGCTGACATTGAGGCGAAAAGGTGTCTCTTGTGTCTCACTATGACCCACGGCCGAAGAAGGTCGCATCATGAACATCTGGCTTTCTTTGAGCGAGAAATAATTGTTGGGATGAGAGAAGCTGCATTTTCTTACTGCGAAAATTACTACTCGTACGGGGTGAAACGCCAGTACAGTGGTACGAACGTGGCGCCAATGGACAGACGCGACTCAGTAGTACATCAATCTGGGAAGTGGACCGCAAAATTGCACGACTGTGAGGGATGATAGACACTCCTACCTCATGGCAGTGACAGATCAAAGAGCAACATCCACGATGCTAGTGCAGCAGTGGAGCACTGTCACAGGTGAGACTTTGTCCTGCAGTACAGTTTGACGTCGTCTGCTTAACAGAGGACTGGTCACAAGCAGCCCACTGGTGCGCATTCCTTTGACCCTCAACCATAGATGCTTCAGGCTGCAATGGGGTCTCCAACACAGACATTGGTGCGCTGATTGGCAACAGGTCGTGTTTTCTGACGAGTTACGATTCAGCTTGATGCACCGCGAGGGTCGCATACGTGTTCGAAGACATCGTGTTGAACGACAGCGTGTATTTTACAGCTTCATACTGGCGCCCAGCGCCAAGCGTCGTGGTTTGGCGTGCCATTAAGTTCAATTCGCGATCTCACCTGATATGAATTGAAGGAATCCTCAACATCCAGCCATACATCACGGTCGTTTCATAGGCAGAGGTGATACCCTTCCTTCAGAGTTGTCCTGACGCTATATTTCAGCAGGACAATGCTAGGCCACACGTGGCTCTGATTGTCTAAGACCTCTTCCGTGCACGGCAAACGCCGCTTCTTCCCTGGCCTGCACGTCCACCGGATATGCCCCCGATCGAACATGTCTGGGACATGGTAGCTAAACGACTGGCCCGTCAAGCGCTTCCGCCAGTCACCACAAATGAACTCTAGCCTCGCATAGAAGCAGCCTGGCAAGCTATTCCACAGGACGACATCAAAAACGTCTTCCATTGAATGGCACGCCGTGTAAAGGCTGTTATTTTTGCTCGAGGTGGCTTTTCACGATACTGCGTTTTGAAGCGGAAAAAACTTGTATAGCTCTACAAATGTAATCAGTCATCCCCCATATCATGAGGAATCTGTGACATAAATTTCATTCGATTAGCGCGATTCCTCCTTGGTGTTGCAATTTTCACAAACACTAGTGCATTATTCTTTTAACTATGCTCATCATCATGATATTTGTTTGTTTCTTTGCGGTTCATGATAAAATTGTTCTACTTCGTTTACAAAAGGAAGCTGTCGATTTTCATTTGCCATTTTAGACTTTTCTGATAACACGATACACTGAATGATTTCGGGTATTATTAGCATTGAATAAACTGATCAGGGTTTTGAACAACTTGGATCAGATTAGCTGAAAAGGTATAGATCATTAATGGAGCATCTGGTGTATTTCTTTATACAATGCCAACTTTCTAGCCAGCACTGTCAAGAGAACCATCGATCCATCATGAGTAAACAGGGTCGTGGTGATCGATAAGTGAGATTCTCCTCTTTGACTCAAGATAATTTGCACCTCATCCACATAACTGATATCCATTGGCAGCTGTATTGTTCTTGAAACGTCAGCCATTCTGTCTGCACAAAATAGCAGTACTTTCCTTATTGTTAATTACGTCGTTTTTCGCGCCTCTGTGTAATTATGATTATCTTCATGAAGATAAAATTAACAATTCGAAGGGTGGTAGAAATTAAAGCTTATGTGGCGTATGAAGTCATTCTGTTTGCTGAACGGTAATCTTCGAGGATAGGGTTTGAAGTTCAGTTCGGGATACAGAAACCTTAAACCGCGTGGGGACGGATCGCCGCGCCAGCAAACTGAGCTTGCTGTTCTTAACCATTTTATACACGTTTTTATTTTGTGCAAAACAAATAGAAGGCTTTTCTGGTATACAGTATTTAATATTTATTAATTTACAGAGTTCAGTCTGAGATTACTATTGTATCCTCAGACTAAACTTTGGTAAGAGGGTACAATAGTACCCTCTTGCCGACTGACGTAAAGGTTGTACAGGCACAGATATATGCACGCACAACCGGCAACAAATGCAAAGTTACACAATGTTGAGAATAGCTATACACTGAGTGGCCACTTTATTATGACCACCTGACAGTTTTAAGCAAATGAGCTATGGCTGCATGCTGTTGCCACCAGAAAGTGAGGCTAGTATAAAAAGGGAAAGCTCAGTGCTTGCGGCAGTAGTAGAAGTGATTTTTGAGTGACGAGATGGGTAAAAAATGCAATTTGACGGACTTTCAACGTGGGATGATTGTAGGAGCTCGGAGTCATTGGGCGAGTATCACCGAAACCGCCGCATTCGTGAAATTGTTCCAGAGCGGCTGTTGTTAAAGTGTTTAAAGACTGGACTGTCAGCCAAAAAAACTGGGTCTCTATGTGCAACGTGTGGTCGTCATCGACTAGTGACTGCTAGGGCGGAACGGAGAGTTTCCAGACTGATAACAGACAACCGAAGGACAACAGTGCAGCAAATTACAGACCATCTTAATCAAGGATCCCCTCAAATGATCTCTGCACGCACTGTTCGCCGTACACTGCATCGGATGGGATACCGCAGCAGAAGGCCTGTTCGAACACCTTTGCTGTCTGCTGTTAACAAGAGAAAACGTCTCCAGTTCGCATAGGAGCACAAGGATTGGACAGTCGATAATTGGAAACAAATATGTGGTCCGATGAATCACGTTTTCAGGTGCACCATGCCGGTGGCCGAGTGAGAATTTGGCGGAAACAGCACGAAAGCATGGACCCCCAAATGCATTGCTACTACCCTTCAAGCTGGTGGAGGCAACGTTATGGTTTGGGGAATGTTTTCCTGGCATGCTTTAATTCGTGTTGATCAACGTCTGACTGGCACATCATATCTAAACATCGTTGCGGACCAAGTGCATCCTGTCATGTGGATGGTTTATCCCAATGGCGATGGCTACTTTCAACGAGATAATGCGTCCTGCCATAGTGCTCGTATTGTACAGGATTGGTTTCAGGAACATGCCGGTGAGTTTACTTTGCTTAGGTGCCCCCCCTCCTCCCCTCACACACAATCTCCAAATCTCAACCCCATTAAGAATTTGTGGGATGAAGTTGAACGAGTTATCAGACAGCTGGATCCACAACCCTGCAATCTCACACTCTTGGAAAGTGCTATTCATCAAGCATGGTCTCAGATTCCACAAACCACCTATCAACATCTCGTGGAGTCCATGCTACGAAGAATCGACGCAGTATTAAAGGCAAAAGGTGGCCCAACGAAGTACTGAGGGGGTGGTCATAATAAAGTGGTACACTCAGTGTATAAGCAATCTTAGGCTGCTGTTCTTATGTGTAGAAATATTTTTCGTTTATAATTATGTAATTGAATTCGAACAGAAAGAACGACACGAACAAGGGATAAACAGTAAGACTTGCACATTAGAAATATCGAATCATTACCATCGCACGAATAAAAAGTACATCTGATTCATTAGATTTCAATGAAAGTGTAACGAAACATTACCAACATTTCAGAGTTGTTAAACGAGCCCTCTGGTTTATAAGGAATTCTCTTTTTTGTGTTGTAGTGTTTTTTGAAAACCACCCTTCTCCGATGTTTCCTCTGTAATTGAAAAGCCATTTTGCCGGTAGAGGGAATCGAACCCGCACCTGTGGCTGCAACTTTGCTGTCTTGACATGAGCGTCACTTCTGCGGTGGGCACGTCCAGTATATATCCCCCCCGTCAGAGATGGCTGGGATGGAATCGTAGGTTTCCGGGTCATCCGACAAACCATGCATGGCTCAAGGAGAGCTCACTGTAGAAGAAGAAATTCTAACTAATTCCTGACGATGTGTGGAACGAACATTACATATTTATCGCAGAACCCACTGCAAAGAGATCCATTTTACTTTCGGGCGCCAAAATAGTGCAAATTCCATTTCCTGCTGGCGGTAATCAAGCCCGCATCCTTCTGTTCCGCAGCCGAGTGCTTTCCCAATTGTGCTACACCGACTGAGTTTATCGCTGCAACTTTGCCGTCTTGTCATGTGCTTCACCTCTAAGGTAGGTACGCCACAGATGTCTTGTATGATTTTTACCTTTTCCAATTTTTTCATTAACTGTTATAAAATGACTGTCGCACGTAGTGCAAAAATGCAATCTAACAAGCATCGCCGAAAAGAAGCTGCGCATGCTTGAATTTGTTATAACTTTTCCTGAATGTCTATTGTAGATGCACGTATCTGTACATCCTTTGAGTTAGTGTCCTAGATTTTGTAACTGAACAAGATTTGTAACCAGATTTTGTAACTCAATAAGTATTTTATGCACTACACTCCAGAAAAACATTAAACTTTTTGTTTTTTTATTTGGTGACGTTTTTCTTTGGTTAAAGTTGTTTTAACACAAAATAAAAACATGTATAAAACGACAGCTTCCCACTCTCCTCTCTCTCGCCTTTTGTATCCGCGTCGGCTTTGGTTTATCTTCCACGTATCCGCGTCGGCTTTGATTTATCTTCCACGTATCCGCGTCGGCTTTGGTTTATCTCCCCGTATCGTTGCGGTTACTTTCCACGCTTGGAGCATGTTGCCAAATTTTTCTACTGAAAATTGATACCCGCGACGTTCATTGGGGATCTCAAAAATAAATTAATTAATTAAAAAAAGAAAAGAAGAATGATTTTCACGCTTAGCTACTTTGACTCCAGTAGTTGGAAGAATCCTCCTGTGTTGTTGCTTTCTGGTGGATAAACCTTGATTAAGTCGTTTCGCTGTCCTGTATCCTTCACACTTGACATCATGTCATACTTCATAGTTTTTCAATGTTTACAATTTATTTCAGTTTTTCAAACATAAATCCAATTCAGGCTTGTTAAATCTTCGGTATCGGTGCTTGGTGTTCGCATTTGTAAATAACACGGCTTGTAAGAGTTGCCAGGCATCGTTTTTTTGTTTTTAAATGCCAAAGTTTAGAGCGCACGAAATGGAAGATTTTCTTCGATTAATCTGTGCAAAAAAAAAAAAAGTCATAACAAGTTTACATTTTTTTATTGCTTAAACTAGCTTAAAGCTTTTTAGCTTTGGCTATTCTTAACACAGAAACGAAAGTCATAACAATCTGAATTTTTTATGCTGCACGTAACTCATTAAAAACATTCAAAAAAGTTACCTTGTATTCGCGAGTTTTTCTTCGCAACAGAGCTTGCGTGTTCCCAAGCGGCCTGTGAATTAATGCTGGAAAATGGAAAATATTTCGTAGCGCATGTTTATTCAGATTAGATTGGGGATCTGGAGACCATGCACTGATGGGGAAAATATGACTACGGGTTTACCCGTCTTACTGTTTAATTGATGAAATGTGTAGAGAGAAAATGATAAATGTCATCTAAATTTCTTATAACGTATTTTTCGCGTTTCTTGCTTCTAACGTTGTGGTATGCGAATATGCACATCAAACATTGATATCGTAACTTGGATGCACAAGAAAATATTCTAAATTTTGGGTTGGTCAACGCGATGTTCTTTGATATGTATAATGATACACTTGCATTATTTAGTATTTTGAAATACCCAATTTTTTTTGTGTTGTATATAAAATTTTATTTAAATTTTGGTTCAAAGAATAGTAATGTTCCTTTGTTTGCGACATATCCCTTCGTTGGAATTCTCGCTTTCTAGCAAGAGATACACATTGGCGACGTAGGTGAGGAATCTTCTTAGATATATTGTTCCCCCTCCACCAGTTCAGCATTTAAGTGACAATCCCATTTCCTATTGACACCCTATAGAGGTAAGGAGAATCCTTTCCCAGAAGCTAGCTATATAAATCGTATTATGCCATGTGTCAATCCCTAGCTTTGGCCAGTGATAATTCACGGACAGTGACGTTAGAAGCCTTGGAATAATTATGATATACACTAGATTCTGGTTAATTGGTACGCATCGGGGATAGAATACTTTGATCCAATTATGCGTAGGTTTAAACAAAGGGCTAAAACATACACACGCCTTTCATCTCGAGTCAGCATCACAAAAAGTTTCAAACAAACTACCCTTTTACTGAATAACAAAGTAGGCATGCACATATGCAGTCAAATGAATATTGGTAAAAATATTGGAAAATAATTTACTCTGGTAGCAATTTCAATGTCAGTTTGCATGCGTATCTTTCACACAAACGTGTAGTCCATATTTTGGAGAAATTTAGAGTAATTTATGGAGGGTATCCTGACGGGATGGGATCTCTTTATTTTACACCATGTGATCACTGAATCATGACCACCCCTATCAAACGTAGATGCGGCGCATTGACCACGTGATTTCTGAGAGGGCGCGATTAGTTCGACTGACGTAGCATATACACTGTATTGAGAAAAGTCACCGGACACCCCTTCAAAAGCAAATGAACGGATCCGCTGCATTGTTAAGATGCGCGGTACAGCTGCAAATGGTATAAAAACAAGCCTGCAGCTGACCGCGATCATATCGCACTGTGAGGTTGAGTGTAAATATCGCGGCGGAAGCGAACTGACTTTGAGTAAGGAAAGATTGTTGGGTGTTATATTAGTGGATTGTCCATAAAAGGAGTTTAAACGTACCCAAGTCAATTGTTTTGGATGTACTGAATAAGTGGAAGACACATGGTGTGCCTGAAGCAGCAAAGCGTGCCAGCAGACCAAAGAAAATCAGTGATAGAGGACGTCGAAGCCTCAGGATAGTCGTTACATCTAATCGACGGAGTACTGCACAAGACCTCATTGTACAGGCGAGTAAAAATGCTGGAACCTCAGTATGTACACATACCATTCCCAGAGAACTTCATTCCATGGGTTACCGTGGTCATGCGGCTGCTCATAAGCCTTTCATTTTCACTCTGAATGCTACTCGTCGTTTAGCATGGTGTAAAGAACATTTATCGTGGACCGTAGATCAGTTGAAACGATTACTATGGACTTATGAATCCAGATACAGGATTCATGAGTCTGATGGCCGTGTGTGGGTATGGCGGCAGCCGGGTATCGCTATTTACCACAGTGTACTGTTCCTACGGTCAAGTTTGGAGTTGGCAGTGTACTCGTGTGGGAGTGTTTTTCGTGCTATCGTCCCGGCCTATTGGTTATCGTGGACAAACCTGTTAACCAGCACGTCTACCTTGATATTCTGGACAATTATGCCCTACCAACTCTGTGGCAATACTATGGAACTGAGCCTTGTTGGTACCTGAAGGATAATGCACCGAGCCACAAAGCAAGGACTGTTATGGCGTGGTTTGAGGATAACTCCGTATCGTGTGTGGACTGACCAGCACAGAGCCCTGATCTAAATCCCATAGAGCACCTATAGGATGCAATAGAGCGCCGCATATAAAGTTTGGAACCAAGGCTTACTACTAAGCAACCGTTAGCGGCAGCATTATGTACTGAATGGAAGCGCATACCTATCGCTGTGTTCCGAAACCTTGTCGAAAGCATGTCTCGAAAGGTTAGTGCATGCATTAAGGCCAAAGGTGGACCGACACCGTACTAACATGTAAACCACTGAATGCTATGTTGTGTTTCTCTTCACGGTGACCCGGTGACTTTTGTCAATATAGTGTATATATATAGTGTGAGTGGAGCAGTAGGTAGTAAAATTCAGAGCGTGATGAGTAAACGGAAGGATTTATCGGACTTTGAGAAAGGGCAGATTGTGGGAACTCGTAAAGCGGCTGCCTCTATATTCCAAACGGCTGAACTGGTGGGTTGTTCGTTAGCCGTATTAAGAAAAAAAGTTGCCAAACAACGTCTCGGAGCACAGGGCAGCGAAATGTTGAGGTGAGCTCCCAGTCCGACGACTCGCATAGGCCTACTGATATAGTCACTGTTCAACAATTGTCTACCCAAAGTTGCCAAACAACGTCTCGGAGCACAGGGCAGCGAAATGTTGAGGTGAGCTCCCAGTCCGACGACTCGCATAGGCCTACTGATATAGTCACTGTTCAACAATTGTCTACCCAATACAACAGAGGTCAACCCGAAACAGTATCTGTTATGACCATGCTTCACACATTCGTACTTATGGGCTGTAAAAGTAGACGACCCCGATGACATCCTCTCCTAGCCACGGTTCATCGTTTCAAAAGGCTCGTCTGGTGCAAAGATCATGCAAGTTGGACGTCGGATGACTGGAAAAAAGTGTGTTGGTCTGACGAGTCACGCTTTTACTCCACTCCGTGTATGGTCGTGTACATATGTGGCGCAAACAACATGAGACACTCGATCCATCCTGCATGGTCTCCACACTGCATGCCGGTGGATGCAGTTGTATGGTGTGGGGCATGTCTACCTGGCAGGAGATTAGACCCCTGGTGCATGAGGAACAATGTATGGGTGGTGCGCAGTATTGTGAATTGCTTTCTGATTATGTGCACCCAGCAATGAAGCATTTTCTTTGAATGGCGACGGTGTATTTCTAGATGACAATGCGCTGAGCCGCAGGTCCAATATTGTGCAGGAATCAGACTTGGAAACGGGTTAAAAAGTTTGGACCCGGACATTACATAATTGGGCCCGACCCGTAACTGACCCCGACAAATCTGCTTTGAACTATAAATTCAAAACTGTTTGTAATTATACATAATCTTGTATAAATATATGTATATACACAGGGCGTTCAAAAAGTCTCCTCATTGGGTATCGTAGGTTATATAGAAATCGAGCAAATGTATTACGGGGGAAAGTACAATTTCCTCACTTACTTACAGGAAGTATTGAATCTGTCGTCCTTCATTTGCAAGACATAACCTAATTGTTTTACACATGTTTTCAAAAGTCTCTCTGCAATAATGTTAAGGCTGTTTTACTTAATTCTGATCGCGCTGCAGTCAAAATTTTTGAGTTAAGTAACTTATATATATAATTTCAGGATTTGCTGTTTTCTTGATAACATATCAAGCTTCAGAATATGTTTCCCGGCAACACCAATTTTCACAAGTTTCTGATGAGTTGAAAGTCTCCAAAATGTGACTGTTGATTTCATCGTTGTCCCCTCAGAAGGAAGGGACACTCATGAAATCAACATTCACATTTTGAAAACTTTCAACTCATCACAAACGTGTGAAAATTGGATGTTGCTCTGAAACATATTCTGATTTCTTAATTAGACGAAACAACTTCCAGCATTCATTCTTCCCTTTTTTGTTTTCAACAAGCTCGTATTTGTTGGCCTCGACGCCTTTTTCAATTTCCTAATATTAAAGTGACAAGGATGGTAAGTCAGATAATATCCGAAAACTTGAAATTTTTCATCGTCCTAGAGCGGGACTCGAACCCGCGTCTCCCAGAAAACGCCTAGGTATGCTAACCACTACACCACCCAGAACGACCAAGTTTCAAGTTTCCGATCAATTTGAATTTAACCATCACAGTATTCGCTAGTCGAAGCAACCGGCATTCATGTTTAGCGAATCTGGAGGTTAAGAATCCTATCCCTTGATTGCCCGGAGAAGCAGATAAATCATGAAAGAAATACGGGATTACGCCATATAATACAAATTTTGAAGATGACAATCCGATTTTTGACGTAAATGTGACAAGGATGGTAAGTCAGATAATATCCAAAATCTTGAAAATTTTCATCGTTCTTTCATGATATATAGAGCACAAATTTACACATAACGCTTCTTTTTTTTTTCAAAAATAAAACACAAATAAACCCGGGTCGAAATTGGATCAGGAACACCTTGACCCGACCCGTTTGACCCACAAGAAATTGTCTACCCGTGACCCGTTTCTATCTCTAGGGGCGGCTATTCACTTCTTGCGATATAAACTTAACAATGGATGGTTTTCCATTGCTTATTCACTTCTTGCAATAGCAACTTGACAACGCATGGTTCTCCATTGCTTATTCACTTCTTGCAATATTAACTTGACAACGCATGGTTCTCCGTTGCTTATTCACTTCTTGCAATATCAACTTGACAACGCATGGTTCTCCATTGCTTATTCACTTCTTGCGATATCAATTTGACAACGCATGGCTCTCCATTGCTTATTCACTTCTTGCAATATCTACTTGACAATGCATGGTTCTCCATTGCTTCTTCACTTCTTGCAATATCAACTTGACCATGCATGGTTCTCCATTGCTTCTTCACTTCTTGCAATATCAACTTGACAATGCATGGTTTTCTACTGCTTATTCACTTCTTGCAATATTTACTTGACAATGCATGGTTCTCCATTGCTTCTTCACTTCTTGCAATATCAACTTGACAATGCATGGTTTTCTACTGCTTAGTAACTTCTTGCGATATCAACTTGATAATGCATGGTCTTCATAGCTTTATTCACTTCTTGCGGTATCAACTTGATAATGCATGGTCTTCATAGCTTATTCACTTCTTGCAATATCCCTTGTGGCATCGTTCGTATAACTGCTGGAAGCTATGGGAAAAGTCCTCCTTTGCTATCGTTCTAATTCTAGTCGGGGAAACTAAAGGTTGTCAGCCGGTTACATATCAGGTGAATACGGTGTGTGATTCAACGCAGCAACGGCTCGTGGTTAGAAGGTGTATGATAAATCCTGCGCTTTCCCAAATCCTGTTTTGAAAATCTTACGGGCTGTTTAATGGTTAATACGAAGTTTCTCAGCAACCTTTGACTCGGAGGAAATTATCGACCCGTTGACCCGTCACCCGTTTCTATCTCTGGCAGGAATGGTTTGAGGAACACGGTTCAGAGTTCCAGCATATCGATTGGCCTGGAACTCCACTGATATCAACCCCATACGGCACTTGTGGAACAGCAATTCGGGCGTGAAGATACACCAGTCACCTCCATACCTGTATAGTAATTCCCATTACACACAGCTTGGTTGGCTATAACTCCCAACTGCTTCCGGCATCTTATTGAATCGCTGCCACGCCAGATAGCTACTCTACTGAGGTCGAAAGAAGGACCTACGGCCGCCCCGGTGGCGCAGTGGTCTAAGGCGCTGGCCTATGATCATTCGTCCGTAAGGGGTCCGGCTTCGAATCCCGGTCAGGCATGGATGTTGTGTTTGTCTTACGGCACTGGTTCTCTCCCTTCCCTGGAACCAGTGACCCTAAATTAGGGACGGGCGACTGCTTATAGCCCATTGAGTTGCTCACGGTGGTCGTTAAACCTCCAATCAAAAAAAAAAAAAAAAAAAAAAGGACCTACGAAGTATTAGATTGGCGTCATAATTTATACGTGCTCATACCCGAACTTTTAAGGTTCTGCCCGTTTGAGACTTAAAATTTATTGCCTCGCCCGATTATTTCAGCTCTAATTAATGAATGTTTTCCGTTCATTCCACAAATTGGATACTACAAGCTACGTTTAAGGAAATACAACGTTACTTAGCAAATATTATATTTTTCGAGTCGACCAAGGCTTACGTGGTTTTACCAAGGTTTATAGGCTATTCGTCCTGATGAAGCTGAATCAGAGCCCATCAAAACTGGGTATTGTTCACTTGATCGAAAGGTCACTTGATCGAAAGGTACATTTCACCGAAGGGTCACTTGACCGAAAAGTTCGTTTCACCGAAGGTCACTTCACCTAAAAGTTCATTTCATCGAAAGGGCATTTCATCGAAATGTTCATTTCACCAAAGGATTACTTTACCTAAAAGTTCATTATATCGAAAGATCATTTCACCGAATGGTCAATTTACCGAAAACTTAGAATATTGTTGTTAGAGATGTGCTGGTGTGTGGCGCGGTTTTTGAAAAACTGGCCACCTAAACATTATCGGATTGTATAAAAAATACACTTTTAATTTCTATGAAACACCTCCCCATGAGTAGGTTTTTCGAAATATTACATTTATTATAAGGCCTAGATCTGTGTCTTTTTGTCAAATTTTAATCCTCCGAGCTCATATTCATGAGGGTTACATAGTAAATCAAGTAAATAATGTTCCACTTTTACTCAACCACAAAACATTAATTTTTTTACCGTCGGCCTAGATACAGGTCATTTTAACCCTACTCATATTCATAAGCATTACATAAAATGTAAAGTAACTTTTTATGTAAACCTTATGAACCTGAGCACGCATGGTTAAAATTTGCTAAAAAGGCCTAAGCCGAGGCCTAGGTAGAGCCCTAAACTTGATTCTTTTTGCGTGAAAAAATGTGCAACAATATTAACTTGACTTTTTATGTAAACCTTATGAATATGAGCACGCACGTTTAAAATTTGTTAAAAAGGTCGAAGCCGAGGCCTAGAGCCCTAAACTTGATTCTTTTTGCCTGAAAAAATGTGCAACATTATTAACTTGACTTTTTATGTAAACCTTATGAGCATGAGTTCGTACGATTAAAATTGGGTAAAAAGGCCTAAGGTAAAGCCTAGCTAGGGACCTAAAATTGATTCTTTTTGCCTGAAAAAATGTGCAACATTATTCATTTTACTTTGTAAGTAAACCTTATGAACATCAGCACTGAACATGACTTTTATGTAAACCTCATGAACATGATTAAAATTTGCTTAAAAGGCCTAAGCCGAGGCCTAGGGACTTAAAATTAATTATTTTTGTCTTAAAACTAAATCTTTGCGTTCTGTGTGATACGGAGAAATCAAAAGTGCAATTTGAGTATGATCCCCTAACGTTTCGGTGGTCTGTCTGCCGAACTTGCACCATGCTTTAACAGATCCTGTAATGGAATCCAAAGTTTTCGATAAACTGGCGCTTCGGTGAAATGACCTTTCGATGAAATGAACTTTTAGGTAAAGAGACTTTTCGGTGAAATGAACTTTTCGATCAAGTGAGCCTTCGGTGAAGTAAACGTCGGGCAAATGAACCAGACCCATCGCAACCTTGGTCTGCTCGACAAATAAAATATTTGTGAAATAACGTCTCTTTCCGTCCGTGCATTTCCATGACTACCGTTTTACTCTGTGATCTTTGTCACTCCTTAACCTTTTTAAAAGCAATTAAAGGGAACAGAAATTATCAAGAGAGTGAAAATCAAGTTTCATTTACACGTTTCAGTGTTCAATTTTTCGATCAGATGTGAACATATCGAGGTGATGGGAAAGTGAGAAGCTTGTAAGATTGTGTAACATTTCTATTGAAACTCTAATTGATAGATGTATTTCGAAGAAATCTATTTTTAAGTGTAAATTAATTTTTTTTTTTTTTTTACGAAAATGCAATTCGGTTTCATTTTATTTACTAATATTAATCAGTTGTATGGGGAGGCAGGAATGGAACAAGCTATATTTATCTGGTTGACGGCACTTAAAATTACGCCCCTTCGAGTTTAAAATTGTTTTCTAATTTCACTCATAATACGCAGTTTTTACTGTCTTATACCTCAGTCTGATAGGAAACGTTTCTTTCAAAAATTGCACGTCCGGTTTTTAATATAATTTTGCTAATAATGTAAATACCTTAGATCCTATGGTGGTCAAATCATGTAAAACGTAAAAGTTCTGTAAACTCTGACAACACAGCACTCCGCAGAAATGCAGGATGAGAACCTAACCAGCTCAGTACGAATTATTATAACATCAGATAGTGAACGTAACAATAGAAAAACGATTGCGGAGTAGGGATTGGAAAAATTCCATTCGAGGTTAAATGATCAGATGGGCGTTTTGCGACATAACACAGATGACTAATTCTTCATCCCTACGGTCTGTTCTCAAAGGTCAGGGAGTATAGGCATGTCCGCATATTGTTCTATATACACTGCTGGCCACCCAAAATGCAACACCAAGAAGGACACGTGATAGCAAAGCCAGATTTACTGGACACATAACAACAGATACAGAGATGAAACGATTGAGCTTACAGGCCCGTGCGACTTGCGGAACACGCAGACATCAATAGTTCGTGTGGCCCCCATGGCTGGCAATAACGGCCGCTACACGCCGCGGCATCGAACGAAAGAGGCTTTGGATGTGGGCTTGGGGTATGTCGGTCCAGGCTGCTTCCACACGTTGCCACAGTTCATCCGGCGTAGCCGCAGGTGGTGCTTGCCGGGCCACTCGGTTGCCTATCAGCGACCAGACGTGTTTGATGGGCGACATATTGGGAGAACAGGCGGGCCACGGCAGCAGTGACACCTGGTGGGCCGTGAAGAATTGTTGCCCGATTCTTGCCACGTGCGGGCGCGCACAGTCCTGTTGAAACGTGGCCGCTGGCAGGTCCTGCAGGTAATGGAGGACTACAGGCTCCAAAACGTCGGAGATGTAGCGGTGGCTCTTGAGTGTACCGGCGATGCCTACCAGAGGGGTGCGGGTGTCATATCCAATTGCGCCCCAAACCATAACGCCAGGCGACGGACCGGTATGGCGATGCATAATGCAGGCGTCATACAGTCTCTCACCGCGGTGCCGCCACACGCGGATCCGATCATCGTAGTGTTGGAGGCAGGAGCGGGATTCGTCGGAGAAGACAATGTCGTGCCATTCGCAGTCCAGGTGCGACGTTAAACGGCCCACTGCCGCCGCACTCGCCGGTGGTGTAACGTCAATGGTAATCGGAGCAATGGGCGCCGTGCGACAAGTCCCCGCTCCTGCAGACGACGTCGAACGGTACGTGCTGACACAGGTTGTTGCGCAACACACCCTAAATCTTGCGCTAACGTTTGTGATGTGGCGGCTAACGTTTGTGATGTGGCGGTGCGAGCCATCAATGCCTGCCGCACAACATGCCGGTCCTCTCGTTCGGTGGTGTGCCGCGGCTGCGGCAATCGCTCACGTCGGTCCGTCCGTCCCTCCTGCACCAACCGAATCCATACTCGCCTCACTGTGGCTGGATGTCGTCCCACAGGGGAGCCGATGTCGATAAACCGCTGTCGCGATAAACCACTATTCGTCCTCTGGCGAACTCCGAAACGTGCTGGAATGACTGCCGTATTGTGCGACGAGGCATCAGGAAGCTTCCCACGCACACGTCCGGCAGCACAACACACTTCCACTACTTACACCCCGCCTTCTGTGCACCCTTTTTATAGTGTTTCTCGGTGGCGTGCCGGGCGCACATGATTTGCATATGCCCTGCAATGCCAATCGTTTGCATGTCCTCTCGCGGGCGACGCATGCTGCGAATTTCAGGCCAATCAGATGCTTCCTTCTTGGTGTTGCATTTTGGGTGGCCAGCAGTGTACTTCCTCCTCTGACCCCAGTATGGCATTTCTGTCAGGGTAACTGCCCCCCCCCCCGCGCCCTCCTTGTAGCTACGGTCAGGAACAACTGATTGTATTACAAATCAGTTCATTTTTTTTTCACGTTTACAGCAAAATCACCTAGCACACGTCCTTCCTAACCCGAGCCCGATTTTTTTCATTTTTTTGTAATTAATGAAAAAATGAAAAATACAACCCGAGCCGGAACGGGCTCGAGCAGGGGCATGGGCCTTCTTTTGCATTCTTTCCAATCTCTGAGCCTTATCTGGTAGGTTAAGTGCACTTAAAAATTGGGACAACAAAGAGATCGACTGCACTCACTCAACCCTTGCTTACTAGAGGTAGAATGTGAAAACCGGTAGGTGGAACAGGGAGCTTACGTCCTAAGATGTTCTGTGCTCTCCTACTCCCTGCAAAACAGTGGTGTTATTGCATTGCATCATTATTCAGACAGAAAAATAAATAACAACAATGGAGTATTAGCGCTAAGACAGAAAAATGAGAAAAAATATAAAAAAGCTAAAAAAAAAAAAAAAGAATAAAAAAATTAAAATGAGAAAATAAAAAAGCTAAATGGTATCCCACACATACTACAAGCTCAATTTTCCAACATCGTAAAATAATTGGAGGAAGTCTCTGAGAGCAGTAATCTCTCTCTACCTTGAGCAGTAATCTCTTTTGGGGGTGGGGTGAAGTGGAGTAGTGCACTTTAGGATAGTTAACCGTGAACCGGGTTAGGCTGTGAGGACAATTGACTATTTTCATAGTTTCTTGAGTGTAACTGACCAACAACCTCGCGCAGACCAATTTTAATATTGATGACCCGATTATAACAGTTATCTAGAATTGCAGTATTAACTTCTGACTTTTATACGATGTGAAGCGAGTTGTGCTGCTAATGAAGACAGCAGAACAGTTGGGTCACATGATTAGCTTTCTTGTTTAGTTTAAATTCATGCTATTTTATGAAAATAAACGATCGTCTCAATGATAAAAAATTGTGTGGAGCATTTCCTGTTTATGCACGCATATTCTAACAGTTATAAATATCTATTTGGTATTTCATGCATTATATTTGATAGTGCAATATTTTTGTTCTGAGTAAGTTTTTTTGTGTTTTTTTCCCCTCCCTAGGAAAGTGTGAAGTGAATTATTAGTAAAGAATTGCGCAGAGAAATATTTGATCCCTCTGTTTTTCTTCAGGATTTTTCTTGACCTCTTTTCTTTCTAAACGTAACCAGTGTTCATTAGACCCTTCGTTTCTTGGGTAACCCATTTCCAACTCGCTGTTTGTCCATAGCAAATGAGTGAACTCAGTGGCCTTACGGTTCTCTGTTCGTGTCAATAGTGCATTTCGTGGAGTTCCTACTGGCTTGGTCGATACGTGCGTCTCTCTCTCTCTCTCTCTCTCTCTCTCTCTCTGAGTGTTGTTCAGCGAGTCCGTTGATCTCTAAGGATCTCAACCGTGCCAGTCGATAGAGACTAAATTTTTGGCTGCATGCCTCGTTTGTCTTGTACATAGACAGAATCGTTGTGTTGGAATTTGGGATCTGTTCCGTTAAACTGGCACAGGCAAATACAGTGACACTCGTCAAATAGCTTCTCAGTGTTTTTCCGATTAAATTTTTTCTTCCGTACGTCGTAGATTCGTTAGCTTTGATCTCATTTTCCTTCAATTTCAGATGCTCTCCTTCCTTTTTTTCTGCATCTCCTTCCTTTTTCTGCATTTTCGTAGTTGTGTACAAATTATTTTTTACCGTTCCTCAGACTTTTACTTTCTTTTTTTTTTTCTAGCCGTCGAATGCCTTGAATATACAGGGTGGTTGAAAAGTCCCCTAGGGGTTTCGATGGGCAACTCTACAAAAACGAACAGATGTGCAGCAATGCGGTTTGCGGCATTTGAAAGAGTAAATATTTGAGTTTAATGATCTTACCTTAATACACCTCAACATGTGCCCCTTTGGTGGCACGTAACACATCCAGTCGGTATTCATTTTTTTGCCATGTGCGCTCCAACATGTCAGGATCGATTCTATCAAACACTGCTGTAATGCGCTGTTTGAGCTCCTGAAGGCTGCTTAATCTTTTCCGGTAAACCATGTCCTTGACATAGCCTCAAAGGAAGAAGTCTAAAGTAGTGATATTCGGGTACCGGGGTGGCCACGGAATGTGACCATCTCTGCCATTCCATCTGTCTGGAAACTCACGGTTCAGGTATTCACGAACGTCATGTCCCCAATGTGGGAGAGCGCCATTTTGTAGCAGTATGACGCGTTTGGTTGCAAATCCTGTAGTTGAGGAATCGCAAAGTTCTGAAGCATGTCCAGGTAAATATTCATTTGCACTGTGAGCTCGGAGAAGAAGAATGGTCCAATTACACTATTATGTATGAGCCCACACCAAACATTCGCCTTTGGACTGTGCGCGACGTACTCCCTAACTGAATGTGGGTTTTCACTACCCCATATACGGACGTTCTGAGTGTTGACTTTTCCGTGCACGTAAAAGGTTGCCTCATCCGAGAACATTATGCAGCGTAGGAAACTTCCATCAACTTCCAGCCGCTCCAACATATCCCGAGCGAATGCTAAGCGCTGAGGTCCATTGTTCGGTTTAATCTGGTGTAGGAGTTGCCCTTTGTATGCGGTTATTTACAGTGTTTGTGAAGCACTCCCATCAATGTGGATCGTGGAACATTCAGTTGTAAATAGGCCCTTCTCGTGGACTTACTAGGACTGCGAGCGAAAACCTCCTGTATGCTCTGCACAGTATCTTCACTGACAGGGAGTCTGCCACTTCTTTTCCGGTCCAGGACGCTACCAGTATCCAATAATTTCTTCTGCCATGCTCTGATACTGAAATCACTCGGGGTATCTTTCCTATATGTCCAACTGTAATTTCTTTGTACCGTAATCACAGACTTCATCTCAAAAAACCAACGCACGCACATTGCTTTCTCATGCGGCGACGACATTTTCAGTTGTTTTGCATCGGCGTCGGTATTTGCGAGCACGTAACGCCATCTGTTGGAAAGAGATGGCGTTAAAAACTCGAATATTTAATCTTTCAAATGCCGTATTGCTGTAGATCTGTTCGTTTTTGTACAGTTGTCAATCGACACTCCTAGGGGACTTTTCGACCACCCTGTAGTATGGTAAAGGAATATCAGCTATTAACCGTTTTCAGGCTAAAGACATGGGTTTTAGAGCTTTATGATCAACACAAATTGGTGACTGTTTCTGCGTGTGTGTAATGTACAGTTTGGTGCGTAATATTGCTTTCGCTTTTCAAGGTATGTATTATTGTTGTAAAGTAAAAATATTTTCTCCGACGAACAACGCTGTAACACGTCAGCACTATACATGCCAGCCAGGGCCGTGGCTACCCTGTGGGTGGTTGCCCTCCCAGAATGGTCATACGTGGGGCGAAAATTATTTTTTCTGAGCTGTTGCTAAAAATTAAGGTTACGCACTTCAGTATTTTCGTCTTTTAAAGACTGAATTAGCCGCGTATAGCAATTCCGTGCAAATAACAGGGTAACCTATACACTGTGAGATGTGAACACTTCATGTGCATCGAAAGAATTGCCAGAAACAGCGGATGAAAACATATAAGACAATAATATGCCTAACCTCCGTGACTTTTCAGAACATAGGGATGAAGAGCTAACTATACTCCAATTCATCCTAAAAGTGTACTGTTGGTAAAGGCGGGCGAGCCTTATCACGACTCGTCGTAGAATGCAAGAACGGTATCTTTCCGCGCTAATGTGCTCTTCTACTGTTTTCTTTCTGATCTCCCCACCCACCCACTCACACACATCACAAAGCAATGGGGATTGTAAACGGGGTCTGGTGGAGACCGAACTGCTTCCCCTACCGCCTGTTTAAGTAACCAACCCTTCGAGTTTCCCCGATTTTCAATTTATTGTCTCTGTGTTGTTAATGTTGGGAGAGGTCTTCCAACCCTTCCTCTCGTCCGAGTTGTATCCCAAGTGGGCAGAAACAGCCAAAAGTGCGAAGCTCTTAATTCAGCAACTTCTTATAACAAATTTATTTCTAAAAGCGCATTAACTTCTGGCACTTTGCGGGGGGGGGAGCAATTTTGTTTAGGCCGCCCCGGTGGCGTAGTGGTCTAAGCGATGGCCTCTGATCATTCGTCCGAAAGGGGTCCGGGTTCGAATCCCGGTGAGGCATGCATGTTGTGTTTGTCTTATGGCACCGGCTCTCTCCCTTCCATGGAACCTGTGACCGTAAATGAGGGACGGGTGACTGCTTATAGCCCATTAAGTTGCTCACGGTGGTCGTTAAACCTCTAGTCAAAAAAAAAAAAAAAGTTTGATATTTGATAAACTGCTGAACAAACGAAAATGGATTGTGAGCAATAATTCTACTGGTTTCCGCTCAACACTCTAGGGACTACTTTTCCTAATGGAGGTAGCTGTTTCGCAGCCTACATAGTTGTACACTCTTAATTTTACTCAGAGTATAGTCACCGTGCTCTGTAGCAGAAAGCCCCTCTCTAAGTGTTAAATCTTGAACGGAATTTTTCCAAGCCCTACCCCTAAAGCATCTTCCTATTGTTGCGTTCAATATCTAATACTCATTCGTTCTGTTGTGGTTTGTTTTGAAAATCTAAATTTCTGCAGCGTGCTGTGTTGTGTGCATTTTCATAATTTTGATGTTTTATTTGGTATTTACAATCAATTAAACTTGGGTATTTACCTAGTTTTTGCGTTTTTAGTGAAATTATTTCAAAAACCGGATATGTGATTTTTGAAGGGTCATAATACTTTTCGAAGGTGTCAGAAAATAAAGGCTTTCCTATATGAGTGGAAGTAGGGAACTTTTGAACTCGAAGGTCGTAGTTTCAGATCTAGCCCTCCTAGGTTAGAAAAGCTTGCTCCGGCACTGATGTAAGCGCTAAACGAGGTGTGCATGTACTCTGAGAAATCCTAAGTTCTTGGAATACCGGTTTTGGGTTTCTTCCAAGTAAGAAACGAAACTACATTTTTAAAAAGTACGGAACCAGTTATTTGTGCATTAAAAAAAGTTCTGTGTGCTCCTGTAAATTTAGTGGCAGAATGCATTTTCATCTGAATTATGTCAGTAACTTGGATGCAGAATTTGTGTCGAGTCTTTGAACGTCTACCTCCTTTTCTGTCAATGAAAAACTATTTTGGGCTTTATTAACATTGTTGGGCAAATCCCTAAGATGATTCCAAGTAAAAACTCTGCCCTATGTTTCCAATGATAAAAGCTTCTGTATATACATTTTCTTCGCAGTTTATGCATTTCCAGGGACGAAAATGTACATTTATTTATTTAAAACACAAGGCTGTTTCTTTCTACAATCCGCCATCGCCACCCACTGGAGCGGTTTTCTTGATTTTTTTAAAATGAAAGCTATGACCCATAAATTTATCATCGCTAATTTTTAGTGTCATAAGTAATTTTTTTTATGTTGCCATGGCATTTTCTTTGTACAAACCACCGTTCATTATTCTGGCGTTTGTTCTCGCTTCAGTACTTGCAGCGCCGTCTGCCTTTTTGCGAAGGTCGAACTTGGAACTAAGCCCTCCGCCATCAGCTACGTAGTTGTAATCGAAGTTCAAAGTCAAATGGAACAGCGGCGCCTTGGACTTTGCTTTCTATGTGGATGCGTTTTGTAAAGAGCTGTTTTGGTTTGTCATGGAACGACATGTTTTCCTTATTTTCGGTGACGGCAACTGTTTATTTTGTGCTGTTTTTCAGTGTTTATATAATGATAAGGAACGTCATCGTGAAATTCGTATACGAGTCGCTGAGAAAATTAAAAATGAATGGGAATATTACGAAAATTTTGTTGTTGGTGACCCATATGACAAGAAAATAATTCAGTCACAGCTTTTTCAACCGTGCATGCCACGGGTTTCGGACTAGTATCGATAAAAAATAACTTTATATTATAGCATGTACTTTCTAAACGGCATATGAGACAGAGATCTGGACTTAGTGTAAGATTGGTGTATGGAATACTAGAGGTATAAATAGGAAGATGAATGAGCTGATTGAATAAATGAATACGTATAGATTGTATGTGCTGTGTGTAAGTGAAACCAAAAAGAAGGAAATTAGAATAGAAGAACTGAATGGAACGGTGAGTGTGTGGTCTGGAGTATTGGATAATGTGAGAGGACAGGCTGGTGTAGGTGGGATTTTAAGTGAAAAGATGAAGAACAACTTGATTCACTATAGTTGCGTAAGTGAGAGAATTATCTGGATTCGTTTGAAAGTGAAACTTCAGAGAATTGTAATTGTTGTAGTGTATGCTCCTTGTGACTCGGAACCTTCTGATAAGAAGGAAGATTTCTGGAATGAGCTAAAAGCTGTTTTGAGCCAGTTTGGTGCTGAAGAAAAAGTTATAATAGCAGGGGATTTCAATGGTAGAGTAGGTGCGCAGAATGCAATTTCTGACAATGTTCTGGGTAAGTTTAATGATCCTTGTGTGAATGATAATGGTGAAAGATTAATTGAACTCTGCATTGAGAATGGTTTGTGTGTATCTAATACATTTTTCAACCACAAGTATATCCACACATATACTTGGGAAAATCGTACTCTTGGTCAAAAGAGTGTGATAGATTTTGTTGTCTACGATCAGCGTCAGAAACACTTAGTTGTTGACACTCGTGTGATGAGAGGTGCGGATGTTGGTTCTGATCATTACTTGGTAGTGTAACGAGTGAAACTTAATGTTGGTTGGAGGAAAAAAATAGGAGGCGGCCCTGGATGGAAAGAATAAAGGTTGAAATGCTCCCTGAAGATCATCGGCGTTTTTCTGGCATACTCAGAGAACGACTGAAGGAGCTTGAGTCTTGTGAGAGGAATGTAGATAAGAAGTGGGAATGTTTTAAGAACTGTGTTGTCACTGCTGCTGAAGAGATCTGCGGCACCACATAGTGTGCAACAATAGAGGTGATGCATGGTGGAATAGTGAGATTGAAGAGACAGTAAAGATAAAGAAAGAAGCATATTTGGGGATGTTGCAAGGTATAGTTTCTGTGGATTAATATCGCTGTAAGAAGCGTTAAGCCGCTAAGCTGGTTCGCCAGAGTAAGGCAAAAGATAGGAAGGAGAGGGTGGAAAGATATGAATTGACTTTTTGGAAACATAGGAAGACTTTCTGGAAGTACATGAGACTCGGGAAAACTAGGGGACACAAAGTTGTAAGTTGTGTGAAGAATAGGATCGGAGAAATGATATGAGAGCCCAATGAGTTAAGTGATAGATGGGGTGAATACTTCTGTGAATTATTAGATCAGGAAAGCAAAGGTGCTTCTGAGGTAGAATCAGATGATGTCACAGTGAAGGATGGAAGCACAGGAGGGATCTCAAGAAAAGAGGTGTGCAAAGCTTAAAACTCTCTTCAGAATGGTAAGGCTGCGGGAGTTGATGTTCATAACTTCCGTGATGTTGAAATAAGGTGGAGACTCTGTAATTGACTGGTTAACTGAAATTTGCCAGTTGTGCTGGAAGTTAGAAATGGTCCCACGGAATTGGAAGGATGCTATCATTTTCCCCTTGTACTAAGAGAAAAGGTGATCAGACTGACTGCAAGAACTATCGCAGTATTAGCCTACTGAATGTGCCAGGGAAAGTGTTTGGTAAGGTTGTTATTGAGAAAGTGCGGATTCTTACATTAGAGAAAGTGTGGGATGTTCAGAGTGCTTTTATGCCTGGTAAAGGCTGCAGTAACCAAATTTTTGCATTTCGCATGATGATTGAAAAGTATCTGGGTTTCGGTAAGAAAGTTTTTGCTGCCTTCATAGATTTCGAGAAAGCTTACGACCGAGTAAATAGGACACTTTTGTGGAAGGTATTGAATGAATATGGTGTTACTGGGAATCTACTTAATATTGTAAAAACCATGTATGCTGGCAGTAGAGCTTGTGTAAGAGTGAATGGTGTTTTATCAAAATGGTTTCCTTATAAGTGCAGGAGTCGGACAAGGTTGTGTAATGTCGCCATGGCTGTTTAATATATTTATGGATGTGTGCATGCGTGATGCCAAAATACACGTAGATAATACTGGTTTATGTCTTGATGATATCCGTGTGTGCAGATTGCTGTATGCTGATGACACTTTCCTGTTGGCAGAGAGTAAAAGTGAGTTGCAGAGCATGTTGTCCCGGATGTACAAAGTTTGCATGAAATTCAAACTCAATATAAATAACGGAATAACCAAAGTTATGGTTTTTGAGATAGGAACTAGTATACTGAATGTAATATAAGTCTAAATGTCACAGTGATTGACCAGGTGAATGAGTTTGTGTATTTAGGAAGCATGTTTGACAGAGAGAACAAATTGGATGGTGAAATTAGTAGGCGAGTGAATTCTGCATTGAAAGTCATGGCTGCTTTGAGAGGTTTTCACAGGAATGATTGGTTCTCAAGAGAGTCCCGCATGGCTGTGTATGAGAGTGTAATTGTTCGTACTCTGATGTATGGCAGTGAAACCTGGGTACTACAGAAGAAACATAGCAGTCGTTTGTGTGCTGGAGAAATGCGTTACTTACGGGGGGTTTGTGGCAAGACACGTTCTGATTGTATGAGGAATGAAGATGTGTTGCAGTTGTGTAATGTGAAGCAAAATGTTGTTAGCAAGGTGGAGACTAATATGCTTCGGCGGTTGGCCATGTTGAAAGAATGAGCGATGAGATGCTTACTAGGGAAATCTTTTTAGCCCAAGTGGCAGCAAGGAAAGGCAGAAGAAGGCCAAGGAAGTCATGGAAGGATCAGATTCAGGAATGTCTGCATGAGAAAAAGATTATGAGTTGCAAGTATAGAAGATCTTGTGTACGGCGTGTGATGGATGTCAGTGAAGCCCAAGTTGTATGTCAAGATCGCTGTAAAGGGAGAAGTTTGATACGGCAACAGTAAGAAAAAATTATCTGGTAGTTTGTGTTTCTTTGTGGAGCTAACCTCTGGATCTCAGAGAACAGCTGAGAGATATTTATGATGTATGTCATACTTAATATTTGCTAAAACTTAACCATAATTACTTTAAAAATCAGTTTTTCCTTGGGTGATGTTGAGACATACTAATAGATGGCACGGCCTGTACATTAATGACGTCAGTGGAGAAACAAATGTTTTTATGATTTATTTCAGAATTAGAAATCAGCAGCACCTTTCTGTTGAGATGTTTAGCTAAATTATGGTCAGAACATTTAGTCTAAATTTCTCAAATCATTCTAAACATTCAAGACTGTCACTGGATCGACTCACATTTTGATTCCATTCCGAATATTAATAATATTATTGAAAAAAAAATCAGCAGTACAAATTTTTAATTCCGAAATAAGTCATCAAACATGTGTTTGTCCAGTGACGTCATCAACGTACAAGTCGCGGCATCTATTAACAGGTCACAACATTACCAACGATAAAATGATTGATTTTTAATATAATTATGGTTACGTTTTTGTAAATATTAAGCATGTCATGCTATAATTTAAAATTATTTTTAACGATGTGCAAATTTTTATCCTTGGGAATATAAGAGTATTAATTCAAAAGAAAATGTGTACAAAAATTTTAAACATAAGACAGAGCTTTTATGTGAAACCACCTTTACAAATGTAGAATTCAGGGCATTTTCCTTATTAGCCTAGATATTGGGTTCTGTGAGAAGTCTCGAATGTTGGCGATAGATGGCGTTGAACCAATTTTGAAGGTTAATTTGAATTACAGACCGTCTTATTTACATATTCTGAAAGGTGAGGATCCGACACGTTTATACACTCCTCGTCAAAAAAATAGTTGCACCCAGAAGGACGTGTCGGATTGCAATGCTGTTCGGGAGGAAAGTAATGGTTACCAGGAATAGTAAATGATTAAACAATGAGACTGATATCGGCAATATTTATTGAGCTACACGACAATAAGTAGTTTCTCTCATTATGGGCCGGGCCGACATGTTTGCTCACACAGCATGCCAGACATCTCGGCATGGAATTTCCAAATGGTGTCCTCTAATAAGCCATCCCATACAGCTTGAATCTTCTCACGCAGTTCCTGCAGTTTGTGCGGTACGGGTAGAGTGTGGATAGCGCGTCCAATAGCATCTCGCACATTTTCAGTCGGCGATAGGTCTGGCGATGCGGCTGGCCATGGCAGAGTGTCAGTGTCTTGAAGGCAAGCTCTCCAGACAGCAGTAGTATGCGGACGAGCGTTGTCCTGTTTGAAAAACCCACCGGAGTGAGCGTTCAGAAAAGGTAAGGCTACTGGTTGCGGGACCTCATTAACGTAACGTTGGGCTGTCAGAGTGCCTGTAATTAACACCAAAAGTGATTTGGCATCGTAGTAAATTGCACCCCACACCGTGACACCAGGCCTTCTGGACGTGTGACGCTCGACAACAAACCGTTCATCTTGGCGCTGATTGCCTCCACACACTGATTCCGGGGTCAACTCCTCCAAGATAAAAGTGGGACTCGTCACTGTAGATCACCCACTGCCATTCTGAGAGGCTCCATTACAGTCTGGCACGACACCATTGCAGTCTTTAGCGATGATGCAATGGTGTTAAGGGAAGTTTTCGTAACAGTCGTAACAGTCTGCGTGCGTTTAGTGCTACGTCCTGCAGTCGTCTGCCAATGGTGCTGGCACTAATCCGACGATGCATGGAGGGAGCCACTGCTCGCTGAAAATCCGCAATCGTGACTGTTGGGTCACTCCGCGCATGTCATACAACCCGTCGGTCCTCTCTCTCCGTGGTTCGTCTAGGTCACCCAGACCCTTCCTGTCGCTGTTGCGTGCCTTGTTCTATCCACTGCCGCCAACAGCGTGCTATGGCGATATCCGCACGACCGGTATGGCGTGCAATACGGCTATAAGACCATCCCGCTAGCCGGAGACCGACCGTGCGGCCCCTCTCGAACTCCTCCAAGTGCTCGAATTGCTTCCAAACTTTTCTCCGAGGCATACTTCACTTGCAAAGGATGCAACTAACACAACACCATGAGTCAGAATGGCAAGCACGCTCAATGAGACGACGTTATATAGCCAGTCAGGCACAGCGCTACGACCCCTCCTTGCTGGCGTCACATACGCGGCCGAGCGTGATACTTGAATCATTTGTTTCTCTCCTACCCACCAAGTTTCATTCTTGTCGGTTGCTTTCTTCTGGCTGTAACTGTTTTTTTGACGATGAGTGTATAAAAAGGAGTTCAGCGCGATCGGTTTACTTGTGTTCATTTGGCGTAGGTTTGAAAATGGGACACAGTGTGATTCAGTTTCTTCATATAATACTGTTTTTCTGCCGCAAGCGTAAAAACGCGATGCAAATGGGGGGGAGGTGTATTTTGTGCATTGTGAGTCTGCTTTTGTAAACGTGACTTTGTCGATATTGGTTTGCAAAGTTTCTTCGTGGAGATCGATTACTCACTTACCGATGAACCACGCACGCTCTGGTAGCAGGGTCACCTCAAACCGGTAAGCAAGGTAATCAAAGCATCAGGAATCGAAGTCCAGAGGGACGCCAGTGGCAACGCAGCTTTTATAAAATTTTAAGGGTAGCCTATGTGGCGAAAAATATTTCTAGGGCTCCTATTGCCTTATTTCGTTTTACAGCCAAGAAACACAGGGAATGGTTTCTAAACCCACAAATAGTACTGACCAATTTATCGTACCCACCCCCATCCCACCCATTCTCTTTCGCCGCAGGCTATCATCATTGTCCTCTATGTTAATGAATCTTTTTATAAGGAAATTCGTCATCTAAATAATAAAGGTAAGCAGCACTTGAAGATAATTATGGGAGATTTCAATGCAAAAAAAAAAAAAATAAGGCAAAGTCAACAGAATGAAACTTCAGTAGGTAAATTCGGTCTCGGCAATAGAAACCAGCGTGGAAATACTCTCGTTGAATTTGCAGAGGCAGAAGGGTTTTTCATCTTGAATTCCTTTTTCAAGAAAAAGCCACACAGGAAATGGACATGGAGACATCCAAATGGGATGACAAGTGAAATTGATTTTATTATGTGTAACAAAATATTCGTCATAGAAGACTGCAGTGTGCTAAACAAGTTCAACACAGGTAGTGACCATAGATTAGTGAGATGTAAGATGCACCTCAACACTAAACTCGAACGTGGCAAGCTCATAAGACAAACAAAATGTATTGACATAACCAACCTTCAAAAACACCATAATACCTTCAAGTTGGAACTGAAGAAAAGATTCTCTGCTTTAGAAGGCCTACCATCGGAAGAAGTGGATATTTCTGAAGTTAACAGAAAAGTAACCAAAGCTCTTATGGAAACAGCAACAAAATTAACTGGGTCTAAGAACAAGTTGCATGTGAACAAATTATCAGGAAAAAACAAAATGTTGATGCAAAAAAGAAGAGAGATGAGGACAACTAAAGAAGATGTGACTTCCAAAGTGGAATATATAGAGCTATGCAAGACAGTACGAAAAAGTATCACTGAAGACGTAAGGAAATTCAACTGTGAACTAGTGAGGAAAGCAATTGAAAACAACCAAAGCCTAAAGATAGCAAGGGGACATCTCAGTAAGGGAAGAAAACAGATTATGGCACTGAGAAAAGAAGATGGTTCTGTAACAAGAAATAGAGGCGAAATTTTGACAAGAGTGAAAGATTTCTACTCCAAATTATATGAAAGGGATGATACATGTACTCCAGACATCATGAAAGGTACCAGTACAAGAGTTCTTCCAGTCCTTCCAACAGAAGTTGCACATGCAATCAAGAACATGAAGCAGGGAAAAGCTCCAGGAGAAGATGGAGTTACTATAGACATAATACAAGAAGCAAGTGGAGAAATCGAAACAGTACTCGCCCAAATTTTCACTCGATGCCTTAATGAAGGGAAGATTTCTGAGAATTGGAACAACGCTACAATGATCCTGCTATATAAAAAAGGTGACATTGAGGATCTCAAGAACTACAGACCTATCAGCCTCCTATCAGTGGTTTATAAAATCTTCACTAAAGTTCTTTCACACCGCTTGAAGGTAACACTGGACATGTCTCAACCGAGAGAACAAGCTGGATTCAGGAGTGGCTACAGCACAATAGATCATATCCACGTACTGAGAGAACTAATTGAAAGAGCGAAGGAATATGAACTTCCATTGTGCATGGCTTTTATCGATTATGAAAAGCCTTTGATTCGGTGAAACCATCAGCAGTTACAATGGCTCTGAAATCCTGCGATATTGAAGATGCATACATTAATATTATTAATCACATCTATGAAAATGCAAGTGCAAAGATTCGGCTGTTTGAAAATAAAACACACATAAATATTGGAAAGGGAGTGAGACAAGGTGACACCATATCTCCGAAGCTCTTTAATGCAACATTGGAAAATGTCTTTCAATCACTGAACTGGGAAAACAAAGGGATAAAAATTAATGCAGATTATCTAACCCACCTTCGTTTTGCTGATAACGTAGTCATTTTTGCAACTACCCCATCAGAGCCGCAGAGTATGATTCAGGAACTTGCTGACAAGAGTAAAGAAGTGGGATTAAAAATGAACTTTCAGAAGACAAAAGTGATGTTCAATGCTTTTACAAGAAATGAAGATTTATCGATTGATGGAGAAAAGCTGGAGATAACAGACACATACGTTTATCTTGGACAGCAGATATCAAGTGAGGGTCACATTGATGAAGAAATTAATCGGCGTACAAAACTTGCCTGGAGAGCTTTTGGAAGAAACAGCATAATTTTCAAGAGCAATATGTCATTATGTCTTTAAAAAAAAGTGTTTGATCAATGCATCCTTCCAGTGCTTACGTATGGTGCAGAAACGTGGACCTTAACTAAAAGAGACATACAAAGGCTGCAGACAATTCAAACAGGCATGGAGAGGTGCATGCTTGGTGTTAACCAGGAGAGATAAGAAGAGGAACTCGTTTATCCGAAAAATGACAAGAGTGGAAGACATCATGATCAGAGTTAAATCCCTGAAATGGCAATGGGCTGGACATACTGCCAGAAGGACAGACCATCGATGGACAGCCGAAATTTTAGATTGGATTCCAAGGGACAGGAAAAGACCCAGAAGAAGACCACATGGGAGATGGGTGGAAGAAATTCGAAAGTATGCGGGAGTGACATGGAGGAGACTGGCACAAGACAGACCGTTGTGGAGGAAACTTGGGGAGACCTTCGTCCAGCAGGGGATTGATAATGGTTGAAAATGATGATGATGTTACTTGAATTTCATGAAGAGAAAAGAGGAATCACTATTGGAGGAAGAACAATACAAAGTATTAGATTTGCAGATGATCAAGCAATGTTAGCTAATACTGAAGATGATCTACAGTACATAATGCAAAAATTCGAAAGTGTATGCAAAAAATATGTAATGAAAATTAACACAAAGGAAAAAAAAAACGATGAGTTTCTCCGGGAAACCAGGAAATGTTGAGGTGATGACGAATGGAGATGATGTAGAGCAAATGAGACTATATAAATACCTCGGTTGTATAATCCAAGAAAATGGAAAATGTGACATGGTAATAAAAGAAAGAATTAATAAAGGAAAATAAACATTTTGCACTCACGGACAATGAAATTTGCGCATCTAGAAGAAAACATGCTACAACCGCGAGACTTCGCAAATTGCTACAGTGTGTGTTGGTATGCAAATGATTCACGTTTGGTGCGAGTGCGCCTGACCGTACACCCTGTGGTTGTGCTGCAAGCACGAACCGGCTGCCTTATAAACAGGCGTGTAGTCGATGCCCCATGAAGGCGAAAAGCACCGGCCGACAGAAGCAAGAGTACAGAGTCACAAGAAAGCGGATAGACGCTAGAGACGTTGATTTACTCAATTTACGGACTTTGAGAGAGAGGCCGGATTATCGGGCTGATAACAGCAGGGTAGTCGGCAGGCCGTATAGCCCGCCACGTGAATTGTTCTGACTATACCGTTTGACTGTGTTGGGAGCAGTGCACACGTGACGGCACTGCCACACGACGGAGCGGTTTCGGACTGCCCAGGATGATCACCGGTAGAGAGGATGGACGAATCGTGCGCCAGGCACGAACGGATCTCACGGGGAAGCGGTCCACAATACAAGCAGATGTAGCGGCTCCTGTGTGCCCATGAACCATTTTCCAACGCCCTTCGGAAGCGAATCTGCGATCCCAGCGCACCTATCGTGCGCTGCCACTAACACCGAAACATCGCCGGCTCCGTGTGCAGTGGTGCTAGGCCGGAGCGACGTGAAACGCCACAGGCTGGTGACGTTTGGTGTTAGCGATGAGTACCGCTTCGTTTTGGGGACAGGTGATCATCGTGTCCAAGTGTGGAGCTCCCCGGGTCGACAGCATAATCCCAACCTCGTATCGAGCGCCACACCTCCACCACTGCAGGCATTATGGTCTGGTGAGCTGTTGCCTACGATAGCCGATCAGCTTTAGTAGTGGTACGTGGATCATTGACGGGCCAGCGGTATGTGGATGAGATCCTACGGTCCCATGTGCTCCCATTCTTGGCCGGGATTGTAGATGCGCTATACCAGCAGAATAATGCCCGCCCGCACACGGCTCGGGTTGCCGAGGACTCCCAGACACTTCCATGGCCTGTCCGGTCCCCGGACATGTCCTCTATTGAGCATGTATGGAACCAGTTGAAACCCTGGCTGCCGCCGTGCCGCACTATCCAGGATATGTAGCACACCTTCCAACACGTGTGGGCCAGTCTGCCGCAGGACAACATCAGACATGTGATCGCCTCCATGCCGGACCGTATGGCAGCATGTATCGCCGCACGAGGAAGTGCGACGCGCTGTTTAAAAATCCGGACTGCGTGCCACAAGTCCCTCTGTAATTGTCCTGCAGCTCTGTTTGTGCCATCATTTGTTTGATTCATCTGTATCATTACGTCCACAAAATTTCAGTTCAATCTGATGCTTCCTTCTTGGTGCGCAAATTTCATTGTCCGTGAGTGTATAACAAGAAAAATTTGTTTATTCATAAATGTATAAAAATTTAGAGAAAAGGTTTATTAAGTGCTATGGAGTATAACTGTTTATGGGGCGGAAACGTGGAGAGTTGGGAAAGAAAGAAGCTAAAATGTTGGAGGCATTTGAAATGTGGTTATAGACAAGAACAGAAAAAATAAAGTGGATTGAAAAAATTACCGATGATGAAGTATTGCAAAGAGTTGAAGAGAAAGGAATTTACTGAAGAACATAAGAAAAAAATATAAATAACAGGATAGGAGATGTGTTAAGAGGAGACAACCTATTGAAAAAGTGATAGAAGGGAAAATTGAAGGAAAGCGACCAAGAGGAAGGTGACCACTAATGGTGCTTGATGATATAATGGGCACAGCAAGCTATCAAGAGTTGAAGGAGGAAGCAAGTGTCAGAAGAAACTGGAGGATGAGAACTTGCTGAGTTACGGTTGGACCTGTCAAGAGACAGAACACTAATGATGATGATACTTGAAAGAGACTGAAACATCTCATCTGTAAATTTTATCGGGAATGGGGGAGCCAAATGCATGCGTGCGTATGAAGTTCGGAAACATTTTCTCTAGGGAGAAGCTCACAAAGGAGCCCCGAAGATGGATTTTGCCTTAAGGTTGTGCTGTCTGGTGGACCCGATGAAGTTGACGACGACCGAATCAAATCTTTAATCGAAAGCAACCCACACTGTATGGCAAGAGTGGAGACACTGCACCCATTCAACCACACCGTGACATGGCATTTGACAAAGTTTAGAGATACGTGAATCGCCTTGTCATTTGGGTACCGCACGTTTTTAGTGAGAAAAAATGGAACTTGACTAGGATCTCCAGCCTCACAAGACTTTGCGTCTCGAGATTCCAGTCTCTACAGAACTCGCTCTAGGAACAGAACGTAGCTCCTTTGTAGGCCTGAAAAAAACACCTTGACTAATTATTTGTCCAAAAACCTGCATAGTTCTGAGTGGATGAAATCATTAAACTACCTGGTTTTAATAATGGTGCCCACATTATTAAAAAAAATTCAATGGTTTGTAAAAGTTTTGTCTTCCACTTTTTTCCATAAATGCGAAAAGTCATTTTGCAGAAATCATTATTTGCATAAACGCAGTCGTTTCACGTAATGTAGGTGGCTGTCAAACCTTGCATCCATTTTCTTCATTCAAATCTTTTACAGTGGATTAAAAATAATAAGGATAATTCAAAAAATGGTTAACATCGTGACTAAGTCGAAATGTGGAAGTAACATCCTATAACAACCATCATGTCGTGTTGCCTTACATAACCAAGCAGGATGGAGCTCATCCTGAGACAAACTCCTGTGTCTTGAGGATGATGATGCATGTGGATACAGTACTTTTTAAGTACATTGAGGCTTAGTAGTTGATGGTTGTAAGCTTGGTCTTAAAAAATCTAACGGTGAAGAACCTGGCGATCATGGAGAACTTTTAGGCCTTTTGAGTTTATTCACTCTATTTAACAACGGAGGCAATTCACACATGTGTTTCCGTGTGTGTGTTTCCGTGTGTTTCCGTGTGTGTGTGTGTGTGTGTGTGTGTGTGTGTGTGTGTGTGTGTGTGTGTGTGTGTGTGTGTAATCGCAGGCATCTGGCTATTCGTCCGAGATGGGTCTGGGTGGATGTTGTGTTTGTCACAAGGCACTGACTCTCTCCCTTTGCTGGAACCAGTGGCCCCAAATTAGGGACGTGCGACTGCATGTTGCCCGTCTCTCTCACTCATCCCCCCCCCCCCAAAGGAAAAGAAATCTGCTTTATATTTCCCATAGGCTTTCGTAGTTTCATATGTAAAAACTCTTCAGTGACGTTAGACTATTCTAGTAACTGAGGAATATTTTTCTCCACTCCGTAATTTTTGTTCGCATTTTCGTGGGTATTACTAGAAAATGTAATTAAAGCTGCAAATGCGAAGAATTCCTGTTTTGCTAAAACTATTTATAGAAATCCAGTGATCTGTACACTGTGGTGTCACTTAACATCTTCCAGTGTCTGTTACGTAGTCATTTGGGGGGAGTTCTTGTTTGTGGAATGGTCTGTATGTAATTACAGGGCTCTTACTGCTCTTATAAAATCTTAAAAGTTCTTAATTTTTTAACAAAAATTCCAAAAGGTACTTAACAAGTACTTATTTTTCATAAGTGACTGCACTAAATCCATAGCCCCCCCCCCGGTGGCGCAGTGATCTAAGGCGCTGGCCTCTGATCATTCGTCCGAAAGGGGTCCGGGTTCGAATCCCGGTGAGGCATGGATGTTGTGTTTGTCTTACGGCACTGGCTCTCTCCCTTCCCTGGAACCAGTGACCCTAAATTAGGGACGGGCGACTGCATATAGCCCATTGAGTTGCTCACGGTGGTCGTTAAACCTCCAATCAAAAAAAAAAAAAAAAAATCCATAAGTTATGATGTAATGCCCAGAACTTTTGCATCTGGCTGATGGTGATGTCACCTGGTGTCTGCTGAAATCCCGTGGAAAATCATGAGGCAGTATGAAATAAGTAATTTGCAGAAAAAAGTGAAGGACCACACATGGGCTGTCTGAATAAATACACATCCAGCAGGTTGTGCCGTACAAACCCCGTGACGATATCTGGGAATGGATATTTCTTTTACCTTTGTATTTCTCCTTTTTGTATGATATATGCAAATGACAATTACTCAGTTATACCATGAGAAAATTAAGCGTAAAATTGAAGTCTTGGACACATAATTTTGTCTTTGGTTTTGCGATTTAAACCATGAAATCGTTATGTGCTGAATTTAGATCTCGAACTCAACTTTAAACAGTTTTGTAATTTCTGTACTTTGTGTGTGCATGAGCGATTATTCTGTCAGACAGGAAAACTAATTTGACCAGCAGAACTGTCTTTGAAAATGCAGAAGTTCATATTTACCACATCCACTGCTTTAAATTATATGAAAAAATATTGCAAAAATCATCAGCATACTTCAGTTTGCATAGTTGAGTCATGCGTACATATTTCATTGTTGCGCATGCAGTTGGTAAAGTCCTTAAAGAAATTGGAGGGCAGGGCTGCTTAAAAGTCCTTAAGGGAGCTCGGTACGTATTATGGGCACAAAATTCAATTTTTGTGTTATTTTATATTTCCATTGCATGAATCACTGGCTTTAATTTGACATCTCATTTGTACTTATACTACTGATACAACAAAAGTTATGGCCATAAATGTGAGTATATCAGGCGGTTTTTCGCGCTTTGCCCTCATTTGGTACCAACGAGCGGAAGCGAAAAATGAATAGTATAATTATGATGACCATTCGCACCTGCCCGAAGCCATCATGAATAAAATAAAGCCCATATTTCAGGATCTACCTAACCCTGCACTGTTGAAAAAATGCCTGCATGGGGAAAATCAAAACCACAACGAATCTGTGAATATGGTCATTTGGCCAAGAGTACCGAAAACTGCATCTGTAGGGTTTCGTACTATGGTCTTTGCAGTGTATGATGCCATCCTAAAGTTTAACAAAGGGAATACAATATCTAGATGCATGGTTTTGCAACAGCTTGGGATCATTGTCAGCAAGAATACGGGATCAGCTCGATAGCCTGCGGGTGAGAATGGGTGAGCATATGTTGTCCACACTCCAAAAAAAGCTAGACAACAGCGGGAAAGTGCCAAGAGAAAGCTTCAAGAGGCGTTCCAAGAAAAAGAGGGACCGGATAATCCCTCATATGGTGCTGGAATGCACAGAATCTACTGTTGTATGGTAAGCGTTAGCTCAATAAACTTCAATTGCATATTTCCGAGAGTTGTATTTTTGAACATTAATGACCCGTTTTCTTAGAACATATAAAAGATACTGCTTCGAGATTTGTACCACAGTTTTGTCTCTTGTATCTACAGACTTTAACACAAGATTTTTATAATGTGATGTTTTGGTATACTTTTATACATTTTTATGTAATTTTTACGACGTTTTTAGTGGTTCTTGAAATAAAAATCACACAATGAACAACTAAAATTAATTTTAAGAAAGCCTTGTGCTAAAGTGTGTAACAGTATGTAAAGAACAACCCCTAAAAATTGCATCCACTTTCCAGTGGTTCCTGAGATAACGGGTCTTCAATATGTTACAATTAACATGGCCGAGATACAACCTACCGAACCCCCTTAAGAGGTCCTTATTTCTTGTATGAGTAAAGGAGTGAAACTCCTAAATTAGCAAACAATCCTGCATATTAGCGGCACAAAATTTCGGACCTGTGGTGTAGGAGCGGTTTTCTCTTTGATTGTACACTGAATGCACAATAATCCTGGTGGCCAGAAAATTCCTGTGAAAAAAACCGTTATGTGCAAATCAAGAATCACATCGTTAAAGTAAATCCGACAAAAAATTTGTATGAACTGCGGTTCTTGCACTTATCTAGTTCACGAACTTCTCTGAATAGGAAGAGAATTTCAGTAATTTTCAGATTTTCTTTTTGCGGAAGCGACAAGATTTCGTTTTAATTTCTCATGTTAGCAGCTTATTACACTATCGTGAAGTCACCGAAATGACAGTGGATATACTGATTGTTGTTCTAGTCGAAATTGCCATTGAGTACCCGAATAATGAACGAAATGAAATGGCGTTTCGTTGTGTTTTCTTCCGTGGAATTTCATGTATTATAACTGGATAAATCATTCACGATCTGAAGTTCTATATATAGTACCCCTTGTATATGGCAATAAACTGAAAGGGCCATGCTTATGCTACATTTTTTAGCTAGTCTTTTGTAAAAAAGATCAAGCTCTTTTTTCTTTTTTTTTCCGAAGCCCAACTTTGCTGCTAGAGGGCGTAAATACAGGTGATATCGAATTCAAAATACATTTTTATCCATATATTTGATGAAGAAATTAATCGGCGTACAAAACTTGCCTGGAGAGCTTTTGGAAGAAACAGCATAATTTTCAAGAGCAATATGCCATTATGTCATAAAATAAAAGTGTTTGATCAATGCATCCTTCCAGTGCTTACGTATGGTGCAGAGACGTGGACCTTAACTAAAAGAGACATACAAAGGCTGCAGACAACTCAAACAGGCATGGAGAGGTGCATACTTGGTGTAACCAGAAGAAATAAGAAGAGGAACTCGTGGATCCGAAAAATGACAAGAGTGGAAGACATCATGATCAAAATTAAATCCCTGAAATGGCAATGGGCTGGACATACTGCCAGAAGGACAGACCATCGATGGACAGCCGAAATTTTAGATTGGATTCCAAGGGACAGGAACAGACCCAGAAGAAGACCACATGGAAGATGGGTGGATGAAATTCGAAAGTATGCTGGAGTGACATGGAGGAGACTGGCACAAGACAGACCGTTGTGGAGGAAACTTGGGGAGACCTTCGTCCAGCAGTGGATTGATAATGGTTGACAATGATGATGATGAAGATGATGATTTGCTTCTAAACATCCGATTGAAAAAATTATTTTACCTTGCTATTCTATTCTATTTATGTCGAAGACTATTTTAGGTGCAGTCACTTTTTCAAGTTATACGCATAGATTTTCCGCTAGGGAGCGTAAAAGTAAATTGCGTTTCCCCCGATATCTCTGCTTCTAAAACTCAGATTTGAAAAATTCTTCCTGCATCGGAAACAGCTCCTCATGGGAAATGCTTTGCACATAATTCCTAATTTTTGATAAAGAATGGTTTGGTCACCAGGGGGGCGTAGGCGTTTATTTCTGCTTCTGATGTATTTGCAGCAAAATCTGAGCTTCTGAAATCTCGATTGAAAAAATTATTTTGTGGATCGAACCCGCTTACCTCGAAAAATCTTTTCAGAATACTTTCTTTTTAAAATAATGCATAGTTTTTCCGCCAGGGATGGTAAATGTATATCTCATTTTTGTCAATATCTGTGCTTGTAAGAGTCGGATTTGAGAAATTATTTCTTTTAAAGAGCCGTTTCTGCTGTGAAATCTATCTTGTATAATTTCAAGTTGTTGTTACCGCACAAGTTTGCCACTAGAGGGAGTAAGTTCACGTTTCGGTTTACAGCAATATTTGCGAGTCTAAGAACCCGATTAAAAAATTCCTTTTCGGTCAGATACTACTAATTATGAAAACTCTTTCTGTTTATTTTCTTCCCAAAACATGCGTAATTTCGGCGATAGGGGCGTCAACGTTTAATATGTTTTTCTTAATACCTTTTTTTCTAAATGTGCGATTTAAAAAATTATTTGAGCACTGGATGCCATTTGCCTTGTGGAACACTTTAATTTCAGTGTTTGAGGAGTTTTGTCTTTCACAGTTCTGTAGCTAGGTGGTGTTTTTGCAACTGTATCTCCGCTTCTAAAAACCCTATTGAGAAATTTCATTTTCACAGTAAGCCATTTTCTGCTATAGAGATGTGGAGCATCATCCTCTTTAAATAATGCACAGATTTCCTTTCTTGGGGATGAAAGTTCAAAACCTTTTTCTCGCCATCTCCATACCCGGGGGACTTACCTGAAAAGGTATTGTTTCTTAGCATAGCGTTTTCCATGAAGAATATTTTTCGCCTATTTTTCAGTTTTCCCATTATGTGCAATTCTTCTTCTAGAATGCGTAGAGTTGTATCATGTTTACTTCTATGTTTCATATTTTAACTGTTCGATTTGAAAATGTGCTTGTTACCGGTAGCTTCCTAGTGCTATGAGAAAGTTTTTGTGCACCATTTGCTAATTTTCGTAACACGCTTTTTCAGCCGCTGGTGGAAGTAAGTAGCTGTTGTCATTTCTGGGTGCTTTATCTATTGTAGAAATCTGGTTAAGGGTTTTCTAACTGGTTGCATTGACTTTGAATAACCTTGATAAATTTAATTCGCGTCAGAAGGAAATCAAAAGACGTCCTCATAACAAACGAAAATTCGGTGTCATCTTTTTATTTTTAGCAAGCCTTTTGTGAAAAAAGATCGTGCTTATGTTATTAGTTTGTCCGTCCGTCCGTGGAAAAATCTCTGCAACTATTAGTCCGATTTGAAAAATTCTTTTTGCATTGAAAACGTTGAAATGCGCGAATAATGATCCTTCATTTCGTTTTTGTTTTTACAATGTACAATTTCGCCGCTAAACGGCATAAACGCAGGTGTTATCGATTTCAAAATACATTTTATTCCATATATTTGCTTCTAAATATCCGATCGAAAAAATTAATTTACCTTTCGATTCCATTTATGTCGAAGAGTATTTTAGGTATATTAACTTTTTTAAGTTACGCGCAGAATTTCCGCTAGGGGGTGTAAAGATAAATTGCGTTTTCCCCGTTATCTGTACTTCTGAAACTCGGATTTGAAAAAAAAAAAAAAGAATCTTCAGCGGATACAGACCCCGATGGGAAATCTTTTACATATAATTCCTAATTTTTGGTGAAGAATTGTTTGGCCACCAGAGGGCGTAAACGATGGTTTGTTTGGTTGCGTTGGAGGGATAGTTCGGTTGATTAAATTGTATTATTTTTTATTGCTGTGATATAACCAAAGAACTACTCCACCTTGAAATAATTATTACAATCATATTAGAAAACGCAATAATTTATTACATAAAAAGACAGGAGCTCTTCACTTCACAGCTCACCACAACCTCTCTTTACGGAGTCTAATCGTGGAGTCGCGCTGTTACGTCATACACAGTCTGCAATGCGGTGCGCATCTGGCGCCATCTGTTAATCAAAATTGTATGTAAAAAGATTGGGAATTACAAAAAATTGTACAACAAATTTCTCCTCCCCCCATTTTCAATCTGTAGTCACTTGCAACAATTCTAAGAGTTCTTATACCACATTTAAATGTCTTAGGTAATAGTTAAGTTTCGATTTGCTCAAATGCTTAGCAAGAAAGATTTTTATCTGTAGTCACATACTGAAGACAAAATATCTTATCTCTGAGTTTCTCATTAATGAAACTTACCTGTCCCACCATATTATTTGATTTAGGTGACGTACATCCACTGTTTCCTAAAAAAATTGCTGACTGGTTGTCACAATGTATAATTGAACTTCGGAATCCTTTTCCAGTGAGTTCTTGTACGTGTTCTTGTACATTGATTCCACTGATTACAGCAGTCTTCATGGCCTCGACGACTGCTGTAATTTCTGCATCACATGTCGAAAGTGAAACTGTGGTTTGTGTTCTTGAAGTCCAGCTGATGAGATTTGGTCCCAGTAGGTATAGGTATCCACTTACTGATCTTTGCCCATTTTGTTTTCCACATTTCCATGACGCATCACTGTAGCATTCCAGTTTTGGATCACCTAGGGTAAATACCAAACAGTAATGTTTTATTCCTTTTAAGTGTCTTAGAACACGCTTGAGTGCTTGCATATGTATTTCTCGTTTGTCCTTAGTAAATTTTGATAGAGCTGTTATTGGATAAGCTATATCTGGTCTTGTTTTTGTAGCAAGATACATAAGTGATCGTAAGAGTTCTTGGTATTTTTTAACATCACATCCTTTTGATTCTTCATATTTCTCCAGGTCTTGATTTAAGTCAAGTGGTGTAGTTACAGGATTGCAATTTTCCGTACTATATCATTTCAGAATTTCTTCGATAAAGATTTGTTGTTTAATAGTGATCTGTCCTTCCTTCTGAATGATTTCCATCCCTAGAACATTGCTTGTATCATCACTTTTTTTAGCTTGAATCTTCTGCTGTTTTTTTCAGTTACCTCTTTTAGTATTTCATTATCTGAACTAATAACAATCGTGTCATTTTTTTCTCTGAACTAATAACAATCATGTCATTTACATATGTACCTAAAAATAATTTTGAGTTACCTTTATTATAGCTAAAAGTACACTTGTCAGATTTGAATTTTTAAATCCACATTTTACCAGTTAGTTTCTGATAGTCTGGAACCATGTTCTTCCACTTTGTTTTAGCCCATGTGTGCCTTGTTTAACTTGCACACTAGACTTTTGCTTACCTGTGTATTTCCAAAGCAAGGAGGTTGTTCCATATATATCCTATCCTCTAATTTTGCATACAAGAAAGGAATTTCTACATCATAATGGTGTATTTGCCATTTTTTCATAGCTGCAAAAGCAATTAAGCATCGAAAACTGTCTGCTTTCATTACTGGTGAAAATGTTTCGTTGTAGTCTTTCCCAAACCTTTGAGAACATCCTAGTGCAACAATCTTTGCCTTGTATGTTTTGTTTCCTGATTTCTTTCTCCTTTTACTGAATACCCATTTACATCTTATAGGCTTTACACCTTCAGGTAAATTTATTATATCCCATACTTCATGAGCCGTGAGAGAATTTATTTCTGTCTCCATTTCTTCTTTCCACTTGTCTGCATCAGGCATTTGCATGGCCTCTTCAAATCATTTCGGTATGCAGCACTGACTTTCAACTTTAAGAATCTCATCATGAGGATTGTAATCCGGATCTTTTGCTGTGTCGTCTTCATCTGAAGATTCATAATAGTTTTTAAGCTTTGCTTTTGAGGTCTTAGATATGGTCTCTCCTCTTCTACAGCAATTCTTTGAGGCTTATCTTCACTTTTTTCAGTGATTTCCAATTGTGGTTCGTAGATGATTTTCTCATCTTGCTCATTTACTTCTATTTTTTCATCATCATCATCAAGCACCTCTTGAAATTTTTTATCATTTCCACTGAAGTCTAACATTTCACAATCTTGAATTTTAAATTTTGCCGTTTCCAACATTTAGCTTCCTTTTTTGTCTTCCAAGAATTTTATATCTCTAGATTCTACAACAGTATTTTTATTGGATCATAGATACGGTAGGCTTTCCTATTACTTGAGTATTCCATAAAAATTCCGGGTGATGTTTTGGGTTAGAGTTTTCCTCTTTCACATGGTTCGTACGCTCCTTGAAAAGTCCATGAAAAATAAAAGTTCATTTTCAAGTCCTTGAAAAAGTCTAAGACTGTAAATAGTACTTGAAAAAAAAATGTGTTTTTTAAATATTGGTGTAAAAGAGTATATGTAAAATAATTGTTTGTGCTAAAATGTTGCATAGGATATTTCTGTGTAGTTCTTATAAAAACACCAAGCTGATCAAATAACGCTGAACTTGCGTTCGACCCAGGAGAATGCGTTGAACGCAAGTACCTTGGCTATGGACATCGCTACAGAGAAAAACGTCAGCCATGGGAGTAACATAAGTGGAATGATGTATTCACGAATTATGATGGACCAACATTTCGTTGACTCAGGTTAAGGAGCGTTCTTGCTGGAGGGTGGAACTTCTAGGAATTGCTTGTTCTTCATGTGTGGACTCTTCACCTCCTGGCTTTATCAAAAATAATAAGTTAAAGCAAACAATAAATATCATACCAGCAGATGAATGCAAAAATAATGTACCTCTCAAAACATCCCCCAAAATAAAATGATTTTGAAAAACATCGAAACAGAGGGGCAGTTCAAAGTTAATAAAAGAAACCAACAGGGGAGCAGGGAGTAACAGGTTGGTCACTGAAGGTGTGCCCACCTCAGCTAGGTTTAATGGTTTGAACTTGCTAAAATGCCTACCTACTGACCGACCAACTACACACGAGTCCTTGAAAAGTGCTACAATTTATTTTGCTTTGAAGAGTACGAACCTTGTTTCATGCTTTGGAATCCAGTAGTAAGCTGTACATCGAAAGATTCGCATATGACCCACAGTAGCGTTTTTTTCCTGAAAATTTTTCTTCTAGAGTTACTGTGTCATTTTTCTTTGCAGGAGTCCTGTTTTTTATGTAGGTGAAAGTGTTAGTTGGCTCTGCCCAAAATTTCATTGGAAGTTTTGAGCCTATCAGTAATGCTGTTGTACCTTCAATTAGTGATCTGTTGGCTCTTTCACAAATACCATTTTTTTTTGTGGTATGTAGACTGTAGTCAACTGGTGTTCAATACCCTTTGCCTTAAAATATTCTACAGCTTGTTTAGAAAGAAATTCTGAACCATTGTCAGATCTTATTCTTCTTATTTTTGCATTCATAGTGTTTTCAATTTGTTGAATAAAAGTAAACAATTTCGCTAGTGTTTAATTTTTGTTCTTTAAAAAATGTGTAAAATTTTTTTCTAAAATAGTCATCTGCAATAGTTAATATATAACTTGCACCTCCGATTGACTTCTTACGAATTGGACCAATTAAATCAATATGTAAAAGATCAAGTGGTTTAGTTGATTGAATTTCTTGCACACGTTTGAAGGGTTTTCTGGAATATTTTGCTTGAATACAGGTTTCACAAGATCCAAGGTTTGTAATTTTTCCATCAAGTTTCTTACCGTTTCAGAAGTGTTTTCATTTGGTTCATGTATGTTTCATTTACAAGTCGTTCATGCCAATTTTTCTAAGTAATTTTCCCTATTTTCATAATTACAGATTTGTTACTCACATCATCTTCACAGTTTACCACAAAAAAGCCGTATACTCTACTAGCGTTTAATAGGTTTTCCCCATTTTCCATAATATGGCCACCATTCGAGTCGAAAATTACTTCTTGGTTATCCTCGACCAATTTATTAACCGATATAAAGTTTCCTGAAAGCTGAGGAACATACACTAGTGTGCAAAAATTAAGGACGAAGAGGAGAAATTAGCATAACAGCGGAACGAGCAGGCAGAACGGACCGAAAGACCACTCAGGAGATAGACTAGGGTCCAGTACGGTAGGGCATGCGCATATATGCAGCATGACGTAGGGGGGCGTGGAGTGTCGAAAGGGTAATAAAGCACACAGGCGGTGTACGCTCAACAATTCGGTGAAAGCTATTGCACGGTGTACATCGGTTTGAACGACGTCGAGTTGCTGCCACTGTGTGATATGGCCAACAGGCAATCCAGTAGACGACATCTGGATGACTTTGAGAAGTTGGAAGAAGGTCGAAGTGTGACTATTGTGGCCGAGGAGTTCGAAATCGCTCACAGCATCGTTTCACGAGCTTGGAGAGCATTTCAAACGACAGGAACAGCTGTTCGAGAGTTTAGCAGTGGTCGTCCACGAGCAACCACGGCGGCGGACGACAGGTATATTGTCCTACAAGCGAGAAGAGACAGACGGCAGACAGCGGGAGAAATTGCAAGGCATATGCAACAGACAACTGGACGTCCGTTATCACGTTTTACCGTAGTCAGGGGGCTGCACAAAGGTGGTCTATTTGCACGACGACCGGTACGATGTGTTTCATTAACGCCTGCTCATCGGATACGGCGGTTTCTGTGGTGCCGGAACACAAGAAGTGGACACATCAGCAATGGGGTCGAGTTCTCTTTACGGATGAGAGCCGATTCAGTCTGACGAGCGATTCTGGACGTATACACATCTGGAGAGAGCAGGAAACACGCAATCACACCTACTACATAATCGAAAGGGACCGGCTTGTAGGTGGCGGAGTTCTTGTTTGGGGCGGTATCATGATTGGTAGCCGTACTGACTTCCACATCTTCCAAGCAGGTTCAGTTACTGGTGTCCGCTATACCGAGGTTCTGCCTCACGTGCGTCTGTTTAGAGGTTCTGTGGGTCCTGAGTTCCTCTTCATGGACGACAACGCTACACCTCATCGTACAGTGGCTGTTGGAGAGTGAAGATGTTCAACGCATGGATTGGCCCGCAAGGTCCCCGGACCTAATTCCAATCGAACACGTGTGGGACCTTCTCGGAAGACGCTTGGCAGCACGTCACCAGCCGCCAGCAACGATTCCGCAATTGCGATTGGCGCTACAAGAGGAATGGGCCGCGATGCCTCAACAGCTCCTGGACAACCTCGTCCTCAGCATGAACAGACGTTGTAAATCCTGCAACGCAATTAGGGGTGATCTCCCCTACTAAAGACTGGATTTTTCTTGACAGCCGCCTGTCACATGGACGTTTGTCTTCTGCCCAGTTGTACTCGAAGCTACCTTTTCAATAAAGTGCGTTTGTATCCTTTGGATTCCTTGTTTGGACGGTTTAGCTCTCTTGTCCCATATTCTTACATCTTGGGGATCTTATGGTATATGATTTGAGTCGATGTGGAGCACTTCTGCACGACGTTACATTCGAAAAACCGTCTCGTCCTTAATTTTTGTACGCCAGTGTATAAAACATCTTTCATTAATAGGGTTTTATTATTTTCAGTTTTTACAATAATTTTTCAGTGCCCATAGTCAATGCATGTAAAATCGAATTGTCTACCAGTTTTATTAACCTGGTATCTTCTTTTACACTGGTTATCCACTTTCAATTAGATGTCATATGTGATGTAACCCCACTGTCCAAAATTCATTAGTTTTCTGAATATTTTTCTGGTTTTTCTGTCTTGACTGTCGGAACTGTGTGACCCTTATTTGTTACATCATCTATAACATTCGCCTTTTGATGTCTTGGATAAAACATTCCCCTATGAGAATGTTGAACAGGGTTCCCTTTTTTCACTTCCCTTCCTTTGTTAGCTGGATTGTGCTAACACTTAGCAGCTTTATGATTAGGCTTAGAGCAAATATGGCATATGATTTTCTTTAAATGTGCATTTTGTCTGGGATAATATGAAAGCATTTCTCAATAATTTACTCTATATGCTGAGGAATCATAAGCATTTAGGGTATGCTCATTTCTTTCATGATAAGCCTTAAAAATTGTACGTGCATCAGCCATCGTAGCACCTTCAAAATTATCAAAATGCATTGCTATGAAGTTATATTTACCTGGTTAACCCCTAATTAGTACATCGATAAGTTCTTGGTCATCAATATCTACCCCTAATATTTGTGCCGTTTCGACAGTTTTTCAGCTCTTAATAAATAATTAATCCTACCAATTTTTTTCATTCGCTCCCATTGAAATTCCAGAAATATCATTTTCTAGCTTCTACCATCCTGCGTTTTGATCGCCTTCATGACGCGTATGTAGGGATTGCCAAATATGTTTACTAGTTTCTCAAGTTAAAACTAAAGCAACTTGTGTGTCTGACATAGAACATGTTATAATTCCTTTTGCCTGAGCGTCCCTCTTTTTCCATATAGCCTTTTCAGCTACGTCTTTTGGAGGATCTTCAGTTAAAACACTAAGTCCTTACTTTCCAGAATACATAAAATTCTGTATTTCCATGACGTAAAGTTTTTTCCATCAAATTTTGAAAGTTGTGTGTTTTCCATCATCTTAAGGTGAATTTATTTCTATATTGTAAATCAACGGCTCTTGTGTTTTCCACTCAGCGAAAAAGTTGTAGCACTTTTTTTATTTTGGCAACAAAATATATGTTCTTACCATTTCAGTAAGTTATCCTCGCTTGCCTAACACCATTAGCAGCACTAAACGTAACGACTTCTGAACCGAAAGTAAACATGGAGGAATTGAACTTCTCTTCGAAGAACAAAGGTGGACATGGCGCAGGCTTGTTCAATCTGCTTCATGTCCGCACACTGTTTTCGCTGCTGGGCCCCATAACCCACTGATGGTTGTTTGGTTGCGCAATGGTATGTTGGAGGGATGGTTCGGTTGATTAAATTGTATTATTTCTTACTGCTGTCGTATAACCAAAGAACTACTCCACCTTGAAGTACTTGTTACAATCCCATTAGAAAACACAACAATTTATTACATAAAAAGACACGAGCTCTTCACTTAACAATTCACCACAACCTCTCTTTACGGAAGCTAATCGTGGAGTCGCGCTGTTACGTTACGTCATACACAGAATCTGCAGTGCGTTGCGCATCTGGCAATTCAAATTGTATGTAAAAAGATTGAGAATTACAAAAAAAATGTACAACAGTAAGTGTTAATACAAATTTTGAAGATGACAATCCGATTTTTGGCGTAAATGTGACAAGGATGGTAAGTCAGATAATATCCGAAAACTTGAAAATTTTCATCGTCTTGGAGCGGGACTCGAACCCGCGTCTCCCAGAAAACGCCTAGGTATGCTAACCACTACACCACCCAGAACTTTATTAAATTCAAATTGATCGGAAACTTGAAACTTGGTCGTTCTGGGTGGTGTAGTGGTTAGCATACCTAGGCGTTTTCTGGGAGACGCCGGTTCGAGTCCCGCTCCAGGACGATGAAAATTTTCAAGTTTTCGGATATTATCTGACTTACCATCCTTGTCACATTTACGCCAAAAATCGGATTGTCATCTTCAAAATTTGTATTATATGGCGTAATCCCGTATTTCTTTTATGAGTAAGTGTTAATTTCTGCTTCTGTTGTATTTGCCACAAAATCTGAGCTTCCAAAATCTTGATTGAAAAACTTCTTTCGCAGACCGATGCCACTCACGTCAAAAAACCTTTTCGGATTGTTTTCTGCTTATAATGTTGCATTGTTTCTCCTCTAGGGGTCGTAGATGTATACTTTATTTTTGTCAATATCTCTGCTTCTAATGGTCCTATTTGAAAAATTCTTTCTTTACTTGATAGTTTCCCGTTCGACATGTTTTTCATATAATTTAAACATTTTCAAGTAATTCATGGACTTCCCGTTAGGGTGCATAAATGGCAAATTGCGTATCCCCCGATATCTCTGCTTCTAAAACTCCGATTTGGAAAAAAATTCCGCACCGGATACAGCTCCTGATGGGAAATCTTTTGCATATAATTTTGGATTTTTAGTAGAAAATAGTTGGCCACCAGGGGGCGTAAATCTTAATTTCCGCTTCTGATGTATTTGCAGCAAAATCTGAGCTTCTAAAATCTCGATTAATAAAAATTCGTTTGTGGACTGATACTACTCACATCGATAAACCTTTTCGGAATATTTTCTTCATAAAATAATGCATGGTTTCTCCGCCATGGGGCGTAGATGTACACTGAAGTGCCAGAAAAACTGATACAGATGAGCTTATGCAAAATGCTATGTATTTTGCATAAGACGAGCTTATGCATGTTGCTATGTATTTTGCATAAGCAAAATACATACCAACATCGCCTATGCGCGTACTCGGTTGCGTCCGCCAGTGCGTATATAAAGCGATAGACATCCTTGCTAGCTGTCAGAGCTGTTTTCGGCATGAGAATGATAAGTAATAACGATTTAAGCAATTTTCAACGCGGTGTCATAGTTGGCGCTCGTGAGATGGGCCATAGTATTTCGGGGGTAGAAACGAAGTTCGGATTTTCACGGACGACCATTGCAAGGGTGTACCGTGGCTACAAGAATTCCGGCAAAACCTCCAACCTACGATACCACTGTGGCCGTAAAAAGACATGGGGTGAACGTGAACATCGTCGGCTGTCAAGAATCGTTTCACGTGAAACTCTCGCAGGTATCATCGGAATTCAATGCTGGAGCCTCAACAAGCATCAGCGTCAGGACTGTGCAACGTACCCTGCACGATATGGGCTTTGGGAGCCGACGCTCAACTAGAGTCCCCTTGATGGGTGCACGACACAGAGCTATGCGCCTCGCTTGGGCACGGCAACGCCGCCACTGGACACTTGATGACTGCAAACAAGTAGCCTGGTCTGACGAGTCGCGTTTCCAACTGTATCGGGCAGATGCAAGGATTCGTGTGTGGCGCAAACCCCGTGAAGCCATGGATCCCGCCTGTCAACAGGGAACTGTACCAGCTGATGGGGGTCCGTAATGGAATGGTATGGGGTGTGTTTAGCTGGACTTCACTGAGACGACTGGTACGTCTACAAACGTCTGTGACCGGCCAATGGTATGTGCGCATCCTTTCTGACGAGATACACCCGTTCATGTTCTGCATTTATACTGATGGGTTGGTCCTGTTCCAACAGACCAATGCATCTCCACACAAGTGCCGGGACGCCACATTATGGTTAGAGGAGCATTCATCTGAGTTTGGGGTGTTGCCATTTCCACCCAAGTCCCCAGATCTGAACGTGATAGAAGACATTTTGGATGCCATGCAACGAGCTGTCGAACACAGGAATCCGAGACCTCGGAATACACCCGAATTGTGGAACGCTCTGCAGGAAGTATGGTGTGCATTGCCTACAGCATATTTCCAGAAGCTAGTGGAGTCCATGCCCCGTCGTATTTCTGCAGTCCTGTGCTCTCTTGGGAGACCTACCAAGTGTTAGAGTGGTGTACCAGTATTCCTGGCACTTCAGTGTATATCTTTTGTCGATATCTCTGCTTCTAAGATACCGATTTGAAAAATTCATTCTTTGTTGGATAGCGCTTCCGGTGCGAAATGTATTTCATATGATTTCAAAAAATTTAAGTAACTCATGGACTTTTCGCTAGGTGGCGTTAAGGTAAATTGCGTTTCCCCCGATATTTCTGCTTCTAAAACTCCTATTTGAAAAATTCTTCCTGTATCGCATACAGCTCCGAATGAGAAATGTTTTTAATATAATTTCTAATTTTTGGTAAAGAATGGTTTGGCCATCATGTGGCGTAAGTATTAGTTTCTGCTTCTGATGTATTTGCAGCAAAATCTGAGCTCCTGAAAACTCGATTGAAAATATTCTTTCGTGGGGCGATAACGCTCACATCGAAAAACCTGTTGAAAAGTTTCTTCTTAAAATAATACATACATGATTTTTCCGCCAGGGGCGTAGATGCATATATTATATTTGTCGATATCTCTGCTTCTAAGAGTCCGATTTGAAAAATTATTTCTGTGATGCAGAGAGTTTCCGCGGCGAAATGTTTTTCATATAATTTAAAAAATTTCTTAACGCACAAGTCTGCAACCAGAGGGCGTAAGTTTACGATTCCGTGTACAGCAATATCTGCGGGATTAAAAACCAAATTGAAAAACTTCTTTCTTCCGTCAGATACTACTGTTTTCCATACCGGTTTCATTGACTTTGAATAGCTTTGATAAATTTAATTCGCGTCAGAATGGATTAAAAAGACGTGCTCATTAAACCCGAAAATTCGGTGTCATCTTTTTAGCACATCTTTTGTAAAATAAGTTCGTGCTTCTGTTATCGGTTTGTCCGTCCGTCCGTCCCCACGGTATCTCTGCAACTATTTAGTCCGATTTGAAAAAGTCTTTTTGCATTCGGAAACTTGAAATATGCGAATGATGATCCTTCATTTCGTTTTTTTTTTTACGATGTACAATTTTGCCGCTAGGGGCGTAAATGCAGATGATGTCGAATTCAAAATTACGTTTTAATCCACATATATTCTTCTAAACATCCGATTGAAATTTTTTTTTATTTTTCGATTCCATTTATGTCGAAGAGTGTTATAGTTTCCTTTTCAAATTACGCATAGATTTTCCGCTAGAAGGCGTAAAAGTAAATTACATTTTTCGCGATAACTCTTCTCCTAAAACTCCGATTTGAAAAATCTTTTTTCAGCGGATACATCTCCTTCTGGAAAATCTTTTGCATATAATTTCGAATTTTTGGTAAAGAATACTTTGGCCACCAGGGGGCGTAAGTGTTAATTTTTGCTTCTGATGTATTTGCCATAAAATCTGAGTTTCTAAAATATCGATTAAAAAAATTCTTTCGTGGACTGATGCCACTCACATCGATAAACCTTTTCGGAATATTTTCTTCCTAAAATATCCCACAGTTTCTCCGCCAGGGGGCGTAGATGTATATCTTATTTTTGTGAATATCTCTACTTCTAGAAGTATGATTTGAAAAATTCCTTCTTTGTTGGATAGTGTTTTCCGTGTGACATGTTTTTCATATAGTTTCAAAATTTTCAAGTAATTCATAGACTTTCCGCTAGAGGTCGTAACGGTAAATTGCATTTCGCCCTATATCTCTGCTTCTAAATCTCCGATTTGAAAAATTCTTTCTGCACCGGATACAGCTCCTAATGGGGAATCGTTTGCACATAATTTCTAATTTTTGTAAAAAAAAATGGTTTCGCCACCAGGGGGCGTAAAGCTTAATTTCCGCTTCTGATGTATTTGCAGCAAAATATGAGCTTCTAAATTTTTGATTAAAAAAACGTCGTTTGTAGACCGATACTACTCATGTCGACAAACCTTTTAGGAACATTTTCTTCTTAAAATAGTGCATGGTTTCTACGCCAGGGGGCGTAGATGTATATCTTATTTTTGTCAATATCTCTACTTCTAGGGGTTCGATTTGAAAAATTTCTTTTTTGTTGGATAGTGTTTCCAGTATGACATGTGCTTCATATAATTTCAAAATTTTCAAGTAATTCATAGACTTTCCGCTATGGAGCATAAAGCTAAATTGCGTTTCTCCTATACTCTGCTTCTAAATCTCCGATTTGAAAAATTCTTTCTGCACCGGATACAGATCCTGATGGGAAATCGTTTGCACATAATTTCTAATTTTTGTAAAAAAAAAAAAAAAAAAAAATAGTTTGGCCACCAGTGGGCGTAAACCTTAATTTCCACTTCTGATGTATTTGCAGCAAAATATGAGCTTCTAAATTCTCGATTGAAAAAAACGTCGTTTGTCGACCGATACTACTCGTGTCGATAAACCTTTTAGAAAACATTTTCTTCGTAAAATAATGCATGGTTTCTGCGCCAGGAGGCGTAGACGAATATCTTATTTTTGTCAATATCTCGACTTCTAGGAGTCCGATTTAAAAAATTCTTCTTTGTTGGAAAGTGTTTCTAGTGTGGCATGTTTTTCCTATAAATTCAAAATTTTCAAGTAATTCATAGACTTTCCGCTAGGGGGCGTAAAGGTAAATTGCGTTTCCCTACTATTTCTCTGCTTCTAAACCTCCGATTTGAAAAATTCCTTCTGCACTGGATACAGCTCCTGATCGGAAATCGTTTGCACATAATTTCTGATTTTTGTGAAATAATGGTATGGCCACCACGTGGCGTAAGTCTTAATTTCCGCTTCTGATGTATTTGCAGCAAAATATGAGCTTCTCAAATCTCGATTGAAAAAAAAAGCCTTTTGTTGACTGATGCTACTGATGTCGACAAACCTTTTAGGAACACTTTCTTCTTGAAATAATGCATGGTTTCTACGCCAGGGGCGTTGATGTATATCTTATTTTTGTCAATATCTCTACTTCTAAAAGTCCAATTTGAAAAATTTCTTCGTTGTTGGATAGTGTTTCCGATGCAAATGTTTTTCCTATAAATTCGAAATTTTCACGTAAATCATTTAAGACTTTCCGCTAGGGCGCATAAAGGTAAATTGCGTTTTCTGCTCCTAAAACTCCGATTTAAAAAATTCTTCCTGTATCGCATACAAGACCTAATGGAAAATATTTTTCACATAATTTCTAATGTTTTGTAAAGAATGGTTTGGCCACCAGGGGTCATAAGTGTTAATTTCTGCTTCTGATGTATTTGTAGCAAAATCTGGGCTCCTGAAAACTCGACTAAATTTTTTTTCTTGGACCGATACCGCTCATATGGATAAACCTTTTGAGAATACTTTCTTCCTAAAATAATGCATGGTTCTCCCACCAGGGGACGTAAAGTCACATCTTATTTTTGTCGATAATTCTGTTTCTAAGAGTTCGTAAGCTCAAAATTCCGTTTACACCAATATCTGAGGGATTAAAGACCCGATTGAAAAACTTCTTTCTTCCGTCAGATACAATATTTTTCCATACCGGTTCCATTGCCTTTGAATAGCTTTGATAAATTTAATTTGCGTCAGAACGGATTCAAAAGACGTGCTTATTACACCCGAAAATTCGGTGTCATCTTTCTAGTTTGTTTTAATATGACATTGCGTGCAATGCTACAGTTATAGAGTGAAGTCAACTTTTGTCAAACATTGTGTGTTTCGAAAAATTGGTTGCTTTAGAAGCTTGTTGAATTTGTTTATTTAATTAGCCTCCAGTACACTACAGTAGCTGTTGCAGTTCCTTTCCTTGTAATCCGAAATTAACAAGCATTCTGGTTGTCTGTCGTAAAAGGGCTAAATGCAACTGATCGCGGGAGAAAATCTCCTGTTCAGAGTTAATGTGGAGCATCACTTTTCGAAAACTTTGACCTCCTGACTTAATGACCGTCATTATCAAAGCTAAGCGAATGCGAAATTGTATGCTCTTCAAAATATATCGTATGTCAGCAGTGCGTTTGAATTCCAAACGGCGCGCTCTGTTTTTCACTCTCCATTCTCCCTAACTACTAATCTTTCAGAAGGGAGGTTAACTATAGGGCACGGTGCTCCCATCAATAATTCACGACTCGTTGCTTTAGAGTCATCCATCTTAAATTGTACACATTTTTTCTGTAAAATGTGAGTACGGAGAACAATCAATTTTCTTTTTCTCGGAGTGTTCACGCAAGAGGAACAACGAACACCGCTATTTTTGGAGGTCGAAAATGGCATACCAAGTTACCTATAGCTATTGGCGTGTGGATATAAATGCTCCATCTACAGTTATTATATTCACTGACAATCGGCGTGTAGTGAAAAAAAAAACCAAAAAAAAAAACCAACTGTGGGGCCGTTGACACCAGTAAGTGTAAACTGCTGCTTTCTTTCTTTTTCTTTTTTTTTTTTTTAAAGGGGAGGGCACGAAACTGTGCAAATGTTTTCCTTTCGAGGGGAGGCTATTCTTGGAAATAGTTTATCCGTAAGTGTTATAAAACTTGGATCATTTGTTGGCTTGGTTGATTTTTAAGTGTTTAAGTGGACGCCAACTTATCAGAAGGTCACTGTTTGTTTACAGGTTCCTGTCATTGGAGCAGGGAAGCAAATAAATAAGTATTTAAACAAATAGAACGTAACAGCAGATGATTTCGCTCTCACAAGTCTTTATTCTTCGGATTGGGGGAAAAGAGAATGAAAAGGTCGGTTTTAGACAACATCAGGCACACCTCAAAAGGAATCAATTACACTGAGATTAAAACTTTCCTTAGGGCTATTGATTGCTAGAATTCTCCCAAAGACCTCAAAAGCCGCCCGGTGGCGCAGTGGTCTAAGCGATGGCCTCTGATCATTCGTCCGAACGGGGTCCGGGTTCGAATCCCGGTGAGGCATGGATGTACTGTTTGTCTTACGGCACTGGTTCTTTCCCTTCCCTGGAACCAGTGACCCTAAATTAGGGACGGGCGACTGCTTATAGACCCATTGAGTTGCTCACGGTGGTCGTTAAATCTCCAATCAAAAAAAAAAAAAAAAAAAAAAAGACCTCGAAAAGAATCAATTGCACTGAGATTAAAACTTTCCTTAGGGCTATTGGTTGCTAGAATGTTCCTAAACACCTCAAAAGGAATCAATTACACTGAGATTAAAACTTTCCTTAGGGCTATTGATTGCTGGAATTCTCCTAAACACCTCAAAAGGAATCAATTACACTGAGATTAAGACTTTCCTTAGGGCTATTGATTGCTAGAATTCTCCTAAAGATACGACTTTAAAAGTTTTGAATGTAAATAAGTGCTTGGGCTGTGAAATATGGGGTCAAATAAATTTTAAATAGCATTTCGGAATTTTTTCAACGTGGGGAATTGGTCCTGTATAGCAAGACCCTCACTCAAGCGCCATAACATTATGACTACATACTACATACATGTCCTTTCGCCGGTATAACCTTTTGCACGCGGCGTGGAATCGACTCCACCAGAACGCTGAATGGGTCCTAAGATATTTTTGACCAGATAGCATGAAAAGTCAGATAATTCTGCTGGTGGATCGAGGCACTGGCACGACCCGGTGAATGACTCTTTCCGTTGCATCCCAAGAATTGACAACAGAATTCAAGTCGGGAGGTGTTCAGCCCTTAGGGGCAGCACACGAAATGCTTGGACATGAACTTTGAACCATTCCTGGATAGTGAGGAACTTTTCGGGACGTTGTGTCTCTCAAAGAGACCAGTACCACCCAGATAGACAGTCATCGTGTAGGGCACCACATTGTCCCAAACAATATCCAGATAAGAGTTAGTGGTGATATAAGTTTTAAAGCGTTTGCACAAATAAGTTTTAAAGCCTTTTTTATGTGACGTATACCGCTATATTACATATCCGACGTTCTACTGCGTTGTTGTCATGTGGCCATAACTGGTTCGGAGTATAAAATGTGACTCAGAAGTTTGCTCAACAGTCAAATGCACTTGCACAGCAGTAGGTGAAAGATTACCAAGCGATACTGCATTTATTCGACGCTGCATTCGTTACGAACTTCATCAAGGAAAAAGTGCTGCATGTGTTTCGATCTGTTCTGGGGGAGAATATTGTGTTGGAAGGCACGGGGAGTTTCGGTTTAGACGGTTTAAAGCAGGTGATTTTGATGTTAGCGATCGAGAACGTAGCGGCGCCCCGCAGAAGATTGCACATGAAGAACTGCAAGCATTGCTGGAGGAAAATTCGTCTGAAACGCAACAAGAACTAGTTGAACAAGTGTGGGTAACTCAACAAACCATTTTCAATCGTTTACTCGCAGTGGGAAAGATTCAGAAGGAAGGAAATGGGTGCCACATAACCTGAGCCAAAGAAACAAGGATGAGCGTGTCGTGAAGTGTTTGAATCTATTGAATAAACAACACAGAAAGTTTTTCCTGTGGAAAATCATTACGGATGATGAAAAGTGGATATGATACGACAATCCCAAACGCAAGAAACCCTGGGTAGACAGAACCCAGTGAAGCAACGACTTCGACACTGAAACGCAATATTCACTCCAAGAAAATTCTGCTGTGCATCTGGTGGGATATGAAGGGTGTGCTCTATTATGAAATATTGAAACAGGGTGAAACTGTTACTGCTGATCGCTACGAACAATTATTCCTGCGATTGAACAAGGAAATCTGTCGGAAACGTCCATTCGCAGGCAAAGGATTGCGTCCTGTGAAATTACTGCATGACATCGCTAGGCAAAGTTTGGACGATCTGCACCTTATATACATACAGATGAAGACGTTTGTGTAAAATTTTGTAAACCGTGGCACGAGGAATCCCAGTTTTCAGTGAAGCACGACGAATGGATTTCCTGGGGCTTTGCAGAAATGTCTCATGAACAGTAGCAGCTGTCTCTTGTGTCGGCCCGCTCGTGTGAGATCGTCAACACTACCCGTCGCTTTAAATTTTTCATACAAGCTTTTATGCTTTTTTGGTCCGGGGTAGATCGTCTGTACTTTTTTCTTAAATGACGCTGGACAGTAACCGCCGATTTGGTCTCATGGAAGCACAACACGCACGCCGCTTTTTCTTACATGAAGCCATTTTTGATGAAATGCTCCTCGTATTCAGCAAAAAAAAAACCTGAAGGTTTTCATATAGAGATGCAAAATGTGTATTAAAAAACCGCTCTCCAACCGCTTTACAGGCTATCTGAGGCTTTTATTAGTACAAATTCCACATGTCATATTAGTACAAATTCCACATGGTTGACTTCAGCGCCCCTAGCGGCGAATCTGTGAACTTAACTCATCGAACTTTGAAAATATGATAACGCAAAAATGTCAACAGCAAAGTTGGAGAGACTTATTCATTTGCTATAAATCGGTCGTAAGAAGTGAGTGTCAACTGATGAACTTAGGCTGTACATTGAGGTGTTAAAAGTACCCAAGGGCATTTCGAAGCGACGCAATTTCGTTTGATTGCTGTCTAGAGATGTGGAAACTCCTAAACGATGCACCCTGACACTGGAATATGCCCCCTCCTTGTCCGTCGCAGTTTCATGCGCTAGTGTGTCGTAATCACAGTTTCGTACGAACTAGGAGAGGGGAAACAAGGGGGGACATTTCAGTGTCACGATGTACACACTCCTCCGTTTAGCGATCTTCCCATTTCTGGACAGGAATGCGCCGCTTAGTTATCCCCTTGGATATTTTTGCTTCCTCCGTGTACATCCTAAATTCTCCCGTTGACCCTAATTTTTTATGACCGAATCTTAGCAATCGAATGATGATCTCCAACATTGCAATTGACATTTCAGCTTTATCAAATTTTCGGAGTTAGATGAATTAAATTCGCGGATTCGCCGCTGAAGGCGATGGAGCTGATGTGAGCCCTCTGGAACTTACACTAACACCGTTAGTTTCACGTCGTTATGAGCCACCGCTCGCTCGCCTGCGAAGCGGCTAGTACGCTACTTTAATACACCCTCCTGCGTATATGTATGTATATGAAAAGCGTTTCCGGCCCTATGCTTATATGACTATTTTTTCATCAGAATCGACGGTAGAACAATTTTTCAAAATTAAGCATTTTAGAAATACTGTGTACATCTCGCGCCGGTAATAGATATCCTGGGATATCTGGCATCTGGCGATAGATATCCTTGGATATCTGGCATCTGGCGAACCCGCTTTTCCAAGTCGAACCACAAATGTTATGACAGGTGAATTTGGAGGCCAGGGCATTAACAGAAATTTACCAGCATGTTCCTCGAACCACTCCTTGACGATTCTGGCAGTGTGGCATGGCGCATTATCCTGTTGGATCACCAGAAGGGAACACAGTTTCCATGAATGGGGGAACTTGGTCCTCAACGATGTTCAGATCCCTGATAGCTGTCAGGGATTCTGCTATTGGGATAATGGGGCCCAAAGTGTCCCTAGAAAACATCGCCCACACCATAACACCTCCGCCGCCGGCCTGTTCCCGCCCAACAGTGCATTCATGTGCCATAGCCTCCGTTGGTAATCGGCGTATTCGCGCACGGTCGTCTACGTGATGCACCAATAATCTTGATTCGTCAGAGTAGGCCATTTTCTTCCTATCATCCACGCTCCAATCTCGATTATCTTGGACTCATTTCATGCGTTGTTGGCGATGACGTGCAGTAAGCATGGAGACCCGGCTGGATCTTCGGCTACGCAGGCCCATGCTCAGAAGGCGGCGATGAACTGTGCGCTGTGATACATTGCCCTGATCACCACTGTTGTAGCTGTGGGTGATTTGTCGCACTGTGGACCTGCGGTCTCTGTGAACAATGCCTGACAGTCTCCGCTCCCCTCTAGCATCAATGAGCTGCAAACGACACACGGCTGAACGACGGTTTGTTGTTTGACCATCTGTGCAACAGTTTTGATACGTACTCACATACACCGGCACGTGAACAAGCCGCGCCTTTCCGAGATCATAGTTCCCAGTCGCTGTGCCATCACAATTTGTCCTTTATCAAACTCCGATAAATCGTTACCTTCTTTCATTCCGACTCCGAACATTCGACTAACCGAAAGCCGGTCCTCGGGTTGTATATATACTGCTCTGTGAACTTCACCTGCGCCACTTTTCGGTCTCCAGGCGCGCTGATTTCTCTAAGCTGGGGGTGTCATAAAGGAATGGCTTATTGCTGTATATCATTTAACATTCTGACCAATTTTCTTTTTCGATTTTGGAAACGCGAAATTGTTTGGTAGTAGGTTGGTTGTCTTTGGTATAAACTCTTGAAGGATGTATGCTTTGCAGGTAATCTGGTAAGGAATTTCGAAGTGGTGATGTAGCTCGACTGTATGTGACTGCAACGCGAAAACTGTGTCGCTTCTTCAGCTAAACAGAAAATGGGTTTTGGGTAAATTCTGCGAATTGCGGGTGATACTGAAAACTGCACGTGTCAACTCTTCGGGCAGTGGCGCCATGTCCTTACCGCGGGTTAATGATACAGACTTTTCTCTTCATGCTTGTGTGAAAGGAGTTGAAGAAAAACTAATCTCTTAGTTGCCCTATTAAGGTAACTGAGCATCAGTTACCTTAATAGCGTCAGGACGCTTTCGGGTTCATGCTAGCATTCTACTCAAATATGGAGACACCTCGCTGTTGAAGACTGTCCGTCTCTTCTCCTGGCTTTCTGCGTTTGTTGCGGTTTATTATTATACACTGGTGTGCAAAAATTAAGGACGAAGAGGAGAAATTAGCATAACAGCGGAACGAGCAGGCAGAACGGACCGAAAGACCTCTCAGGAAATACACTAGGGTCCGGTACAGTAGGGCATGCGCATATATGCAGCATGACGTAGGGGGGATAGTGTCGGAAGGGTATAAAGCACACAGGCGGTGTACGCTCAGCAATTCGGTGAAAGCTATTGCACGGCGGTGTACATCGCTTTGAACGACGTCGAGTTGCTGCCACCGTGTGATATGGCCAACAGGCAATCCAGTAGACGACATCTGGATGACTTTACCCGAGGTCGCGTCATTAGGAAAAAGGTCGAAGTGTTACTAGTGTGGCCGAGGAGTTCGGGATCGCTCATAGCATCGTTTCACGAGCTTGGAGAGCATTTCAAACGACAGGAACAGCTGTCCGAGAGTTCAGCAGTGGTCGTCCACGAGCAACCACGGCGGCAGACGACCGGTATATTGTCCTACAGACGAGAACAGACTGACGGCAGACAGCGGCAGAAATCGCAAGGCACATGCAACAGACAACTGGACGTCCGTTATCGCGTTTTACCGTTTTCCAAAGGTTTTCTATTTGCACGACGACCAGTACGGTGTGTGCCATTAACGCCTGCTCATCGGAGACGGCAGTTTCTGTGGTGCCAGGAACACAAGAAGTGAAATACATCAGCAATGGGGTCAAGTTCTCTTTACGGATGAGAGCCGAGTTAGTCTGACGAGCGATTCTGGACGTATACACATCTGGAGAGAGCAGGGAACACGCAATCACACCTCCAACGTCATCGAAAGGGACCGGTTTGGAGGTGGCGGAGTTCTCGTTTGGGGCGGTATCATGCTTGGTAGCCGTACTGACCTCCACATCTTCCAAGGAGGTTGAGTCACTAGTGTCAGTTATTGTACCGAGGTACTCCTGCCTGACGTGTGTCTGTTTAGAGGTGCTGTGGGTCCTGATTTCATTTTCATGGACGACAACGACTACACCTCATCGTACAGTGGCTGTCGCAGAGCTGTTGGAGAGTGAAGATATCCAACGCATAGATTGCCCTCAAGGTCCCCGGACCCAAATCCAATCGAACACGTGTGGGTCCTTCTCAGGAGACGCTTGGCAGCACGTCACCAGCCGCCAGCAACGATTCCGCAGCTGCGATTGGCGCTACAAGAGGACAGCTGCTTGACAACCTCGTCCTCAGCATGGACAGACGTTGTAAATCCTGCAGCGCAGTCAGGCTTGATCATATCCCCTACTAAAGACTGGATTTTTCTTGGCAGCCGCCTGTCACACGGACGTTTCTGTCTTCTTTCTAGTTGTGCTCGAAACTACCTTTTCAATAAAGTGCCTGTGTATCCTTTAGATTCCTTGTTTGGACGGTTTTACTCACTTGTCCGATATTCTTACATCTTGGGAATATTATGGTATGATTTGAGTCGATGTGGAGCACTTCTGCATGACGTACATTCGAAAAACCGTCTCATCCTTAATTTTTGCACGCCAGTGTATATAGGTAATTATTAAATAAAATAGACATTCAGAGGCAGCAGACAACTGAAAGAAGCATGGAGAAGTGTATGCTTTGTGCAACCATACAAGATTGGGAGAGGGTTTTGTCGATCAGGGAAGTCAAGAGCTGATGACATCATGATCATGGTAAAAACCCTGAAAATGGGCTGGATATACTGCAAGAAGAACTGACCACCTTTGGACACCTGAAATACTGGACTGAATTCGAACAGACAGAAAAAATACCCAGAAGATGACCACGTGAAAAATACCCAAAAGAAGACCACGTGGAAAAAATCCAGAAGAAAACCACGTATATTCGAAAGCATGCATGGACGTGACTAGCCCAAGAGCCAAGACAGAAATTACGGAAGAGACTTGGGGAGAGCTTCATCAAGCAGTGAATTGAGATTGGATGATGGTGATGATAAATATGTAGCCATGCCGGTGCTGTAGTATTTCGGTATTTACTGTGCGTGTTTGATGTTTTAATGTACGTGTTTTTAGATGAACTGTTCGATTTTAAAGTTCATTTTGACAGCACGTACTGAAGAAAATGGAAGGCTTTTAGGTCGTATTGCTTCGGAAGCTCGTTTCGTTTTAATTGTATGCATAAGCTCATTTAATTAACTATGGCTTTGGTAATTTTGAAATTTGATTACTTAGGCTGATTTGGCACTCCGGTTGCCGAGTCATCATAGGCGCTGGTTTCTGGCTAATTGTCTAAGCTAGATTCGGTTTCGAGCCTTGATTGGGCATGTGCGTTGCGTTGCGTTGCGTTGCGTTGCGTTGCGTTGCGTTTGTCTTACGGTGCTGCTTGGTCACTCCCTTCCTTTGAAATTAGATTTCCTAAATGAGGAACGGGTGACTACTCATTGCCCTTAGCTTTACTCATTGCCATTAAACAAAAAATTAAAAAAAAAAAAAAAACAGCTAGAAACTAGTTTTACCACCTGCAACACTTTTCGAAGGTGGAGATTTCTGCTAATTCCAACACTTACGGTTTCTGGCAATTACGCAGTTCTTCACTTTTAACTTATATTTTATCGCTGTCGCTTCATCGCGTGCGATCCCGATAACCAAATGGTCTGAGGCGTGGGCTTGATGCTAGATGCCGGAGTTAGACTTAGGTTCGAGTCGCGGATGAAGCGTGGGTCAGTGATGCGTCTGCTCCATGACGTTTGCTTTCTCCGTTGCTTGGAAACAGTGGCCAAAAATTAGAGGCCAACTGTTTACAACCGTACTGCCCCCAAATGAGAATCGACTGCTTATATATGTATATAACCTTAGGTTGCTCCCCATGATCGTTATCTCCCCTTCCTCGAGAAACAAGAGCAACTCCACCGCTGATGCTATTCAGCTGTTCCGAGAAATAATGCTGTCGGAAGGGGCGGGGGGCTTTTTTTTTTTAATGGTATGCATTCTGTGAGCTTCAGCAACGTTAAGAATTTCTTTTATTTGATCGTTTACCATTATTTATTTAATTAGGCAAACTTCCCTCGCCCGTTGATCTCTCCCAATCGGTAGTTTATTTGTGCTCATTGTCCGGAGTGATCATTGTGTACTAGTTAATTACGTCTTATCGATCTAGTGAAAGCCAGTGTTCTACCACTGTTTCGGACGTTCCACCTCCCGCGCGCGCTCACAGCAACAGACACTGTATCAAATTAGCTCTGGTGAAGAGGAGTTTGTATGTGTGACCGTGTAGCTGCCGATTTGTCATGCAGTCAGATCGGTGGTAGTAGTAGTAGTGGTTGGATAGTAGCTGTTTAACGCTTCGCTGTTTACCCGTTGTTCAACTGTGCTTTGTGAACGGTGATTTTCTCCCGATGGGTGTGTTTAGCAGTCTACCAGACGGCACTTGAACATGTTTCGCCGTCGAGCCCCGTCTCCCCCCCCTTAACGGGAGAGAAACGCCACCCTCGTGCTATCGACTGCACTTAGTGCTTGTGGAACTAATGACAATGGATTACGTATCTGTTAATCATCATGCTAATTATATCCTCTTCTGCTCATCCGTGTTCATCCTCTTCCTACTTGTCTCAGCACTTCGCATACGTCGACTGGCCATCGTTTCCAGCATTTTCCTGTACTAAATGAAGTTTGCAATGGCTCAAAAGAAGGGGCAGCAGCAGGAGCACAAAGGTCGATTTGAACTGAGATTTTTCGGAGTTGCAGAGAACGGGTTGCAAAAGAAAAGGAAGGGAGAGGCAGAAGAAACCAAATAATAATGCCGCGTACAGGGTCTATAGGAAGTCATTGTCTGCTCTCTCTTGCAGCTTTATTTGTCTCACAGTTTTAGGGGTTTCTGTTATGGATTGTCCTTTCCCGTAGAATTCTGGCCTGGTTTACTGGCAGATCCGGACAGGGCACTTCCGTACATAAAAATTTTAAAATTCCGTACAAGGAATGTTAATTACGCACCGTATTTGAGATCTCCTGTACAGCCTACCGTTTAATTTTTGTGTCAGTTGCGTACAAAAAGGAATTGAACTCTCTCGTACCCAGAAGATTCCTGTGGGCCCTTTTTGACCTTACTTCCAAAGTTGTATAAAAGTAAAATTTATCCTCGTACACTACCACTGAAACACAAAACTTGCTGCAAAAAACGCTAAGCGCGAACCACGATAAAAATAGAATAAGATAATTTAAAGAAAAATTAGTGAAACAATAAATAATTATGAGAGCATTACAGATTCCAATGAGGACAAAATAAATACAATTGAATGTATATTAAAAAATAAGTAATAGAACAATAATAATTGTATTATTTATTATTAAATAATATTTAATAATATACAGGGAGGGTGATTGTAAACTCCTTCAACAAAACAAGAGGGGTGATAGTACACATCAAGACGAACAATATTTGCAATGGAACCCAGGCCGCATTTCACTCTTAGTGCCAGAAAAGAGTAAAGTTACATATCCACGTTGAGCCTTCAACAGTGAAAACAAAGAGACATACCTAATTTATGAGTTGCACAATTCCAATCGCATCAGAGAAAGACTCAAAGGAGCTGCTCAAACTGGCGTCCCACACCGGCGAATGAAGGCCTGTCGCACCCTCTCGTAGACTCCCGGTGTGGTGTTGATCTTGTCCGCAGCAACATCGATTCTCTCGACGAGATCTTCCAGGGAGTCCGCTGTTTTCTCGTACACCAATGTTTTCATGTGTGCCCAGAAGAAGTCCAGTGGATTTAGGTCCGGGGAGCGTGGAGGCCAAGCCGCAGGTCCACCGTGTCCAATCCACCGCACGGGATATGTCTCATTTAGGAAGTATCGTATCTCGGTGGCAAAGTGTGCTGGGGCCCCATCATGCGTAAACCGCATGTCCTTCCGTGTGGCGAGCGGAACATCCTGCAAGGGACCGGGAAGCACTTGCTCCAAGAACACACGGTACGTTGCGCCGGGCCGCCCCGGTGGCGCAGTGGTCTAAGGCGCTGGCCTCTGATCATTCATCCGTAAGGGGTCCGGGTTCGAATCCCGGTCAGGCATGGATGTTGTGTTTGTCTTACGGCACTGGCTCTCTTCCTTCCCTGGAACCAGTGACCCTAAATTAGGGACGGGCGACTGCTTATAGCCCATTGAGTTGCTCACGGTGGTCGTTAAACCTCCAATCAAAAAAAAAAAAAAAAAAAAAACAACCGTTGCGCCGGTCAGACTTATACGTCAATTCTCGTGTGATGTTCGCACTGTAATATCACTGAAAGGGTTCGGCTACGTTTATAAATGTTTGCTCCACATCGACAACGCACTTGTTCAGCGCACCTGATTTGCATCTTGTGCTTCTCATGCACTGGTTGGAACTTCGTGCGCCTGCTGGACGATGAATTAAATGCAATTGAATGTGCAGCAATGTGTGCGAAATGGACCTTTATGGCAAAATATTAAAATATTGGACTGTGAGCCTCGTAAAAACTCAATCTCATCTGCCCATATGAGTTTCGCAAAGGCCATAATGCGCCCTTGAGGATTACTGGCAAATTACTGCAGCCGGCTTGCTATTCCTCTGCTGCGTACGGGTAAGGGACAAAGTGCGTCCGGGGCTGACTTCACAGGTAACAATCTACGCATTGGCGTTCCAAAACATAGGGAGTCTGCGGAAAACCCCGGAAAAATCGCAGACTGGATGGCCGGCATGACCGGGATTCGAACACCGGGCAGAAACGTCTCTACCTCCCACACAGCACCTCAACGAATTGCGCTATGCCTGTGGTCATAAAAACAAGAGACTAATTAAAGAAAGTTTTTATATCCAGAAAAGCAGTTCCATCAAATGAACCTTCAAAAGCTATAAATAGCATTTTCAACAGCTTAATTCAAAAGTAGCAGACCTACAAAGTACATAAGGAAAAGTTTTAAGTTAATAACTGACAACTGCAAGAGGAGCGTGGCAATAAAATTTAAATTCTTTCTGTGTAAACGAAACTTTTGATAAAGTTCCTATACATTGAGAACACGCCTGGATAAAATCCAGAGGCCAGGAACGTCTGTAGAAGCTCAAGAACTTAGAAGATGTGAAAAATAAGTGAAAGTTCTAGGTAAAATAGAATTAAGTATATTAATCTGAGCAAAGCCTTGAGTGAGTAGTTTTAAGTGCTGTAAATAACACTTTTAGTTTTTCTTAATCTACAAACAAAAGCTATCTGCAAAATCTGCTTAAAACTGTCTTCGAAGACTATTACTTGTAGTGTTTGAAATTTTGAGCACAAATAAAAAAGACCTATAGCTAACATGTGCCACAGTTATTTTTCCGAAAAAGTTGTTACAATTTTTTTTAAATTCAATTTATCTGACGCGAAAGTATTCCAATTTGGGCGTTAGATGGCGCTATAAGTTACCTTAACAGTGTTTCTGTCTGGAAGAAACGAAATCTGTCGTCTCTGTCGGATTTTTTTTTTTTTTGTGGTTATCAATGCCAAATAGAAATAATTAAATGGGGCCAAAAGTGAGACTGGAATCTTGTCTCCCATAAATCATCTTAAACCCTACTGTAAGTTCATTTTATGAAGAGAAAATGTGTACATTAGATCAGATCATATGTAGAGGATTTTAGGAGGGGAGTGTCTGACCCCAGGTCTTAAACAACCCTTAGAAATAGGAAGCTAGGAGATTTGGGCTAGAGTGCCGATAGGAAAGTGACATGGAAGCGAAGTAGAAAGGGGGAGGAAGACGCCCTTATTTATTACCGGGGGGCAGTGCCCGGGGTCAGACGGCTTAACGTGCCCATCCGACGCACGGCGGATAATTAGTGGGTCGAGCGTTTGTACCTGCCTGGGATTGAGTCTGAGGTCGTTTCCATGGCAGTCACGAACGCTGCCCACTAGGCCACCCGCGGCCCAGATCAGATCAGATCAGATCATATGTATAGGATTTTAGGAAGGGAGTGTCTGACCCCAGGTCTTAAACAACTCTTAGGAATAGGAAGCTAGGAGATTTGGGCTAGATTGCCCGATAGGAAAGTGACACGGAAACGAAGTAAAAAGGGGGAGGAAGACGCCCTTATTTTTTACCGGGGGGCCAGTACCCGGGGTCCGACGGCTTAACGTGCCCATCCGACGCACGGCGGATATTTAGTGGTTCGAGCGTTGGTAGGTGGAGTTTCTATAGCTCAAATCCAGAGAACCTCTGAATTTAAGCTATAGAAGCTCCGCCTACCAACTAAGCTCCACCCCAAGTAACGTCATTGGTTAAAACGTAAATTTGTCTTTTGTTTGTGGAGCCAACGAGAGAACGCATCCATTCTGAATATAACGAGGTCTGCAGTGATTCCTTGACGCCAACTTCTGGGACAGTCCCTCAAGACGTAAAAGCCACGCCCATGGAGTGATTTTTTGCGCCATCTATCGCAGAAGATGAACCCTAACACTCATTCAAAGACAACCTTAATAATTTGGAAACATCCGCGTACAGCGTGTGCGCGTACGTCTACATTCTGCTACTCTACTTGCTCCCTTTATGTGAACTTAAAACATAGGCTCTCTTTCAATTCGAAAGTACTCATTTTTCTTTGAAATTATCCAAATTATTTAAAATATCATTACCCCTTTGGGAAAATATCATTACCCCTTTGGGATTTATTCAATTTTGGCTGAAACATAGTATATTTATAAACTTTAATAAATAACACTATAGTTTATATACCATTTCAATTTACGTCGTCTACAGTTTGCCATTATGTTTTAATGGCATGAGTTCATAATCTAAGAACTTTTCTTCACACTTTTTCGAGGCTTAGTTAATATACTGACGTGCTTAAAAATGGTGAGCAGGACATGCTCTCGTCTTGTATGCAGCGGCGAAGCGTCCATAGACGCGGTGAAAGCGCTTCTTCCCTTTGAAATCATGAGTCAAAATGTTGCACGAAATCGTGAAAAAATACAGTAAACGATTAAAAAATGAAATTCATTTATGCATTAATTTTGTTATTTCCCAATAAAAACACGTTTCATGATTACACGACTAAGTGAATATTTTCAACTTGTGGCCGGTTACGTTAATGCCCACTGTTTTGAACTAGAGTATTGCATTAGGCTTCTCTTTTTCGGACACACTTGGCCATGCTACGTTCTCCGTGGAAGCTATCTCTACTGCGCTTCTAGCGTCCCTTTAACAGTTTGGCGGTAATAATGGTGGATAATAGCTGCAAAACATAAAAGCACATCAAATAAATCCAATTTCACCTTAAAATATCAATTGTACAGGACTATCGACAACCGCCAACGAAGAAACTCATGTTAACTAAGATGTAAACAACCTGTGTCACGACTTCGACGACGTATATCTGGCTCAAATTGTATTTCTACCCGAATGAAACAGTACAAATCGAACAACTTAACCTGTTCGCAGTATCCATCCAAATATAATTATTAACTAGATAGAAGTTTTAAAGAAAACTACTTACTTATTCTCTCAAACTTACCTCTTCGCAGCGTAGCACTAGCCATTATCCACCATTATTACCGCCAAACTGTTAAAGCCGTTACGATGCCGTTCGCCAATTGGTTGGTCCCAGTTGTATTGCTGCCAATGAGATAACTCGATACATGTGGATGTCTCTACCTCGAGACGCTAGTCCACCCCAGCAAGGGAGCCAAGGCGGCGCATGCGCGTGACGTCCCTTACGGACACGCATGGCCATGCTGCGTTCTCCGTGGATGCGATTTCTACTGCGCTTCCAGCAGTGACACTCTCAGCCGAGCAAGGGAGCCAGAGCGGCGCATGCGCGTGACGTTTCAGACTCTACGTTTGGATCGCTTCCAGCTAATAGTTATCAGCCTCGTGCTTTCGGTGAAATTGTTTACCTGCGTATAAAGGGATTACTTCGTTGTTTCTGTGTTTTATTATGTTGCCTGTTAATGTGTGAAAATAGTATTCTGTAGTGATATTTATCGTTAATGTACAGTCTATGTGTGTAAGACTCAATTCGCCTTCGTTCTCGGCCTCTGTGCGGCAATCTCAGTAACCTGCCGTTGTTCACAACAGAGTTTTGAATCCAGCCGCTATTGCGTTGCAGGGACGCGCTTCCACAGAGGTAAACATTTGCGGAATGTGTGACTTGCCGCCCAACGGAAAGAGCTCAGAATCATGTGACTGTGTTGAGCAGTTAATGAAGAAACCAATTATTTTGCTAACTTTTAGCGATGAATTAATAGTTATAATCACTGGTAGACCAAAACCATCACTCACTTTGTGTTCTCAAGTAAAATGCACTAAATCTTTTGTTCGCCATTTCCACACTCGCCTTTACGATTCATTTTCGTGGTTGTGCGTTTGTAGTCAATTACGCAAATTGTTTTGTTGGCCATGTCTCCTTTTCAGAAAAAAAAAACTGTATGGAATACGAAAGGATTTGAAAACTTAAATAACATTCATAAAGCCGATGAACGGTACAGAAGCCGTGTTAGCCACATAGTAGCTGCCAAAGATTTGGCGCAATTTGGAAAAAATAGAGTCAGGCATTAGCGAACAGTTTAGACTGGACATTCAAAGACGCAACGAAACTGTGAAGAAAAACAGGCGGATAATAAGTCTCCTTATAGATGTAGCTTGTTTTCTGGGAAGACAGGAGTTGGCTTTCCGTGGCCACAATGAAACAGAAGCATCGCTGAATCGTGGAAATTATATTGAACTTGTCAGTTTGATATCAAGGTACGTCCTAAAACTAAAAACTCACCTGGAGAACTCAACTGTTTTTTGAGGGTTGTCTGGTAACATCCAAAATGACATTATTCATTCGGTCGCTGAATTAATGATCAGAAGAATAAAAGAAGAAATATCTCAGTCAACTTTCGTTTCTCTAATTATGGATGAAACATCTGATGTCAGCGTGAAATCTCAGCTTTCGTCAGTTTTTTGATATGTTACCAAGGATGAGCTAGGCGAAGAAAGATTTTTGAATTTCGCAGATGTGAGTAAAAAGCGAACTGCAGATGCCCTTTTCCAGCATGCTATGAAGTTACTGAAGGATTTCAAATGCGAGTCAAAGTTAGTAGCTCAAACGTATGATAGCGCGGCAGCAATGCCAGGCGAACACAATATATTACAAACAAAAATCAAAGACAGTTGCAAGCAAGCGGTGTTCGTGCATTGTCATGCGCATAAACTGAATCCGGTGTTGTCGCAGTCTGTCAGTTTTCTTAAAGAATGCAAAGTTTTCTTTAGGACACTCTCAGGTTTTGCCAGCTTTTTCGCGAAGTCATCCAAGAGAACATACGCTCTCGATGCGGAAGTTAGGAAAAGGTTTACAGGTGTCGTTCCAACTAGCTGGAACTACAACAGTCGATTAGTTGAAACAGTTCATGAACACTACCAAGAAATTGCGAATCTGTTTGTATCAGTCACAGATAAGAATGCTCATTAGTGGGATGGTGAAACCATCTGCTCTGCTGGAGGTTTACTAGCACAGTTACGAGACTTCGACTTTAAGTTCTTTGTTACACTTTTTTCTATGGTTTTTCCTCGCACTGACAAATTGTTTCAAATCTTTCAAGCAAAGCAATCTGATGTTAGCTTTTGTTTGAAGAAAATTGAGGATTTTAAAATCTTTTTAAAGAAATTCAGAAATGATTTCGAATATGTTTCGGAACAAAGCGAACGCACTCGCAGACAGTCTTCCCCCACTGTGTCAGAAAAGATTGCGCATTGATTCAATTTCTGGCGAAGAAAGGAAATCTTCATGTAATCGATTATTTCGAGAAGTCATCGACATTGTTAGTTTGAATATTTCCGTAAGATTCAGTGAAGTGTCAAAGTTAATTGACAAAGCACGTCTGCTTGACAAAACACAATTTTCTCAATTCATCACGAAACTTCCAGACAAAGCTTTTTCTTGTCTGGAAGTTTTGTGATGAATTGAACTTTTCCTCCATTTTTCGATTTTATTTGTCTGAAAAGTGAACTCAGCGTAATTTATTCACAGCCGGATATGCGGAAAGAAAGTGTCGTTGAATTTTACCAGTATCTGATTGCTGGAGATCTGGTCAATGTATTCCCCGAGGTATTTAGGCTCAGTCAGCTTATATTGACTATTCCTGCTACAAATGCATCTGCTGAAAGGACCTTTTCTGCACTCAAACGAATCAAAACATTTTTAAGAAGTACACAAAGTCAAGACAGACTGACTTCTCTGGGGCTTTTTAAGTATTGAAAAGGCCTTTTTTGATCACCTAAGCAAGGAGCCTTCATTTCATGATGATGTTATTAATATTTTTGCCAGAAAAAAACAGAATTCTATTGTGCTACAAATAAGGTAAAGAAGCCCTGAATAGTTTTCCTAAATCGTTGTGATATGTATTTACAATGACGTTTCCGTGTTTACCACACAAATTAAAATCTCGTAAGCAACAGAATTTCTCACTACTATCTTTTTATTACATGTGTTAGTATATAATATATAATCTTTAAATGTCTATAAGTATATACTTTTCAAATATATATGCATACATCGATTGGTGGAGAAAAGCTGGAGATAACAGACACGTATGTTTATCTTGGACAGCAGATATCAAGTGAGGGTCACACTGATGAAGAAATTCATCGGCGTATAAAACTTGCCTGGAGAGCTTTTGGAAGAAACAGCATAATTTTCAAGAGCAATATGCCATTATGTCTTAAAAGAAAAGTGTTTGATCACTGCATCCTCCCAGAGCTTACGTATGTTGCAGAGACGTGGATTTTAACTAAAAGAGATAATACAAAGGCTGCAGACAACTCAAAGAATCATGGAGAGGAGCATGCTTGGTGTAACCAGGAGAGATAAGAAGAGGAACTTGTGGATCCGAAAAATGACAAGAGTGGAAGACATCATGATCAGAGTTAAATCCCTGAAATGGCAATGGGCTGGACATACTGCCAAGAAGGACAGACCATCGATGGACAGCCGAAATTTTAGATTGGATTCCAAGGGACAGGGAAAGACCCAGAAGAAGACCACATAGGAGATGGGTGGATGAAATTCGAAAGTATGCGAGAGTAACATGAAGGAGACTGACACAAGACAGACCGTTGTGGAGGAAACTTGGGGAGACCTTCGTCCAGCAGTGGATTGATAATGGTTGACAATGATGATGATGATGACATACATTTAATATTTGCATGCATATATAAGCATATAATTTTTTTATTACATACGCATTGTATGTGTATTAATAATGTTACTAAAGAGGGCTGTTCTGTCCGCTTTCCCCTCCAGAAAAGTCACGCTCCGCCACTGTTTGTATGAGTCAAAAAATCATTAGCACAAGGCTTGCCTTTTGAAGTTTCGGGCACTATAAGATCCATTTTGTTTAAAGAAAATCTCCAGGTGCAACAAGAGCACTGTGCGACAGAATTTTAAAAGAAAAAACAAAGTAATAACTCTCACCCTTTGTGCGGAAGTAACCCACGATCAGTTTGCCTCCCTCTGCCTTGCGAAAGAATTTTGGGGGACGCAGTTGAGGAATGCTTGATGTACGGATCTGACACAAAATTTTAATTGTACGGAAGTGCCATGTCCTGATGTATCACGACACCTTCAGACCTTCGCCAACGCTTTCTACATACTTCTTCCGTTGTGTTTAGACAGTCACCCATAGATTAAGAAAAATAATGTTATTTCACAATTATTATATTTTTGGTGTTGACCAAGGTTTCGCTTGAGCTCATATCCATATTTAGATCAGTTTATGCAATCATTTGATGTCGAATCTGTGTTCGCCAATGTTCCACTAAAGAGCTCCGGAATCCCTAAAACCAAGTCTCATAGAGCATCATTATAGCCAAGCTGAAGGTGAGGAAATAATGAAACCAGTGGCGCCCATATGAGTAATTTTAGGGGGGGGCTAAGGAAAATCCTTACCTCCTTCAAGGCTGTCAAACATTTTAGTAAATGTACAAGATACTATAATACAACAAAAAAAAAAGGTTTCGTCAACTTTAGTGTTTTAAATTCATCAAAAATTTGGCTATACCAACGGCTGGGGGGGGGGGCGCCACTCCCCTTATGAGCTCCCTTGAATGAAACTGCTGGAATTTTGCTCCAAACTAAACAGTTTGATTCTTCGTGAAACTACTGTGAACACGTCATGGATTTCTTTTACGCTTTCACCCGTATTATGCAAAATCCGCATGCGTGAACTTGAAAAACTTTTCCAGTTGATGAAATTAGATCTATGGATACGATATGTCTTTCATTCTACGGAAAGGTAAAAATTCTGAAATTTCAAAATTAGTTTAACTATAAAATTCCATTTTTTTTTCTTTACATTCAATTCAGCTATGAGATTGAACAAAATAATTGCCTGCTGTTCCTTAACGTACTGGTTTCACGCCCAAAGGATCTCTCGTAACTACAGTTTATCATATGCCTTTCTCTGTTTCCTCACTCCCACATGCAAAGTCGAATTTACATGTTGTGGGCTGACCACGGCTCATCGATGCTAGAGGTGAGCGAAGGCTATTCCATATGGTACGAGCCAACAGAAGGGATACTGTTTTCCTGTGTGTGTCATTAATCCTGAAAGTATTGGGTGTGTGCATAAGTTCTACCCGTTTTTGTAGACTACAAAGAAAGGAGGAGAAGACAACAAATAACGTACCTAGGATTTCACATAATTGCCATCATTCTGTATGACCTCTTGCCATCTGTCTATGAGTAGGTCAATCCCACGCCGGAAAAACTCCTGTGTTTTAGAGTCATAAAACTCATGTAATGCCGTTTTAACATCGTCCACATCATCGAAGGTTTGGAGAGCTAAGGCGTTCTGTAAGGATCGAAAAATGTGGTAGTCCATAGGTGCCAGGTCAGGGGAATACGCCGGGTGAGGTAACACTTCCCAGCCAAAGTCCATTGATTTTTCCCGGGTGATTAAAGCAGCATGAGGTCTGGCGTTATCATGATGAAGGATAACGCCTTTGCGATTGACGAGTGCTGGCCGCTTCGACGTCAGTTGTTCTCGCAATCTGTCCACCTGTTGGCAGTAGAGGTCAGCATTTATCGTTCGGTTATGTGCCGACACCTCCCAGTGGGATTATTCCGTGGACATCCCACTAAATACTCAACAAAGCCTTTTTGGAATGCAGTGCTCCTTTTGAGGTCGATGGAGCTTGGCACACAGTCCGTCAACGCTTTATATTACGGTACAGTACCCATTTCTTATCGCTCAATGGGTACAGTACACAGGGCCGGATGGAGCTTTTGCGGGGCCCGGGGCGAAATTTCATTGCTTGCACTAGGAAATAAATCTCATATTTTAATAAAGTCGTTACGTGAAAGATGTCCCTAAAAATACACAGGATGTGAAACCCACAAATTTGCCTGTGACGGCGACGAATTCGCATCCCTTTGCGCTCCGGAGCTGAATGCTTTACCGATTAAGGTACACCGAAGGAATTTATCTCTGTAACTTTTCCCTTTTGACATGTGCTTCACCTCTGTAATACTTTAAAACGAAAACTATCGTAAAGACAAAATGATTATCTCAAAGAAGCATTTGCTTTTTAAGCTCAAGAAAAAGACCAGAATATGCATTGCAAGTTCAGAGAGAGAGAAAGAGAAAGTAAAAACTGTTAAAATCTACGATTTTCTTACCGAGAAGATGGGGTTGAGGTTGTATTTACACTTATTGTATAAAAACTGCTTCACAAAATGACAAAAAGCTACGTGCGTAGTGAAAAATTTTGGATTGCGAATATTTCAGTGTAGAAATAATAAATAATAAATTCGTATAAATAGTTTTTTTTTCTCATGATACATGTTTTAGTGATTGACTTTTAATGCAAAATGGAGTAACTGACAAATTAGTGACTTTTTAAACTTTTATAAGAGCTCATATGTGATTTTTTTAGGAAAAATTCCAGTAATGTTTTTAAAGTCACTGAATAAATGGCCATGTGTAACCCGAAACCAACTTTGATATTGTTCTTTTTTATTTTATTTAAATTTAAGTATCTGGTTTACACGCAAATTGCGAAATATATAAAAGCAAGGGCCACAAAATTATGAAATTAAATTTGCGATTTCATGAATTCGGAAAATATCAAGGTCGTTACAATAATCACTTGAAATCTACAGATCTCCGTATTTGTACGGCGAAGGGCGATAACCTATTCGAAAACCGATGGTTTGGAAACAAACAAACACAAAAACTTAAAAAAAAAGAAACATCTTTTTAAGGGCCTCGCACCCGAAAACTTGCACACAAAAAATAATAATTGTAAAAAATTCTAACTATTTTTTTTTCTTAAACTGCGGGGTCCCTTAAAGGCGCGAGGCCCGGGGCGACCGCCCCGGTTGCCCCTATGGTCCAGCCGGCCCTGGCAGTACATCAGTGCCCATTTCTAATAATCAAAAACGGTTCATTTCTGTAACGAGAAAGCAAAGAAACACAGGTACGGATTCCTCTCCTCTCGTTGCTTTGCGGAAAGTTGGTGCGGAACCCAGTTATCGAAATTGGTGATGAACCCAAGCGCATGCATCCGTCTTTCGACTGTTGTTCTGTGTACCGACAACTTTTCCGCTAATTCCTGAACGGTTGGATGTGGGTCATTTGTTATGGTTTCTCGTCAGCTTCTCCACATCCTCGTCAGAAACTACGGATGGACGTCTAGGACGTGGCTGATCTTTACAGCTTCTGTCTCCGTCCCGGAATTTCCGAAACCAACAGCGACATGTGCTATTATCAACTGCATCCTCCCCATACACTTGACAGATGTTGCGGCAAGATCGCGGCTGCAGTACTGCCTTTATCGAACTCGTACAGTAAACAATGTCTAATGTGCTCCTTATCGCATGCCACGTCACACCGTCCGTGATTTCCGTTACGAATGACTTATTCGGGCAAACCTAGTGCCTCTATATGCTCTACTGCTCCCCGCTTTATTGGCCGAAAATTCGTCATCGCAGCTTCATCTGTCACGTAACTACTCCAATCGCAATTTGCATCTATTAAAAAAGACGAGTGGAACTTTTGCACACACCCAATAAGTGGAATGTAACAGTTTCCTTTATGAGACCCCCAGCAGGAATCTATAAAAGCGCCCCACAGGAACAGTATGTAAACGGCTCATAATTTACTTTCTCAGTTTTCTAAAGAAAGTGTTTGAAGTGAAGGCATGACGTTTTGAACGTTGTCAGCTGACCGACGAATGCATTAAACGACGGCAAAACATCGATCCGATGTAACGTCGGAATCAAATTTTCAGTTGCTCAGTAACGTTTAAACACGCATACACTCCCGCTACCTACGGGAAACATGTACACTGCACAGAATTGAAATGAAAGAATGTACACGGAACAGGAGACTCCATAGTTGTTTGACCTGGATGGAAATCTGTTGTTTGACCTAGATGGAATTCGTCGGAGCGTAAGGAATAGAATAGAATTCTAGTCGGAAAATTCAGTGGCTTCGAATTTTCGGCGATCATACATAATCCAAAAGAAAAGTTTACGTTTTAGATTTTTTTGTGAAAATTATTTTATACAACAGTGTAATACCCTCAGAAATTTCTCCCACAAGAAATCTAGCAGTCAATTTAGAGCTTCACGTTAGAGACAAGAGAACACGCGGATGTGCGTTAGGTAGTTCTCTTCCTGATTTCTCCGAAAAAGACGTCATTTTGCTTAGGGCGTTCAAAACGTTCGTGACCTACACCTGCAAAAACTCAAACCATTGCACTTACCTGAACGAAACTTTTACTGTCCTTCAGAGTACTCCTCCAGCATCTATGCAAAGATAGCTCTTGACTTGCATCTGCAGAACAAACCTATTGCACTTAACTCAACGAAACTTTTCTGTCCTTAAAAGTTCTCTCCAACCACCCATGATACGGCTTTCGTTGTTAGCACGTACTGACAAGTTTAGACAAGCTTTCAAACAAGTCGTAGCTCCTTAATTTCGGAAGAACGGGCGCAAATCTACAGACACGTGCCAAAAACCTTTTGAACGGCCTTCGTAACAGATTGTCGGGTTCCATTTTGAATGTTAGATTACCTCACCAACAACGCGAATGGAAACTTGTCCTACTAAAGTTCGTCCCTGTCCCGATCTTGAATGCAGCGTAGAAGACAGAAATTTATTTCAGGTGCGGTATTCCTGTAAATGGTTTTAAAATATGTTGTGAGCAAATATGTAGAGCATGCGCAGTTATAAAAGCGTGTTCATAAATTTTACGTTCAGCATGTCTCATGAACAAAATTCGAAAGCAAAAGCAGCAACCAAAACTGATGGGACGATTCAAAAGAGAGTGAGGAGATGTGGGAGCTAAAACCGAAAATTCTATAGAATAAAAAGTCGCGTAAGGAAGAGAAATAAAGATTTCTTCAGAAACTGCAGATACGAAGCAACAAAAATTAGAAATCAGTAGGAATGAGAAAAGTCTCCATAACAGCAGCTAGAGTGTAATAGTATGTGTATAGGATCGAAAAAGAGCTCCTTATTGAATCAGAACTCTCATCAGACAGCGAATGTTTATGGGAGCATTGAAATTCCTGCATCCCCTTACAAAATTTTCCAATAAATTGCGAATCAAAAACCAGCACGTAATGAAGAATCAAATATCTGAAATATTAAAAATCAAGCATAGTGTATGAAAATGGAAGGAGTAAATGCACGTACTTATTGTAACAGTGAAAAGATACATGTTAGTTATTTAAGTAATCCTTTTTAGCCACTTTTAAGTTAATTGCATATAGAAATTGCTGAAATGCCATACCTTTTCAGAACGATATTATAAAGTGCAATAAATGTTTTCAAATGGCTTCATTCCGTTCCACAAGAGTTATAAAAGAACATAGTTTCATGCCTCCCGTTAAAATTCAAGAACTATCATCGGGTCAGTAAGTATAATTACCTCTGGAACATAAGTACTTGCAGAAGTATTTCATCCAGTGATCATGCAGTGCAAACTCAACCGCTTTGAATTTTGTGCAGCCTACGAAAATAGTAGCCGTTAGCTAACTTGAAGAAACGCTCCACAGAGAAAGCCAGTGCGTAAATAGTTTTAAATGTGCTCTAGAGAATATGTCACCAGATCACAACATCATCATTCGAGCTGATGAAGTTCCACCTGGAGAATATAAAAGACAATTTAATGCACCCAAAACTTCTAAGTAGTTGCTGTTCCAACCAGTGAAACGCGTTCCATACGAGATGATACTTTGGAATTTAGAGGCTGTTCACTTCAAAGGGTAGCCGAAACATACCTGTCTTGTGATACACTATAAAACCTTTAATTTTATGGCAAGGCAAAGGTGAGTACCACTTTGAATTGCAACAAAGACATCCTGCTACAGTTATAATTAATCATAAGATTTCACCAAAAAGGTTTTCGTGCATATCAGTTCATGCAAAATTCTAAGTGCTATATTCTAAACATTTATACTCAAGAAATTCATATAGCATATTAAATCCGTTTATTTTTGTGGTGTAATAATCTCAAAGATTCGCCAAGTTTTCGCACTCCACTGGGAGGCTTTTTCAAGGCAATAAAAATGCGGGGAATTGGAACACGTAAGAAACAAAGATGATTTTTGAAAATAACGTGGGTGACATCACGAGCATATTACATAATTTTTTTTATCACGTAATTATACGGCGCGCCGCGATGTGTCTCCATCTTTTGATAACGCATGCCGAACCATTGGTAGTTCAGTAGAGATCATATCATTGTATGCTAGAGAGCATTTCGACTGTTTCCCTGGTGGGGAGTCCCTTTGAAGTTCGTGTAAGGGGGTAATTCTTCTAATATTACTCCATACAGGAGCGGCCGATGAGTGCATGACTTCTCTGGCGAGGGCTATTTTCTGCATGTCCTGGTTGACACTTCGCACGTGCTCTTTAGATCTAGTGTCCAATGATCGCTTTATTATTCCGATATATATATATTTCCGTGTTGTCAGGATATACCAACGGTATAGCGTACCCACCCGCCTTTTTCTTTCTCACAATGTCACTCCTCGCAGCATGATATTGTATGTGATAACACAAAAATAAAAAAATAAAAAATGCTATATGAAATATATAATGCTAGGTGAAAATCCTCCAAATACGTGGCGACAGTAAATAAATAAATACATCGCTCTTTCCACGTTCCAGAAACACACAGCAACCGAAATATTGTTTATTTACTGTCGTCACGTATTTGGAGGATTTTCACCTTGGATCTCGCCCTTTGCATTAAACTGCTATAATATATATGTAGCCAGTGCCGTTAATGCCCACCAGATGGAGACGTCTCAGTAGCTGAGCCCATCTTACGGATTTATGATGTCAGAAGCTGACTTAAAAATACACACAGCACCGTGGTGTAAATGTAACGCACTCGGCTAGATATCGAGAGTTCTGTGGTTCAGTTCCACAGCGGCGGCTGAAAAACAATTTTTCGGTTGCTGTGTGTTTCTGGAACGTGGAAAGAGCGATGTATTTATTTATTTTTACATAATGCTATATGCGTTTCTTGAGTATTCAGTCTGGTGTATTAAAATAACGTTATAAAGATTTATCACGGCGATATGCTGTGTGTGTGTTTGTTAGCCGCTGGCTTCTGACCATTCGTCCAAGATGGGTATGGGTTTTAATCCCGGTGAGACATGGATGTTGTGTTTGTTTTACAGTACCGGCTCTGTCTCCCTTCCCTCTCCGTAAATTAGGGATAGGAGACTGCTTATAACTCATCGAGTTGCTGACGGTGGTCGTTTAACCCGCAACTAAAGAAAAACAGTATGTTTGTTATAAAATATATAGAGGAAAAATAACTCAGAGAATTACTTGAAACGTACAGGGTTGTCAGTGAAGCTCGGTGAGTGCTGTCGTAACGCGTGTAAGGAAAGGTTGTAAAAGATGCGGTAGCTTGCACGACGTGCATGAACGAACATCTCCGTAGCCATCTCGAATCTATGAGAAAGGGTGTGACACATAGAGTGTATCGCGACAGCTGATGTAAGTGTAAGTTATTAGCGGGGAAATATTTTGCAAAGAACCAACGTCGAAATCTTCTAGCCGAGTGAGCCATTTCTGCGTACAATGATCCACCATATTCGCCACCGACTGACTACTTTTTTTTTCTTCTACTGAATTTAGCTCAGAAACGGAAGAGATTTCGGAAATTCAAACGAATGTGATGACCCAGCTGCAGACGTTAACAATGGAAGATTTTCCCCGTAGCTTCCAGCAGTTATACGGTTTATTGCATCTGGGGGATTATTTTTAAGGCCCAGTGCTGTAAATTTTAAGAAATATAAACTTTTGTTCATTTTTATCTTGCATTCACCGAACTTTACTTTGTACACTTAAAAAACATAAAACAAGACAGAATTATTAAAATAAACTTCCTTAATACATAAAATTAGGTAACTCCAATAATTGGGGAAATCAAACTCCTCTGTCAAAATAAACACAGTTTAAACTAAGGTGCCAAAAAAACTTGGAAGAGCGGTACCATTTCCATTACATGTCACCACGCCCATGCGATAAATGGTATCATCCGCAAACGACGTATATACACTGACGGAAAAAAAAATCCCAAAACCACGAAAAAATAGTTGTAGAGGAATGAAATGGTGGCAATACATTTGTATAGGTAACATATTTAATCGATTAAGGTTTCAAGATCACAGCTTAATGTAAGCGCGAGAATAGCCATTTTAAATGTGAAATGCTGGTACATTAATAACCGGTGTAACCGCCAGAATGGTGGCGCAGTGGTCTAAGGCGTTGGCCTCTGATCATTCGTCCGTAAGGGGTCCGGGTTCGAATCCCGGTCAGGCATGGATGTTGTGTTTGTCTTACGGCACTGGCTCTTTCCCTTCCCTGGAACCAGTGACCCTAAATTAGGGACGGGCGACTGCTTATAGCCCATTGAGTTGCTCACGGTGGTCGTTAAACCTCCAATCAAAAAAAAAATAACCGCCAGAATGTTGAATGCAAGCACGCAAATGTTCATGCATTGTGTCGTACAGGTGCTGGATGTCAGTTTGTGGGATGGAGTTCCATGCCTGTTGCACTTGGTCGGTCAATACAGGGACGGTTAATGCTGGTTAGGGGTGACGCTGGAGTTGTCGTCCAATGATGTCCCATACGTGCTCGATTGGTGAAAGATCTGGTGATCTAGCAGGCAACGGCAACATGTCGACACTCTGTAGAGCATGTTGGGTTACAACAGCGGTATGCGGGCGAGCGTTATCCTGTTGGAAATAACCCCCTGGAATGCTGTTCATGAATGTCAGCCCAACAGGTTGAATCACCAGACCGACGTACAACTGTGCCGTCAGGGTGCGTGGGATAACCACGAGAGTGCTCCTGCTGTCATAGGAAATTGCTCCCCAGACCATAACTCCAGGTGTAGGTCCAGTGTGTCTCGGCCGCAGACAAGTTGGTTGCAGGCACTCACCTGGCCTCCTTCTAACCAACACACGGCCATCACTGGCACCCAGGCAGTACCGGCTTTCATCAGAAAACACAACAGATCTCCACCCCATCCTCCAATGAGCTCTAGCTTGACACCACTGACATCGCAAACGGCAGTGGTTTGGAGTAAGTGGAATGCACGCTACAGGGCGTCTGGGTCGGAGCTGTCCTTCAAGTAACCGACTTGTAACAGTTCGTTGTGTCGCTGTGGTGGCAACTGCAGCTCGAATTGCTGCCGCAGACGCGGTACGATGCGCCACGGCCATACGCCGTACACGGCGGTCTTCCCTCTCAGTAGTGCCACGTGGCCGGCCGGAACCCGGTCTTCTTGAGGCAGTACCTTCCCTTGACCACCGCTGCCAACAATCATGCACAGTGGCTACATTCCTGCCAAGTCGTTCTGCAATATTGCGGAACGAAAATCCACCTTCTCGTAGCCCTATTACACGACCTCGTTCAAACTCCGTGAGCTGTTGATAATGGCTTCTTCGTCTTCTTAAAGGCATTCTTGACTAACATCAACACACTACGTCGAATCTCAACGATAACTAACGCTCACGAACGTTACAGCGCGTATTTACAGCAAATCTGCTTTGCATGTTCCGAGGGACGCTAAATAACTGTTTGTGCTAAAAAGTTGTATAGATTTCTGTGTAGTTCCGATAAAAACATCACGCTGAACAAATAATGCTGAAATTGCGTTGAACGCAAGTACCTTGGCTATGACGTCACTACGGAGTAAAATGGGTGTAAAACGTCAGCCATGGAAGTAAAATAAGTGGATGATGTGTTTGCGAATTGTGATGGGCCTCTGTTTACTGGGGTTAGGGAGCGTTCTTGCGGGAGCGTGGAACTTCTAGGAATTGCTTGTGCTTCATGCGTTCACTCTTCGTCTCCTGGTGCAACAAAGTGCACCAAAGTCGTGCATCAAGAATAAAAATTTAAAGCAAACAATAAATATCATAACAGCAGATGAATACGAAAATAATGTACCCTTTCAAAATGTTCCAGAAAAGAAAATGATTCCAAAAAATACCAAAAACAGAGGGGCAATTCAAAGTTAAATAAACCAACAGGGAGTTAACAGGCAGGCTGTTAAAGGTGTGCCCGTCCCAGCTAAGTTTAACGGTCTGAACTTACTAAAATATCTTCCTACTGACCAACTGACAATACATTATAATTTGATAACTTACTAAAATATCTACCAACTGACAATACATGATAATTTGATAACTTACTAAAATATCTGCCTACTGACCAACTGACAATACATGATAATTTATAACTTACTAAAATATCTACCTACTGACCAACTGACAATACATGATAATTTGATAACTTACTAAAATATCTACCTACTGACCAACTGACAATACATGATAATTTGATAATTACTAAAATATCTACCTACTGACCAACTGACAATACATGATAATTTGATAACTTACTAAAATACCTACCTACTGACCAACTGACCATACATGATAATTAGATAACTTACTAAAATATCTACCTACTGACCAACTGACAATACATGATAATTTGATAACTTACTAAAATATCTACCTACTGACAAACTGACAATACATGATAATTTGATAACTTACTAAAATATCTACCTACTGACCAACTGACAATACGTGATAATTTGATAACTTACTAAAATATTACCTACTGACCAACTGACAATGCATGATAATTTGATAACTTACTAAAATATCTATCTACTGACCAATACATGATAATTTGGTTTTAAAAATTCCTTGAAAAGTGCTTGAATTATGTTGTTTAGAAGAGTACGAACCTTGATGTAATATTACATTTCATACGTAATGTTGTGGTTGTAGACTTCTTTTTTCAGATTCGATTTTTTTGGGGGGAGGCGGCTTGATGCGGTCTTATGAATATCCTGATGTACAAGCCATTCAATCGATTTCGATGGTGGGTTTTTTGTTGTTGTTTTTTTGCATTAAGTAGGCTAATGGAAAAGACTTTCCCATTTCCTTTTGTCTGTGCATGCAATTATCTTTGGAACTAATGAAAGCATTTATTTTGTAACTTTTGCACGGAATGGAGGAAAGGGGGTCTGGTTTTTGCATATTCATATCTTAAATTCTTGAGCTCCTTCACTAAAGGGGAGTTCCACATGGAGTAAAAAACTCTCATATATTCAGATAAGATAAATAGAGATTTAAATGCATGAAAAAAATGGGCTTTCTCATTAGCCGATTTTTCTTTCAAGTATTAGAATAGAAAGCGATAATTTTTTCTCTTCCTCCCCACCCCTCTCCTGTTGTTATTGTGAAGACTTTGCTTTCCATTTTCTCATAAGGTTATTCAATGTTTATTGCAATGGGAATGTTTCATTATAATGCAAATAATAAACTTTTGAATATCTGCTGCTGTGCATTTATGAAAAATGGATGAACTAAAGAATTCACTCAGCCGAATAGAAAAAAATAATCCGCAACATTTATTCATGTGCTACAGCTTGCTACGTTGACAAGAAAACCAGAGTATGGTATGATTAATATGGTTTCTCGAATACATTTATGGTTATTTATGTTTCCTTGTATATAAATTTTTCCCCTTGGGTTGTGCAGTGGCAAAATCCGTTTTGCAGTTTACTAGAAAAAAAGTACGCGTTATATGTAACCGTACTTTTGTTCCGAACAGCCGTAAATGTTTTCCTGCAACATAATCATTGTCGTATGTTTGCGTTTCTATGTTTTTCTGTTAATTATAGAAAATAAATCTGGTATTTTTAGTCTATTGAGAAAATGCTATTTCGTTGATACAATTAACTGGGACGAAAAATTTGCTCACTTTTTCCACTATATAGCGGAAGTCATTCCTTAAATGTTTTGAGTTTTACTACATTTTACATTATCACACCTTTTTTGTTTCAAAAGAATGTGCCCATTCTACTCGAAAATCCTATTCTATCATTGTTTATGTGCAATTTTTTCTTTGGCTTGAAAGATTTGTTTATTCAACAGAACAAATATTTTCGAAGTGGACTAGTGAGATAAAAACAAGGGGAAAAAAGTAGCAATGAATCCTTGTTTAAAAATTATAGCTTTGAATCTAGCTTTCATTTTAATTTCCTTTTCCCGTCATGTACAAGGTGCCTTTACGATTTCAAAGATCATTATAAAATATAGCTACCGAGTCGCAGAAATACTTAGACCTGCAATAATTTAAGCCATGTTTTCAATTTATCGTCGACATTTGATGCAGTATGCCTGATACCTGCAAAAAAGATTGCTGAGAGAATCGAATGAAAGATGGAGAGAAGACCGACGGGTTGTCCTACATGCGCCGAGTGACCCAACAGGCATGATTGCGGATATTTAGCGAACAGTGTTACCCTCCATGCATCGTCCGATTAGTGCCAGCACCATTGGCAGACTGCTCCACAACGTAGAACTACACGCACGCAAACCGTTACGACGACTGCTCATAAGACCATTGCATCGTCGCCAAAGACAGCAATGGTGTCGTGCCAGACTGTCAGGAAGCCATTCAGAATGGCAACGGGTGATCTTCAGTGCCGAGTCCCGCTTTTGTCTTGGAAGAGACAACCAACGAATCCGTGTGTGGAGGCACCGTGGTCAGCGCCAAGATAAACGGTTTGTTGTCGAGCGTCACACGTCCAAAAGGCCTGTTGTCATGGTGTGGGGTGCAATTGACTACGATGCCAGATCACCTTTGGTGTTCATTAGAGGCACTTTAACAGCCCAACGTTACGTTAACGAGGTAATACAACCAGTGGCCCTACTTTCTGAACGCTCACTCCTGTGCGATTTTCCAACAAGACAACGCTCGTCCGCATATAGCTGCTGTCTCGAGAGCTTGCCTTCAAGTCACTGACACTCTGTCACTGCCAGCCGCATCTCCAGACCTATCGCCGATTGAAAATGTGTGGGATGCTATTGGACGCCTTATCCACACTTCCCCACAATCTTCAGGAACTGTATGAAAAGATTCGAGCTACATGGGATGGCTTATCGCAGTACACCATTTAGAACCTGTACAACTCCATGCCGAGACATCTGGCATGTTGTGTGTTCAAACATGGCGGCCCAACGCTATACCGAGAAACACTACTTATTGGCGCGTAGATCAATAAATATTGCCCATATCAGTCTCAATGTTTAATCATGGTAACGTTTACCTTCCTCCGAAATAGCATTGCAATCCGGCACGTCCTTTTGGGTGCAACTATTTTTTTGACGATGAGTATATATAAACATACTCATCGTCAAAAAAATAGTATATATATATATATATATATATATATTCATCATCATCATCATTGTCAACCATTATCAATCCACTGCTGGACGAAGGTCTCCCCAAGTTTCCTCCACAACGGTCTGTCTTGTGCCAGTCTCCTCCATGTCACCCCTGCATACTTTCGAATTTCATCCACCCATCTCCCATGTGGTCTTCTTCTGGGTCTTTTCCTGTCCCTTGGAATCCAATCTAAAATTTTGGCTGTCCATCGATGATCTGTCCTTCTGGCAGTATGTCCAGCCCATTGCCATTTCAGGGATTTAACTCTGATCATGATGTCTTCCACTCTTGTCATTTTTCGGATCCACGAGTTCCTCTTCTTATCTCTCCTGGTTACACCAAGTATGCACCTCACCATGCTACTTTGAGTTGTCTGCAGCCTTTGTATGTCTCTTTTGGTTAAGGTCCACGTCTCTGCACCATACGTAAGCACTGGAAGGATGCATTGATCAAACACTTTTCTTTTAAGACATAATGGCATATTGCTCTTGAAAATTATGCTGTTTCTTCCAAAAGCTCAACAGGCAAGTTTTGTACGCCGATTAATTTCTTCATCAATGTGACCCTCACTTGATATCTGCTGTCCAAGATAAACGTACGTGTCTGTTATCTCCAGCTTTTCTCCATCAATCGATAAATCTTCATTTCTTGTAAAAGCATTGATTCTTGGAATTTTGTGCTTATTAGAATTTGGTTTTGTGGCCTAGGGAGCATGACCAACCGACAATTTTGACTTGCCTTGTCGTTTTGTTGGTATATATATTATACCAACGGTATATATATTATATATATTATACCAATGGTATATATATTATACCAACAAAACGACAAGGCAAATCAAAATTGTCGGTTGGTCATGCTCCCTAGGCCACAAAACCAAATTCTAATAAGCACAAAATTCCAAGAATCAAATTTATAAAACTAAAAAAGGAATTAAAAGCTCACCGGCAGAACAAAACGCGCCGTGACAAAAAGTCAACTCCCACAGGTTGATGCTCTCCTGATAACGGCAAACCTGTTCCAGTTTTCACTTGTTTTGAAGTTCCTTTTTAAAAAAAAAATTTGTATTTTTGTTCTGTAATATTTTATTGTGTGTGTGTGTGTGTGTGTGTGTGTGTGTGTGTGTGTGTGTGTGTGTGTGTGTGTCAGTCTCCATATATATATGGTATATATACACACACACACACACACACTGTGAATGAAGAGCCAAAACATTATGACCACCTGCCTAATATGATATTGGTTGTCCACGTGTCACCGAAACAGCTCTTACACGGTTAGGTATAGATGCTACAAGATTTCTAAAGAAGCCTTGTGGTATCTGATCCAAACACGTTACCAGAAAATCCTCTAACTCTTGTCAGTTACGTGGTTGAGCCGCTGTACATTTGATTTGCTGTTCCAACACGAACCACGGCTGTTCGATTGGATTGATGTCTGACTAATTTGGAGGCTATGGCAATACCTGGAAGTCTTCCTAGTGTTCCACGAACTATTCTCGAGCTATCTGGGCATTGTGTCATGGCGCATTATCGTCCTGAACGAACGCACTACTAGATGGGAATACCGTTGCCATGAAAGGGTGTACCTGATTTGCAATGATGTTTAGGTTGATGGTATTATAGAACTCATAGTTTCCTGCACGTGGCTATCTGGACCCAGGATTTCCAAGCAGAACACTGCCCAAAGCAAAGAAAGAATACAAGCTTGTGGAGGAAGTGTAACACTTATTCCACCAGTTTGTTTTCTTGCCACGGTTCATCCTGGTGCCAGACACTTTCCCAGGTAAACGCCGCACACGTGCGTACCCCGCTGTCCACATGTTACAACCGGAAAAGAGATTCATCGTTACAGACGACCTTCTTCTAATCATACAGTGTTCAGTTTTGATGCGCCCATGCCCATTGTAGCCCCTTTCGATGGCAAACCAAGGTTAGCATGGACTCTCGGGGAGACCTGCGGCTCCGCAGCCCCATTTTGAGCAGGGTTCGATGTACTGCGTGTTGTGACACACTAGTACCATCACCAGCATTCAAATTACCTTCAATTTGCGTCGCAGTATACCTTCTGTTGGCTCGTACTGTACGGGATAGCCTTGGCTTACTTCTAGCATCCATGGGCCGTGGTCAGCGCACACGTCGCCGGCGGTTTCTAGTCTTTTCTTCCTCGGACCATTTTTGAAGGTACTAATCAAGGCTGACCGTGAGCACCCCACAAGTCTTTCCGTCTCGAAAATGTCTGATCCACTCATCTGGCATTACGATTTGGCCTATGTATGAGGTGGCCAGATAGATATTGGAACACTGATCTGAGGACAAAACGGCGTGTGTCATACTCAAAACTAAATATGCGACCTTTTTGCCACAAAACTGTATTGTTCCTATAAGTGACATATACACCATATTGACAAAAGTCACCGGACACCCCTTCAAAAGCAACTGGACGGATCCTCTGCGTTGTTAAGATGCGCGGTAGAGCTGCAAACGGTATGAAAACAAGCCTGCTGCTGACCGCAATCATATCGCACTGTGAGGTTGAGTGAAACTGTCGCGGCGGGAGAGAACTGACTTTGAGAAAGGAAAGACTGTTGGGTGTTATATTAGTGGGTTGTCCATAAGAGAAACCGAAAGGCCTTTAAACATACCCAAGTCAGCTGTTTTGGATGTACTGAATTAGTGGAAGACACATGGCGTGCAGCAAAACTTACCGGCAGACCAAAGAAAATCGGTTATATAAGACGTCGAAGCCTCAGGAGAGTCGTTACAGCTAATTGACAGAGTACTGCACAAGACTTCTGTCTACAGGTGACTAAAATGCTGGAACTTCGGTATGTACACGTACCATTTGCAGAGAACTTACTTCCATTGGTTACCGTGGTTGTGCGGCTGCTCATAAGCCTTTCATCACCACTCGGAATGCTACTCGTCGTTCAGCATGATGTAAAGAACATTTATAGTGGACCGTAGATCAATGGAAATGGGTCCTATGGACTGATGAATCCAGATATACGATCCATCAGTCTGATGGCAGTATGTGGGCATGGCGGCAGCCGGGGGAACGCTCTTTACCACAGTGTATTGTTCCTACGGTCAAGTTTGGGGCTGGCAGTGTACTCGTGTGGGGGTGTTTTTCGTGATATGGTCCCGACCCATTGGTTATATTTGACAAACCTGTTAACCAGCACGTCTAGCTCGATATTCTGGACAATTATGCCCTTCCAGCTCTGTGGCAATACTTTGGAACCGAGCCTTTTTGGTACCAGCAGGATAATGCACCGAGCCATAAAGCAAGGACTATTACGGCGTGGTTTTACGATAATTTCGTATCGTGTGTTGACTGGCCAGCACAGAGCCCTGATCTTAATCCCATAGAGCATCTATGGGATGAATTAGAGCGCCGCATAAGATGTTTGGAACCAAGGCCTACTTCTAAGCAACAGTTAACGGCAGCATTGTGTACTGAATGGAAGCACATACCTATTGCTGTGTTCCAAAACGTTGTTGAAACCATGTCTCGAAGGGTCAGAAAGGCCAAAGGTAGACGGACACCGTACTAATGTATGTCAATAAATGCTATGTTGTGTTTCTCTTCTACGTGTCCGGTGACTTTTGTAAATATAATGTATATGAAAATCTGTCTTAAAAGGATATATCTTGTAGAATGTTGGTTATTTGCACTGATAAAGAAGAGCTATGATGACGAGAACCTATTAGCAAAAGTGAAATGCTTTACTTTAGGCATATATGCAGAATTAAAATCAGACTGCACACTAATGAACGAATTGAATGGCGAATTTTTCATTTTGCCAAAGCTTTTGGGGGAACTCGAGTCTCGAATGAGGCATGGGTGGTTGTGTTTGTCTTACAACACTTACTGTCTCCTTTTCCTGGAGCGAAGGTCCCCAAATCAGGGGCAGGTGACTAGAGAGACTTCTTCTACTATCGTGGGACTGATACTGGCAGAACTAGTGTTTGATGGCTCGTTCAACTTCATCTGCTGTCCAAGGTCTCTCCAAGCCTCTTCCACAACGGTCTGTCTTGTGCCAGTCTCCTCCATGTTACCCCTGCATACTTTCGAATTTCATCCACCCATCTCCCATGTGGTCTTCTTCTGGGTCTTTTCCTGTCCCTTGAAATCCAATCTAAAATTTCGGCTGTCCATCGATCGTCTGTCCTTCTGGCAGTATGTCCAGCCCATTGTCATTTCAGGGATTTTACTCTGATCATGGTGTCTTCCACTCTTGTCATTTTTCTGATCCACGAGTTCCTCTTCTTATCTCTCCTGGTTACACCAAGCATGCACCTCTCCATACGGCTTCGAGTTGTCTGCAGCCTTTGTATGTCTCTTTTAGTTAAGGTCCACGTCTCTGCACCGTACGTAAGTACTGGGAGGATGCATTGATCAAACACTTTTATTTTAAAACATAATGGCATATTGCTTTTGAAAATTATGCTGTTTCTTCCAAAAGCTCTCCATCCAAGTTTTATACGCCGATTAATTTCTTCATCAGTGTGACCCTCACTTGATATCTGCTGTCCAAGATAAACGTACGTATCTGTTATCTCCAGCTTTTCTCCATCAATCCATAAATCTTCATTTCTTGTAAAAGCATTGTACATCACTTTTGTCTTCTGAAAGTTCATTTTTAATTCCACTTCTTTACTCTTGTCAGCAAGTTCCTGGAACATACTCTGCAGCTCTGATGGGGTATTTGCGAAAATGACTACGTCATCAGCAAAACGAAGGTGGATTAGATAATCTCCATTAATCTTTATCCCTTTGTTTTCCCAGTTCAGTGATTGAAAGACATTTTCCAATGTGGCATTAAAGAGCTTCGGAGATATGGTGTCACCTTGTCTCACTCCTTTTCCAATTTTTATATGTGTTGTATTTTCAAACAGCCGAATCTTTGCACTTGCGTTTTCATAGATGTTATTAATAATATCAATGTACGCATATTCAATACCGCAGGATTTCAGAGCCATTGTGACTGCTGATGGTTTCACCGAATCAAAGGCGTTTTTATAATCTATAAAAGCCATGCACAATGGAAGTTCATATTCCCTCGCTCTTTCAATTAGTTCTCTCAGTACGTGGATATGATCTATTGTGCTATAGCCACTCCTGAATCCAGCTTGTTCTCTCGGTTGAGCCATGTCCAGTGTCACGTTCAAGCGGTGTGAAAGAACTTTAGTGAAGATTTTATAGACCACTGATAGGAGGCTGATAGGTCTGTAGTTCCTGAGATCCTCAATGTCACCTTTTTTATGTAGCAAGATCATTGTAGCGTTGTTCCAATCCTCAGGAATCTTCCCTTCATTAAGGCATCGAGTGAAAATTTGGGCGAGTACTGTTTCGATTTCTCCACTTGCTTCTTATATGATGTCTACAGTAATTCCATCTTCTCCTGGAGCTTTTCCCCGCTTCATTCTTTGATTGCATGTGTAACTTCTGCTGGGAGGACTGGAAGAACTCTGGTACCTTTCATGATGTCTGGAGTACATGTATCATCCCTTTCATATAATTTGGAGTAGAAATCTTTCACTCTTATCAAAATTTCGCCTCTATTTCTTGTTACAGAACCATCTCTTTTTCTCAGTGCCATAATCTGTTTTCTTCCCTTACTGAGATGTCCCTTTGCTATCTTTAGGCTTTGGTTGTTTTCAATTGCTTTCTTTACTAGTTCACAGTTGAATTTCCTTACGTCTTCAGTGATACTTTGTATATACACTGACGGAAAAAAAAATCCCAACACCACGAAAAAACAGTTGTAGAGGAATGAAATGGCGGCAATACATTTGTATAGGTAACATATTTAATCGATTAAGGTTTCAAGATCACATCTTATTGTAAGCGCGAGAAGAGCCATTTTAAATGTGAAATGCTGGTACATTAATAACCGGCGTAACCGCCAGAATGTTGAATGCAAGCACGCAAACGTTCATGCATTGTGTCGTACACGTGCTGGATGTCAGTTTGTGGGATGGAGTTCCATGCCTGTTGCACTTGGTCGGTCAATACAGAGACGGTTAATGCTGGTTGGGTGTGACGCTGGAGTTGTCGTCCAATGATGTCCCATACGTGCTCGATTGGTGAAAGATCTGGTGATCTAGCAGGCCACGGCAACATGTCGACACTCTGTAGAGCATGTTGGGTTACAACAGCGGTATGCGGGCGAGCGTTATCCTGTTGGAAAACACCTCCTGGAATGCTGTTCATGAATGGCAGCACAACAGGTTGAATCACCAGACCGACGTACAACTGTGCCGACAGGGTGCGTGGGATAACCACGTGAGTGCTCCTGCTGTCATAGGAAATTGCTTCCCAGACCATAACTCCAGGTGTAGGTCCAGTGTGTCTCGGCCGCAGACAGGTTGGTTGCAGGCGCTCACCTGGCCTCCTTCTAACCAACACACGGCCACCACTGGCACCCAGGCAGAACCGGCTTTCATCAGAAAACACAACAGATCTCCACTCCGTCCTCCAATGATCTCTAGCTTGACACCACTGACGTCGCAAACGGCAGTGGTTTGGAGTAAGTGGAATGCACGCTACAGGGTGTCTGGCTCGGAGCTGTCCTTCAAGTAACCGATTTGTAACAGATCGTTGTGTCACTGTGGTGGCAACTGCAGCTCGAATTGCTGCCGCAGACGCGGTACGATGCGCCACGGCCATACGCCGTACACGGCGGTCTTCCCTCTCAGTAGGCCCACGTGGCCGGCCGGAATCCGGTCTTCTTGAGGCAGTACCTTCCCTTGACCACCGCTGCCAACAATCATGCACAGTGGCTACATTCCTGCCAAGTCGTTCTGCAATATTGCGGAACGAAAATCCACCTTCTCGTAGCCCTATTACACGACCTCGTTCAAACTCCGTGAGCTGTTGATAATGGCTTCTTCGTCTGCTTAAAGGCATTCTTGACTAACAGCAACACCCTACGTCGAATCTCAACGATAACTAACGCTCACGAACGTTACAGCGCGTATTTACAGCAAACCAGCTTTGCATGTTCTGAGGGCGCTACTAGCGCCACACGTATGGGGCGAGCGCGAAATTTGCATAGACGTCATCTTACAGATGTACTCTCACCGCCTACCAAGTGTCGTTTATCTAACACAACCCCTTCTTGGTGTTGGGATTTTTTTCCGTCGGTGTATATATACATACACACACTCACTTTTCTTTTCTTTTAGTCTTGTGGCTTTGGAGTACGACCTTTAGGGACATTTGGATTTTGTCCGTCCTTTTCTTGGTTTCAGAAAAGTCACTTACAAAAAACGGGTGCTTCCCTGGTGACGACCGTTTTAATTTGGTTTGAGTATCGCTTTGGTTCTTTGTTCGTTATGTGTTTCACCTTTTAAAGTGAGGCGGCTGTGGTACTGTTCTGTATTTGTTTCTTGCTTGTATTTTGGACTCCATTCGGTTGTTAGCCGTGTAATGGGTTCGAGAACTCATGTGTTTTTTGGTCCGGGGCTTGATGCAAGAATGTGAGAATTGTATGTTAGTTTGGTGTATGTATTGTGTGTTTCCGTTTGGATGTTTGTGGGTTTCTATGGTTTGTTTCAATTATTATTTGCCTATATATATTATATCGGTAAATACAGACAGAGAGACAGACTGTTTTACTTACCTCGATAGGCAATCTTATGTACCGAATAGAGAACAAGATGGTATCCACCATCGTTTAAACTTTTGAAGTTATACTCAGTGATAAATATAAGTTCTTCAAATATAAGCTTGCCTATCGAAGGAAGAATCCATTAGTCATTCTCTCTGCGTATATTTACCTATATTTACACACACCGGTCCCCTACAATGCAACACATTGACGGGTGCAGAGATATGGTGTGCACAGACTGACTTAGTTTTACGTATTAATGGCACGCACGCAATGCTGCAAATGCGAATCCATAGAAAGCAAGTCGCGTTGCATGATCTTGAAAGAAATTTCCTTAAAATTGCGGGCATGAGTGATTCAAGAAAACACGCGTTCAGCGGAAAACTTATCATGTCTTTGGAAAATTCAGTACGTATTGTACTGATGAAAGAACAATTCCACATTACCCAGAACCCGTGGCAATAAAGACGCTTCAGATTGTTACGAGCTTTTTGGCCAAGAGCCGGCGCCATTATGGGAAATCTCTTGACTATGTATGAGAGAATGGATTTCTTCTGCAATATCGATATTCATTAAAGGAATTTAATGCGTCCCTCCAGGTGATCATACCGAAAGCCGATTAAACAGAAACTTAATATTATTACTTATGCACGAGTAGAAACACATCATTACTAGTGTTTAGTTTAATGCGCGGTTTTGATGCTATATCAGTATGATTGCACTATTAATCAGTTCCACAAATATAATGGTGCTATATAGCTCATGAACATTACCAATACTCGCTGTTACATAAGCTGTTATTATCATAAATTTACGCAAGACGCATCTTCTATAGGCCTCTGTGTTAATTGTGGAATCAACGGCTCGTATCCCACCGACCCCCCGGGTGACCGCTAGCAAACAGCAATATGTATAAACCGAAAAGCGGAAGACTTTATGAGAAAATAATTCGGGTCTTTATACAGGTGTATTCATGCAATATCTGCCGAGCTTTCGCTTACTGACGGGCGGCTTTTTCAAGGACTTGAGCGACTTCGGACTTAAAGGGTAAATAGAATAAGAGGTTAAATAAATCAAATCAGATAAACAATGGTCACGCGAAATTATGCAAACATGATAAAGCTAATACAAATTTGGAAGATGTGAATCCGTTTATTTGTGTTAGTATAACATGGATGTTAAGTCAGATAATATCTGAAAACTTGAAAATTTCATCGTCCTGGAACTGGAATCGAACCCACGTCTCCCGGATAGCGCCCGAGCATGCTAGCTACTACACCACCTAGAACGACCAAGTTTTCCGCTCCAACACGACGAAATTTCGGATATTATCTGACTTAACATCCATGTCATATTCACACCAATAAACATCTTCCAAATTTGTATTGTACAATGGTGTAATCCCTTATTTCATTCATTGATGATAAAACTAAATAAAAAGTAGCTTCATCATGTGGTGTGTACCGCGAGACGTTATGTTGATGTAATTTCGCGTGACCATTGTTTATTGAAAAAGCCGACAGTCAGTGAGCGAAAACTCGGCAGATATTTTATGAATACACCTGTATAAAGATACGGGTTATTTTTTCATAAAGTCTTGTGCCTTTTGGTTATATTTATCTGTGATGTATCCTCAGTGTTTTTGTTTTAAGAATACGTATTGTACAAAAATAGCAGAAATACAATCTTCGTCAAAAAAAATAATTCCACCCAGAAGGAAGCAACCGACAGGAATGAAACTTCGTGGGTAGGTTTGACATCGTGAGACATGCAAATGATTCAAATATCACGCTCGGCCGCGCATGTGCCGCAAACGTGGAGGGGTCGCAGAGCTGTGCCTGACCGGCTATATAAGGTCGTCCCGTTGCGCGTGCTTGCCATTCTGACTCGTGCTGTTGTGTTGGTTGCATCCTTTGCAAGTGAAATAAGCTTGGGAGAAAATTTTGGAAGCAATTCGAGCTGTTGGAGGTGTTCGAGAGGGGCCGCATCGTCGGGCTCCGGGAAACGGGATGGTTTTATCACCGTATTGCGCGCCATACCGGTCGTGCTGATATCACTATAGCACGCTCTTGACGGCAGTGGATAAAACAAGGCACGCAGCATCGACAGAAAGGGTCTGCGAGACCTAGACGAAACACGGAGAGAGATGGCCGACGGGTTGTCCTACATGCGCGGAGTGACCCAACAGCCACGATTGCAGACATTCAGCGAACAGTGTTACCCCCGTGCATCGTCCGATTAGTGCCAGCACCATTGACAGACTACTGCACGACGTAGGACTACAAGCACGCAGACAGGTACGATGACTGCTCATAACACCATTGCATCGTTGCCAGAGACTGCAATGGTGTCGTGCCAGACTGTCATGGAGCCACTCAGAATAGCAACGGATGATCTTCAGTGCCGAGTCCCGCTTTTGTATTGGAGGAGACAACCAGCGAATCAGTGTGTGGAAGCACCGTGGTCAACGCCAAGATAAACGTTTTGTTGTCGAGCGTCACACGTCCAGAAGGCCCTAGTGTCATGGTGTGGGGTGCAATTGCCTTCGATGCCAGATCACCTTTGGTGTTCATTACAGGCACTTTGTCAGCCCAACGTTACATTAATGAGGTCCTGTAACCAGTGGCCCTTCCTTTTTCTGAACACTCTCTCCGGTGCGATTTTCCAACAAGACAACACTCGTCCGCATATAGCTGCTGTCTCGAGAGCTTGCCTTCAAGGCCCTGACACTCTGTCATTGCCAGCCACACCTCCAGACCTATCGCCGATTGAAAATGTGTGAGATGCTATTGGACGACCTATCCACACTCCGCCCCTACCCCACAATCTTCAGGAACTGCGTGAGAAGATTCAAGCTCCATGAGATGGCTTATCGCAGGACACCATTAGGATGCTGTACAACTCCATGCCAAGACGTCTGGCATGCTGTGTGAGGAAACATTACTGCCCGACGCTATACTGAGAGACACTACTGATTGGCGTGTAGCTCAATAAATATTGCCCATATCAGTCGCAATGTTTAATCATTTATTGTCCCTGGTAACCTTTACCTTCCTCTTGAATAGCATTGCAGTTCGACCTGTCCTTCTGGATGCAACTATTCTTTTGACGATGAGTGTGTAACATGAACTGAGGATTGTGTGCTAGATCGTACCATTGGTCACAGCTAGATCCGTACAAGTCGAAATGGTGCTGCTTTCCGTACAAGTGGATTAAAAATTTCTAACAAAGTGCAAGTTTCGTACTAATTTTAGCACGAGATGTTATTAAAGATAGCCCCCTTTTAAATAGGCTCTGTCATGGATTCAACGAGTAGTAGGTATCTTTTGATATTTGGTACCATGACTGCTTCAGAAAACCGCGCAATTCCCGTAAATCACGTGGTTGGGGTGGTGCTGCTCATACCCGTTTCTCCAACTCAAATCATAAATGGCCGCCCCGGTGGCGCAGTGGTCTAAGGCGATGGCCTCTGATCATTCGTCCGAAAGGGATCCGGGTTCGTATCCCGGTGAGGCATGGATGTTGTGTTTGTCTTACGGCACTGGCTCTCTCCCTTCCCTGGAACCAGTGACCCTAAATTAGGGACGGGCGACTGCTTATAGCCCATTGAGTTGCTCACGGTGGTCGTTAAACCTCCAATCAAAAAAAAAAAATCCTAAATGCTCGATAGGATTCATGTTCGGTGAATTTGGGCGCCATGGTAATTAATGGAATTCCTCTTCATGTTCTTGGAACCATTTCTGAACCTCCTTCGAATTGTAGCATGGAGCATTGTCTTGTTGAAAGACGCCAGCCATCTCTCTCCGCCAGGGAATTCTGTCACCGTTAATGGGTGTGCTTGGTCAGCCACAAGGTTCAGGTACGTGACAGCTGTCAGAGTTTGCTCTACAGCGGAAATGGGTTCAAGTGTTCCTCAAGAAAATATTGCCCAGACCATCACACTCCCGCCAGCCGCCTGGATCGTTCCCTGTGTGCATCCAGGTGAGAAGGCTTCCTTGGGTAAACGTCGCACACGAGCTCGCCCGTGTACATGGTGTTACAGAAAACGGGATTCATCTGACCATGAGACCCGCTTTCACTTTTGCATAGTCCAGTGTCGATGATTACGTGCTCACTGCAAGCTTTGACGACGTTGAACGGCTGTGAGCATAGGCACACGAATGGGTTTGCGGCTGCGGAGACCCATATCCTAGGGCGTGCGATGAACTGTGTGTTAGGACGCATTGGGCCCTTCACCACAATTGAAATTACGGGTAATATCAGCCACAGTAGTTCTTCTGTTGCTACGGACGAGATGAGAAAGCATGCGCTGACCTCTAGCATCAATGACCAAGCCTTGTCGACGGCTCGAAGTGTCACCTGTTTAGGACCATCTTTGATATGTACTAACTACTGCATAGCATGAGCAGCCTACCAGCGTCGCTATTTCGGAGATGCTCTCACCAAGGTGTCTTGCTATTACGATCTGGTCTTTGTCGAAATCAAATAAATTCTTTGCTTTTCCCATGTTGAGACGAAACGAAATGCTGATTGAGAGATCTCTGACCCAGGTATTATACACAGTCAAGTTCCATTATTGTGACCACCTCCAACTTTTGACGTCAACAGCGCGTAGCCAATGAAAGAAGACACGTGCCGTGAGCTGGCTTGGAGGGCATATTAGGTGTGCTGTAGGCATTCTGAAAACATATCACTGGTTGCTGCCATGGATAAAATTAGCGATTTATCAGATTTGCAAACAGGGATGATTACAATACAATACAATTATTTATTGCACACATTTAAAACTTACAGTTATATGAAAATGCAATACACCAGGAGGAATCTGAACACATTGGTTGTAAGGCGATTTAGATGTAAGAAAAAGAATAAAACATATGGCATATATGAAAGCAAGTAAGATATTTATAACAGAAGCACCACTGTTAGCAGCATGCTTGGAACTACAATTTAATGATAGGGTTGAGATTCGTTATGGAGATCAGGGTGATTTACAATGTAATTTCGCAGAGACAAGGAAAACTTTTTGATATTTTCCAGGGATCTGATGCTCTCTGGGAGATTATTCCATAGGATAATGACTTTATACAGTACGCTATTTAAACCATAATTAAGTCTAACACACGGCTGACATATGTTGTTAGCAACAGAGCTGGTGAAGATAGAATAATCCAGATATTTGATGTCAGATTGAAAAATAGGCAAGGTAAAAATGTCATGAATTTTTAGAATATTTAGTTTTAGAAATAATGGTTTTGAATGAAACGTGTAATCTGTGTTCAGCATATAGCGAACAGATTTCTTCTGTAATTTGAGCAAGCATAACTTATTGTTTGCACTTATATTTGAATACCAAGATTCCAGACAATAGGAGAGATGAGTATAAATAAAAGCATAGTAAAATGTTTTTAGGACATTGATAGGAAAGAGATGCTTAATTTTACCAAGCAGGCCAACCTGTAAGGAAACCTTTTTTAAAACAAACTGAACATGCGTATTCCACTTAAAGAATTCATCAAACCAAACACCAAGATACTGAACTTTGTCCACAATTTTAAGGGGGAGATCATTAATCCTGACTGGAAATTTATTTATATCCTGTCCTTTATGAACGTTTCGGAAATATACGGCGTTGGTTTTTTGAATATTAAGTGATAATTTGTTAGAGCATAACCAATGAGATAAATTTGATAGATCATTATTGATCATTATCTGTAACTTATGCAAACCATGACATTTTTGAAAAATGACAGTGTCATCAGCGTATAGCAAAGCACGAGTTGATTGCAGGCACAGAGGAAGGTCATTGATATATAACAGGAGCAGTAACGGTTCCAATACCGAACCTTGAGGCACTCCACATGAAATATTAAGTAGATCGGAGTTTATTTTATTTACAGTGACATACTGTTTGCGATGAGAGAGGTAGCTCGTTAAGAGGGAAATAATTTTGCTAGGAAAACCGTATTTGGGTAATTTATGTAACAGAATGTCGTGATTTACCGTGTCGAAAGCTTTTTGGAAATCAATAAAAACACAAATAGTATAATAACTGTCATCTAGTGCTTCGGAAATGAAGTTTGACAACTTAGCAACAGCCATTTCAGTAAATCTGTTTCTTTGGAAACCGAACTGTTCCAAAGAGAGCATACCATGGGTGTGTAAAAAATCAACCATTCTGCTGTGAATAGACCTTTCAAAAATCTTACTCAAAACGGGTAACAAAGATATCGGTCTGTAATTACAGGTAGATTCCCTATCTCCTTTTTTAAAAATAGGAATAACCTTAGGGATTTTCAGACTGTCATGAAACTGACCTGAATAAAAACTCAGATTAATAATATGTGTTATAAGTGGTGCTAAAATAGATATAGAGTCTTTTATGACTCTGCTATTAATATTGTCTGAACCAGCACTTCTTTTTAGGGACAATGAAGTGATAATATTATAGGTTTCAGTATCATCCAAAGGGCGTAGAAACATTGAAAAAGGAACTTCCTTAATTTGGGATAAAGAAGCATAACCTTTAGTATTTGTGGGCAAGTTTTGCTGAGATGCTAAATCATGACCTATGTTAATGAAGTAATTGTTGAACTCATCAGCGACTGATTTTGAATCAACATTAAAATTACCAGAATTTCCTTTTAACGTCAGCGGAGTTTCAGTAGCACAGGATCGTTTGTTAATTGCTGATTTGATTATTTTCCATTTTTGATATGAGGTATTTCCTGCATCTGAAATAGCGAGGTTGTAATAAGCAACTTTCGCATGCTGAATAACATTTCTTAGGGCATAATCATACCTTTTATACTTATCACGTAAGTAACTGATATAAGGATTCTTTCTACTTTTTTTACGAAGCTCATCTTTTTTTTTTTTTTTTTTTTTTTTGATTGATCTAATGATTCCATTGGTCATCCAAGGTTGGATCTTAATGTCATATTTAGTGTTAACTACCTTGTGAACGGTTGTGATCTCAAGGAAATCATTCAAAATGCCTTGCAAAATTTCGGTAGCTATAGTTGGACAAGTTGTATTGAAGATGCCCGACTTGTACCAGTCAAAATTTGAGACTAGGTCAGCTAACGTGGTGTAGTCACAATAGGAGATTGATTTGTGGTTAATTGAGTAATGGTAATTTGTAAAAACTAGAACATGAATGAAGACAGGGTTGTGATCACTAATACTAAAATCAATCACTCTGGACTTTAAAGCAGTATTAAGTAAGTTAGTACCAATATGGTCTAGAATATTGGCGCCACGAGTTGGTAAAGAAATGCACATCTGAAAAAAATTGCATGATAGCATATTAAGATAAATTTCACTTAGAGATAGGTTGTTAATGTTAATATTAATATCTCCCAGAAAAATGCAATTTTTATTTTCGTTATTTATTTTGTTTTAAGATATTGTCAAAGCATTCACAAAAGGTTTTTTGATCACTACTTGGCGATCTGTAGATAACGCCAATAATTAGGTTTTTGGACTTGGGACTTTTGATTTCAATCCAAAACATTTCACAGGAATCAAGTACAAGGGACATATTATTCAAGTCATCACGAATAAAGTAGGTGATGTGAGACTTCAGGTATAGGCCTACTCCACCAGAACCCCTTATATTCAGTAATGGATTATTCCGATTTCTAACTTTGCATTCAAAATTATAGTTACTGAGATTAAAAAACTCCTTTTGTTTCTCATCAATTAAATGAGTTTCGCTAAGTGCAATTACAGAAAAATCATGATTCAGTTGTGATAGAAAAATTTGAAGCTTGTCAAATTTAGAGTTAATGCTTTGAATATTGATATGTAAATGCTTTGAATATTGATATGTACCAACTTTGTCGATTTTATCAGAGAGATCATATGAAAATATCTCCTCACAAGCACAGCCCGGATGGTAATAATCCAGTTAAGGGTCATATATTTGTTCCGGGCCAGCCATTAATCAGAGCAGATGGAGGGTGAATGTCATTTTAATGCCTAGTTAATTTTTTCCGTGTCACTAACAGACTGAATGTGCAGTGCAGGCAAGTCCTTATCTTTGCGGGCAAAGATCCTACCGTTTCGATCCGTCCACACGAAATTCCACCCACATTCTCTTTTCCTTGTTTGCACTAGTCCAAGAAGACGTTTACTGGCAGGGCAAAGATGATCATTTACATAGATTGGACTGTCGTTATTAAAACCAATGGCACGGGCTGTAAAGTTTCCATGTTTTTTCCTGAAATTTTTTGCAGCCATGAAGAAAGCATCACGCTTTCTTCGATTGACAAATCTCACAATGATATTTTTTCGTGATGGGTTTCCAGGAGTGGGCACCCAGTGGACTGCATGCGTCTCCTGAATGATGTTTAAATCAACACCCACCTTACTAGCCATTTCACAAATAATGTCATCAGCGCTAGATCCTTGTTCATATGGCACACCTTTGATTTCAAGGTTTTCACGCCGGAGATATTGATCAGTTTCTTCCAATCTACTCTACAGAATCATCTCTTCTTTTCGTACTTCTTGATTATTTGATTTTAGATCATTATTGACTTTATCGATGTCATTTAGCTTAATGAGAATGTCATCATACTTGTCATTCATAAACTTTACACTTTATCGGCTTTCGGACCAAGGGTTGCAGTATTTCTGAAACAGCGCAGTTTGTGAACTGTTCGCGTGCTGCTGTGGTTAAAGTGTATCGTGATTGGAGAAACGGCACCACTGCGAATAAGCGAAGTGGAAACTGCGGAGCACCACGTGTCATTGATGTGAGAGGTGAACGTCGACTGCGAAGGTGCATGAGGTCCGATCGATACGCTAAAGTGGAGCAACTCACTGGCCGAATGAACCAGGGGGCTACCGGAAATGTACCGTAAACGACAATTCAGCGAAACCTGCTGCGTATGGGGCTCCAATGCAGACGAATGGTCAGTGTACCTATGCTAACGAAGTTACATCAGCAGAAAATGCTTACATTTGCACGGCAGTATCGGAATTGAACCTCCGCCGATTGACAAAGGATTGCCTTCTCCGATGAGTCACGTTTTCTGCTTCATCGAACGGATAGACGTTGGCGTATAAGGCGAGAAACATCGGAGATTAAACACTCTTTAACCATTGCTGGAAAAACACAAGTTTGTGCAGGCTGAGTTACAGTCTGGGGAATGTTTTCGTGGCATTCTCTAGGCCCACTCATACCTGTGGAAGGCACTATGGACCGAACTCGTTATGAATCTATCCTTGCAGACCACGTACACCCATACATGCTGATTGTCCTCTGGGGCGGATGGGATCTTCCAGCACGACAATGCGACGTGTCACACAGCTAGAAAAGTCCGAGAGTGGTTGGAAGAAAACGATGAACACTTCAAAGTAATTCCCTGGCCCCTTAATTCCCCAGACTTAAACAAACACAATTGAGCATCTGTGGGACCACCTCCATCGTGTTGTTCGCTCTATGGATCCTCCACCGCGCACCCTCCAGCAGATGTCAGCTGCACTGCAGTCAGCATGGCTCCCCATACCTGTGAACACCTTCCAACACCTTATCGAGTCACTCCCAGCCCGTCTAGCGCTGTTCGCGCTGCACACGGCGGTCACTCTCGATATTAGCTCGTTGTCACAATAAATGTGACTCGACCGCGTATATACTCGTATATCTTTGGCGACCTTGACACGTGACGCTTTTTTTGCATAAAGCAGAGGTGATTTTAATGTTTTGGCTCATCGGTGTAAATCATACACTTTGAATATGTGCATCTTTTATGAAACAGATTAGTAGGAAAAGCTTTATTTGATCATCATTGGTTAAAGAAACTGAACAATTGAAATCATTTCCCGTTATACAGTCAGACTCAGCTTATCAAAGTGATGAATTTGTGGAGGATTCCCTCCACCCATCCATAAATCGTAAAATCGCAAATCTGATGTTGCAGTGTTTGTACCTTTAAACATACATGAGATCCTTCCGCGGATTCGCGGAATTCCGCTTTTTTAATCACCATTTGGGTCACTCTCGAGATCGATGCAGAACTGAAGAGAAATATTTTTGGGGTAGGGAGGAGTCGTTTCCCGTCTGGGGGACGAAATTTTGCCTTTCAAAACTTCCGAAAACGAAATTTACACAGAGCGAAGATTTCTCCCGTAATCGTATTTTTTCTCATCCCGCAATGTTCTCACTATCCTGTGTTGTTGTTGTTAAATGCCCCCCTCCCCCCTCCTATAAATGTCTGCACTTGATTTTGATAAGGGAAGGTAAATGTTCCAAAAACGGAAGTGACGAAATTTGAAAATTTGTCAAAATTGATGCATGGTGTTCAAAAGTATTCATACTCTGAAAGTTACACCATTTATCTAAAATAGTGAAAGCCTTGATATTCATGGTCCTCAGGCTGAAAGTTCTTTCATGGTCCTCAGGCTGAAAGTTCTTTCAGCATGATGGATAAATTATTGTCATCTGAAGTAATAAAAGGGGAGAAAAAGTGGTGAGGAAATTGGAAGGGAATGATATCAATCGAAAAAAACACTAAACAAAAATTGTATCAGCTGCAGAGACAACAAAAGAGAAGGTAATGTGGGTGTGGAACATTCTGAGAAGAAAGCTGTAAATAGAAGAGGAAAATTGAGCTGATGTTCTAGCAAGCACCAAAAAAAAAAAAAAAAAAATGTGTTTGGAGCAATGTCTTTTAAAATAATTTTATTTTGTTCTGAATTATAATTTTACATTGCGAATGCAACGATGTGCTCCAGTTCAATATTTAAATAAATAAATTAGAGTGAACAATTCCATCTTGCTCTTGCTGCATTATATTCACACTTTCTCTTCGCATGTGTTCTGATTTTTCACCCGGTTAAAAAGTTCAGCTTTTTTGTTCTTTGGTTGGTCTCATGTATGCTTTAAAAGACCTATTTAGTTTGTGTGCCCAATTTTAGTAAATATATTAAGGCCACGGAGATGCTTGCGGTTTTGCAAACTTGCAATCTTTTTAGAGGGGGGGGGGGTTGACCACAGTGAGCAACTCAATGGACTATCTACTATCCCTAATTTAGGGTCACTTGCTCCAGGTAAGAGGTAGAGCCAGTGCCATGCGACAAACACACCATCCGTGCTTCACCCAGAATTCGAACCAAAGCCCATCTCTGACGAATGGTCTGAGACCAAGTGCGCCACCGTGGTGGCGTTACTTGGTCTAAGACCATTCGTCGGCTCACACAGCCACATTACCTTGTAATTTTTTTTTTTTGTTGCTTATTGTTTGTGATATCCTTACTGCCCGATTTTTTTATTATTTTGTTTCAAATTATAAAAATCGGATTGTCATCTTCAAAATAAACAAATTTTGAAGATGACAATCCGATTTTTGGCGTAAATTTGACAAGGATGGTAAGTCAGACAATATCCGAAAACTTGAAAATTTTTATCGTCCTGGAGCGGGACTCGAACCCGAGTCTCCCAGAACGCCCGGGTATGCTACCCACTACACCACCCAAAACGACCAAGTTTCAAGTTTCCGATCAATTTGAATGTAACCATCACAAGATTCGCTAGTCGAAGCAACCGGCATTCATGTTTAACGAATCTGGAGGTTAAGAATCTTATCCCGTGTTTGCCCGGAGAAGCACATAAATCATGAAAGAAATGCGGGATTACGCAATATAATACAAATTTTGAAGATGACAATCCGATTTTTGGCGTAAATTTGACAAGGATGGTAAGTCAGCTAGTAACCGAAAACTTGAAAATTTGTCATCGTCCTGGAGCGGGACTCGAACCCGCGTTTCGTACTTGGGAAAAATGTTCAAGTTTTAGGATATTATCTGACTTACCATCATTGTCAAATTTACGCCAAAAATCGGATTGTCATCTTCAAAATTTGTATTATATGGCGTAATCCCGTATTTCTTTCATGATTTGTGTATGTTTTTACCAGTACGCTTCGCTGAAAAGATGGCAATCGATTTTTTAGAATCTACGAATTTCGCCATTTTATATTTAGTTTGTCAAGATGCAAAGGGATAGAATCATATTTGATGCATTGGTGGTCGTATTCATTATTATTTTTAAAACGTTGAATCTTCTTTCTGCCGAAATTATTCCATCAGGAAACACTGCGAATATCATTAATAAAATGTCGATTTTTATTTTCTCTCTCTCACACACATTTTTCCAGCCATTGTAAACCCTGTAGGAATCAATAAAGTGGAGGAGATTTTGTTGTTTGTGCTTAAAAAATGCCAAGAAAAAATCTTGCTTCTCAAAATAAATCAACCAGAATCGCAAAATTATTTCTCTAGTGGAGGATTCGTTAAAACCCGCAGATTTTATTTTTTTTTATTGAAAAACTGCTTTTTACCTCTGTGAATGATTTGCATATTAAGACCTTCGGTTGGGTATTTGACTACATATTCTGTCACTGATCCATTTAAATTCGAGCAGTTAAATGAAGCGCTGAAGACTGCTTTTTCAACCTCATTATCTTTAGTATCCTGTTCTGCCGGTGCCTTACCTTTCGATAGTCGCTTACTAATGATTCAATTCGAACTACATCAAAGTCGTCCCACCCCCACCCCCCAGCAGCGGAAGACTTGGAGTTTCGTTATTTCCGTTTTTCATTTTCTTTTTCAATTGGGTATTCCTCCGTCGAATTGTTTCAGGATTTCACAAATTTAGCAGGTTGTTAATTTTACGCTTTTTATTCAATTTTCTTTTCCTGTTATGTCATCTTATAAGAGCCTTTTGCTCATTTGCTTCCGATTTACTCTGAGTCAGCTTTGCATTAGAAACACCTACGTAATAACGCGTTGGTCCGCCTTTCTGTGCAGTCACGGCTCGCAGACGCCTAGGAACAGATTCTACAAGGTGTCGAACATCCTCCATGCGTAACTTGACCCATGTCCGCTGCAGCAGCTCCGTCGATTCACGCTCGTAGCGTGGATAAGGATCAGCAGTTTTCACACCTAGTTCTAGCATATCCCACGAATGTTCAATTGGGTTGCATTCAGGGGAGTTGGGGGGGTCAAGACAATGTCGCGAATTCGTTGTCGCTTGTTCCTCCAATCACTCATTAGTTATACCAGCCCGATGACATGGTGTGCTGTTCTGTTGAAAGATGACACTGTGGTCCGGATAAACCTCCTGTAGATATGGATGGATATAGTTGGTTAACAGGTGCCTGTAAGATCCACCATTCAATGTTTGTGGGATTATAAACAACGGACCGAGGGCTTTCCATGAAAAAGCTCCCCAGACTAGATAGAACCAGAGTTGGAAACGGGTCAAAAATTTTGGACCCTACCCGGACGTCACATAATTGCACCCGACCCGGATCTGTTACTGACCCGTACCGACCCGAACAAATCTGCTTTGAGCTACAACATATACACTATCTACCAACAAGTAATTGGACACCTCTGCAATCGACGATATCTGCGGTCCTGATACACGTCACGGCCGCCGCCGTTAAATATCGTGTGGGAAACAACAACGCAACCAGTCGCATGCAAGATGCCACGCATTTCGGAGCTCTCTGATTTCGGGAAAGGTGTAATCGTCGGGTATTACAGAAATGGCCGATCCATACGTGACATAGCCAGCCAGTTGAAGTACCCAAAATCGACAGTGACCAACGTGATTGGCAAGTGAAAGATGAGAGGTGACTGTCGGAATGTGCCCCGACCCGGCAGACCCAGAAAACTGGGAGTTAGAAACCGACGGGTGCTGGCCAGAGAAATTCGGAAGAACCGCACCAAATCGATGGGCCACATCAGTGAGGAGTTTCAACAGGCATCCGGGAGTGTTCTTTCGATGAATACCATCCGTAAGGAAGCCCATCTGCTCGGTTATCATGCACGTGCTGCCGCCCACAAGCCTTTGATCACCAAGTCCAATAGCGCTGCTCGGCTAACATGGTGCAAAGAACGTCGTCAGTAGACCGTTGAACAGTGGAAGCAGGTTCTCTGGAGCGACGAATCAAGCTTCACCCTCTACCGTTCGGATGGCAGGGTCTGGGTTTGGCGTCTGCTGGAGAACGCCTCCTGCCGGAGTGTATTGTGCCAACTGTGAAGTTCGGCGGTAGTGGAATTATGATGTGTGGGTGTTTCTCCTGGTATGGCACGGGACCTTTGGTCGCAATTCCTGGTAGACTCAACGCCGAGACCTACTGCACCATTTTGGATGACCATGCGCTTCCAACGTTGTGGCAGTTTTACTGGGTTGGACCCATGTTACTTTCAGGATGACAATGCCACCTGTCATGTTGCGAGGTCCACCATGGCTTGGTATGGTGACAATGGGGTTAATCGAAGGGCCCGGACCTTAAACCTATCGAGCACCTCTGGAACGAGTTGGAGCGTATACTTAAGGAGTGCCCCCACCGTCCGAAATCGGTGAAGGAACTGACATGTCTTCTCCAAGCCGAGTGGAAGAAAATACCGCTAGCCGTCGTACAACGCCTGGTTGAGAGTATGGCCCGGAGGGTCGCAGCTGTAATCGCCAACTACTGAAGGTGAATAAACTTCGTTTTCCTTTGCTATCACAGGTGTCCAATTACTTGTTGGTACATATTGTAAATATATATATATATATATATATATATAAATTTTAAACCAAACTTTAGCCAAAAACAAAAAAAATAAAATTAAAAAAAAATGTTTACTTAAACTTACAATCTGAAAACCAAACGCGCAAAAGCAGCAGTGTAGAATTCTCAGAAACAAAGCAGATACAACTACAACTGTAATAAATGACACACAAAAATTACAAAAAAAGTCCAAAGCCAACGAGCAGGTAGAAAGAAACAACACAAAAAAACAACAGGGATGCAGAAAGTGTTTAAAAAGATGAGCCTTGGCTTTATCAAGGACCAGCAAAACTCTGCATTTACTCACCTCCACGGTGTTTTTTTTTATTATAGTTGTAGTTGTATCTTTATTACAGTTGTAGCTGTATCTGCTTTGTAAGGTATCATCATCGTTGTCAACCATTATCAATCCACTGCTGGACGAAGGTCTCCCCAAGTTTCCTCCACAACGGTCTGTCTTGTGCCAGTCTCCTCCATGTCACCCCTGCATACTTTCGAATTTCATCCACCCATCTCCCATGTGGTCTTTTTCTGGGTCTTTTCCTGTTCCTTGGAATCCAATCTAAAATTTCGGCTGTCCATCGATGGTCTGTCCTTCTGGCAGTATGTCCAGCCCATTGCCATTTCAGGGATTTAACTCTGATCATGATGTCTTCCACTCTTGTCATTTTTCTGATCCACGAGTTCCTCTTCTTATCTCTCCTGGTTACACCAAGCATGCACCTCTCCATGATTTTTTGAGTTGTGTGCAGCCTTTGTATGTCTCTTTTAGTTAAAGTCCACGTCTCTGCACCATACGTAAGCACTGGAAGGGTGCATTGATCAAACACTTTTCTTTTAAGACATAATGGCATATTGCTCTTAAAAATTATGCTGTTTCTTCCAAAAGCTCTCCAGGCAAGTTTTGTACGCCGATTAATTTCTTCATCAATGTGACCCTCACTTGATATCTGCTGTCCATGATAAACATACGTGTCTGTTATCTCCAGCTTTTCTCCATCAATCGATAAATCTTCATTTCGTGTAAAAGCATTGAACAACCCTTTTGTCTTCTGAAAGTTCATTTTTAATCCCACTTCCTTACTCTTGACAGCAAGTTCCTGGATCATACTCTGCAGCTCTGATGGGGCAGTTGCAAAAATGACTACGTCATCAGCAAAACGAAGGTGGATTAGATAATCTCCATTAATCTTTATCCCTTTGTTTTCCCAGTTCAGTGATTGAAAGACATTTTCCAATGTGGCATTAAAGAGTTTCGGAGATATGGTGTCACCTTGTCTCACTCCCTTTCCAATTTTTATGTGTGTTGTGTTTTCAAACAGCCGAATCTTTGCACTTGCATTTTCATAGATGTTATTAATAATATTAATGTATGCATCTTCAATACCGCAGGATTTCGGATTCATTGTAAATGCTGATGGTTTCACCGAATCAAAGGCTTTTTCATAATCAATAAAAGCCATGCACAATGGAAATTCATATTCCCTCGCTCTTTCAATTAGTTCTCTCAGTACGTGGATATGATCTATTGTGCTGTAGCCACTCCTGAATCTAGCTTGTTCTCTCGGTTGGGCCATGTCCAGTGTTACCTTGAAACGGTGTGAAAGAACTTTAGTGAAGATTTTATAAACCACTGATAGGAGGCTGATAGGTCTGTAGTTCCTGAGATCCTCAATGTCACCTTTTTTATGTAGCAGGATTATTGAAGCGTTGTTCCAATCCTCAGGAATCTTCCCTTCATTAAGGCATCGAGTGAACATTTGGACGAGTACTGTTTCGATTTCTCCACTTGCTTCTTGTATAATGTCTACAGTAATTCCATCTCCTCCTGGAACTTTTCCCCGCTTCATGTTCTTGATTGCATTTGCAACTTCTTCTGGGAGGACTGGAAGAACTCTGGTATGATGTCTGGAGTGCATGTATCATCCCTTTCATATAATTTGGAGTAAAAATCTTTCACTCTTGTCAAAATTTTGCCTCTATTTCTTGTCACAGAACCATCTTCTTTTTTCAGTGCCATAATCTGTTTTCTTCCCTTGCTGAGATGTACTTTTGCTATGTTTAGGCTTTGGTTGTTTTCAATTGCTTTCCTCACTAGTTCACAGTTGAATTTCCTAACGTCTTCAGTGATACTTTTTCGTACTGTCTTGTATAGCTCTATATATTCCACTTTGGAAGTCACATCTTTAGTTGTCTTCATCTCTCTTCTTTTTTGCATCAACATTTTGGTGTTCCCTGATAATTTGTTCACATGCAACTTGTTCTTAGACCCAGCTAATTTTGTTGCTGTTTCCATAAGAGCTTTGGTTACTTTTCTGTTAACTTCGGAAATATCTACTTCTTCCGATGTTAGGCCTTCTAAAGCAGAGAATCTGTTTTTCAGTTCCAACTTGAAGGTATTATGGTGTTTTTTAAGGTTGGTTATGTCAATACATTTTGTTTGTCTTATGAGCTTGCCACGTTCGAGTTTAGTGTTGAGGTACATCTTACATCTCACCAATCTATGGTCACTACCTGTGTTGAACTTGTTTAACACACTGCAGTCTTCTATGACGAATTTTTTGTTACACATAATAAAATCAACTTCACTTGTCGTCCCATTTGGATGTCTCCATGTCCATTTCCTGTGTGGCTTTTTCTTGAAAAAGGATTTTAAGATGAAAAACCTTTCTGCCTCTGCAAACTCTACGAGAGTATTTCCACGCTGGTTTCTGTTGCCGTGACCGAATTTACCTACTGAGGTTTCATTCTGTTGCCGTTGCCCTATTTTTGCATTGAAATCTCCCATAATTATCTTCAAGTGCTGCTTACCTTTATTATTTAGGTGACGAATTTCCTCATAAAATTCTTCAATTTCTTCTTCAGGATGACTTGTGGTGGGTGCATAAGTTTGAGTAATCTGAGCCTTGTATCTTCTCGAGAGTTGGATAACGAGTCGTGCAGCTCTGTCAGAGGAACTTTCATCATCTACAACTTTTTCCTTCAGTTTCTTGTTTATTATAAATCCAACACCACTAGTTCTGTCAGTATCTGTCCCATGATAGTAGAAGAGATGTCCACCTTTCAGTTCAATGAGATCTTCTTCTTTTCTCCTTACCTCATTTAGCCCGACGATGTCCCACTTGATCCTTTGTATTTCCTCTTCCAATTCAAGAAGCCTTGAATCAGAAGATAGAGAGCGTCCATTATACGTAGCCAAGGTCAGCATCAGATGGCAGCCTAGTCCGGTCCTCCGGGGATTCTTAGCACCCTCTGCCTTCATGTCGCACTGGCCGCTGCCTTGGCCAGGTATATTCCAGCTGCCGGAGACTGAGGGCCAAGATTTAAGTTGTGGAGTCATTTCGGAGGGGTTTGGCCATAACTCACCACGCTGGCCAAGCAGGTTGGTGAGTGTGGGATAGCATTTCCTGTAATCCCGATGGTATAGTTATACCGCTATTGGCCGTCGTCAGAGCCCCTTTAGTGGGAACAGGATGCACCACGAGAAGGCGGGGTTGACATTTGTCAAGGAGAGGCTGTGATGTTACGCATCACCTGACCTTACATCCCTAATATATATATATACAGTATATAGGGCGTTTAAAAAGTCTCTCCGCAGTGGGTATCTTAGGTTACATGGAAATCATTATCGAAACTTGTAATTTGCTCACTTACTTACAGGAAGTATTGAAACTGTCGTCCTTCATTAGCAAAACATGACCTAGCTGTTTTACACATGTTTTCAAACACATCTACGAGAGTCAAACAGTCCCTCTGCAGTAATGCTAAGGCTGTTCTACTTAATTTTGATGGCGCTACAGTCAAAAGTTTTTAATTAAGCAACTTGTTGTATGTTTAATTTCTGTTTTGGCTGTTTTCTTGATAACATAGCAAGCTTGAGAATGTGTTTCACAGCAACACCAATTTTCACAAGTTAATGATGAGTTGAAAGTTTCCAAAATGTGGATGTTGTTTTCATCATTGCTTCTCAGAAGGGAGGGGCATTTTTACTTCTGAGGGCATTCTTCCTTCTTATTGCATGACAAATCATTTTTCAGTTCGCGGGCTCCAGAGTATCGAGCACAAAATTCCACAGTGAGCATTTGTTTTTCTTTTGCTTATAAAAAATGAAATTAGAATAAAACCAAGTCGAAATCGTGTCAGGAACACCTTGACCCGACCTGATAGACCTGCTAGAAATTGTTGACCCGTTTCCATTGCTGACTGGAACACCACCTACCACCAGGGGATAGATCTTCGTGGTGTTTACGCCAGATGCGAACCCGACCATCGGCATGGTGCAGCAGGAACGGTTACTCATCAGCCGAGACGATCGAACCCTAAAGAAAATATTGATGCATAGCCGCAGGCGCTCCGAGTACCTATGCTAACCTCGGTTCACCATCGAAAGCGCCTACAATGGGCACGCGAGCATCAAAACTGGACCTTGGATGATTGAGAAAAGGCCGTGTGGTCCGACGAATCTCGTTTCCTGTTGCACCATGTGGACGGCCGGGTACCTGTGCGTTGTTTAACTGGGGAAGTGTTGGCACCATAATGCACTGTGGGCGGAAAACAAGCCGGTGAAGGAAGTGTAATGTTTTGAACAGTGTTCTGCAGTGCTGGGAGACCCTAGGTCCAGTTATTCATGTGTAGGAAGCTATGACGTCTACCACTTACCTAAAAATCATTGAAGACCATGGGCATCTTTTCATGGCAATGCTATTCCCCTCTAATAGTGCATTCTTTCAGAAGGATAGAGCGCCAGGCCGCACTTCCCGTATTGTTGAAGAATATTTTTATCTTCGAAACTATCCACCTTAACAAGGACTTCTAACAAAACTGCTGTAAAAAATTCTATTGGGTTTGTCACTCTGCTAAAACGACATCCATAAGACGATCAGTTCATGTTATCCTTCGTTGTGAAATCCATGTTCACAAATATCCTAGTGAATGGAGCCCTCGAATCATTGAAAGCAAGTCTCATTGAACATCATTTCAGCCAACCGGAAGTTGAAGAAATTTTGGGACTGGTGGAAATTTGTATCAGACAAAACAATTTCCTTTTTTCGTGTAAGATTTTTCAAACAGACGGAAGGCCGTGCAATGGGTAGCCCATTGTCGCCTGTTTTATGCGAAGTCGACATGCGTCACTTTGAGGACAAACTCTTTCAGCTTGTTACATTCCGCCAGTGGATTCGATATGTAGGTGATGCCTTTGTCCTCTGGAATGGCATGAATTCGGAAATTCCTAAATTAGTTGAACTTATAAATTCAATTGCTTATCATATACGGTTCACATGTCAGACCGAAAATAATGGCTGCTTACCATTCCTGGATGTCCTTGTGCCACACTCTGAAGGATCCTTTAGTACAACAGTTTATCGAAAACCATTTGCTGTTCCCTTACCCCACATGCAAAATCACATCACCCATGGAAACAAAAAATTTCTGCATTCTACACATACCTACACCGATGACCCATCACATTGTGACCTCCTCCAGCCTAGAGAAATGAGCTCGCCTGGAGACCGAACGGTGGCACAGGTGAAGTTCACAGACCAGTATATATACAACCCGAGAACTGGCGTTTGGTTAGTAGTGTTCGGGGTCAGAATGGGAAAAGCTGCCGATTTATCGGAGTTTGATAAAGGACAAATTGTGACGGCACGGCTCCTCGGACTACGATGTCGGAAACGGCGTGGCTTGTGGATTGTTAACGTGCCGCTGTAAGAAGTACGTATCAAAAGTGGTGCACAGATGTCCAAACAACCGTCGTCCAGCCGTGTTTCGTCCGCAGCTCATTGATGCCGGGGGGGGGGGCGGAGACGGTCGCGCATTATTCACAGCGACCGCAGGGCCACAGTGTGACAAATCACCCGGAGCTACAACAGTTGTGATCAGGGCAATGTGTCACAGCTCAGAGTTAATCGCAGCCTTCTGCGCATGGGCCTTCATAGCCGAAGACCCAGCCGGGTCCCCATGCTCACTGCACGTCATCGCCAACAATGCATGAAATAAGCCCAAGATAATCGAGATTGGACCGTGGAAGACTGATGGAAGAAAGTGGCCTGGTCTGACTAATCAAGATTCCTAGTGCACCACGTAGACAGCTGAGCGCGGACACGCCGATTACCAACGGAGGCTATGGCACCTGGATGCACTGTTGAGCTGAAACAGGCCCGCGGTGGTGGTGGTGTGCTGTGAGAGATGTTTTCTTGGGACACTTAGGCCCATAAACCCAATGGCACAATCCTTGACAGCTGTCAGATATCTGAACATCGTTGCGTACCAAGTTCACCTATTCATGGCAACTATGTTCCCTGCTGGCGATGGTTATTATCAACAGAATAATGCGCCATGCCACACTGCCAGAATCGTCAAGGAGTGGTTCGAGGAACATGCTGGTGACTTTCTGTTAATGCCCTGATCTCCAAATTCACCTGACATGAACCCAATCGAGCATTTGTGGTTCGACTTGGAAAAGCGGGTTTGCGCTAAATCACCACCACACCGAAATGTACGGAAGCTGGAGGATCTGCTGTTGACATTATGATACCAGATACCCCAGGATATCTATCGCCACCTCATCGAATCGATGCCTCGCCGATTGGCCGTTGTTTTGCGGGCTAAAGGGGGTCCTACAGCTTATTAGTCACGTGGTCATAATGTAATGGCTCATCGGTGTATATCGTGCAGTACATGCAGTTACGGAAAAATTAATAGCAACTCTGGAAAATTCTGACGTTTTGGGGTTTTCAGTGTTGCTACAAAAGCAAATATGCAGATAATACTCACAATGCGAGTACATATATCATTTTAAAGCACATTTCATGCAACAGTCGAATCAGTTTACAGAATGAGAATATCTTTAAACAGAACTCAAGTTTTGAACCGAAATGTGCTGCGAAACAGAAATCATGGCAAAGTAACATATTCAAATACAATTACGTACCTAATATTTCGTTGGGTGACATTTTGATTTAACAACAGGTGCACACCTGTTGGGCGTGGAGTCAACCAACTTACGCAACATATCGGATAGAATACAGTTGTGCCAAACGTCACTAATTGCGTTAATCATTTCCACTTTGTTTGTGGGATGATGTTCGTGCACTTTTCTTTTCAGAATACGCCACTAATTTTCAATCGGGTTTAAGTCTGGCGAATTACCAGGCCAAGGAAGAGGCACAACATTGCTTAAAGACGTCACATAAGCTTTAATGATTTTTGCACGGTGGCATGGGGCCAAATCGTCCTGGAAGATGTATGGCTGACCCTGGAACAAATCACGTCCTGAAGGCACTATCTTGTCCTGGAAGATGTATGGCTGACCCTGGAACAAATCACGTCCTGAAGGCACTATCTTGTCCTGGAAGATGTATGGCTGACCCTGGAAAAAATCACGTCCTGAAGGCACTATCTTGTCCTGGAAGATACTTTTGTACACCTGAGCAGCAAAACATCCCTAAATCGCAACACTGCACAGATACTTTCTTGTCTTAAGTGTACATGAGGGATGCAACGCCTCGTTATTTGGTCGAAACATTGGGCACCCCGCGTCGTTATCGTCGATGTTCAATTTTGTCTCATCACTAAATAACACTTGACGCCACCTATCAGTGTCCCACTCCTTATGTTCCTTTTGCCCATTCTAAACATTTCTTGCATTGTTCTTTGGTTAGCAATGGTTTCTTTACCGCCCTATGAGACGCCAGACCCATAGAAGGTAACTTATTCCTCACTGTTCGATGACAAACAACAGTACCACAGCTCTCCCGCAATTCTTTGGCAAGAACTGTTGACGAGAACAACCTGTTTCGCAGACATAACCGTTTCAACGCGTTGTTACTTTTAGGAGTTGTTTTCATTTTTCGACCACATTTACGCAGCTTCCCATTCTTGATTCCACCCATATCACGGATCTTAGCCAGCTGCCGTTCATTTGTACTCTTGTGCATGCAACCCTGTTATCCTGGCAAATTTCTGCATTGCTTTTGCCGAATTCATTTAAAATCACCATTCGCGAAGCTTTTCGTGGTGAAATATCACCTTCCCATAACTGCAACACAGTTTGCACAGAATAAACGAAATGCACTCTAAACTTCATATTTGCACTACAGTCCACGGGAGTAACGACTGCACACTCACCAATGCAAAAAAACTACCTATACGCGCACTGCGAAAACGTGTGGAATAACCCCACGCACATCGCCTGCCCTTTATATCGCCTGTACGCAGACGTACAAGCAAGCTCCATCTTCTTGTAGCAACGACGATGACATTTCACATAACGAAGTGTGCTTCATTCGCCGCACATTTCAGGTCATAACTTGAGTTTTGTTAAAGATATTCCCATTCTGTAAACTGAGTTGGCTTCTGCATGAAATGTGCTTTAAAATGATATATACACTGGCGGAAAGTGAAAAAAGAAAACCAAGAAGAAATTAGCGGACGATCATGAAATTTACATATGTTAATGGGTCGAGTTTACGTAGATGTGATGTTAATTTCGGGACCAACCGGTGAGCGCTTACGCCACAGCACGGCATAATATTGAAATTATCGTCGGTGGTATTTAAGGAGTACGGCGAAGTGAATGTAACCAGTCGTCGGCGTACGGACACGTGCGACGAACCTGAAGAAGCTGCAATGCCTGGACATGGAAGACGTGTACGATTTCAGCAGTTATCGGACTTTGAGCGAGGTCGTCTAGTCGGACTCCGCGAGGCCGGGTGGTCGTATCGTCGTATTGCGGAGCGAATTGGACGGGAAGTATCGGTGGTGGTACGATGGTGGCGTAGATGGTGCGAGGAACATTCCCACACGAGACGACGTGGAACCGGGACTCACAGACGGACTGATGAGCGGACCGATCGACGCATAAGAAGAGCGGCGTTGTCAAGCAGAACATCCACTGCAACGCAAATCCGAGCTTCCGTTGCACCTGAGGTGGCTGCGAAAAATCCGCAACTGTCTACTGGATGCAGGACTACGTGCACGTGTGCCTCTGGCATGTGTACCTCTGACTCCAGGCCACCGTCAGGAACGGCTGCACTGGAGAACGCAATGGTGATCTGTCGTGTCCAGCGATGAAAGCAGATTCTGCTTGGGAGCCTCCGTTGGTCGTATGCGTGTTCGCAGACGCACAGGGGAGCGTCTCCACCCTTCTTGCATCCGCCAGCGACACACAGGACCTACACCTGGTCTCCTGGTGTGGGGAGCGATCAGCTATCACTCCCGTACACAACTAGTGTTTGTACCTGGTACGTTAAACAGCACCTCCTACATCAACAACATCATTCAGCCCGTTGTTGTGCCATTTGTAAGGTCGGTCCATCGTGGTGTTTTCCAGCAAGATAACGCACGCCCACACACGGCACGTGCAACGCAACATGCACGTCAGGGTGTGAGACAACTTCCATGGCCTGCATGTTCACCGGATTTGTCCCCCATTGAGCACGTGTGGGATTTTATGGGACAACGACTTATCCAGTCTCCACGGCCAGCCACGACCATCCCCGATTTACGCGTCCAGGTTGAGGATGCTTGGAACTCAATACCGCAAACTTACATCCAACATCTGTACCACAGACTCCATGCCAGAATTGCACAGTGTGACGCAGTTCATGGCGGTTCAACCTCGTACTAACCATGCTACATGGAAATGTTATTTTTCAGTTTACCAGAAAATACAGCTGTATTTTGCCATAATGTTTTGATCACGTTATCCTCTGTATTCCGTTATTATGCTGTATAAATTTCGTTGGTATCAGACGTCTCCTTCTTGGTGTTCTTTTTTCACTTTTCGCCATTGTATATATATACTGTGTATATTGTGAGTGGGATGTAAGGTCAGGTGATACGTAACATCACAGCCTCTCCTTGACAAATGTCAACCCCGCCTTCTCGTGGTACATCCTGTTCCCACTAAAGGGGCTCTGACGACCGCCAATAGCGGTATAACTATACCATCGGGATTAGAGGAAATGCTATCCCACACTCACCAACCCGCATGGCCAGCGTGATGAGTTATGGCCAAACCCCTCCAAAATGACTCGACAACTTAAATCTTGGCCCTCAGTCTCCGGCAGCTGGAATGTACCTGGCCAAGGCAGCGGCCAGTGCGACATGAAGGCAGAGGGTGCTAAGAATCCCCGGAGGACCGGACTAGGCTGCCATCTGATGCTGACCTTGGCTACGTACAACGGACGCTCCCTATCTTCTGATTCAAGGCTTCTTGAATTGGAAGAGGAACTACAAAGGATCAAGTGGGACATCGTCGGGCTAAGTGAGGTAAGGAGAAAAGGAGAAGATCTCATTGAACTGAAAAGTGGACATCTCTTCTACTATCGTGGGACAGATACTGGCAGAACTAGTGGTGTTGGATTTATAATAAACAAGAAACTGAAGGATAAATTTGTAGAAGTTGAAAGTTCCTCTGACAGAGCTGCACGACTCGTTATCCAACTCTCGAGAAGATACCAGGCTCAGATTATTCAAACTTATGCACCCACCACAAGTCATGCTGAAGAAGAAATTGAAGAATTTTATGACGAAATTCGTGATCTAAATAATAAAGGTAAGCAGCACTTGAAGATAATTATGGGAGATTTCAATGCAAAAATAGGGCAACGGCAACAGAATGAAACTTCAGTAGGTAAATTCGGTCACGGTAACAGAAACCAGCGTGGAAATACTCTCGTAGAGTTTGCAGAGGCAGAAGGGTTTTTCATCTTGAACTCCTTTTTCAAGAAAAAGCCACACAGGAAATGGACATGGAGACATCCAAATGGGACGACAAGTGAAATTGATTTTATTATGTGTAACAAAAAATTCGTCACAGGCAGTGACCATAGATTGGTGAGATGTAAGATGCACCTCAACACTAAACTCGAACGTAGCAAGCTCATAAGACAAACAAAATGTATTGACATAACCAACGTTAAAAAACACCATAATACCTTCAAATTGGAACTGAAGAACAGATTCTCTGCTTTAGAAGGCCTAGCATCGGAAGAAGTGGATATTTCTGAAGTTAACAGAAAAGTAACCAAAGCTCTTATGGAAACAGCAACAAAATTAGCTGGGTCTAAGAACAAATTGCATGTGAACAAATTATCAGGAAAAACCAAAATGTTGATGCAAAAAAGAAGAGTGATGAGGACAACTGAAGAAGATGTGACTTCCAAAGTGGAATATATAGAGCTATGCAAGACAGTACGAAAAAGTATCACTGAAGACGTAAGAAAATTCAACTGTGAACTTGTAAGGAAAGCAATTAAAAACAACCAAAGCCTAAAGATAGCAAAGGGACAACTCAGTAAGGGGAAAAAACAGATTATGGCACTGAGAAAAGAAGATGGTTCTGTAACAAGAAATAGAGGCGAAATTTTGACAAGAGTGAAAGATTTCTACTCCAAATTATATGAAAGGGATGATACATGTACCCCATACATCATGAAAGGTACCAGTACAAGAGTTCTTCCAGTCCTTCCAACAGAAGTTGCACATGCAATCAAGAACATGAAGCAGGGAAAAGCTCCAGGAGAAGATGGAATTACTGTAGACATCATACAAGAAGCAAGTGGAGAAATCGAAACAGTACTCGCCCAAATTTTCACTCGATGCCTTAATGAAGGAAAGATTCCTGAGGATTGGAACAACGCTACAATGATCTTGCTACATAAAAAAGGTGACATTGAGGATCTCAGGAACTTCAGACCTATCAGCCTCCTATCAGTGGTTTATAAAATCTTCTCTAAAGTTCTTTCACACCGCTTTAAGGTGACACTGGACATGGCTCAACCGAGAGAACAAGCTGGATTCAGGAGTGGCTACAGCACAATAGATCATATCCACGTACTGAGAGAACTAATTGAAAGAGCGAGGGAATATGAACTTCCATTGTGCATGGCTTTTATCGATTATGAAAAAGCCTTTGATTCGGTGAAACCATCAGCAGTTACAATGGCTCTGAAATCCTGCGGTATTGAAGATGCATACATTAATATTATTAATAACATCTATGAAAATGCAAGTGCAAAGATTCGGCTGTTTGAAAATACAACACACATAAAAATTGGAAAGGGAGTGAGACAAGGTGACACCATATCTCCGAAGCTCTTTAATGCCACATTGGAAAATGTCTTTCAATCACTGAACTGGGAAAACAAAGGGATAAAGATTAATGGAGATTATCTAACCCACCTTCGTTTTGCTGATGACATAGTCGTTTTTGCAACTACCCCATCAGAGCTACAGAGTATGATCCAGGAACTTGCTGACAAGAGTAAAGAAGTGGGATTAAAAATGAACTTTCAGAAGACAAAAGTGATGTACAATGCTTTTACAAGAAATGAAGATTTATCGATTGATGGAGAAAAGCTGGAGATAACAGACACGTACGTTTATCTTGGACAGCAGATATCAAGTGAGGGTCACATTGGTGAAGAAATTAATCGGCGTACAAAACTTGCCTGGAGAGCTTTTGGAAGAAACAGCATAATTTTCAAGAGCAATATGCCATTATGTCTTAAAAGAAAAGTGTTTGATCAATGCATCCTTCCAGTGCTTACGTATGGTGCAGAGACGTGGACCATAGCTAAAAGAGACATACAAAGGCTGCAAACAACTCAAAGAAGCATGGAGAGGTGCATGCTTGGTGTAACCAGGAGAGATAAGAAGAGGAACACGTGGATCCGAAAAATGACAAGAGTGGAAGACATCATGATCAGAGTTAAATCCCTGAAATGGCAATGGGCTAGACATACTGCCAGAAGAACAGACCATCGATGGAAGCCGAAATGTTAGATTGGATTCCAAGGGACAGGAAAAGACCCAGAAGAAGACCACATGGAAGATGGGTGGATGAAATTCGAAAGTATGCGGGAGTGACATGGAGGAGACTGGCACAAGACAGACCGTTGTGGAGGAAACTTGGGGAGACCTTCGTCCAGCAGTGGATTGATAATGGTTGACAATGATGATGATGATGATTATATTGTGAGTATTATCTGCTTATTTACTTTTGTAGCAATACTGATAACTTAAAAACGTCAGAAATTTCCAGATTTGCTTTTAATTTTTCCGTAAGCTGTATATTGTCAACTGGGTATTCCTTACAGAAAGAGCTCGATTTATTTAAACGAATTGCTGTACACAGAGGATATAGCCCTTCCGTTATAGACAAAGCTGTCCAAAAATTTAGCAAACCGAAACCTGTCTGCTCGCTCACGCCAATAGACCTCTTAGTAGGAATGAATTGCGCGGTTATCCCATTTGCTCCTCAGATTTGTTTCGGAACTACAAAAATTCTCAAAGTTATTTTCAAACCCATAAAGAAGGGGAATTTTTACGTTTCAATTCAAAGTTATTTTCAAACCCATAAAGAAGGTGGATTTTTACTGATGGGAAAATTACGTCTAAGACATAAATTCCTGGGGAATTTATCGGATACCTTGTGAATGTAGACTTTCATATATAGGACAGACCCGCAGGGCTTTAAGTTTCCGTGTTAAGGAACACAAGACTTACACACGGAACTATGAACTGAAGAAGTCACCAATAGCCCAACATTATCACGAAAATTACTATAAATTTTTATTTGAAAACGCTGCGCTTATTGATAAACCTGATTCTACTATCAAGCTTAATATATTAGAAGCTTTCCACATATGCCGGAACTCTTCACGGCTTGTCAACGACATGACGTTTACTCCATTTCTTTCAAGCGCGTGGGAACAAATCACAAAATCTGTGACCGTCAGAACTCTGATGATGTCACGACGATTTGAATGTTTACGCTCCATTTGTCCTAATGATACCAAGCCAAATGCTCTGCGAAATTATGGTGGATGTTAATAAAATATTTAATTGTGAGTAAACGCTGATAATTTATTCTGTCTCAACATCACAAGTGTGTAGTCTTAAGTTATATATTATCAAAACCTCAACGAAGATGAGGTAAATATCAACATTTTCCTCAAATAATACTGATCATCAATATATGTAAATAACGTTAATAATATTAATGCTGCACTAAAGTACTATTACTGAAGATCTCGGGATTACATCGGATGAAAGTGAAAGGAAGTTAATTAATTTAGATTTTTTAAATGTAAAACACAATTAAATTAGAAGTGACAACTGACAATTTTAAAACTGTTTTATTTTTTTCATTTCGGTGAAGGAGATGGGGAATATAAAGTAGTGTGAAAACAGTGAAATTCTGTTCAACCCCGGCCCACAAACACACACACCTTCCCCCAAATTTCTTAGTCTGGCGACGTCCCTGCGTAGCCCACGTACGTATTTAAGAAGCTGTATTCCATTCCTTTATGTTTACTTACTTTTTACTTTCTGTTCAAGTTTCACACGCATATGAAGTGATGGAATCGGCTACAGGACACCCTGTGTATTATTCTATCGTTTAGCGAACTCGAAAATGCATTCTTCAATTCGATTTGTGGTAAAAGCTATATCATGGGAAATATAAATACATATGAACTTGTGTGCCATCGAGCGGAAATTTTTAATCCAAAAAATATGAGAAATGCATGAGAAATTTCGGTGCTTTGTGCCGATGTCCAATAAAAAAAAAAAGGAATCCTTTCAAACCAGCAAACCGAAAGTAAATGTATCGTACCTAAAACAAGAATAAATTTAAGCCATTTTAAGGCAAAATTTGTCAAGAAAAGCTAGGAAAGTGTGTGGGTAATTTTAGCCGTAGTGCCAGCTAACCGCTTCAGAAATATTTCTCAATCGAACTTGCAGCAAAGATATTGCACCCAAAGTAAATATTTTGATGCGCAACGTAGCGAGAAAATTAAGCACCCAGAAATAATGAAATTGCATGACAAATATTGCTGGCGGTTACGCTGAGGTGGGGAAAAATGTGTGGGTTCTTTAAACTCGCAGATATGGTGTTTAAAGGTAAACATTCTTTTACCCCTTCTAGCGTAAAAGCAGTGCATCTGAAAAATCAGCAAATGCGAGACCTTGCCAATGTTGAAATAGTTTTTTCATCCAGCTTGTAGACGTTCCAGTGACATGAAGCTAAAAATCTAAATACATGACGATTTCTAAATACATGTAGAATTTTTTAATTCAACCCTAAAAATCTAAGTACATGTGGAGTTTTTTTCATTCGACCCGATAATGCCGAGGTACCATGCATAGAATCTAGTGTAGATAATGATATATAATTGTATATTTATTTTTCTGAAATCATGTTGTTCAAAACGTCTATAAAGAAGATCTTAAAGAACTTTGGATTTTTTTCTCTGTAAAACTCTTACTTAGGCAGTACGATGTAAACCAAAAAACGCTAGACGTCTCTTAGTTAAGAGCACAAAGTAAATTCAGTAGTGGCTATACCCTGAGTGGCCACTTTATTATGACCACCCCATCAGTACTTCGTTGGGCCATATTTTGCCTTTAATACTGCGTCGATTCTTCGTGGCATGGACTCCACGAGATGTCGATAGGTGGTTTGTGGAATCTGAGACCATGCTTGATGAATAGCACTTTCCAGGAGTGTGAGATTGCAGGATTGTGGATCCAGCTGTCTGATGACTCGTTCAACTTCATCCCACCAATTATCAACGGGCTTGAGATCTGGAGATTGTGGGGGCCACCTAAGCAAAGTAAACTCACCGGCATGTTCCTGAAACCAATCCTGTACAATACGAGCACTATGGCAGGACGCATTATCTTGTTGAAAGTAGGCATCGCCATTGGGATAAACCATCCACATGACATAATGTACTTGGTCCGCAACGATGTTTAGATATGATGTGCCAGTCAGACGTTGATCAACACGAATTAAAGGGCCCAAAGCATGCCAGGAAAACATTCCCCAAACCATAGCGTTGCCTCCACCAGCTCGAAGGGTTGTAGCAATGCAATTGTGGTCCATGCTTTCTTGCTGTTTCCGCCAAATTCTCACTCGGCCATCGGCATGGTGCAACTGAAAACGTGATTCATCGGACCACATAATTTGTTTCCAATTATCGACTGTCCAGTCCTTGTGCTCCTGTGCGAGCTGGAGAAGTTTTCTCTTGTTAACTGCAGACAGCAAAGGTGTTCGAACAGGCCTTCCGCTACCATATCCCATCCGATGCAGTGTACGGCGAACAGTGCGTGCAGAGATCATTTGAGGGGATCCTTGATTAAGATGGTCAGTAATTTGCTGCACTGTTGCCCTTCTGTTGTCTTTTACCAGTCTGGACACTCTCCGTTCCGCCCGAGCAGTCACTAGTCGATGACGACCACACGTTGCACGTAGAGACCCAGTTTTTTGGCTGACAGTCCAGTCTTTAAACACTTTAACAACAGCTGCTCTGGAACATTTCACGAATGCGGAGGTTTCGGTGATACTCGCTCCATGGCTCCGAGCTCATACAATCATCCCACGTTGAAAGTCCGTCAAATCGCATTTTTTACCCATCTCGTCACCCAAAAACCACTTCTACTACTGTCGAAGCACTAAGCTTTCCCTTTTTATGCTAGCCTCGCCCTCTGGCGGCAACAGCGTGCAGCCATAGCTCACTTGCTTAAAACTGTCAGGTGGTCATAATAAAGTGGCCACTCAGTGCGTGTGTATAGCACTGTACATTGGCCATATTCACAAACTGTAGAACCTACTTATATCGAATCTGTATTTAGTGAGATCTGGGATTTATCGAGTAAAACGGGGACTTTTATATGGTATAACGTTAATTCAAGTTGATCGTTCTGAATGAACGAAATTTAATGAGATCCCCAGATTTAAAGAGGAAGAGAAAAACTAAGATCACTTTTAACAAACAATGTAAATATATTTTTTTTTTTTGAAATTTCATTTTTCACGAGGCAGAGAAAGTTTGCTGCGCACTCTTCTGGAATGGAGGAATAGAAAGTGTGTAGACAAAAGATATTATATTTTTTGTCTTTTTATTGAAATAGATATTTTGTCTCTCCAATAGAAAGACAAAATAATACAAAATGACACATCATGGGCCGGGCGGGTCTAAACAATAGTTACAGTTGACGAGCCGTGCCGAGTGCCTTATATCTGACACGAGCCGGGCCTTAAACGTACGGGCTTGAGCTGGGCTGGGCTCACCAAATAAGGCCCATGCAGACCTCCAAGTTCAATATCAATTACTTTTACTCATTGATTTTTTAATGTTGTTTGTAGCTATTGCACTTTGTCGTCAGAACTTATTTTTATTGCAACTGAACCGATTCGCGCTTTATAAAATGCTGCCCTTAAGTAACACGTTCGTACCTTCATCTCTTCCCCAAGCCCCGCTAAAAGTGTGACGGAACGTAAATACCGAAATTATTTCTGCACCTGTTTCTGTGTACCTAATACTCCACAAATGTGAATTTCTGCTTTCTGGATTTGGTGGATGTTAGCAGAAAATGTCAGCTCGTCGTAAAAATTAAAGTTTGGCTATTTAATGAAAAGATCGCATAACCTAGATGCAATGTTATTCAGCAGGGAAGTACAGAAACGACCACCGTTTGCAACCTACAGCCACTTCTTCCCCATCCCCGTTTATTTTGCCTCTTAAACGTCTTCGGGCGATTTCCAACTGGGGTATCAAAGCAGTGTACTTTCTGGGAAAACAAAGTGAAGCAGGAGACCAAAGTACATCTTGAACAGTCTGTCTGAATTGCCCACAAACCCACATCCCCTATCTCTTTGGGAACAAAGCAAACTTACTGACTCCATGATTGAGCAAATATTGGAAGGGAAATGGAAATCACACTCTCTGCTGTGACTCGATATGGGAAGAATAGTTTAACACAGATATCCTGGACGGCCCCATTCAAAACAGTATTTGAGCCATGCGATAAAACTTTACTGGTCACGCCGTGTAGCTGCATGCAACGGCACCAATAACTTTGTTTTCAGGAGGGGTAAACAGATATTGTAACTGCGGATAACATATCCGAACACCATATGCGCCGCCCCGGTGGCGCAGTGGTCGAAGCGCTGGCTTATGATCATTCGTTCGTGAAAGGTCCGGGTTCGAATCCCTGTGAGGCATGGATGTTGTGTTTCTCTTACGGCACTGGCTCTCTCCCTTCCCTGGAACCAGTGACCCTAAATTAGAGACAGGCGATTGCTTATAGCCCATTGAGTTACTCACAGTGGTTGTTAAACCTCCAATAAAAAAAATTAAAAAAACATACAAATTTCATCTTTTTGTTTTCTAATCGTTTTTACCACAATCTCAACAACAACAAAAAATAATTGGAAACTGAAGACTCGAAAACTACGTAAAGAGAGATAGATAAGTGAAATTAGACAGCATGTTAGAGCAATAAAGAATTATTTTTTCTGTCGTTCTTTTGATCATTTTGGCTACGTGTGTAACATGCGCCCCGAAACCCCAGAGACTTCTCAGTTCGTCATCAAGAATGGAAAAATATCCTGAAGATAAATTTTTGGGGAAAATTTCAAGCTATCCTTTGTCTATAGTAGTGACTACCTGCTGCAGAGAATGGTATATTTTTCATTTCTTCGCCTTTCATACTTTTCCGTTCTCCAACAGGCAGTGGGAAATTTCATCATTACATCGTACTGTAAATTTCCGTTTTTTCCTCTGACAGTTTCCAACGTTTTTCCTGTATTTTCCAAATTCCAAGGGGGGGGGGGGCAAATGCCCTCTTGCGTCTCCCCGCCCGATATGGATGCGGCAGCATGCATGTATCATTTACCGTGAAGGTTTTACTACGTATCGAAGAGTACATGGTTAAAGAGTTATGTGGCTTCTTCTGAAATGAAATTGTTTCACTTTGTTGTTAGCATAATTTTTTATTTACCTATCAACCTGTATTTACTCAGTTTTCTACTGAATCTAACCACAGCTTCTGAGGGATGCAGTTTCAGTGGCACACTGAGTTTTGTTTGTTTCTTTCTTTTCTTTTTTTTTTTTTTTTTTTTTTTTGGTCACCACTGTATAAACGAATATATGACATGGGATTGTGTAATCGCTTCGCAGTGAATTAGCCAGTTTTCTGATGAGTGTGTGTCTGTGCGTGTGCTCGTGCACTATGCTGATTTTATTCCTAAAATAACGTAATTTCAATGATAATTCTATTTCGGTTTGAAATGATACTGGAATGCCCGAACTTAGAGTATTTGAACTGATTTGCTGCCAATGCAACCTCTCGTCCTCATTAGAGACATGTTTATGTATTCTATAGCAGCGAAACCTCTCAGCGTCGAATCATCGGCTTATCTGAGCCTTACGTTCTTCAGGTATTCAATTCCATAATGGCCGTAAATCCGTACGCTAAGAGCTACGAGATACTGCGGGTCTTACAAGTAGATTACAGTTTAAATATACAAACACTCACTGACCAGGAAGAGTAGACAGCTACTGTACTGCACTGTTCTAAAATACTGTACACTGCTGTCCAAAACTTAAGAACGAACATGAAATCTGATGAATACAGAGTTGTCTCCCCTTTGGCGCAGTGGTCTAAGCTCTGGCTTCTAGCTATTCGTACGGGATGGGTCTAGGTTCGAACCCCGGTGAGGCATGGATGTTGTGTTTGTCTTATGGCACTGGCTCTCTCCCTTCCCTAGAAGTAGTGGCTCTAAATTAGGCACAGGCGACTGCTTTATAGCCTTTCGAGTTTGCTCACGGTGGTTATTAAACTCAGGGACGTCGCCAAGGTGATGGCCCACCCTGAAATTTGTCTTGCCCACCCATCTGGACATTGCCAAGTAATAAGTCTTGTGTTACATTTCATGTAGCCCTACGTATCCCCCCCCCGGAGGTACGTTGTTTACGTCTGCAAAAATGGTTATCAAAATAGCATCCGCAAGTCCATGAAAATTTGGTTGTTCTCCACTCTTACAATTCCTTGATTTAAGCCTCATTTTCATGGTTGTATGGCCAGGGGGGTTAATGAAGAGGGTGGATAAGAATTCACTGAACGGGTCACTACTTATTTCCGCTGCTGTTTGTTTTCTTTACAAAATATGGGATTCCAACACGGAAAATGGAATCTAAAGCTACATTAGCGCTCTTAAGACTTCCCCGGAACAGTGAAAGTGTAAGAAATGGCCGACGACTGCTTGCAGGATAGGAGTACAGGGCAAACTCGCTGGCTTGAAGGAAGAAAGTTAAGAAAGTTTGTTAAGCAAAAGGTTGAAGGTGACATTCTAGTAACACGTAGAAGTAGTACATCTTACACCAGTGTCAGATCCGTGTATATATGTGTGTGTGTGTCCAGGTGGAGGGGATGTGGATTGCACGAATTCCTTTGTAACTGGAAATGAAAAGCGTTAGAAATTCGTTCTTTCAATGTTTCGTTAAAAAAGGGTTGCTATTAAGCTTTCCCCACCAAAAATAATGCTCGCCCACTCGTCGCCCATCTTGATTTTGAAGTTAGCCACGTGCCTGATAAACTCCAAGGCAAAAAAAAGAAATAAAAAAAAAAAAAAAAGCAAAACAATTGCCAAGCAGCATTGCACTAAAAGGGCTTGCCAACATAAACTATATTGACAAAAGTCACCGGACACCCCTTCAAAAGCAAATGAACGGGCCCGCTGCGTTGTTAAGATTCGCGGTACAGCTGCAAACGGTATGATAACAAGCCTGCAGCTGACAGCGATCCTATCGCACTGTGTGGTTGAGTGAAAATGTCGCGGCGGGAGAGAACTGACTTTGAGAAAGGAAAGATTGTTGCGTGTTATATTAGTGGGTTGTCCATAAGAGAAACCGACAGGCGTTTAAACATACCTAAGTCAACTGTTTTGGATGTACTGAATAAGTGGAAGACACATGGCGTGCCTGAAGCAGCAAAACGTACCGGCAGAACAAAGAAAATCAGTGATAGAGGGACGTCGAAGCCTCAGGAGAGTCGTTACAGCTAATCGACGGAGTACTGCACAAGACCTCAGTGTACAGGTGAGTAAAACTGCTGGAACCTCGGCATGTACACGTACCATTCGCAGAGATCTGCATTCCGTGGTCGTGCGGCTGCTCATAAGCCTGTCATCTCCACTCGGAATGCTATTCGTCGTTTAGCATAATGTAAACTGTAAAGAACATTTATCATGGACCGTAGATCAATGGGAATGGGTCCTATGGACTGATGAATCCTGATTTACGATCCATCAGTCTGGTGGCCGTGTGTGGGTATGGCGGCAGCCGGGGGAACGCTATTTATCACAGTGTACTGTTCTTACGGTCAAGTTTGGAGCTGACAGTGTAGTCGTGTGGGGGTGTTTTTCGTGGTATGGTCCCGGCCCACTGGTTATCGTGGACAAACGTGTTAACCAGCACGTGTACCTCGATATTCTGGCTGAACAATTATGTCCTACCAACTCTGTATCAATACTATGGAACCCGAGCCTTGTTGGTACCAGCGGGATAATGCGCCGAGCCATAAATCAAGAACTGTTACGGTGTGGTTTAACGATAATTCCGTATCGTGTATGGACTGGCCGGCACAGAGCCCTGATCTTAATCCCATAGAGCACCTATAGGATGAATTAGAGCGCCGCATAAGAAGTTTGAAACCAAGGCCTACTACTAAGCAACAGTCAGCGGCAGCATTATATACTGAATGGAAGCGCATACTTATCGCTGTGTTTCGAAACCTTTTCGAAAGCCTGTCTCGAAGGGTCAGGCCAAAAATGAACTGACACCGTGCTAATGTATGTCAATAAATGCTATGTTGTGTTTCTCTTCTAGGTGTCCGGTGACTTTTGTCAATATAGTGTATACACAGCATGTGTTTAAATTCGCTTTGAGCATATGACAGGTGCCGAGGGTTCATATAGTCAGGAGGCCGCGCATTCTGTTTTTCATGTGTTCCAACGACGGAGTGAGAAACTATGTCTGAGGTAACAAAAGGATGTCTCGCAGACGTCATATGAATGATTTTATCCTACACCGAATTACCAACAAGCTGAAGAAGGTTGGAATGTGACCGATGTCGCCCGAGAGTTTGGAGTAGCACACAGCATAATATCGCTGCTTTGGTCAGCGATCAGGAGACACAGAACCGCTGCCATGTGTTATGTTGGGGAAATTTCCCCGTTGCACGAGCCAGCGGGGTGGCTGTTATTTGTACATAATGGCAAAACGGAGCTGGAAAAGTACTACGGGCAAACTAGCTAATCGTTTTCAAGCGAGCACAGGTGTGCGAATTCCGCGCCAAACCGTGTTAAATCGTTTAAATGTAGTAGGGCTATATGCCCGGAAACCCGTCTACCCTTATCCAGTGGTATATGTCTCGCGTTGTCTGGTCTTCAAAGCAATGGGTCAAGATAAAATTCACTTCAGTCTTCCATCGGATTCCAAAGCTAGTTGGGCTGGAGGGAACGTGGGACTGCGTGTCATGCCTGCAATATCACTGAACGGAACAAATATGGCGGTCGCGGAGTCATGGCGTGGGCCGGTATCGTGGTCAATGGACGTATCGTACTGCAGGTGATGACTCAAGGGGTAATCACCGGGCAGCGGGGCTGCAGTCGTGTGATTCTTCGCCACGTTTGTCTGTTTCGTGGTACTGTGGGCGCAGATTTCACTTCTATGGACGATAACGCTTGTCCTCACCCCCTAAAGCAGATGTGGATGAAGTATTGGCTAGTGAAGATACACGTCAGATGGAGTGACCTGCGCACTCCCCTGATTTCAGTACAATCGAACATGCATGGGGACGCTCTGGGTAGACGTGCTGCGCAACGGAATCCCCCACCATTAAATCATTCCAACACTTATCAGGGCACTCTAGCAGGACTGGGTCAGTGTACCCTAAGAGTTCTTCAATCACTTGGTGCTAAGCATGACACACCGGTGCCAAACACGTGTTGCCTTGCTTGGTGGACATATCCCTAGTGAGGACTTTGTTCTGTAGTTTGTGTTGGCAATGCTGATGAAAGAGTATTACCCTCTTCATCAGCATTGCAAAAACAGACCTATACGTCTTTCGTAACATTTTGGTGTTCTGTGTTACATATTTATTACTCACAATTTTTGATGTCGTGCGTTTCATTTTACTGTTGCCATTATCATAAGCACCACTTACAGCTGTAAAACCTAGTAGCGTAACCTGAATTTTAGCCCCCTTCCTCGTAAAATGCCATTAAGGCCCTTATGTAAAAAAAAAAATTACACCCATTTTGAAGAAAGTGAAGTGTCTGCTCTCTACTGTATACTAGATGGCTGTGTCCCAGTCGTATGAATCCTTTTAGCACTCACAATCAGAAATTCCATGTCCTACTTCACAACCTCCCGCCCCCGTTGCATACATCCTTCCTCTTTTTGCTCTTCGTCCACATGGTTCTCAAAGTAGCACAAGTGTCTGTCTGTTACGCCTCTACTGGGCAGTAGTACACTGTTAAAATTTTTGGGGTAGGTTGCACCAAAAAGAGGTGCTAACCCAGCTGCACCGCTTACTGAAAAAAGAAACACCGTTGTATGATGCAAAACCCAATAACTCGGTGAAACCTTGCACCTTAATGTGATGCAACCTTGTTCTGTAACGTGCTGCAAAGTTGCACCATGTTGTTTGGTTTTGTTTGCACAACACAATGGTTTATCTTTTCTCAGAAAGTGGTGCAGCTTGGGTAGCACCACTTTTTGGTGCTACCTACCACTAAATTTTTAACAATGTAGTGAAATCCATATATTATTTATTAGAGTTTCGTGACATTTGTGCCCTTGATTTTTCCCAGCTGTTATCACAAATCCTACCTTCACAGCTAAATGAGGGAAGCAATAAACTTGAATATTCTTCCATAGAGACCATCTCTAAAAATAGCCTCACGGCCTAGTTACAAGTAAAAAATTTTAAATATATTTTTTCATGCGATTTGTATTGAAGCAAAATTGTTATTTTCATATTAAGATTTGCGGAAAATATTTAAAATTTTCGACGAAAAAGGAAAAAACCCGATGTACTCAAGGGCCCCTGAAATGGAAGCCCTCCCCGCAGTTGCGTTCCCTAAGAGGGCTACGCTACGCCGCTGGTAAAACGGCTTTTTTTTTTCAAATTTTGACTGGTCAAAATACACTTCGTTTTTAAGTTCTGGACAGCAATGTGTGTGACTTCCCGGCGCCATCTTCGGACTGTGTGTCGAGGGTATCATCAATAGGTTTGTGTACTCGGGAATCACTATTACGGAATTCGTTCGATTGATCCATTTCCACCATGATTTTCTTTTTTTCTTTTTAGCTATGATGGATGACGAGTCTGGGATATCGACCGTTTTCCCTGTATACGACATGCCGATACTGGGATTAAAAGTTACATTTCTAGCCTTGTGTAATCAGTTATTCTCATCCTTGGATCGCGACCCATGGTGGGATGGGCAAAGATTTCAATTGGGTACACATTCTATCTCCATGAATACTAACAATGCAATGTTTTATTACTTGTAAGTAAATATTGTTAGTAGCTGAAACGTTAAAACTAAATAATGAAAAATTCCCTCTGTTCATAACTCCGTAGACAGAAATTCGTTTATTTCAGAAAAATCCATTTCTGGTTTTTCCGTACTTAAATTGATATTCCGCAAAATCAACAAACCTGCACAGCACCTACCTGAAGCGGTCAGGATCGAATACCCGACGCTATAGCTCGCCGGATAGGCAACTTGTGCCTTTACCAACTGAGCCACAAACGCTTGGGAACCAGACTCACGTATGTTATAGAACGAATCGCACGACAAAGAAATTGTGTTTTTTGTCATTAATGTGAGTGATTTAGTCATTTTATTTTTTGTTGGACCTTATTATTTTTCTGAATAGGTTTGTAATTTATTTTTTTCCTATAGGAGGACTTTTCAAATGTTAAGCATTTTTCATCGTGGTTTTTCGAAGCAACAAATTGCTTTGCAACATGATTTTTTTAAACTGACAATGACTCATTTACCTTTGAAAAAGGTGAAATGTACTTTTTATAGTATTATTTCACACACAAAAAAAAAACTAAATATGAAATTTACTCTCGATAGCTCTAAAAGCTTTTGTCTTAAGTTGTCCAAAGACTGATACACAGACATCGTATAATCATCTGTACAAATAAGTTCCCGGTTTCTTACAGTAACACAATATATAATAAGTAGCCGATGCACCAAATAAAGGAAAGGAGAAATATCCTGGGCCACAGAAAACAAACAAAATCTATGTGATATGCTATCCACAATATCCGATCTCGCTACGGAACAAAATTCGATAGACGATTGAAATTTGAAAGTTAATCAAACCAAGTATTTCCACGAATCGCTACTATTAGAGGAAATTTCTTGTCATTCGGATACGGAAAAAGTGAAAACCGAGATTTTCCGTTAATATACAAAAGGAATTGCGGAAAGGTTTCTGAAAATTCAGATTTCCGTTAACAGATATCTAAAACGGTAATTTACCGTTAATATAAGAAAGAAACTGCGGAAAGGTTTCTGAAAATTCAGAATTTTCCTGGGACACGAAAAGTCCGTTAAATTCAGGTTTTTTTCCGTCATTCCACGTAAAAGTAGTATCAGAAACATGCTTCGTTAATTCACGAAAAAAATGTCGGACAGTTGTCCGTGAATTTCAGAAATTTTTGTACAGTGTATGGACGTTGTAATTACCCGTGAACAGCGAAAGAGCTTGTGCAACGAACTCTCATGCTGTTAGCAATTCTTTGAATTAGAGTTTTATTCGTCCGTAAGGGGTCCGGGTTCGAATCCCGGTCAGGCATGGATGTTGTGTTTGTCTTACGGCACTGGCTCTCTCCCTTCCCTGGAACCAGTGACCCTAAATTAGGGACGGGCGACTGCTTATAGCCCATTGAGTTTCTCACGGTGGTCGTTAAACCTCAAAAAAAAAAAAAAAAAAAGAATTAGAGTTTGGGGCGAAAAGTGCCACTCCTCCACAATGGCGCATCTCAGTCACGGGAGGGGGCAGTTGGCTTGCAATTGCTCTTCCTATGACATCCCAGACATGCTCTATCGCGTTCATGTCCGGAGAACCAGCGGGCCACGTTGTCCTGTGAATATCCTCACTTTCCAGGTATTCGTCGAGTAGCCGAGCTTTATGGGAACGGGCCTTATCATCCATAAAAAGGAACTGGGAGCCAGCAGCTTTCCTGAAAAGCCTTACATAAGGCTTTAGGATGTCATCCCTGTAGCGTGCAGCGGTGCGCGTCGATCCGACATGATGCCAGCCCAAACCAGGAGTCCTCCACCACTGTAGTGGTCAATTTCTCTAATGTTGGAGGGAAGATTTCGGCTTCCCGCCTCTCTCGAAATGTACACACATCGAGAATCCGAGTTTGGGATGCACCGCGACTGGTCACCGAGGAGAACACGGGCTTATTGATCGGAGGTCCAGGTGCGATGTTGTTGTGTCCAGTTTAGACGGACCTCTCTGTGCGATGTGGCGAGTGGTAGACTTGCATACAGACCTCACTCATGGAGTTTTCTGTAAATCGTTTGTCTCGATATCGCGGTTCTCGTAGCAGAGCATATCTCCTGCGAGAGTTGCCTGGCTGTGACTCCCGCATAAAGTAAGGATATAGAGAGAGGACACAAGTTGTAGTAAGCTGAAATTCATGAAGTCGACTGCAGCGCACAATCTACCTACAACAGAACTACAGCTGATTGACAGCTAGGCTTCCCAGGAATCACCATGAACCATGTTCTTTTTGTCCATTTGAGCTTTGGCCTGCCAGCAGAGTGGAAGATGACGTATAGGATATATACCTATCATTTTCCGGATTTTTATTTATAATTTTTTTGGTTTGCATCATTCTTGGTTATTCCTTACTGATCGTTAACTTTTCTTTTGCAAATTCCATAACTTAGGTTTCTAAGTGTATTTGCTGTAAATATCATTCACGCATATTTGTCATTGTTTTCTTCACAATATAAGCCGTTACTCGGCTTTACTTTCAATTCTGATTTGTATTCCATTGTCATTTGTTTCGATACCTACGTTTTTGGCTTCGATATCTATATTATGTTATCATCATCTTTCCGTTGCCTCACTTGGCTTAGATTGTGAAAGGAGTTGAGGGCAAAGGTCGTGGGGGCACAACGGGAGGGTGGTGCGGAGCAGCTGCTCCTCAGCCATCCCCGAGCACTGGGTTGCCATAGCAACCACTGCCGACGGGACAGGGTCACGTCACATTTCGCTTGTGTTGCAGGTCGATGGGGGCGCCACGTTCTATGGGAGGAGTTTCCACGGGCTTCAATGGCGCCGAGCTTTTAGAGACAAAAATAGGTCGTCTTTACTTTGTGGTTCGTGGGCGTCCTTGTACCGTCCTCGTGGTTATTGTTCCAGTTTCCTGGAACTGTCTCCAGATATTTGAGATCACTTGCCTTGACACATTCAGCCATCTTGCTACCTCAGTTTGCAATCGGCCTGCTTCCAATCTACCGATGGATCTCCACCATGAAGAGTCTTGTAAGCGATGGTGCGGAGCCATTCTTCCAGTAACAGTCCAACTCAAGCTTCAGCTGCCGCACCCTTCTCAGAACAACGTTTATGAAAGTCACGTGCCTGCCAGCTGGATGACGTAGGTCCTCATTTGCATATTTCTGTAGGAGCTACTACAATGTTGCTTGGGTACTTCGACTTAGTCTTTCCCCTTGCGTATGTCTCTGAAAAAGCTTTCCAATCGGTTGTCTCGTTTTGGACATGTTCTCCAATTGGTATTTGTCACGTTAATTTTGGACACCAATTTACATGTAACTATAATCCTAGACGGCAATAGATGCAATCTACCTGAGTTGGAGCAGCCTATTTTTGCGGAGGAGTAAGGTGGTGTTCCAGTTAAACTGATTTCAGTCCGTAATTAGCGAGTGTTCGTCAAGGTGACATGTTTGTTCGGCTGAATACAGCTTAGTCATCACATGTTACTTGTTTTTACGACCAAGTTTAGTAGTTGTTATACGAACGTAGTGTTTTTAGATTTCAGTCCATGTTGTAACAATCTTCGATTTGCACTTTCCTCAACAGTGACCAGGATCAAGTCACTAGCCGCACTAAAAAGAAGCTCAGCCTTGTCACTAAATAAGTGGTGAGAAACAATACTGTTTTGCATGAAAACGGAAAGTACAGGGTGTTTCAGAAAATTTGATATCATTTGAGATGTAAATATTTGTGTAACTAAATAGTCTAGGCAAATGAAACTAAAACAAGCTCAATGTTGAACAAAATACATGTAAGGTTCATTCATCAAAATTTGAATGAGAAATTCAAAGGTATGTAGAGTTCATGAACGATTTCACAAGTTTTCAATATGGGCACCTCCTGTGACACGGCACACGTCAAGTCGGTAGTCCAGCTCCTACCAAACACGATGCAGCATGTCCCTCGTGTGCTCAAGTGCACCAGCTGCAATGCAGATTTGGACATGGCACAAAAAGTTCAAAGAGGAAGGCTGTCTGTGCTGAGCAAAAGGGTCTGAACGACCACCAGTAGCGGAAGAGATGTCGAGCGGGTTCGGGAAACATTTCTGCGAAGCCCCAGGAAGTCCATAAGAAGAACAAGTCTTGAAACCCAGATTCTTCCAACGACAGTTTGGCGTGTCGCAAGGAAACGCTTGCGAATGACACCCTACAAGCTACAGCTCGTTCAGACCTTAAAGACAGATGACAAGCAAAAGCGTAAGCAATTCTGTGTCGATATGCAAGAGAAACTTGAAGAAGACTGGTTTGAAAATCGTCTTGTTTTCAGTGATGAGGCCACATTTCTAACGAATGGCAAAGTCAACAGGCATAATGTTCGCATTTGGGGCGGAGAAAATCCCCATGTCACATTTGACCACATTAAGGCACATGCTGCATCGTGTTTGGCAGAGCTGGACTACCGACTTGACGTGGGCCGTGTCACAGGCGGTGGTGCGCATATTGAAAACTTGTGAAATCGTTCATGAAATCCACATACCTTTAAATTTCTCATTCAAATTTTGATGAATGAATCTCATTTTGCTCAACATTGAGCCTGTTTAGTTTCATTTGCCTAGACTATTTAGTTACTCAGATATTTACATCTCAAATGATATCAAATTTTCTGAAACACCCTGTAATTCCGAGTTCTGTCCATAGTTTTGAAGAAATAAATATGGTATCGCAGGTTCTTTTACTTCCCAATAATTAATTTCAAGAGCTACAGCAAAAGAGGACTAAATTGAAATTTAAAAGTTGATTAAAAATTGTTTCAATTATCAAAATTTTCAGAAATTTTGAGCATAAAGTATATATGCAATTATGCTGTGCAATTTTAATTTAAATGAAATATAAGCTATGTTTTACATTGTGCTTGCACGGAATTTGTTTTTTCTTATGATTATATTGGATGACAGCGTTGGCGCTCTTTGGCCCATTGCCACTCTTTGGCCCTGGGTCGCAGAGTTTGCGCTCTTTGGCCCATTGATGCCCTTTTGCCAGAAAGCACTCATCAAACAATACTAACAGTGAAAAGTGGGTTGCTGTAGTAGGAAGTTTGATAACCACTGATTTAGACGTGTAGCGATATCAGTCGTGACAAGGTACTATTTCTTTTGTGATTAGCCGTTTCTTCTACTCTATCAAAGGAGCGCGCGGGGGGGGGGAAACGAAAAGAAAATTTGTCGGAGTTTCAATTCCCTTGGACACAGTTTGAGGTTTATCAATGACTCTTTTAACGCGATCAGTTGCACTGTAGCTCAAATGTATATTGGTTCTCGCTGACACATGGGCTGTACACTGAAGAGCAATTGAATTTGAGATACCTGTCTAGTAACGTGTAGCACCACCTTTCGCCCTGATGACGGCGGCTATTCGTCTCGGCATGGATTCGACAAGGCAGCGTTGAAGCGTCATACGGATCCACGATCACTGAACAAGCTCCCACAGTTCACGAAGATTTGATGGAGGGGGTCAGAGCCTCGAACATCTCTCTCGATGGCATCCCAGATGTGCTCGATGGGATTGAGGTCAGGTGACCTAGCTGGCCAAGGAAGCGAGGTCACGTCGGTAGAGTGTTCATCCAACCATTCGGATGAAATTCGGAAGCGATGGCACGGTGCATTGTCTTGTTGCAGGATGAGGTCCCCAGTGGGATGTTGAAGACGCACAAACGGGAGCAAATGGTCGTCCAGGATATCCCGACAACGTTGACCTGTGAGGGAGGATGTCCCACGTACCAGGGGTCCCATTTCAGTCCACGTAAACAGTCCCCAGACCAGAGTGCCATCCCCACCAGCTTGAACAGTACCTTGCTGGCAAGAAGGATCCATCGCTTCATGTGGTTTGCGCCGTACTCGTATCCTGCCATCCGCATGTACCAACGTGAACCTCGACTCATCAGTCCAGGTAACATTTTCCCACATGTCTAGGGTCCAGTGGCGATGTTCCCGCTCCCGTGCTAATCTTTGCACCCTGTGATGTGAGGTCAGCAGCGGTACCCTCGTGGGACGAAGGCTTCCGTACCCCATAGCGAGGAGATGGTTCTGGATGGTGTGGCTGCTTACACGTTTTTGTGCACCAGCGTTAAATTTCCGAGTGATTTCTTGCGCTGTGGCCCGTCTATCCGCTGTTACAATGCGAGCTAGCCGACGATGACCCCGCTCATCCACACGCTGTTGTCCACAGCAGTTGGCTCTTGCAGGGATGGTTTTACCGGATTCGATGTACTCACGGTGCACGCGTGATACAGTGGCTTGTGAAAATCCCAGTGCCTGCACGACTTCCAAGATGGAGTAATCCATTTGTCGGGCTCCGACAATTTGCCCACGATCAAATGCGCTTAGATCCTTCGTCTTACCCATACTGTGTCCGACTCATACTGATTCCCGTCGCATCACTCCTTATATTGTTAGATCGCTGCATACGTCATGTCATTTCCGTTTACAGGGCCGCCCACTGCGCCATATTTGCATAACGCCAGCTGTCTCTAATTCAATTGCTCTTCAGTGTATAAAGATGACGGTTGCATGCGATACTTGGCCAGAGAGTACCCTACATATTCCGTGTATATACAAAAACGTCTGCAGTGACTGGGTAGTACAGCACTGTCCAGGTACAGTTATTTTCACTAACTGTCACGAAGAGATATTTAACTTCCTCTTTGAAGAAGTATTTAAGTTGTAAGTGAAACACTGGCAGTGAGCATGCGCCGCGGATGGCCTAGTGTTCAACGTTCGTGACTGCTACGGAAAAGTCTCACGATGGATCCCAGGCAGTCACGAAAGAACGAATCACTAAATATCCGCCTTGCGTCGAATGGGCACGTTAAACCGGGTACTGGCCTCTCGGTTATAAATAAGGTCGTCTTCCTTTATCTTTCTACCTTGCTTCCGTGTGCCTTTCCTGTCGGGCACTCTAGCACAAATCTCCTATAAGACTTGGGTTCAGACACTTCCTACCTGAAATTTTCTACATGAATCTCTAACAGTGAACAAGTAGCTGCTCTACTATACTACGGAACTTTTTTTCCTTTTGTGTACAGTAAGATACCTACTGTATGTTATTATTCACTCAGTAAATCGTACAAGGAAACCTCCGAAGTGTAAAAGTGCATATAGCATCGAGTGATTCAGAACTCCGTAGTAGATTCTACTTTTGATACTTTAATTTACCATACAAACTACTGAAAGTGAATTTTTTAAGTTTTCATCCACATAAATGATGGCTCTTTAAATTCCTTCCATGTATATCTTCTCGAAATGTCACTTTTTTTTTTTTGCTGGAACATCTCATCTTGGCCTTTTTGAGCTTCGCTGCTCTGAGAATTGCGTCTTATTTGTAATTTTTCCTCAGGTATTTAAGAATATGGAGTTTTCTTTCTTTTTTTTTTCTCCGTCCTCTTCTCCTGACTTGCTAACTTTTCTTTTGTTTCCTAAATCCATCACTTCTTTTCAAGTGTACGCTGTCATTTTCATTTTTTTTTTCGCCTTTTGGCTGTAAAAATAAGCCGTGCGGCTTATGCGAATAAATACCGTGCATCTTCTATTAAACTTCTTTTTTTCCCTTCATTTTTAAGCTGCTGTATCGATGGCAGTAAAACCAAAACTACAAAATATATCGTTCGTCGTTGTTGAAGAAGAGAGGAGGTAATAAAAAGGATTTCTAAAGAAGCGAAGAACTAATTCACGCCTGACAAGCGAATGAAACTTTAAAGCAACTTCGGCCCGAAATGGAATAGCATCGTCGACCACTTGCCTCCCTTTTCTTGCGGGCCCCCCTCCTCCTTTCCCTCTGCTACACAGAGACGGTGCTTTTGTTCTTTCCAGGATGGAACGAGTCGTAACGATATCGGAAGCTGAGAGCCTGTCGTCCGTGGAATAAAAATGCTGTTGCCTGCCGGTCTCACTGTCTTTGTAAAAAAAAAAGGAAGATGCACAGCTCGTTCTTAGAAAACAACGCTATGAGGAACTTTCAGAAACAGCGGACAGGGCTTACTTCTTGAGGCGACTGTTTACTATACTTTTCTTGGCTCCTCGCCGTGCGATTCGCAGTTCTGTTTAGGCTTAATTTTTGTTTTGTTTTTATGTTATAAATAATCTTGTGATCGCAAAACAAGCACATCTTTTTAGCACATTTTCGATATGCATATGCATGCCAAAAAGAAAGGGAAGAAAAATAACGAGCTTATGTTTTACGGTGTCTCTTCCTCAGTCTGTGCCCAAAATCCCTCCGCTCAAATTTTTGCGTCGCGCAGTTGAAGTCATTTACAAAAGTTATCCATATATGTACTTTTCCAGTGTTTGTGACATTCAAATTTCCCGTCAGTCAGAAGTATGAGCATACATTGTTTGAACACGGTGTAGAAATCGAAAGTGCAATGAAACGAAAAAACGATGAAATCTTTAGTTCTTAAACCACTGGTTCTCAGCCTGGGTGAGTTCCTTGAAAATTTTAATATCGATATAAATTTGCTTCAGACTGTTGTGATAACGAATTATTAAGCTGGTGTACATCATATGCGTAGGCAGTACCGTAGCAAGGTTTTATTATCTAAGAGGGCGAGACTTGAAATTACGCCCTTTCGAGTTCCACTCAAATAATACGTGGTTTTTACTTTCTCACGCATCGCCGTTATAAGAAAGTATGGTTCAAAAATCGCATTTCAGATTTTTGACATAATTTTTTTAAATATAAAAACTAAGTAAGTACCCAAGAACCACAGGTTGTAAATAACAAGTAACGCGTAAACATTATGTGAACTCCGATAACACAACACTCCACAGAAATGCAAACAAAACACAAACCAGCGCAGAACGAATGAATAACTGTTAATGAACCTAACGATAGGAAGGAGGTGTATAGGGGTAGGGGCTTGGAAAAATTCCGTTCAAGGTTAAACGCTCAGAGAACTTTCTGCAATAGAGCGCAAATGATTAATTAGCTCTTCGTCCCAACGACATGTTCGGAAAGTCATTGAGGTTAGGCATATCAGTATATTGTTTTCTATGCCTCCATTTACTGTTTTGGAAAAATCCCTTCGTGGATATGAGATGTTCACACCTCATAGTGCATGTTACCCTGTGCCCTGGTTAACTGAATGGAATATATAAGACTAACAAAGAATTTAAAAAGAAAATACTGAAGGTGTAACTTTTTGTTTTTAGTTATAATTTCTATTTTTTGCATCCTCCAGGGCATGAATCTACGTCCCTGGTATGACCATTTTGGGAGAGTAACCGCCCTCCCTGTAGCTACGGCCCTATTCGCAGGCCTTCGTGACGTCACAGTTGTCTTGGATTAAATGCTTGTGTTATTAATCCATGATTGCCAACATCACCGTAATGATAAATACTCTGGCCGCAAAAGTGCGAATTTTTGTTGATGCACTTGAATTCGTTTTTGTCTACCCCCCCCCTCCTTTTTTTTTTTCCTGTAGCAAAATATCGTGTAACTCTGTCAATGAGAGGATATTGACGTCCAACAGCTCTTTCCATCATGTCGCATTTTCAATAAGATTGGTATCGGACTTCTATGGGGAGGCAAGGGGAGGTGATGGAAATCCTCACCGGGGCTCATCAAATCATGCGTGCACGACTCTGGCACGATGTATTGTTGCACTGTCATCCATAAAGCTGCTGTCGCATGCAGGGAGCAAGTTAGTAAAATCATGCAGTGCATTGATTATGATACGCTTTCCAACATACCAGAAATCATTATTCAAGTTATGAGGATAATGGCTTGTGGAATAAATCTCGCTCCTGTGCCCTGACCTTTGACCCCTTTTCGATTATATTCAACAGGACCGCTTCAGTATACCTCTGAAACAGCATGATAAAGTCGTGTCGCAATCGAAGCATTTTTACGTAAGTTATGAGGCATAAGGGCGATGGTATGGATTCCGCTCCTATGTCCTCATCTTTGACCCCATTTTACCCATTTTCAATAGGGCTCGTCCCCTACCACTTACTAAAATTTCATCAAAATAGATCCATTTTTACGCGAGTTATCTTGCGGACAGACAGACAGACGGACGGACAAAGCTGGAGCATATACGCTTCTTCAACCTACGGTTAGAAAGCGTAAAACAAGTAACATTTCAGAGTGCACTTGGTTCGCTCCTGCACTTCAGTAACCCCTGAATGTCATCTTACCTTTCATTGGTATCGGCGGATCCAGTCCATACCAACAGAGCATATTCCATTGCATTGAGCCACATCCAGATGTTGGGATTGCGTTCACGACCATACTGAGCCCATCGCTGCGTGATGTTCTCGCGACCCTCTGCCGACCAACAGTGCAAAACACTGTACATTGAGCAGACAGAAATCACGAGATACCTACCTAGTAATGGGGCCCACCTTTCGCACGGATAAGGGCGGTCACACGGCGAGGCATTGATTCCACTAGGACACGAAAGCGTGCCGCTGGTTCTCACCCGTGCTTGCTGCACCGCTGTCCATAAAGCCATCGCATTCTTGGGCGAAGGATCCGAAGCTCGAACGGATCATTCCACGGCATCCCAAAGGTATCTCACGCGATTCGTATCTGGTGAACACTCTGGCTCTGTGGGGTAGCGCATTGTCCTCCTGGAAGAGTCCACTGCCCTGTGGATGCATGATGATCGTGAATAGATGCAGATGTCCCACAAAAATGGACACGTAACGTGGACCGTTGTGCGGTGACGCACCAGAGGCCCCGACATATACCAGTTGAACACTTTGTGACCTCAGAGTCAATCGCTTCTTGCGGTTCTCGCCAGATCCGCACCCTTCCGTCCGCGTGAAATAACTGGAAACGGGACTCGTCGGACCAGGAGACCCGCTTCCAATCATCTGAGGTCCAGTGCCGATGTTCTTCTTCCCAGTTTGGGGCGTACAGTACGTTAATGTCGCGTTAGCAATAGGACTCATGTGGATCAGCGGCTCGCATAATCTATTGCAGCTAATGATCGCCTGGTGGTGTTGGTGGAGACGTTTCTGCCACCACCCTCGTTGAAGTCGGCGTTGGTGTGCGCCGCAGTTGATTGCAACTGTGAGAGACAGACGTCGACGGCCACTGTGATCTCCCACCTTTTTCCGCCCACATTGCTGTCCACGGCGCGTTGTTATTTCAGAAGTGGGGTGTTCCGGACACACTCTGGATACTCGTGAACTGGGACACTGCAATTCCTGTACCACCTCCGCGGAAAAGTGACCCATGGGTCGGGCATCTCTCTTTCAAATTGTATTAACTCAGGACGTTTCTCCATACTGACATTAAATTACCGTTTACGTGAATGCAGATCAGATCATATGTAGAGGATTTCAGGAAGGGAGTGTCTGACCCCAGGTCTTAAACAACCCTTGGAAATAGGAACCTAAGAGATTTGGGCTAGAGTGCCCGATAGGAAAGTGAAACGGAAACGAGGTCGGAAGGGAGAAGAAGACGCCCTTATTTATTACCGGGGGCCCAGTACCCGGGGTCCGACGGCTTAACGTGCCCATCCGACTCAGTCACGAACTTTGATCACTAGGCCATCAGTGCTGAGACGGAATGAGCCCCCGCCCGAGCCAGGCTCCGGCTGCATAATACTGGAGTTCGGGCTCGGACTCGGACTCTGAGAGAAGGAGAGAATTTTCTTCCTTTTTATTTTAATGTGATTTTGTATGATTTTGCAGACGAGGCTTTTTTTACACTTTCTAATTGTTAAAGACAATTCTTGGGCAACTGGGTCTAGATGGGGAATGGGAATTCGGCAGGGCTATTCATTCCGGGCTTAGGTAGCAAATGCCATTCGCCATGAATCACTGAATTTCTGCGAAGGAAAAGTTTCTTTAAGAACTATAGATAGTAGATGGGGAGTGGGAACTCGGTAAGGCTATTCATTCCGGGCCTGGGTAACAAATACCGTAGGCCATGTATTACTGGATTTCTGCGAAGGAAAAGTTTCTTTAAGAACTATAGACAGTAGATAGCAAGCTGACGAAATTTTGCTCCCTACCTCAGCGGGGCAGCTCCCTGCTAATTCTATTGAGCAACGTACGACGTGGATTGTTGTGCCTCCCGATTTTTCCTTATTTCGGGAAGAAATGGATGCTCAAAGAAACTATAGAAATAAATAGACATCACTTCCCCACTTCGCAGTTGAGAAAGACGTTAGTTAATTACTTGGGGAGGAAAGAGCGGAAGTCTAGAAGAGCATATTTTTTTAATGCCTAAACAGATTAATCATAGTTTTCGGGCCCGGGCTCAATCTTGCAATATAAAATTCGGGCTAGGGCGGCTTTGGGCTGACATACTTCTTGCTCGGGCTCTTAAAATTGAGCCTGAACTCAGCTCTGTAGGCCACCCGCGGCTTATCAACGTAGATGCAGTGTTATCCTCCTAGCTATATGCCCACCAAGTGTTCGTCCACTAGCAACAGAGATGATAGCGTCACATTGCCCAGGAACGAAGTATCACATGATTTCTGTCCTCGTAGTGTATAGCGGATTCTACTGACCACATCACTTTCTTTCATCGCTGTACTGTCTGTTTAAGTCGTTCTAGGAACATCCATAAACGGATTTTTCTGTGATTTGCTGAGACAAGTGGTTTCACAATGAGCAGGCTACTTCCAGGATCAAATTTCTTTAAATCCCTATTCCTGGTTCTGGTTTCTTAACCAAGGGGGCATGCATCCCCGCTTGTTTATCAGATGCCGTTTTTAGGGTCTCTAGAAATCCCAAATTTTTGTAAGTAAAAAAGTCATTTACAGTGTAAGTTATTTGAAGCTCCATTTCTGTTTTGTTGAATATATTTTAAATACGTGGAGGTAATGTAAATATACGATGGCATCGCTCTGTCCACGTTATTTTTATAAACAACGCATAGCAACTGAAAAATTGTTCTTCCGACACCGCTGGGATCGAACCCCAGATCTCTCGATAACTAGCCGAATGCGTTGGCTTTACGCTACGGTGCCAACAATTCAAAGCGCTATTCGTGGTTTATCAGTCAGCATCTGACTACACAAATCCATATTGATGGGCTCAGCAACTGATGTGTATCTAGTGGCATTCAAAAAAGCAAGCTGTTTTAATTACAGCTGATAAATCCAAATGGCGATAGAAATGGTGAATATATTTTAAATACGTGGAGATAATGTAAATATACGATGCCACCGCTCTGTCCACGTTATTATTTTTTTTTTTTTCTGTTTTGTTGAACTGGCACATTCTAAAATTCTTACTGTAATATAGAAATAATAAATAAATTTTTATGCTAAATACACTGCTGGTCAATTGCTAAGGACGAATCATAAACGACTATATAGCGCATAAAAAAGTAAGTGTGGTTGGATGCCAAGTGAAATAAAATAATGTCAGAATGCCAGGACATTACAAGAAAGACAATTTATTGTGCTCTGAAATCCAGAAGGCTTTGGAACGTGTTCAAGGGACAAACAGGCCATTTTGTGCAGAATACGTAAACGTGAAAAAAATGCAATTACCGTCCGCAGGCGTTCCGGCGTAAGATGTCAATACGGAATATGGCCACCATGGAGGGCGATGCAAGATTCCACACGTCGTGTCATGCTTTGCACAACATTATCAAGCAGCTGTTGGGGTAATTTATCCCATTCCTCTGTCAGTGCACGGATGAGGGTGTCCTTGTTTATTGGAGGGCATTGGCGACCAGCAAGACTCCTCCCCAAAGCATCCCACACATTTTCAATGGGATTCAGATCTGGAGAACGTGCTGGCCATACGAGGCGTTGAATATCCTCGCTCTCAAGACAGTCCTGGACAGCGACTGTTCGATGACATGTTGCGTTGTCGTCCATGAAAATGAATCTATCACCGACAGCACCACGGAACATGAGGTAGCAGAACATCATTAATGTATCGTTGGCCAGTCATAGTCCCAGTTGGAAGCACATAGAGGGACGTACGGCAATTGATCATGATGCCAGCCCATACCATGAGACTACATGTCGGATATCGGTCCCTTTCCTGTATGTTTGCTGGACAATATGCAGTACCACTATCACGCCAGATCAGTTGTCGTCGACAATCAGACGATAGACTGTATCTACTCTCATCTGAGAAGAGGACAGCAGACCAGTCGTTATCAGTCCCATTGCGATGTTGATGGCACCATTGCAAACGGGCGGTACGGTGACGTCTGGACAATGGGATGCACACAACAGGACGGCGGGCGTATTGTCCTCCTTTATGCAAACGTCTGGCGACAGTTTTTCGGGAGATCCGCTTGCCAGTAGCAGCCATAAACTGATTTGCTACCTCACTAGCTGTGCTGCGCCGGTGTCTTTTTGTTGATAGCACTATGTACCGATCTTCTGCAGGTGTCGTACTGCGAACACGACCTTCCCCGTGACGTTTGCTACACTCTCCATTTGTTTGAAATGATTTCCAAAGCCTTGAAACAACACTGTGGCTGACGTCGAACTCCCTGGCAACATCTGTTATTTTTCGCCCTTCTTCAATCTTGCCAATAATACGGCCATGCGTAAAATCATCTAGGTGATGTCGGGAAGACATACTGAAAATTGCAAGTTCGTCAATTGATTCTTTCCCTTTCAACTTTGCGTGTGAACAACAACGGTCAATACGCGTCAAATCCTTTATATCTCTTATCAGCGCTATGACGTCACGAACAAGTTCGGCAATCCAAAATTTGCATACGCACAACACGCCTTACTGTATCCCGCACGTATGCTAATTTCCACATTGTCCTGCCTTCCATTTTATGGTTGCTATTGTCATCCGTCCTTAGCAATTGTCCGGCAGTGTATATGCAGTTATCGCTTTATAAGAACCGTATGCCCCAACATTACGATGCATAGTACTTGTTAAGAAGTATGGTATAGTACACGTTCGCGTATTTCGTAAGGAATCTAGAATAGCAGTATTTCCTGAAGAAACAGGTGGTATAAATTATGCACTCCATTATTTTGTTTTTTTCTTTTATCCAAGAATTCTCAAAACTGCATTTGTGGTCACAGTTTGATTCAGTTTCTGTTCTCTTATGTATAATATATTTGGCATACACCATTTGTTTCTGTCGTAACTTTTTTATGCAATATTTAATTGCACATGTACTTTTACTGCTGCGTTTGATTTATATCTTTTCATTTTATTTTCAGGTAAGCTTGCATTGTTTTTTACAGCATCTTCTCAGGTATGTTCTGTTTTTAAGTTAATTAGCTTTGAAAGTAAGTGGCGAGATTTTTGCTGTCAGATTTTTTTATTTTATGCAACTTTTGAGAGTATAGTATGTCTCAAAGTAATCGCTGTCCCTTACAATCTTTAGTATTGGGTGTGTAATGTTTTTCTGCTTTTGTCCGATAGGAAGAATAGAGATGTCTTTGTAACGTTTGTGGGCACAAAATTTCAAATAGCAACATATTAGTAGTTCCATGTCTATTTTTACATTTCAGTATACAATGAAGAAAAAAATATCCCAGCTCTTTGAGCTTGTTTCATTTCACACGTACTGCTTTTAATGTAATTTTGTTTAATCGAAACCGCATTCAACTGTCACATTATTTCGATATTCGAGATGATGGAAGAAAATCTTGGCAAAACACATCGAGTTAAAGGTTGTAATAAAAGCTTCATCGTCCGAATTACTTCAAATTCTATTAAACCAAAAATTACACTAAATTTTGTGTATTGTACTCTGTCTGCAGTCCACTGTCATGTGATCATTGGCTTAGCCACAATTTCTTATCGTGGAGTCCACCGGAGTAGAATCGTATGGGGACAGGGGAGGGGGGTTGACTCAACTTTTGCTTAAGTTTGTCACCCAACGCACTACGATTCCCTAGCATTTTCAATTTCAAAAGCCGGTTATTCCTAGAGTTTAAATTAAAATTCAGAATAATTGAGTACTACATTTTACTAATGCCAAATATATCGTTGTAAGGTTACTTTTGTCTTCGTACCATTGCGTGTAATGTAATCGCATCGAAACGGGGTTTGGTGAATGACGTTAGTGGGTAGGGTATGGTCTTAGCTCTGAGCCTTCTTCCTAACACTATTTTCTTGCTCTGGATGTGTTACGCAATCTGCCAACCCAGAGTGAGCCTTCTGTTTTATGTCATGTCATTCAATCAGCACTTCCGTTCAATGATGATATGCATGTTATAAAGGCTTCATGACACCACACACACACACACTTACTGAATGATCACTGAATTATGACCACCAACCAAATACTTCGTAGGTCCTCCTTTCGCCCTCAGTACCGCAGCTATCCGACGTGGCATCGATTCAACATACATTGCGTGATCACCGAATCATGACCACCTACCTAATACTTGTAGGTCCTCCTTTCGCCCTCAGTACCGCAGCTGTCCGACGTGGTATCGATTCAACATACATTGCGTGATCACCGAATCATGACCACCTACCTAATACTTGTAGGTCCTCCTTTCGCCCTCAGTACCGCAGCTGTCCGACGTGGTATCGATTCAACATACATTGAGTGATCACTGAATCATGACCACCTACCTAATACTTCGTAGGTAATCTTTTCGCCCTGAGTACAACAGCTATCTGGCGTGGCATCGATTCAGTAAGATGGCGGAAGAGTTGGGAGGTATGACTAACCAAGCTGTGTGCAATGGGGCCTACTATGCAGGTATGGAGGTGATTGGTGTATCCAGACGCCTGATATTCTGTTCCCTAGTGTCCCACAAGTATCTTATGGAGTTGATATCGGGGAGTTTGGAGGCCAGTCAACATGCTGAAAGTCTGAACTGTATTCCTCAAACCACTCCTGCACAACTTTTTCTTTTTTCTGGGATTGGTATCCAGCCTAATAATTTAGCTGTCCATCGGTGTTCAGTTGCTCTAGCAGTACATCCAGCCCACTGCCATTTCAGAGAATTTATTTTGATCACGATGTCTTCCGCTCTTTTCGTTTTCCTGAACCAAGAGTTTTCTTCTTATTTCTCCTGGTTACACCAAGCATGCACTTCTCCATGCGTCTCTTCATGTACTACCATTTATTTAATCTTTCAGCTGGCAATGCTTTATGTTTTTAGCTCATTAGCATAATAAAGTATAATGACTTCAGTTGCATGCAGCGTCTGTATATCTTTTTTAGTTGAAGTCAATGTCTCGTATCCATAAGTTAGAACTGGAAAGATGCACTTATTAAACACTTTTCATTTTTAAATTGGCCGCCCCGATAGCGCAGCGATCTAAGCGATGGCTTCTGATCATTCGTCCGAGATGAGTCCGGGTTCGAATCCCGGTGAGGCATGGATGTCGTGTTTGTCTTACGGACTGGCTCTCTCCTTTCCCTGGAACCATTGGCCCTAAATTAGGGACTGGCGACTGCTTATAGCTTATTGAGTTGCTCACGGTGGTCGTTAAATCTCCAATAAAAAAAAATTAAATTGCTTTTGTAAATTGTACTGCTTCTTTCAAATGATTAGATCAGATCATATGTAGAAGATTTTAGAAAGTAAGGGTCTAATCCCAGGTCTTAAACAACCCTTAGAAATAGGAAGCTATGAGATTTGGGCTAAAGTGCCCGATAGGAAAGTGACGCGGAAGCAAAGTAGAAAGGGGGAGGAATACTCCCTTATTTATTACCGGGGGGAGGGGCAGTACCGGGGTTCCGACGGCTTAACTTGCCCATACGACGCACAGCGGATATTAAGCGGTTCGAGCGTTCGTACCTGCCTGGGATCGAACCCGAGGTCTTCTGCGTGACAGTCACGAACGTTGACCACTAGGCCACCCGCGGCCCACTTCTTCCAAATGCTGTGAAGCCAAGTTATATATATAGTGAAACCCGCGTATAACGAGTCCGCATTTAACAAGTTTTCGGATTTAACGAGCAAAACAGGAAATTTTTGTTTGGTGTTATGTTAGTTGAAACTTAATTTTGTTGTTTATAACGAACAAAATTTTATGAAGTACCCAGATTTAATGAGAGAGTGAAAAGCTAAGATGGTCACTTTTAACAAGCAAAGTAACACAATTTAATGAAATTCCATATATAAAGAGGCAGAGAAAAATCTGCCGCGCGTTGTCCTGGAATAAAGGACTAGAAATGGTGGCATATAGGACGAACTTGCAATAGCACAGAGAAATCCTACTGTGCTAGGGGAAGAATATTGGTAGGGAAACAATGGAGAAGGTGTACATTAAGTGCTTAACAAGCGAGTTGTGCAAGACTCTTTCCGTGCCACCCACTTCAATGGGCTATGACTTGGGTGTATCGCGTCAGCAGAGATGAAAACAGTCCATCTACTCCTTGGAAAAAAGAGGATGGGTGGGGTTCCGCACATTCATGTGTATTTTTGGGAGACAATTGTAGAGAGGAATAGGAGAGTAATGGAATGGGAGTATCGCCGGAGAGGAAACGGGAGATGACAATTCCTGGGTTTCTGTCCACTGCCCCTTTCACCCTCCAAGTGAGCACTGCATTAGAAGGATAGGTGCTGTTTTTGCTTAATGTGTTTTACGTAGTCAAACAGCAGTCAGTCTCACGTGGCCGTCAAGTTGATTTTACTGGAAAGGTTTGATTAATTAATTGTAGTGGTAATGTGGTTAATTAATTAAATCTTTCAAATATATCCCATTGTTATGGATATATATAATATAAAAGTATATGCATATTAGCACGTATGCATAATTTTACATGGTGGGAATTTTCACCCAAAAACAGATTTAATGAGCATTTCCGTCTGTCCCTAGCTCCTCGTTATAAGCGGATTCTACTATTATTACTACACACACACGCGTCTTCGTAGCATACGCAAATTACTTGAAAAATTCCGCAGATTACATGAAATATTTCATTTATTCATATCAACCCCCCCCTCCCCCTCCTTCCAAGCTCTGGGACAAGTCCATGCCCATGGGTGGGTCTCCAGGGATTCTGCCATCAGATCAGATCATATGTAGAGGATTTGAGGAATGGAGGTGTCTGAGCGTAGCTAGGTCTTAAACAACCCCTAGAAGTAGGAAGCCAAGAGATTTGGACTAGAGTGCCCGACAGGGAAGTCACACGGAAGCGAGGTAGAAAGGGGAGGAAGACGCCCTTATTTATAACCGGAGGGCCAGTACCCGGTGTCCGACGGCTTAGCGTGCCCATCCGACGCACCGCGGATATTCTGTGGTTTGAGCGCTCGTACCTGAAACCTCTCCGTAGCCGTCACGAACGTTGACCACTAGGCCATCCGCGTCCCATTCCTCCATCAGTGAAATGCCCCCCAGGATAAAATAGTTCAAGTGGAAACGCCCACAAAATCTTAAAAATTCAAGCCTCAAGGGAAGGTCCCCTTCCCGGCTACGCCTGTTCACGTGATATTTTTACTTCGTCCATCTCCTCTTTGAATTGACTCGGAAGTATGACCGAGTAGAAAACGAAGTTTCCTTCAAACTGAAAATCAAAGTTAAATATTAATTGAATACAATGTTATTTTTGAATGCATCCAGAACTAATTCCGTTTTCAGTGTTGAAGGCTTTTCCGTAACAAAGCGCTGAAATCTCGCAAATGCATGAGTTTCACTACTTTCGAGGTATTTAAATGAACAATACGATCTCGCTCCCACACGTTTACAGTGCTTGCGAACGTATTGTACACAATAGTCGCACGACCAGTCTGAGATTTTTGTAATGGTTCTCCTCTGGAGTTATACGTGTCTCCCAATGAGATTTGCGCAGCTCGTGAAAACGTCTGCTATGAAGACGCAGTGAGTTGAGCTATTGATTGCTCTGAATGTGACGCGACGTCTAGTTCTGAATGTAATGATTAACATACCCTTCAAAGCCAGCAGTTGGAGTTGTTTAGGGTGAGTGCTTGCTGATGTCAACTCTCGCACACCCACTGGAGAGATCAAAAAGCCACATATGAATCATCCGCCAGACATATAATTGACGAATTGGGAGAGTGGAGGGTGGGGGGTCTTTGAAAATCCGATTTCGATTAAGAGCGGATAATGCAACTGCCTTTCAAAATGCTTTGGTGTGTGAAAAAGGAGAAATTTGGTGTAAGGATAAGTTTATTTCATAGAAACTGTTGCAGCCGAAAGTAAATGCGCGGAAGTCAGGGGATGCTCCGTAGGGAGGTACTGGCTGACAAATAAAGCGCGCGATTTCGTTCTCGGGACAGATAGCTTAACAAAAATAATGTATTTTATTATTATTGCATGCAATAAATATATCATGCATTATAATTATTTACACATGAAGGCGGACATTAAAATCTTAAAAAATCTTTTGTCGGACCTTTGACGTTAATTCTTATTACAACCGAAAAAATACGTTATTTTGTAATGTTTTAAAATATTGGGTTGATACATAAGTTCATACCGTTTTATTTCACGAGTGTTTCCCAGGTCAGTAGTGACGGTGCAGATGGCTAGTTGTATATCATCAAAATGTAGACAGTAATGTCGCGTATCTAAATCACATTGCGTTGTGTGATTGTGGCTAATGGTTTTTTTGGTTTTCAAGTCCGAAAGTATGGAGTGTCAAGTAGAGAGGAATGAACATTTCCGACATCTGCTCCTCTACGAGTTTAACACGGGATCCTCAGCCGCCGAGGCTACTCGACAAAGTTGTGCTGTGTATGGGGAGGATGCTATTGCTCCGAGGACAGCTCGCTAATGGTTTGAGCGGTTCCGACGTGGCAATTTTGACCTGAACGACTCTCCACGCTCAGGTCGTCCATCTCACTTTGATGAGAATCGTTTGAACCATCTCATCCACTTAAATCCGCGTCAAACCACACGAGAATTGACCACTGAGATGGACTGTGATCAGGCCACCGTGGTGCAACACCTGGAACGTATGGGAAAGGTCCAGAAATTGGGGTCTTGGGTGCGTCACACTCTCACCGAGGACAACAAGCATCAGCGTGTTGTCATACGTGGTTCCTTGCTCGCCCGTTATCACGAATGTTCTCAGCAACACAAACCCTTTCTTTCACGTATTGTTACTGGAGATTAAGGTGCAGGTACGGGAATTTCAGGCATCGGAGGGAATGGTTAAGCCCAAACAAGACGCCACACCACGTCCAAAATATGACCTTCATCCTGCGGAGATCATGTTGTGTGTCTGGTGGGGCATGGAAGGCATTATTCACTGGGAAATGCTGCCGAGGAATCGGACCATCAATGCTGCACTCTATTGTGAGCAACTCTGCCATGTGGAGGCAGGAATTCAGCGGAAACGGCCACATCGGCGTCATGGTGTCCTTCTCCAAAATGATAACGCACGCCCTCACAGTGCAAACATGACCAGAATGGCCATTCAAGACATGAAATGAGAGATCCTTCCACATCCGGCCTATTTTCTTCCCCCGTCAGACTATCACCTGTTCCGATCTCTGTCGAATGCACTCCATGGCAGAACGTTCAACAATGATGTTGATCTCCAGAATTTCCTTGATGATTTCTTCGCAGCAAAACCTGCACGTTTTTGTTTTTTTCAAGAATGGCATTGCAGACCTATCCAGACGTTGGGACATCATCGAAAACAATGGGGGAGGGGGTACATAGTTGATTAATTCCGTTTTCCCTTCTGATGTAATACATTCTTGTAGTGCAGTGAAAAAAACGTCATGAACGTATGTGTCAACCCAATACTTGTGTTCGCTAAATTTGATAGGGATTTAGATTACTTTTGAGCCATATTCAGTTCTGCTGTACGTTCTGTTGTGAATTTCGTGAAGATAGTTTTAGATTTTTCAGTGAATTTGGAAAAAAAGTTATTTGAAATATATCCAGATGTTGTTTTTTTATAGTGAGTTCTAATGTATATGATTGTGGTTTAAGGTGTAGTTTTGTGTTTTCGGACGGTGGAATCAAATCTCAGGTAAGTGGAAGCAGTTTTACTTTTTGGAATTTCAGGCGCGCTGTTTCTTTTTTATGGACATATATGTAGTGTTGATGTCTTCTAGTGATACTAATGGCTGTTTTGTATAGCCATCAGCGCACAATGCAAAAACTTCCCATTTTAAGGAGTATTTTTAGTTTGTTATACGGCAATTTTTTTGTATCTGTTTCAGTGAAAGGAACTTTACCTTTCGGAATGCAGAATCCCTTACTTCGTAAGGTGGATTTCTAAAGCTACAAACAGTGTGCCAAAATTTTAATTCGCTTTGCAGAAATTTCAGACCTTGTACAGTAAACTACTAAACATGTAATATGCCGTGCACCCATCTTTTTTTTTTTTTTTTTTTTTACCGGCAAAGAATGCAACCACCCGATACCTCTCACCATTATTATTAAGAAAAAGTTTACCTCTGTTTAGCATACTAGTATTCTAAATGGTATCTTGTAGTAAAAAAGAACGAAAAAAAATGTATTTGTCAACAGCTATACGAAAACAAAATGTATTCGTCAACTAACATTATACAGATACATAAAGTTTACTTACAGCTGTGATACATCTTCCGTCGACTTTTGAGCCGATGTTGACCTAAAGAAGATGCTGGAAATGACCTCCGTGTTTCTGGAGGCAAATATCCACGCGGCGGCAGATGTTTTTCGTAATGCGTTTCAGCATTACATGGCGTAATTTCCGCTATAGCCTGAATAATGTTTGTTTTCAAGGACTGCAAGTCATGTGGGTTGTTTGCATAAACACGGTCCTTTAAATATCCCCACAGAAAAAAAGATGATTTCGGAAAGAAAACATTGTTCAATAAGCCCTTGTTGTATCGAGTAAATTTACGGAACCAACGGGAATACTCTAGGCGTTTATGTATATCAGGTGCCTTCAGTTCTTGGACAACTTTCACTTTGTATGCATGAAGCTGCAATCTTTTAGTCGCTTTCTGTACTGAGCCGTAAGAAAGTTTCACTTGCTGAGATAAGCGACTAAGCGATTTTGTAGGTGACTGTTGCAAACGGTTTTCAACATCGTTTATCACTTCCGGGGTTAACACTTTTGGCCGGCCATTTCTAGGCATATCATCAACACTTCCAGTTTTCTGAAACCGTACGAGTAAACTGTGTATCGTTGATTTACTTACCACAGTATGCTGAGGAAAATTTTTCCTGAACTTTCCTATACACTGTTTGTAAGACTGCGTTTGCAAATAAGCTTCAAGTAAATAAAATTTCTGCTCCCTCGTCAAACCCATACCTCTGTGCAATTGGCGACGCGAAAGTGACCAAACTGCGTAGCACACATGGAACCGGTTATTCATTTCTGGCACTCTGCCAATTTCCTTCAGGCATTCGACAATATTTGATCTCGACGGGTTGCTAAATCGTGTTGCCACATCAATGTGTTGAACTTTTGCCTACAGCATACGCAATATTTTTTTTTAATTCAGGGTTCGGAAACTTTGGAACTTTACGGTGACTGTGTATATGGGGGGCGCGGATGGCCTAGTGGGCAACGTTCGTGACTGCCACGGAGAAACCTAAGGTTCGATCCCAGGCAGGTACGAACGCTCGAACCACTAAATATCCGCCGTGCGTCGGATGGACACGTTAAGCCGTCGAACCCAGATACTGCCGAGCCTTCCCCTTCCCGTAATAAATAAGAATGTCTTCCTCCCCCTTTCTACCTCGCTTCGGTGTCACTTTCCTGTCGGACACTCTAGTTCAAATCTCCTAGCTTCCTACTTCTAAGGGTTGTTTAAGATCTGGGGTCAGACACTCTTCCTAATATCCTCTACATATGATATGATCTGTTATACACTTTATACACTGCTGGCCACCCAAAATGCAACACCAAGAAGGAAGCATCCGATTAGCATTGCAGGGCATATGCATGCAAATCATGTGCGCCCGGCACGCCACCGAGAAACACTATAAGAAGGGTGCACAGAAGGTGGGGTGTAAGCAGTGGAAGTGTGTTGTGCTGCCGGACCAGTGCGTAGGAAGCTTCCTGATGCCTCGTCGCAGAATTCGGCAGTTATTACAGCACGTTTCGGAGTTCGACATATGACGAATAGTGGCTTATCGCGACAGCAGTTTATCGTACCGAGACATCGGCGCCCGTGTGGGACGACATCCAGCCACAGTGAAGCGAGTGTGGATTCGGTGGGTGCAGAAGGGACAGACGGACCGACATGAGCGATTGCCGCAGCCGCGGCACACCACCGAACGACAGGACCGGCATGTTGTGCGGCGGGCATTGACGGCTCGCACCGCCATATCACGAACGTTAGCGTAAGCATTAGGGTGTGTTGCGCAACAACCTGTGTCAGCACGTACCCTTCGACGTCGTCGGCAGGAGCTAGGACTTGTCGCACGGCGCCCATTGCTCCGATTACCATTGACGTTACACCACCGGCGAGTGCGGTGGCAGTGGGCCATTGAACGCCGCACCTGGACTAAGTAATGGCACGACATTGTTTTCTCCGACGAATCCCGCTTCTTCCTGCAACACCACGATGGTCAGATCCGCGTGTGGCGGCACCGCGGCGAGAAACTGTATGACGCCTGCATTATGCATCGCCATACCGGTCCGTCAGCTGGCGCCATGGTTTGGGGCGCAATTGGATATGACACTCGTACCCCTCTGGTGCGCATCGACCGTACACTCAACAGCCACCGCTACATCTCCGCCTTTTTGGAGCCTGTAGTTCTCCCTTACCTGCAGGACCTGCCAGCGGCCACGTTTCAACAGGACAATGCGCGCCCGCACGTGGTACGCATCGTGCAACAATTCTTCACGGCCCACCAGGTGTCACTGCTGCCGTGGCCCGCCTGTTCTCCCGATATGTCGCCCATCGAACACGTCTGGTCGCTGATCGGGAACTGAGTGACCCGGCAAGCACCACCCGTGTCTACGCCTGATGAACTGTAGCAACGTGTGGAAGCACCCTGGACCGACATACCCCAAGCCCACATCCAAAGCCTCTTTCGTTCGATGCCGCGGCGTGTGGCGGCCGTTATTGCCAGCCATGGGGACCACACGAACAATTGATGTCTGCGTGTTCCGCAAGTCGCACGAGCCTGTAAGCTCAATCGTTTCATCTTTGTATCTGTTGTTATGTGTCCAGGAAATCTGGCTTTGCTATCTCGTGTCCTTCTTGGTATTGCATTTTGGGTGGCCAGGAGTGTATTTTTTTAGCGCGCGCTTTCACCATAGTAATGCATGTATATAAAAAATACTGTGCGACGTACTTGTACACATTATCGCTTAGTCCGTCTACCTGTCGACATGTTTTCTCCGTTTTTATAAGTCGTATTGGATTATTTTCCCATGCGTCTTGTAGCTGTAAGGAAGGTTTTTGGTTTAGTTTTTACTTTGTTTTATATTACATCAAAATGGCGGCACAACTGGTTACTTACTGCTTTTCCTGCGGTACGAAAATACTCAGCAGAAACCTTACAATGATGCTCAAATTTTGCTAAAATGTATATCGTATACTGGAGATTTTCCACTGAAGTTTCGGCCTTTCAAAGCTCACACTGTTGTCTTTGGTGGCTTATTATGTACTTCTGCATTTGTCACGATATCTCCTTCCGGCAAACCGACTGAATGTTTTTTTTTTCGAGTAATCATAGGAGAGAATACTGTTCCCGTATACGAGGTGTGCAGCTCGGTGGATGCTGCTCTAATGTGTAAAAAAAGGTTGTACAGTGGCTTTGTTTTTACTCGCACTTACTGCGTCGTGCAAGTTACTGCGTAACTTTCACGACGCTGTAAGTGCAGGAGCGAATATGCCCGAACCGTCATGGAGCTGTGAGAAAGAATGTGGCACAGAGCGTAGGCAACAAATGTAGCAAATAACCAATATGAAATTATTTTTCTTAAAATTGGCAACGCATGCTACGAAAGTTTTCTTAGATTAAGTAGTAACCTTGAGGCGTGATTTCGACTGGCACACGCGTTTCTTCGAATGAAGGAACTCTGTTGAAGACACCCCCGGAGTGGAAGGCCGCAACTTCCGAAAATATTGAAAAAATGCTTGAACTCATAGTGAATGATCGTCGACTGATTGTGGGAATGATTCCTGAAGAACTTCGTATTAACCATTAAACATCCCGTAGGATTTTAAAACAGAATTTGGGAAAGCGCAATATTTATCATACACTTTCTGACCACGAGCCGTTTCTGCATTGAATCACCCACCGTATTCGCCTGATCTGTAACCGGCTGACGACTTTTTGTTTCTCCGACTGGAATTAGAACGATAGCAAAGGAGGACTTTCCCATAGCTTTCAGCAGATATACGAACGATGCCAAAAGTGATATTGCAAAAAAGTAAATAAGCTATGAAGACCATGCATTATTAAGTTGATATCGCAAGAAGTGAATAAGCAGTAGAAAACCATGCGTTATTGTCAAGTAGATATTGCAAGACGTGAAGAAGCAATGGAGAACCATGCATTTTCAAGTTGATATTGCAAGAAGTGAATAAGCAGTAGAAAGCCATGCATTGTCAAGTTGATATTGCAAGAAGTGAATAAGCAGTAGAAAACCATGCATTGTCAAGTTGATATTGCAAGAAGTGAATAAGCAATGGAGAACCATGCATTGTCAAGTAGATATTGCAAGAAGTGAATAAGCAATGGAGAACCATGCATTGTCAAGTTGATATTGCAAGAAGTGAATAAGCAATGGAAAATCTTACATTGTCAAGTTTATATCGCAAGAAGTGAATAGCCGCCCCCAGAGATAGAAACGGGTCGCGGTTCAACTGGTCGACAATTTCTTGTGGGTCAAACGGGTCGGATCAAGGTGTTCCTGACCTGATTTTGACCGGGTTTCATTTCCGTTGTATTTTTTAAAAGAAAAAATATTTAAGAAAAAATGAATACTGTGGAATTTTGTGTTCGATGCTGGTGCGAGAGGAGTGAAAAAAAATTTGTCATTCAAAAATATTGCCGTCTTTTTCTTAAAGCAACGAAGATTTCCACCGACTGACAATACCATATCGTAAAACGATGCTTCCTTTGCGTTTGTTTTCAGTGCGATTGTCCGGATCAAGATACAGGCAAACGTCTGTCGCCTGCTTCTCTGGTGATTCATTCTCGCAGACCCCACGTGTCACATTGTAAGAGAGAGTTACTTTTCACATCGCATCTTTTGCATTGAGCATTCAGAGGTTTTTGTTTGGCGTGCTAACATCCCATCCCATTCCATTGCATGTCGTGTCAGATTTAATGCCTTATTTGTTAAAATGGATGAATTTAGTTCTATGGAGATTTAAAAAGTCTTGGAGGCCAAAAATATGTTCTTGTTGAAAACAAAAAGAGGAAGGGTGAATGCTGAAAGTTGTTTCGTCTCATTAAGAAACCAGAATATACACTGGCGGAAAGTGAAAAAAGAACACCAAGAAGGAATTGGCGGACGATCATGAAATTTACATATGTTAATGGGGGTCGAGTTTACGTAGGTGTGATGTTAATTTCGGGACCAACCGGTGAACGCTTACGTCACAGCACGGCATAATATGCAAATTATTGCCGGTGGTATTTAAGGAGTACGGCGAAGTGAATGTAATCAGTCGTCGGCGTACGGACACGTGCAAAGACCCTGAAGCAGCTGCAATGCCTGGACATGGAAGAGGTGTACGATTTCAGCAGTTATCGGACTTTGAGCGAGGTCGTCTAGTCAGACTCAGCGAGGCCGGGTGGTCGTATCGTCGTATTGCGGAGCGAATTGGACGGGAAGTATCGGTGGTTGTACGATGGTGGCGTAGATGGTCCGAGGAACATTCCTACACGAGAAGACGTGGAAACGGGAGTCACAGACGGACTGATGAGCGGACTGATCGACGCATAAGAAGAGCGGCGTTGTGAAGCAGAACATCCACTGCGACGCAAATCCGAGCTGCCGTTGCACCTGAGGTGGCTGCGAACAATCCGCAACCGTCTACTGGATGCAGGACTACGTGCATGTGTGCCTCTGGCATGTGTACCTCTGACTCTAGCCCACCGTCAGGAACGGCTGCAGTGGTGTCGCCAACGTCTGCACTGGAGAAAGAACACAATGGCGATCTGTCGTGTTCAGCGATGAAAGCAGATTCTGCTTGGGAGCCTCCGATGGCCGCATGCGTGTTCGCAGACGCACAGGGGATCGTCTCCACCCTTCTTGCATCCGCCAGCGACACACAGGGCCTACACCAGGTCTCCTTGTGTGGGGAGTGATCAGCTATCACTCCCGTACACAACTAGTGTTTGTACCGGGTACGTCAAATAGCACCTCCTACATCAACAACATCATTCAGCCCGTTGTTGTACCATTTGTAAGGTCGGTCCATCGTGGTGTTTTCCAGCAAGATAACGTACGCCCACACACGGCATGTGCAGCACAACATGCACTTCAGGGTGTGAAACAACTTCCATGGCTTGCGCGTTCACCGGATTTGTCCCCCATTGAGCACGTGTGGGATTTTATGGGACAACGACTTATCCGGTCTCCACGGCCAGCCACGACCATCCCCGATTTACGCGTCCAGGTTGAGGATGCTTGGAACTCAATACCTCAAACTTACATCCAACATCTGTACGACAAACTCCATGCCAGAATTGCACAGTGTGACGCAGTTCATGGTGGTTCAACCTCGTACTAACCATGTTACATGGAAATGTTATTTTTCAGTTTACCAGCAAATACAACTGTGTTTTGCCATAATGTTTTGATCACGTTATCCTCTGCATTCCGTTATTATGCTGTATAAATTCCGTTGGTATCAGACGTCTCCTTCGTGTTCTTTTTTCACTTTCCGCCAGTGTATTTCACAGCAACACCAATTTCCACATATTCTGAAAGTTGATATGTTGTCAAGAAAAACAGCAAAAACTGAAATTAAACATACAAGTTACTTAATTCAGAACTTTTGACTGTAGCACCATCAAAATTAAGTGGAACAGCCTTAACATTACTACGGAGGGACTTTTTGACTCTCGCAGATGTGTTTGAAAACATACGTAAAACAGTTAGGTTGTATGAAGAACGACAGTTTCAACACTTTCTGTAAGTGAGTAAATTATACGTTTCCGTAATACTTTTATATGATTTCTATATAACCTACGATACCCACTGCAAAGAGACTTTTTGCACGCTCTGTATATATTCAAAGCAGATTTTCCGGGTCAGGTTCGGGTCTAAAACGTTTGACCCGTTTCCAACTCTGGTCGCCTCAGGGCCTTAGTAGTCTAAGCGCTGGCTTCTGACCATTCGTCCGGGATGGGTCCGCGTTCGAATCCCGGTGAGGCATGGATGTTGTTTGTCTTATGGCCATGGTTCTCTTCATTCCCTAGAACCAGTGGCCCTAAATTAGGGACGGACGACTGCTTACAGCCCATTGTGTTGCTCACGGTATTCGTTAAACCCCCAGTAAAAAAAAAAATGTGAATAAGCAATGGAAAATTATGCATTGTCAACTTGATATCGCAAGAAGTGAATTATCAATGGAAAATCATGCAGAAATTAAACTTTAAAAAGTTCTGATGCCATGGTGGACTCCTGAGAAACTTAAACAGACTTCCCAAAATCAGTACAAACTCTAGTGAGTTTGTACTGATGTTCGTAGTTTCTTTCGTGTTGTAGTGTTTGTAGATATTTTATTCTTTCAGTGAAATAGAGTAAATGCTAATGCTGCATGGAGGTACGTTGCGATCGATATTTCTCAGTTCTAGCTTGGCTTTTTCCTCAGCAGAGGAGGAAAATCGAGGGCAGCCTTGATGTATCCTCTTATCACTGAAATATCTGTGCTTCATTTATCTCTTTCAACTGTATTTATTTTACCAGGAAAGTTTCTGCATCACGCATATTTCTCCGTCTAATATAAAATTTATTGTTTTTGACCTTCTAACAATAAAATTGTGTCGTTCTTTCATTTAGAAGAACCTTTTTTTTTTTAAGTTGAAATAGTTTCTGCAGAAAAAAAAAAAAAAAAACGAGAGAGAACGATTTTTCTTAATATCTAGACTCCTCTTTTTCACTCTTGTGATTTTAATCTAAACCCAGGTACAGTAATTTAATTTGATTCACTTTAAGGTTTGTTTGCCTTGTTTCTTTATCACAGTTTATGGCGCAGAAAAAAAAAATTCGAAACTCGAAATAGCGGAGGGGAGAAAAAGAAAGTAAATAAATAAATGAAATAAAAAGACCTGCCTTAAAAAAAAATTCAGTATTTTGAGTATGCCATTGTTGAGGAATTTATTTATGCCCAGTGGTTTCTTCCTTTTTTTATGGTAATTTTTTTTTCTGTTTTTTTTTTAACCTTTATTATATATATTTATGTACGTAGTAGTGAGGGAAGGCCATGTCAAGTTTTTTTTTTTTTTTTTTGCTTTATTGTGTTCCCAAACCGAGTGGGAGAAGACGAAATGGGGTAGGGTGGGATGCTGGGATCTTTTCAGCTGAAGATGGGAGAAGAGATGTCAGGTTTAAATACAGCTTACGCTTCTGCTTAGTAAATAACGCTCTGTCTTCAGACTGAGTGGATCTTCATTGTTCAGAATGTCGTTTCTTATCTTTAATTCATGGGCTCTGCTTTTTGTGTGAGTGAAACTATTTCACTATGCATTCCTCTGTCTTTGGTTATTTCAAAGGACGAAAAAAGCCGACAGTGTACCGACCTCAATTTCTTATTTTCAGATTTTATATATATATATATTTTAATTCTTGTTATAGAAAAATATTAACCTACGAGGAAGAGTCAATATTTATCCGCAATGCAGCTGTAAAATTTATTTCAATAAAAAATTGGGAACTTACAGTAACATCATTTTTCAGCATAATCTCCTTGCTTTTCAGCGCACTTCTGTTTTTCAATTTCTTAGTCACTTCTTACTCATACATGATATTCTTCCATGGATACGCGGAATTCAACTTTTCCATTCATCATTTGGGTCATTTTCGAGATCGATACAAAACTGAAGCGAAGCTGGGGTTTTATTTTTTATTTTATTTTTTTGGGGGGAGGGGGGTTTTAAACATATAATACATAATTTTATTACAGTCAAATCTGTCTAAGACGGAAATCCATGGGACTTCAAAATATTTCCGTATTAGGCAGATTTCCGCCTTATACAGATTTAAAAAAAAAAAAAAAAACGTATGTACAATACATAGGACTGGCACATGTAGCAAAAAGGAGAAATTCATACAGTTTTACCTTCTTAAGCAACAGAACTCTCACTGCATTTTTTTTAACAGCTTCGTGTACTGGAGAACATGATGGTAAGGTTTTCATGTTCTGTAATTACACCCCCGTCGTCGTCGTAGTGGATTGATGTTTCCTTCTGATTCGTCATTGTTTTCGAGGCCAGGAAGTTTTATTTTAACTCCTTCATTAATTAATTAAAGGTTGTAACCAAGAAAATCCAGAAAACACTCAGATTTGTTTAAAAAGTAAGCAATTACTTTGGTTTGGTAATCCAATTTTTATTTCTACTTTATTTCATGCATCAAGCTTTCAGGAAATCTGAGTTGTGTAGGCAGGCAATGCTTCTGAAATAGTCAGTTTTGATTTTTTCTGACAATGCATTTTTCTATTTCACAACGAACATTAGTGAAAATTCAAATAATTTTGGGTTATTGATATGCAAACTAAAGTGTTGCAAATGTTGTACATGAACTAAAGTGTCTTTGTAAGTTTTGATTGGGTTCTCAGTTTTTTCTTCATCCTCTTCGCTGCCATTTTTCGTGTTATCACATAAGTTTAACAAATCGTTGATAGACTGTATTCCTGGCTCTGTACATATTTCGTGGTCAATGCTTACATAGTCCGTGGCAGACATTTCACCTACGTTTCCGTCACTAATCAAAGCTTGTAAAATTTCATTTTCATCATCTGAACCGAAAAGTTCAGCGACATCTATGGGAAACCCTGCCTTTTTAAAGCATTTTATAATTGTATGGACATAATTTCTTCACAGGATTTTGATCAAGGTTAGTAGACTTGAATTTTGACAACCAATTAACAGCATCTAAAACTGTTATGGATTTAGCTAGTTCAGATGCACTCGTACGCGTGTCCATACCAGCTATCAAGCATTACAAAAGTGATTGCCGGTATTTCAGCTTCACGATGTAAATGACTCTTTAATTAGAAGAAGTTGATTTCTTCTAATTGTGTGATGATGGAAAGATGTCGCTCGAACTTTCCGTATTATGCGGATTTTTGTTTGCAAGCGTACCAATTTTTATTTTTTTTTAATTTATTCCGTTTCCGCGTTAGACAGATTTCCGCTTTATACATACACTATATTGACAAATGTCACCGGACACCTAGCAGAGAATCACAACATAGCATTTATTGATATACATGAGTGCGGTGTCGGTCTGCCTTTGACCTTAATGCATGCACTGATCCTTCGGGACATGCTTTCGATAAGGTTTTGGAACACAGGGATAGATATGCGCTTCGATTCAGTAGATAATGCTACCGCTAACTGTTGCTTAGTAGTAGGCTTTTGTTCTGAACTTCTTTTGCGGTGCTCTAATTCATCCCATAGGTGCTCTATGGGATTAAGACCAGGACTTTGTGCTGGCCAGTCCACACACGATACGGAACTATCGTCAAACCACGCCGTAACAGTCCTTTCTTTATGGCTCAGTGCATTATCTTGCAGGTACCAACAAAGTTCGGTTCCATAGCATTACCATAGAGTTAGTAGGGCATAATTGTCCAGAATATCGAGGTAGACGTGCTGGTTACCAGGTTTGTCCACGATAACCAATGGGCCGGGACCATACCACGAAAAACACCCCCACACGAGTACACTGCCAGTTCCAAGCTTGACCGATAGGATCAGTACACTGTGGTAAATAATGTTCCTCCGGCTGCCGCCATACCCCACACACGGCCATCAGACTGATAGATCGTGTATCTGGATTCATCAGTCCATAGGACCCGTTTCCATTGTTCTACGGTCCACGATAAATGTTTTTTACACCATGCTAAACGACAAGTAGCGTTCCGAGTGGAAATGAAAGACTTATGAGCAGCTGCACGACCACGGTAACCCATGGAATTAAGTTTTCTGCGAATGATACGTGTACATACTGAGGTTCCAGCATTTTTACTCACCTGTACACTGAGGTCTTGTGCAGTACCCCGTCGATTAACTGTAAGGATTCTCCTGAGGCTTCGACGTCCTCCATCACTGATTTACTTTGGTCTGCCGGTACGTTTTGCTGCTTCAGGCACGCCATGTGTCTTCCACTTATTCAGTACATCCAAAACAGTTGACTTGGGTATGTTTAAACGCCTCTCGGTTTCTCTTATGGACAGCTTACTAATATAATACCAAACAATCTTTCCTTTCTCAAAGTCAGTTCTCTCCCGCCGCGACATTTTCACTCAACCTCACAGTGCGATATGATGGCGGTCAGCTGCAGGCTTGTTTTTATACCGTTTGCAGCTGTAGTGCGCATCTTAACAACGCAGCGGATTTGTTCATTTGCCTTTGAAGGGGTGTGCGGTGACCTTTGTCGTTATAGTGTATACTGAACAAATTTACACTGAAGGGACCGAGAAAATTTTCCGCAATAGACAGATTTCCGCATTACACAGATTTGACTGTATTTATAAACTGTAAATGCACGTTGATATCCCGCTTTTTGATTTTGAAAAGTTGGCAGCTCTAGACCTTTGCCATCCGTAACCTTTTATGCAAAATGGTCCAAACACTGCCTGAACTGAACTTCAGTTCCTCAGCAATCTGTACGACACGGAGTCTCCGATTTAACATTATCAGGTCCACCTTCTGGCACATTTCATCTTTGGTCATCTCCACTGAGGGTTCCTCGTGAGGATCGTTTTCCAACGAGTGTTTTCCCCGTTTAAGGAGAGCAGCTTGTCTTTTGACTGCGGCATACTGAGGTGCACCCACAACGAACACACGACCATCCGTTCATGAATACTGCAAGGTGTTTCACCTTCGTCAAAATTCCAATCACCACTAGTTTCCTCAATTGCATCTATCTCTCATCCATTCTCGCCTTATAGACTTGATTCAATGCACTGTGGCGCCGTCTCGAATGCTAACACAGCGACGTGGCGTGGCTGTTGTATAACTGAAGGATGATGCGGTACTTAGCAATACTTGCATCAGCCGTCGACCACTACTTGCAATGTTAGGCTTAGAACTTATTGAAGTGAGCGTCCCCGGTATAAACGTTGTGACTTGTACGAGGAAAGGATTTTCTGTCACTTGAAATTGTACTGCAGCCCCAGAACACAGGGATAGCAATCTTAAAAGAAAAAAATATATCAGTTAAGATATGATGGTGGCATTTTTCGGGATGAGTACCCGTAAGGTTTTAAAGAAATGCTAAATGATTTAAAATCTCAGAATTGTCTCTGTGAAAATCAACGAACGAAAATCGAACCTCATTAGAGGCATTTATGCAGACATACTGACGGGGAAAATATAGTGTTCAAATGCACAAACCGTGGAAATCACGATTATACGAGGTAGATGTGCAAAGCAAAAATGCAACAATCTTGGATAGCGTCGCGAAGAATGAATGACATGTGCCAGAGCTGTAACATACAGGGGTTGGACTGAATATTGTGAACACCACGCTCAGAGACGTGACTTTTAATGCAGATGCGTACGTCGCAATAAGCAAAGGTGTCCACCACTTTTTGGTTGTAATAGCTTTGTTTAGAACCTCAAGGTCATGTTTAAGTGCATTTAAAGTGCCTTGTTGCAAAGTTTCTTCATGGTGATGACGAAATGAGCGACTGAACGGACTTCAAAAAGTGCTAATTGTTGGTGGCCGGTTAGTTGGTGCCTCCGTGATGACAGTCGCCAGGGATGTAGGGGTACCGAGAGCTATGTGTCTAGCGTCATGACAGCATACAGTGTTCGTGGCAAAACCTTGTCTGCGAAATACAAGATCGGCCGAAAAACGATTCTGACTGATAGAGACAGGAGAGCATTAAAGAGGATTGTTACCCATAATAAGAAAACCACGGCGCCGAAAATTAGTGAGGAGCTCAATCTGCATCTCCAGACCTCAGTATCAACGAAAACAATGCGCAGGGAACTGCATAAACAAGATATTCATGGCAAAGCTGCGGTTTTAAAACATCTGTTGATCCGGATGAATGCACAACGGCGACGGCAGTGGTGCCAGGATCATACAACGTGGACTGCCCATGCATGGAAGCGGGTAATGTGGTCGGATGAATCCACATTCACACTATTCCTCACTGCAGGACGTGTTTACACGTAGAGAGCATCCTCAGAAGTGTACAAACCAGACTGTCTGTTCCCATGGTGGTGGTTCTGTCATGCTCTAGGTGATCATATCGTGGTTTTCAGCAGGTCCCCTGATCATCTTGAAAGGACAGATGACTGACAGAGCGTATAAAACCATTTTAGCCGACCAAGCCATCCAATGGCCCAGGCATTGTTTCCTGCACGGGATGCCATCTATCAAGATGATAACGCCCCAATTCACAGAGCTCGGCATGTCTAGTCATAATTTGAGGAACATGAGGACGAACTTTCCCACTTTCCTTGGCCTTCCCAATCACCAGACTTAAACATCATCGAGCCACTGTGGTCTGTATTGGAAAATAGAGTGAGATGCCGCTATCCTCCTCCTGCATCTCTCAAGCACCTAGAGCAGTTTCTGCGTGAAGAATGGTGTAACATTCCACTAACCACCATTCAGAATTTGTATGCGTCCATTCCAAGGAGGATTCAGCCGGTTTTGAATGCCTAAGATGGTCCCACGCCCTACCAGGTACGTAAAACCTTCTTTTCCTAGGTGTTCACATTATTCTGTACAACCCCTGTATCTGTCCGTGGGGGGCGGGAGGGGGGCTAGAGGCATGTACCCAATGCATCCTGCCATTTTTAACACCAGCTGGAGGTTAAATATGAAACATTCTAAGAAAATTTAAGTATCCCCGGGAAAGATGGAACGGATTGTATGTGTAATTTCATTGAAAAAGAAACAGCAGAAACAGAACCATTTACGAAGCAAAAAAGACAATGGAACACATAATTGCACAGTAAGCTAGTGTAACTAAGATGGGTGAATCGTTATTGGCTCAGGAAGAAACTGGTCTCAGAAAATGATAAATGGAAACCGGATCTCATTGCCGAAAAATAACCTAGCTGATGGATTGTGGGCTCACAAGAATTCCTAGGAAGTAAGGGGATATCAAAACCTGGTAAAAGCGACGAGTGAAGAGATATGTGGGAAGCTTCCATTTAATAGCGCACTTGTGCTGATTTTCAAGACAGGCAAAAAAAAAAAAAAATAATAATAATAAAATGATTGCGAAATAATATGTCCTTATTTCGCAAATTTGTATAATTCTATCACATTTTGAATGAAGATTTATCTGCACTTTATATGTATGGACATCCAGTGACTTCTTAACTCTTTCTGTAATGCTTAGCAACTACACTGAGTGGCCACTTTATTATGACCACCCCCTCAGTACTTTCTTGGGCCACCTTTTGCCTTTAATACTGCGTCGATTCTTCGTTGCATGGACTCCACGAGATGTTGATAGGTGGTTTGTGCAATCTGAGACCATGATTGATGAATAGCACTTCCCAGGAGTGTGAGATTGCAGGGTTGTGGATCCAGCTGTCTGATGGCTCGTTCAACTTCATCCCACAAATTCTCAATGGGGTTGAGATCTGGAGATTGTGGGGGCCACCGAAGCAAAGTAAACTCACCGGCATGTTCCTGAAACCAATCCTGTACAATACGAGCACTATGGCAGGACGCATTATATTGTTGAAAGTAGCCATCGCCATTGAGATAAACCATCCACATGGCAGGATGCACTTGGTCCGCAACGATGTTTAGATATGATGTGCCAGTCAGACGTTGATCAACACGAATTAAAGGGCCCAAAGCATGCCAGGAAAACATTCCCCAGCTTGAAGGGTTGTAGCAATGCATTTGGGGTCCATGCTTTCGTGCTGTTTCCGCCAAATTCTCACTCGGCCATCGGCATGGTGCAACTGAAAACGTGATTCATCGGACCACATAATTTGTTTCCAATTATCGATTGTCCAATCCTTTTGCTCCTGTGCGAACTGGAGACGTTTTCTCTTGTTAATTGCAGAGAGCAAAGGTGTTCGAACAGGCCTTCCGCTGCCATATCCCATCCGATGCAGTGTACGGCGAACAGTGCGTGCAGAGATCATTTGAGGTGATCCTTGATTAAGATGGTCTATAATTTGCTGCACTGTTGTCCTTCTGTTGTCTGTTACCAGTCTGGACACTCTCCGTTCCGCCCGAGCAGTCACTAGTCGATGACGACCAAACGTTGCACGTAGAGACCCAGTTTTTTGGCTGACGGTCCAGTCTTTAAACACTTTAACAACAGCTGCTCTGGAACATTTCACGAATGCGGCGGTTTCGATTATATTCGCTCCATGTCTCTAAGCTCCTACAATCATCCCAAGTTGAAAGTCCGTCAAATCGCATTTTTTACCCATCTCGTCACCCAAAAACCACTTCTACTACTGTCGCAAGCACTAAGCTTTCCCTTTTTATACTAGCCTCGCCCTCTGGCGGCAACAGCGTGCAGCCATAGCTCATTTGCTTAAAACTGTTAGGTGGTCATAATAAAGTGTCCACTCAGTGTATAACCAGCTGAATTGAAATTCGAATATTTAATTCCGCCAGTGTTTCACTATAAAAAAATTCCTGAAATTCACTACCTACTTTCTGTGAATTAGTGAAGCATATTCCTGATTCAGCTTTTTCCGTGAAATACAGAGGAGGTTCACATACTTTTGTAGCAATTTTCCATCAATATAATTAATGTTTAAAATGAAATTATTTCTTTCCTAAATGTTCTGACAGCCCTTTCGTTGGACTAAGAACCTACATCTAGATTCCCAAGATAACAAGGCATTTCTTAAAATTGGTAATAGTATTTTATTCCACTCCTCTTCCACTGCTTTCCTTAGTCCAATCATTGTTTTAGGTCTGCGTTTAGAAAGCGCTCTTTGTATTAGTCCGAAGGCACAACAGTCCGTTGGGGACACATCAGGGGGATTTTCTGAAGGAATATGTGCAAAAGGTATACACTTGATACCATTCTCTTTTTTCGTTTTTCAAGAAATAGAACGGTTGATTTGGCTTTCTATGATTGGTAGTTTTATCCTCATGGAGTTCTACTCTTTTAAGGCTCTGTGGGAAAATAAATGGCATTTCCTCTTTAAATATAAGAGTTAAAACATTATTTTGGTAATATGTAGAATTGAGTTTAACATTCTTTTCAGCTTTTCTTAAATTTAATTTCCCATTGTACGAGAAACCAGCAATAATCATGAATCCTTTACTGAAACTTTCTTTGGATTCTTGGAACCAAGTTTTGTAAGTCTTTTTCTGCTCTTTTGCGGTAGTAAATCAACCTTTTTTTTCGTTACAGTCGCTTAATTAGATCCAAAGTTCCTCAATAGCCACAGTAAATTTCCATCTGTCTCCGGCTAAGTGATTTTCATAAAGAAGTCTACACCGTGTTCTACGTTCAGCCACGTGCCTAGGCAAAAGGCGGTGAACATTTTTTTTCAGTTTCAAATCTTTGTTTATTACCTTGTTTAAAGTTGATACAGAGATTCTTAACGACTTAGCGATTGTTCTTTTGGTCGGTGGATTTTTTTTTTTTTTTTTTTAGACCATGGACCTTATTTTGAATATAATCGTAAATGTACGTACCATCTTTGGATATTCGTTTGGTGTTCTTTTTCGTGTTAAAAGCAATGCTTGACGATTTTTCGCTTTATTAGTAATAATATTGCTTATTTTGCATTTAGAAGTGCTAATTGCATGATTTTCACAGCGATTTTTAATTGCAGAATGCGAATATTTCTCTTCGTAAGAAGCAAAAACATAACCTTCTGTCCACAGCTTGTTTACGTGCGCCATTTTCTTAGCAGACGATATTTAACTGCAGCAGATATTCGTGTTCATCTAGCACGGTGTTGTCAGTTTCAGTTCTTTGAACTTATTTTATTCTCTGCAATTTCTCATCAAAAACCTTCTAAAAATGTGTAAACATCTGTAATAGAAAAATCCTGAATTTCGTGAATTTTTCATACGTGAATTAACAAAAATACTCCTGTTCATCTTTCTACGGTTAATAACGGGAAATTGTCGTTTATAGATTTGTTACCGGAAAATACTGAATTTTTGGGAACCTTTCCGTGATTCCGTTCGTGGATTAGCGAAAATATATTGTGTTGCCACTTTTCCCGTATCCATACGACACAGAATTGCCAGTAGTAAGAGCAACTCGCGAATATGCTTTGAGGTCTGATAAATTATTAAATTTCAATTCTCTGTTAGCGAACCTGGTTTTGAGGTTCCATAGCGAGACCGGTTATTGTGGATAGCATATCACATGGTCAATGCTTGAAAAATGCGGTCGTCTACTCGTCCGTGACGAGTAAAAAAATTCAGTTGAGAAGTTTAAATTCAGTCGGCATTTATTTATATAACTGGCGTACAGCCCGTCCTAGAACGGTAGTTTTTAAGCTTTAAATAAATATAAATATATAGGGGGTGTTGCCGTCCTGTGACGGAGTGAAATTTTTAATTGAAGCAGATTAAAAGCAAATCAAATAGACCCCAAATTTCTGTAAGGAAATATAGTAAAAACTTGTATAGTGAAAACTCATTCATGTTAGAACTAAAAATTATATGCTATTTGTTTCAGCTTTTCAAAAGACCTCGCAATAAATAACATTCTGTGTAAAATATTTGTTGTTTAGCAATTGTAGGTTAGAGCGTTTATATATATGTAGATCGATATTTTGCAAAATGTGTAACATTAGCAGCACCAAACTCGGAAAGTTGTGTTTTCGTGTAAATTTACCATAATAACTTTTACTTTGATTTTTCGCGTTAAATTAGTTTTTTCTCCGGCACATTTGTTATTCCCTTCACGGCTTGTTTTAGACTGTCCTATTCGACGGTTAGTTTGAAACTTCATACCGAACCTTCTTCTACAAAATAATGCGACGTCTGGTATTACAAATCGGAATTATCTAAATTCGCGACAATGTGCTATTGGGGCGACATCTGCTTTTTAGATGCAATTTTGCTCACTTTGACATCTCAAGAATTCAGTTTTTATTGTAATATAACGTTTAGATAGATCGATGTTTTGCAAAATATGTAATACAGTATAATCAGCACTAAACTCGGAATGTTAGTTAAATTAGAAAAGTAACAAATAATTAAAGCTTGCAAATTAATATTCGAATTTTGCTAAATTAAATTAATATACAAACACAACTTGCCGTGATATTGAGAATTCAATTCGAACTTTGTAGATCGGATAAATAGAACTCGAGTCATTGATAATCCAGTGTTCTCAAATTAGCACGCGATCACCTTGACATCTAAACGTGATCGCGTGCTATTACCATATAGCAATCAATCACTTTGACATCTCGAGAGCACACATGAATTGATCAATACGTGATGGCGCAGAAATGCAGATGTTGCTGTGACGTCAAGTGTTCCGGACAGAGAGAGATAGAGATATCTGGGTGTTTATATGTATAATATTATGCCTATTCTTGAATACGTAAGAATAACAGATTTTTAATAAAGCTTCTTTTAACTCACAGAACTTATGCGTGATTGTGACGTGTGTGGGAAATCGGTTTTTCCGCGAAAGAAATTTGATAGTGAGTGCTGTCAGTCAAAACATCCAGGCACTATGCTCTTAACGTGGAACACGAGGCAAAAAGCCGCAGGCCCCGTAGAATATTTCTCCTAACCCTGTTTGAAAAGACAAGCAGTGTAAGAGTCACATGCGCCTCGCTAGCCGCCACTTAACCAATTGCTGTCGTAGTTTAGGGCAAACACGGGAAATCCGTATTTCCGCGAAGCTCTTAGGAAAGTTCTACGACAGTGAAGGATTCTTGCATCATGTACACTAGAGGGAAAAAACTGAATTTAGTTGTTATGCAATGGTTAGTATAAATTAGGTTAGCGGTAACATATTATTCGAGAGATTGGTGTAAATTTTTAACGAATCAAACTTAAAAACACGAAAAAAGAATCGGCAGCCCTGCTGGGCTGTCAATTTTCAGCTGATGAGTGAGATATTTGTTTGACTGGTGAGCCAGCATCAAAATTTTTAAGCACAGCACACGGTATTAAGGTTACTGGGACACATATAACCCCTCACCCCCAGTTGCTGCACCTCCTGTTACATATTGTGTTACTTTAAGAAACCGGATAGTTAAATTATTGTACAGGTGACTATATGAAGTCTTTTTTTCAGTCTGTGGACTCCTTAATACAAACGCTATTATAGCTGTTCAGAGTAAATTTTATATTTAGGGGTTTCGTAAAATAATACTATGAAGCAGTATACACTATATTGACAAAAGTCACCGAACACCTAAAAGAGAAACACAACATAACATTTATTGACATACATTAGTACGCTGTCGGTCCACCTTTGGCCTTAATGCATGCACTGACCCTTCGAGACATGCGTTAGACACGGTCTTGGAACATAGAGACAGGTATGCGCTTCCACTCAGTGCATAACGCTTGCTGTTGCTTAGTAGTAGGCCTTAGTTCCAAACTTCTTATGCGGCGCTCTAATTCGTCCCATGGGTGCTCTATGGGATTAAGATCAGGGTTCTGTGCTGGCCAGTCCACGCACGATACGGCATTATCGTCAGACCACGCCGTAACAGTCCTTTCTTTATGGCTCAAACCAACAAGACTTGGTTCCATAGTATTGTCGCAGAATATCGAGGTAGACGTGCTGGTTAACAGGTTTGTCCACGATAACCAATGGGCCGTGAGCATACCAAGAAAAACACCCTCACACAAGTACACTGCCAGCTCCAAACTTGACCGTAGGAACAGTACACTGTGGTAAATAGCGTTCCCCAGGCTGCCGCCATAACCACACACTGCCATCAGACTGATGGATCGTGTATCTGAATTCATCAGTCCATAGGACCCGTTTCCATTGATCTACTGTCCACGATAACTGTTCTTTACGCCATGCTGAACGAAGAGTAGCATTCCGAGTGGAGATGAAAGGCTTATGAGCAGCCGCACGGCCACGGTAACCCATGGGAATGAAGTTCTCTGCGAATGGTACGTGCACATACCGAGGTTTCAGCATTTTTAGTCACCTGTACACTGAGGTTTTGTGCAGTAAGTACTCCTTCGATTAGCTGTAACCACTCTCCTGAGGCTTCGACTTTCGCTATATCTGATTTTCTTTGGATTGCCGGTACGTTTTGCTGCTTCAGGCACGCCATGTGTCTTCCACTTATTCAGTACATCCAAAACAGTTGACTTGGGTATGTTTAAACGCCTTTCGGTTTCTCTTATGGACAACCTACTGATATAACAGCCAACAATCTTTCCTTTCTCAAAGTCAGTTCTCTCCCGCCTCGACATTTCCATTCAACCTCACAGTGCGATATGATGGCGGTCAGCAGCAGGCTTGATTTTATACCGTTTGCAGCTGTATCGCGCATCTTAACAACGCAGCGGATCCGTTCATTTGCTTTTGAAGGGGTGTCTGGTGACTTTTGTCAATATAGTGTATTTCACCTTTTCTTAAACATAATTGTAAGTCCATTGTCAGTTAGAAAAAAAAATCTTTGGTTCTATGACATTCTATTGCTTTGAAAACTCATGATGGGGAAAAAAATGTAATGTGATTACAGGAAAAAATATAAACCAATCTCGAAAAATAATAAGCTCCTACAGAAAATAAAATGACTAAATTAACTCGCATTCATAGCGAAAAAATTTTCACCGTCGTGCGACTCCGCTCCTCTTCGTTTCTATCTTAGACATGATCCCATGGCGATTGGCTTGCTTGTTCAGTCCGTAGCGTTTCTTATTCGCATACGTGCAAACGATCGTGGGCTTGAGCCGCACGGCGGGCAAGGAAAAAGATTTCTTCACTTCGTAACGCAAAAGAAAGTCTTGCAAAGTGCGACTGGTGAATTTAGCCTGAAAAAAAAGGGGGAGAAGGGGTCGGATGTATTTTCTGTTTAGGGACAGAAAAGTCGAAATTGAAAATTTTAGGAACCGGGAAATTTCTGCAAAAAAACGGAAAATCCGAAATTGATATTTTTATAAAAAATAAAAAAAATAAAAACTCAATTAATGACAACGTCTGAGACCTACAGCAACTTTGCAGCAAGTTATTTTTCAGGAATTTTCCGTGAATTCACTCCACTTACTTTTTACAGTGCTTTGGCGTGTAAACTGATATGTGAATGTTGCTGCCAGCCGATATTATTTCATACATGCATAAATAAGACAATTTATCTTTTCCTAATCTAGTTCATAAATAAGACAATCTTGTCTTAAGCCATTGCTGCAAGCCTAAATTTTCGGGAAATCGCTTATCGCGTTTTCTTCAAAACCCCTTAGAAAATATTTTTAACGCATTTTTTTAAAACTGAATAATGAAATTATCAGCACAAGCAGTTGAATAGGAAATGAACTGTTCTTTATTTATGTTTTTATAATTTTAACTGAAACGTCTTTCAGCCAGATAATAAGGCAATTTTTAGTCACAGCTTTTCTCCCTGCGTGCATAGTTACTGGTTAGTTTTGAGGTATTCACAAGAATGAAATATGTCAACATGTTGACAAATATGTTTTGATTCACTCTAGTGTGTTGTGTTGTTATATGTGTAAAGGAAGTTTTGAGTTATCCGTTTTGTACTTAAAGTTCTTTCTGAACAAATATGGAGTCTCCAGGCCAGATGGTACGAAATGTTTGCCCTCCACATAATCATGTTTTTCTTTGCCAGAATCGCCGTGTGGAAATAAAAATGAAGGTACGTCTCTCAACGATGATAGCACTGAACGGGAAATGCGAATTAATGTGTATGATTTATCCGATAGAAGTTACAAACGTGTTTCGAATTCTAACGAAATTACATTTCCTCTCGTAATTTCACGCTGCGCGGTCTAAACTTTGTGGAAATGCGTTTGCTGTGGAGCCGCCTTATCGGGTCCTTTTCGAAAACGCTGCTCTCAGCATTTGTAGATGATGGTTGAATTCATCCGCTTTTGAGGGGATGTAGGTCTCAGAATAGCTATGCGTCTTCGATCGCTTTTAGTTTCTCAATATTATCTATCTTAAATTCTCTTACATGCGCCGACGCACCATTGTGGATGAAAATACACATTACGTGTCTTGAATTCCTTTCTCCAGTTGTCTCTTCTGCTTCAAGAATTCAGCCACACGAGAGTATGTGGCAAAAGAATGGTTAGAAACAAATGGTTTAAGTAAAGAGAAAATGACCAACTGTGTGTTTCTTCAACTAGATCCAGCAGTTATAAGGTATTTGTGACTTACTGCGTCGTGCCATCCGAGAAGTATGTGGCTTATGTCATAAAAAGGGGAGAAAAGTCGTTTAATTTTAACAACGTGAAACATCTCTTTGCCGATTCTTTGACAGCTTAGTTGATTTCGTGTTAGCAAAATTCCAAACGCGTAGTGAATCGTTACCTTCTAATTTGACACAACACTAATAACCAAAAAGAAAGAAAACCTTGAACATCAAGATCTTATGTTACTTGCGTAACAGTTCAAATTTTCTGTGTTGTTAATATATGTAATCATTTTGGCGCAGTATATTGAAAAAAAAATATTATATGTTGTTATTTTCGTTCTGTCCGTCCGTAAAACGATATGAAACTAAAAGATAAATTTCACCAATTTTTTCTGTATGTCTTCCGCTTTTCTTGAGGCACAACTTTTCTGCTATGTAGCATTAACATTTCTCTGTTTTTGTTAGTCTGTTTGTAGGTGACTCATTGAAGAAATTTTCTCAGTAATGTTTTTTGCTTCCTTGATGCACAGTTTTTCCGTATTTTTTTCGTATTTTTGTGTGACCTAATATACTTAGGTTTGATTTCAGATTTTCCATAGGTTTTCCGCTTTTTGTGATGCCCAGTTTTCCTGTTAGATAGTGGACTGGTATTTTTTGAAACTGAAACGATGTGCTCTATTCTAAGCACGAAATGAAGTCATTCTTTTAGGATAAATGTATGCCGAACCCATATTTTTGCTGATTGGCATATATTTTCCGGTATTCATAAGATTCAAGTTTTCTGTTAGGTGGTGCAAATGTGCTACGCAGTCATGTCCACAGTTGTAGGACAATCTTCGTGCGCCTTAACGATGCTAAGGCACTTTTTTAATAGGCTCAGCGGCCTAAGGAATTTTGCATGGCTAAATTGTTGGAGGAGCTGGACAAGAATTTTCTTTCAGATGTTCATATACAGGTGTTGGTCAAAATAATGTGAACACCATGATTATAGGGGTTAATATTATTCGTATAGCTGCACTGATAAAAAAAAAAAAAAAAACTTTGTGGTTATCTTTTGTGTGTCTTTTCGTTGTACATACAACGGCCGTTCCACAAAAACTGAGAGTAAAATCACACAAAACGAAAATATACAGGTACAGCAAAATATATGTTATTCTTTCAAAAAGTATCTTCCATCGGATAATATGCAACGGTCCCATCGTTCTGTCCACTTTTCAAAGCACGTGGCGAAGGCATTTTGTAGAAGCTGCTTTACTGACCTCTGTACAGCTTGAATAACGTCAGCATCTGTGTTGAATGTTGCGCCACAGAAATCGCACGGGGCGAGGTCAGGACTGTAGGCAGACTGTGGCATGATTTCAATACTGCATTTCGTAAGAAACTGTTGAACACAAACAGCCACGTGTGGGTGGGCGTTATCATGATGTACGGTCCACTTGCCCACCAGTTCCGGTCGCTTAATCGATATGTGTCATCACACACGCTTCAAGACTGAAATGTAATATTCAGCACTGAAAATAATTTGTGGAGAAACGGCATGCTGGGGACTTATGATCAAAGAAATTATCATCACCTTTCCAGCTGATTTGCTTCGGAGGAGGCGAGCCTGTGTGTTTCCAGAGACTCGTTGCGCGCTTCGGGAAGGGGTCGAGATAGTGGACCCATGTTTCATCGGCAGTTATTACAGTGTTTACAAAGTTTGGATCCTTTGCCGTCACTGATGACACACTTGAACTCTGTCTAACAGTTGTTCTCTCGTCAGGTGAGGAGGTAGCCCTCTGGAATACACACAATGCAGATTTTTGTCGCGTAGAAGCGGAATGCCGACTTTTTTGAAATATTAGTTGACGCCGCTATACATTCACGCGTCGTTCGTCGATCTTCTTGCAGGGTTTCCCAAACAGTGTTAACAATACGCTCCGTAACAATTCTTTCAGGTCGACAAGGCCTAGGAGTGAGTTCTGCCGACCAATGCCCTTTTTTGAAATCATGGTGCCATCTAAAAATTGTTGACTCACCCAAACATTTATCTTTGTAAGCTTTTTTTTTTTTTATTAAATCAACTGTTCGTGGTGCCGTTTTACCCAAACGATTGCAAAATTTTATCGTACAACGCATTTCACTTCTTAACTCTGAATCACTCACCGCCATAGCTATATGGCGAAATGCAGACGTACCTTAAACAACTTCACAATAACAAAACCAGAATCGTCTGCCACCACTAATAACTGTTGCCATAGATACTTCCTTAATTCAGTTAGTCGTCTGCGTGGTTATTTTTCCCTTTCGCACCGTTGCCAACTCAAAAAAATTACTCTTAGTTTTTATGAAACGGCCTTTGCATTCTCTAGGTTGCTTGCCGGTGTAGTACAAGTGGCGTTCAACAGCGGTTCGTACGAGCAGTCGGTAAAATGGGTGACCTGTCAGACTTCCAACGAGGGCAAATCGTGGGAGCCCGTTTGGGAGCAGCGTCTGTAACCATAACAACCAAATAAGTGTTTCAAGAGCAACAGTCTCCACAGTTACGACTGCTTACACAAAACGTGGCAGGACTTTATCGGCGAAGAAGAACAGTGGGCGAAAACCGAGTTTGAATGAGAGGGACAATTGAACACTAACAAGGATTGTGTCCAAACAACACAAAACTACTGCGGTAAAAGTGGCAGCAGAGCAGAATATCCACCTGGAAGACCCTGTATCCACAAAAACAGTCCGTAGAGAATGTCATCCATGGAAGAGCTGCAATTGCTAAACTTTTAATCTCAGGAACCAACGCTACAATGCGAAAAAGAAGGTGTCAGGAACATTAAACATGAATAGCTGATGACTGGAAAATGTATGGTTATTGTCCCATGAGTCCTCATTTAGGTACATTTTTCCCAACAGTAGGTCGGGATTATATGTGGAAACCCCCCAAGGAATCGTACAATTCGGATGGTTCCAACTGTCAAACATGAAGGTGGATCTGTGATGATTTGGTCGGCCATATATTGATGTTACGCTAGCCCCATCATTACCCTACTTGGTCGAGTTACTGCCCACGAGTACTTGGACGTCCTAGGATGATCAAGTGCATCCTATAGCCCAAATGTTGTTTCCCAACAATGATGCCGTTTTTCAAGATGATAATGCGCCCATACAAACAAACAGCCAAAACAGTTCAGTCTTGGTTAGAGGAAAGCACCTAAATGAACTTCGACATCTGCTCAGCTGAAACACCTGCTTTGAATATCATCTAAGCTCTATGGACAGTTCTGGAGAACAGAGTGAGAAGCAGATTCCTTCCTCCAACATTGCTGAAGAAATTGGCTGATGTTCTGATCGACGAATGGTGCAACAGTCCACTCCAGACTATACAAAAGCTGTGTGAATCTGTTCCAAGAAGGTTGGAAGGTGTATTAAATGCAAATGGTGGTCCAACATCTCATTAATAAAGACATCACCTATTTCTTAGGTGTTCACATTATTTCGTCCGAACTTTGTATATTCGAAAATAGGGAATGTTGAGTTTTAGATGCAAGCGTACATTCGTATCTTAACCGAATCTCTCAGCAGGATTTCTTGCGAATCATAAAGGTTCTAGTGTAAAGAGAATGACAATTCATTTGTTAAGGAGGCAGTCTTCTAAATAAAATTAGAGGTGGCGGCTTCGCTATGGTGGTCTGCACGAGCTTATACCGGATGGTTTAGCATTTTGCTCCTGGATTAAAGAAAGAACGCTTCGACTAACAAAATGAAGATTAAATTCTAAGAAATCATCAGATGGCGGAGATTACTGGGTGGAACGAAAGACCTGGAGGTGCGTCAACCACTGCTTGCGTCGATTAATTACAGCAAGCAACAAAAAAACAAATAACTTTTTTCTTTTTCTTTTCTGAGAAATGTTTGCATAAAAGTCGGTTTACAGACTTTTCAGTTTTACGAAACCAGATGTCAGATCTGGTGCGATTCGTTTCTACAACAGAGATGAGGGAGTTCGATGTATTTATTTACATATTTAAGGATCAAAGCTACCTTGTATATACACTGACGGAAAAAAATCCCAACACCAAGAAGGGGTTGTGTTAGATAAACGACAGTTGGTAGGCGGTGAGAGTACATCTGTAAGATGACGTCTATGCAAATTTCGCGCTCGGCGCATACGTGTGGCGCTAATAGCGCCCCTCGGAACATGCAAAGCAGGTTTGCTGTAAATACGCGCTGTAACGTTCGTGAGCGTTAGTTATCGTTGATATTCGACGTAGTGTGTTGATGTTAGTCAAGAATGCCTTTAAGAAGACGAAGAAGCCATTATCAACAGCTCACGGAGTGTGAACGAGGTCGTGTAATAGGGCTACGAGAAGGTGGATTTTCTTTCCGCAATATTGCAGAACGACTTGGCAGGAATGTAGCCACTGTGCATGAATGTCGGCAGCGGTGGTCAAGGGAAGGTACTGCCTCAAGAAGACCGGGTTCCGGCCGGCCACGTGACACTACTGAGAGGGAAGACCGCCGTGTACGGCGTATGGCCGTGGCTCATCGTACCGCGTCTGCGGCAGCAATTCGAGCTGCAGTTGCCACCACAGTGACACAACAAACTGTTACAAATCGGTTACTTGAAGGACAGCTCCGAGCCAGACGCCGGGCTACGAGAAGGTAACGTGAATTCCACTTACTCCAAACCACTGCCGTTTGCGACGTCAGTGGTGTCAAGCTAAGCTCATTTGAGGACGGAGTGGAGATCTGTTGTGTTTTCTGATGAAAGCCGGTTCTGCCTGGGTGCCAGTGGTGGCCGTGTGTTGGTTAGAAGGAGGCCAGGTCAGCTCCTGCAACCAACCTGTCTGCGGCTGAGACACACTGGACCTACACCTGGAGTTATGGTCTGGGGAGCAATTTCCTATGACAGCAGGAGCACTCTCGTGGTTATCCCACGCACCCTGACGGCACAGTTGTACGTCGGTCTGGTGATTCAACCTGTTGTGTTGCCATTCATGAACAGCATTCCAGTGGGTGTTTTCCAACAGGATAACGCTCGCCCGCATACCGCTGTTGTAACCCAACATGCTCTACAAAGTGTCGACATGTTGCCGTGGCCTGCTAGATCACCAGATCTTTCACCAATCGAGCACGTATGGGACATCATTGGACGACAACTCCAGCGTCACCCCCAACCAGCATTAAGCGTCCCTTTATTGACCGACCAAGTGCAACAGGCATGGAACTCCATCCCACAAACTGACATCCAGTACCTGTACGACACAATGCATGAACGTTTGCGTGCTTGCATTCAACATTCTGGCGGATACACCGGTTATTAATGTACCAGCATTTCACATTTAAAATGGCTCTTCTCGCGCTTACAATAAGCTGTGATCTTGAAACTTTAATCGATTAAATTTGTTACCTATACAAATGTATTGCCGCCATTTCATTCCTCTACAACTATTTTTTCGTGGTGTTGGGATTTTTTTTTCCGTCAGTGTATATACCCCGTAGCAGAATCGCGACGATTGGCGTAGTACGTCGCATATTTTATTTTAGTCCTGCAAACAGAAATGATATCCCCAGAACCCTATTAAATTTTTTCTTTGCAGACTCTCGTCCATGGATGCAGGGAATCCTATTAAATCCTTTCTTTGCAGACTCTCTTTCATGGATGCAGGGAATCCTATAAAATCCTTTCTTTGTAGACTCTTCTTCATGGATGCAGGGAACCCTATTAAATTCTTTCTTCGGAGACTCTCGTTCATGGATGCAGGGTTTTTCGAAACTTCCCAAAAATGGAAGACGGAGTGAAGATTTATCCCGATTTTTTTTTTTTTTCTTGCAATGATTCCTCTGTCCGGTATTGTTAAATATCATTTTATTGCATAAATTTTTGTGCTTCAGTATGAAAACTGAGGCAGCAATTTCCGAAAACGGAAGTTAGATGCAGACCTGTGATCTTAAATTCCTTTTCTCGCGATGGTCCATCTTCCTGCTATGGTTGTTAAGTAACATTTTATTACAGAAATTAATGTGTAATTAAAACTGAGAAAATTTTTCTGAAAACGAAAGTTGGTCGGAACGTAAATTTCTCTCATATACGTAAGATGGAGGCAAAACTTTTCTCCAACGGAAGCTAAGGAGAGCGAAGATTTCTCTCGTAGTCATTTTTTTTTCTCTGGTGTTTTCCCTGTTAACTATTATGTTTAAACATCATTTTGTTACATAAATATTTGTATTTAAGATCGAAAATGGACAAAAGTTTTCCGAAAACGAAAGAAGTATGGAGCGGAGAGAAATTCTATAAAAGTAATTTTTCTTTCTAACGATGTTCCCCTTTGTCTTGTATTGTTGTTAAATATAATTTTAACTCCATAAATCTTTGTGTTTCAATTTGAAAAAAAATTTGAAAATTTTAGATACAGTGTTCTTGGTGATAGTTAGCGTCGCAATTGCTGTAGTACCTATCTTCGTCCCCCCCCCTTCCTTTTTTTCTTAGGTAGAAGAAATATAAGGTGAAATATGAGATGTGTGACGGTGAGCACTCCTCTCCCTCTTTCTTTAATTTCTACCTTTGCAAATGTTTATTGTTGTTCGCGTCTAGTAGTTACCTTGACCATTGACCACCTGCAGATTATTTTGTAACATCATGTCTGTCCCAGACTGATCAGAAACTTTCTGTTATATGGGGATGAGGGGGGGTTATACTTATGAAAAAATGCGTTTGCATTTGCAAGGGAAGTGGGTTGTCAGGTTTAAACTTCACCTCTTGAGGAATTCCTTGAACTATTTTTGGTGTGTTTTAGCTAATTAATGTGATTTAAAGATAATGGATTTTTTTTTTAATCTTAACTAATGTAAAACGTGACAACAAAACACAAATGCGCAAGCACCGTGCATTTTGTTATTTTGTTTTCCTCTGCTGATTGGCGAAATCATAAGTAAAATATTGGTGATTTGGATGCTGAAAATAAAATCTGATTGAACATTGAATGAATGTGATGTTTAAAAAAAAAATGAGAGCCTGCGGATTGCTCTTTCAGTACTCTTGAACATTTAAGAGTTGTTAAAATTCTTGGCTGCTAAAGCCAAAAGCTGATCCAAAAAACTTTGAAGTAGGAGGTCATAAAAATGAAATTTGAAATTTACTGAAAAGAAATTGTGGTGTGTTGAAATGTGACGAATGCACATCGTCTGAATAAAATTAATTTTACAGATAAAGTGTCTGTTCATATCCTGCAACATATATGAATCAAACTATTAAAATCGAAATAAGTATAAGTGTAGTAATAAGCTGCACATAATTAGGTAAATTAATATTTAGTTCAGTAAATTCTCAAGAGGGAGGTCATGGTAAAGTATCTGTGTCTCTCGTTCCCCTTGTCCCCGCGTCTAGCTAAAACTTAGATATTTGTTTGTGATGTTCCCGCTGACTTCTTCGTCATTTATGCTTAAAGTTTAAAAATGTTTAAAAATATTGTTGAGCAATATGAAAACCGTATGTTTGCATCTGTGTTTTAAAGTACATAATTCGACAACTTATCCTCCACCCCCACACCGTACAGTGGCGACGCTCGCAGCTCAGAACTGGGAAAGCTTTTAGGGGGATAAGTGTCGTATACGGGAGAGGCGCTACTTTTCAAGTGCTTGGTAGAAATTTTGCCAAAAAATTCCGTTTATGTAGTTTTTACACGACGCTGATGAAGTTATTCCCAGTAAAAAAATTTGAGTACGTTGGGGCACCTATTTATTTAGTGTAAGTGGTACTGGGAACCATCGATGCGAACTTCCTTCGCCTTTTTTAACACGTTACTATTTCTTCGCAGTTTCTTACGTCATTTTTTCTTAAATGAAGCCGTTTAGGAATTTTAGTTTGAAACCCGACAAGGAAGATCCAGTGGCAACGCCAGCCGATCAGAACTGTTGGGCTATTGGAGGGGGACTAGGCATGATGGAAGGGCACAATTTTTGAAAGGCTTGGCAGAAAATTGAGTTCATGTAGATTTTACCCGACGTTGATGATGTTATCCCAAATAATAATAATAGTAATAATAATAATAATAATAATAATAACGTTTTCAGGTGCGCATACTGTACGTAGTATTTATTCAGTGTATGTAGCACATAGAACTATGTATGTACGAATCTCCATGGCAAGTTACTATTTCTTCCTAAGTTTAGCTTACTTACGTCGTTTTTATTTATTTATTTGTTTGTTTTTGTTACTGTTGTTGTCATAAGGCTGTTAATGAGTTTCAGTTTTTAGTTTGTAACCTGACAAATTTCTCTCTATCTCTCTCTCATCGTTTTAAACTATAACTACAAAAATGGTGTCTTTCTACTACTCTTTTAGACATTCGCTCAGAGGTCTTTCCGCTGTGCAGAAACATTAAATTAAAAAAAAAAATTGTTTTATTTTGTTGTTGTATTTTATTTTTTTTATTTTGTTTCTCGACCTGAAATGGGGAGGTGCGGGTTCGATTCCCACTTCAGGATGATGAAAAATGTTCAAGTTTTCTGAAGGAAGTGGTTACATGGAATACACACAAAATATTCCAATAATAACATTACAATGCCTACCATGTATTTATGAAGAATTATTTCTTCGGGGAAATTAGTTTCCCAATTGTATATAACAAAATTTCTGTGAATTCGAAAAATGCACGCACGTTTATCTAAATTCCCGAAAATCTTAGGTGGTTGTACTCACCATGTGTTCAAACTGTTTAAATATTTTAAATATTCTTTTTTGAGGTGGGCTTAAAGAAAAGTTGGGTGGACTGAATACCACCCTAGCCCACCCGTAGCGTCGCGCCTGGGAATATCTCTCTCGTCTTTTTAAATTGTAATTTAAAAAATGGTGTCTTTCTACTACTCTACCACACATTCGCTTAGAGAATTCCCTCCGTTTCACAGAATATTACAAAACTAAATTTTACGAGAAATTCATTGTATATAACAAAATTCCTGTGAATTCGAAAAATTCACATAGTTCCCTAAAAACTTAGAACACATGGCGAACGCAACAGTTTAACTGCCGAAATACATATATATTTTATATATATTTTTTTTTGGGGGGGGGGGGGGGGTTAAATGGTGGACTCAAAGAAAAGTTGGATGGACTGAAGCCCACCATCTTAGCCAACCATAGCGTCGTGCCTGTCCCCGTAGCTTTGTCTTCGTAGGATGGCATTAAGTGTTTGGTGCAGTCTTGGATGCTCGAGAAGCCGCCAGATGGCGCACAGTTTCCATCACATCGAAGGAAACCCCCTTTAGAACAAATGCAGGAACTGAGAGACAAGTACATACGCACATTTTGAACGTGTTCCAGGCCAACCTTGTCCTTCAACGGATATTCGGTGTCCTAAATAGTTCCGTATTCATTGCGTTGGATTCCGAAAGAAATACAAAAAGGAACGCGTTCAGTAGTAAAATGGCGCGGCGTACACTTAACTTGTAGGTGTACTATCAAACAGTGACTCTAACAAAAATTTAGCTTGTGCATAACCAGTGTTTATAACTAGTTCATGGGCGCCCATAGCTTAGTTTTCAAAAGAAAGCAAATAGAAATTGTAGCTACGAATAACATACACAAACAGTCAAACACCATATGCAAATTTTCATTGTGCTGTCTTGTTATACAACCATTTTTACCACACACTCAACCCGTAAATTTAATTAGAAACTAGAAGACCCAAAAAGTACATAAAAATGATGGGTAAATGAAATTAGACAGTATGGTTGGGCAACAAGGAAATTTCATTGTCATTATTTTGATCATTTTGGTCACTTGTGTGTTCATGCGCCCCAAAATCCCAGAGCAGGGGCGTATTGATAGCCACCGCAACCCCACCAGTGCGGGGAGAGGGGGCTCATGGTTAAAAGGGGCTTCTATAGCCTGAGCTAGAAGATTTTACAATTTTTTTTGCTGAAACTTCGTATGAAACTGGTTAAAGAAATAGCCAAGAATTTAGGCATCTTTGAAGTTTTAAGAAGAAAAGCATTTTTTCCTCAGTAAATACGTAAAATCTTTAGAAATCATTTTCGCTGCTTTTGTTCATAAAATCTGGATGACGGGAAAGCAACTATTCAAAAGAACTTGGGGCCCTTATAGTAGCCCTTGCTGTTTCAAGGGGCCTCAAATTCACAGCCCTTGCAATAAGTTTCTATGCAGGTATGTTAACACAAGAATGAGAAAAAAATATCAGTTCAATTAACGGAATTTTTATACCAATGAGGATAAGGTGTTATGTATTACAATTGTTTGCACATAACTATGCATCCCCCGAATATGAAAGGTGTTCTTCGTGGGAGCGAAAAATCGGAGACCTGTGTAATTTTTTTTAAAACAGAGTCAAAAGGTTGTTTTTACTATGTGCAATACGTTGTGTCATTATGTTAAGTGTGTTTTTTATATTTTAGAGAAAAATATAAATAGTTTTACGTTCTTTGTGCTACAGTTCTTAATCGTTACTTAGTTATTTGTTAACTTTTGTTGTGTCATTTCGTATAAATCGGAAAAAACATTAGACACTGTCACACGATAGGTGCGTATTTTATGAGTGCAATCGTGAGGCATTTCGAAAAGCAGGCCTTGGTACTTTAAAAAATTAATTTTGCATGATATGATTAACGTAAATAGTTTGTATTAATTTGTATCGGAAACCAAGGTAATCATTTTCATTATAACGTACGCATTTGTATTTCAGGCAATAAAGTGAAATAATTTTTACTTTGCGAAAAATAATCGTTGGTTCCAAAGATTTTGATTTATTAAAACACCTGTAAAGCCTAGTTAATAATATGGACGTTAACATTTTGAGTAATTGAAAGCTAATGGATTTTCGCAAAAGGTGTTCGAAAACATTTTTTGCGGGGGGGGGGCTCTAGTTTTTTCCGGTACGCCACTGCCCCAGAGATTACTCAAATTGTTCATCATTAGTAAAAGAAAATCATCATCATCATCATCATTGTCAACCATTATCAATCCACTGCTGGACGAAGGTCTCCCCAAGTTTCCTCCACAACGGTCTATCTTGTGCCAGTCTCCTCCATGTCACTCCCGCATATTTACGAATTTCATCCACCCATCTCCCATGTGGTCTTTTTCTGGGTCTTTTCCTGTCCCTTGGAATCCAATCTAAAATTTCGGCTGTCCATCTATGGTCTGTCCTTCTGGCAGTATGTCCAGCCCATTGCCATTTCAGTGATTTAACTCTGATCATGATGTCTTCCACTCTCGTCATTTTCGGATCCACGAGTTCCTCTTCTTATCTCTCCTGGTTATACCAAGCATGCACCTCTCCATGCTGCTTTGAGTTGTCTGCAGCCTTTGTATGTCTCTTTTAGTTAAGGTCCACGTCTCTGCACCATACGTAAGCACTGGAAGGATGCATTGATCAAACACTTTTCTTTTAAGACATAATGGCATATTGCTCTTGAAAATTATGCTGTTTCTTCCAAAAGCTCTCCAGGCAAGTTTTGTACGCCGATTAATTTCTTCATCAATGTGACCCTCACTTGATATCTGCTGTCCAAGATAAACATACGTATCTGTTATCTCCAGTTTTTCTCCATCAATCGATAAATCTTCATTTCTTGTAAAAGCATTGAACATCACTTTTGTCTTCTGAAAGTTTATTTTTAATCCCACTTCTTTACTCTTGTCAGCAAGTTCCTGGATCATACTCTGCAGCTCGGATGGGGTAGTTGCAAAAATGACTACGTCATCAGCAAAACGAAGGTGGGTTAGATAATCTCCATTAATCTTTATCCCTTTGTTTTCCCAGTTCAGTGATTGAAAGACATTTTCCGATGTGGCATTAAAGAGCTTCGGAGATATGGTGTCACCTTGTCTCACTCCCTTTCCAATTTTTATGTGTGTTGTATTTTCAAACAGCCGAATCTTTGCACTTGCATTTTCATAGATGTTATTAATAATATTAATGTATGCATCTTCAATACCGCAGGATTTCAGAGCCATTGTAACTGCTGATGGTTTCACCGAATCAAAGGCTTTTTCATAATCGATAAAAGCCATGCACAATGGAAGTTCATATTCCCTCGCTCTTTCAATTAGTTCTCTCAGTACGTGTATATGATCTATTGTGCTGTAGCCACTCCTGAATCCAGCTTGTTCTCTCGGTTGAGCCATGTCCAGTGTTACCTTCAAGCGGTGTGAAAGAACTTTAGTGAAGATTTTATAAACCACTGATAGGAGGCTGATAGCTCTGTAGTTCCTGAGATCCTCAATGTCACCTTTTTATGTAGCAGGATCATTGTAGCATTGTTCCAATCATCAGGAATCTTCCCTTCATTAAGGCATCGAGTGAAAATTTGGGCGAGTACTGTTTCAATTTCTCCACTTGCTTCTTGTATGATGTCTATAGTAATTCCATCTTCTCCTGGAGCTTTCCCCCGCTTCATGTTCTTGATTGCATGAGCAACTTCTGCTGGGAGGACTGGAAGAACTCTGGTACCTTTCATGATGTCTGGAGTACATGTATCATCCCTTTCATATAATTTGGAATAGAAATCTTTCACTCTTGTCAAAATTTCGCCTCTATTTCTTGTTATAGAACCATCTTTTTTTCTCAGAGCCATAATCTGTTTTCTTCCCTTACTGAGATGTCCCTTTGCTATCTTAAGGCTTTGGTTGTTTTCAATTGCTTTCCTCACTAGCTCACAGTTGAATTTCCTTACGTCTTCAGTGATACTTTTCGTGCTGTCTTGCATAGCTCTATATATTCACCTTTGGAAGTCACATCTTCTTTAGTTGCCCTCATCTCTCTTCTTTTTTTGCATCAACATTTTGGTTTTTCCTGATAATTTGTTCACATGCAACTTGTTCTTAGACCCAGCTAATTTTGCAGCATTGAAGATAATTATGGGAGATTTCAATGCAAAAATAGGGCACCGGCAACAGAATGAAACTTCAGTAGGTAAATTCGGTCACGGCAACAGAAACCAGCGTGGAAATACTCTCTCGTGGAGTTTGCAGAGGCAGAAGGATTTTTCATCTTGAACTCCTTTTTCAAGAAAAAGCCACACAGGAAATGGACATGGAGACATCCAATTGGGACGACAAGTGAAATTGATTTTTATTATGTGTAACAAAAAATTCGTCATCGAAGACTGCAGTGTGCTGAACAAGTTCAACACAGGTAGTGACCATAGATTGGTGAGATGTAAGATGCACCTCAACACTAAACTGGAACGTGGCAAGCTTATAAGACAAACAAAATGTATTGACATAACCAACCTTAAAAAACACCATAATACTTTCAAGTTGGAACTGAAGAACAGATTCTCTGCTTTAGAAGGCCTAACATCGGAAGAAGTGGATATTTCGGAAGTTAACAGAAAAAGTAACCAAAGCTCTTATGGAAACAGCAACAAAAAAGAAAATACCCTTAAAAAATTTTCTGGAAAATATTACGTGAGATCTTTGTCCAGTAGTGAATAACTGCTGCAGGGGATGATATATTTTTCATTTCTTCGCTTTTCATTCTTTCCCATACTGTACGTATTGTCCAACATGCAATGGGAAATTTAATTATTGAGCGAAACGAGGCCGGAAAGCCGAGCGGAGCTCTCTCTTTACGAGACTAGAGACAATTAGTTGTTCGGCCATGGGTATGAGATGACATATCCGGTCACCGTAATTTTTTTGCATGCGATTGGACACCATTCAGGTTTTGACGCCTGCCGATTCCCGAAATTCCGTGTCGTTGAGGAATAATCGTCCAAAAACTTTGCATTTTCAGGGGGTTTCCGGGTTTTGAGAAGGGGTCGGTTTGTTTCCTATCTCCTCCAAACATCTTCAGCTGATCGCGGTGACACTTGCCACAGAGAAAGTGAAAAACATGGTGAGTGACATGGTGACATGGGGTTGGTATCATGGTGATTGGTCGTGTTGTATAAAAATAATGACCGTTAAAATACTGACCAATTTTAATAATAATTGAAAAAATCCGCTCTCTATACGAGACTCGGGATAGTTAGTTGTTCGGGAATTGCTACGACATAACACATCCGATCACCGTGATTTTTGGCATGTGATTGCACATCATCCATGTTCAGGTTTTGACGCCTTCCGATTCCCAAAATTCCGTTAGTGTCATTGAGGAATTTCAATTAAAACTAAAAGACATTTTACTAGAACCGTTTCACGAAAGTCGGCTCACTAACATTAATTTAAAAAAATCGTTTGAATTGGAAAACGAAGAAATGGAAAGACTCCGTCTGTTAGCTCTACACTTGCTTAATCTATAATAATAAAAAGAAGTGTGTGTGTGTGTCTTTCGCGATACTAAATGAAAAACCTGGTTCCCCACCGAATGTGTCTTCCGCTTTGTTTACATGCAACCTGATCAAAACCAACGTGAAGGAAAGTAGTTCATGATAAATTTTAGGCATTTCTTTTTTAGAATGTTTCGTATTTTTGTTTTGGAAGTCATAAATTTTACGCGTTTGTTTTTTAGAATTTGTTACAATAGACGTCTTAATGAGCATAGATTTTGCAATAGCTTCGCTCAAAATTTGCCAACTTTGCCTGAGTTATCGGTTACTGTTGACGGCTTGTCCTAGTTATTTTCTGCTGTAAAATTTCTGCTTTTTCTACTGGAAATTTCCAGTGTTTTTCCTGTGTTTTCCGCATAAACCCGCATCCAGAAGTTCTACAAAAATATTTGCAATCAGCATTAGTGTTATCGCGAAAATCTCTGTAGTACCTTCCAAGGGCAGAAAGGGCGTGATCTGTTTTTTTCAGGGGAGGACAAAGGCTCCCTTTCCCTCCCCCTGGACTCCCGTGAACTAGTTTCGGAAGTTGTTGCTTCTCCGGTTGGGCCGCGGGTGGCCTAGTGGTCAGCGTTCGTGACTGCCATGGAGATAACCTCAGGTTTGATCCTGGGCAGGTACTAACATTCGAACCACTAAATACCCGCCGTGCGTCGGATGGGCACGTTAAGCCGTCGGAACCCGGGTACTGCCCCCCCCCCCGGTAATAAATAATTGCGTCTTCCTACCCCTTTCTACCTCGCTTCCGTGTCACTTTCCTATCGGGCACTCTAGCCCAAATCTCCTAGCTTCCTATTTCTAAGGGTTGTTTAAGACCTGGGGTCAGACACTCCCTTCCTAAAAATCCTCTACATATGATATGATATGCTTCTGCAGTTATGAATTATTGTTGGAATATGAAAGCGAAATAATTTTCTTCCTATCCCTGATTTACACAGCATTATTAGTATGAATTGCTTTACGTACCCCCCACCCCACCCCACACACACACACAACTTCCGTGTACGAGTCTGTTAAAAGTTAAGTACATGTGCAAAGAAACAAAATTATACAAATAAAACATACATTACGTCCTGTACTAACTAAAACAAAGCCCAGTTTTGTGCTAACCGAGCTTTTTAAAAAAATATCTTTTATCAGAGATCGGAACACACATATACAACATACTGCACAAACTGAGAAAAACCGATACAACGTAAGAAAGACAAAGAAGAAATGTTACACTGATCGTTTGAAAGGCGACCCTGTGTTTCTGAGTAAAGTTATACACCGATGATCCGTTACATTATGACCACCCCCAGCCTAGAGAAATGAGCGCGCCTGGAGACCGAACGGTGGCGCAGGTGAAGTTCCCAGAGGAGTTTATTTACAACCCGAGGTCCGGCTTTCGGTTAGTAGTGTGTTCGGAGTCAGAATGGGAAAAGCTTCCGATTTATCGGAGTTTGATAAAAGACAAATGGTGATGGCACGTGCCGCCAAACAACGAACCATCGTCCAGCCGTGTATCATCCGCAGCTCATTGATGCCAGAGGGGAGCGGGGACTGTCGCACATTGTTCACAGCGACCGCAGGGCCAGAGTACGACAAATCACCCGCAGCTACAACAGTGGTGATCAGGGCAATGTGTCACAGCACACAGTTCATCGTAGCCTTCTGCGCATGGGCCTGCGTAGCGGAAGACCCAGCCGGGTCCTCATGCTCACTGCACGTCATCGCCAACAACGCATGAAATGGTCCCAAGATCATCGAGATTGGAACGTGATGATTGGAAGAAAGTGGCCTAGTCTGACGAATCAAGATTTCTGGTGCATCACGTAGATGGCCGAGCGCGGATACTCCGATTACCAACGCAGGCTATGGCACCTGGGTGCACTGTTGGGCTGAAACAGGCCGGCGGCGGCGGTGTTATGTTCTGGGCGATGTTTTCTTGGGACACTTTAGGCCCCATTATCCCAATAGCACAATGCCTGACAGCTGTGAGGTATCTGAACATCGTTGCGGATCGAGTTCACCCATTCATCCCAATAGCACAATACCCGACAGCTGTCAGCTGCCAGGTATCTGAACATCGTTGCGGACCAAGTTCACCCATTCATCCCAATAGCGTAATACCCGACAGCTGTCAGCTGCCAGGTATCTGAACATCGTTGCGGACCAAGTTCACCCATTAAGGAAATTGTTCCCTCCTGGTGATGGCCATTACCAACAGGATAATACGCCATGCCACACTACCAGAATCGTTACGGAGTGGTTCGAGGAACATGCTGGTGACTGACTTTCTGTTAATGCCCTGGCCTCCAAATTCACCTGACATGAACCCAATCGAACATTTGTGATTCGACATGGAAAAGCGAGTTCGCGTTAAATCATCACCACCCCGAAATATACGGGAACTGGAGGACCTGCTGTTGACATTATGGTACCAGATACCCCAGAATACCTATCGCCACCTCATCGAATCAATACCTCGCCGAGTGGCCGTTGTTTTGTGGGCTAAAGATTATAAAGATTGGCTAAGATTAAGACAGATTATTAGGTATGTAGTCATAATGTAATAGCTCATCGGTGTATATAATCTGGATTAAAGGGATGCTATCTATCATTGTTCCCTTGTATAGATTGATAACCGGGTATGCATCATGATCAACCTGGCTTTAAGCCAGGATACCAGAAGTGATGGAAATCAGTTTCGCATGCCCACAACTGGCGCACTTTGTGTGCAGAGATCAAGGGGAGCTTCATAGGAGTCCGGACCTACCCCCCCCCCCTTCAAAAATTATCCTGCAGAGTTTTTATCATAGTCATTTCGAAATACTTAATTCTTACGACTAACTCTATACCGTTTGTGCATGTTAAAAGTTAACTACGTGTGCAAAAAAATGAAATAATAATAATAGGTTCATAACGTTCAGTACTAACTAAAACAACTCCTTGGTTTTAAAATTTTTGTTCACAGGCAACAAGAGACGGGGGGAGGGAGAGGGGGTCGTAGGTGGTCAGGACACCTTCCAAATAGTTCACTTGCAGTATTTTTATCATGCAGTCATTTTAAAATACGTACTTTGTACGACATAATTTTATACTGTTTCTGCATTGTTTTTCTCCTAAAGTTCGTGAGATTAATCAGGTTAGCTGTAATGATCACAACTAAATTTAAATATAAGTTATGTTAACGTTCAACATTTTTTCTCGGATCATTGCGCTTTTATGTGTGTTGTCTTCTTTGTTTCTCTCTTCTAAAGGAGGGACTGTGATGTCGGACAAAGTTAATTTACTACGAATAGACAAAGTTATCGCTTTGTCTGCGAATAGACAAAGTCATTGTCTCCACGTTTTGGAAGAATTTCACTATTAATTTACTGCATTACTTATTTTGAGTCCTATTTTGAAAATCTCAATTTCGCAAAACAGTAAAATCAGAATATGCTATGTGTTGTGAGAAATAGAAACTGAAATGGACACTAGAAAAATTAACAATCGCCGACAAACAGCTCTCGTTGCCTATGAACAGAAATTCTGCCCAGTTATTCAGAAACTATTAAAGTTCTGGGAGCTTCCAGGCTCAACGGCAAATAAACGGTACTTTTTGATTATAATGATTGTTAAATTCGTTTTAAGGAACAAAACTGGGCATGAATGACCGAGTGGTTTAACTCTTCTTTCAGTGCATTCAGATGTTTTTCTTTGTGCAGATGTCTTAGATGTAATGTTTCTCCGTCCAAGGTGTCTTGCCTTTGCTCTCCGATAAAATGCTTTTCAGTGATGAAAAGTCTGTCGATTTTAGTTGCAGAATAAAATATGAAATGCATGAACGTTTATAAGGCAGTACTGCATCCAATACTTTAGGAGGGGTGCCAATATATTGAGGATTTGAACTTAGATACTGAAGTGCAAATAAAAATACTTCGGAAAAATCTGTTATTTTGGGAAGCAATAAAAATAGCTCCACCAGATTAAAATGCGTATCCAACGATTCGTAAAATATATAATTAAAAACGTATACAAATATTTTTAAAATAAGCTGCTAATGACAAAGAACGAAGGACCAAGTGATAATTCATTAATCTTTATCCTCACGTTTTCCCAGTTCAATGGTTGAAAGACACTTTGCAATGTGGCATTTAAGAGTTTGGGAAATATGGTGTCAACTTGTGTCACTCCTTTTTCAATTTTTATTGGTGCTGTATCCTCAAATAGCTGAGAGTTCGCTCTTGCATTTTCACAAATGTTATTAATAACGTTAATGTATATGCATCTTGAGTACCGCAGGATTTCAAAGTCATTGTGACTGCTGATGGTTTAACGGAATCAAAGACTTTTTCGTAATCAATAAAAGCCATGCATAATGGGAGTTCATATTCCCTCTGTGCGTGTATGTCCTGTGTGTGATCGTCAACCATTATCAGTACACTGATGGATGTAGGTCTCCCCAAGTTTCTTCCACAACGATCTGTCTCGAGTCAGTCTCCTCCATGTTACTCCGGCATGCTTTCGAATTTCATTCACCCATTTCTCACGTGGTCTTCTTCTGGATCTTTACTTGTCTCTTAGAAACCAGTCTAAAATTTCGGTTGTCCATCGGTGATCCACTCTTCTGGCACCTGCCCAGCCCATTGCCATTTCAGAGATTTTACCCAGATAATGATGTCTTCCACTCTTTTCAGTTTCCTTATCCATGAGTTCCTCTTCGAGTTTTTCTTGATTACACCAAGCCTGCATCGCTAAACGCTTCTTTCAACTGTCTGCAGCCTCTTTGTGTGTGTGTGTGTGTGTGTGTGTGTGTGTGTGTGTGTGTGTGTGTGTGTGTGTGTGTGTGTGTGTGTGTGTGTGTTTAACGTCCATGTCTTCGTTCCATATGTAAGAACTGGAAGGATGCACTGGTTGAACACTTTTCTTTTAAGATACACTGGTGTACAAAAATTAAGGACGAAGAGGAAAAATTAGCATAACAGCGGAACGAGCAGGCAGAACGGACCGAAAGACCACTCAATGGATAGACTAGTGTCCGGTAGGGTATGCGCATATATGCAGCATGACGTAGGGGGTCGGAAGGGTATAAAGCACACGGGCGGTGTACGCTCAGCAATTCGGTGAAAGCTATTGCACGGTGTACATCGGTTTGAACGACGTCGCGTTGCTGCCACCGTGTGATATGGCCAACAGGCAATCCAGTAGACGACATCTGGATGGCTTTACCCGAGGTGGCGTCATTGGGAAGTTGGAAGAAGGTCGAAGTGTGACTAGTGTGGCCGAGGAGTTCGGGATCGCTCACAGCATCGTTTCACGAGCTTGGAGAGCATTTCAAACGACAGGAACAGCTGTCCGAGAGTTTAGCAGTGGTCGTCCAAGAGCAACCACGGCGGCGGACGACCGGTATATTGTCCTACAGGCGAGAAGAGACAGACGGCAGACAGCGGGAGAAATCGCAAGGCACATGCAACAGACAACTGGACGTCCGTTATCGCGTTTTACCGTGGCCAGGAGGCTGCACAAAGGTGGTCTATTTGCACGACGACCAGTACGATGTGTGCCATTAACGCCTGCTCATCGGAGACGGCGGTTTCTGTGGTGCCAGGAACACAAGAAGTGCACACAACAGCAATGTGGTCGAATTCTCTTTACGGATGAGAGCCGATTTAGTCTGGCGAGCGATTCTGGACGTATACACATCTGGAGAGAGCAGGGAACACGCAATCACACCTCCAACATGATCGAAAGCGACCGGTTTGGAGGTGGCGGAGTTCTCGTTTTAAGGCGGTATCATGCTTGGTAGCCGTATGACCTCCACATCTTCGAAGGAGGTTCAGTCACTGGTGTCCGCTAGTGTACCGAAGTTCTCCTGCCTCACGTGCGTCTGTTTAGAGGTGCTGTGGGCCCTGAGTTCCTCTTCATGGACGATAACGCTACACCTCATCATACAGTGGCTGTCGCAGAGCTGTTGGAGAGTGAAGATATTCAACGCATGGATTGGCCTGCAAAGTCTCCGAATCTAAATCCAATCGAACACGTGACCTTCACGGGAGACGCTTGGCAGCATGTTACCGGCCGCCAGCAACGATTCCGCAGCTGCGATTGGCGCTACAAGAGGAATGGGCCGCGATGCCTCAACAGCTCCTTGACAACCTCGTCCTCGGCTTGGACAGACGTTGTAAATCCTGCAACGTAGTCAGGGGTGTTCATATCCCCTACTAAAGACTGGGTTTTTCTTGACTGCCGCCTGTCACATGGACGTTTCTGTCTTCTGTCCAGATTGTGCTCGAAGCTACCTTTTCAATAAAGTGCCTTTGTATCCTTTGGATCACTTGTTTGGACGGTTTTGCTCACTTGTCCCATATTCTTACATCTTGGGGATCTTATGGTATGATTTGAGTCGATGTGGAGCACTTCTGCACGACGTTACATTCGAAAAACCGTCTCGTCCTTAATTTTTGCACGGCAGTGTATAATGGCATATTGCTCTTGAAAATTGTACTTTCAAGAGCAATATGCCATTACGTCTTAAAATTAAAGTGTTTAATCAGTATATTTATATATATATATCATCACCATCCATTATGAATCCGCTGTTGGATGATAGTCTCCCCAAGTTCCTTCCACAACTGTCTCTCTTGAGCCAGTCTCTTCCATGTCACTTCCGCATGCCTTCGAATTTCATCCACCCATCTCCTACGTGGTCTTTTTCTGGATCTTTTTCTGTCGCTTGGAAACGAGTCTAAAATTTCGGTTGTCCATTCTCTCTCTCTCTGTCTCTCTCTCTCTCTCTCTCTCTCTCTCTCTCTCTCTCTCTCTCTCTCTCTCTCTCTCTCTCTCTCTCACTCACTCACTCACTCACTCACAGTGGCAAAATAATAAATTAGTGTGAATGGCATCTTCCCGGATCTTAATAAACTATTGAAGTCTTACCTTCTAGTCCGGAAGAAAAGATTAGGTGGCGGAACGGAGTTGGGGGGGGGGCAAGAGAAGCAATTAGCTTTAAATTAATAAACGGCAACTGTATCGCATAAGATACTAAGGTCCAGAAATAATATAAGAAATAAATGCGAAAGATATTCTGATTCAAAGCAGCAGTAAAACTGAATTTTACATATTTTGTGCTTTATGAAAAAAATGAAAGTCAAATACTACACTTTAATCTGTCAACATTATCATTATTGCGATAGAGTGGTTGGGGAGGCAAAATAACAGCAAATAAGATAAAAAATTAAATGGAAATTCCGAGTAAGTAGGAATAGATAAATGCGTTTTTTGTGTTCTCAAAATAGTCGCAAGCAGGGCGTGTTGTCCATAATTTTTTTTTTGTACTGAAATTCGATACTTACCGAAGAAATATGCGGAGAGACTGACTGTAGCGTAAAGAAACATGAACAGAATAATAATGGAAATGGTAAGAGAAATGAAAAAGCGGAAACGAATGAAATTTGAAAGACTTCGAATGACATACACAATAGGGTAAATTAAAGAAATAAAACTGAAAAGTGGCAGGTTTCAGTGAAAGAAGTAACGGCATGTGAAAAAAGCAGCTAAAACCTACGACGAAAAAAATAGAAATGAAACTGTGAAAAACGTGCTGCCAAGGCAAATGGGCTAAAAGGAAAGACGAGGAATAGAAAAAGAAAGAAAGATTGCAACTTCCCCCTCCCCCTTCCCCTGAAAATTGCTAGCAGAAAGAGACTACTGTTTGATGAAATGGAGGCAAAGAGTGAAAAATGCTATCAAACAGATTATTTCCATATAGATTTTATTTTGTTGGAAAAGTGCGTAAAAAATTACATTTCAAGTATTAGTAAATTTCTGCTGTTGCAATCGATAAATTAAGTCGGCATTGTTGCAGTCGCAATAAATTACGTCAGTAGTGCAATATATTTTGATTAGGTGCATTGACGGACATGACTCATTCTGCCGGTGGGAAAACCTTCTTCTAAGAATAACTTCAATCACGGCTATTACGTTATATTTTTTCCTAAATAAGCAAATCGTCAAAGACGCAGGTGGATATTTTGGTTTTTTTTCCTTCCCACTTTGGAAACGGAGTTCTTTAACATTAGCAAATAGCACAATGAACATCACTTAACGACGTCATATACAACAACGGAGCAAAACGCAATTTGACTGTCGAAGTTGGGGGTGCACAAGTTTAAACAGTGGGGCTGCTACCCTGGGCGTAGCTGAAGAGAAAGCGCAAAAATCAATGCTTACAATCTCATTAAAATTGGAATCGAAAGTTTTCACCAGTTTCTTCGCGCCATATTTCGTCATTTTTTCCACTTACAAAATTTGCTTGGAATATGTTTCGCCAAGTTCAGTAGCCTTGGGAACTTAAAATTTGCATTTCTTCCTCAAAATGTTCAGGAGATGTTAGTTGCTTACATTAAAAAATGAAGGCCGGGTTGTACGTTCATTGAAAAAGATAAGGATTGTGCTCACATTGTTGAAGATTCTTTTGGGGGGAGGGTGGCTATTGGATCACTACTGGGACTGCGAGCTACAACTGCCAGCTATATTCGATCTGTTTGATGTGGTATCGAAGGTTCCGAACCGCGAAGTAGTTGGCAGAAGCTTAGCTTAACAAAAAGGCTGTTTGGTTGTGCCTCCTCCACCAGAAAACATTGGAGTGTAACGTTAATTTTATCGTGCATTGTGTGTGTGTGGGGGGGGGTTAAAAACTGTGGGAGCATCTATCTACGCGAACAGATAGATAGATGTTCCCAAAAAGATAGATGTGAGAAAAAAAAGTGGGCGGGGCATGATCATATGTAGAGGATTTTAGGAAGGGAGTGTCTGACTCCAGGTCTTAAACAACCCTTAGAAATAGGAAGCTAGGAAATTTGGGCTAGAGTGCCAGATAGGAAAGTGACACGGAAGCGAAGTAGAAAGGGGGAGGTAGACGCCCTTATTTATTACCGGGGGGGGGGCCAGTACCCGGGGTCCGACGGCTTAACATGCCCATCCGACGCATGGCAGATATTCAGTGGATCGAGCGTTCGTACCTGCCTGGGATCGAACCTGAGGTCCTTTCTGTGGCAGTCACGAACGTTGCTCATTAAGCCACCCGCGGCCCTAGGTGGCGGGGGCTTCAGTTTATGGCAGTGGCGGCCCGTCAGATGAGGCAAGTGAGGCGCCGCCTCACCTGAAATTTCGCAAGAATGAGAAGTGAAAGAAAAAAAAAACCTTCTGTCAGTAACAAAGATATAAGAACTTTGCAGGATAAATGAAACACTGAAATTCACATTGTGATTCATGAATTAGGTTAAAGAAAGGCTTTCGAGAAGAGGAATGAATCATTATTTTTGCAAAGCAGCTGCATGTTTCAAGCGCTTAGAGGCGACCGGCTGAATCGTCTCGATGAGAAGCCGGTTTTGGGAACTGATGATCAGAGAAGAGCCCTACAGACAGAACCCCCCACCCCCACGGTCCGAGGTCTACGCAAAGAGGTGCCGGACTTCCAGTAAGAGAAAGGAAATTTCTGAGGCGACCCTCCATTTCGCTTAAACTGGAATCGCATCTCCGCTGTTATTGGAGAACCCAATAATTGTGTATCCAATGGGCGCGGGAAAATGAGCAGATGACCTTGTGAAAAGTGGTTTCACAGGCGATGACGCCGTTCGCCTCTATACGCTTTGGAGTACGAAGATTTCTACGTAGCTTTAACTATTCGTCAGAGTGTATTTGAATCTAACTTTTTGTAGTGTGTTTTCAATCCTCTCTTCTGCTGGTGTTTGCTAGTTCATAGTAATGTTGAGTTTTTCTTTTTTTATTTTGTTATTGTTACTAAACAGCATATTTTGATTTTGGTTGGAAAATATGAATGGCCCAACAAACGACGTGATTTGTGTTCTGGAAGAAATTCCTTTTAAACACTGGAAAGATTATGATAACAAGGATGTTGTCATATCTGGAAGACCGACACCTATAATAAGTTCAATATCTAAAGATAAGAAGTGCGGCAAATCGTTTTTTAGGTCTTTCAATAAATCATAGTACGAGATTTTCCCCTGGCTTTCTGGTGCTATTACAAGCAAACTCTCTTTTGCTGGCCATGTTTACTTTTGAGCAATAAGAAAAATGTGTGGAATACAACGGGTTATTTTGATCTAAAAAACTTTTCTCGTAGTGCAAAATTGCACGAAAGCTCTAAAGAGCATAGAACTAACCACGTAGGTCTAAAACAAATGGAAAAAAACAAACACTATTTCTGATATGCTCAAAGAAAATGCTGCTCTTCATAAAGTCAAGTTTAATGAAAAGGTCAGACTAAATAGGCTTTTTATGGAACATATAATCGATTTAGTTGTCGTTCTAAGCAAGCAAGAACTGCCTTTTCGAGGACATGATGAAACTATTTCCTCATTAAATAAAGGCAATTTCAAGGAAATGTTCCAAATGTTACTTCGTAGGAGCACCCCAGAATTAAAGGCACATTTTGAAGATATAAGAAGCTTATTTTCTGGACAATCTAAAACGATACAGAATGATTTAATGGAGTGTATTCATGAATATATAAAAGTCCAAATAAATACCAGATTTGAAGATATGGGAAAGCTCGAGTTTCTGCAGCTAGTTGACAGCTCAAAATACCATAGTTATTCAGAGTCATTTCCATCCAGTGCCCTTAACACTCTCAAAAAAATTTATCCAAACATTTTTACAGACACACAACGACTAAAAAACGAATTAGATTTTTTATATAATGATCACAACTTCAGGGAACTCAGTTTTCAGAAAACCTTAAAAACAATGAAAGAAAACGAGCTGAAAGATGTGTTACCAGAAGCCTACAAATTATTTTCTCTTGTATTGACACTGGCGTCAACAAGTTCTTCTGCTGAAAGGAATTTTTTCTTGTTTGAAGAAAATTAAGACTTACCTCCGTAATACAACGGCACAAGATCGTTTGTCTTCACTCGCTAAAATTTCAATCGAGAAAGAATTGCTGAACCATCTAATGTCCACTCAACCATTTTATGATCTGATCATTGACAAATTTGCAGCCAAAAAGGATCGCAGAATTGAACTTATTTATAAAAAATAAACTGAAAGCATTCTGTTCGAGACCAAAGCAAATTAATATCGTATTCCTCTGTTTTTAATTCCAGTTTTAAATTATTTTATACTTTTTTTATATAGAAATGTGCTTCCTTAGCTTGACTTCTCCTGTACATAGTTATCACGAGCCTGGACTTCAGTTTGTGACCCGTGCTAAATGCACCTTCACTAATATGCCAATCGAACTGTGACTTTTATTCAAGCTCAAGAAGCACTTCGTGAAAAAAAAAATTATATTCAAATGATTTACTTTGAATTTTTTAAGAAGTGGATCTCCGATTGGCGTTGGGATGTGAGTGACGCATTGACTAGCTAAAGAAACCGCGCAAATTGCGTATTTTCGCTCAAGTGTATTACATAAAAGAATACTGGTGAAATATTTCTTTCTTTGTTGTAAAATTATCGAATAATTGTTTTCATAAAAATATTGTTGCAAAAGTAGCGTATATTACGCACACACATATATAGAGAGGTATATGTACATTTTTCCTCTAACATTTTCGGATTTTTTCGTGAAGAAAGACTCCCCACGCCGTGTTTCATATATTTCTATAATTTTATTCCATTACTGTTGAATAATATTTGTATATAAGCGATAAATGACATGGGATGGAGCCCTAAGGGATGGGGTTTACAGCTGTTAATAACAAGGCGCCGCCTACCCTGGACCAATGGCTTAACGAGACTTCCGAATCTCAGCGGATTTTAATGATTCAGCCGACTCGAACCCAGGACTTCAAAGATATCCAATGGGGGATACTGCCTTTGGCATGAAACTTTTTGAAGGGGGGGGGTCTGCACTTCTGCTGTATAACTGTGTATAAGTACATATAACAATTTGGGGGGAGCGCTTCGACAAATATTTTCCTATTGGTACGTACGGACATCTTGAATATTAATACAAAATGAAGCTAATTTAATAAAATGAAGAAAATTCAATAAATTATAGTTGTTTTAATAAAAATTTAATAAAGCAACTTCTTTGGCCGCTTTGCTTTACTTTCTTCTTCTATTATCAAGAAATTACATTGCTTTCCGAGTTATATAAAAATCAAAGAATTTAAATAGGAAATTATCTATAAAACGTACTTAGAAAAAGCTAACTGTCTCGCTTAATAAAGGGGGTGCAAACCACGACCCCCTGCTACGCCACTGATATATATATATATATATATATTCGTATAACGTTATACGAATTTATATATTTTTCAATAACATATGTTTTACTGTTTTGCATTTACATCAAGACCGTTCGCCTCACCTGCATTTTACACCACGAGCCGCCACTGGTTTATGGGATATTTATACGTATTTTTTACGGGACGGCATTGCTGTGCGAACGTGCAAACATTTAATGGAAACGACCCGCTAAGTAACTTAGATGTTGAATCGAACCCACGCCATTGTGACATGACCATCATCCAACGGCCAGGGTAAGTACGGTATGTGTATTATATATAAATGCGTTGAGAAATAAATGTTGAGGTTGTTTAAAAAGCACCAGAAAAATCTCTTTGGTGTGAAAAATCAAATGAGCCATTGCTTCCCGTAACTGTATTAAAAAAAAAAAAAAGTGGGAAAACCAAAATATTTAGTTTAGCCGGCAACGTTTTGGAAAATTTAGGAGTTAAAAGCATTCCACTTTATCCACGTTCGAGATTTTGGGTTCGGGAACATTTGTTATGGGCGTAACAGATTCGTCAGGTCAGCCTTTGCGAATTTAGAAAGATCTCGGGAAGAAGATAAAATGACGACTTAGGAAGTGAAGAGCAAATAACGCCATCTGCTGAAGGAAACTGAAAAGAAGTCTCTTTCGCGCTCGCTCTCTTCTCTCTCTCTCTCTCTCTCTCTCTCTCTCTCTCTCTCTCTCTCTCTCTCTCTCTCTCTCTCTCTCTCTCTCACAGTACGTGCGGTCACTAGAAAAACAAAATGACAAGTCGTAGTTTGAAAGAGAGGGAGGGTAGCTATGTGTTTCTCAGAAACGACAAAAATCTGAGAATAGTATTTTACGAATAGAAAACGTTTTCCAGGACACGGTTGCAGGAAACAGAATGAAAGCATTCAAATTATGTATTGATATACTGTATATACTTGTGGCATATCAGCCAGTGACGGAATTATGTCAAAAAAAAAATATTTACTGATCTAGCCCGTATTCGTGTTTTTTCTGGCCCAACCCGAACTAGATTTTGTTAAAGTGCGCGTATCTTTAATTAAGTTACCGTTGCATGTAACTTACTATCTTCATGGGATACTGAATCTTTTATGCTTCGATCTCATGTATATGTCATCATTATTATATATTATCGTTATCATGTATTATCAATCCACTGCTGGATGAAGGTCGCCCCAAGTTTCATCCACAACGGTCTACCTTGGGCCATCTTCTCTCCATGTCACTCTCTCTCTCTCTCTCTCTCTCTCTCTCTCTCTCTCTCTCTCTCTCTCTCTCTCTCTCAGTCCGTGCGGTCACTGGAAAAACAAAATGACAAGTCACAGTTTGAAAGAGAGGGAGGGTAGCTATGTGTTTCTCACAAACGACAAAAATCTGAGAATAGTATTTTACGAGTAAAAAACTTTTCCAGCACACGGTTGCAGAAAACAGAATGAAATCATTCAAATCATATATTAATATACTGTATACAATTACGACATACCAGCCAGTGACGGAATTAGGTCAAAAAAATTTTTAAACTTATCCAGCCCGTGGTCGTATTTTTTCTGGCGCAACCCGAACTAGATTTTGTTAAAGTGTGCGTATCTTTAATTGAGTCACCGTTGCATGTAACTTATTTACTGGGCTAGCTTAGGATACTGAATATTTTATGCTTTGATCTCATGTATATATCATCATTATCGTACATTATCGATCTACTGCTGGATGAAGGTCGCTCCAAGTTTCATCCACGACGGTCTGTCGTAGGCCATCTTCTCTCCATGTCACTCCCTCATGCTTTCGAATTGTATACATGCAGTATATGTATACTAGTGTCTTGGTGGGGCAAAAGCTCCAATCTAGTAAGATGTATTTTTTGCAGTTTTCAAGAAAGCAAAGTGGCAATTAAAGTGCGCCGGTTTTTCAAGCTTTATGTAATCTGTTGAGGGAATATAGAGAATGTGTAAATATATTATCAACAAAACGCAGGTCCAAGTTGTGTCCTGCTACTTCATGACCTCAGCTGCGGTCTTGTATGCTTGGTCGTAAGCACTGTTAGCCAGAATATCTGCCAGGGCTGTTAATATGGATCGCTTTTATTCTTTATTTTCATTACGACCGATACGTATATCAGGAGCTGCCGAGGAATGTATATAGTACAATTTTCACCAGTAAGTGGTAATGAATCCGAGATGTACCGGTGAATGTGTCACTGGATTTTAAAACAGTACGGACCATTGCCTGGAATCTCCTTTTTTGTGGCCGAGAGAGAAGTGACATTGCACTATTGTATTTCCTGGTGTGTTGGACAAAATTAGGACTATTCAGAAGTAAGTCCTTCCGCCCTGTATTTATCTGTAGTTCTGGAAGGGAAATAAGGCCGTTATAAAAACAGGAAAGCAAAGCTTTTCGGAAAGATAGGTTGCCCTCGTGTATTACTGCGATCATTACGTGTGCTTTCAAAATTATTTCGCTCACGTAACAGTACGAAAAACACGCCCGCGTTTGGGTGGTCTCCCTCGAACGCTATTCGTAACAGAACCCTGTTTCTATCCTCACTGTAACACAGTATACAGTTCAATAGCAGTGGAAGCACGTGCAGCCGAGTTGTCTTTGATAGCAGCCAATCAGCTCCATGCTCGCTGGTTCCGGCTGCTCCATCTTTCAATGTCATACGACTACCGGTTTGACTCGCGTTGCGATGACGAAGTCAGAATGAGTGTTGTGACACGTACAGAAATCAGCTGATTAAATTTAGAAGTATACGTAACACTCTCTCTCTCTCTCTCTTTTTTTTTTTTTTTTTTTTTGCAGCATTGTTCACAACTCCGCACGGAACGTATGTCCAGGATCCATGGATCTGATGTTCCTCTCCATGAGATCCCAGAGAGCTTCAGCAGCGTTTAAATCCAGGGTCTTTGAGGGCCACTAGATGGTTCCAAACTCAGATGAGTGTTTCTCGAGCCATGCCTGGGTGGTTGCGGCCCGGTGGGACGGTGAATTGTCCTTCTGGGGCAGACCATCGGCCGCAGAATGCTCCAAGGCCATGAAAGCGTGTACGTAGGTATTCAGCCAGACCGGGCTGGTAGCGCGCAGCCGTTACCGACCTTTTGCAGACACAGTAAGGGACCTAATGTGTCCCCTAAGGTCTCTCCAAACCATCACAGAGCTACCGCCCTGGCACGATGGGACCATGGTGTTATGCTGTCGACGCCACACCCGCTCCTTCCCGTCAGCTTGGTACAGAAAAAAACGGGATTCATTTGACCACATGACGCAGCACTGCACTGCAGTGTACCAGTTTAGATGTTCCCGTCACGAAGCGAGGTGTAATATCCGATAAGGAGCAATCAACAGTGGCACACGAGTAGAGCGTGTATGCAGTGTACGTCGTACCGTTCGCTCCCTGACGCTGTTTGTGCCTCCGACATTTTACCTAGATGTGGTTTGCGCGGCTGCTGCCTAGCGGTCGGTCGATATGACCCCGGATAGTCTGCGTCTACACCGGTCATCAATGGCGTGTGGTCGACCACTTCTTGCTGTCTGGGCGTTGGTACGTCCGTTGATGGTATAGTTGCGGTACACCCTTGATACTGTTGCCCTCGGGAAGCCTATAGAGTTCTTGCCACTTGGGCGATAGAATGACCCATCTGTCTTGCACGGACAATGCTTCCACGATCAAAGTCGCAAAGATCACCATGCTTACCCATGTTCGTCGACTACGATGTGCAGTTAGGAAGCTCTGCTGTCCGCCTATTTATCGCTTGCGTTCGGTTTATGTCTGTCTGTTTCACTCTGCGCTGGGGACCCCCATGTCAACTGTTCATCACCCCTATCTCAAATGTTTTTATCTACTGAGTGTATGTAACCCATTTTCTTAAGCCTCTTTCACAATTCTCTGTCTTGAGCATTTCATTCTCTTCCATGTCACTTCGGCATTGTTTCGAATTTCACCCACCCATCTCTTACGTATTTTTCTCTTGAATTTCTTTCCATCATCCAATGTATATACAGTATATACAGAGGGCGAGTCGAAAGTTTTGCAATGTTTGGATCACTTTGTCTTCATACGTACGTACCTTTACGACGAAAGCTGACTGGAATTCAAAGTTTAGGCCATCGTGTTGCACCGTCTTTAGCCATCTGTCGGCCAGTTCTTCGATTCCGCGGCGGTACCAGTTCTTGTCCTTCGAGGCGAAGAACTCCTTCACCCCAGCTGCCACCTCCTCCTGGTTGTTGAAGTGCTGCCCGTGAAGGAAGTGACCGTGGACCGGAACAAGTAGTAATCCGACGGGGCAAAACCCGGACTATATATGCTGGGTGTGGCGTGAGTTCGACGCCCTAAGGTTCCTGGAGTTTTGCCCATGTCGTTCGCGCGGTATGAGGCCGAGCGTTGTCCTACTGTAGGAGAGCGTGCTTTCTGTTCACCATTGCCGTATGTTTCTCCTCCAAAACGGCATACATCCGCTCCAGCTGTTCAGAGTAGAGTTTGGCGTTGATGGTCCGACCGTCAGGAATAAATTCGTAATGGATTATCCTTTCGAAATTCCACCAGACGCAGAGCATCACCTTGTGCTCGCAGCTCCCACGTTTCGCAGCAGGTTCAGGAAGTTGGCTTGGGCTCAACCACTGCCGTTATGTGTTAAGATTACGGAAATAGACCCACGTTTCATCGCACGTAACAATTCTCTTGATGAAACGTACACCCGCGCGAGTTTTCTAGGAGTTTCGTGCACACTTCCACTCGGCGATTTGCTTCAGCTGGCGTTAGTTCGTGAGGGACAATGTGGCATCTCCTCCTGTAGACCTTTCTGAGGTCCTGAAGGTGACGAACCACGGTGGTCTGTGATATGCCCAGCTCGCCTGATAATCTCCGAGTGCTGGTTGTCGGATTTACCTCTACGGCCTGGCGCACGGCCTCCGAATCCGCGGTTCGCGGCCTACCTGACCTTGGCTGATCGTCAAGGTTTCTGTCACCTGAGCGAAATTTCTTGAACCTTCGGGTTGCGGTGCTGTGGTCCACGGAACCTTCCCCCTTCGCATGACAAATGCTTCGTGTTGCTTTAGCAGCGTTATGGCCGAGTTCAAACTCTTAACGCAAATGTTCCCTAATTAGCCGGTTGTGGCTGTTCATCTTTTAGGCGTCCCAACCACAGACAGAACGACGGCATGCAAATATGTTCACAGCAACGACTACCACTTTATATCCCTTTCGACTGACTGCAGTGCGCGACTTGAAGTAGTTTAAACACGTGACATACCGGCCGCAGCACATGCGTTTATGCAAATATTGCAAAACTTTCGACTCATCCCCTGTATACACAGATGATTTACACACACACACACACGCGCGCGCGCGCAGTTTATCAAAACAATGTGTTAAAACATAGTGTCTAAACTATGAAACCAGTTGGTTCGTGTTCGAGTGTTGGGTTAGGTATGGCTGTGGATGGTGTGTTTGTTTTATGGAGGATCTTACCCTTTTCTGAAACCAGTGGCAATAAATTAGAAAAGGCGTTGCTGTGTGGACTTAGGGTACGTTTATGCTGCAGCCTCGCTGCTTGTATGTAGCTGTGATGTTCGTCATGGAGCATTTATCCTGCAGCTGTTCACAGCGCTCTTATTAATGCAGTTCCGTCTTTTTAAAAGGTTGTTTTTTTAATTAGTAGTAGTCTTGTGTCGTCTGAAATGATACTATGCTCTCTCTTATGTCATCTGATGACAGTGATAGCGATTCATTTTTGACAAAGATGTGGTTTTTGACAATTAGAAAGAATAGAAGGTGTGAATTGCATCCTTTGAATCAAGAACGCCCTCACTACAGTTACTTTTCAGCAGTTCTATCAACAACTCAAGAATTATCCAGAGAGGTTTCTCAGACACTTAAGGATGTCGCAACCAAACCTTTCACGATATTTTAAATATTTTTGAACCAGAAATTGTGAAGCAGTTAAAGATTCGACCAAATATTGTCAAAGCAATTTCTGTGGAAGAGCGACTGGTGCTAAATCTGAGGTAAGGAGTTTTCTTTTAATTTTTTTCTACATCTAAAATTAATAACAGTTGTTAAAATTCACTGTGTTGTGATATTTTTAATAGTTTTATTGCAACTTCCTTCCATAGGTTATCCAGTTTGAATCTATTGTGGTGATCTGCAGCCGCTGGTCCCAAATAGCTTTGCGTTCCAAAAATCTGCGTCTCTTTCAAATTGTCACTCATACTTCAAAAAGTTATTAAATTTACACCTTTTAAAAAAATCACAGGAAAACTCCACAAATAAAACTTTCTTCTAAACACAACACGCCGCCCCGGTGGCGCAGTGTTCTAAGCAATGGCCTCTGATCATTCGTCTGAAAGAGGTCCGTGTTCGAATCCCAGTGAAGCATGGAGGTGTTTGTCTTACGGCACTGGCTCTCTCCCTTCCCTGGAACCAGTGCCCCTAAATTAGGGACGGACGACTGCTTATAGCCCATTGAGTTGCTCACGGTGGTTGTTGAACCTCCAATACAAAACAAAAACACAACACTGTTTTTAAAGATAAGATAGGGGTGACTGATTACTTCACACTCGGTTGGGCAAGGGAGACAATGGGCGGGAAGAGTGGCCTTGAAGGAACCAATCACAGTGTAAGTTTGAGGATGCCGGGCGTTGGTCGAGGCTCGGAAAACAAACCAATTTGTCATCATCACTGCGGCGAGGATAGCAGCGAGCAACGGGAAGAGCAGTGCTGCTCCACGAGAAATGCACTTATAAAGATTTATAGTTTTGTTTCATCATCGCCAGGGTCCGCGGGTGGCCTAGTGGTCAACGTTCGTGACTGCCACTGAGAAGACCTCAGGTTCGATCCCAGGGAGGTACGAGCGCTCGAACCACTAAATATCCGCCGTGCGTCGGATGGGCACGTTAAGCCGTCGGTCCCCCGGTAATAAATAAGGGCGTCTTCCTCCCTTTTTCTACCTCGCTGCCCTGTCACTGTCCTATCGGGCACTCTAGCCTAAATATCCTAGCTTCCTATTTCTAAGGGCTGTTTAAGACCTGGGGTCAGACACTCTCTTCTTAAAATCCCCTACATATGATCTGATCTGATCATCACCACCAGGCATCCATGTGCACAGCTAGGCGATGTGCCAGCAGCGACGCTGCAGCATAAACGTACCCTTAGAATGCTCATCGGCATCGTCGCGCGCTCTCACAAACTTAAAGGAATTCAAAATATAATAACGAAAACGGAATTCTCCCTTCTAAAAAGAAAAATGAAGTACAGGTCTGCACGGACGTGGAGCGGCCGACGTTTTTTTTTTCCCCCTATCAGTTATACTTGAAAAATTCCAGTCTGAGACCGGGCCGTGGCTGTACTGAAATGTTCAGCAGTTTACACCTGGATTACAGAAAAACTTGTCGTGTCGCTAAGCGAAGGCCGACTTGTAAATTAACCAGATGACGAAGAGCACGGAGTGAAACGAAAGACCCCATCCGCCACCGGATGCGTTGATTAATTACAGCTAAAATCGAAAATCCTGGCTGCTGTTGCACGAGTGTCTGAAATGGGACTGTTTGTTTCTTTAAAAGGTAAAATCAAATTATGTTTTCATTTCGTTGGCTTTACGATTAAACGCGTGGCTTTTTTTTTTTTTTTTTTTTCCCCGGTAAATGTTTACATAAGCGCATAGCTTCACGAAACCAAAACGAGCGTCTGGCGCGATTTGGTGTTTCAACGGAAATGAGGACGTTCGAAATATCTGTTTAAATATTTTGGGATCGAACTAACCTTCTTTCAGATCGAGAGTTTGGCGCACTATGCGCGGCTCCGAAAATGCTAGCGCCATGCAAATTGGTGAGTATGTCCCGACAGTTGGTTCTCTTTCAGACTTCTTTGTAACACAGATATCATGTTGGGTATGTAACGAATGGTCGACATAACGATTGGCCGACACACGATTGGTTGGCATAACGATTGGTCGACAGTAACGATTGGTCGACAGCACGTTTGATCGACATAACGATTGGTCGACAGTAACGACTGGTCGATATAACGATTAGTCGACATTGGTCGACATAAAATGGTCAACGGAACTTGAAAAAAAAAATTGAATAAGTGCAAACAGTTTGGCGGTAAATTGCACCACCGGAAAATTGCCACACATCTTTCAGCAACCCGGAAAATTGCCACACACAGAAAAATTGCCTACCGGAAAATTGCCACATGGTTTTCATTAAAGGGACGAGCACAAATCGCCGTTCGTCCGAGAAACGCTTTGAATGTGTGGCAATTTTCTGAGTTTCCGAATTATGTGTGGCAGTTTCTCCAAGGTGCCTATACTTAAAGTGCCCCGGGGCTCTTTCGGAAATAACATCGTTCAGAAGACCCTCTACTACATATATAGATTTCACTTAGAGTACAAAAGATGACACGGGGGCCTATTTGGAAATAATGTTATAATACTGTACGTTCTGAGGTCTACATTCTAAAAGATATTATTTCCAAAAAGGAACGTTATATTTTGGGAAGTCAGTACGTTTTGAGAGGTATCGCTGCGAATGTAAACCATAATCCTCTGAACTAATGGTTATCTCGACCAATCGTGCTGTCGACCATTCGTTACTGTCGACTGATCGTTATGTCGACCAATCGTTATTCGACCAATCGTGCGACACCGATCATGTTAAGCTGCATCATTTCTTTTTCCCAACGTTAAGTTTTAGGATTCAAAATCTCTCTGAAATAATTTATATTCATAATAAGCATACGCATTTTTTTTCTCCTTTGGCCCGCGGGTCCTATTCCGCTATGGCACGCGATCCGCGATTGAGAAAGATTGAAGATCCCCTACTCTAGGGAAACAAAGCTGCTCTACTGAACTGAGCTATTTCAGTAGTTAAGGGAATGTAACGTAGATAGACCTGCCACTTTTCTTAGTAATTCTTCCCATAGATGAAGTTTAGACCTGACTAATACTTTTGTTACAAATGTCAACGCGTTTCCTTCTAGTTAGTATGAATAGCCCAAGAAATTCTTCCGTTTTGTCATTGCAGGTACAGATATACACCGATCAGTCATTACATTGTGGCCACCCCCCAGCCTAGAGAAATGAGCGCACCTGGAGACCGAACGGTGGCGCAGTTGAAGTTCACAAAGCAGTATATATACAATCCGAGGACCGGCTTTCGGTTAGTAGACCTTCACGGCTGCGGTTTATTTTCAAGCAAATCGACACGTCCAGTAGGATAATGCATCCCATCGAGCATCTCTGGGATGAGGTGGAAGGGGCCGTTTTCTGCATGCCATTGTCCAATTTGCAGCAACTGCGCAACTCATTCATTTCCGCATGGTATAACATTCCTGCACGACGGTTCCAGCGTCTGATGCATTCCATGCCCAACGAATTCGAGCTGTTTCGCAGGTCATGGGCGGAGCATTACGCTGCTAGTTATAGGAGTAGCTGATAAACTGGAATCTCAGTGTGTTCTTTCGAACATAATTTTGAATCGCCCTGTGTATTATATCACATATTACTAATTTTTAAACTCGGTCAGTGCTTATTATTTTTGCAGTGGGGCACATCGTCATGCTTAATACAAATAAGCAAAGTTGCTGCTCTCCGAAAACGGTAGTTAAGTTTTGAAACGCACTGAGTAGAACAAAAATATCTGTGACATACCGGAGGAAAATTGATAAATCTGTATCGTCGTCAGAGATTGTTGCGGTTTCTATTTTCCGTGTTCCGAAACAGTTCTTCACTTTCCTTCTTTCCTGTAGCGAAAACAAAACGTAGTTCAGCAATTACCCCTGACCAGCGTTAATATCTCTTCCTGTTTGCTTTGGACATTTCCTTTTTTCTGCTCAAAATGGCGCCGTCTCGGTACTTCTTCGGACGGCCAATTGATCTATTCACAGCGAGCTCACACACAGACTCGCGCGCGCCGAGGGAAGTTTGCCGCCATCATCCATCAGGCGGTTGCCGATCATCAGTCTCGGAGTGTCTGAAGTCAATCTCTGCACCATGCAGACAAATCATACGGCCAGCGATCATCGCTCACCGGAGTGGGACAGACCGCGAGGACGCATAGGCCAGACCCACCCTTCTCCGCATGAGAAGCCCGCAGCTCACAGGACTACATTTAGATCACTCTTTCTCCCTAGTCAGGGAGAAATAATGAAGGTGGAAAAGTTGATCTCCAAGAATTGAGATTCCCCTTGGCAATACCGCGGACTGGGCCTCTGGTTGCCATACAATATTTATGACGAAAAAGAGACAGGTGATGTTACCCAGTAAAATTCAGATCATATATTCCCCACTGTCGCCGAAACTATAATACTTCTAGACTCCAGGACGGGGAGGGGAGAGAACTCCAAAATGCATCATGGCACCACATTTTTTTTTTTTTTTTTTCGGGGAAGGGAGTTAACGACCACCGTGAGCAACTCGATGGATATATGCAGTCGCCCCTCAATAATTTAGGGCCACTAGTTCCAGCGAAGGAAGAGAGCCAGTGCCGTAAGACAAGCACAACATCCTTGCATCACCGGAATTCGAACCCTGATCAATCTCGGAGAAATGGTCTGAAACCAGCGCTTTGACCACTGCGCCACCGAAACGGTGCACCAGATTTTGCGACACAAACGCTCTAATGTAAATAAAGTGTTTTCTCAGAACTGATTCAGAATTAGAATATAGCCCAAGCTCAAAGAATTTTTCCGTAGAAATGCCGTGAATTACTGTTTTCCATGTACAGTAGCGAACAAAAGTATTTGGCGAAACACTTTTTCGACCATAATTTTTTTCTGCTATACCAAATCGGGTCATTTTGGGATATGATATGTGTTATTCAGTTGTAAACATGATTCATATGCAGATGGATCGGAAACCTTAACACAGATCAGGTACCGAGCTTAATCGCAAAGATCATACAAATTGACCAACAAAGTAGGTGTGTATCACATTCATTTAATGCAACGATAACAGAAAACAAGTACGAGAAAACGACAAAACAATAACTTATACTTAGTGGGATAACCACGAGACTTAATAACATGCTGCACAACGGGCCGGCATCGAGTCTACTAGCTTCTCGACGGTGACCTGCGGAATTCGCGCCCATTCTGCAGACAGCTGGTCGAACTTCTGGGCCTTATTTCGGCAGGTTTTCTTCGCACATCGTCTCTCCAGCTCCTCCCACATGTGCTCGATGGGGTTGAGGTCTGGAGATTGGCTTGGCCAGTCTAGAAGTGTGACCTGTTGCTGCTGGAAGGCTGCCTTCGCTACTCTGGAGGTGTGCTTCGAGTCGTTGTCTTGCTGAATGATCCATCCGGGTGGCAAGTTCTGGTTTGCCCATGGGAAGACATCGTTGATGAGCATGTTCGTGTAGCTCTGGCCGGTCATTATTCCATCAATCTTGATGATGGGGCCCATTCCATTGCGAGAGAAGGCGCCGTAAACCGTGAGCGATCCTCCCCCGTGCTTGACAGTGGGCTGAATGAACTGGGGGTTGAATCTCTGGCCACACGGACGTTGTACGTATCTGATGCCATCACTTCCGAACAAGTTGAAATTGCTCTCGTCGGTGAAAAGCGCCTTACTCCAGTCCGCCGCGGTCCAGTGTCAATGACTGCGCGCGAACGCGATTCTGTCTCGTCGATTCTTGACTCCGATGAGTAGTTTCTTGGAGGGGCGTCTTCCATTCAATCCACCAGCAATGAGACGACGGGAGATGGTCATTTGACTGACGTTCAGGTCGTCGCTGTCGCGGAATTCGGTGACGATGTCCACAGCAGTCAAGGTGGGATCAGCACGAGATCGACGGAGGATGCGTATATCCTGACGCAACGTTGTGGAACGAGGCCTACCACATCGCGGACTGTTCTCGACGGTCCAAGTCATCTTATAACGTTGCAGGATAGCTCAAATGGACTGGTGTCGGATTTTAAGGGCCCTCGTAATGTCGGTGACGCGCATTCCGGATTCCATCATGTTCACGGCCGCCTGACTAGCTCCAACAGGGATCTCCGCCTTTTTACCCATTTCTGAAAACCCAAGATTGACTTATTATCACACTACACATCACAAAACCCACGAAAATCGCAAGAAAAACATTAATACATGCAGCAAACAAATGGGTAATAATTAGCGACTCTTGAATATGGCCCATTTCGAACGACAAATTCGCTCTGAGCGAAATACAAACTACACGGCATTGTAACCCACGAATCAACACATATCATATCCCAAAATGACCCGATTGGGTCCAGCAGAAAAAAAATTATGGTCGAAAAAGTGTTCCGCCAAATACTTTTGTTCACTACTGTAGCTATCTCTTGAGATAGCTTGGAAGTTCGATCACTCTGGACGATAATCGAACTCACATCGCCAGATTCCCGTCCGACTATGCTACTATTGCACCACCCAAGACAACATATCCCTAGTAATATAAGTAAGAGGTCAGATCAAAAATTTCCGATACTAGGCCGATATCCAAAAAATTACTTACGTTACTGAAGTCTGGCTATGATCTCCTTCAAAGTAGTCTCCTTGGCCAGCGATATACCGCTGCCAGCGTTTTTGCCACTGTTGAAACGATCCCTGGAAGACGTGTTCGCAAGTCGTGTCAAGCACCGCTGCGACTCGCGCTGGATCAAGTCCACGGTTTCAAAATGGCGACCCTTGAGCTTCAGCATCATTTTCGGGAACAGAAAGAAGTCGCAGGGGGCCGAATCCAGCGAGTAAGGCGGGTGAGGAAGAGTAGTTGCGCTGTTGCGGCTGCAAAACTGGCGTGTTGCTAACGCTCTGTGAGCTTCTGCATTGTCGTGATGGAGCAGGAAATCGTCCCTGCGCCACATTTCAGGTCGTTAGCGGCGAATGTCCTCCTTAAGACGCCGCAGAACATCGCAGTAAAAAAGGGCGGTGACGTTCTGGCCCTGTGGGATGAATTCACGGTGCACAACCCCACGAATGTCGAAGAACACGATGAGCATGCTTTTGGTTGCGCTCCGGACCTGTCGGACCTCTGAAAGATCTCTGAAATCGGATGTATCCTTGAAACAAAATTCCTAATTAACGCCGCCTTGTTTAACCGTTTTACGCACACACACACACACATACATACACACATACACACGCACACAAGGAAAAAAAATTTTTAACTGCTTTCGCAGTTTACGGATGCAAAAAGATTTTTTAAGATCAGATTTTTAAAAGAGGATTTCACCACTAATCCTGTTCCATTAAAAAATGTATTATTCTTTCACGATATTAAACACACGATGATTAGCCTACTACGTTGTTTTGGTTATATCGTGCTGAACTATGTCCACTGTGGTCCCACAAAATAGTTTAATCTTACTAAACAGTATTATTATCGTCCCTTCCAACTGTTAGCTGTATGACAATGAGCCGCCAACAGTATTAATTTGGGGGCAGTGTAAAAGCCCCTGGGGTCAGATATATAAAATGATGTCTGACCTCTGCCTTGAAAAATCCTCCACCTAGAGAGCGAAAGCTTGGTGACTTACACTATAGGATTAAAAGTATCCGAACACCCCTTTTGAGTAGTGGATGTGCCCATATATTTCACATCCATGGCCCAGATAAAAACCGGTCAACGGGATGAAAATGAGATGAAAACGGGTCAACGGGTCGGGTAAAGGTGTTCCTTACCCGATTTCGACCCGGTTATATTTCCGCTTTATTTTTGAAAAGAAAAGAAAAATATTTCAAAGAACCCTTCAGAAGTCTTTGAAACAATACTTCAGAGCTGCAGAGTATGATCCAGGAACTTGCTGAGAAGGGTAAAGAAATGGGATTAAAAATGAACTTTAAGAAGACAAAACTGAAATACAATGCTTTTACAAGGAATGAAGATTTATCAATTGATGGAGTAAACCTGGAGATAACAAATTCCTGCATTTATCTTTGGTAGCAGATATCAAGCGAATGTCACATTGATGAAGAAATTAATCAACGTGTAAAACTTGGTTGGAGGGCTTTTGAAAGAAACAGTACAATTTTTGAGAGCAATATGCCATTATGTCTTAAAAGAAAAGTGTTTAATCAATGCATCCTCCCAGTTCTTACATATGGAGCTGAGACATGGACCTTAACTAAAGAAGACATACAAAGACTGTAGACAACTGAAAAAAGCATGGAGAGCTGCATGCCTTGTGCAACCAAGAAAGATAAAAAGAGGAACTCGTGGATAAGGAAAATAACAAAAGTGGAAGACTTCACGATCCGAGTAAAATCCCTGAAATGGCAATGGGCTGGACATGTTGCCAGAAGAACGGACCACAGATGAACAACCGAAATTTTAGACTGGATTCCAAGGGACAGGAAAAGACCCAGAAGAAGACCACGTGGGACATAGGTGGAGGAGACGGGCCCAAGACAGTCCGTTGTTGAAGAAACTTGGGGAGACCTTCATCCAACAGTGGACTGATAATGATAAACAATGATGATGATGATATATTCGAATTTAAAGTTCAAAGCAGATTTCTCCGGGCCAAGTCCAATTATGTGACGGTCGGGTCCGGGCCCAAAACATTTGACCCGTTTCCAAATCTGACTAGTAACTAGGCATTCTGCTTTCTCCCTGTCTACCAACTTTCCCAGTCTCTAGGTTCTGTGACCCTGTAAAATACGCAAAAAGATATTTGACCCTTTTCCAACTCTGAACAGAGCTCTTTCGTATCGTGAGCCTCTAGGTTCCACGTAGCTCTGCTGGTGGAACCTAGAGGCTCACGATAGGAAAGAGCTATGAGCTTTGCTGTGCGGTGCATTCTACTGTTCACGTTTCTCAAAAGTCTCTACAGCTGAAGGAAAGTCGAAACCTCTGTAGATGTAAAACCCTACTCATTTATCGTTGAGTCTGTGGTTGTAGCCATAGTCTCTCCCGATCATGACCAGATTGATCGATGCAATGGGCAAACATCATAGACAAGCGTGAACAGTAGAATGGGCAGTACGGCAGAGCTCATTGACTTTCAACGTGGCATGGTGGAAGAATGCTTTCTTAGAAACAAGTCAATTCTGGATTCTTCAGCTCTGCTGCAACTGCCCCGATCAACTGTAAGTGATGTTATTGTGACGTGAAAACGCCCAGGAGCAACCCTTGTGCAATCGCGACCTGGTAGGCCACATAAAAACAGAGTGGGACCGCCGAGTGCTGAAGTGGATGGTTTGACGAAATCGTCAGTCCTTGGTTGCAACATTCACCACCATGGGCGCCCATGGGTTAGTTTTCAGGAAGAGGTAAACAGAAATTATAACTACGAATAACATATACAAAAACCATGTGCAAATTTCCACTGTGCCTTCTTGTAATTCGACCGTTTTTACCGAATTCACCACAAACAAAATTTAACTGAAAATCAGAAGACCTACAACCTGCATAAAACAATGGTGGATAAATGAAACTGAACGGCGTGTTAGGACAATAATGAACTTTCTTTGTTGTTCTTTCGATCATTTTAGCCACTTATGTTACATACCTCACGAAATCCCAAAGATCAATAACCAAAAATGAAAAAGCACCTTCAAGACAAATTTCTGGGGGAAATTATGGGAAATCTTTGTCTGGAATGGCTGCTGCAGAGGATAATATACAGGGTGTCTATAAATGAAGTATACAACTTCAGTATGCTATTAAAAACAAAATACGACAAAAAAAATGCTTACTTTAAACGTCAAAAGACGTGTCAAGTGTTAAAGTTTTTAGATCAGATGATAGATGGTGCCAGGTGTCTCATGTAGTGAAAAATCTCGTCAAACACGGAATAAAATAGACATGGCTTCCCCAGTGGAAAAAGTAGCGTGTGTGTTTTGGTTTGCGTAGTCAAAATCTCAATCGGAGTCAAACATGTTTCTGTCAGAGTGAATGAACATAACTGCCGAATCTGGGGCACGGAAAATCCCCATGTGGTCGTAGCACACGAGAGAGACAGCCCAAAGGTTAATGACTTGGCTGGCCTGATAAGAGACAGAGTGATAGGGCCCTTTTTTTTAGCTGAACCAACCGTTACTGGCATAATATGCCTGGGACATGTTAGAACAATTCGCAATTCCACAACTCCGGGATATTCAAGACATTTACCAGCAAGATGGAGCGCCTCCGCACTGGCCTTTGGATGTACGCAGATCTTTAGACTACCTTTTTCCAGGGCATTCATTGGACGTGAGTAGAGGAAAATGGAGACTTATGGCACAGGGACAGCCCTCCATAGACTTAACATTAGCTGCCCACGAGGCTGCCCACGAGGCTATCCACGAGGCTGCCCACGAGGCTGCCCCTGGCTGCCCACGAGACTGTCCCAGCTGCCCCCGAGTCAGAATTTTGTCACGTGGTCGTCCCCATGATGTACTGCCCCCTAGCGGTGCTTCTTGGAACTTTCAATGGAACTTTGTTTTTGAGGGATGGCAACGACCGAGAGGGAATGGGGGTGGATATTGGGGGATGTCAACTCGATGTGCTGCCCCCGAGTCAGAATTTTTGTCACGCGATAGTCCCCATGATGTGCTGCCCCCTAGCGGTGCTTCTTGGAACTTTCAATGGATCTTTTGAGGGATGGCAACGATCGAGTGGGAAAGGGGGTGGATATAGGGGGTGTCAACTCGATGTGCTGCTCCCCAGCGGTGCTTCTTGGAACTTTCGATGGATCTTTGATTTTGAAGGATGGCAACAACCGAGTGGGTCCGTTGGGATTTTTTGTATTTATTCCAGTGGTTTTCAAGCGAGATTTTTCCTCCTCTTCGATGTTATTTTTCCCCGGAGGAAATTTTTACGTAACGATGCTGGGGAATTTTCTTTCCAATGGAGCAAAAATGCTCTAATGGTCTTAGCAAGGTCCTAACTCACAATGATTTGGTTTCAAAAAATTGGTCAGGTGGTCTCATGTACTACGTATTCACTCTATTTTTTTTTTTAATTACTTTTACATTATTTCTTCATGGTTTTTTTTTTTTTTTTATATATTTGTTGTATGTTTTGAGGGAGTTTTTTCGTGTAGATGTAATGAATTTTCTTGGGAACTTTTCTTTTTCATACATTTCATTTTATTTCAGACCATGAGACGGGAAAATGCTTCTTTAGAAACGATTTCGTTCCTGTTCGCAGTAACTATTGGACTTTGACAAAATTTTTGGGAAATCAAGCGGAAATGTAGACATGTTAATTCTGAGTCTTTCGCCCTTCCAATATTTTTTTTTCTAGTCGTAATGTTTTCATGTACTATGTATTCCCACTCTTTTCTTTTTTATAACTTTTACGTTATTTCTTCATGAATTTTTTATATATTTTGTATGTTTTGAGGGAGTTTTTTCGTGTAGATGTAATGAATTTTCTTAGGAACTTTTCTTTTTCATACATTTAATTTTATTTCAGACCATGAGACGAGGAAATGCTTCTTCAGAAACTATTTCGTTCCTGTTCGCAGTAACTATTGGACTTTGACAAAATTTTTGGGAAATCAAGCGGAAATGTAGACATGTTAATTCTGAGTCTTTCGCCCTTCCAATATTTTTTTTTTTCTAGTCGTAATGTTTTCATGTACTATGTTTTCCTGCTCTTTTCTTTTTTATAACTTTTACGTTATTTCATCATTAATTTTTTATATTTTTTGTATGTTTTGAGGGAGTTTTTTCGTGTAGATGTAATGAATTTTCTGGGGAACTTTTCTTTTTCCTTTATTCAATTTTATTACAGATCATGAGACGAGGAAATGCTTCTTTAGAAACGATTTCGTTCCTGTTCGCAGTAATTATTGGACTTTGTCATTTTTTTTTTTTTTTTTTGTTAAATGACTTCATGCTAATTCTGAGTCTTTCGCCTTTGCAATATTATTTTCTCGTAATTTTTTCGTGTGTTCAAGAACTCTACAGGTCTTTCACAGTTAAAATTCTGATGAAACAATATTTTCTTACTTTATTTCGCATATCATTATAGCTTCCCAATTTCGCTATTTTACTTCATCTTTTTTTTTTTTTTTTTTGAAATTTCGTAAAACTTTTCAGTATGTCAGTAATTGTTTTCTTACTTGGTCAAACTTGTGACTCCATTTATTAGGACTGTTTTCTTTTTTTTCCATTTCATTTCAACAAAACGATTATTTTAGATGTAGCAAGTCATCAGATTTTTGTTTCCTTATATAGCATATTTTCAAACTTGCTTAAAAATATTCCTCAAAGCTTTGCATGTAAGCAAATATGCATTTTTTTATTCTTTCCTAGTTTGCTATACTTTTCGTGGACTGTAACAAGAAAGCATTCATTGTCAAGACATACAATCTAAAACCTTTTTTCTTACGATAAAATTTGTATTCTTTGGGCTGTATATTTTTTCTGTCTCGTCCGAAAAATCATTCATTCTAGAGACAAAGCTAGTGATTCCGTTCATCCCATAAACATTATTTTTTTTAACGTTTTACTAACTCATCAGAAAAGCAGTTATTCCCTACCCCCATAGCGAAAATAAAGAAATTCTTACTTCTTCTCCATACATATCGACTCAATCTACACTGCTGGACAATTGCTAAGGACGGATCATAAACGGCTATATAGCGCATAAAAAAGTAAGTGTGATTGGATGCCAAGTGAAATAAAATAATGTCAGAATGCCAGGACATTACAAGAAAGACAATTTATTGTGCTCTGAAATCCAGAAGGCTTTGGAACGTGTTCAAGGGACAAACAGGCCATTTTGTGCAGAATACGTAAACGTGAAATAAATGCAACTACCGTCCGCAGGCGTTCCGGCGTAAGATGTCAATACGGGATATGGCCACCATGGAGGGCGATGCATGATTCCACACGTCGTGTCATCCTTTGCACAACATTATCAAGCAGCTGTTGGGGTAATTTATCCCATTCCTCTGTCAGTTCACGGATGAGGGTGTCCTTGTTTATTGGAGGGCATTGGCGACCAGCAAGACTCCTCCCCAGATCTGAATCCCATTGAAACACATTTTCAATGGGATTCAGATCTGGAGAACGTGCAGGCCATACAAGGCGTTGAATATCCTCGCTCTCAAGACACTCCTGGACAGCGACTGTTCGATGCCATTTTGCGTTGTCGTCCATGAAACTGAATCTATCCCCGACAGCACCACGGAACATGCGAACATGAGGTAGCAGAACATCATTAATGTATCGTTGGCCAGTCATAGTCCCAGTTGGAAGCACATAGAGGGACGTACGGCCATTGATCATGATGCCAGCCCATACCATGAAACTACATGTCGGATATCGGTCCCTTTCTGGTATGTTTGCTGGACAATATGCAGTACCACTATCACGCCAGATCTGTTGTCGTCGACAATCAGACGATAGACTGTATCTACTCTCCTGTCAGAAGAGGACAGCAGACAAGCCGTTATCAGTCCAATTGCGATGTTGATGGCACCATTGCAAACGGGCGGTACGGTGACGTCTTGACAATGGGATGCACACAACAGGACTGCGGGCGTATAGTCCTCCTTCATGCAAACGTCTGGCGACAGTTTTTCGGGAGATCCGCTTGCCAGTAGCAGCCATAAACTGATTTTCTACCTCACTAGCTGTGCTGCGCCGGTGCCTTTTTTTGGATTGCAATATGTACCGATCTTCTGCAGGTGTCATACTGCGAACACGACCTCCCCCGTGACGTTTGCTACACTCTCCATTTGTTTGAAATGATTTCCAAAGCCTTGAAACAACACTGTGGCTGACGTTGAACTCCCTGGCAACATCTGTTTTTTTCGCCCTTTTTCAATCTTGCCAATAATACGGCCACGCGTAAAATCATCTAGGTGATGTCGGGAAGACATACTGAAAATTGCAAGTTCGTCAATTGATTCTTTTCCTTTCAACTTTGCGTTTGAACAACAACGGTCAATACGCGTCAAATCCTATATATATCTTATCAACGCTATGACGTCACGAACTAGTTCGGCAATCCAAAATTTGCATACGCACAACACGTCTTACTGTATCCCGCACTTATGCTAATTTCCACATTTTCCTGCCTTCCATTTTATGGTTGCTCTCGTTGCTATTGTCATCCGTCCTTAGCAATTGTCCGGCAGTGTATTTCTTTTCGAAATGCTGGTCATGACATTTCAACTAAAATTTCCTACTTTCACCAAAAACCATATTCTTAAACGAGCTATTTTTTTTTTTTTTTTTTTACTTTATTTCGTGTATAACTAAATTTTTATTGTTTCCTCACTTCATCAAAATTAATAAGAACTTCCCCAAGCTCATTCCTTTCCCTCATTTAGTTCGCTTTAAATTGAGATGTTTCAAAACTTCGCGTATATTTCTTCCACTAAATGTCCAGTTCTCCCGTATCGATCCCATCATTTTTAACTTCTGTGCCTGCCGCATTTTTTCTTTAGACGTTTAGTTTCATTGACCTTTTCTTTCGTTTCAATTAGGTTTTCATTATCGTATTTTTTATTCATTGTCTCAGCAGAAAAAGCTTTCATTCTGGAGACATTGCGACTAAGTCCATACTTCCTCTAAACATTTTTATTTCACGTTTTACTAATTCGTAAGAAAAGCAGATGTTTCCAAACTCTCATAGTGAAAATATCGTATTCCCCTTATTTTACTTATTATGTTTTTCCTTCTATTCAGTGTTGTATGATTCTTAAAACTTCGGTTTATTTTTATGAAACTTCTTTTTTTTTCTTAGTTTTTTTTTTTTCTGATTCAACCTATCAATCTTTTCCTATCGATTTAATTGCTCTTATTTTTCCATTCGACTTTACTTTTGAACAGAAATGTGTCTAAAATCTTCAGATGTATTTTAGTCTCTAAGGCCGATTCTTCACTATTTCAAATAAAGTCATTGTAGGATTTTAGTGTAAATGCCCCTAAATCTTTAGAACTTCCTTTTCATAGTTAGATACTAATTCCTCTAGGTTTAAATTAAAACATGAAAGAAGAGTGATTTTAAGCTCTATCCAGTAAAAGAAGAGTGTTTTTACGCTCTCTCCAGTGAACGAAGAGTGTTTTTACGCTTTCCCCCAAGAAATTAACTCTGGAATCTCCCTTCTACCTGAAAATGACTATCTTGTGCGACTGTTTTCACACGTCTACTGCTTTGCTGGAAAACCTCATGACATGAAATCCCTTTGCTTGGTAGATTAAACTAAATTCTGGTTTTGAACTTTGAACGCAAACTCAAGCTTGCAAAAGCATAGTTTTCTGAGCGAACTTAAACTGTCTAAGATGACAAAAATTTAAAACTGGTGACTCAATGGGACAGAGCGTTTGAACTTTGCCGTTCATTCAAGATTTAAGAGATCAGTCGTGAACCACTACAAGGGAAAAAAGCAGACCCTGATTTAGTCCACTGTTTCCAAGGAAGGTAGGAAGCTAGTGTTGTAATTCAAAAGCTCATAACTCAAGCCTCCCCAGGATTTAATTTCGGACGGGCGATTAGTCAGATGTCAATGCTTAGACATTGAAAAATTACTTCAGACAAATATTTTCTTACTTAAAAGTGCTTCAAGTCAGAATTTGTATTACTTAAGATTTCCCTTATTCAATATTTTTTCTATCTTAAAAACTTCTAAAGGGTTGATTTTGAAAAAAAAAAAAAAAACGAGTTCTCCCAAAAACGTAAAATTTCCACAGAATTGTATGAGGAACCAAATAAATTGACGAAGTTTGAATGTTAAGTCTTTCAACCAATTTCTTTCTCTTCATGTTTCATTCCATAAACTTTCTTCAAATTCCTATATACCCAAGAATTTTGTTAAATGTCCAAGTTCGACTCCACCAGAAATTTTCTGAAAATGATAGTTTCTCTTTTTAAAAAAAATTCCAAAATAAGAATCCCTTCAATGAAACAAGAAATTCCTATTCAAAGCATTCCATCACTCTTTCAACTTCAAATACTCTCTTTGTAAATCTAAGGAGCTGTTTTTGTTTAGGTTTTTTTTTTTTAATATTCATATATTTTTCCCTCTAATTTTAGAAGATATTTTCCCAAAATGTATGTACATATACGATAGTAAAACATCATAGAACTGCTTGATGTTCAATTCACTTCACGCCGTCTCAAGGATATTCTTTCATTTTCTCATTACACATAGACATGTTATTTTTCTTCCCATTCACTTTAAAGACTTGAGATCAACTTAATCGAGTGCTTTGAGAAAAACTTTCATAGAAAAGCATAAAGGTACTGAAAATGTCAGTTTTCTTAAAGAAATCATAAGAATAAGAATTTTTTTTACTGAAACAAGTTTCCCATGTTCAAAACATTAAGTGGCTCTTTTCGCATCAAATTCAGTATTTCATCATGTAAACTTTATTCTTTTTCTACTTCATATCGTCGTTCGTTTCTTGTTTTTCCCTATGTAACTTAAAACTTCTTTTCTTAATCTATTTTTCATAAAGTATCATTCTTTTGAGTTGATTCTCTCTCTCTCTCTCTCTCTCTCTCTCTCTCTCTCTCTCTCTCTCTCTCTCTCTCTCTCTCTCTCTCTCTCTCTCTCTCTCTCTCTCTCTCTCTCTCTCTCTCTTAAATGCATTACTAAGTTCATATTGAGAAGGGTTTAAATTTTGATTGAAAGATCGTTTTAGGAAAAGCTGAAAACTGATAAGGTTCGTTTCACAAAAGTTGAAAACAGATAATGTTCGTTTCGGAAAAGTACATTCCCTTATAGGGCTAAAAATGGAACACTTCATATTTTCTTAGGGGCGGTTTTGATGAAATACGTTTCAGTAAAAACAGTGAAATTCCCATTGAATAACATGGGGAACTATGAAATTTAAGAAGCACGTTTTCGTTCAAGAAAAATATTTTAAAAGGTCTATTTTCGATTCAGTTGAAAACGATTCAGGTAGAAAACAGAATGCAGTGAAAACAGTCACAGCAAGTTCCTGAAAGTTGGAAATAGATGAGGGTGAAATTTGGAAAAATGTCTAAGGAAAGAATTTGTTATAAAACACAGACTGTTTAGTTTTTCCAGGCTAGCGGGGTCTTCAGTGAGAGCGCTTCTTCTTTTTCAACCCAAAAAATGAAGCGAGTCAGTTTGAAACATTTCAAACTCCCCGAAAATTAGCCGTGTACTCTGGTTTCGACTCAATACTGTAAAGCATTGCTCTCAGACCAGTCGGAATTCCGCCTCAATTGGTTGCCTAATGGAAAACCTTAGACCCCTTTTGAATAACAATTCCCAAATATCCTTAAGAAAAGTCTAGCAAAAAAAGCACTAGTCGCCCATTAAATCAATGGCATTCATTCTGTTACTGTTTTAAACATTTCAAAAAAAAGTTTACATTCTCCCTTTTACTTTAAAAATCTTGAAAGCTTAAATTTTGACCCATTTCAAAAAAAAAAAAAATCACTTAAAATTTAATTTAAAAAAATAATAATTACTCTCTAAATTTATGTCTTAAAACTAAAAAAAATATTTACGCTTAATATTTCAATAAATAATAAATATTCACAAACCCACCTTCTACCTTGCCAATTTAAAAAAAATTATGAATTTATATAATCGAAATCATTACTTCTCCAAGTAGTTCTTTTCCCCTGATTGTAGAGAGGAACTCTTCTGAAATCTTCACTTTTCCACATATGTTCATAAAAGCTTGAGCTACTTCCTTAGGATTCAACAAGGCAACAGCGTTCACGAAACTTGAAATCGCTTTCCTGTTCCAATCAGTGGTTAGGCATGGAGGATGCATCTGAATAGGTGGAAGTACTTCAGAAATGCATTCGCGCCGTCTACATATGTGTCTAAGTTCACACTCCTCAATCGATGTATTTTGAAACTTTCGGGATTCTCCGAGCACGATTTTCTGGAATTCTGAACCCATTAACAATTCCAGGATGCTATCCCACACGCCATCCAAAATAATTTGAAGTTTCTTACACTGCTTTTTGGTTAATGCAACTCCTGTTGTTAAGTGAAAAATCCTGAAACAGAATTTGAAAGACTTGAAGACTTCTTACTTTATTTAAACTTAGAACAGAATCTAACATTCACTAAGCGTTTCCTTTGCATACTGTGACTAATGCATTACCCTTATCACAACACGTGTTGGTGTGTCACCATGCGTCAACGCTTCACGGTGACTGTTTCCTTATCTGTTCATCTCTCAACGAACATGCTATCGACTCTAATCAGACAAAGCTTATTTTCAGGTAAATTCTTAGAGAAAAATGAAAGGACTTCATTATAATTAATTTTCATATCCAGAGAGAATAAAACTAAAATGTATTCGGCAAGAAATTCTTCATGGTTGAATTTCTCACAAAAGGAATACGGAAAGCGGAATAATGTAATCAGACGCCCTGAAAGATTTCATCTCAGAATTAAAACCGCTTTTGGAAAAAAAAAAATACCCAGTAAACTATAGAATACTTTGTTCTTCACATAAAGAAAACACAGTGTACGATTTCAATATTCCCTTTTTTCTTAAAATTTCTCACACGTAATAACTAAGATCAACTGAGTCCAGAAATGCTTCGTCTACTTTAGTATTTCGATTCCGAGGAAGTTCTTCCCGATACTGTTAAGATATTTTCTCAAAATCCAGTTGTAAAATAATTTTGGTCATGTTTATTTGATTGTCGTTGTCGGAGATTTCCAAACCGTTCATATCCTCCATGTCATACACTGTGTCCCCGAGAGTTTCTTCAAGCAGAAAAGAGCCTTCATTCCACAGAAATTCTTCTTTTGGTGTTTGTAATGTTTCCAAAGTCAAATTATTTTTTTCCAATGCTTTCTTAATTAAAGCTGAAAACGAAATGGATCGAAGAAACGTCTGTTGTATGACTCTTAACATAGTAGATTTCTTATCACCCACTTTAGTCCAATGTTCGCCGCACAGAGAAATTTCAGATTTCAAAATTTCACCATCCTGACCCACTTTTTTCTGAGTGAAATCCAATACAGGGTGAAAATTTCGACTTATGCATTCCTTTGAGTGGGGAATCGCTCTCATGAAAGGGGGCAACGGTTAAAATCGACATTGATTAAAATTGGAGAGAGGAAAAATATGAGAATTGAATAAATAATGCATAGACAGGATTCCCGAAAACATAAAAAATATAAGTTTTATATATAAAAAAAAAATTCCATGAAAAATATTGGAGGACGAATGATATCACACATCGTCATCCATTCCACCCAAAATTAAACAAATACGTGTACTGACAACAGAGATTTAATGGACTTCGTTAAATTTTGGGAGAAGTGGAAGACCGATGTGTGATATCATTCGTCCTCCAATATTTTTCATGGAATTTTTTTTTTTTTTATATATAAAACTTATATTTTTTATGTTTTCGGGAATCCTGTCTATGCATTATTTATTCAATTCTCATATTTTTCCTCTCTCCAATTTTAATCAATGTCGATTTTAACCGTTGCCCCCTTTCATGAGAGCGATTCCCCACTCAAAGGAATGCATAAGTCGAAATTTTCACCCTGTATTGGATTTCACTCAGAAAAAAGTGGGTCAGGATGGTGAAATTTTGAAATCTGAAATTTCTCTGTGCGGCGAACATTGGACTAAAGTGGGTGATAAGAAATCTACTATGTTAAGAGTCATACAACAGACGTTTCTTCGATCCATTTCGTTTTCAGCTTTAATTAAGAAAGCATTGGAAAAAAATAATTTGACTTTGGAAACATTACAAACACCAAAAGAAGAATTTCTGTGGAATGAAGGCTCTTTTCTGCTTGAAGAAACTCGGGGACACAGTGTATGACATGGAGGATATGAACGGTTTGGAAATCTCCGACAACGACAATCAAATAAACATGACCAAAATTATTTTACAACTGGATTTTGAGAAAATATCTTAACAGTATCGGGAAGAACTTCCTCGGAATCGAAATACTAAAGTAGACGAAGCATTTCTGGACTCAGTTGATCTTAGTTATTACGTGTGAGAAATTTTAAGAAAAAAGGGAATATTGAAATCGTACACTGTGTTTTCTTTATGTGAAGAACAAAGTATTCTATAGTTTACTGGGTAATTTTTTTTTCAAAAGCGGTTTTAATTCTGAGATGAAATCTTTCAGGGTGTCTGATTAAATTATTCCGCTTTCCGTATTCCTTTTGTGAGAAATTCAACCATGAAGAATTTCTTGCCGAATACATTTTAGTTTTATTCTCTCTGGATATGAAAATTAATTATAATGAAGTCCTTTCATTTTTCTCTAAGAATTTACCTGAAAATAAGCTTTGTCTGATTAGAGTCGATAGCATGTTCGTTGAGAGATGAACAGATAAGGAAACAGTCACCGTGAAGCGTTGACGCATGGTGACACACCAACACGTGTTGTGATAAGGGTAATGCATTAGTCACAGTATGCAAAGGAAACGCTTAGTGAATGTTAGTTCTGTTCTAAGTTTAAATAAAGTAAGAAGTCTTCAAGTCTTTCAAATTCTGTTTCAGGATTTTTCACTTAACAACAGGAGTTGCATTAACCAAAAAGCAGTGTAAGAAACTTCAAATTATTTTGGATGGCGTGTGGGATAGCATCCTGGAATTGTTAATGGGTTCAGAATTCCAGAAAATCGTGCTCGGAGAATCCCGAAAGTTTCAAAATACATCGATTGAGGAGTGTGAACTTAGACACATATGTAGACGGCGCGAATGCATTTCTGAAGTACTTCCACCTATTCAGATGCATCCTCCATGCCTAACCACTGATTGGAACAGGAAAGCGATTTCAAGTTTCGTGAACGCTGTTGCCTTGTTGAATCCTAAGGAAGTAGCTCAAGCTTTTATGAACATATGTGGAAAAGTGAAGATTTCAGAAGAGTTCCTCTCTACAATCAGGGGAAAAGAACTACTTGGAGAAGTAATGATTTCGATTATATAAATTCATAATTTTTTTTAAATTGGCAAGGTAGAAGGTGGGTTTGTGAATATTTATTATTTATTGAAATATTAAGCGTAAATATTTTTTTTAGTTTTAAGACATAAATTTAGAGAGTAATTATTATTTTTTTAAATTAAATTTTAAGTGATTTTTTTTTGAAATGGGTCAAAATTTAAGCTTTCAAGATTTTTAAAGTAAAAGGGAGAATGTAAACTTCTTTTTGAAATGTTTAAAACAGTAACAGAATGAATGCCATTGATTTAATGGGCGACTAGTGCTTTTTTTGCTAGACTTTTCTTAAGGATATTTGGGAATTGTTATTCAAAAGGGGTCTAAGGTTTTCCATTAGGCAACCAATTGAGGCGGAATTCCGACTGGTCTGAGAGCAATGCTTTACAGTATTGAGTCGAAACCAGAGTACACGGCTAATTTTCGGGGAGTTTGAAATGTTTCAAACTGACTCGCTTCATTTTTTGGGTTGAAAAAGAAGAAGCGCTCTCACTGAAGACCCCGCTAGCCTGGAAAAACTAAACAGTCTGTGTTTTATAACAAATTCTTTCCTTAGACATTTTTCCAAATTTCACCCTCATCTATTTCCAACTTTCAGGAACTTGCTGTGACTGTTTTCACTGCATTCTGTTTTCTACCTGAATCGTTTTCAACTGAATCGAAAATAGACCTTTTAAAATATTTTTCTTGAACGAAAACGTGCTTCTTAAATTTCATAGTTCCCCATGTTATTCAATGGGAATTTCACTGTTTTTACTGAAACGTATTTCATCAAAACCGCCCCTAAGAAAATATGAAGTGTTCCATTTTTAGCCCTATAAGGGAATGTACTTTTCCGAAACGAACATTATCTGTTTTCAACTTTTGTGAAACGAACCTTATCAGTTTTCAGCTTTTCCTAAAACGATCTTTCAATCAAAATTTAAACCCTTCTCAATATGAACTTAGTAATGCATTTAAGAGAGAGAGAGAGAGAGAGAGAGAGAGAGAGAGAGAGAGAATCAACTCAAAAGAATGATACTTTATGAAAAATAGATTAAGAAAAGAAGTTTTAAGTTACATAGGGAAAAACAAGAAACGAACGACGATATGAAGTAGAAAAAGAATAAAGTTTACATGATGAAATACTGAATTTGATGCGAAAAGAGCCACTTAATGTTTTGAACATGGGAAACTTGTTTCAGTAAAAAAAATTCTTATTCTTATGATTTCTTTAAGAAAACTGACATTTTCAGTACCTTTATGCTTTTCTATGAAAGTTTTTCTCAAAGCACTCGATTAAGTTGATCTCAAGTCTTTAAAGTGAATGGGAAGAAAAATAACATGTCTATGTGTAATGAGAAAAATGAAAGAATATCCTTGAGACGGCGTGAAGTGAATTGAACATCAAGCAGTTCTATGATGTTTTACTATCGTATATGTACATACATTTTGGGAAAATATCTTCTAAAATTAGAGGGAAAAATATATGAATATTAAAAAAAAAAAAACCTAAACAAAAACAGCTCCTTAGATTTACAAAGAGAGTATTTGAAGTTGAAAGAGTGATGGAATGCTTTGAATAGGAATTTCTTGTTTCATTGAAGGGATTCTTATTTTGGAATTTTTTTTAAAAAGAGAAACTATCATTTTCAGAAAATTTCTGGTGGAGTCGAACTTGGACATTTAACAAAAATTCTTGGGTATATAGGAATTTGAAGAAAGTTTATGGAATGAAACATGAAGAGAAAGAAATTGGTTGAAAGACTTAACATTCAAACTTCGTCAATTTATTTGGTTCCTCATACAATTCTGTGGAAATTTTACGTTTTTGGGAGAACTCGTTTTTTTTTTTTTTTTCAAAATCAACCCTTTAGAAGTTTTTAAGATAGAAAAAATATTGACTAAGGGAAATCTTAAGTAATACAAATTCTGACTTGAAGCACTTTTAAGTAAGAAAATATTTGTCTGAAGTAATTTTTCAATGTCTAAGCATTGACATCTGACTAATCGCCCGTCCGAAATTAAATCCTGGGGAGGCTTGAGTTATGAGCTTTTGAATTACAACACTAGCTTCCTACCTTCCTTGGAAACAGTGGACTAAATCAGGGTCTGCTTTTTTCCCTTGTAGTGGTTCACGACTGATCTCTTAAATCTTGAATGAACGGCAAAGTTCAAACGCTCTGTCCCATTGAGTCACCAGTTTTAAATTTTTGTCATCTTAGACAGTTTAAGTTCGCTCAGAAAACTATGCTTTTGCAAGCTTGAGTTTGCGTTCAAAGTTCAAAACCAGAATTTAGTTTAATCTACCAAGCAAAGGGATTTCATGTCATGAGGTTTTCCAGCAAAGCAGTAGACGTGTGAAAACAGTCGCACAAGATAGTCATTTTCAGGTAGAAGGGAGATTCCAAAGTTAATTTCTTGGGGGAAAGCGTAAAAACACTCTTCGTTCACTGGAGAGAGCGTAAAAACACTCTTCTTTTACTGGATAGAGCTTAAAATCACTCTTCTTTCATGTTTTAATTTAAACCTAGAGGAATTAGTATCTAACTATGAAAAGGAAGTTCTAAAGATTTAGGGGCATTTACACTAAAATCCTACAATGACTTTATTTGAAATAGTGAAGAATCGGCCTTAGAGACTAAAATACATCTGAAGATTTTAGACACATTTCTGTTCAAAAGTAAAGTCGAATGGAAAAATAAGAGCAATTAAATCGATAGGAAAAGATTGATAGGTTGAATCAGAAAAAAAAACTAAGAAAAAAGAAGTTTCATAAAAATAAACCGAAGTTTTAAGAATCATACAACACTGAATAGAAGGAAAAACATAATAAGTAAAATAAGGGGAATACGATATTTTCACTATGAGAGTTTGGAAACATCTGCTTTTCTTACGAATTAGTAAAACGTGAAATAAAAATGTTTAGAGGAAGTATGGACTTAGTCGCAATGTCTCCAGAATGAAAGCTTTTTCTGCTGAGACAATGAATAAAAAATACGATAATGAAAACCTAATTGAAACGAAAGAAAAGGTCAATGAAACTAAACGTCTAAAGAAAAAATGCGGCAGGCACAGAAGTTAAAAATGATGGGATCGATACGGGAGAACTGGACATTTAGTGGAAGAAATATACGCGAAGTTTTGAAACATCTCAATTTAAAGCGAACTAAATGAGGGAAAGGAATGAGCTTGGGGAAGTTCTTATTAATTTTGATGAAGTGAGGAAACAATAAAAATTTAGTTATACATGAAATAAAGTAAAAAAAAAAAAAAAATAGCTCGTTTAAGAATATGGTTTTTGGTGAAAGTAGGAAATTTTAGTTGAAATGTCATGACCAGCATTTCGAAAAGAAATAGATTGAGTCGATATGTATGGAGAAGAAGTAAGAATTTCTTTATTTTCGCTATGGGGGTAGGGAATAACTGCTTTTCTGATGAGTTAGTAAAACGTTAAAAAAAATAATGTTTATGGGATGAACGGAATCACTAGCTTTGTCTCTAGAATGAATGATTTTTCGGACGAGACAGAAAAAATATACAGCCCAAAGAATACAAATTTTATCGTAAGAAAAAAGGTTTTAGATTGTATGTCTTGACAATGAATGCTTTCTTGTTACAGTCCACGAAAAGTATAGCAAACTAGGAAAGAATAAAAAAATGCATATTTGCTTACATGCAAAGCTTTGAGGAATATTTTTAAGCAAGTTTGAAAATATGCTATATAAGGAAACAAAAATCTGATGACTTGCTACATCTAAAATAATCGTTTTGTTGAAATGAAATGGAAAAAAAAGAAAACAGTCCTAATAAATGGAGTCACAAGTTTGACCAAGTAAGAAAACAATTACTGACATACTGAAAAGTTTTACGAAATTTCAAAAAAAAAAAAAAAGATGAAGTAAAATAGCGAAATTGGGAAGCTATAATGATATGCGAAATAAAGTAAGAAAATATTGTTTCATCAGAATTTTAACTGTGAAAGACCTGTAGAGTTCTTGAACACACGAAAAAATTACGAGAAAATAATATTGCAAAGGCGAAAGACTCAGAATTAGCATGAAGTCATTTAACAAAAAAAAAAAAAAAAAAATGACAAAGTCCAATAATTACTGCGAACAGGAACGAAATCGTTTCTAAAGAAGCATTTCCTCGTCTCATGATCTGTAATAAAATTGAATAAAGGAAAAAGAAAAGTTCCCCAGAAAATTCATTACATCTACACGAAAAAACTCCCTCAAAACATACAAAAAATATAAAAAATTCATGATGAAATAACGTAAAAGTTATAAAAAAGAAAAGAGCAGGAAAACATAGTACATGAAAACATTACGACTAGAAAAAAAAAATATTGGAAGGGCGAAAGACTCAGAATTAACATGTCTACATTTCCGCTTGATTTCCCAAAAATTTTGTCAAAGTCCAATAGTTACTGCGAACAGGAACGAAATAGTTTCTGAAGAAGCATTTCCTCGTCTCATGGTCTGAAATAAAATTAAATGTATGAAAAAGAAAAGTTCCTAAGAAAATTCATTACATCTACACGAAAAAACTCCCTCAAAACATACAAAATATATAAAAAATTCATGAAGAAATAACGTAAAAGTTATAAAAAAGAAAAGAGTGGGAATACATAGTACATGAAAACATTACGACTAGAAAAAAAATATTGGAAGGGCGAAAGACTCAGAATTAACATGTCTACATTTCCGCTTGATTTCCCAAAAATTTTGTCAAAGTCCAATAGTTACTGCGAACAGGAACGAAATCGTTTCTAAAGAAGCATTTTCCCGTCTCATGGTCTGAAATAAAATGAAATGTATGAAAAAGAAAAGTTCCCAAGAAAATTCATTACATCTACACGAAAAAACTCCCTCAAAACATACAACAAATATATAAAAAAAAAAAACCATGAAGAAATAATGTAAAAGTAATTAAAAAAAAAATAGAGTGAATACGTAGTACATGAGACCACCTGACCAATTTTTTGAAACCAAATCATTGTGAGTTAGGACCTTGCTAAGACCATTAGAGCATTTTTGCTCCATTGGAAAGAAAATTCCCCAGCATCGTTACGTAAAAATTTCCTCCGGGGAAAAATAACATCGAAGAGGAGGAAAAATCTCGCTTGAAAACCACTGGAATAAATACAAAAAATCCCAACGGACCCACTCGGTTGTTGCCATCCCTCAAAATCAAAGATCCATCGAAAGTTCCAAGAAGCACCGCTGGGGAGCAGCACATCGAGTTGACACCCCCTATATCCACCCCCTTTCCCACTCGATCGTTGCCATCCCTCAAAAGATCCATTGAAAGTTCCAAGAAGCACCGCTAGGGGGCAGCACATCATGGGGACTATCGCGTGACAAAAATTCTGACTCGGGGGCAGCACATCGAGTTGACATCCCCCAATATCCACCCCCATTCCCTCTCGGTCGTTGCCATCCCTCAAAAACAAAGTTCCATTGAAAGTTCCAAGAAGCACCGCTAGGGGGCAGTACATCATGGGGACGACCACGTGACAAAAATTCTGACTCGGGGGCAGCTGGGACAGTCTCGTGGGCAGCCAGGGGCAGCCTCGTGGGCAGCCTCGTGGATAGCCTCGTGGGCAGCCTCGTGGGCAGCTAATGTTAAGTCTATGGAGGGCTGTCCCTGTGCCAGAAGTCTCCATTTTCCTCTACTGACGTGGCGGTCTGACGGCATGGCACCCCGTTCTCCTGATATATTACCCCATGCGATTTTTTTTCTTTGAGGTTTTTTTAAAAACATTGTACAAGAAAAAGGTTACATCTATTAATGAGCTCAAAGAATGCATTATTGCAGCCTTCCTCCTTGTTACACCTGACATTCTGCAGCGTACTTGGGGTGAATTGGACTATCGTTTCGACATCCTGCGAGCAACCAACGGAGCACACTTGGAGACCTACTGACATTTAAAAAAAAAAAAAAAACTTTCACAATTACCATGTGTTTTGACATTAAAAGTAAGTTGTTACTTATTGTAGTTTTTTTGTTTTTTTTTTCAATAGTATTTTGAAGTTGTGTACTCCTTTTAGGGACATCTTGTATTTTTCATTTCTTCGCTTCACACATACTTTTCCACGTTATTTTAAACACACCATACAGTAAATACTGGAGAAACGCTTATGGCACATTAAATCCGTTTATTTTTGTGGTGTAATGAGCACAAAGATTCGCCAAGATTTCGCACTCTACTGGGAGGTTTTTTCAAGGCAATTTTTGTACTCATTACATCACAAAAATAAATGGATTTAACACGTTTATAAGCGTTTCTTGAGTGTACTTTTCCATGCTGTACATTTGTAAGCTGTTCTGCATCATGCAATGAGAAATTTCTCTATTACTTTCAACTGTAAATTTGCACTTGTTCTGCGGAAAAATCACTACGTTTTTCCTATTTTTACATGCATGCAGAAGTTCTACAGAAAAAAAAAAATGAGGAATCAGAATTATGGTTATCGAAAAAAAATCTCTGTAGTACCTTCCAAGAACAGGAAAGGCATTGTCCGATTTTCAGGGGAGGGCAAATGCCCCTCTTTCGCGCCATATCGGCGCCCACGCTTACCACAGAGTATCGAAATGCCTCTGGAAGCAACGCCAGCACCAGAACATTTTGTCGAGGGCTGAAGGGAACATAGGTCTCCATGGCCAAGCAGCCGCACACAAACCTAACATTGGCATGATCAACTCCAAGCGTCAGTTGGAGTGTGTAAAGCTCGGCGCCAATGGACTCTGGAGCAGCGGAAACGCGTTCTTTGGAGTGATAGATCACGCTTCACCATCTGGCAATCCGACGGACTAGTCTGGGTGTGCAGGTTGTTGGGTGAACATTACCTGTTCGACTGTGCTGTGTCAACCGTAAAGTGCAATGGAAGACGCCAGTGATGGAAACGGGTCACAGGGTCGACAATTTCTTGCGGCTGATATCATCGAAATGTGGTCAAAGGTCAGGACACAGGAGCGAGATTTATTCCACAGCAATTATCCTCATAACTTGAGTAATGATTTCAGGTATGTTGGAAAGCGTATCATAATCAATGCAATGCATAATTTCACTAACTTGTTAAGAGGTGTTACCGGAAAATCCTGGATTCTGAGAGAACCTTTCCGTTCGTATATTAAGGGAAGCCTCCTCACTTTTTCTTTATCCATATGACGAAAAATCTGCCGTTATAGGAGCGGTTCGCGGGAATAGTTGAGGTTTGATTAACTATTAAATTATAATCATCTGTTGGTGGAATTGATTTTGAGGTTCCGTAACGAGACAAAGTTGTGAATAGTATATCGCATATTAAGGTTTTTGTGTCAACGGTATATCCTTCCTCCTCGTTGGTGCAACTGCTATTGATATTATGTAACCGTAAGAAACTGGATACTGAAAGTGTCATACGGTTGATAGTATAATGTCTTTGAATCAGTCTGTAGACCCCTTAACACAAAAGCTATTAAAGCCTATCAACACTATAAAAAATAAAAATTGGTGTGAATTCACGGAAAATTTCTGAAAATAACGTGCAGCAAAGTTGCCGGTGGGTGTCCGTCTTTTCCGTTTTTAAAAGTTCCCGTTTTTTTTTTTTTTTTAACTTCAGTATTTTCACAGAATTTCCGCAATCAGTAATTCCGTTTATTTCTTATAAGTCCGTTTCAAATTTTTCCGTATTTAGACAGAAATTTCGCAAAACCCAACACCCTGAATATTTCAGCCCTCACACGAGAGATCCTTTTGTGCCGGTAGTGAGGATCGAGCCCGAGCCGTTTAGATCAGTGCAGATCAGATTATATGTAACGGATTTTAGGTAGAGTGTCTGACCCCAGGTCTTAAACAACCCTTAGAAATAGGAAGCTAGGAGATTTGCGCTAGAGTGCTCGATAGAGAAGTGACACGGAAGCGAGGTAGAAAGGGAGAAGAAGACGCCCTTATTTACTACCGAAGGGCCAATAACCAGGGTCCGACTGCTTAACGTTTCCATCCGACGCACGGCGGTATTTAGTGGCTGGAACGTTCGTACCTGCCTGGATTCGAACCTGAGATTATCTCCGTGGCAGTCACGAACGTTGACACTAGGACAACCGCGGCTCACAATGATCTAGTAGCGGTGATGTCGAATAGTTCCTGTGATATACACTGAAGAGCAATTGAATTAGAGACAGCTGGTGTTAGGCAAATGTGGCGCTGTGGACGGCCCTGTAAACGGAAACGACATGACGTATGCAGCTATCCGACAATATAAGGACTGATGCGACGGGAATCAGTAAGAGTCGGACACAGTATGGATAAGACGAAGGATCTAAGCTGGCACATCTGGGATAATAGATATACTCGTTGTCACATGCTGGGCAATGTACCACACAATTGTATGACAAATATAGTGATGAAGCGACAATATATTATTTATGACATTGACACAAATATAGTTAATATGAAAACGTACACCAGAATACTTTATGCATAATTAAATTACTTGTTATCTAAGCGCATTTGATCGTGGGCAAATTGTCGGGGCCCGACGAATGGGTCACTCCATCACGGAAGTCGTGCAGGCACTGGGATTTTCACGAGCCACTGTGTCACGGGTGCACCGTGATCGAATCCGGTAAAACCATCCCTGCAAGGGCCAACTGCCGTGGACAACAGCGTATGGATGAGCAGGATCATCGTCGGCTAGCTCGCATTGTAACAGCGGATAAACGGGCCACAGTGCAAGAAATCACTCGGCAATTTAACGCTGGTGCAAAAAAACGTGTAAGCAGCCACACCATCCAGAACCATCTCCTCGCTATGGGGTACAGAAGCCATCGTCCCACGAGGGTACCGCTACAGACCGCACATCACAGGGCACAAAGATTAGCATGGGCGCGGGAACATCGCCACTGGACCCTAGACATGTGGAAAAATGTTGTCGGGACTGATGAGTCGAGATTCGCGTTGGTACATGCGGATGGAAGGATACAAGTACGGCGCAAACCACATGAAGCGATGGATCGTTCTTGCGAGCAGTGTACTCTTCAAGCTGGTGGGGGTGGAATTCTCGTCTGGGAACTGTTTACGTGGACTGAAATGGGACCCCTTGTACGTGTGACATCGTCCCTCACAGGTCAACGTTACCGGGATATCCTGAACGACCATTTGCTTCCGTTTGTGCGTCTTCAACATCCCACTGGGGACCTCATCCTGCAACAAGACAATGCAGCTCCCGAATTGTATCCGAATGGTTGGATGAACACTCCACCGACGTGACCTCGCTTCCTTGGCCAGCTAGGTCACCTGACTTCAATCCCATCGAGCACATCTGGGATGCCATGGAGAGAGATGTTCGACCCTCCATCAAATCTTCGTGAACTGTGAGAGCATGTTCAGGGGTCGTGGATCCGTATGGCTTCCCAACACTTCCGGTGTCCTGTCGAATACATGCCGAGACGAATCGCCGCCGTCATCAGGCCGAAAGGTGGTGCTACACGTTACTAGACAGGTATCTTTAATTCAATTGCTCTTCAGTGTGTATCTCTAATTTAACCTTCCGTTTTGAGTTTCTGTTTTTATATAAATTATGTTACTTCTCCTTTAGATTTTCGTTCAGAACGGCATGTCGCTCTCTCGACATTCCTTATACCTAACGGCAACGGCACAGAGATTTAAGTAGAGGATTTGATGAAGGAAGTGTCTGGGAGGGGGCAGCACCCAGGGCTCGACGGCTTAACGTGCCCATCCGACGCAGGGCGGATATTTAGTGGCTCGAGCGTTCGTACCTGCCTGTGACCGAACCCGAGGTCTTCTCTGTGGCAGTCACGAACATTGACTGAGACGTTTTAGGTTGAAGCCGCGTGACTTTAACCACTGAGTCAGAATGCCACAGGAACAAGGCTTACGTTCAAGGTGAAACTTAATTGCGCGTTGGGGATTTTTTTAGGTTGAAGCCACGTGACTTAACCACTGAGCCAGAATGCCACATGAACAAGGCTTACGTTCAAGGTGAAACTTAATTGCGCGTTGGGGATTTTTTTAGGTTGAAGCCACGTGACTTAACCACTGAGCCAGAATACCACAGGAACAAGGCTTGCGTTCAAGGTGAAACTTAATTGCGCGTTGGAGATTTTTTTTTTTCTTTAATGCAAGGGATTTAGTCATTTTATTTTCTATTGGAGCTTATTTTTTAATACGTTTCTAATAATTTATTTTTTCTGTACGAGGTCTTATTACAACTTACGTATTTTTTTATGGTGATTTTTCGAAGCAACAGAATCATTTGGAGTTTGAGATCTTTTTTCAACTGACAATAATTTTCAATATCTTTGAGAGAAGGTGCAATGTACTGTTTTATAATATTATTTCACTGCTATATAGCTTTTGTCTTAAGGATTCCACAGACTGATTGATACTAAGGCATCGTACAATCACCTGTGCAATAAATTAAGTACCCGGTTTCTAACGGTAACACAATACACAATAGCTGGTGGAAAAAATGGGAGAAAGGAGAAAAAATATCCTGTGAAACAGTAACAAAAATTCATGCGATATACTATCCACAGTATCCGATCTCGGTACAGAACTTCGAAATCAAATACTTCGACAGACTATGAAAATTAAACAGTTAATCAAACCCTCAAGTATTCCCGTGAATCTCTCCTATTACCAGAAATTTTTCGTCATATGGATACGGAAAAGGGGAGAACGGAGTTTTTCCGTTAATATAAGAAAGGAATTACGAAAAGGTTTCTGAAAATTCAGAATTTTCCTTAACACCTCTGGACAACGGTAATTTACTGTCAAGATAAAAAGAAATTGCGGAAAGGTTTCTGAAAATTCAGAATTTTCCTTAACACCTCTGGACAACGGTAATTTACTGTCAATATAAAAAGAAATTGCGGAAAGGTTTCTGAAAATTCAGAATTTTCGTTAACACCTCTAGACAACGGTAATTTACCGTCAATATAAAAAGAAATTGCGGAAAGGTTTCTGAAAATTCAGAATTTTCCTGACGTACGAAAAATCCGTGAAAGTCAGAGTTTTTCTCGTCATTTCACGGAAAAGGTTGCATCAGAAACATGCTTCGTTAATTCACGAAAGAAATCGCGGAAAGTGGCTGGTGAATTTGAGGAATTTTTTTATAATGAAATATTTGATTAAATTTAATATTTGGAATTTGGTGAAATAATTCTATGTAGTAGTATAATATTTCACCTTTTTAATCGAAAGTTGTTGTCAGGTTTAAAAAATCTCCAATTCCAAAGGTCTTCCCGAGGTCTTCTCTGTGGCAGTCACGAACATTGACTGAGACGTTTTAGGTTGAAGCCGCGTGACTTTAACCACTGAGTCAGAATGCCACAGGAACAAGGCTTACGTTCAAGGTGAAACTTAATTGCGCGTTGGGGATTTTTTAGGTTGAAGCCACGTGACTTAACCACTGAGCCAGAATGCCACATGAACAAGGCTTACGTTCAAGGTGAAACTTAATTGCGCGTTGGGGATTTTTTTTTAGGTTGAAGCCACGTGACTTAACCACTGAGCCAGAATACCACAGGAACAAGGCTTGCGTTCAAGGTGAAACTTAATTGCGCGTTGGAGATTTTTTTTTCTTTAATGCAAGGGATTTAGTCATTTTATTTTCTATTGGAGCTTATTTTTTAATACGTTTCTAATAATTTATTTTTTCTGTACGAGGTCTTATTACAACTTACGTATTTTTTTATGGTGATTTTTCGAAGCAACAGAATCATTTGGAGTTTGAGATCTTTTTTTCAACTGACAATAATTTTCAATATCTTTGAGAGAAGGTGCAATGTACTGTTTTATAATATTATTTCACTGCTATATAGCTTTTGTCTTAAGGATTCCACAGACTGATTGATACTAAGGCATCGTACAATCACCTGTGCAATAAATTAAGTACCCGGTTTCTAACGGTAACACAATACACAATAGCTGGTGGAAAAAATGGGAGAAAGGAGAAAAAATATCCTGTGAAACAGTAACAAAAATTCATGCGATATACTATCCACAGTATCCGATCTCGGTACAGAACTTCGAAATCAAATACTTCGACAGACTATGAAAATTAAACAGTTAATCAAACCCTCAAGTATTCCCGTGAATCTCTCCTATTACCAGAAATTTTTCGTCATATGGATACGGAAAAGGGGAGAACGGAGTTTTTCCGTTAATATAAGAAAGGAATTACGAAAAGGTTTCTGAAAATTCAGAATTTTCCTTAACACCTCTGGACAACGGTAATTTACTGTCAAGATAAAAAGAAATTGCGGAAAGGTTTCTGAAAATTCAGAATTTTCCTTAACACCTCTGGACAACGGTAATTTACTGTCAATATAAAAAGAAATTGCGGAAAGGTTTCTGAAAATTCAGAATTTTCGTTAACACCTCTAGACAACGGTAATTTACCGTCAATATAAAAAGAAATTGCGGAAAAGGTTTCTGAAAATTCAGAATTTTCCTGACGTACGAAAAATCCGTGAAAGTCAGAGTTTTTCTCGTCATTTCACGGAAAAAGGTTGCATCAGAAACATGCTTCGTTAATTCACGAAAGAAATCGCGGAAAGTGGCTGGTGAATTTGAGGAATTTTTTTATAATGAAATATTTGATTAAATTTAATATTTGGAATTTGGTGAAATAATTCTATGTAGTAGTATAATATTTCACCTTTTTAATCGAAAGTTGTTGTCAGGTTTAAAAAATCTCCAATTCCAAAACATATTGTTGCTTTGAAAAACCATGACGAGAAAAATATTTTATTTGTGATAAGTTCTAAAAAAATTATTATGAACCTTTTCAAAAAATTTAAGATTCTACAGAAATTAAAATGTCTAATAACCCGCATGCTTAGCGAAAAAGGTTTCATCATCAAGCCATCCCTGTCCTCTTCGTTATACCTTAAACGTGATCTGGTAGTAGTGACTTCTTGCTTCGGCCAGTAGCGCTCCCTTTTGGCATGCAAACTACTCCTGGCAGGGGAAAGAATTCCTTTTATTCTTAAGTCATGAAAAAGTCCTGCAATGCGACTGGCATATTTAGGATGAAAAACAAAAGTGGGATAGGAAGTTTCTTTTATATAGGGACTAGAAAATTCAAAATCGAAGATTTTGGAAACTAGGAAAATTTCTGTGTAAGAATGGAAAAAACCAGAAACGATATTTCTGTTTAAAAAAAAATGGAATTAGTTACAACGGGGAATCTATCAAAATACTGAAGTTTCCGTTATTAGAAACGGAAACTTCTTTTAAAAGTCGGAGACGTACCGAGAATTTTTCTGCACGTTATTTTCGAGAATTTTCGATGTTTGGAAACTGGTCGGGTCAAGGTGTTCCTGGCCCGATTTCGACCCGGTTTTATTTCCGTTTTATTTTTGAAAAGCAAGAAAAAATAAGAAAAATGCGCACTGTGTAACTTTGTGCTCGATACTGGTGCTGGTGTACTGAAAAATTATTTATCATGCAATACGAAGGAAGAGGGTCCCTTCCTTCTGAGGGGGGGGGGGGGCTATGATGAAAACAATATCCACATTTTGGATAATTTCAACTCATGATAATTTTGTGAAAATTGGTGTTGCTGTGAAACACATTCTGAAGCTTGATATGTTATCAAGAAACAGCAAAAACTGAAACTAAAAAAAAAAATTTTTTTGAAACTAAACATATACAGTAAGTTGCTTAGTTCCAAAAAAATTGGCTATAGCGCCATCAAAATCAGGAGGAACAAGCCTTAACATTACTGTGGAGGGACTTTTTGACTCTCGCAGATGTGTTTGAAAACATGTGTGAAACAGTTAGGTTATGTCTTGCAAATGTAGGACGATAGTTTCAATACTTCCTGTAAGTAAGGGAGTAAATTATAGGTTGCTATAATACATTCGCTGCTGTGTTTGGGGAAAAGCCCCGTATTCCCATTCGCCATGAACAGGATTGTATCAAGAAATTGGAGAAACTTCATGAAAAGTGGCTCAAGCTGAAAAAAAATTGCGAAAGGAAAACAAAACGTGCCTACAAGTGTACAAAACGTGCGTACAAGTCCAAAAAAGCTATGCTTCGGTCCCTTAATGAAAAGGACGGGGTCGACGAACCTCTTAAACACATCAAGCTGAGTGGCAAAAAAATTATCACCAGTGGACAACTAGTGAAACTCATTATTTCCATGCCAAGAAGATGCACTTTGTTACTAAGAAACCGTTGTTATCCAATTAAATATTAAAGCGTATTTTGCTTGTTGGTAAGGTATTTTTCAAGTGACCTGGAAGTTTCAATAATGTACTGTACAGTAATTTTACTTTAAATGCATTGTACAGTAATTTTACTTTAAATGCATTGTACACTAATTTCACAAATTCCACTATTTTTTGCTTTTTGTGACTGGACGCTGTACTTTTGCTTGTAACTTCACTTCTATCACTGGTAATAACATTCTGTAAAAATATTTGAATTCAGCATAAAATTTCCTTTAAAATGATGTATAATATGTATCCCTGGCTTCATCATTACGCTGTATAAGTTGACTTCAAACATCAAAAAGTGACTTTCGGTCTACTGGTGCAGGACTTTTGGCCACGACTGTACATATTATAGTTCAAAGAAGATTTGATAAGTCCGGGTCAGTTGCTTTTCCCGGTCGGTTCCAATTATGTGACGTCTGGGTCCAAAATTTTTGACCCGTTTCCAACTCTGATTTACACCACTTATTTTTATCTGTATACGGAATAAAAAATGAATGATATCCCACTAATATTAACGGTATATTGCCAAGAAGGGTTAGTTGTCTCCTATTAGTGTGTTAACTGAGTGGTAATAATGTCAACCTACAAACGAATATTAATACTGTCTCACAAAACTTTGGGCAGTGTTAAAGTTTTGATATATATAAAGTAGAACTGTTTGTACGTATTTATGATGCAACAGATAGTATCCTATTGAGCAGTGTTGATGGTATCTAGTAAAGTAGGAATAACTGCATCATACCGTAAAATTTTAGTACTATCCTACTGTGCAGTATCTCTGTCAGTGGTATTTCACCATGTTTTCCTGTCGACAATATCAGAGATGTATCGAACAATATTGATTTTATTGTACCGTGCAATTTTAATGGTAGTTTCGCAAGACATATTACGGCATCCTCTCAAGCAGTATAAAAAACGTCTTTTTTGAATCGTCAAGACACCGTTCGTAGCTTCTTAATTTGGAAAGCACATGAAACAAAACAAATCATTAAATTTATAATTGAATAGTACGTGCTTTCATACCAAATTTGTTTTCCCAAAGAATGGTGAGGTTCAAGAGGTATCATTAATACTGCTTGGTATGATACTGTTATGTTGCCTGTCAGGTTATCAAATATACAAATGATACCATTCATGAGTGTTAAACGGTTACGTGATTACTTTTGCGTGCTTCCGAATAAATAAACATGAATGGTATTAACAGCAGTAATGTACTGAACAATATTAATTGTACTGCACCGAGCAGTATTGATAGAAACCCGAAAAGCAATATGATAGTATTTTGCTAAGCAGTATTAAATAAATGATTCCGTTTGAATCATCACCGTTTCACACTCAAAGAAACATGAGTGATTTTCTTCTGAAAACACGCAGTATTCAATTCTTAATTGGTGTTTAGTTACTTCTGCATGCTTCCAAATTAAGTTCCTTTCCACATTTAACCTTTTAGGCACCAGCATTTTTCTGTTGCAAATCGTTTTACCCCCTCCTCCCCTGCCTCTTTCTCGTCTGCATCTTATTTCTGGTGTTGCTCTGTCTGATGTGGTGTTGTGCGCGTATGTTGTGTGTCAGCCGACATCGATCCCCAAAATAAACTGCTTCCCCGAAATTAGCAGGTGCGTCGTGCGGGACCATAGTTGGCACTCTTTGCGCTGCGACAGGCTTCATGTCAAGGGTGCCTTCAAGAAGAGATTTTTTTTTATTATTTCTTAGTTGTTGTTTTTTTTTCTTCTTTGCCCACGGAGTTCACCCCGCCTTTATTTGTAGTCTGCATTGTTGATACTGGTATTACATTTTGCAGGGTCACAGAATTTTTTTCTTTCGGCAGTAGCCAAAGGGAACAATCAGAAAAAGAGAAAAACCTTTTTTTTTTTTTTACGTATTTATTATTTATTTCTTTCCAGCCGTTTTCCAAAAACGCATTTTATTTAGTACGCTATCTAATGAGATCACGTTATCCTTTTCAACTTTTAAGTTGTGCTAATTCGGAAAACTTTTTCCATAAAGCAGTCGATAATACAAGAAGGAAAGGAAAGAAGAGAGAAAACTATCTAGTCTTTAGTCTTCTTTCTCTGTGACCGTTTGTTTGGTTTGCTCTTGACCGAGATTCCTGTGTATTGTTTGTTTTCGGTTGAGTCTCTCTCTCTCTCTCTCTCTCTCTCTCTCTCTCTCTCTCTCTCTCTCTCTCTCTCTCTCTCTCTCTCTCTCTCTCTCTCTCTCTCTCTCTCTCTCTCTCTCTCTCTCTCTCTCTCTCTCTCTCTCTCTCTCTCTCTCTCTCTCTCTCTCTCTCTCTCTCTCTCTCTCTCTCACACACACACACACACACACACACATATCGTTCATTCATTCCAACACGCATCCAAAAACTGCTTCTCTTCATTTTGTTACAAGGGAAAATGATGAAATCGCTGTGGATGTTCATTTCACAGCAATATCAAGAAATAAAAGGAAAGGAAGTGAGCCCAAAAATTACTGGATGGCATTAGCGTTCTTCACTGTTAAAAATTTTAAGGTATGTTGCACTAAAATGCGGTGCTACACCAACTGCACCACCTATTCAGGAGAGGTACGCCATTGTGCGGTGCACGAAAAACTCAACAACATGGTGCAAACATGTACCATATTGCAGTGCTTTGTTTGCACCACACAATATGGGCGGCTCAAACCTGTAGGCAAAGCTTTAAGACTTTAAGACGCCTTATCTAGAGGTAACACCATTCAACAAAACCAACTACCATAAAAAAAAAAAAGCCTCTCGGGTGGCGCAGTGGTGTAAAGTGCTGGCTTCTGAGCATTCGTCCGAGATGGGTCCTGGTTCGAATCCCAGTGAGGCATGGTCATATTTGTCTTACGCCACGGGCGCTCTCCTTACCCTGGAACCAAGGACGGACGACTGCTTATAGCCCATCGACTTGCTCACGGTGGTAGATTGCCAACTTCAAATTCGTCAGAAGGAACTTTGTGACGTTAGGTTAGAAAACCTTCAACGAGGTGGAAACAAATTTACATAAGAAAGCAAACACAAAAGGAAGATCATGTTAGAAATATACCTCACATGTCGTGAGATTCATGCCAGTTTGTGTAAACTGCAAAGTTATCTTCTTCCATAGGACAGCTTCTTTTTAGCTCAAAAATGTCTCCTTAGCTTTATTTGAATATTCGATGTCATTCTGTACGATTTTTCATATGAGTACTTTTTATTTCTTCGCTAGCTATCTTTATTCAAAAATTGTGTTAAGCCGCATAAATGCATTCAGCTATTCGATAGGCATTACGAGTGTTGAAGCTCCTAAGTACACTGAAGCCTTCGATGACAAATATTGTGTCAAACATGATATAATCAATCTCACTTGTTTAGTCATTAGATTGTTTTCGTGCCTCTATGAAAAGCCTTCCGCTTCAGAAAATTCAACAAGAATGTTTCTCCGAACATTTTTCCTGTCGTAAGCGCACCCACCACCCGTCTGCTGAAATTTCATTCTGTTGCTGCTATCAGACTTTTTCGTCGAGATCTTCTACGTGTTACTTTGTCTTCATGTAAAATCACACATCTCTTACCTTATGAAATCGCTGTTGTTTGTGATAAACGGAAGGACGAAGTAGGAGCCTTTCTCTACATTTTTCGTTTGACATATTACATTATGAGTTTTTTTGCGATTAAAATACAACACGTATTTAACATTTTTCTTGTCTGTAGGGAGGCCACAGTTGCACTTTGCTGAAACATTCCAAATAAAATAATGAAATGTCTTGTATGCAGACCTGTTTGTAATCCGGGTTTTTAAGGTTTAGAAGAATTTGAGATGCTTAGGATATTTCATTTCTAAAAATGCTACAAAATGATAACTAAAAGTTGAAGTTCCATTTTCTTTGGGAATTACAGTGTTTGATTAAAAACATCGCATGCCCGTGGGGATTGTGAATGTAGACGATTTGTGACACCTTGAGTGTTTCTTTTGTTATCATGTGACACCTTGAGTGTTTCTTTTATTATCAAACAAGCTCTCAAGATAACAACAGCCTGCTGAAAGGAAGGCTCTTTTTTCATTATTTTGAAAGTTGCAGCTACATCAAATAATTTGATTATACTGTTTTAGGTTCGGTTAATCCAATGAGCTACTTTTAGAAATTGAATGGAATCCACTGTAAGCTTCAAGTAAAACTGATCCACATAGACTACTCAATTAACATATAATATGAAGTGCAAAATTTGATTTCAAGGATGCAGTGCCTGAAGGATTTTGCACAGTGAAAGAAAATTGGGTACAAGAAAAGATACGAAGTTTAACTGCACAAGCACTAGTGCCTATTTGTTGTATAGCTAGTTTATATGTGCGTAACATGCATTATATGTATACTGGCACTAAGCTGAGAGTTTCAGAGTTTCTTGTGTCATCTCACAATCACCCCTGCTTGTGTGTCTATCAGATTTGAGTTCGGGCTCAATTTTAAGCGCCCAAGCCCGTCAGAAGTATGTCAGCCCGAACCCGAATTTTATATTGCAAATTAGAGCTCGGACCCGAATGAGCCAGAAAATTGTAATTAACCTGTTTAGGCATTAAAAACAAAAATCTCCTCTTCCAGACTTCCACTCTTTCCTCCCCGTGCGATTAACCAATGTCTTTCTCAACTGCGGAGACGGGAAGTGATGTCTATCTATTTCTATAGTTTCTTTGACCATTCATTTCTTCCTGAAATGTTTCGGATGGCCGGGCATCAAGAAAAATCGAGAGGCACAACAATCTACGCCGTACGTTGTTCAATAGAATTAATAGAATTAGCAGGAGGCTGCACTTTTGAGGTAGGGAGCAAAATTTCGTCAGCTTGCTATCTACTATCTATAGTTCTTAAAGAAATTTTTCCCTCGCTGAAATCCAGTAATTCATGGCTTATGGGTATTAGGTGTACAAATAAGTTTTAAAGCGTTTTTCGTGTGACGTATACCGCTAATTTACATATCCGACATTCCTCCGCCTTGTCATGTGACCGTAACTGGTCCAGAGTATAAAATGTGACAGAAGTTTGCCCAACAGTCAAACGCTCTTGCACGTTGGTAGGTGAAAGATGGCAAGCGGTACTGCATTTATTCGACACTGCATTCGTTACGAATTTCATTAAGGAAAAAGTGCTGAAAAATCGATCTGTTCTGTTCTGTTCTGTTCTTTTCTGGGGGAGAACACTGTATCGAAAAGCACGTGTGAGTTTTGGTTTAGACGGTTTAAAGCAGGTGATTTTGATGTTAGCAATCGAGAACGTAACGGCGCCACGCAGAAGGTTGCACACGAGGAACTGCAAACATTGCTAGATGAAGATTCGTCTCAAACGCAAAAGGAACTAGCTGCACAACTGGGAGTAACTCGACAAACTATTTCCAATCGTTTACTCGCAATGGGAAAGATTCAGAAGGAAGGAAAATGGGTGCCACATGACCTGAGCCAGAGAAACAAGGATGAGCGTGTCATGAAGTGTTTGAATCTGCTGAATAAACAACACAAAGTCTTTCCTGTGGAAAATCGTTGCGAGTGATGAAAAGTGGATATGGTACGACAATTCCAAACGCAAAAAACGCTGGGTATATCTCGGTGAAGCAACGACTTCTACACCGGAATGCAATAATCACTCTAAGAAAGTTCTGCTGTGCATCTGGTGGGATATGTAGGGTGTGCTGTATTATGAACTATTGGAACATGGTCAAACTGTTACTACTGATCTCTACAAGCAATAACTGCTGCGATTGAACTAAGAAATCTGTCGGAAACGTCCATTCGCAGGCAAAGGATTGCGTCCCGGGAAATTACTGCATGACAACGCTAGCCCGCATGTCGCGAAATCGGTCAAGGAAACGTTATTGACGCTTGGCTGGGAAATTTTGGAGCACCCGGCGTATAGTCCCGACATAGCCCCTTCAGTCTATCATTTATTCCGATCGCTGCAACATGGTTTGTCTGCTGTACGGTGAAAATCCTCCGAATACGTGGCGTCAGTGAATAAACAAAGACATCGCTCTTTCCACGTTTAACAACGCACAACAACCGAAAAATTGTTAATCGGCCGCCGCCTGGGAATTGAATCCCGGATCTCTCGATATCTAGCCGAGCGCGTTAACCTTACACCACGGTGGCCAACAATTCACGGCGCTATGTGCGTTTTTCCGTCAGTATCTGACATTATAAATCAATAAGATGGGCTCAGCTACTGAGACGTCTTTATCTGGTGGGCATTAACGGCACTGGCTATATATTAATTATAGCAGTTAAATCCAAAGTGAAAATCCTCCAAATGCGTCAGTGAATAAACAAATGACATCGCTCTTTCCGCGTTTAACAACGCACAGCACCCGAAAAACTTTTGTTGGCCACCGTGGTGTAAGGCTAACGCGCTTGGCTAGATATCGAGAGATTTGGATTCAATTCCCCGGCGGCGGCGGCTGAATAACAATTTTTCGGTTGCTGTGCGTTGTTAAACATGGAAAGAGCGATGTCTTTGTTTATTCTGCTGTACGGTTCTAGACATGTCACGAAGTGCAAAAATGAGTTGACGACTTCATCGCGTCACACGAGGAAGTATTCATGGCTGAAATACCTCAGTTGCAAGACCGATGGCGGAAGGTGATAGATAATGACGGCGCATATTTTGATTCGTAAAGGTATAGTTGTTTTCTTTCAAATTACATGTTGCGTTGTCTTAAAACGCTTTAAAACTTATTTGTACACCTCATATTTGTTACCGAAGCCCGGAATGAACAGCCCTGCCGAGTTCCCTCTCCCCATTTGGACCCAGTAGCCGCAGAATTCTCTTTAACAATTAGAAAGTGTAAAAAAGTCTCGTGTGCTAAATCATACAAAATCACTTTAAAAAAAAAAAAACGAAGAAAATCCTCTCCCTCTCTCAGAGCCCGAGCTCCAAAAAGTATTATCCAGCCCGAGCCCTGCCCGTCTCAGCAGTGGTGTCTATGCCAAAGGAGCGACAAAATTTTGCATAATCTCAGAACTGTTCTGTTTAAAACCAGGTATTTCTGACAGCCAGGCGTATTTGATCCGGACTCTGAATCGTGTTTTCAGCCGCTTCGTGCTTCACGTCGAGGAAACCGACTGTAAGGTTCTCAGACCTCGTTCGTATTTAAATATGTTTTAATTTTCACACAGATGTTTTTTGCACCATTTTCTGTAACGTCCGTGAGAACGGGAAATGTTCCAGACAGATCTGGCGACAAAGGATTAGAAATCCTTGTAGACCTGTTAGCAGTGTAGTGATATAAAAATGAGCTCGTTATTACGGTAGCACTATATACAGTGTGCACTAATGTGTATTTCGAAATGTGTTGCATTAATATTGTCGGCGCGTGTTTGTTGTTTTCGTGTCAGTGGATAGAGAATGGGTGAGAAAAATGTAAGGATTAGGAACTTCAAAGACACGCCTGAGTAGAGGAATTTACTCCTTCGTATGCTTCGAGTAAGGTGACCACACGACCTCGTTTTCTGGGGCCAGTTCTCAGTTCCGCAAAAACTGATTGAGGACGTCAAATGTCCTTAGTTTCTTATTTTTTGTCCTCAATTTTTGAAATTTCTCCCAAAAGTTGGAATAAGAAAAAATGTGCTAAACTAAAGTATTAGACCTCAATTGAATTTACCAAGTGCAACGAAATTTAGCATTAATTACTTATTTTATTGCAGAAAAAGGGACTCGTAAGGTATGAGACTATTTTCTGAAGCGGATGAATTTTCCCATGAAATATTTATAGGATAGGGAAGTCTCATCTATTTCAGCATTGCACTTTCTTGCAACTAAGTAAGTGGCTGATGTTGAATTTGGTTGCATTTGATAGATTACAGTGAGAGTTCTACAGCTTTTCTTCAGCACATTTTTTCATTAAACTGTTTCTTCAAGTAAAGTTATTGGACTTGGAATATTCCTTCTCATAGAGATAACATAAGGTATTATTCTCTGATTCCTATCTGCTTAATGTATAGTAATTTTCTGGTTTCAGATATTTTTCCTCGTACAGAATTACAATGAAATTTCAGTACAAAATCAAAATGTAGCTTTGTTTGCATGTCCTATCTCCTATGAGTAGCATTTAAAATTTGTCAGAAGTAATATTATGCATGAGAGTATTTTATTGTTATTTTATGCTTATTTTACATGAAAATCATTCATTCTTCAGATTCATCGTATGTTTTCCCATGAAACTGGACAATTATGGTACAGTTCATAATGTTCTTTGCTAATTTTCAGATGTTGTCCTCAATCATGTGCTCAGTTTGAAACGAAATTGTCCTCAATTTTGCATTGAAATTGAGGACAACATGTCATTCTGTCCTCAATTTCGTTCTAAGAAATCTTGTCACCTTAGCTTCGAGGTGTATTTAAACATTGTTTCTTCGGGCTGTTCAAAATGTATTTGTTGCACCAAAAAATTTGTAATTTGTACAAGGCACTTTGCTGAACCAACCAAATACACTATTAGGGATATTCAGATTTCAGCCTCCATTGCAGTGTACCGCGCAATGTAAGCACACTAGCCAGCTCGCGCATGCGCCTTAACATCACGTGATGCTTGCCCTCTCCATTCGCCACGCGATGGGACAGCCACGCGATGGGACATCTGGCGTTAGTTTTCGGTGTCGTACCGACGAGTTAACACGTGTGCTGCCATCAATGCTCCCGCCAGCTGTGAAATTCGCGCTATCGTCAGTTTTTTTTTTTTTTTTTCACGCTGAAAGGAAGAGTGCCGCAGAATTTCTTCGGAGAATGAATAAACTGGGTCCGAACTTTACGAGTGAAGGATGTGTGTGATAGAGTGGTGTAGAAAATTTAGAGATGAGCAAACAGACGTGCATGATGAAGGGGTCAAGGTTGGCGACCCTTGGTTACTGATGAACTTGTTCAAAGTGTTGACCAAATATGCTTCCCGATGTGAACAAAATGCAGAAAATGGGATCAGTTTGACATCTTTAAGCTTTACAGCGAAGCTGGGGATGCATTTCTTGACCTCATCATGACGGGTGATGAAACGTGGGTTCAATCCGTGAGTGCCGAGCGCAAAGAGTTGTCAAAGCAGTGGATGCACACACATTCACCAAACAAGTCCGAAAGGTGCAAACAAACATTTTCAGAGAAAAAGCTGATGGCAGCCGATTTCTGGGATCAGAAAGGAGTGCTTCTGATTGACTTCATGCGACCAGCAACCACAGAAACGGCAGAGAGGTACTATAAAACACTAAGGAAATTGCTCAGAGCAATTCAGAATAAAAGGAGAGTAATATACTGACTTCAGGCGTTGTGCCCTTCCACCGGCCACGAGCGCTGTTGTAGTTTGGTTGAAAGGTATTCGACCACCCTCTGTATAGCCCAGAGGCTGGCATCGAGCGATTATCACCTCGTTACCCACGTGAAAACCTGGTTGGGATCGCAGCGCTTAAGTGACAATGAGGAATTGAAAAATGGCCTCCAATCCGGGCCGTAGCTACCGGGAGGGAAGAGAGGGCGGTTGCCCTCCCAGAGTGGTCAATCCAAGGGCATAAATTCACGTCTGGGGGATGTATAAAATAGAAATCGTAACTGAAAAAGAAAGTTATTAAGTTACACCCTTCAGTATTATCTTTCTGAGGACTTTGGATAGTCTCATACAGCATTCCATGCAGTTAACCAGGGTACAGAGTAATTGATATGCACTGTGAGGTCTGAACATCTCATATCCACGAAGGAAATTTTCCAAAACAGTGAATGGAGACATAGAGCACAATATGCTGATATGTTTAAGCTCCATGACCTTTCTGGACATGTTGTTGGAATGAAGCCTAATTATAATCATCTGTGCTCTATCGCAGAAAGTTCTCTTAGCATTTAATCTTGAACGGAATTTTTCCAAGCCCTACCCCTAAAACTTCTTCCTATTGTTACGTTCACTATCCGATACTCATTCGTTCTGCGTTGTTGTTGTTTTTTTTCATTCTGCATTTCTGTGGAGTGTTGTGTTGTCGAAGTTCACTTAACGTTTATTTTACTTGGTATTTACAACCTGTGGTTCTTGGGTATTTACTTAGTCTTTACATTTTGAATAAAATTATGTGAAAAACCTGAAATCCGATTTTTGAACGATCGTAATGCTTCCCTATAACGGCGGTGTGTGAGAAAGAAGTAAAAATCACGTATTATTTGAGCAGAACTCGGAGGGGCGTAATTTCAAGTCTCGCTCCTCGTAGATAAGAAAAGCTTGCTACGGTCTGGCCTCCAATCATGGCTAAGCTCCCAGGTGGCAACTTTCTTTGATGCAGTGATACAAAAGCTCGTACCCCGATACGATAGGTGTCTCAATTTAGGTAGTGTCTGTTGAGGACTAGCCTAGACCTGTAGATATGTTTCGTATGCAATGAAATATTTTGTTCTCATTGTTTTCTTCACAGCCCACCGGAAAGTTGATATCCTAATAGCCTACGTATTATCTGCTGCATCTGCAATTCCTCATTGCAGTGGCGTATGTTCCGGGCTAGCTGCGAAGCCCAGAGAATGCACAAATAAAAGTCAATTATCGACGGTATTAAGATATGTCGATGCTTTCTGTGCAGAAATCTCATCTATTTCAGCATTGCACTTCGATTATGAGAATCAGTTAGGCGAGCGATGACCAACGGCATAACGCAAGAAGGTCTTCGAGTCTTCGCTGTTCTGATGCGAAGAACTTTGATACGTTCGCCTGCTAGCATTTCCCTGACAACGTGAATCGGCGTATGGAGGTGAATGGACCACATTGCTTTGCGCAACGGTTCGCTCGGAAAAAGAAGACTTCGGACTACTAGGCACTCCATGCTACCGCCTTTAAGGTGGACGTCAAGTAATTTTGCTTCCTATACTTCCAATGGAAAAACTTCTGTACACATTTTCTTCACAATTAATGCGTTTCCAAGGATGAAAATTTTAACATCGATTAAAATAGCTTCATTTTATAATTTGGAATACTTATTATTTTCTAAAGCATAACCATAATTATATTGAAAATCAATAACTTTTCCTTTGGTGGTGTGGAAACCAGAAAAAAGATGGCGCGACCTCTACTTTGATGACGTCAGTAGACAAACAAATATTGGATTGCATAAGTATGGTTATGTTTTAGAAAATATTAAGTATTCCAAGTTATAAAATGAAGCTATTTTAATCGATGTTCAAATTTTTTTCCTTGGGAACGCATTAATTGTGAAGAAAATGTGTACAGAAGGTTTTCCGTTGGAAGTATAGGAAGCAAAATTACTTGACGTCCACCTTAACAGCGCGTGTTTCGCGAGAATGGTTTCAGTTTGTGTGAAGTATCAATGAATTAAAATCAGTGATATTATATCTTAAATTCGTGGCTTTGTTGGATTCGAACTGTTCTGATAAATTTTGTGAAAGCTTCCCTGAACATCTACTATCAGATCTTAAAAGAACTCTTTCCTTCAAATTTTGATACAGCTCGATTAAAAAATGAACTGAAGGTGTTTTATTTCCTTGGTGAATACAAAACAAATCGGTAAGAGACATTACTTGTTACATAAAGTTGAATAATTTGACATAGTGTTTATTGAGGTGCACAAATTAGCAGATCTAATATTAAACTGTTCGTCTGCAACTGCTGAAAGAAGTTTTTCCGTATTAAAAAGAATCAAGGTATGTCTTAGAGCCACACAAGGCCATGCACATTCGAGCAACTTGGTTAATAGAATAAAACATTGTTTTTAAATATGAAAGAGACATTTTTGTGAAAACATAACATTCAAGTTCACACAAAAGGAAAGAAGAATGGAGCTCCTGTACAAATAAGTGTTCAAATCCTAATCCTCATAATTATTTGGTATGTTAGCAATAGCATGTACCTAAAATTTAGAAAAAATGTTACTTCTCTTGCTTAACAATTAAAAAATAAACTTCGCAATTTAAAAAAAAACAGTACCGTGGCGGGGGGGGAGATTGCCCAGGTCTCGGACCGAAGATACGCCACTGCCTCATCGAGCACTGTAAACTTACTGTAGATATGATCCTGCACCACTTAAAGCAGTTAGTCTTTCTCAAAAATATGGAATGTTGCGAATGGCAATCCAGCCCCACGACAAGAACTCAAATCTCCACACACTCGGCCGCACATCGTTCACGTTTCAGAAAAAAGAGATACTTCACGTGTAATCACATTTAATAACACTAGCCAGAACGCTACATGGTATTAGGATATTTTTTTACGCTTTCCAACCGTAGGTTGAAAAAGCGTATATGCTCCAGCTTTATCCGTCCGTCTGTCCGCATGATACCTCGTGTAAAAATGGTTCGATTTCGATGAAATTTTATTATGTGGTAGGGGACCACCTGGGGACAAACCGTATTGAAAATGGACGAAATTGGGTCAAAGGTCAGGGCATAGGATTGAGATCCATTCCATCGCCCTTATGCGTTATAACGTACGTAAAAATGCTTCGATTGAGGCAAAACTTTATCATGTTATTCCGAAAGTATACTTTACCGGTTCTGTTGAATATCATCGAAATGGGGTCAAAGGTCAGGTTAATAGGAGCGAGATTTATTCTACAGCCATTATCCTCGTAACTTGAGTAATGATTTCTGGTATGTTGGAAAGTGTATCATAATCAGTGCATTGCATGATTTTACTAACTTGTTGATTTAAATGTTTATTTTTTTAACAGTGTAGTTTAAAACAGCTAATCGTCTTTGTTGAAATTGCATCGTTTATTTACTAGAATATTGTCTGTTGCAGAAAATTTGCTGTTAGACCCAGCAAAACTGTTGCTAGGGCAGCAAGAGCTGCTTGCCACATAAACCAAAAATCGTGCGGGACCCAGCGAAACTGTTACTAGGGCAACAAGCATAGGCACCCATAGCTTAGTTTTCAGGAGGGGGCAAACAGTGAAAATTTGCACATATACAAACACCATATGCAAATCTCAACTGTGCCTTCTTGTTTTTACCAAACTCAACATATAAATTTAATTATGTATAAACCAGAAGACCCTAAATCTATATAAAACAATAGATAATAAATTATATGAAAGGAAAATTATTGGTCGTTCTTTTGATCCTTTGGGTAGCTTGCGCCGGGAAATCCCCAGAGTTAATTCAATTGGTTATCAAGAATGAAATAATATACTGAAGAGTCAGTTAATAGCAGTTGCAGATATTGATACTGTATATTTTTCAATTATTCGATTTTCATACTACTTCATACTGTACGTTTGTACACTGTTCTCCTACATGCAATGGGAAATTTCATCATTATTTTCTACTGTAAAATTTAACTTTTCCTACTGGAAATTTCCAACGCTTTTCCTATTTTTACGGCATACACATGCATCCAAAAGTTCAACGGAAAAATTATCAATCAGAATTTGTGTTATTATCGTTATCGCGAAAATCTCTTTGTTTCAGTCCAAGAAAAAAGGGGCTTGGTTCGATTGCCAGGGGAGGGCAGCCACAGAAACCCAAAATATTGTACATGTTAGGTACAAATGGGATTGCGAGTTTATACGCCACGTGTAATAACAAAATATGTATTTTATTCCGTTTATAGGCGTAAAATTTTACGAAACATTCGCAAGCTATCACTGCGTACGGGCAGTTTCTTCAGGCTGCTGAACGTAAACAGTTAACAGAAACAGATTAAGAATAAAATCTTTATCTGTTTCTGCTAACTGTTTACATTCAGCAGCCTGGAAAAGCTGCGCGTTGGCAGTGAAAGCTTGCGAATGTTTTGTGAAATTTTTCGCCTATTAACGGAATAAAATACATATTTTGTTATTGTAGATACAAACTAGAATTCAGCTAATCCAAATAGTACGCATAGCATGGCTATTTCCTGTGCCCATTTTCACAAGCGAAATTTGCTACCACTTGAGGGGTTTTTTTTTTTTGTTGTTGTTGTTTTTTCTTGTTTTTTTTTTTTTTTTGCTGTTATAGGGTTTTTTCAGTGCAAGACAGAAGGGAAAATCGCATGGGAGAACAGTTACTGTTTCGTTGAAAAAAAAAAAAAAAAAAAAGTCAATTCTCCAAAGACTGAAAACTTCCACCCATGTGAGTGGTGTATTTGTGCTATGGGGCTTGCTGTGTTTCCTCCCTGGAACGAGTGTCCCTAAATTAGGAACGATCGACTCTTTTTTTTTTTTTTTTTTTTTTTAGCCTTAGACAATCACGGGGGTAGTTGAACTTAAACCCTGAAGCAAAAGTGAGTCTCCAAAGCTATTGCTGCCGTCTTTCGTTGATGAGTAATATATTGCTGTACCATCACGGGTTCATAACCGCACACAAACAACACAGAACATGAAAGGAACATAAAGGCATTTCTTTACTATTATATGTCTACCATTACCTTGAAAAAACATCCCAGTGGAGAGCGAAAGCTTGGCGAATCTTTATGCGCATTACACCAGCAAATAAACGGATTTAATACGCTATTATAAGTGCTTCTTGAGTGTGCATTTCTTTATTGACTATCCAGCTGTTATAGTACTTGTGTTTGTGCGTAGTTTTACATTTGATTATGTAAGCACGATTGCAACAATAATTTTTTTCCCGTTGGTTCCATCTTTTCAGTTATTCCTGTGTGAGTAGACATACATCGAAGACACACTTTAGATATAGGCATTAAACATATAGTTACATAAGATAGCACAGTAAAGTGAATGTCATTTTGTGTGGACCTACAGTAGTGGTACTAATGTTTAATCATAATAACTTTTAATATCTTGTAAGTTCTTAAACAAATGTTCGTTTTAGTAATGTTTCAAAAGCTGTCGATATGTGGGAACCATTCTTAGTGTGAGTTCGCTGATGTTTCTTTGTTTCATAGAGTGACAGTGTGTCTCCTTATTAAATTCTTGTCTCTGTTGGAGTCCTTTTGTACAGGCAAATTGTCGTACGCTGGCACCAAAATTTATTGCCATAATTGTGTTTTTTACGCTTTCCAACCGTAGGTTGAAGAAGCGTATGTGCTCCAGCTTTGTCTGTCGGTCCGCACGATAACTCGCGTAAAAATCGTTCGATTTCGATGAAATTTTAGTATGTGGTAGAGAACCACCTGGGGACGAACCCTATTGCAAATGGGCGAAATGGGGTCAAAGGTCAGGACATAGGAGCGGGATCCATTCCATCGCCCTTATGCGTTATATTGGGTTGTCAGAAGAGTCGTGATGTATTTTAGCCATATTTTGCAAAGGTCATTTATTGATAGAAAGAACAAAGATCAATCAATGATATAATGCCCGTTTTGTTCGATAACCTTTTGCCATCTTTCAGTGAGCTGCAGAATGCCTCGTTCATAGAAGGACCTGTCTTTCGTGGCGAAAAACTATACAAGGTGCTGATTTACAGCCTCATCTGAATTGAACGTTATACCACGCAAGGACTGTTGAAGAGAGCGAAACAAGTGGAAGTCTGACGGCACAAGGTCAGGCGAGTATGCTGGGTGTGGAAACACATCCCACCCAAGCTCCAATAATTTTTGGCGGGTGATCAAACTTGTGTGTAGTCTCGCGTTGTAGTGATGGAACACAACACCTTTACGATGAACGAGCTCTGGACGCTTCTGGATGATGGATTCGTTCAAACTGTCCAATTGCCGACAGTACACATTCGAATTGATTGTTTGGTTCCGTGGTAGCAGCTCGAAAAACACGACACCTTTAAAATCCCACCACACTGAGACCAGAACCTTCCGCTGATGAATGTCTGCTTTGGATGTCGTTTGAGGCGAAACAGCACGTCGGGACCACGACCGTTTGCACCGCGCATTGTTGTGCACAATCCACTTTTCGTCACCAGTTATCAGTCGCTTCAAAAAAGGATCGTTTCCCTCAGGTTTATAGAGCATATCGCAGATGTTTATACGCGCCGTCAATTGAGCTTCTTTGAGTTCATGTGGAACCCACACATCGAGCTTGCTTACGTATCCCAGGTGGTCGTGAACGCTTGAATGATGGATGTGCAATGTGTCTGCAATCTCTCGTGCCGTGTAACGTGGGTTTGACTCGATATATGCCTTGATTTGTTCGTCATCAACCTCGGTTGGCCTCCCGAACCGAGGAGCATCGTTGAGGTCAAAATCACCAGCACGGAATTTTGTGAACCACCGCTCGCACTGACGTTCTTGTAGCGCATCATCACCGTACAATTTACGCAACTTTTCACAAGCTTGACGCGCGTTCTTCCCTTAACGGAAGTAAAACAGTAAAATATGGCGAAAATGCGCAGTTTGGTCTTCCATCTTCAACTTGATGTCAAATCTCCGCAAATCAACCAAATCGCTCTCTATTCCTTTTAGATTACAGCTAGAACTGGCACCTGTCGAATGCTATAGCGACAACAGAGCTGCGCATGCCTCTAGTACTTCAAAAACCGCCATCGGGTGCCAAAATACGTCATGACTTTTCCGACAACCCAATAACTTACGTTAAAATGCTTCGATTGAGACAAACCTTTATCATGTTGTTCCGGAACTATACTTAACCGGTTCTGTTGAATATCATCGAAATGGGGCCATAGGTGCAAGATTTATTTTACTGCCATTATCCTAATAACTTGAGTAATGATTTCTGGTATGTTGGAAAGCGTATCATAATCAATGCATTGCATAATTTTACTAACTTGTTTTTGTAGCCGGCGTTTGCGCTGGTGGAAGGTTATTGTGCTTTCACAGATTTTTGACATTAGCATCGCAATTCAGGAAATGTGTGCTTGGGGCTAGAAAAAGGAGATGGGTCGTATAGCAGAGTTTGTAAAAGTAACAGGGCTGTTGGTAACGAGGGGACAAAGTGAAAGGGTGTAGGTGTGTTCCTCGTGATCTTGAGGATCATATTAAGAGATCCTATGATTCAACAGGAATGGAGTGAGGCCAGCCAGCCGTTTGAATCCTGTGAACCCATTCAAAAGCTAATGAACGGTAAATAGTTGTATTATTTCAAATTTCATTTTTCTGTATTTCTCGCTGCACTAATCTTTACGTTGCAGTGCTACTCGAACCTGCAAGCAATTGGTTGAGATAACCAGCTAAGTAACATCTAAATCGGACCCGCAGCACTGTTACAGCAGCACTAAAGTCGCCCGACAATTGCAGTAAACAGAGGATACAGCATTCCGTTATAGACAAAGCTGTCCAAAAATTTAGGAAACCAAAGCCTGTCTCCACGCTCATGCCTATAGACCTCCTATTACGAAAGAATTGGGCGGTTATCCCATTTGCTCCTCAGATTTGCTTTGGAATTTCAAAAATTCTCAAAAGTTTTAATTTCAAAGTTATTTTCAACCCCATAAACAAGATGAATTTTTACGGATCAAAAGACTACGTCGAAGACATAAACTCCTGCGGAATTTATCAGATACCTTGTGAATGTGGACTTTCATATACAGGATTGATCTGCAGGGCTTTAAGTTTCCGTGTGAAGAAACACAAGATCTATGTACGGAACTATGAACTGAAGAAGTCGTCTATAGCCCAACATTGTCACGAAAACAACCATAAATTGTTTGGAAACGCTACGCTTTTTGATAAACCGGACTCTACTATCAAGCTTAATATAGTAGAAGCTTTCCACATATACCGGAACTCGTCACGGATTGTCAACGACATGACGTCGACTCTATTTCTTTCAAGCGCGTGGAAACAACTCACCAAAATCCGTGACCGTCAGAATTCTGATGATGTCACAATGATTTGAATGGTTTTTTTTTGTTTTTTTGTTTTATTGGAGGTTTAACGACCACCGTGAGCAACTCAATGGGCTATAAGCAGTCACCCGTCCCTAATTTAGGGTCACTGGTTCCAGGGAACGGAGAGAGCCAGTGCCGTAAGACAAGCACAACATCCATGCCTGACCGGGATTCGAACCCGGACCCCTTGCGGACGAATGATCAGCGGCCAGCGCCTTAGACCTTGAATGTTTAGGCTTCATTCGTCCTGAGGAAGCCGAGCCAAAAGCTCTGCGAAACTATAGTCGATGTATAATAAATATTTTATTGTGCGAAACGTTGTTATTATTATTCTACGTTGTTGCTACCTGCCTGAGCAAAGTGTTTCACTAAAAGCCCACCGCCCTATTTCTTTTTTTTTTTTTTTTCTGGATTGGTTGTTAACGACCACCCTAAACAACACTTGAGGGTTATAAGAGCAGTCGCCTGTCCCCAAATTGGGGCCACTGGTTCTAGGTAAGGGAGAGAGCCAGTGTCGTAAGACAAGCTCATCGTCCATGCGTCATCGGAACTCGAACCCAGATCCCAACTTGAATTTTTTTTTTTATTATTATTTGAGGTTTAACGACCACCGTGAGCAACTCAAAAGGCTATTAGCAGTCGCCCGTCCCTAATTTAGGGTCATTGGTTCCAGGGAAGGGAGAGAGCCAGTGCCGTAAGACAAACACAACATCCATGCCTCACCGGAATTCGAACCCGGACCCCTTTCGGACGAATGATCACAGGCCATCGCTTATACCACTGCGCCACCGGGGCGGCGATTCCATCTTGTACGAATGGTCATATGCCAGCGACTCAGACCACTTAACCATCTTGCCAGCAATATTTTTTGTATGTTTTAAAATATTCATAACAAAATGCGTACTATGTCCGAAGAAAATAAAAGAAACTGAGTTACTCTTTTATAAGAATTCAACTGCTGGTCAACTGGTATAGGCAGAATCATCTGGATGGCCAGCTTTCCTCTTCTACCGGATACGGTTGTTAATTTTTATTGCTGCAGAGATATCAGCGTCCCGTGATTCGCCGTGCGTCCTATCTCATTGGGGCAGTAGTGGAATTCATCTTCCTTAGTTTGGATCAGAGCCCTAATTGTGATTGTCGGTTAGCGGTGGAGATGGGGACTTCTTGCCGCTCCATGCTCGTCCATCATCGGCGGCGATCGATAGGGAACCGCGTGCTCGACTTTCTGCTGCAGAATCGACACAGCGATCCGTCTCTTCTTGTCCGCTTGGCTGTCACATCCCCCTTCTTTCAGCTGACCAGTGGTCGTGAAAGGGGGTAGGGAGGATTATCCGTTGCCATGACGACCTTCGTCTCCGCTCTCCACACGCCCTAGAAACAGGAATCTTGAGGAAATCCATTGTAAAACCATCTGTCCGGCGGCTAGGCTGTAATAGTAGCTTTGGTCTTCAATTGAGCTTTGCGATTCATGCATCGTAAAATGTGTTTCGCCTTCGCTTTTATGCACTCTGCACCGTGAAAAAAAAAAAAAGTTAAATAAAAGTAAGTGTGGAGGAGAGGAGGGAGCGGGAGCAAAGGATACTATCCTGTGCCCCTAAGAAACATATTTTCCCTTTTTGTTGAATCATTGATTTTGCTTTTAGATGACTGGATAACGCTGTTTCGTTCTTCTTTTTCTCCGTCTCCCTTGCTGTCTACCTCCCTTGCTGTTTCTCCGATCGTAAAGGCGTCAAACTTTGTGTGCGGAATATTTTTCTTTCTCTCCTATTTTTCACTGGGTAGGAGGAGCCTTGTATTTGTGTATGTGTGTTTTTAGCAACTTAGTATATCAAATGAAAAAGATGTTTTGACAAAGATTTTCGATTTACCGTCGTAGTTTGTTGGCCCTTTAAATGTTGTCTTTCTCTGTGTCGCATCCATTCCTTGTATATAATAATTCCGATTTAACTTAATTAAATTTAGTATACGCTACTGCTCTACTTAAATGTGTTAAAATTTATTACAAGGGAATCTTCCTTCCACCGTAATTTAATTTCTACTGATGGTAAAGCCAGCATAGCTGCCCCGGCGGCGCATCAGACCATTCGTCCGTGAAGGGTCCGGGTTAGAATCCCGGTGAGGCATGGATGTTGTGTTTGTCTTACGGCTCAGGCTCTCTCCCTTCCCTGGAACCAGTGACCCTAAATTAGGGACGGATGACTGCTTATTGCCCATCGAGTTGCTCACGGTAGTCGTTAAACCTTCAATAAAAAAAAAAAAAAAAGAAGCCCGCATTTTATTTATACGTGCAACTTTTGAGGCACTTCTGCGTAAATAAATAGTTGGAAGTTTTACGTCGCAGTTCCTCTCGCCCATTCCTCTAGTAGCCTACTGCCCGAAATACCATTAAAGGCAGCATTTGTTTGCTGCAGTGGTCTAAACGCTGACATCTGACCATTCGTCCGAGATGGATCCGGGTTCGTATCCCAGTGAGGCAAGGATGATGTGTTTGTCTTACAGCACTGGCTATGTCCCCTCCCTGGAACCAGTGGCTCTAAATTAGGCATCATTTGTTTGTTTGCTGTTGAACCCACGGTGGCTACCGTGATGCAATGGTCTAAGCGCTGACTTCTGACCATTTATCCAAGATGGGTCCGGGTTCTTGTCCCGGTGAGGCATGGATGTTGTGTTTGTCTTACATCTCTCTCCCTTCTGGAACCAGTGGCCGTAAATTAGGGTCTGTCACAATAGTGGTCAAACCTCCAAACAAAAACAAACAAACAAAAAATCACGGTGTCAGGGACGGATTCACTGGGAAGCCCAGGCGCATGGCCCCGCGATGCTAGTGAGCCCGAAAAATGACTATTTTCGTTTTCTTTTTATCATCATGCTTCTCAAATTAAACAATAGCCTAGAATTAGGTATAATTTCACGGTTCTGTGTTTTTGCGAACACGTTTCGGCCCTAACTTTTAAGTGCAGCCCCTGTGGCGCAGTGGTCTAAGGGATGGCCTCTGTTCATTCGTCCGAAAGGGGTCCGGGGGGTGAGGCATGGATGTTGTGTTTCTTACGGCACTGGCTCTCTCCCTTCCTGGAACCAGTGGTCCTACATTAGGGACGGGCAACTGCTTATAGCCCATTGAGTTGCTCACGGTGGTCGTGTTAAGCCTCCAATAAAAAAAAAAAAAACATGAAACTTTTAAGTATTTAATCTACAAATACAGGGTGAGGCAAAAGTCGCAGGACACCTTTGCATTTCAGAAACTGGAGGGTAAATGAAATATCTGAACACCCCAGCAAAGAATCGGTTAGGAGACCTACCTATCTTTTAGGCCATTTCCGCAGGGACGTCGCTAGACTTCGAAATCAGGATGGGCGAGTATTATTTTTAGTGAGGCAAGCATGAGAAATTTTTCACTATTTTTTTTTTTATTTTTGTTTTATACGAGACACTGAAAGAACTAATTTTTAATGCTTTCACTACCGGCTACAAAGGAATCCACACACACACGCACACACACGCACGCACACACAACACACACACACAAACACCCTCCCTCCATGTGGATACACATACACGGGTCTTGACTAGTTACGCCACTAGTGTAAGATACAAGTGTTACTAGAATGTCACCTTCGGCTTTTTGCTTGCTCTTAATGCATTGTCTTAAATTGCTTTTCAAAATTTGGCATTTTTGCTTGCGAATATAGTACTGTACTTGAACAATTTAAAGGAAAACGTCGTTTTTGTTTATCTAAATCAAATTTTAAGTCGTGCCATGCAGTCACAATACCTCGCTTCCCCCTTCTTAACACTTCGTTCCTTCAAACCAGTAATTTCGTCTTGCACTCTTCTCCTACGAAGCAGTCGTCAGCCACTTCCTGCACTTTACACTGTCCCGGGGGACAGTCTTAAGAGCGCTAGTGTTGCTTTAGACTCCACTTTCCCTGTTGAAATCCCCTATTTTGTAAAGAAAACAAACAGCAGAGCAATTAATAGTGACCCCCTCAGTTAATTCCTATGCAGCTTCCTCATTAGCCCCCTGGCCATACAAACATAAAAAAGAGACTTAAACTAAGGAATTGGAAGATAATTGAATTTTCATGGCCCTACGGTTGCTATTTTGATAACCTTTCTAGTGAAAAGTAAACAACGCACTTCCTATGGGAAAATACGTAGGGCTATATGAAATAAGGCACAAGACTTATTACTTGGCAAAGTCCAGATTATATTTTAAAGTTAAATATACTGAAAAATGTCCCATTTTGATCTGGGCGTGCGGCAGGGTGGGCAAAAAAAGGTTCAGGGTGGGCTGAACCCCTTTGGCGACGTAACTGTGTTTCCGGAACATGGCCGCCATATTGGATCAAGGTCAAATTTTTCAAATGGTAAGGGGGTCATGTTGCATATCAAACAAGGCCAGATTTTTCTCAGAAATTGATTGCCGTAATCAGATTTGACATATGCATTGTGGTTCACAAGTTATCAACACAGAAAGTTGAAGTAACAACCTCTAAAATACTCTGCGATGCACAGCTATTTGATGTGTTCAATGTGTTGTCCCTGTTTCTGAACACAGAGCTGAAAGCGCTTGATCCAGTCGTTATGCACACGCACGAGAATATCGGGAGAAATGTGGTTACAGGCCTCCAGGAGGCGTTGCTGAAGGTGGTGCTTGCCGCGTATTTTCTCAGCATACACCAGGTGTTTCAGTTGACCCCACAGATAAAAGTCGAGTGGTGTGAGATCGGGGGGGGGCATTCCACAGGACCACGCCGGCCAATCCATTGACCAGGGAATTGAACATCTACCCATTGACGAACAGTTGCTCAGTAGTGTGGTAAAGCCACACTACTGAGCAACTGTTGGTAGTTTCCCTACCATCTTAATTCAGAATTGAAGGGAACACTGTTTCCTGTAGCATTTCCATGTAGCGCTGAGCATTTAGGTTATTGTCGACGAAAATGTGTCCGATTACACGGGTTCCTCATATTCCACATCACACCATAACCTTTACATTACCAACGACGTTGGATGGTTCCGTCCAGTGAGGGCTCCTGACACTCCAGTACCTGTGCAAATTTTAAATTGTCACATATGATTTGATATAAAAAGCATGCCTACATTCCATAGCTGAATCTCTGCACATTTTTGGTGTGAATGTTCTGGTATTCTCATTTGATCCCTAATTTCAGACATATCCACAAAAATCTATAAGTATAGTATGGCTTATTCCTTATTTATTTCATATACGTTTATTATTGGATTAGGTTTCACACTATATATAATACAATTTTATTTACTGCATTATTACTTTTCTTTATGTACAAAGTCATTCCCTTTTTAACAGTCCATTCTATACGCTAAACATGTCTAAAAATCAGAGGTATTTTCGCGCTACAAATCGAAAAGACTGTAAGGGCTGTCAAAGCACGATCAAATTAAACTTATTACAAAGCGCACGCACCACACTTTGAAATTATCGTCTAAAAACGTATGGTCTAAAAAACGTCTTTATTTACAATTTAAAAATATATGTGTTTAAAAGCTTTGGCGAGCACTATCGCGACCAGTATGGTCGCATCTTCAGGCCGATGAGTGAAATCATATTAGAGCGGCACATATTTTAAATTGTAGCAGACATGAGCTCAGAGAATACACATTATGTAAATGAAAAAAAAAAAAAAAAAAAAAACATAAATCACCGCCAGCCATGCACCACAAACTGTTTAAAGTCATCAAAATCATTTTGGTGGTTTCTCCCATGAGTTTTGTAAAAATACTCATGGGAGAAGCCACCAAAATGATTTTGATGACTTGTTTGTGGTGAATGACGGTGACTTATGTGTTGGTTTTTTTTGTTGTTGTTGTTTTTGGTTTTTTTTTCTCATTTACATAACGTGTATTCTCTGTGCTCATGTCTGCTACTATTTAAACCATGTGCCGCTTTAATATGATTTCACTCATCGGCCTGAAGATGCGACCATAGTGGTCGCGATAGTGCTCGCCAAAACTTTTAAACAACCATATTTTTAAATTGTAAATAAAGACATTTTTTAGACCATGTTTTTAGACGATAATTTGGAAGTGTTTGTGTGTGCGCTTCGTAACAAGTTTAATTTGACCGTGCTTTGACAGCCCTTACAGTCTCTACGCTAAGCATGATCCTTTTTAAAAACACAGTTCTGTGAAACACAATAGTTGAAACCTATGTACAGTTTCGTTTACTCGAATATAATTCTTCTTACCTTAAGATGGTAATACGTAGAAATAGTACGTGTAGGTCCTCCAGTTTTCATACCTCCCACACTATAGCACTTTTACATTTACTGCATTATTAGTACCAACACCTGTGGTTCTGACGGTTGACTTCATCACTAACATAAAAATTTGCCTCTTCACTGAACAAAATGCTCTGTGCGAACGACGGATCCCTTTGATGTTGGTCTAAAGCCCAGGTGCAGAACTCGACACGTCTATCAGGGCCATCCTCTGATAGTTGCTGCTGTATCTGGATCTTGAATGGATATGGCTGACTAGCTGATACCACATTCTGCTGCGAGACTTCGTGTGCTATGTTGTGGGGACTATATTTGCAAAGGATGCCAAGACCATTGTTGAGGTTTTCTCGTCAGTAGCAGTTTTCGGCCAACCACTACGTGACTTGTCGCCCACAGTCCCAGTTTCTGGGAATTTGGAAATCAGGTATGCGACATTGCTGCGTAAAATTGGTGGTCTTTCTGGGTGTCGGTTGTTGAAGTCTGCGGCTATGATACGGCAGCTGCGTTCCCAAGACATTAGGATCACCTCAATCTCTCCTCTTTCGTCAATGACATCTTCAGTTACCCTCAACAATCATTGGTTACTTCAACTTTCTTTGTTCATTTGATAACTTATGAACCACAACATATATGTCAAATCTCATTACGGCAATTAATTTCTGAGAAAATTGGGATCTTGTTTGATATGCAACATGATACTCTTACCATTTGAAAAATTTGGCCTTGATCCAATATGGTGGATTTCAAGATGGCTGCCATGTTCCAGAAATAGCCTAAAAGATAGACCCCATCACCGATCCTTTGCTGGGGTATTCAGATATTTCATTTTCCCTTCCATTTCTGAAATACAAGGGTGTCCTGCGGCTTTTGGCTCGTCTTGTATTAATACCATCTTGGATATGGGCTCACTGAAAATCATTTTGACAGCAATACACTTGGTACTACAACTGAGTTCAGAGATTGGGATGGTATTTCTCGCAGATTTGTTTAGAGTCCATTTTAAGAGGCAGACGCAACTGTTATCATACGAGTAAAATGCATAGGAAAAGCGGGTTTTACGAGACTGGCTAATCGATTTTATCCATGTTTGGGCTCTTGCGGGGAATGGTGAGTGGAGTGGAATCTGATGATATGAGGCAGCAGATGCCACACAAGCATCTAGCAAAAAAAGTCAATATTGTGCTTCAGTAACCATCCTTATAAAAGTTTCGACTCGGTTTCCTTAACAGGCTTTCCCACTTATAACTTCGCTATTTCTTCGCCATCAAGCATATAAAAGAAACTCCTAAATATTAAATTTCGTCTTGACAGCATAATTTTTGAGTTGTGGTGGCAACACACCACACACCCACAGTCACTTTCGTGAAGATGGTCACCCAAATGTTCTGGGGAACCGAAATTGTATATTTCTGTTGAAATCTAATAGTCGATTTTTTTTTATTTTTTTTTTTATTTTTCCTATTACGACACTTTTTTATGCAGTAGTAGGAGAAAGTGAAAATGGGAGAGAAGGCGGAAACGAAGGATGACTTTCAAGGATGACTGCAGAGTGAATGGGCCCCCAACCCCAAAACTAATGCTGCGCACAGGGCCCCAATAATTCTAAATCCGCCATTGCAAAGTGTACCTTGCAGGTCTTCTGCTGTAGTGATTTAGACTGTGCATGGTGCTTGGCATATTTGTTGATCCAAATCCTCTGTTATTTTACTCGCTTTTACTCGTCTGTTTGTCGATATGAAGAAATTAACTCGTGAACCAAAAGCTATTAAATCGAAAATAAATGCCGTCTCCTGCATGCACGATACACTTTAAAGATTAAAAAAAAAAACTATGTACAATTTAAATAAATATGTTTAAGAACTTTCAACGCCACAACGGCGTCATCCTCAGAAACAGTGCAGCCTCGATTACAAAGATGGCTGTTTTCCGTTCATTTCGTGCAGGACTCACACTGCCCTTAGGGTCCTAGAAAAGTCCTGGAATTTGATTTCCTTTTTTCCAGGACTGAAAAATCTTTGATTTTCCATATTTTTTGTGTAAGGTCCTGGAATTTTTGTTGCGACGAAAAAAAAAAAACGACACTTGGTTGAAATGCTTGGATTGATTGCGTCACTGTTCTAGCTTCCTGCAGCGCTGACGTTAACATCACTTCCTTCCATGAAGTGTGGAGACGTGATGTCATCTCTTTCATCTCATGTGACGCTGGAGTACAGTAATATGTTTGACTTCCATTTTTCGAGCACTAGCGTCTCGAATAAGTCTTGGACTTCCTCTATTCATTTTCTCATTGGGCTGCGCTGAAGTGGCGGAGACCAATTAAAAACGAATTGGCGTGTTCGTTTGAAATGCTTGTCGAACGTGTGTGGTGATGAAACAGAAATAGCAGATACTAGTTCCATGATGTAAGAATGTCTCTTGTGCAAAAATGATACGCGAAGATTGCTTTATGGCGTAAGAGGCAAGAGTGACTAGCGTTTATTGCAGAGGTTCTCATTTTTTTTTATTTTATTTTTTTTTTTTCTGACGAAAAAACAGTTTTATTACTTTTGAGCTTTTTCTTCGCTATTTTTCTGCAAAAGATTTTTTCAACTGATCTTACGCAGCTTTGAAGAAATAAAAAGTATTCTACTTGTTTAAATTTATTTTCTTGCATACAACACAGAAGTGCCAAAAGTCATTGGATTGCAGTATGCAGATTTTTAACTGGCGCTGCCGTCGTGTAAAAGCTTCGACGCTCCGCTACGATTTGTATCAGTTGCGTGGTGTTATCTCGTGAGTCAGGTTGATCAACCGCCAGTAGGATTATGGTACTTGTTTAAATTTATCTTCTTGCATACAACACAGAAGTGCCAAAAGTCATTGGATAGCAGCAGTATGCAGATTTTTAACTGGCGCTGCTGTCGTGTAAAAGCTTCGACGCTCGCTACGATTTGTATCAGTTGCGTGGTGTAATCTCCTGAGTCAGGTTGAACAACCGCCAGTAGGATTATGGCAAACCGACGTGAATTATCGGAGTTTGAACGAGGCATGGTAGTGGGAGCCAGACGGATGGGGCATTGAGTTTCCGAAGGTGTGCGAACATTCGACATTCCTCGATCCACGGTGTCACGTGTGTACCAAGAATACCTTATGGAAGACATTACCACCCACCGTGGACAGCCCAGTGGCCGGACACGGGTGTTGAATGACCGTGACCAGGGTTGTCCATGCTAACAAACAAGCGACACTGGCTCAAATAACATCCACATTCAATGCAGGAAGTACCATAGACATATCCATCAGGTCAGTGCCGCGCAATTTAGTGTCCATGAGGTATGGGAGCAGAGGACCCCACTTAAGTGCCCTTGTTAACTCCACAATATCGGACACAGTGCCTCACTTGGGCTCGTGAAGACGGTAATTGGATTCTGGAAGACTGGTAATATGTGGCGTGGTCCGATGAGTCACGCTTCCAGTTTTTACGAGCTGATGGTAGGGTTCGGGTGTTGCGCAGATCCCATGAGGACATGGACCCAAGCTGTGAACAGGGCAGTGTGCAAGCTGGTGAGCCGCCCCGGTGGCGCAGTGGTCTAAGCAATGGCCTCTGATCATTCTTCCGAAAGGGGTCCGAGTTCGAATCCCGGTGAGGCATGGATATTGTGTTTGTCTTACGGCCCTGGCTCTCTCCCTTCCCTGGAACCAGTGACCCTAAATTAGGGACGGACGACTGCTTATAGCCCATTGAGTTGCTCACGGTGGTCGTTAAACCTTCAAAAAAAAAAAAAAAGCTGGTGATGGTTCCATACATGTGTGGGGTGTCTGTACATGGCACGGTTTGGGTCCTCTGATCCTGGTAAGCACGTCATTAACCTGTAATCGCTTTGTTGCTTTGCTGGGTGACCATTTGGAGCCCTTCATGGACTTCATGTACCCCAACAACGATGGAATTTTCCAGGCGGACAATGCACCATGTCATCGGGCCCATGTTGTCGAAAATTGATTCGAGGAGCATTCTGGACAGTTCTGATGGATGGTGTAGCCACCACGTTCACTCGACATGAACCCAACGGAGCACTTACGGGACGTGGTGGTAAGGTTCATTCGCACCGAAGTTTCTGCACCTACAAATACCAGGGAACTGTGAGCGGCTGTTCAGATGGCATTCCTCAACATCTTTCCAGAAGTCTTCCTGCCCCTTGTGGAATAGATGCCGTCGAGTTGCTGCACTTCGCCGGGCTAGAGCAGGTCTTACACGATACTAGGTACGTATTCCATGACTTTTGGCACTTCAGTGTAATAAGATATATCATAATCATTGTAGAAGCTAGTAAATATGCAAACCATAGTGTTAGGGAAAACGGGTAGCTGGCAAGTATGTATGTAACTTAAGAAAATGTTTGCCAACCATTGTTTTTTTTGTTTTTTTTTTTTTTTTGGCGCCACTGGTATATGGTATCCAGATACTTTCCCTGCTTGATTATAACTTTCCAAAATATATGTTAATGTTTTTATCTTTTATGCTTTACGTAAAACCACAGTGAAGAGGAAACTGTCGTTGGGCATGTGCACCGCTAATAACGTTTGCCCACACAGAGTGCATATGAAACGAATATTTTCCATGGTTCTCAGGGAAACGAAGGGGAACACATAACCAGCGCTCGAAATGGAAATTTTGAAGTGCCGGTATACTCATATTTAGAATAAAATCCTCCGGAAGAAATACCTTTTCAAGAAAATTTCCGTAAGTGAAAAAAGAAAAAAAAAAAAAAAAATTACCCGAAAGAAAAACTCTCCTTTGTTTGGCAATGTAATTGACAATTCCCTGGAAAACTGTTTCACCATAAGTCAGAAACCATGGCGGTCGATTAGAGTTGATTGGTTTGTGAACCCCAGCGGGTACTATTTATGCTACACTGAGAATTAGGGTTAGATTTGTTAATAACGAGGAGTCTGCTCCGGGACCAACGGATAAACCAGATTTCTGAACGTAGGCTAGTCATTAGTGATTCGACTGGACTTTTTATTTTATTTTTATTTTTTTAATTGAAGATTTAAATTTAAATTATTTATTGGGCTTGGTTGACAGATACAGTGACACATAGAGGCAGATATCTAGATACAGTATAGACATTTTTGATTGAAGGTTTAAATTTAAATTATTTATTGGACTTGGTTGACAGATACAGTGACACATACAGGCAGAAAGATACAGTATAGACATTTTCAAGTAACACACCGAGAGCCAGTGCCGTAAGACAAAAACAACATCCATGCCTCACCGGGATTCGAACCCGGACGCAACTAGGGCGAATGGTCATAAGCCAGCGCTTAGACCAGAGTGCCACCGGGGCGGCCGGCTGGACTTTAACCCAGAAATTTAATGTCCCGAGCTGAAAAGCCAGCCCCTTCCAATAGGGACTTTCATGAAGAAGAAATTCGCACAATTAGAACCTCCGCAATCAAATTGAATATTGTGTCTTTGAAATTACTATACCGTGCAAATTAATTGGGACAAGCTGTTTTATTCTCAGAATTGTAATGTGATCGCCAGTTGATGTCGGAAACCCACGTAAACCGGTTTTATCAGCTTTGAGGTGGTGTGACTGTTAGAACTTGATAGTAAGAATGTGGTTTGACCGGTTTTAAACAGGAAATAGGCACTTCAGCTTCAGTTGTGAGCTTTCGTGTGTGACAGGTGGATGTTAGTTTTTGCTCTCTGTGAGTACGTGTTGTTTTTGTGTATTGAAAAATGGATATTTCCCCAAGGAAGCGCGCAAAAATAATTTCTCTGAAGGATCACACTTCTATGACAGTGAGAGATATCGCTTCTGCAGTTGGTGTAGGTAAATCAAGTGTATCAAGACTGCTTATGCGATACAACGCATCTGGATCATCGTCTCCAAAAAGGAGAGGTAAATGTGGAAGAAAACGAAAAACAACTCCATGAACCGATAAATATCTAATCAGAAATAGTAAAATGAATAAAAAAAAACAAGCACCAACCTTCAAAGAGATTTATTGGCTAGTGATTGTGATGTTAGTGATTCAACTGTACACCGTAGGCTTCTGGAAGTTGGCCGGATGGCAAGAAGACCAACGAAAAACAATATTTGAATGCAAAAATGAAGATAAAACGTTAAGCATGGGCAAAAAAATAATTCATGGACTGCTGACGACTGGAAAAAGGTAATTTTCAGTGATGAAACTAATTTATTTGTGCAGGGTTACTAAGCAAATGTCGTTAGACGAAGCAACTGTGAACCCTTAAGACCTGAGCATGTCAAACAAACTGTAAAACACCGTCTGAAACAGATGTTTTGGGGTTTTTTCACATCAAATGGCACTGGAAGCTTAGCTCCTGTTCAAGGTATGATAAATTCAGGCAAGTACGTAGAAATATTACAATGTAGGATTGTTCCATTCTTGCAAACTTTTGACGGGACATTTCAACATGACTTGGCCCCATGTCACAATTCGAAATTGGTCAAGAATTTCATGCTGGAAAATCAAATTCATTTGCTTGATTGGCCTGGAAATTCACCTGACTTAAATCCCATAGAAAACTTGTGGAATATTTTGAAGAGACGTTTAGGTAAAATGGACTGTACAACCAAATAATGCATGATAACGAATGCTATAAAAGTGTGGTTCCGCGATTATGAAGTCAAAAATATGTGCACTTAATTAGTGGAGTCAATGCCAAAACGAATTCAAGAGGTCATTTCTGCTAAAGGAGGACATACTCATACAGGTATTTATCAGTGTATATCAAGGCATAGAATGATATAAAGGCATAGTTTTGGAAAAAAGAGTGATTTTTTACTTTGTCCCAATTAATTTGCACAGTAACTTAGTAACAGCAATCTCACCGTCCTAAAAAAACAAAAAAAACAGTTCGTAGTGGAAGAAGTTTGTAGTCATTGCTGCAAAACTAAAAGCAATGGAAAGTTTATGTTTAATCTACGTATTACTCCGAGTTATTCATTCAGTGAAGCTCTTCAAATTGAATATATTAAATTAATTATATAATAAATATCTCCTACCCAACTCTTTACGGTTCCAACAGAGCTATTCCTCAAGGGCTCGAAGCGCATAAGGTTTAGTGAAACTTGGAGGATCATAGAGCGGTAATGTGAAAAAACAAGAGTATCGGTAAGAAAGTTAGAGAGAAGAATATTGGAAATAACAAGAAGAAATACAGTTAGAAATGAACTTACAAGAGAAAGAACAGGACAGGAATAATAGATATTTTAAAGTAATAAATGAATCAAAGTGGAGAGATGCGCTGACATGTTGGAAGACCGAAAGATGGACACGATTAATAACAGAATGGCAACCGAGAGCTGGAAAGAGATAAAGCAGATAACAAGATGGAGAAATGACCTTCAGAATTTAGAAGTGCTGAATGGTGAACTGAGGCTAAGGATCGAGGAAGTTGGAAAAGACTGGAGGAAGCCTATACCCTGCAGTGGGTGCTAGAGCCTGGTACAGGTCGGGCCAGCTCAGTAGTTTTAAACTTACTAGCCTGGCCGAACCAGGCCTATAATTTCATAGGCGGGCTTGGACGGGCCTGCACTTGCGTATGTACCGTGTAGTCAGGTTGTTGATAAATTTAGGCCATTCTGTTTTGGAAGTCTCTGTCTTTCCGTTTCCGTGATCATATTTCTTGTTTCTCGCAATCATTCTTCTCTCCCGCTTTGTGCTATATTTTATTTATTTTGCACGCGTCTTTTCACCTTTGACAATCTCTCTCCCCTTTTAATCTTTATTTCGGAAGTTTACACCAGAAAAACACTTGATCCGTACGATTATTTGCATTTATGGGAATTAGGAATCAAAGCTTCGATATGCGCTAGTAAACTATTCTTAGGCTCTGTCTTTATAATTTAGATTTGTTACTTGCTTTGTTATAAATATGGATGAATTTTGGGTTGAGTAAATTAGAGGTTCCAGGAGCAAACTAATTGGAAAATTGTGTTACATTTGGATTTTGGGAGTTATATCCGGAACCTGAAGAATTAAAATCAAAGACGTCGAGCCAACCGAACGAAATCACATTCTGCGAACGAGAGTTTGTTGTATTAACTATTAACCCATTAAGCATGTTAGTGTGTGTGCGGGTGTGTAACTGATCATCAGTTTATAATATATTCTGGGCAAAAGTGTCAAAGAAGACAGTACTTGACTCGTATAAACAGTGATCTGACCCTACGAAGCGGCCGTATTTCTGGTTACTGGTGGGACAGTTAACTTGTTTATGCCCTCATTTTACACAAGTTTTGAGTTATTCCAAAAAAGTTACAGTACAAATACCGTCTATGTTAAAGCAAGTGACAGTTACGCAAACGAAACCTATGCCGGGCCTGAATGGCCAGGCCGGGTCGGACCTGGCATTAACTAGGTGGCTCGAGCCTAAAAATATTGCTTCTGCAGTAAGTCCAACAGGCTAAGAAATAGAAGAATAAAAAGAACTCGTATTAAACTTATTCTACTTCAATTGAAACCAGTGGCGGATACTCGAATCTAGCTAGGCTAGCTGCGAAACCTGGATAATGCACTTAGATATACAAAGTCAATTATCAACGGTATTAAGATTTTTATTTTTTTTTAATCAGGTAAGTACATCAGTGTGGGGGATTAGCCCACAGCTGAGGGTTCCAGTTGGTCATTCAACCTAAGGATTCTGAAACAAAACCCAGTGGGTTTGGGTCTTTTCGCCAATGTCACACAGAACTAGCTGGCACCTCTCCAAGATTCACAGAAGCCTTAGCTGCTGTTGTGTGTGCCATTGTTACCACGGAGCGCCCCGAGGAGGCAAACCCATCGCTCACTACGACCGCGTGAGGAATGAAGATGTGTTGCAGTTGTGTGATGTGAAGCAAAAATGTTGTTAGCAAGGTGGAGACCAATATGCTTCGCTGGTTTGGCCATTTTGAAAGAATGAGTGATGAGATGCTTACTAAGAAAATCTTTTAGCCCAAGTGGCCGGAAGGAAAGACAGAGGAAAGCCAAGGAAGACATGAGTGTGTCAGATTCAGGAATGTCTGCATGAGAAAAAGATTATGAGTATGAAGTATAAAAGATTTTGTGTACGGCGTGTAATGGATATCAGTGAAGCCCCAGTTGTATGTCAAGATCGCTGTAAATGGAGAAGTTTGATACGACAACAGTAAGTAAAAATATCTGGTAGTTTGTATTTCATTTTGGAGCTAACTTCTCAGTCTCAGAGAACAGCCAGTTTAGTGATATGTATGTATGTATGTATTAAGCTATGTCGCTGTTTCGGTGCGAAAAAAGAAACACATGTGCTGATTTACCTCTTTTGACTAAGTGAATCAATCTGGCGATCAAAGACCAACGGGCATCCTAGTGGAGGGATGACGTCATCGTGACGCAACCAGTCGCTCTACCAGTCTTCGCTGTGTAACTCGAAGACCTTGGATACGTTCGCCGGCTAGGTTTCCATGGGAACATGGCGGAGCAGATGAAGTGTGAATGGGCCGTTGGTTCGCTCAGAAAAGAGAAGACTTTGACTACCTTCGTTACTTGCGTGCTCCCGCCCGTAAATGCCCGTGTTTCGCGAGACTTGTTTCAGCTGTGTGGAGTGTCAATGAATTAAAATTAATTATGTTATATCTTAAATTCGTGGTTTTTGTTGGATTCGAATTGTTTTGAAGAAAAATTTGTGAAGGCTTTCCTGATCATCCACTGTGAGAACTTGAAGAACCCTGTGCTTCAAATTTTGACACAGTTCGCCTCAAAAATGAACAGTGTGTGTGTGTGTGTGTGTGTGAAGGTGTTTATTATTCCCTTGATGAATACAAAAAGAAATTAGTAAGAGACATTACTAGTTACATGAAATTGAATAAATTGGACATTGTGTTTATTGAGGTGTAAAAATTAGCAAACCTAATATTAAAATTTCCATCAGCAACTGCCGAAAGAAATTTTTAAGCATTAAAAAGAATCAAAACATACTATACTTTAGGGAAACACAAGGGGTATGTACACTTGAGCAAATTTGCTGTTTTGTCTATATAGAAAAACATTCTTTTTAAATGTGATAAATTACTCGGAAGAAACTTTTATGGAAAAGTAACACTCAACTTCACCAAAAAAAATGGAGTGCATGTAAAATTAAAGTGTACAGAAGAAGAATGGAGTGCATGTAACAATAAAGTGTACAGGAGAAGAATGGAGTTCATGCACAAATAAGTGTTAAAATCCTAATCCTCATAATATTTTGGTATTATGATAGCAATAGCATGTACCTAAAATTAAGAAAAAAGTTACTTCTATTAGTTAACAACTGAAAAATAAACTTCGCAATTTAAAAAAAAAACAGTACTGGGTGTGGGTGAGATGGCCCAGGTCTCGACCCAAGATACGCCACTGATTGAAACCTTTTGGAATCACAAGTATACATCCCATCCGCTACCTGTGAAAGATGGTTCGAAATTTAATGTTAAAGTGCCGCGGTATTCTTGCATGTTGGAAGTAATATCTGCTACTTATGTTTCCTCGTCACTCGTTCGACACCAATTTCCGCAAATGAACACGCCAATTCGTTATCTAATTGGTTTCCGCCGCTCCAGCGCGGCCTAATGAGAGAACAAATTGGAGGAAACCCAAGACTTAATTCGAGACACTAAGCCACCTTGGTTTGTGGCACAGCAACTGTGTGCAGTTGGAGTCATAACATCGTGTGAAAATCTTCCCTCTTGTCTAGTCCAAGATGGCTGTTCCTTCTAGCACGCGCTTTCTTCATTGAAGGATATTGATATCTGATCTCTTTGTAACCACTGCGTATGGGAATGGCTGTGGAATAGAGTATCTCTTTCCCTATGGGAATGGCTGTGGAATAGAGTATCTCTTTGCGTATGGGAATGGCTGTGGAATAGAGTATCTCTTTAGTGCCGCAAAAGAATTGTTTTGTATTATTATCTTTATGCTAAGTTCCAGATTGTTTCATATAAGTTGTTTACAGAGCAATTTTTGTGCGGAGAAAAATGTTGCCACTTCATTGAAGATGTAACACACATAGGAGAACACTCTCTAACGGCGGAACCCGCAGGACTTCATAAGAATTCAAAATGCGTAGTAAATTTCACCCCAATTTGCAAAATGCAGGGTCGTATCAGAATAACATGACCGCCTACTTAATAATGGGAATACTATCCCTGGCCCGGATGATAACGGTGAGATGGCGTGGCATAGACGCAATGAGGCCCTGGAAGGTTGTCCGACGCACACGTGCCCATTCGGATTGCAGCAGAGCACGAAGGTCCCGGAGATGACGTGGTTGTGGGTCGGCACGTCGAACCTGTTGATGCTATGCAAGTGCTCTATGGGATTGAGTTCAGGAGATTTCGCCGGCCAAGGAAGAACGGAGACATCACTGTCGTGTTCCTGGACACCTTAGCGACATGGCAGGGAGCATTGTTCTGTTGGTAGACACCATCAGGGTAAACGTCCAACATTAAGGGATGCATGTGGTCAGCGAGGATAGACAGGTAGCCATTGGCGTTCAGGGACCCATCCAGTTGTGCCAGCAGTCCCAGGTCATACCAGGAAAACGTCCAACATGAAGGGATGCATGTGGTCAGCGAGGATGGACAGGTAGCCATTGGCGTTCAGGGACACATCCAGTGGTACTAACAGTCCCAGGTCATACCAGGTAAACGTCAAACATGAAGGGATGCATGTAGTCAGCGATGATGGACAGGTAGCCATTGGCGTTCAGGGACCCATCCAGTGGTACTAACAGTCCCAGGTCATACCAGGAAAACGGTTAACATGAAGGGATGCATGTGGTCAGCGAGGATGGACAGGTAGCCATTGGCGTTCAGGGACCCATCCAGTGGTACTAGCAGTCCCAGGTCATACCAGGTAAACGTCCAACATGAAGGGATGCATGTAGTCAGCGATGATGGACAGGTAGCCATTGGCGTTCAGGGACCCATCCAGTGGTGTCAGCAGTCCCAGGTCATACCAGGAAAGCGTCCAACATGAAAGGATGCATGTGGTCAGCGAGGATGCACAGGTAGCCGTTGGCGTTGAAGGACACATCCAGTGGTGCCAGCAGTCCCAGGTCATACCAGGAAAACGTCCAACATGAAGGGGTGCATGTGGTCAGCGAGGATGTACAGGTAGCCGTTGGCTTTCAGGGACCCATGCAGTGGTGCGAACAGTCCCAGATCATACTAGGAAAACATTCCTCAGACATGCAACCTGCCACCGCCGGCCTGTACTTGACCGACAAGCGTGTCTGGGTGTTGGTTCTCGTGTGTCTGGCGCCGTATCCTCCTCCGCCCGTTACTTCTGTGAAATAGAAACCTCGATTCGTCGGAGAAGGCAAGCTTCTTCCACTGTCCAATGACGGTAGTCCCATGCGAACTGCACATACGATGGACCTGGGTTAACATGGTCGCCTAGACGCAGCGTCGACTCTGGAAACCCATGCGTAACAGGGTCCGCTCTACTGTTATCGGGGACACGTACCTGGGTGCTCCCGCATCCATTAGCCTGGTCAATTGCTGCACTGTTGCCAGTCGATTGCCCTTTACCAGTCGACGGAGGAGATGTTCTTCTTTGGGGTCGATGGCCTTTGAGGATCTGCAGTTATGACATAATGAGGTACTCGGTGTGCTAACGGTCTATTCTTGGTACAACCTTACTACACACCTCGCGAACAGCTCGCGAAATCTGCTGTTTCTGAGGTGCTTCCACACTTGGTGCGGTAGCCGATGATCATTCCTCTTTGAACGTTCGTCAAATCACTACTTCTGCCCGTTGTGCTCACGTAAACCACTATGGCTCATCTGTCCTGCCCGGTCGCTGTGGTCGACAATGTCACGTGCACTTTGTGACGCGCGGGGTACACTGTAATTCCGGGGGTGGTCATATTAGTTTAATACGACTGTATATAAAACAGAGAGCACTATGATTGTAGCAAAAATTTGAGCTCCTGCAATATTTTGATAAACTCCCGAAAACGTCCTGAAATTTATTTCGTGTAAATGTGTTCGAACCTTTTTTATAGAATGGTATTTTAAGTAACTGCTTTGCTGTATACATAAAGAAAGAAAAAAACGGGGAGTGAGAATTGGCTTTGTTTTCCATTTTGGTTTGGACATGGAGCTGTCGATGCTGATAATGGACAGTGAGGGGCATTAAGCTATTTTTTCCATACATATGCTGGGTGGCGTGTGTGCTTCTGAGTAGTCTGTCGCAACTTTTAAACAAGGCTATTGATAAAGGGCTGCTTTGAAAAACGCTCGTGTATACACTAAAGAGCAATTGAATTAGAGTTACTTGTCTAGTAACGTGTAGCACCACCTTTCGTCCTGACGACGGCGGCAATTCGTCTCGCCATGGACTCGACAAGACACCTGAAGCGTTGGGGAGCCATACGGATCCACGATCCCTGAACAAGCTCCCACAGTTCACGAAGATTCGATGGAGGGGGGGGGGTCAGAGCCTCGAACATCTCTCTCGATGGCATCCCAGATGTGCTCGATGGGATTGAGTCAGGTGACCTAGCTGGCCAAGGAAGCGAGGTCACGTCGGTGGAGTGTTCATTAAACCATTCGGATGCAATTCGTGAGCGATAGCACGGTGCATTGTCTTGTTGCAGGATGAGGTCCCCAGTGGGATGTTGAAGACGCACAAACGGGAGCAAATGGTCGTCCAGGATATCCCGGTAACGTTGACCTGTGAGGGACAATGTCACACGTACCAAGGGTCCCATTTCAGTCCACGTAAACAGTCCCCAGACGAGAATGCCACTCCCACCAGCTTGAAGAGTACCCTGCTGGCAAGAACGATCCATCGCTTCATGTGGTTTGCGCCATACTTGTATCCTTCCATCCGCATGTACCAACGTGAATCTCGACTCATCAGTCCAGGCAACATTTCCCCACATGTCTAGGGTCCAGTGGCGATGTTCCCGCTCCCATGCTAATCTTTGCACCCTGTGATGTGCGGTCAGCAACGGTACCCTCGTGGGACGATGGCTTCTGTACCCCATAGCGAGGAGATGGTTCTGGATGGTGTGGCTGCTTACACGTTTTTGTGCACCAGCGTTAAATTGCCGAGTGATTTATTGCACTGTGGCCCGTCTATCCGCTGTTACAATGCGAGCTAGCCAACGATGACCCCGCTCACCCGCACACTGTTGTCCACGTTAGTTGGCCCTCGCAGGTATGGTTTTACCGGATTCGATGTACTCACGGTGCACCGGTGACACAGTGGTTTGTGAAAATCCCAGTGCCTGCACGACTTCCGAGATGGAGTGACCCATTCGTCGGGCCCCGACAACTTGCCCACGATCAAATGCGTTTAGATCCTTCGTTTTACCCATACTGCGTCCGACTCGTACTGATTCCCGTCGCAGCACTCCTTATATTGTCGGATCGCTGCATACGTCATGTCGTTTCCGTTTACAGGGCCGTACAGCGCCACATTTGCATAACGCCAGCTGTCTCTAATTCAATTGCTCTTCAGTGTACGTAACGTGAGGTGGTAAGGCGCATCATTGTTATTCAGAATATTGGTCGCTTAATGTATAAAATTGTTCTCAGAAAAACTAAAGCTTCTTATTGGTAAAGTTTGGTATGTCAGGACTTTCCGTACTGGCATGCAGTTGATTCAAACCGCAAGAGCAGTTCAAGTTGTAACATGTTTGCTAATGCAAATGTTTTTGTAGTTGCTTGCAGTAGTGGATCCAGCGAAGAACGACTAGGGCAATCTCCACACCCACACCCCAAAAAACAGACTTTTCCTTTTTACATGGTCAAGATCGTAAATAAATGATGTGTTAATCTTTGTAAAATTGTGGTAATGAATGCACAGACTTTAGTAAAAGTTTTTATAACGATTAAAATGTGCTGTGAATTTGGAGATTAATTGTTCTATTCCAGCTCAGAGAAAGAGAGAGAAATGGTTTGTGAAACAGAGGAAGCTGAGAGCTGAAGGAAAAAGAGATTTGAGTGATCATGAAAAGCAATGGGTGGGCTTTGTTTGATGTAATATTTACACAAACTTCCGGGAGAAAATTGCCAGTAAGAGAACGAATGGCGCTGGAATGACTTGATGAAGTGTAGTAACTAGAAACTGCTTTCAAAAGAAGTGGTGATAATGCATTGCGAAAGAATAAGCGAATATTTCAAAGAGGAGTCACCGGTCGTATTTGTTTTGGTGAAAAAAAAATATAATTTAATTTTGTGCATATTGAATTGATTGTTATTTATTAAAAGCGTTACTACTTTAGTTATGCTGGTATTGAAATTTCTATGGAAATTATAGAAAAATTAAATTTGGGAGATGGGTGGATGCATTTCGAAACAAAAATATTTTCTAAGTACTAGAAAAGGCCATGAACATCCTAAACAAAAATGCATCTAAAATTTACATTCCACAAGAAGTTATTGGAAAGTTTGCGTTGTTTGTGTTCACGCAGAGTTGAGTCATCTGAAAGTGCAAAAATAAGTGGATATTGTTGCATGTGTATGAAAATGTGTCACTATAAGTCATACGATAAAATGTACTCGTTCAATAACAACTTGTGGAGGCGGTGAAAGTCAATTTAAAAGGATAGGACAAAAATTGCAGTTATGAAATACCTTACAATACCAGGATTCGGATCGATAGCCTTAGTCAAGCTAAGGTGGGTACATGGGCTCAAGTCATGGAAGACAACAGCACACAAAATTTTTCACACTGCACTCATTTTGAACTTTTTTTGAAAGGCTACTGCCTGTATTTATTATTTTTCTTTAAAAACTTAACAAGTTAATTTAGTGGACAAACAGATGGTATTTCTTTTTTTTTTTTTTTTTGTTTGCTTAAACACAGCAGTATAAAAACAGAATCTCAATTTTCTTTCTATTTCTATTTGGCCACTGGCCTTATGAACAGCATAGCCTGACATATTTCAACACAGTTGGTTTGAACACTAGGCTTTGAATTTATGCCTCCAAAATCATACTATGATTCACATGGTTTACACACTGTATGCATCCAAAATTCCACTACGATTCACATAGCTTACACACAAAAAAAATTACTGTATTCTTTTGAATTCCACCAGGTGGACAAGTTCTGTTCTTTTGAAACGTACTCTCTTCTCTCTCACCTAGTTAGCTCAATGACAAATTTACAATTTTACACTTATTAATTTAAATTTACAGCACCTAAACAATCTTAGCAAACTCCGCAATCTCCCAGACCAGCTTCAAAGACTTCAATTAAATTTACAGTTATTTTAAGAGCCACAAATTATACTTTAACCAAATCTACTATCTGAAAGTAAACAAACCAAGTAAATTATCCTCACAACAGAATTTACACTGAGCACAAGCATTAATTAACATTACATAACCTATAGAACTACCCTGAATGAACCTACTTCACTTATAAAGAAACCTCACTAACTAACTTAAAAATTATCACTATTCATAACATCATCAACATAATTCAGAAATTCAAACAATCTTCTTGCACTAGCTTGCTCATAAAAATCACCTCACTCTGCACTTCACATAATAGCTCAAGATACTTAATAACTCTATACTGTAAACAAAAGCTCAAAATACCAATTAACTAAATTTCCAAACCAAATATCAAGCCCACTAACACTAACAACCAGAATTTAGAATTTACATCCCTAGCACTACAGCAAATCATAAACAAATAAATTTAGATACTTTAAATCACCAAACGAACTTAAATTTAACACTTGCAGTGAATTACTGAGGTAGCGGTGAGGCAAGTACTCTCAGTTCAGACACTACCCTGGGTTTTTGAGAACCAACACAGGAAGAAAATACCAGTCAGGCTGAAGGCGTGAAATTGGGTCGTGAATCCAATTTCAGCCTAAGCAAAAGGAAAGGAAAAAAATCCTCAAGTGTGACACATCATCATCAGGCACAGAATTTCCTCTAACATGATCTCGCCAATTATTGAAGTCCCACATCCAGCTAACCTCAAAAAAAAAAAGAAAATTTCTTCTTTTTTTTTTTTTTTCAGAACTATAAATTTGATTTCACACTGCTGACCCACTCGTTCAACAATTCCGCAGCGGTCACAACATAATACAAAAAAAAATCGAGACAGAATTTACCTTCTGGGCTGGGCAGGAACAACTCTTGTTTCAAATAAAAAAAAATCTTCTCGTCACACTGTCACTGTTGATCCTCTCTTCGCCTCCAACAATGTCTTTCTCTTTCTTTTTGGACACAATGTGCCCGAGCACTTCACCTGAACACAGGGAAAACAAAAGACATCCCGAAGCTGGTGATGATGGACCCTCTCAGAGGGAGCAATTCTCCCTTGTCCTTTTCGATGCCCCTGGCTCTACTCTGGTAGGAATTTGGTCGGCTGCATTGGAAGGTGGACGGCATCACCACGGAGGTTCTTCTCTCTTTATCCATCAGCTCTCACGAGAATGCTTAGGAGTGCATCGGTGATCATCTTTCGCTGCGCCCCGAGGAGGTCTCGTCCTACGGTGGTCCTGTCCTTTCTTCATAGTTTCTTCCACCTCTTTTCATTTGGTGGAATCAGTGAGCAATTCATAGCAAGCCCTGAGCTCCTTTTAATTTTTTTTAATGTAACCAACCATGAATCGGACAAGTCCCCACGCTAGAAGACCGTCGCTACTAGGCTCCTTTAAGCTTTTTTTTTTTTTTTTTACCTCGATGTCAAATCATGGTGGTCAGCAAATGCTCTCCCCACCAAAAGGCGAGGAGAGACTCGGCTGTCCCCTCTTTCTCCCGGCCAGCCAGAGGACAAGAAAAAAAGTGACTGAGACAAGCGTCTCAAAGTGTCAAAAAGCCTCGCGTGTTGGAAAAATGCTGACCCCTGATTGGCTGACCTTTTGCATGGCAACAGCGGAATTTCTCCCACGCCTCGAGTGACCCCCGACCTTCACTCAGGCATCGTTGCAGCGTCCAAGACTCTCCACGAAAAAAAAAATGTTACTAGGCACGTGCATCCTCTGGTCGGCCAGGGGAAGATGAACTTGACCTTCACACGTAGGGACCAAGCCTCTTGACCCTGAGGTCTAAAAATAGATTCTGTTGCTGAATTCCTTACCCAAAAGACGAAAAGATGTTGCACTTTTGGGCGACTTTTCTCGACCTTTGGAAACGAGGAACGAAAAATGGCGAATTCTTGCTTTGCAGAAAATCACTAATTTTAATTTTCTTTTTCTCTCGTTCCGTGATGTTAAACTAAAATTAATTTTGATTCTCTGAGCTGCACACATACTCGCCTTTTCCTATCGCGATAAAAGAACAGATAAAATAATTATTTTCAAAACCCCAAAGTCAGTTAAATCAAATATTATTCTCTTCCTCTTTTTTTTTTCTTTAACATGAAATTTTGTTTTCCTGGTTGTGATTAAGACAAGCGAATTTTGCGCACGAATTCCCTGCCTTTCAACCAGGAATTTTCTTCTAACGTATGTCATGGGAGAAAAATTTTGCATTAATTAATCTCCGATAAACCAACAGAAAGATTGATCAGGTCTTTCCGAAATTCACCAGAGGTTAAAATTTTCGCCATGACATATTACTTAAAAATGATTTGATGATTCAAGCTGGAATTTTCTTTCTATTAAATTAAGTCGCTCGAATGGGATGGCTGGAATGTATTTTGAAATATTCTATCGAGACTTGATATTTAGAAAACACGGAGCTCATTTTCTCACAAAATAGGCAATTGAGCTACAAGAAAATAGTGCTGATTTTTCAGGTATTTTCCCCCACTTTGTGATTTAAAAATTTAGAATTTTTTAATAGAAAAAGTTGATAAAAAGCGGTGAAATGCCACCGAGGGGCTGCTCGGCCTGTTTGTGTGTGTGTGTGACCTTTCCACAAAGTCTATCAATCCTTTTTTGTCTCATTTTTTTTTCTTAAACAGAGCAACTGCCTCCCCATCCCAAAGGCAAGCTGATGGATCCACCCGTTTGCTTAATGTTTTTTCTAAGATAGGTGATTTTAGCTCAGGAAGGGATTAGATCATTCTGTGTTTTCGATCTCAGACGTTGCTCAAGTGATGTCTTTGCCTTATTCAGAAAATCCGCAGGTTTTCATAAAATCGCCAAGAATTTCAGAAAATCCGCCGGTTTTCTTTATATCACCGTCCTTGTTTCCCCATCTGTGAAAGCATTGCGAAAAGAAGCGAATAAACATTTGTTAGCTATTTCTGAAATTTGCGTATCGTGATTTTTTTTTTTTCAATTTTTTTTTTCTTCATTAGGCAGGGATTTTTGTCCATTCATCTTTTTTTTTTTTTTTTTTGTCGTCGTATTACAGAGAGATCAAATTTATTTCGGTGCTGCTTAATTAAAATGCCGCGCACAACAAAAGGAGCGCAAAAAAAAAAATTTTAAAAATAATCTGTCGTTAAATGTGGGAAGACAGCAGCTGCCTTTTGCAAAGTTGTTTGTTGAAACGTAGAAAAGTCGTCTGGCGCAATGTCGTCGTCCGTCTTCTGTTTTCATTCTCTCCGAGAAGCGTCGTGGTCTTTGTTGTAGCTGATGCTTGCACACTGCAAAAATAATGCCGTCTGAATATAATTTCCGGAGTATGGCGAACTTCAGGTAATCTGAGACATGTTGCTCCCCCCCCCCCCTTTTTTGTGTTCAAAACGTGAAAGACTTGTGTATAAACTTTACCTTCCTAGAGCCTTCCCCCCTCCTCTCTCTCTCTCTCTCTCTCTCTCTCTCTCTCTCTCTCTCTCTCTTTGATAATGTTGCTATTGTTCCTTTAAGCCAGGAAATGAAAGTTCAGTTTCGTCACATGTTAGGTGTTTTTAAAGCTTTCAATGAAGCTGAATGCTTACGGTTCTTATTCTTTCCTAGTTCGTGCACGCGCTGTAAGTAATGAAGAATACTTGAGCAATATATTGCGTTCGTAATTCGAAACTCTTGGATAAGTAAGACCGGCTTACGACCATTAAGTTTGAATGAAAATTCACTAAAAGAGAGGAGAAAAAGAAAATAGCAGATTTCCTTGAAGAGAGTTGCATAACGTCGTAGCACTGCATTGAAACTATTTTACCAGAAATGAAGTTCAAAATCTTTCACAAGACACTGCAATGCGTTTTTATCTTTCTGTGGCGGCTGTTTGCGGATGTCACGAGTTGAAACAAGGTCGGTGCTTTAGGAATTTGTATTGTTGAAAAAAAAAATCAAAATTTATTACGTATGTATTGTATATTAAATCTGTTGGGTACTTTAGAGTGAAATATTGCAGTACAAAAGTACTATATTTAAAGATTAAGTAAATTACAATTTAAAATTATGGGATTATGTTTTATAGAGAAAATAGGGTCTTGAAATTTGAAAAGAACTACACGTATGCATCTGCAAATAAGATCACTTACATCAAGTATTCCTAACGAATTCTGTTACTTTTTTTGTTGCAAACATGAAGAGCAGCTTTTTGCGGCAAAATCTCGCCATTTCTTTAACAACATCACATCTATTGGTGTGGACTTTGTTGTTCCACATAGCGAAGAGCCACTTCTAATGCCTTTACTCCGTCGGTATGGGAAATCTACGGGTGAAATCCGTGTCACCCGAATTTTCGGCGTCATCTTTGAGGTGAGTCAGTGACAGCTGTGATTATGTCTCATCAGGCAGCATTTTGAATCCCAATTCATTGTCAACTGTCATCGTCTCCTTCCACATCTTCTTCTGTTATATTGATGCATCCCTGAAGTTCTTTAAAAGTTTTGACGAAGCTTTATGCTAGGAGCCCCCCCCCCCCCCCCAACTTAGACACATGTCAAAGCTCGGACAGGGGAAATCCCCCAAACGTATTCTAAAAATAGATCATGAAGCAACCAAACAAAATACGTACCTCAAGTCATAATGACATTGAAAAGAAACGAAATTTTGTGTTTTTTGTTTTAGGCCGGTGTAGAGAAAGATCCGGTTGAACGAGAGCCGGTTAAGGGAGGTTCTGCTGTAGTATATTTTTCTTCCAACAACAGTACACTGCACTGGCGCCTGTAGGCTGAGCGACATATCAGAAAAAAACATAGGAATCAGTGATCACCTATGTGATGAGAAAAGAGTTTGTCCAGTCATCATTCTTGAAACAAACAGATCGCCATACTGGTTGCCGAGCGGTCTGAACCGCTGGCATTCAACCGAGATGTCCCGGGTTCGAGTCCAAAATGAGACATGGGTGGTGTGCTTGTCTTGCGGTTTTGGCTATGGTTCGCTGAGTTCCCATTTACATTATTCCCAACAGTAAGTCGGGTTTATGTATGGAGAACCCTAAAGGAAGCTTACAATTCGGAATGTTTGGTACCAGCTGTCAAACATGGGAATTGATCTGTGGTGATTTGGGCAGCCATAGCTTGTTATTAGGTTAGCCACATCATTACCCTACATGGTCGAGTTACTACCCAGCGAGTACTTGGACATTATAGGTGAAGAGGTGCATCCTATAGTCCATATATTGTTTTGTTTTGTTTTTGATTGAAGGTTTAACGACCACCGTGAGCAACTCAATGGATTATAAGCTGTCGCCTGTCCCTAATTTAGAGTCACTGGTTCCAGTGAACGGAGAGAGACAGTGCCGTGAGACAAACACAGCATCCATGCCTCACCGGGATTTGAACCTGGACCCATCACGAACGAATGGTCAGAAGCCATCGCTTAAACCACTGCGCCACCGGGACGGCCCAAATATTGTTCCCCAACAATGATGCCATTTTTCAAAATAAAAATGCTCCCTTACACACACAGCGCACATAATAGTTCATCCTCAATTTGAAGAACACTAAGATGAACATCCACATCTGTCCTGGCCAGCTCAATCATCTGACTTAAATATCATCGAAGTACTGTGGGCAGTTTTGGAGAGCAGAGTGAGAAGCAGATTCCCTCTTCCAACATTGTAGCAATTGGTTGTTGTTCTGATCAACGAATTACCGGTGCAACATTCCACTGGTGACTATTCAAAAGCTGTAAAAATCTCTTCCAAGAAGGTTGGAAGCTGTATTAAAGGCAAATGGTGGTCTAACATCTTATTAATAAGGACATATCGCCTATTTCCGAGGTGTTCACGTTATTTTGTCCAATCTCTGTGTAATGAAACCACCACTACTAGAGCTTTCAAAATGTTTGTCATGCATTGCAGTTTTCAAATGAGCATACCCTAACTCGTTTGACCCGAGGAGTTAACACGTATATATTGTCGTTGTGGAACATTTTTTTTTTCTTTTTAAAGTAAACCGATTACTGGGGGAAAGGTTTTCGTAAGTTTATGTTGGGGGAAACCCCACTTCATTCTGTATTTCCTTGTAGTGAAATCACACGTAGCTATCTTTCACGATGAACTGCCCTAGGGAACAGTTTTTCTTTGAGGGCGTGAGTACCTTGTGAGACGATACGTGGATTAAAGCCTGTTGTATGGAACACGCCATTACTCTGAAACACAACGAGAAACGACATGGCTGTGATGTCCTTCGAGAATTCCGCTTGTGGTTTATTGCTCGTTTCGTATAGTGTCTCTTTACGACCATTTCTTTCATTCTTTGTTCTCTGTCTGTTGCAGATCTCACTTTCTAAGACTGAACGCAATTACAATCGAAACGTTTTCGATCCCTCCTCTTCTTCCCATCCTTGCGTTTTCCCCTTTTTGTTCGAATACTGACCCTTTTTGTTCAGGTATTGTCAATTTCCTTTGAATGTCTTATTTTGCGGCCACCCCCACCCAGTAAACAACAAGAGAGTGAGAGAAGGGTATATGGGTCTGGAAGCGAAAGCGAACTTTGAGGACCGTACTGTTTTTTTACAACAGGTCAGTAGGATTCCTTTTGTTCAGGGGCGAACTCTAGAATTGTGTCACCTGACTCACCTGAGGCACCAGTTGCGGATTTTGATCACCAAACCAGACAGGGGTGCAGTCGAGGTCTGGCGGGTCCTGGCACCGCCAGCCACTTTTTTCCAACGCCTGGAGGCACGAGGCTACTTTTTACCTAAATGGACCGGACTTTTTTTTTAATTTATTCATTCAGTCGTTGACCGTTGAAATCTAAAATTTTTAACATAAATAATCACAACCGAGTTTCTTTTTTTTTCCCCTTTCTTCTTCTGTCTTCTGACTCTCTCTCTCTCTCTCTCTCTCATTATTCTTTTCATGGTAGCTATGCACATCCGTAGACCTTCCGTTTACCGAAAACACCTCAGAAATAGCCAGTAAAGTGAGCACCCGGCAGTCCGCACAAAGAAAGTAATCAGTCACAAAGACAAGGAAGAGCTTGGAGAGCTTTTAGAAGTCACCTTTTGGTTAAAGTCGCTTCGTGTGTTTCTGACAACAGAGAGCACTGCAAAGTTTTTGAGATTTCAAATTGCGAAAGACCCACTGTTCCAACTAGCTCATGTATACAGGGGATGGACAAAAAAAATGAAAACACCTGGTAAAAGAAGGAATTCCTTACCTAATATGGTATAGGACCGCCTTTGCATTCAAGACAGCTTGGATTCTCCTGGGAATAGACAAATATAAGTCTTGGATGGTGGATAAAGGGATGTTATACCATTCTTCCTGCAACACGCATTCAAGTTCCTGTAAAGTTGCTGGAGACGAATAGTGCGCTCGAACCTTGTTCTCCGAAACGATCCATAGGGGCTCTATATTGAGGTCTGGCGATTGAGAGAGCCAGGAAAGATGGGAAACCTCATCAGCATGCTCAGCAAACCATGATTGAATGATTTGAGCTGTATGAATTGGGACCTTATCTTCTTGATAAACGGCACCGCCTTCAGGAAACACTGTTTGTACCATGGGATGGACTTGTCCATGGCAGTGACACGACATCGCAAGGTAATAATGGGGACGGTAGAATACCATGATATGGCTGCCCAAACCATGACAGACCCGCCGCCATGCTTCACTGTCGACAAAAGTCACGCCGGATCGTAAGTTTGGGCGGGTGTTTGCCAGGCGTAAACTCGCCCACAGATTGGAAACAGTGTAAAGGTCGATTCATCGGAGCAGGTGACCGTCTTCCATTGTTCAGTAGTCCACGTTTTATGAGTGTTGCACCAGTCTCTCCTGTGTGCTGCATTCACGTTATTAACCAGTGGTTTACCGATTGAAGCCTGACCATAAATTCTCTGCCTATATAGAGTTCTCTTCGCACTGTTTTTGTACAGACAGGGTTTGAAATCACGTTATTCAGCTCAGCAGTCACTTTTGCAGCTGTTGTCTTCTTATTGTGGCCACAATCCTCCGCAATGTCCTTCTCTCTTTGTCATTCAGCGCACTCACACTTTCGTCCACGCTGGTATTTATCGGATTATGTTTTTCCTGAAGCACAATATGCGATCATAACTTTCGATACAGTACCTCGCGATACACCAAATAAACTTGCTGCGTTGGTCACGGAAGCACCCACCATACGGATCCCAACAATTTTCCCTCTTTGAAACTCTGTAAGCTCCGACATAATTCACTTGCAACGCACAGATTAATGTGTAGACCGCAACTGTGACTATTTGTTGGTTTGCCACGTTTCTTAGCACACATTCACCGTCTCCGGCGCCATTTACATTTTCATGTGCAAAACGTTAGTCGTTTTACCCATACTTTTTACCAGGTGTTTCCATATTTTTTGTCCATCCCCTGTATATTGCCATATACAATTGGGAAACGAATTTCCTCGAAGAAATAATTCTTCATAAATGCATGGTAGGCATTGTAATGCTGTTATTGGCATATTTTCACTGCATTCCATATAACAACTTCTTTCAGAAAACTTGAAAATGTCCATCGTCCTGGAGCGGGAATCGAACTCTCTCCTCCCGATTTCCGGTCGAGCATGCTTGTCATTACACTACCCAGGACAAGGAAATTCCAAGCAATTGAACGTAGATATCTGAGAACCTTCAGATTTGCACTACGCTACGATGGTGCAGGAATAGCTTCGACTACCGCAAATCTGAAGGTTCTCAGATATCTACGTTTGGTTGCTTGGAATTTCCTTGTTCTGGGTAGTGTAATGCCTAGCATGCTCGACCGGAAATCGGGAGGTTCGGATTCGATTTCCGCCCCAGGACGATGAAAGTTTTCAAGTTTTCTGAAGGAAGTTGTTACATGGAATACAGTGAATATATGCTTATAATAGCATTATCATGTACACTGAAGTGCCAGAAAAACTGGTACACCAGTCTAATACTTTGGTAGGTCCCCCACGGGAGCGCAGGACTGCAGAAATACGACGGGGCATGGACTCCACTAGCTTCTGTAAATATGCTGTAGGCAATGCACACCATACTTCCTGCAGAGCGTTCCACAATTCGGGTGTATTCCGAGCTCTTGCATTCCTGTGCTCGATAGCGCGTTGCATGGCATCCCAAATGTGTTCTTTCACGTTCAGATGTGGGGACTTGGGTGGGAATGGCAACACCCCAAACTCAGATTAATGCTCCTCTAACCATAATGTGCCGTCCCGACACTTGTGTGGGAGGTGCATTGTTCTGTTGGAACAGGCTCAATCCATCAGCATGAATGCAGGACATGAACGGGTGTACCTCGTTAGAAAGGATGCGCACATAGCGTTGGCCGGTCACAGACATTTGTAGACGTACCAGGGGACCCAGTGAAGTCTAGCTAAACACACCCCATACCATTACGGACGTACAAGGGGGAAATACCTCATATACACGGTCGAGTCACATTATAGTGACCACCAGCTAATATCCAGAGTAACCGCCGTGTGCAACGCGGACAGCAGCTAGACGGGCTGGGAGTGACTCAGTAAGGTGCTGGAAGGTGTTCACAGGTATGTGGAGCCATGCTGACTGCAGTGCATCTGACAGCTGCTGGAGGATGCGTGGTGGAGAATCCATAGATCGAACAACACGATCGAGGTCGTCCCACATATGCTCAATTGGGTTTAAGTTTGGGGAACTAAGGGGCCAGGGAAGTGCTTTCCAACCACTCTCGGACATTTCTAGCTGTGTGACACGTCGAATTGTCGTGCTGGAAAGACAATCAGCCTGTACGGGTGCACGTTATATGCAATGATAGATTCATAACGAATTCGGTCCATAGTGCCTTCCACAGGTATGCGTGGACCCAGAGAATGCCACGAAAACATTCCCCAGACCATAACGCTGCATCCACCAGCTTGTGTTCTTCCAGCAATGGTTGAAGAGTGTTTGTTTTCCGATGTTTCTCACCTTATACGCCAACATCCATCCGTTCGATGAAGCAGAAAACGTGACTCATCGGAGAAGGCAATCCTTTGCCATTCATCGGAGGCCCAATTCTGATACTGCTAAGCCTTTTCTGCCGATGCAACTTCGTTAGCATAGGCGCAGTGACCATCCGTCTGCATCAGAGCCCCATACGCAGCAGGGTTCGCTGAACTGTCGTGTTAAACACACTTCCGGTAGCCCCTAGTTCATTCGGCGAGTGATTTACGCCACTGTCGCGTGTCGATCGGCCCTCACGCACCTTCGCAGCCGACGTTCACCTCTCACATCAATGGCACGTGGTGCTCCGCGGTTTCCACGTCGCTTCTTCGCAGTAGTGCCATTTCTCCAATCACGATACACTTTAACAAGAGCAGCACGCGAACAGTTCACAAACTGCGCTGTTTAAGAAATATTGCACCATTGGCCCGAAAGCCGATAATCATCCCTTTTTGCAAATCTGATAAATCGTTCCTTTGTTTCATGACAGCAACGAGTGATATGTTTTCAGATAGATCATATGTAGAGGATTTTAGGAAGGGAGTGTCTGACCCCAGGTCTTAAACAACTCTTAGAAATAGGAAGCTAGGAGATTCGGGCTAGAGTGCCCGATAGGAAAGTGGCACGGAAGCAAGGTAGAAAGGGGAGGAAGACGCCCTTATTTATTACCGGGGGGCCAGTACCCGGGGTGCGATGGCTTAACGTGCCCATCCGAACGTTCGTACCTGCCCAGGATCGAACCTGAGGTTATCTCCTGGCAGTCACGAACGCTAACCACTAGGCCACCCGCCGCCCAGTATGTTTTCAGATTGCGTACAGCACACCTTATGTACCTTCCAAGCCAGCTCACGACATGTGCCTTTTTTCATTGGCTACGCGCTGTTGACGTCAAAAGTAGGAGGTGGTCAAAATAATGTGACTCGACTGTGTGTATTCCTTCACGAAAAAAATATGTTAGATCCTGAATGCAAGAGAACTGTTAAAATATGTATTGTAAAACGAATTTAGTCGTGAACAAATTTTAACAACAATTTAACGGTGAAAAAAATTTTTAATCATCCCACGATTGGTTGTAACATCAAACCACGCTCAAAGCGAGGTTTTGTACCAGATAATTATTTTCCTTTGAAAAATTTGATTTTGACAAAAATGAAAAAAGTCTCGAGTCTCTTGAAGGCCCCATTTCCAACGAAAGCATTTTAAAAGTTGAAACTTGCTCATGCCACATAGTAATTTTCCTACTCAATTAATTTTTATATTTATTTAGTCACTGATCAATTACTGCACTATAGTGTTGGTTCCTCATTCTTGATTTGACGCCTTCTAAGTCTGCCCTTTGACCGGTGAACCAGTAAATCGTTGTTTCTTTTAAGATAAATGTGTGTGAGACACGGATTTCGAAATATCTTTGCGGAAGAATTGCTTTGCGTCCTGTGTCATAAGTGTGTGGGAGTGCTGGGCCATCACAATGAACACTAGTGTCTCCTATAAGATTGCAGAAAGAGAATAAAGCATATCAACGCACCTGGACTCCCAAGTTCAATGATCTGCGTGTATAACAGTAGTGAGCTGTAGTTTAATTATAATTTTTAACAACGTGATTGATCCTGCCGCACTTTTCTCACGTAAGTACAGATAATTTTGCTGTGTCATTTCCGAGAAAATCCCCAACATATAGACAGAGGGTAAATGTTTTTTCAAAGAAATAACGTTTCAGATGGAAATAAAGCTCAAATGAAGTTAACAATTATTATTCATAAGTACCAAATTAATTATTCGTTCGTTCCAAGTTACATTAGTAATAAATAAATCCAGACAAAAAAGAAGACGAGAAAGTGGGCTGTTTCTTGTGTGGTCCACCGGGAAATCCTCCTGTGTCCCGGGGAGCCAATCTACCCCTACTGTGGACACCTCTAAATTTGCCGCTCCTCTGCTACCAGTTATGACACAACAACTTGTTTGTTTGAAACGTCATTAAGTGTAGTTACTACGTGTATTTATAGTTACTATTTATATCTCCCAAACGGTGTTGAATCTGGTATAGGCATTTCGAAGAATATGGGGGCAGGGGAGAAAAAAGTCCAATAATTTAAAAAAAACTGGCGAATGCGTGAAAGTTCGAGGCCGCCAAAAAATTTAGAGAAATTTGCTGTAATGGTTATGGTCAAACGCAAAAATAAATTTAAACAACAAATTTTGACAGCGAGTATTCGGGAGTGTAATGAGTGCGTCTTTCAAATCCTTTCAGACACGAAACAAATATTCAGAGCAGATTTTTATAAAACCTAAAAATTCAGCTAAACAAAAAGAATACTGTTACAGCACTAAGGGAAAAAATTATTATTATTATTATTATTCCACCTCTTCCTGAGGGTTTTCTTTTCCTTCCGGGACGAGGACGACGTACCACGTCTGGGAAGTGGTATTTCTTTCTCTCAGTTGTCCAGGAACTTCCTTACTATCCTACTAGTTCTCGGGGTAGCTGCCTTATGTAGTTCCATCTAGGTGTTATGTTGAAGGTCTAGTGTCTGTATAGAGCTGTGAATGGTCTTAGGTACAACTCCTGTGTTTGATATTACGGTGGGGACGTTCTCCATATGCCACATTTCCTTGGCTTCGTATCGTAGGTCGTTATACTTTGACAGCTTCTCTCCGTGCGTTTTCTGGGTGTTGCACGTGTTGGACCCGGTGTGTCAATGAGGTCTGTTGACAACTACTCCTTGTCGACCAGGACGATTTCGGGCCGATTGTGGGGGATGGTCTTATCTGTTCTGATCGATCTGTCCCAGTACATCTTGTGGGTGTTGTTCTCTAGTAGCGTTGTTGGCTCATACTTGTAGTAGGTGACAGGCTCATTTGTAATGAGGTGGTGCTTTCTTGCCATTTTCTGATGGAGGATCTTGGCGACTTGATTGTGTATGTTCGTATACTCTGTTTGTGTAAGGAGACTGCACCCTGCTGTGATATCTTAGATGGTCTCTATTGCCGACATGTGTCGCTTTCCACTGACGGTATTGCCGACATGTGTCGCTTTCCACTGACGTGGCCTTCAAAATATGCTACTGGTAGTTTCTGGTGTTTACAACTTGATCTTGTATAGCCATCAGGAACTCTTCGGTCTCGTGGAAGAGTGATCCGTTTGTTAGCCATGCATTGAAGGCAGTCTTATCCACATGGTCGGATTGCAGATCGTTGTAGTGCTTTCCGTGCAAGACTTTCTTGCCCCAAGCTTCTTCTTTTGGCTCCCTCGTTCCAATCTCGATGTTCTGAGTAGAGAGCTCTAGGGCTGTGTATTTCTTGTCACTCTGGTTTATCGCCTGGTGAATGGGGCCCGTTGCTCTGATGGAAGTATTTTCTGAGGCTGCTGATTTCTTTGTCTCGGTGTTCCAGGAGATCAATCATTCCCCGTCCTCCTTCGGCCCGTTCAATGGTCAGCCTGTCTACTACTGACTTCGGGTGGTGCTGGCGAAGTTTAGTGAGGGTTGTCCTGGCATTACGCATTATTTCCTCAAGCTCTGTTATGGCCCACGTGATGATTCAGAAGAAATACGTGAGAAATGCTTATGTGTTGATATCCCTAGGGATGTTGTGAGCGTAGAGCTTGGTTTTCATTAGTCTCCTTAGTCATTGGTTGTATTTCGTGGCTAGATTGTTTTTGATTTCTTTGTGTTCTAGGCGTTGTGCCTGAAGCATACCAAGGTATTATACTTATAGGCTTCTCCTTCCACCATAACTGCGATCTGTTCTCCGGTTTTCAATTGGTATCTACGTGCATCATGCTTTCTTTGGTTCATACCTTGTGTCTTGCATTTCTCTAGGCCGAATTCCATCCCGATATCATTGCTGAAGCTCTCGGTGATCCGGATTAGCTGTTGGAATTGGTTCTTGGACGATGCGTACAGCTTGATCTCATCCATGTACATGAGGTTGGAGAGCTTGTACGTGTTGGTTTTGTTGCACTTGATGGTAAACCCATACTTGCTTTCGTTGAGCATGGTTGACAGCGAGTTGAGTGCTAGACAGAACCATAGTGGGCTAAGTGAATCTCCCTGGAAGATGCCTCTCCTTTTGTAAATGGGTTTGGTCGTGATGTTTTCTACTTTGTTGTCTTCCACCCTGTCATGGCCCCCTTAAGGAAGTTCATGACTACAGGACTTACTCTGTATATCTCAAGGATCTCTAGAGCCAGTTGTGAGGTACGAAATCGTAGTCCTTACGGTAATCGATGCATGAGGTGTACATGTTGCGGTGCATCTTGAAAGCTTGCTGCATTGCAACAGCGTCGATGGTAAGCTGTTCCTTGCATCCTCTACAGTCTGTTTGGTATCTCTCTTGCTGTTCTGCCATAATTGCTTGTCCTTCTGTGTGCCTCATTATCTGATTGGCGAAGCACGCTGTTAGGATCTTTTACAGCGTAGGTAGACACGTTATTGGTCGATAGTTGCCTGGATTTCTTGTGTCTTCATCTTTAGCCTTTAATATCGTTACTCTTGTGTGAGAAAATCCGGGATTAGGGCTGGATTTTTGGATCATGTTGGTCAGTTGATCTGCCAGACGATTGTATGTACATGTACACCTCGTGTACCAGTAGTTGTGGATGATATCAACACCTGGTGCTTTCCAGCTGTATGTCTTAGCTATGGCTTGCTGAAGGTCCTCTGTTGTGATCTTCCAGTCGATCATTTTCCGATATTAGCTCGCTGTTCCTTTTTCCTTGCTGTAACCACGAGGCTTTGCTCCTGGCCCAGAGGTTACTCCAGAATTTTTCTTCCGCTTCACATTCTGGTGGCCTTTGATGTCTTTCTTAGTAATGTTACGATAGAAGCTTTTCTCTTCGTTTTCGAATTTGTTATTGTCCATATGTCGCTGTGTGTTCTCTTTGTATCGTCTTAATATCTTTTGCTGATAGCTAGTACATTTTGTTTTAGCGTGTCTAAGTATTCTTCCATTTGCTAGTTTTCTTCGAACTTTGTGTGGACATACGCGCTTTTCAGGATGAGCTTTACTTTTCCTACCAACTTCTTGGACCTATTTTCCTTTATGAACTGTGTGAGTTAGCCGATTTTCTTCCGCAGTTCATCAACTCGGCCCTGCAGTCTATTTTACCGTGCTAGTTGTATGGATTTCTTGGTCCTTTGTTCCTTCTGGTGCATGATGATTTTCCCGTTTAGTTTAGTCTTGTGGCTGCAACTGCGGCACAGTACACAACTGTGTGGATGGATTCTAACGTGGTGCCATTTTCATCTAGGTTGGGTATCACAGACTTGTTGAGATGTTCTGTTATTTGCCATAGATCTCGGTTCGGTCTTTGCCTCGGTATTCTATGTCTTATGGTACGGTCCATTCTTTCAAACTCTAGGACTGCTGTCTTTAATTCGTTGGCAACTGCTGATGGTACCCTCTGGCTTTATTCGGTCCGGTCTTCTGACTCGTGTTTGTCATCAGACATTGTATTCTCTTCTGCAGCGTGCTGCTCGCTACTGTGTATTTGATCGCCTTCCTTGATGGCTTCCAGGACGGCAGATGGTATAATAATCTTTGCGACAATGGTCAGTCTCTGCTCCGCTAGTCGCTGTTCGCTGACTTGAATGTCTGGGTATTGCTCTTGCCATTTGTCATGTGGTCTTTTCCTGTACATTGTCATCTCGTCTCCACAGTCACTTCGTAGTATGTTCGCATGATGTGCATGTTCATTTCTGGACTCCATCTTATGCATTGGCCTATACTTCGGTCCGGCTTGGTCAGCTTAGTAGCCCCAGAAACATCTCCGGCCGATTGTTGACTATTTCTTGTGGTGGCCATGAGAGGGGCAACGCCACTTGCTTCATTGCTTGCCTCTGGAGATTGTAACTTACTTGTCGAACGGGCCCCTCTACCTGAAGCTCGAACGCGAGTGACTTTATCCTGCGCCACACTCGATGCTGTATGTGCTGATCTCTTTCTTGATGTCATCCCGATGGAGTTGAGATTTTTCAGTATGCAGGTTTCTTAACTAGTGGATATTGTATCTTCTTAACTGATGTTGTAAGCACTAGATGGCGCCACATTCCTACAGCTGTTTCAACACCTTTTTAGGAAGGTAATCTCAAGTCGAAGTCCACGGCGGCTGGCGTTGGATCTAAGTGACATCGAACTACGACCGCTTTGTTGGTAGCTGCTTACACTGTCCACTAAGCCCACCGTGGCTTAGAGTATAATAATAAAATAATAATAATAATAATTATAATATCGATAAAACATCCGCAAAAAGAAATAGCTACTCCCACTAACAGATGAAAAGTGTGTTATACGAAAATTTGAAAATTGCGCACAAAATGTTCTTCAGATGATGTCAGAGGCAAAAGGATTTTTTTTTTTTTGAAAATGTAATTTTCAAACAGGATTTTGTACTCTTAGATAATGCTTCAAATATGCTGTGAACGGAAACGTGACTTTTGCTCTCTAGCGGTAAATTGCGTTAAGAAAAATTTGAATACAAACCGCATGAAGCACGTTGTCCAACAAAGGAAATTTTCGAATCGAACAGTTAGAAACAAAAATATCCGAGACAAATATGGTATACATCTACGCCCCCTGGCGAGGAAACTGCATTATTTCATGCAGAAAGTATAAATAAAATGTGCCTTCCCAATCAGGTTCCGTAGTGAGCGATATATGACTGCGAAGGAACTTTTTCAATGGAATTTTCAAAAGCGCATATATTGCTGCTAATACATGGGGAACATAAATATACAATAACGCCCTTTAGTGGCGAAATAGTTCGTCACCAAAGTTTGAAATTATACACAAACTGTTTCCTGCCAGAAATTATCCGACTCAAAAAAGATTTTACATATCGGTGGACGGACGAAGTTATAATTACTGTTATATTTTTTTTATATTTTTTTATTTCTCCTTTTCCATATGGATGTGTATCAAAGGATGTGTTAAAAAGTGTGATCTTTGTCAAAATGGTGGAAACGTATGGAGGGTAGATTAGTGCGAATTAACTCCTACTTTGTGTTTTTGTACTTTACATTAAATCATCTCTGCAATCGTCACATAATTCATGTGCCATGTGTGTTCACCAGGGCTCGCTGCAAGATGAAGACAGAAATGGCATAAGGCAAAACTCCTTTTCTCTCTCTCTCACTTGGTTTAACGGCCGCTACGAGGAATTCTTAGAGCGATAAGTAGTCGATCGTTCCTAATTTTGGGCTACCGGTTCCAGGGAGGGGCAAGAGCCAGCCAGCGTCACCCATGCCCCATCTGTCGATCCCAAGCCCATCTGTGACGGCGGGTGAGAATCCAACACCCCAGACCCTACACCACCAACCCTGCTCAGTCCTGTTGTCGACTCGGCCTCCTGAGCACTCTCGGCTACCTCTCATTTTCATACATGAGATTCTTCAGCGGAATTCCGCTTTTTTTTTTTTTTTTGTCAAATATCAGCTCAGCGGAGTGAAGAGTTTTCTCCTAGTCGTAATTTCTTCTTTGCTCGCATGTTGTTTCTGTACAGTATTGTTATTAAGTATTATTTTATTGCATAAATAAATGTTTGCATTTCAGCACGTAACTGTGGGCAACGATTTCTGAAAACGGAAGTTAAGACGGCGCGAAGATTTCCCTGTGCTCCTTAGTCATGAGATTATTCCGTGGATTCGAGGAAATCCGCAATTTCCGTTGTCATTTGGGACATTCTGGAGATCAAAGAACAACTGAACAGAAATTTTGGGGGGATCAGTAATGGTGATGGGGGATTCCTTTTCCGTTGAGGACAGAATTGCGTCTTTCGAAACTTTCGAAAACGGAAGTTAGACGGAATGAGGATTTCTCTCGTAATCGTCTTTTTTCTCTCTCTCTCTCTCGCAATGTACCTTCTTCAGTGTTGTTGTTAAATAACCTTTCATTTCGTATTATACATCAAGGGGGGGACTTTCCGGAAATAAAAGTCGGAAGAAGCAAAGATTTTTCCCGTAATCGTATATTTTTTTCCCCCGATGTGCTCCCTATCTTGCGTTGTCAAATATTACTTTCCCCGATAAATGATTGCATTTAAGCTTAATAAGGGAAGGGAATTTTTCCGATAACGGAAGTGATAAAGTTGAAAAATTTGTGAATTGATACATGGTGTTCAAAGTATTCATATTCCCAAAGTTATCTAAAAGAGTGAAAGTTTTGATATCATGAATTCATGGTCCTCAGGGTGAAAGTTCTTTCAGCGTGATGGATAAAATTATTGTCTTCTGAGGGGATAAAAAATGAGAGAGAAAGAAAAGCGACAATGAAGTAAAGAGAAGGGAACGATGCCAACAGCTAAAATATTAAATGAATGCTGTGCAGCTGCAGAGTCAACAAAAGACAAATATGGCTATGGAACTTGCTGAGAAAAAGTAGCACAAGAGGAAATTTGAGCTTGCGTTCAACAACAAAACAAACAAATACTGTGTTTTAAGCAGTGTCTTTTAAAGCCATATTTTGTTTTGAATTCAGTAACTGACACCATTCCCTCCCTCCACACACACACACACACACACACACACACACACACACACACGCACGCACACTGTTGTTGTTGTTGTTTTAAAGAAAATCCTATTTTATATTAATAAATGGGAATATTTTATTCACAGTCGATAGTCTTGCTTCATTATAACTTTGTTGAGAAAAACGAATTCGCTGCCCCGTTGGCGCAGTAGTCTAAGCGATGGCCTCTGATCATTCGTCCGAAAGGGGTCCAGATTCGAATCCCGGTGAGGCATGGATGTTGTGTTTGTTTTACGGCACTGGCTCACTCCCTTGCCTGAAACCAGTGGCCCTAAATTAAGGACGGGCGACTGCTTATAGCCCATTGAGTTGCTCACGGTAGTCGTTAAACCTCCATTGGAGAAAAAAAATCGAATTTCAGAATTGACATTTTATGTAGATGTGCATTTCGTAGACAAAAATGTTGTGACCAGCTATTTACTTGGAACTAGTGAACCCGAGGACGTGTTACGGGGGGGATATCTCATGTTGCTAAATTCTCCCAGTGGTGAAGAGAAAAGGGAGAAGAGGGGGAAAGCGAACATTGGAGTTTACAGTTCTCTCCAGATACATGAACAAGCGCGCGCACACACACACACACATACACACACACACATATACTCGTGTGTGCGGTGGCACGTGTTATTTGTCGGTGGAGATTTATTGGCTCATTTTCACATCGAGGTTTCAAGCTGGGAAGATATATACTCTGAAGTGCCAAAAGTCATTGGATACGTACGTAGTATCGTGTAGGACCTCTTCTAGCCTAGCGAAGTGCAGCAACTCGACGTGGCATCGAATCCACAAGACACCTGGAGAGATGTAGAGCCATGCCGTGTAAACAGCCGCCCACAGTTTCCTCGTATATGTAGGTGCAGGATCTTGGGTGCGTATGGACCTATCCACCATGTCCCGTAAGTGCTCTATTGGGCACATGTCGGGTCGAACGTGGTTGCTACACCATCCGTCGGAACTGTCCAGGATGCTCCTCGAACCAATTTTGGACAACTTAGGCCCGATGACATGGTGCATTGGCTGCCTGGAAAATCTCATCGTTGTTGGGGTACATGAAGTCCATGAAGGCCTGCAAATGGTCACTCAGCAGAAGCGATTACCGGTTAATGACGTGTTTACAACGACCAAAAGACCCAAACCGTGCCACGTAAAGACATCCCACACATGTATGGAACCACCACTAGCTTGCACAGTGCCTTGTTGACAGCTTGGGTCCATGGCCTCATGGGGTCTGCGCCCAGCCCGAACCCTACCATCAGCTCGTAACAACTGATAACGTGACTCATCGGACCACGCACGTGTTGCCAGTCTTTCAGGGTCCAATTACCGTGTTCACGAGCCCATGTGAGGCGCTGTGTCCGATGTCGTGGTGTTAGCAAAGGCACTCTGGTGAGTCTTCGACTCCAAAACTCCATGGGCGCTAAATTACGCTGCACTGACCTCCTGCATTGAATGTGGATGTTATTTGAGAAAATGTCGCTTGTCTGTTAGCATGGACAATCCCAGTCAGACGCCGCTGGTCACGGTCATTCAGCTCCCGTGGTCGGCTACTGCGTTGTCCACGTTGGGTGGTAATGCTTTCCATGAGGTATTCTCGGTGCACACGTGACACCGCGGATCGAGGAATGTTGAATGTTCGCACAACTTCGGAAATTGAATGTCCGCACAACTTCGGAAATTGAATGTCCGCACAACTTCGGAAATTGAATGTCCCACCCGTCTAGCTTCCACTACCATGCCCCGTTCAAACTCCGATAATTCACGTCGGCTTGCCATAATCCTACTGGCGGTTGTTCAACCTGACTCACGAAATTACACCTTGCAACTGATAAAAAATGTGGCGTGCGTCAAAGCATTTATACGACGGCAGAGCCAGTTAGAAATTTGCATATACTGCTATAGCACGACTTTTGGCACTTCCGTGTAAATATCAGATGCTGGGTACAGCACCTTGATTTTTCAAAGTTAGAAGCAGAAGTGATGAAGATGTGAAAGCATCGCATGGATGGAGAAGGTGGCGTACAGGCAAAGACGAACAGCATCTGCAGGTAACGAGTTAAGGTAATTGAAAAGCAAAACAAAAAACAGTATGATGTGGTAATCCTAAGAGGATTAAAAAATGGAATGAAGGAATCAGCATTTTTTATCTTCGTTTGTTCCACTACACTTTGGTGTTGTTTTTATTTATTTCTGGAACAACCTCTCGCCAGAAGAAGATGGCTGATAAGGTCTTCTCGTAGTTGAACGTTGTGGAAAATTATTGAAACAAGGGCTGGATTATAAAGGAAGTGATGTGGCACGCTATGTTGTGGTTTTTCGGTACTTCCCAGTTGTAGTAAGTTCTGAGCAGTGCTTCCTCCGAGAAGAACAAAAGGCAGAAAACTTTGTAGACATCCAGTGAGTTCAAATACGCTGATCACAAAAAGTTAGGGATAATGCATGAAATGAAGAATATATGTACACTATAAAAAAAAAATGGTGTGAATTCACGGAAAATTTCTGAAAATAACGTGCAGCAAAGTTGGCGGTAGGTATCCGTGTTTTTCAGACATTTCCGTTTTTAAAAGTGCCCGTTTATTTTAACTTTCGTATTTTCACATATTTTCCGTAGACAGGAATTCCGTTTATTTCAGAAAAGTCAATTTCAGTTTTTTCCGTATTTAAACTGAAATTCACCCTGTACTTTTCAGCACTTACCCCAGATAATCCTTTTACAGTGGTCAAGATCGAACCCCCGTCGTTGGAGTTGGCTCAACAGGTAATTCGCGCCTTTGACAACTGTGCCACAAACGCTCGGCAATCCGAGTCACGTACATCGTAAAACAAATTCCGCGACGATGAATTTTTTTTTTTCATTTATGTGAGTAATTTAATCATTTTATTTTCTGTTGAAGTTTATTATTTTTTTGCATAGGTTAGTATTTTTTATTTTCTGTAGGAGGACTTTTCAAAGTTAAGCATTTTTCATCCTGATTTTTCGAAACAACAAATAGCTTTGCAACTTGATTTTTTAAACTGACAATGACTTTCAGTTATCTTTAAAAAAGGTGAAATGTACTTTTTTGTAGTATTATTTCACAGAAAAAAAAATAATAAATATAAAATTTACTGTTGATAGCTATAATAACTTTTGTCTTAAGTTGTCCAAAGACTAATGCACAGACATCGAGGTATATTGTATTACTGTACGAAACCGGCTACAATAAGTACCCGGTTTCTTACAGTATCAAAATATATGATAAATAGCTGGTGCACAAAATAGGGGAGAGGAGAGGAAATATCCTGTGCCACAATAAAAAAAAACCATGCGATATGCAGTGCACAATATCCGATCTCGCTACGGAACTTCAAAATTCGACAGACGATGGAGTAGTGCTGCAATACAGACAAAGTGATAAATTCGGAGAATGCCCATACCTGTAGATTTCTGTACCAGGTAATACCACTTCTTTGCCGAAGAACGTCTTGACACGTACGAGACACTTGCAGTGACATTATTGATGACTGTCTGGGGCAGCTCGTCCCATATTACAGGCAGCATGTTGCCAAGGTATGCCAGGGTACTGGTGTATATGGAACGTATTTATCTGAAAGTCTGTGTGCAGTGTCCCAAATATTTTCAATAGGATTGAGGTCAGGAGACCTCGGAGGCAGTTGTAACACGATCCAATAACATGATTTTCCAGCTCTTGAATGCACGCTCCAGGCATGGTGACTGGTTGCATTGTCATCCAGAAAACGTCATCATAGTGACTAGTTGCATTGTCATCCATTTGCAGCTTGAAACAGTGCCACAATGATCTCGTTTCGGTACGCTGAGGCATTCATGTTGCTTTAACAAACATACAAAGAAGTACGGCTATTTAAACACACATCTGCCCAGACCAGAACTGACTATCTCTGGCAAATGTGGACGAACTGCACATAGCGTGCGGTTGCATTCGTGTGCTGGATCACCTCCATACCTTTCCTCGTCGAGTATCAGGATAAAGAGCGAAACGGTATTCGTCTGTAAAAAGAACATATATGTACACTGATGCAAGGTCAGGGATGCAAGGTCAGGTGATGCGTAACATCACAGCCTCTCCTTGACAAATGTCAACCCCGCCTTCTCGTGGTGCATCCTGTTCCCACTAAAGGGGCTCTGACGACCGCCAATAGCGGTATAACTATACCATCGGGATCAGAGGAAATGCTATCCCACACTCACCAACCCGCTTGGCCAGCGTGGTGAGTTATGGCCAAACACCTCCAAAATGACTCTACAACTTAAATCTTGGCCCTCAGTCTCCGGCAGCTGGAATGTACCTGGCCAAGGCAGCGGCCAGTGCGACATGAAGGCAGAGGGTGCTAAGAATCCCCGGAGGACCGGACTAGGCTGCCATTTGATGCTGACCTTGGCTACCTATAATGGACGCTCCCTATCTTCTGATTCAAGGCTTCTTGAATTGGAAGAGGAACTACAAAGGATCAAGTGGGACATCGTCGGGCTAAGTGAGGTAAGGAGAAAAGGAGAAGATCTCATTGAACTGAAAAGTGGACATCTCTTCTATTATCGTGGGACAGATACTGGCAGAACTAGTGGTGTTGGATTTATAATAAACAAGAAACTGAAGGATTAAGTGGTAGAAGTTGAAAGTTCCTCTGACAGAGCTGCACGACTCGTTATCCAACTATCGAGAAGATACCAGGCTCAGATTATTCAAACTTATGCACCCACCACAAGTCATCCTGAAGAAGAAATTGAAGAATTTTATGAGGAAATTCGTCATCTAAATAATAAAGGTAAGCAGCACTTGAAGATAATTATGGGAGATTTCAATGCAAAAATAGGGCACCGGCAACAGAATGAAACTTCAGTAGGTAAATTCGGTCATGGCAACAGAAACCAGCGTGGAAATACTCTTGTTGAGTTTGCAGAGGCAGAAGGATTTTTCATCTTGAACTCCTTTTTCAAGAAAAAGCCACACAGGAAATGGACATGGAGACATCCAATTGGGACGACAAGTGAAATTGATTTTATTATGTGTAACAAAAAATTCGTCATCGAAGACTGCAGTGTGCTGAACAAGTTCACCACAGGTAGTGACCATAGATTGGTGAGATGTAAGATGCACCTCAACACTAAACTGGAACGTGGCAAGCTCATAAGACAAACAAAATGTATTGACATAACCAACCTTAAAAAACACCATAATACTTTCAAGTTGGAACTGAAGAACAGATTCTCTGCTTTAGAAGGCCTAACATCGGAAGAAGTGGATATTTCGGAAGTTAACAGAAAAGTAACCAAAGCTCTTATGGAAACAGCAACAAAATTAGCTGGGTCTAAGAACAAGTTGCATGTGAACAAATTATCAGGAAAAACCAAAATGTTGATGCAAAAAAGAAGAGAGATGAGGACAACTAAAGAAGATGTGACTTCCAAAGTGGAATATATAGAGCTATGCAAGACAGCACGAAAAAGTATCACTGAAGACGTAAGGAAATTCAACTATGAGCTAGTGAGGAAAGCAATTGAAAACAACCAAAGCCTTAAGATAGCAAAGGGACATCTCAGTAAGGGAAGAAAACAGATTATGGCTCTGAGAAAAGAAGATGGTTCTATAACAAGAAATAGAGGCGAAATTTTGACAAGAGTGAAAGATTTCTACTCCAAATTATATGAAAGGGATGATACATGTACTCCAGGCATCATGAAAGGTACCAGAGTTCTTCCAGTCCTCCCAGCAGAAGTTGCTCATGCAATCAAGAACATGAAGCGGGGGAAAGCTCCAGGTGAAGATGGAATTACTATAGACATCATACAAGAAGCAAGTGGAGAAATTGAAACAGTACTCGCCCAAATTTTCACTCGATGCCTTAATGAAGGGAAGATTCCTGAGGATTGGAACAATGCTACAATGATCCTGGTACATAAAAAAGGTGACATTGAGGATCTCAGGAACTACAGACCTATCAGCCTCCTATCAGTGGTTTATAAAATCTTCACTAAAGTTCTTTCACACCGCTTGAAGGTAACACTGGACATGGCTCAACCGAGAGAACAAGCTGGATTCAGGAGTGGCTACAGCACAATAGATCATATCCACGTACTGAGAGAACTAATTGAAAGAGCGAGGGAATATGAACTTCCATTGTGCATGGCTTTTATCGATTATGAAAAAGCCTTTGATTCGGTGAAACCATCAGCAGTTACAATGGCTCTGAAATCCTGCGGTATTGAAGATGCATACATTAATATTATTAATAACATCTATGAAAATGCAAGTGCAAAGATTCGGCTGTTTGAAAATACAACACACATAAAAATTGGAAAGGGAGTGAGACAAGGTGACACCATATCTCCGAAGCTCTTTATTGCCACATTGGAAAATGTCTTTCAATCACTGAACTGGGAAAACAAAGGGATAAAGATTAATGGAGATTATCTAACCCACCTTCGTTTTGCTGATGACGTAGTCATTTTTGCAACTACCCCATCAGAGCTGCAGAGTATGATCCAGGAACTTGCTGACAAGAGTAAAGAAGTGGGATTAAAAATGAACTTTCAGAAGACAAAAGTGATGTTCAATGCTTTTACAAGAAATGAAGATTTATCGATTGATGGAGAAAAACTGGAGATAACAGATACGTATGTTTATCTTGGACAGCAGATATCTAGTGAGGGTCACATTGATGAAGAAATTAATCGGCGTACAAAACTTGCCTGGAGAGCTTTTGGAAGAAACAGCATAATTTTCAAGAGCAATATGCCATTATGTCTTAAAAGAAAAGTGTTTGATCAATGCATCCTTCCAGTGCTTACGTATGGTGCAGAGACGTGGACCTTAACTAAAAGAGACATACAAAGGCTGCAGACAACTCAAAGAAGCATGGAGAGGTGCATGCTTGGTATAACCAGGAGAGATAAGAAGAGGAACTCGTGGATCCGAAAAATGACGAGAGTGGAAGACATCATGATCAGAGTTAAATCCCTGAAATGGCAATGGGCTGGACATACTGCCAGAAGGACAGACCATAGATGGACAGCCGAAATTTTAGATTGGATTCCAAGGGACAGGAAAAGACCCAGAAAAAGACCACATGAGAGATGGGTGGATGAAATTCGTAAATATGCGGGAGTGACATGGAGGAGACTGGCACAAGACAAACCGTTGTGGAGGAAACTTGGGGAGACCTTCGTCCAGCAGTGGATTGATAATGGTTGACAATGATGATGATGATGATGTACACTGAAGAGCAATTGAATTAGAGACAGCTGGCGTTATGCAAATGTGGCGCTGTGGGCGGCCCTGTAAACGGAAACGACATGACGTATGCAGCGATCCGACAATATAAGGAGTGATGCGACGGGAATCAGTAAGAGTCGGACGCAGTATGGGTAAGCGCATTTGATCGTGGGCAAATTGTCGGGGCCCGACGAATGGGTCACTCCATCTCGGAAGTCGTGCAGGCACTGGGATTTTCATGAGCCACTGTGTCACGGGTGCACCGTGAGTACATCGAATCCGGTAAAACCATCCCTGCAAGGGCAAACTGCCGTGGACAACAGCGTGTGGATGAGCGGGGTCATCGTCGGCTAGCTCGCATTGTAACAGCGGATAGACGGGCCACAACGCAAGAAATCACTCGGAAATTTAACGCTGGTGCACAAAAACGTGTAAGCAGCCAAACCATCCCGAACCATCTCCTCGCTATGAGGTACAGAAGCCATCGTCCCTCGAGGGTACCGCTGCTGACCGCACATCACAGGGTGCAAAGATTAGCATGGGCGCGAGAACATCGCCACTGGACCCTAGACATGTGGGGAAATGTTGCCTGGACTGATGAGTCGAGATTCACGTTGGTACATGCGGATGGCAGGATAAGAGTACGGCGCAAACCACATGAAGCGATGGATCCTTCTTGTCAGCAGGGTACTCTTCAAGCTGGTGGGGGTGGCATTCTCGTCTGGGGACTGTTTACGTGGACTGAAATGTACCGTGCCATCGCTCCCGAATTGTATCCGAATGGTTGAATGAACACTCCACCGACGTGATCTCGCTTCCTTGGCCAGCTAGGTGACCTGACCTGACCTCAACCCCATCGAGCACATCTTGGATGCCATCGAGAGATATTCGAGGCTCTGACCCCCTCTATCAAATCTTCGTGAAGTGTGGGAGCTTATTCAGGGGTAGTGGATCCGTAAGACTTCCCAACGGTTCCGGTGTCTTGTTGAGTCCATGCCGAGACGAATCGCTGCCGTCATCAGGACAAAAGGTGATGCTACACGTTACTAGACAGGTATCTCTAATTCAATTGCTCTTTAGTTTATTCCATGACATGTACTGCAGAAATAGAAACGGATCACTGGTCAACGGGGTCGACAATTTCTTGCGGGTCCAACGCGTCGGGTCAAGGTGTGCCTGACCCGAGTTTGACCCCGTTTTACTCCCGTTTTATTTTTGAAAAGAGAAAAATATTTTCCAAAGAAAAATGCCCGTTGTGGAATACTTAGTCCATACTGGTGCCCGCTGAGTGAATAATGATTTGCCATGTAAAAATATTATCGTCTCTTTCTTAAAGCAACGAAGATTTCTACCGACCGACGTCAGACACACTGACTCCATATCGTAAAAAGATACTTCCTTTGCGTTCTTTTACAATGCGGTTGTCCAGGGCAAGGTACAGGCAAAGCCATTCGCCTGCTTCGCAGCTGATTCACTCTCTCAGTGCGAAGTTCACTGTATGACTAAGAGTTACTTTCACATCGCATCTTTTACATTGAGCATTCAGAGGTTTTCGATTGATGTGCTAACATCCCGTTTCTATGACATGTCTTGTCGAAATTAACTCCTTGTTTGTTAATATAGATGGATTTAATATTAAGGAGGTTGAGATAGGCGTCGAGGCCAACAAATGCGTCCTTGTTGATAACCACTAGTGGAAGAGTGAATGCTGTAAATTGTTTCGTCTCATTAAGGAACCGGTGAATAATTATGTGTTGCTTGTTGTTCAAAATGTGCAAAGTGTATAATTACAAAGAAAGATGTCGACGATGTAATAAAAGATTACGGAAAAAAAATCTAACGGACCATATGACAGTACGTGCACCTCCATCGGAGCGTGGAAAGAGTGAACAATCTAAATACATTTTAAAAAATACATTTGTGTAATCGTAAATAATGATTCTCATTTATAATATACTCCGTGGTCACGGTCATAGTCAGCCATTACTTCTGGATTACGCAAAATAGTGGCACTAAAATTTAACAAGTAACCAAATTTTATTATTAAAAAAAGGATTTCAGTTATTAAATATCAAGCAGTTATTGGGATGAATATTACGTTTATCATCATCATCATCAACCATTATTAATCCACTGCTGGATGAAGGTCTCCCCAAATTTCTTCCACAATTGTTTGTCTTGGGCCTGTCTCCTCCACGTCACTCCGGCATACTTTTGAATTTCATCCTTCCATCTCCCATGGGGTCTTTTCCTGTCCCTCGGAAACCAGTCTAAAATTTCGGTTGTCCATCGGTGGTCCGTTCTTCTGGCAACATGTCCAGCCCATTGCCATTTCAGTGATTTCACTCTGGTCATGATGTCGTCCACTCCTGTCATTTTCCTTATCCACAAGTTCCTCTTCTTATCGTTCCTGGTTACACCAAGCATGCATCCATATATATATATATATATATATACACTGGCGGAAAGTGAAAAAAGAACACCAAGAAGGAGACGTCTGATACCAACGAAGTTTATACAGCATAATAACGGAATACAGAGGATAACGTGATCAAAACATTATGGCAAAATACAGCTGTATTTGCTGGTAAACTGAAAAATAACATTTCCATGTAACATGGTTAGTACGAGGTTGAACCGCCATGAACTGCGTCACACTGTGCAATTCTGGCATGGAGTCTGTCGTACAGATGTTGGACGTAAGTTTGGGGTATTGAGTTCCAAACATCCTCAACCTGGACGCGTAAATCGGGGATGGTCGTGGCTGGCCGTGGAGACCGGATAAGTCGTTGTCCCATAAAATCTCACACGTGCTCAATGGGGGACAAATCCGGTGAACGTGCAGGCCATGGAAGTTGTCTCACACCCTGAAGTGCATGTTGCGTTGCACGTTCCGTGTGTGGGCATGCGTTATCTTGCTGGAAAACACCACGATGGACCGACCTTACAAATGGCACAACAACGGGCTTAATGATGTTGTTGATGTAGGAGGTGCTGTTTAACGTACAAGGTACAAACACTAGTTGTGTACGGGAGTGATAGCTGATCGCGCCCCACACCAGGAGACCAGGTGTAGGCCCTGTGTGTCGTTGGCGGATGCAAGAAGGGTGGCGACGCTCCCCTGTGCATCTGCGAACACGCATACGGCCATCGGAGGCTCCCAAGCAGAATCTGCTTTCATCGCTGAACACGACAGATCGCCATTGCGTTCTCCAGTGCAGACGTTGGCGACACCACTGCAACCGTTCCTGACTGTGGGCTGGAGTCAGAAGTACACATGCCAGAGGCACACGTGCACGTAGTCCTGCATCCAGTAGACGGTTGCGGATTGTTCGCACAGTCACCTCAGGTGCAACGGCTGCTCGGATTTTCGTCGCAGTGGATGTTCTGCTTGACAACGCCGCTCTTCTTATGCGTCGATCGGTCCGCTCATTAGTCCATGTGTGATTCCCGGTTCCACGTCTTCTCGTGTGGGAATGTTCCTCGGACCATCTACGCCACCATCGTACCACCACCGATACTTCCCGTCCAATTCGCTCAGCAATACGACAATACGACCACCCGGCCTCGCGGAGTCCGACTAGACGACCTCGCCCAAAGTCCGACAACTGCTTTAATCGTACACGTCTTCCATATCCAGGCATTGCAGCTTCTTTATGGTCTTCGCACATGTCCGTACGCCGACGACTGATTACATTCACTTCGCCGTACTTCTTAAATACCACCGACGATAATTTGCATATTATGCCGTGCTGTGGCGTAAGCGCTCACCGGTTGGTCCCGAAATTAACATCACACCTACGTAAACTCGACCCCATTAACATATGTAAATTTCATGATCGTCCGCCAATTCCTTATTGGTGTTCTTTTTTCACTTTCCGCCAGTGTATATAGAAATTAAGTTTCGAATTTATAGTTCAAAGCAGATTTGTCTAGGTCAGTTACGGATCCGGGTCCGAAATTTTTCACCCGTTTCCAACTCTGATGTACTGTTAGACCCAGGTATGTCTTTGACGCCAGTGAGCTAATGTCAGTGCTATACATCTCAGCGGTCTCCTTGTTCTGAGTCCGTTCTCGTGAAGTCGCTTTCATACCATTTGCGTACATACTGTGACACCAGAAGCAGCTCGAAGTGATTCTCCGAGTTGGCTACTGGTAATACTAGGTATTCTCCGAGCACTTACTCTCATGTAGCGATCTTGCCTCCTGGTGGTTATCCTCGGGCGACCACTCTTGGGTCGATCTGCAACATTTCGATGCCGCAGAATTCTTGTGTGTAGTTGACTTAGTACACTTTGCAAAACTCCTAAAGCAGCAGCCACATCGATCTGTCGTACACCTGCCTGAAGCATGCCAACAGCCCTATTTCTGTTGTTTATGCTTAAACGTCGTCTGGACATCATTTCAGGTTAATCCCACTCTCAAAACAATAAACTCAGCGAACTTCTAGGCCAAGCGGTGAAACGACCAGTTTTCCATTTCTCTCAGGGTGCTTTTATCGGAGCTCTCACGCCATGTGCTGTGTGTCGTGATGTTAATTTTAAACATATGACGTAGCTGGCTATACTGAATTTGCATATTTTGTCGCTGAATTTGCATAACACCACGTTTTGCTTTCGAAACCTCAATACTCAACTAACTTTTTGTGACCAGTGTATTTGAAAATTAGCATGCTAGGAGATGTCCTGGATCTACAGTGAAAGCTTAATTGAATTGTGATGGGAAGGTGAGTATCATCAGTTCGTCACCGTCCTAAGCACTGCCTTTCATACTTCAGCTTAACTTCGGCCATACGACGAGCGAGAAGCTTCAAAAATGCGCAATATACCTTTGCCATTTTTTAACTAAAAAAAAGGGGGGGGGTATAACAGTTTTAAATCCCTTCTTCCTTTCCTCCGTCGTTTAAATATTTCACTACCAGCGCGGGACCTGTGATGCGGTTCATTCTGCAGTCGATCCCAATTTCCGGCCATTTCGTCACTGGTGACAATATTCGTAATGAATGGGCGCCTGCAGGAAATTTTTTCAGGGGAGGTCAAGTGTGATTAATTAAGGTTTGGCTAATATGTAGAAAACAGTAATTCGTGAAAATGAAAGATTAATACTATTACTACTACTTACTTACTACACTAGAACACTATTATTATTATTATTATTAATTAATTAATGCTGCTTTTGAAGAAAGTGTATGTTAGTAATAGTCATGTATTGTCATGTACATTGGTAACTGTTTTCAAAATAATGAACATTGTCGAGCAGGGCCACGCCAAGCCTTTTTAAAAAGTTCAGTACAGTGGAACTTGTTTGGGCGTGTAGTACCTTATGATTTCCTAGGTTTTCCGCTTTCACGTTAACGTTTTCCAATTCCTAATTTCCAATAAAACTGGGATATTAAATTAAACGCCCCAAACTCCATCTTTCTTTGTGATTCAGTTCTATGAGTGTAAAAAAAAAAGTAATAAATAAAATAAAATAAAATAAAATAAAATAAAGGGGGAAATAGTTGTACACAGGGGTCAAGTGATCCCTGTGACCCCCGCCCCCTGTCGGCACCCATGATGGGCACATAATGGTATATAGTCTAACAAGAGCGTTTTTACTGGAACAGATGAATTGATATTGGCAGGCATTTTTAGTGTATTAACTGTAATGCGTACCTGTCAATAAATTTCGGTAGAAGGATTAAGAGAAGCGCGCTCCCATTCGTGTGCTACGCATTACATATAACTTGAATACTTCCCGGTATTCGAATTCGGGTATTTGCAGAGAAAATCTCCTCCCTTTTAGATATCCAGCTGAAAGGTTAAGTCGTGCAGCGAACGAATCCCATTCTAGAACTACCAACTGGGGAAAACGGCGCTCGTAGTTGAAGACATGAAAGTAAATAGAAGGTTGGGAGGCGCGTGCCGCTGAATGTAAGCGACTGCACTTGGCTGGACTGGGACACGAGGAAAAGCCCAAAGACAAACAGCTCGAACTCCTCCAGTGTATCTCCATTCTGAATGAATGAAAGGAGGATCTCGCTGGTTCGCTCATCTCTCTTTGGGGTTTGTTTGAGAAAGGTTACGATTACAGTCTTTCGAATGTAGGCTTACTTCAGTCGGGATTGCCGACATTCGGGGAATGGAATGGCATGCAAATTACTCCAGCGGTATCTACAAATGAAAAGGAGCAAGTCATTGCAAACGGGAAAAGTAAGGAATAGCAGCAGCGCAGCGCTTAAAATTCATAGGGCACTTACCGTTTTAAATTTCACGGTCCGAATGTAAAGTTAGTTGATTCACGCCACGTTGGATTTCTGAGATGTTGGGAACGATACTGACCGTTCTTTTGAGTTTCTTGTAGGGCACAGTTTCTCAAAATCTTTCTCCTATTTTTGACTTGCAAATACGCTCTTATCGTATTATTCAATACTTTTATTGATCTTTCTGGTAGGGTCATCGTCGTATCATGTTTAGGAAAAACTCGCAGTGGGGTAATTATTGGAGCAAAACTTGATGTAATGTTTAAAAAAACAGACAAACTTAAGGTGAATACTCAAGTTTTTAGTTTGTGAATACTGTATTTATTTATTGTACCAGGGGCTACGCCTCTAGGCTCGATTCCAGAGTAACGCTCGGGCCCTGCAGCCGGATCTCCAAGTATATCACATGAAATAAAAACTGGAAAATTCATATAAATTTCAATTTTTATTGCATGTCTTAGCATAAATAAGGCTTGTTATTCATAAATTTCAGAGATTTTTTTACTGTCGTTAATTTTTGGAAGGTCGGACTTTTGTCGTTTGAACTTATCGCACTTACTAAATTTACCACTAAGGAAAAAAAAGCGGTCCAAAAAGCATTTCCGTAAACCGTTATGCTAAACTGTTAAGGTGGACGTCAAGTAATTTTGCTTCCTGTACTTCCAATGGAAAAATTTTTGTACACATTTCCTTCACAATTATTGTGTTCCCAAGCATGAAAATTTTAACCTCGATTTTCATTCTTGGGAACACAATAACTTCATATTAAAACGTGAAATACTTAATATTTTCTAAAATATAACCATAATTATATAAAAATGAATAACTTTTCCTTTGGTGGTGTTGGAACCAGAAAAAAGATGACGCAACCTGTATTTTGATGACGTCAGTAGACAAACAAATGTTGGATTACATAATTATGGTTATGTCTTAGAAAATATTAAGTATTCCAAGTTTTAAAATGAAGTTATATTTTAATCAAAGTTCAAATTTTTATCCTTGGGAACGCATTAATTGTCCAGAAAAAAGATGGCGCTAACTGTTCTTTGATGGCGTCAGTAGACAAACAAATGTTGGATTGCATAATTATGGTTATGTTTTAGAAAATATTAAGTATACCAAGTTATAAAATGAAGATATTTTAATCGATGTTCAAATTTTCATCCTGGGGAACGCATTAATTGTGAAGAAAATGTGTACAGAAGCTTTTCCATTGGAAGTATAGGAAGCAAAATTACTTGATGTCCACCTTAAAGAAGCAATTCTTGTATGTATGTATGTACTTTATCAACAAAAGATATGCATAACAAATTCTCTGCGTCACCATGGCAGCAGGTCCTGGGACCAGAACGTTCCTCTGTGGTTATCGTGAAGAAAGACAATCCGTTCGTTTCTTTCCCTTGCGTCTTTAAAAAATGCGTAAAAATCAGAAAATGACTTTTTCTTAATTTTTTTTTTTTTTTTTTTTGTAAAAAGGGACAGTAGTTGTAAGTTTATGCTGTAAAAATTGCAATGCGTTATGATTTATAGTTTGCCATGTATCCGTTTTTTTAATGGATTCCATCGCGAAACAGAGAATTTTGTGAAATTTAGAAATTTAATTTCTCGTAAACTGAATCGAAATTCAAAAAAAGGGCGACGAGGTGCAAAAATTCGGTCATGGCACTACATGCCTACAAAGTTCGTGGTTCTGTTGCTGTTAGTGTGTCCGGAACGCGACCTGATAGCACTTTTTTGCTTACCTTAACTTTGAAATGCAATAAGCTCTTGAAGTATCACTAGAATCGAGAAACGGTTTATTTCAGCGTTTTCTCCAAACAATTCTCTACAAACGATGTAAATTTCATATTTTTGTGTTCAATACGTTTTGCGCTGCGAACTAGGAAAGCAAGAGTGTCGCGAAATTTCTAAAACAGCGGCAGCAGTTACTTTTTTTTAGAATAGAGAGATTTCAAAAGTCATCATCAACCATTTTGAGTCCACTGCTGGATGAAGGTCTCCCTAAGGCTCTTCCACAACTTTCTGTCATGAGCAATTATCATCCATGTTACTCCAGTATTCTCTCGAATTTTATCGATCCATCTCCCATGTAGTCTCCTTCTGGGTATTTTCCTTTCCCTTGATATCTAATATTTCCAATTGTCCAGCACTGCTCAGTTCTTCTAGTAATATGTCCTGCCCATTGCAACTTAAGGGCCTTTACTTTGATCATGATGGCATTCACTCTCGTCATTTTCTTGACCCATAAGTTATTTTTCCTATCTTTCTTGGTTACACCAAGCATGCATCTTGAGGACCGTAAATATGCGAAATCAACTTTTTGTGATGAAGATTCCTCCCATAAATTTGATTATACATGTAGTAGTAAAACGACAGCGTAGATATTTTAACCGTGGGTTCAGGAAATGAATATCTGTGGATGCAGATAAGGTTTTTTCCGTTTAAATTTTGTGCTGAACTATAGTAAAAGCACTGCTGAAGAAATTGGCCTCAAGGAATGTGAGCTCGCATATTCTTACAATTTAGTAAATGAACGATGTCAAATTTCGGTGCGTTACATAGGTTATGTAAAGTTAAATTTCTCTTGAGTGCATTTCTTCTGGAAAACTTGGGTCCTGACCTATTTTTAAGAGTTTTTTACGCTTTCCAACCGTAGGTTTAAGAAGCGTATATTTTCCAGCTTTGTCCGTCTGTCTGTCTGTACGATAATTCGCGTAAAAAGGGTTCGATTTTGATGAAATTTTAGTATGTGGTAAGGGACCACCTGGGGACGAACCCTATTGAAAATAGGCGAAATGAGGTCTAAGATCAGGACATGGGGGCGGGATCCATTCGATTGCCCTTATGCGTCATAACTTGCGTAAAAATCGTTCGATTTCAATGAAATTTTAGTATGTGGTCGGGCACCACCTGGGGACGAACCGTATTGAAAATGGGTGAAATGGGGTCAAAGGTCAGGACATAAGAGCGGGTTCCATTCCATTGCCGTTATGCATCATAACTTACGTAAAAATGCTTCGATTGCGACAAAACTGTATCATGTTGTTCCGGAGGTATACTGAACCGGTTCTGTTGAATATCATCGAAATGGGATCAAAGGTGCGGACACAGGAGCGAGATTTATTCCACAGCCATTATCCTCATAACATGAGTAACAACTTGAGTAATGATTTTTGGTATGTTTGAAAGCGTATCATAATCAATGCATTGCATGGTTTTACTAACTTGTTTCCTAAGTCGAAGGAAAACTCTTCATGTGGATAAATTATTTAAAAAATTATGCTTTCGTGTTTCTGCAATTTAATAAATAACTGATACTAAATTTTGGTGCGTCAAATAGGTTCTGTCAAGTGTAGCTTGTCTTGAAGTGTATTTTATCTCACAAAGGTGCTGTTTTAAATGTTACGCTCACTATAAATGTTCCTAACTGAGGACATGGTATGTTAATTGTCGTAATGCAATGGCTCGGTAGTGTTGTATTATGGTCACATCTCGGTGATCTGTTCATAAGACACCATTGATTTCTCGATCACCATTTCAGAGGTAAATCTTTCTCTCCTATCATCATCATCAACAACAACTTATCATCATCTCGAGCCGTTGCTGGATGTAGGTCCCTCTTCCCCCCCCCCCAATCTCTTCCACAATTCTGTTTTGGGCATTCTCTTCCATGTTACCGCGGCGTGCTGGTCGCGAGAATTGCAACCGGCGTGCTTTCTAATATCCATTTCCCACGTGGTCTTCTTCTTCTTCTGTGTCTTTGGTATCCAGTCCAGCATTTCAGTTGTCCAGCGTTGAGTCTAACAATATGCTCAGCCCATTCCAAGGTCTTCGCTTTGTTCACGATGTCATCAGCTATTGTCATTTCCCTAATCTATGTGTTGCTCTTCCTGGATTTCCTGTTTATACCAACACTGCACCACCAAAAAAATCTCAGTTTTGCATCGATCTCGAGAATGATAAAAAAAAAGGGGGGGGGGGAGATTCCGCGAATCTGCGGAACAATCTTATGTACGATAACAGATAGGAAAAAAGACTCCATGCTTCTTTGAGTTGTCTGCAGCTTTTGTATTGATTTTTTAGTTAAGGGTTCGTGCAGTGCCAAAGCAAGTATTTTTTTAGCACGTCTTTTGTAAAAAAAGATCGTGTTTACGTTATCGGTTTGTCCGTCCATATGTATACACCATATCTCTGTAACTATTAGTCCGATTCGAGAAATTCTTTTTGCGTTGGGAAGTTTGAAATATGCGAATGATGATCCTTCATTTGTTTGTTTTTTTTGTTTTTTTACGATGTACAGTTTCGTCGCTAGAGAGCGTAAATGCAGATGATATCGAATTCAAAAATACATTTTATTCCATATATTTGCTTCTAAACATCCGACTGAAAAAATTATTTTATCTTTCGATTCCTTATGTCAAAGAGTATTTTAGGTATAATTACTTTTTCAAGTTACGCGTAGATTTTCCGCTAGGGGGGGGCTAAAAATAAATAACGTTTTCCCCGATATCTCTTCTTCTAAAACTCCGATTTGAAAATTTTTATAAATTTTTGGTAAAGAATACTTTGGCTACCAGGGGGCGTAAGTTTTTTCCTTCTGATGTATTTGCCATAAAATCTGAGCTTCTAAAATCTCGATTGAAAAACTTCGTTCGTGGACTGATGCCACTCACATCGATAAACCTTTTCGGAATATTTTCTTCTTAAAATATTGCATGCTTTCTCCGTCAGGTGGGTAGATGTATATATTATTTTTGTTAATATCTCTGCTTCTAATGGTCCTATTTAAAAAAATATTTCTTTATTGAATAGAGTTTCCGGTGTGACATCTTTTTCACATAGTTTCAAAATGTTCAAGTAATTCATAGATTTTGCGCTAGGGGGTGTAAAGGTAAATTGCGCTCCCGCCGATATCTCTGCTTCTAAAACTTCGATTTGAAAAATTCTTTCTGTACCGGATACAGCTCCTGATGGGAAATCCTTTGCACATAATTTCTAATTTTTTCAATCTGATGTTTAGAAGCAAATATGTGGAATAAAACGTATTTTTGAATTCGACATCATCTGCATTTACGCCCTCTAACGGCGAAATTGTACGTCGTAAGAAAACAAACAAAATGAAGGATCGTAATTCGTATATTTCAAGCTTCCCAATGCAAAAGGAATTTTTCAAATCGGACTAATAGTTAGCACGATAGAGCCATGCCACATGCTGTCGGCGCCACACCAGCACCCTCCCGTCCTCTCGGAACAGCTGAAAACAGAATTTGTCTGACCACACGACACATCACCACTCTGCAGAGGTTAAGTTCCGATGTTCCAGGCACCAAGCGAGGCGTAATGTCCGATGACTTGCAGTCAACCACTAGGGCGTCAGCTCCCGTCGCCCTGCTCGTGTTCCACTGTTGACTGAGCATGCAGCGTGCGCCGTAGCGTTTCGCTTGCTGATGCTGCTGTTTGGACCTCTGACATTTAACCTGGATATGATTTGCGCCGCCTTTGTTTAGCTGTCGGTGTATGCGAGCCTGGATAGTCTTCGTCGACCCCCGTCCTCAGTGGCGTGTGGTCGGCCACCGCCTGCTGTCTGGCGTCTGATACGTCCGTCGTCGATGTGATACTCGTGATACACCCTTGATACGGTTGCCCTCGGGAACCCTAGAGTTCTTACCACTTGGGCGATAAAATGGCCCATCTGTCTTGCGTCGACAATGCTTCCACGATCAAAGTTGCTCAGATCATCCTGTTTACCCATAGTGAAAATCCTCCAAATACGTGGCGTCAGTTAATAAACAAAGACATCGCTCTTTCCACGTTTTATTAACACACAGCAACCGAAAAATTGTTGTTCGGTCACCGCTGAGGAATCGAATCCCAGTTCTCTCGGTATCCACCCGAGCGCGTTAGCCTTACACAAGAGGAGGAGTCCCGGCGGCCGAGCGCGTTAGTGTAAGGCTAACGCATTCCTGCATATATCGAGAGATCTGGAGTTCGATTCCCCATCGGTGACCGAAAAACAATTTTTCGGTTGGTGTGTGTTGCTAAAACGTGGAAAGAGTGATGTCTTTGTTTATGTTTACCCATGTTCGTCGATTGCGATACACTGTGGGAAGCCCTATTTATCGCCTGTGTTCGGTTTGCGTCTGTTCCACTCTGCGTGGTGAATACCCATGTCAACTGCCCATCACCCCCTATCTGTAATCTTTTGTTTACTGAGTATTCACGCGTTGTGAATTTCAGTATTTTACGCTCCTCAGAGCATGAATTTATGCCTCTGGTGTGACCATTCTGGAACAACCTAAGGCGTAAATTCATGCCAGCAACCCTTCCTGCCCTCTACCGCTGGGTCCATGTATCTAATCCATAAGTAGGAACTGGATCGTGTTTACTTTTACCAGTTTGTATTCGTTTGCAGCGTATCTTCATAAATAACTATTACGATAAACGATCTTGTGGGGCCGCCCCGGTGGCGCAGTGGTCTAAGGCGCTGGCCTATGATCATTCGTCCGTAAGGGGTCCGGGTTCGAATCCCGGTGAGGCATGGATGTTGTGTTTGTCTTACGGCACTGGCTCTCTCCCTTCCCTGGAACCAGTGACCCTAAATTAGGGACGGGCGACTGCTTATAGCCCATTGAGTTGCTCACGGTGGTCGTTAAACCTCCAATCAAAAAAAAAAAAAAAAATCTTGTGGGAGATGAGTAAGATAAAGATGAGAAGCATGCTGTGTGTGTGGTGGTAGAGTTTGTGTGAGCAGTACAGTTTAGAAAGCAGAGCTGTAAAAGAGACTTGAAGGAGATGTCCGTCTATCCTGTGACAGGGAATGGCGTGAGAGTATTACGAGCTTTCATGGCGTGAAGGCCACTCTTTTCATACAAGTCAGTTACTAACTAGGCAGTTGAGAGAAAAGGTGAAGTTAATCGCCAGTTGGTCTGGGCCTCCGTTGTGCTGCCCTCCTATCTCCCTCCCTTTCTCGTCTCTACCAGCTGGCACATCTTCAGATCCAGTGAGCGACCCAAATTAGTTTTTGGTTACACACACAAACACACACGTGTGGTGTGCGGAAAGGAGTGCGTAATAACCCACGGATTTTTTTGATTTTTTTTTTTTCAGTACATAGAAAGAAGAAATACCGCACATTTCTTGATTTAGTTCTTATTTGCGAGATATTCTCGTCTGAAGTTTTGTGGTATGATTTCCGCTTCTGACGAAGATCCCCGCAGACTTCCTTTGATTTGATGCCATTTCTCTCTCTCTCTCTCTCTCTCTCTCTCTCTCTCTCTCTCTCTCTCTCTCTCTCATACGCACTGTGGGGGGAGGGCAAAGGATTAGCTGTTTGCAGAATACCATAAGTTTTACTGCAGACATAAATCAAGCTGTTCTTTCCATGTAACATAACCACAGAAATTTGAGAATTTATCGTCCTGAAACGGGCATCGAACCCGCATCTCCCGATTTCCGCTCGAGTATACTCAAGCGCAAATCGGGAGATGCGGGTTCGATTCCCAATCCAGGACGATAAATTTTCAAATTTCTGTGGTTATGTTACATGTAACGAACAGCTTGATTTATGTCTGTATTAATTATTCCATGTGTTTCAACTTGATACCATAAGTTACTGCTGGCCGATTTGTAGCGATTGTGCAGCCATTTTTTTTTTTTCTTTCTTCTTTGGTTTCGAAAATGGGAGTAAGATCAAAAGCAGAGAGAGAGAGAGAGAGAGAGAGAGAGAGAGAGAGAGAGAGATACGGCATAAAACTTCGTGGAGTTTACACAATTTTTTTTTTTTTTGTCCGCCCAAGTGAGAAGACAACATAGCACAAAAATATATCAACGAATCATGAGCATCTGAGCACGCACACCATCCAGCTGAACCAGTAGAGGTTCCAGCCTGGGGCGATCGCTCCCCTTGAGCAGGCATTTCCCCTTAAAAATCTCGTCTATAAATAATTAGCATTGTATTTATTCATTTTGTTTACAGATTTCTGAGGGAAAGTTTGCAACTATAGAACTTCGCTATGAATTTGAAAATGAAGTATGTAGTTGACATAACTTAAGATGCAAAAGACAAAATAACCATTCCACGCTCTCTTTGGAATTAATTTTTGTTATGCATGGCTCCAGTTTTTGACTTTGAATTTTGAGCATCAAAGGATAGTGATTTTGGTAAATGAAAATTTGTTCCATTTTTGTTTAACTTTAATATGAAACATAAATGGACTTACTGTAATTCGTTAGGTTCATATAATTTAGATGACCTCATCAAATACGTCACGACATAATAAAAGTTTCTTCCTACATGTTGTCAATGAATGTAATGCTGTATTTTCACATCTCGCTTCCCGTTCCGACTCTAAGGAGCTCGTAAGTTTCCCATGTTGCTAGTGAAATTCACACGCATGCGCATCCATAATTATGAAGGTTGCAGAAGCAGTTGTTCATTACATGTGGTGCAAGTGTTTAACTAGCAATAAGACTAGACAATAATGCACAGAATTGGAACTTTGCCGACCCGGTGGAGCAGTGGTCTAAACGCTGGCTTATGATCATTCGTCCGAGATGTAGTCCAGTTCGAATCCCAGTGTGGCATGGATATTGTCTTTGTCTTACAGCACTGGTTCTGTCCCTTCCCTGGAACCACTGACCGTAAATCAGAGACTGGCGATTGTGCTTTTAACCCATCTGGTTGTTCACGATAGTTGTAAAACCGCCCAAATAAACCAAAAAACAAGTAAAAAAAAAAGGGTCGGAACTTGACAAATTTTATATGAGCAAAGAAAACATTTACTGTCACATTTTCATGCAGGAATGACTTAAATAAAATGAATAAACACTAGTTCTTTTCGAAACATGCCATAATGATACGTTATGAAAGCTTGTAAGTTACGTGGTTAGCCGCTGCAGATCGGATTTGCTGTTCCAACACAAGCCAAAGATTCTCCATTGGATTGATGTCTGGGAATATTGTGGCCAGAGCAGTACCTGGAAGTCTTCCTCATGTTCCACAACCCATTCTCGAATAATGCTTGATTAGATTGATGTCTGGGGATTTTGGAGGCCATGACAATATTTGGAAGTTTTCCTCATGTTCCACAAACCATTCTCGAATAATGCTTGATTAGATTGATGTCTGGGGAAATTTGGAGGCCAGGGCCAAACCTGGAAGTCTTCCTCGTGTTCCACAAACCATTCTCGAATAATGCTTGATTCGATTGATGTCTGGGGAATTTGGAGGCCAGAGCAATACCTGGAAGTCTTCCTCATGTTCCACGAACCATTCTCGAATAATGCTTGATTAGATTGATGTCTGGGGAATTTGGAGGCCAGAGCAATACCTGGAAGTTTTCCTCATGTTCCACGAACCATTCTCGAATAATGCTTGATTAGATTGATGTCTGGGGAATTTGGAGGCCAGGACAATACCTGGAAGTTTTCCTCATGTTCCACAAACCATTCTCGAATAATGCTTGATTATAGATTGATGTCTGGGGAATTTGGAGGCCAGGACAATACTTGGAAGTTTTCCTCATGTTCCACAAACCATTCTCGAATAATGCTTGATTAGATTGATGTCTGGGGAATTTGGAGGCCAGGGCAATAGCTGGAAGTCTTCCTCATGTTCCACAAATCATTCTCGAATAATGCTTGATTAGATTGATGTCTGGAGAATTTGGAGGCCAGGCCAATACTTGGAAGTTTTCCTCATGTTCCACAAACCATTCTCGAATAATGCTTGATTAGATTGATGTCTGGGGAATTTGGAGGCCAGGGCAATACCTGGAAGTCTTCCTCATGTTTCACAAACCATTCTCGAATAATGCTTGATTAGATTGATGTCTGGGGAATTTGGAGGCCAGGACAATACCTGACACAATACTCTTCCTCATGTTCCACAAACCATTCTCGAATAATACGCCACAGTATCCCTCCACATCACATTTTCAGCAGGTTCCGATGTACTGTGTGTTGTAATACACTGCTCTCTTCAGCAACATTCAAATTACTGGCGATAGCTGCCACAGTATCTTTTCTGTTGTCTTGCACCATATGGGATAACCTTCGCTCACCTCTAGCATCAATAAGCCATGGTCGGCCCACACCTCAGGTGGTTCGAGGTTTTTTCCCTCCGCGGGCCTATTTTTGAAGGTACTAACCACGGTTGACCGTGAGCACCCCACAAGCCTTGCAGTCTCGGAAATGCTCTGACCCAGTCCTCTGGCCATTACAATTTGGTCTTTGTCAAACTCGCTTAAGTCCTCGGACCACTTTTTGAAGGTACTAACCACGGCTGACCGTGAGCACCCCACAAACCTTGCAGTCTCGGAAATGCTCTGACCCAGTCCTCTGGCCATTACAATATGGCCTCTGTCAAACCCGCTTAAGTCCTCTGCCTTTTCCATCTGAAGAATAAGAATGACCCTGATTAGTATCGGTGTTATTACACCGTTTCACGATCTTCGCGCGCGCCGTGGTTTACCTGCGGTTCCTTCGGTTTGCATAAAAACGCGCTGGTCATAATGTTTTCACTCTTCGGTGTATATAATATCTGCCTGTAATACTGTTACGGAGAAATATTATTTGAATTTCGGCTAGTGTATATATATCAAGGACTTTCTCGCGGAGCACAGAAACCAAAGTGTACAGAAAAAATGTTGTTAAAAAGCCATACTGAATAAATTACGCTTGTATCAGTGTCTTTATTAAAAGAAATTAATGATAGGTTACGTACAAAAGTGACTTTTGATCACAGTGTCCCTTAGGAGTAAAAAAAGGGGGAAGAGGTGAAAAAAAACATCAGTGACAGTAATTATAAGAGTTAACTAATCATATCCTTAGCACAGCGAAGAAAAGGATGCTTAATATCAAATCAGTTTCTCCATTGGAATTACATTACGGGCACTAATGTTATTCTAATGGGTAATGACTCTATTACTTGAAATGCGCTTTCATCCGTAACTACACCCACGACGCCAAAACCGAATTTCCCGCGAAAATGCAGTTAAATTGTATTTCAAACGCATGTGTAATAAAATTGCCTCTAAAAAAGACGGTTCCTTATGCCGCTAAAACATTGTTGCCCTGGATTTGCTATAAAAATGAATAAACACAGAATGTATCGGCGAAAAATAAATAAGCCTGCACTTCGTCGTGCGTTTTTGCGTTTTTTATTTTTTTATATATAGATCCTAAAATGGTAAACCGTATTTTACCTTTTGAGATTTCCGGTGCTTTTTTGTTGTTGTTGTTTTGTGTTGTAATGTAGCATTCATAGGCGCCGACTATTGAAGCGTAAGACACGAACCGTGGCTTTCTCCCTCCCTCCCTCCCAATACTATTTCTAGGAAGCGGGTAGTTGCACACCCAATATTTTCCGTCCTGTTCAATTAAATAAGTTGTTTGTTTTATTCTATTTGCATGCCATTTTGTAAAACTCGTGGATTGAACTATCTGTAAAAAAAGTAAATGATTTCCCATGCTATTAAGACTATTGTCTGTTGCTTAGGCGCCGACTTGAAAAATTATTGTGGGTTCCAGAAATTTTTAATCGAATTACCCATGCATTTTTTAAAGTATTTAAGTCTAATTTAAATTTCATTCAGTCAGATTATATGGCACAATAAGACGCCTGAAATGCTAAACTGAAGCAGATTACAGTTAATTACAGAATTGTTTTTTTTTAGATAATTATTTATTTCATTTATTTTGCTTTTGTAGGCGCGATATTATTATATACAGTACACAGATACTGTGTAAATTTCCAACTCAATTGTCCTATAAAAGTAACGAAAACGTGGAAAATTTCTTTTAGGGTTTTTTTTACCAATTTTAAAAATGCCAACAATTTGTTTCTTCAAATGATTTCTGATTTAAAATAGGAGGTTAGAAGGGAGAAGACATGGCATCAGCCGCACTCCCTGCGTTTTCCGTGGGCTCTACTTCGTATCAGCTGTGTGTGCCCAGTAATGCCCAACTTGGGCTGCTTCTGTACTTTTCTATGGGGAAATCGCTGACTTTGAATAGGTTTTAGAGGCACTTGTGCTGCATGTACAGTCAGGAAAAAATGAAACCGAAATATACATGCACATAACTAAAAATTTGCAAAAAGTTACAGAAATACTGTTTAGTATTTTCTAAAAAAATTAAACAAAATTATGCTTCGTCGAGCGGAAGTGCATATTGCGGATTAACCAATCATGGCCTTGCTAAAGCTGTGGGAGCCTTGTTGACCTTCAGCGACTGCTGCAGAGGGTAAGAGACGGCCGTTATCAACCTGTGCTGCAGCGCAGTTCTTCAGTAAGTGACGTCACGTCACTGAACCCTCCCCACCCGGAGTGTGCGAAGAACCAGATGATCAGATTTGACTTCACCAGCGGCTGCTGATGCCATCTCCTCTCTTACTCTTTTAATCTCCTTGGTCCTCGACTGTCCGAAGATAATGTGGGTCAACTGACTGTACAACATATTTTCGCCTTTATCACTATGACCTCGAGTAAGTTCTCGTCTTCAAATGTAGAGATAGACTTTTATATTTTGTGAGAACTCAGACAAACCGAAGAATTTTATTTTATAAAGGAGGCAGTTTTAAATGCTTTTAAACAACGGTCTGTCGCGTCAATTTTGATGAGCACCAGCAAATACTAATTTTTTTGAGGCATATTAAACAGCCTGAGCGGTAAATTTCTATACACACTTTCTATATATAGTAAACGGGGTATGAATAATGAAAAACTTGAACTGATAACGAAAAACAAAATTTTTGCATATATGCGTACGTGTATTTTTCCCACGAAATACGCGCAAAATTATTAGGGGTTCGAGGAACCCACAACAAAATCATTGGGGGTTCAAAAAGTGTCTCGAACCCACGAAGTCACCGCCTATGGTGTATTGTGAGTTTTTGTTTTTTCAGTTACTTAGATGTATACTTTTTGACAACGCGACAGTCCGAATTCAAAACGATAAGAAATTTCCTTCTCCGTTACGAAACTGATTTTAAGATTGATCAATTGTTATCAATACCTAGTATTCAGCAACAGTCTTTGGAGCTTTTGTTTTGCACAAGCAATGCATACATTCTTAAAATCAGAGACTGCAGTCTTGTGACGATTACATATACACTGGCGGAAAGTGAAAAAAGAACACCAAGAAGGAGACGTCTGATACCAACGAAATTTATACAGCATTATAACGGAATACAGAGGATAACGTGTTCAAAACATTATGGCAAAATACAGCTGTATTTGCTGGTAAACTGAAAAATAACATTTCCATGTAACATGGTTAGTACGAGGTTGAACCGCCATGAACTGCGTCACACTGTGCAATTTTGGCATGGAGTCTGTCGTGCAGATGTTGGATGTAAGTTTGGGGTATTGAGTTCCAAGCGACTTATCCGGTCTCCACGGCCAGCCACGGGATGGTCGTGGCTGACCGTGGAGACCGGATAAGTCGTTGTCCCATAAAATCCCACACGTGCTCAATAGGGGACAAATCCGGTGAACGTGCAGGCCATGGAAGTTGTCTCACACCCTGAAGTGCATGTTGCGTTGCACATGCCATGTGTGGGCGTGCGTTATCTTGCTGGAAAACACCACGATGGACCGACCTTACAAATGGCACAACAACGGGCTGAATGATGTTGTTGATGTAGGAGGTGCTGTTTAACGTACCCGGTACAAACACTAGTTGTGTACGGGAGTGATAGCTGATCGCTCCCCACACCAGGAGACCAGGTGTAGGCCCTGTATGTCGCTGGCGGATGCAAAAGGGTGGAGACGCTCCACTGTGCGTCTGCGAACACGCATACGGCCATCAGAGGCTCCCAAGCAGAATCTGCTTTCATCGCTGAACACGACAGATCGCCATTGCGTTCTCCAGTGCAGACGTTGGCGACACCACTGCAACCGTTCCTGACTGTGGGCTGGAGTCAGAAGGTACACATGCCAGAGGCACACGTGCACGTACTCCTGCATCCAGTAGACGGTTGCGGATTGTTCGCACAGTCACCTCAGGTGCAACGGCTGCTCGGATTTTCGTCGCAGTGGATGTTCTGCTTGACAACGCCGCTCTTCTTATGCGTCGATCGGTCCGCTCATCAGTCCATCTGTGACTCCCGGTTCCACGTCTTCTCGTGTGGGAATGTTCCTCGGACCATCTACGCCACCATCGTACCACCACCGATACTTCCCGTCCAATTCGCTCAGCAATACGACAATACGACCACCCGGCCTCGCGGAGTCCGACTAGACGACCTCACTCAAAGTCCGATAACTGCTGAAATCGTACACGTCTTCCATGTCCAGGCATTACAGCTTCTTCAGGGTCTTCGCACGTATCCGTACGCCGAAGACTGATTGCATTCACATCGCCGTACTCCTTGATTACCGCCGACGATAATTTGCATATTATGCCGTGCTGTGGCGTAAGCGCTCACCGGTTGTTCCCGAAATTAACATCACACCTACGTAACCTCGACCCCATTAACATTTGTAAATTTCATGATCGTCCGCCAATTCCTTCTTGGTGTTCTTTTTTCACTTTCCGGCTGTGTATTAACATAATACAACGTTTGTCACAAATATATTTTATTTTTTCAAGTCGACCAAGGTTTCGCTGGGTTCTGACCTAGCTTCGTCATGCGTGGACCACATTTTCGTTTCCCCTGTTCGTCTATCGACGAGAATAGTTAGAGCCTAAACAGACGGAACAGCAAATGCTTCCACTAATTAATAACAAGAAACAATACACCAACTGTACTGAAATAGTATAACTATACTGGTGATCCGAAATTTCTTGGCGTTGTATAGAAATCAACGTTTCCAAGCTTTCGCATATCAACCAGGTGGCTTTTTCAAGGAAGGTAGACAGCAAACTGAATAATAGAACGGTTCAACAAATAGCACGTTCAAATTGTTGAACCGTCCTGTTATTCAGTTTGCAGTTAGCTGTCTACCTTCCTTGAAAAGACCATCTGGGTGATGTGCGAAAGCTTAGAAACTTTGATTTCTATTCTACGCCAAGAAATTCGGATCACTGGTACAGTTGTAATATTTAAATGTTTCCACGTTGTACTTGTTTATAGTATTTCGCGTCACAAAACAAAATGAGTTAGCGATGAAAACATAATTGTTTTGACTAGTCACATATCTCAACTCCCTCCTGTATTCGTACTATATCACAAATCCAGTCGGTTTTGTTACACAAAATATAACAAAGGACGACTACATTTGAACATCTGCTGCTCTTCCTGATCGGACTACAATAAAAACAATTACCAAAAATGAAATAAATGAAAAAAAAAATGCAGATTTTTTTTTTTTTTTTGGCCATTGTTTATTTTTATTCATTCTTTTTCACACTTCTGTATTTCAGTAAGCTCGTTTATGTCTTATATTTTCTATAAACGCTTGAAAATAAAAATATTTTTATATTTTATGAGACCCGTTTTACGAAATATTTATATTTAGTACGAATATTTGCATTTTCTTGTTCATTTGATCATGAGCAATTAAAACTGCGTTTTCAATTACCAAAACATACTTTGAATCTCGTAGTTCACCCTTTCCGCATTTTTTTTTATTGTATTTTCGTTTCCTCTTGATATTGGGGCAGAAATGTTAACTCGCTTTCATGCCCAATCTGGGTAGCATAGTTTCCAGCACATCGTTTTAAGCGAATCTCCGCTGTAGCAAAGAATTCACGGTTTTACAGAGTTTTCACATTGTTGTTAACGCGGATGTCATCGTATTTACCCCTGAATAACTACCACCGTCTAAGATGGTGCGTCATTAATATTGGATGGTAGCATTCCTTCGACCAGAGCTGATTGCTGCTTTCAACCCTTCTTCTATTAACTCTGTCTGGCATCACCTTGCGCCATTAAAACCGCGGAACTTCACTCGCTACTTTGTAGTCCAAAGTAGCGTACGGTAGTAAACTATTAAACGATCCGGTGGTGCAGTATTCACATCAGTTCCCTGAGATGGGCCCGGGTTCGAGTCCCTTTGAGGCATGTGTGGGATGCTTGCTGTCTGCCTTCCCTAAAACTAGTGGCCCTAAATTAGAGACGGGCGACGGCTTACAGCTTCTTTGTGTTGCTCATGGCGGCCGTAAACTCCAAACCAAAAAGAAACCCGCATTATTGAATTCAATGGGCAATGATGACGAGTAGTGCTTGTGATATACACCGATGAGCAATTGCATTATGACCTCCTACATAATAAGCTGTAGGACCCCCTTTAGCCCGCAAATCAACGGCCACTCGGTGAGGCATCGATTCGATGAGGTGGCGATAGGTATCCTGGGGTATGTGGTACCATAGTGTCAACAGCTGGTCCTCTAGTTCCCGTACATTTCCGGGGTGGTGGTGATTTAGCGCGAACCCGTTTCTAAGTCGAACCACAAATGCTCGATTGGGTTCATGTCAGGTGAATTTGGAAGCCAGGGCATTAACAGAAAGTCACTATCATGTTCCTTGAATCTCTCCTTGACGATTCTGGCAGTGTGGCATTGGGCATTGTCCTCTTGGTACAGGCCATCACCATCAGGGAACGCATTTGCCATGAATAGGTGAACTTGGTCCGCAACGATGTTCAGATACCTGACAGCTGTCAGGGACTGTGCTGTTGGGATAATAGGGCCTAAAGTTTCCCAACAAAACATCGCCCACAGCATTACACCGCTTCCGCCTGCGTGTTTCCTCCCATCAGGGAACGCATTTGCCATGAATAGGTGAGCTTGGTCCGCAACGATGTTCAGATACTTGACAGCTGTCAGGGACTGTGCTGTTGGGATAATAGGGCCTAAAGTTTCCCGACAAAACATCGCCCACAGCATTACATTACACCGCTTCCGCCTGCGTGTTTCCTCCCAACAGTGCATCCAAGTGCCATAGCCTCCGTTGGTAAACGGCGTATTCGCGCAGGGCCATCTACGTGATGCTCCAGGAATCTTGACTTGTCAGACCAGGGCACTTTGTTCCAATCATCCGCGAGTCCAACCTCGATTATTTGGGCTCATTTCACGCGTTGTTAGCAATGGCGTGCAGTAAGCATGGGAACCAGGCTGGGTCTTCGGCTACGTAGGCCCATGCGCAGAATGCTGCGATGAACTCCATGCTGTGACACATTGCCCTGATCAGCACTGTCGTAGCTGCGAGTGATTTTTCGCACTGTGCCCTGCGGTCGCTGTGAGCAATGCGCGAAGTCTCCGCTCCCCTCTGGCGTCAATGAGCTGCGGACGACACACTACTGGATGACGGTTGGTCGTTTGGCCACCTGTGCACTACTTTTGGTACGTGCTCACTAAAGCGGCACGTGAACAACTCACAAGCTGCGCCATTTCCGAGACGCCGTTCCATTACAATTTGTCCTTTATCAAACTGCGATAAATCGTCAGCTTTTCCCCATTCCGACTCCGAACACACTACTAACCGAAAGTTGGTCCTCGGGTTGTATATATACTGCTCTGTGAACTTCACCTGCACCTCCGTTCGGTCTCCAGGCGCGCTCATTTCTCTAGGCTGGTGGTGGTCATAATGTAATGGCTCATTGGTGTATGTCTCTAATTCAACCTTCCGTTTTGAGTTTCTGTTCTTATATAAATTGTTACTTATTCGTTAGATTTTCATTCTGAACGGCATGTCGCTCTCCCGACTTATCTTATAACTTTCAGCAACGACATACAGATTTATGTAGAGGATTTGAGGAAGGAAGTGCCTGACCCCAGGTCTTAAATAACCCTTAGATGCAGGAAGCTAGGAGACTTGGGCTGGAGTGCCAGACAGGAAAGTAATGCGGAAGCGAGGTAGAAAGGAGGAGGAAAACGCCCTTATTTACAACCGGGGGCCAGCACCCGGGGTCCGACGGCTTAACGTGCAAACCCGATGCACGGCGGATAGTTAGTGGTTCGAGCGTTCGTACTTGCCTGGGATCGATACTGAGACTTCCCCGTGGCAGTCACGAGCACTGACCACTAACTAGGCCATTTGCTGCTCAGAGGTCTGCACGGGTGTTATTTGGTGTCCTTGCCCAAGCCCACGTGTTTAAGGCACGTATTTAAGATATTAAACACTCAGCCCCGCCCACGATGTGCCATTTAGTATTTTTTTTTTATCTTTCTATTTTATTTTATTTTATTAAATCGTGAAAATTAAATATTGAAATGGAATTAGTGAAATATTTAGTTGAATGGAAGCCTAAAAATATTAACAAATTTGGCAATTATCGAAGAATATGACTTTTAAAGAGAGAGAGAGAGAGAGAGAGAGAGAGAGAGAGAGAGAGAGAGAGAGAGAGAGAGAGAGAGAGAGAGAGAAAACTAAACCCATTCAAAATTTCCCTTTCTCTGTACTAACAGGCGGTAACACTAGTGAAGTCAATACCTATACGGATGGATTAGAGATAGGAGAAACAATCGATATGCCCTCTCTCTCTCTCTCTCTCTCTCTCTCTCTCTCATGCGCGCGCCACTGCAGACACCCCGTACCCTACTCCACGCGACACACACGCTTGCCCGGGGTCGAATCTTTGTGTTGTCAATAAGCTCCAAAATGTTTTTGCTATTATAATACCTACAGATAAAAACACTATGAGTGCCTCTCCTCGCCTTTGTGATTTTGCCCTGGGCTATGTCATGGAAGGAAGTAAAGCCAGCAAAACAATTAAACAGACAAGGAAATCGGGAAACACGACTTTTTTTTCTTTTTACCACTGCTATAAAAAGAATAGATCGACTTGGCCCGGCCGTAAGTGTTTGGGGAAAAGCCCAGTCCGGCCCGTGCAGTTATCTTCCGCTTGCCTTTCGTCAACGACATACGATGAGTCGAAGGTAGAAAAAGACAAAACACCAAGAATAAAGACAGGTGTGGTGGTGTGGTACGATGCAAGATGGCTTACTTATTGAATTCGACCGCATAATATCTGGATGATCTATACGCTGCATAAGTTTAATCTACGAAATTTTTAATGTGATTCAGTCTGCAAACTCTTGGAGTTATTCAAAGAGAAATTGTGTTGACGTTTTCATGAAGTGTACTTCGACTGGCGGCAAGGAAATAAGAAAAAAATGTGATTATTACATAGGTGTTCTTTCTTAAACGACCCCTGGCTGTATCAGTTAAATGCGGTTGTTTATTTAAGCAACTGTTGTTTCACCAAGCAATCTGGAAAAACATACGAACCTTAAACATTATATGTTTTCGTATTTTCATTTAATATTATGCTTTACTTATTGATGACTTTAGAAATTTAAAATTTGTATCGTGTTCTTTGTTTTCTTTTTGAGGAAATATGTTCATGTTGTTAGTAATGAAATCTCCCCTGTATTTAGCAATTTTCGCTTTTTATTATTCATTTCAGAGCGCAAGACTTGCCTAGACTGTGATTTCTTTTTTTCCGCGCTTTATTTTTTAATCAGTTTTTGGAGTTCCATGTTTGTGATCTGAGTACATGAAAGTAAATCAGCGGCTGGGTTTAAAAAGAAAGAAAGAGAGAGAGAGAGAGAGACTGTTTCATTCGATTGCAGCTAACGTTCGATACTGCGATGTTAACTAAAACTCATTCGTGGAATAAAAGTGGGAGTAATTACATTAGCTTGTTACTGGAGGCTGAGTGAAAGCAATAGGAGAAACAAAAGCTGGTAGCATTTACGTAACGTACGTGTTACTCCTCAACTGGAGCAAAAAACTTAAAATGTTCATAGAAGGAAGATCTCTCCCGACATCTTAGTTAAAATTAGTTTCGTGGTCTCTCAAAGTAAACAGTTCTCAGAACTAAAGTCACAAATCAAAAGATCTGGCTCCGGTTTCAAATACAATTAGCAATGACTGATTCTCGTACTTCACATTTTGAAGGAAGAAGGCGACTTCCTTACCATTATTGACCCAATGAACTGTTAGTTTTTTTTTTCAGCTACTAGTTTTCTTAACCTCATTATTGACCCGGTGAACTACTAGTTATCTTTTCCAGCTCCCAGGAGCTTCCTTGGACGACTCATGTCCGATTGTTACGTTCCAGGACGTCAATTACTAATTACTTTCACGATGTATCGGTTTTTGTTAAAAAGTAGGACGAGTTCATTTTAAATTTTGTTTTCGTCATTAAGAAATTGTAGCTCTGACGTATGCTACAATTTTGGGCCTGGAAAGCTGTTGGATGGCGCTGCAATCAGTCATTATCGCACACAGCTATTTGCATTTGCCGACGTTCTATGATCGCTTGCGGTTACGGGCCGAGAATTAAGTTGCACCCCTAATATATTTGGTTATCAGCATCCTCACTTATTGCCTCTAAAGGAATTGCATGTACACCGTACCTAGATTCGAAAGGAATCGGATCACGATCTTCTCTGATAGTATCAACAACGATCACAATCTTTTCTGATAGTATCAACAACGATCACAATCTTTTCTGATAGTATCAACAACGATCACAATCTTTTCTGATAGTATCAACAACGATCACAATCTTTTCTGATAGTATCAACAACGATCACAATCTTTTCTGATAGTATCAACAACGATCACAATCTTTTCTGATAGTATCAACAACGATCACAATCTTAGATCACGATCTTTTCCTCAAACTATCAACAACGAATAGCGTAATACCCAAGAGGGTATTACGTGTTTTTAATCCTAGGTCAATTCTATGGCGACTGCAGATACTTCTTAGTGTATTTGACACTGCTGGAGTGTACAGAATAGAGGCGACATACTTGGCAGTGGGTTTTGAGTTGGTTAAGATTAAGCTAGTTTGTGCTAGTGCGGCGTCGGATTGTGCCAACAATATCAGGTTGTTAACCAAAAGAGGAAGCATACACATCTTGATTTGTCCAAATTCTTGTTCTCGAAAATTGATTTCTCTCGAATCAAGGTACGGTGTATATCAATTCCTTTAGAGGCAATAAATGAGGATGCTGATAACCAAACATACACTGAAGAGCAAATTGAATTAGAGATACCTGTCTAGTAACGTGTAGCACTACCTTTCGCCCTGATGACGGCGGCGATTCGTCTCGGCATGGACTTGACAAGACACCGGAAGCGTTGGCAAGCCATACGGATCCACGACCCCTGAACAAGCTCCTACAGTTCACGAAGATGTGATGGAGGGGGGTCAGAGCCTCGAACATCTCTCTCGATGGCATCCCAGATGTGCTCGATCGGATTGAAGTCAGGGAACCTAGCTGGCCAAGGAAGCGAGGTCACGTCGGTGGAGTGTTCATCCAACCATTCGGATACAATTCGGGAGCTGCATTGTCTTGTTGCAGGATCAGGTCCCCAGTGGAATGTTCAAGACGCACAAACGGGAGCAAATGGTCGTCCAGGATATCCCGGTAACATTGACCTGTGAGGGACGATGTCACACATATCAGGGGTCCCATTTCAGTCCACGTAAACGGTCCCCAGACGAGAATGCCACCCTCACCAGCTTGAAGAGTACCCTGCTGGTAAGAAGAATCCATCGCTTCGTGTGGTTTGTGCCGTACTCATATCCTGCCATCCGCATGTACCAACGTGAATCTCGACTCATCAGTCCAGGCAACATTTCCCCACATGTCTAGGGTCCAGTGGCGATGTTCCCGCGCCCATGCTAATCTTTGCACCCTGTGGTGTGCGGTCAGCAGCGGTACCCTCGTGGGACGATGGCTTCTGTACCCGATAGCGAGGAGATGGTTCTGGATGGTGTGGCTGCTTACACGTTTTTGTGCACCAGCGTTAAATTGCCGAATGATTTCTTGCACTGTGGCCCGTCTATCCGCTGTTACAATGCGAGCTAGCCGACGATGACCCCGCTCATCCACGTGCTGTTGTCCACGGCAGTTGACCCTTGCAGGGATGGTTTCACCGGATTCGATGTACTCACGGTGCGCCCGTGACACAGTGGCTCGTGAAAATCCCAGTGCCTGCAAGACTTCCGAGATGGAGGGGCCCATTCGTCGGGCCCCGACAATTTTCCCACGATCAAATGCGCTTAGATCCTTCGTTTTACCCATACTGCGTCCTACTCTTAGTGATTCCTGTCGCATCACTCCTTATATTGTCGGATCGCTGCATACGTCATGCCGTTTCCGTTTACAGGGTCGCCCACAGCGCCATATTTGCATAACGCCAGCTGTCTGTAATTCAATTGCTCTTCAGTGTATATCGGATCTACACTTCGAAATCTTAGATTGCCTGTTAATGAGCACAAATATAATTTAAAGGCACGGTTGTCTTCAACTGCTTTAGCAAGATTGTGCCTATACGGTAACCATTTATTCATATGGCAGAACGCAACAATCCTCAACACCCGAATGTCTGTTCCTTGCTATTGACTGAAAGTCTCATGACACATAGACACAGTTCAAGTCGTTGTAACGACGATTCACCCATTACAATTCCGTTGCCTTGGAGATTATTGTGCGTCTATCAGCCCCCTCAAACTTTGAACAACGAATAGCATTTACGCACATGCGCAAACGAATAGTGCTCCTCTTACATATACTGTCGCTTTAAGAGCTATTACATCTGAAGACGAGTTCAGTGTGAACTTGAAAGTACTCATGGTTTTTAACACCATCGTGTTTTAGTTGTATATAGTATTCATATTTTAAATCGTGTGTAATACAGCAGTGTGTGTGTTAATCGATCGAATCTGAACGAAAAGATGCGAAAGTAAAGTATCTGCAGATGGATAGACACAGATAACTTGCAATTACAGTTTTAGGAGGTATATGAATATACTGTATATGTGTGTTCTTTTTTCTTTTTTTTTTTTCATGCCCAAAAGAGAATTTCAGAACAGAAAGTACGAAAACTATCGTGTACAAATACATATATTGTGCATTGGGAACATGTCTGTTTCACGTGAATTGCGTACTGAAACGTTTAGTGGTCTCCTCAGCTGCATCTCACGACAATTATTTCTCCCTGCCCTGCATTCCTCCATCAAGGAATGTGAATGCTTGCTTGTGGTTTTGTACTAAATCTGTCGAAGGCTTCTTCCCTGTGTGTGTGGGAATGGGGATCCTTTTCCTTCAACTTTCTGAAAGCCGTGCACGCTGTATGGAAGTTATTTTTAAATTTAGCTTTATTTATTTATTTGCGGAAGGGTGACATTCAAATTATGTGGGAAAGAAGTTAATGACCTTTTTCCTTTTCCTCTCTTTCTGTATGTACACTGCTCGACTTAAAAAATGCTACACTATGAAGGAATGCGCAAAATGAGACGAAACTTACCACAAGTTGGTGCGAAAGAACGGATTTAATTCTTGAGGGAATACATGAATGCAGTGGTCGAGGTTACACTATAATATGGTCTGAGTCAGTAGGTAATATGACCGCTATGTTGGGCTCTACATTCGGCTACACGTCGTGGCATCGAATGGAAAAGTCCCTGGATGGTGTTATGAGGTTTTGCTGAGCATGCGCCGTTCACCATTGTCCGCAATTCATCGATATTGCATAGAAGTTGTACATTGGCGTAAGTTTTCTTTAATTGGCGTCCCGCACGATCTGTATTCGAGAAAAGTCTGGGGATCCAGCTGCCGTGAACGACACTTCGACACCTGGATACCAGTAATACTACGGAGATACGGCACAAAAAAACGGACTGCAGAACCTTATCGATGCATCGTTTGCTGTCGACGATACATCGACAAGGCTCGGTTTATCGTCTAACGATGCGTACGAGCGGTGAACAGCTGTTTAAACTGATAGCTCTCCAAACCATGACACCAAGCTGGGGAGCCGTATGACGCTCACATCGATGTATCGTCAAGTGATGCCTACGAGCGGTGAACAGCTGTTTAAACTCATAGCTCACCAAACCATGACACCAAGTTGAGGAGCCGTATGACGCTCACATCGATGTATCGTCATACGATGCGTACGAGCGGTGAACATCTGTTTAAACCGATAGCTCCCCAAATCATGACACCAAGCTGAGGAGCCTTATGACGCTCGCATCGATGTATCGTCATGCAATGCGTACGAGCGGTGAACAGCTGTTTAAACTCATAGCTCCCCAAACCATGACACCAAGCTCAGGAGCCGTATGATGCTCACATCGGTGTATCGTCATACCATGCGTACGAGCGATGAACAGCTGTTTAAACTGATAGCTTCCCAAACCATGAAACCAAGCTGAGAAGCCGTATAACGCTCACATGGATGTATCGTCATATGGTGCGTACGAGCGGTGAACAGCTGTTTAAACTGATAGCTCCCCAAACCATGAAACCAAGCTAGGGAGCAGTATGACGCTCACATCGGTGTATCGTCATACGATGCGTACGAGCGGTGAACAGCTGTTTAAACTGATAGCTTCCCAAACCATGAAACCAAGCTGAGGAGCCGTATAACGCTCACATGGATGTATCGTCATACGATGCGTACGAGCGGTGAACAGCTGTTTAAACTGATAGCTCCCCAAACCATGAAACCAAGCTGGGGAGCAGTATGACGCTCACATCGGTGTATCGTCATACGATGCGTAGGAGCGGTGAACAGCTGTTTAAACTGATAGCTCCCCAAACCATGACACCAAGCTGAGGAGCCGTATGACGCTCACATCGATTCGTCGTCATACGATGCGTACGAGCGGTGAACAGCTGTTTAAACTGATAGCTCCCCAAACCATGACACCAAGCTGACGAGCCGTATGACGCTCACATCGATGTATCGTCATGCGATGCGTTCGTGCGGTAAACAGCTGTTTAAACTGATAGCTCTCCAAACCATGACACCAAGCTGAGGAGCCGTTAGACGCTCTCATCGATGTATCGTCATTTGATACCTAGGAGCGGTGAACAGCTGTTTAAACTGATAGTTCCCCAAACCATGACAGCAAGCTGAGGAGCCGTATGACGCTCACATTGGTGTATCGTCATACGATGCGTGCGAGCGGTGAACAGCTGTTTAAACTGATAGCTCCCCAAACCATGAAACCAAGCTGAATAGCCGAATGACGCACACATCGGTGTATCGTCATACGATGCGTGCGAGCGGTGAACAGCTGTTTAAACTCATAGCTCCCCAAACCATGAAACCAAGTTGAGGAGCCGTATGACGCTCACATCGGTTTATCGTCATACGATGCGTACGAGCGGTGAACAGCTGTTTAAACTGATAGCTTCCCAAACCATGAACCAAGTTCAGGAGCCGTATGACGTTCACATGGATGTATCGTCGTGCGCTGCGTACGAGCGGTGAACAGCTGTTTAAACTCATAGCTCCCCAAACCATGACACCAAGTTGAGGAGCCGTATGACGCTCACATCGATGTATCGTCATACGATGCGTACGAGCGGTGAACAGCTGTTTAAACTGATAGCTTCCCAAACCATGAAACCAAGCTGAGGAGCCGTATAACGCTCACATGGATGTATCGTCATACGATGCGTACGAGCGGTGAACAGCTTTTTAAACTGATAGCTCCCCAAACCATGAAAAGAAACAGACGGCAGACAGCGGGAGAAATCGCAAGGCACATGCAACAGACAACTGGACGTCCGTTATCGCGTTTTACCGTGGCCAGGAGACTGCACAAAGGTGGTCTATTTGCACGACGACCAGTACGATGTGTGCCATTAACGCCTGCTCATCTGAGATGGCGGTTTCTGTGGTGCCAGGAACACAAGAAGTGCACACATCAGCAATGGGGTCGAATTCTCTTTACGGATGAGAGCCGATTTAGTCTGACGAGCGATTCTGGACTTATACACATCTGGAGAGAGCGGGAAACACGCAATCACACCTCCAACATCATCGAAAGGGACCGGTTTGGAGATGGCGGAGTTCTCGTTTGGGGCGGTATCATGCTTGGTAGCCGTACTGACCTCCACATCTTCCAAGGAGGTTCAGTCACTGGTGTCCGCTTTTGTATCGAGGCTCTCCTGCCGCACGTGTGTCTGTTTAGAGGTGCTGTGGGTCCTGAGTTCCTCTTCATGGACGACAACGTTACACCTCATCGTACATTGGTTGTCGCAGAGCTGTTGGAGAGTAAAGATATTCAACGCATGGATTGCCGCCCCGGTGGCGCAGTGGTCTAAGGCGCTGGCCTCTGATCATTCGTCCGTAAGGGGTCCGGGTTCGAATCCCGGTCAGGCATGGATGTTGTGTTTGTCTTACGGCACTGGCTCTCTCCCTTCCCTGGAACCAGTGACCCTAAATTAGGGACGGGCGACTGCTTATAGCCCATTGAGTTGCTCACGGTGGTCGTTAAACCTCCAATCAAAAAAAAAAAAAAAAACGCATGGATTGGCCCGCAAGGTCCCCGGACCTAAATCCAATCGAACACGTGTGGGACCTTCTCGGGAGACGCTTGGCAGCACGTCACCAGCCGCCAGCAACGATTCCGCAGCTCCGATTGGCGCTACAAGAGGAATGGGTCACGATGCCTCAACAGCTCCTTGACAACCTCGTGCTCAGCGTAGACAGACGTTGTAAATCATAGAACGCAGTCAGGAGTGATCATATCCCCTACTAAAGACTGGATTTTTCTTGGCAGCCGCCTGTCGCATGGACGTTTCTGTTTTCTGCCCAGTTGTGCTCGAAGCTACCTTTTCAATAAAGTGCCTTTGTGTCCTTTGGATTCCTTATTTGGACGGTTTTACTTTCTTGTCCCATTTTCTTACATCTTGGGGATCTTATGGTATGATTTGAGTCTATGTGGAGCACTTCTGCACGACGTTACATTCGAAAAACCATTTCGTCCTTAATTTTTGCACGCCAGTGTATAATGTCTCATTGCAATCTGTGTAAATTACGGGAACCTGGTGCTGAATGTGATAAAAGCCATTACAAAAGTGCATTTTTGATGCTATCAAAACCGTGCGTTGTAGAGAAATTAGGCTTTCTCTCCACAGCCCCGCAAGGGGGGGGAGAGTTATCTGCTACTGACGACAGCTTTAAAATAATGTATAACACGATGGGTGTAATAATTATATTGGGTTGGTGCGAAGGAAATGTCCGGCAAAGGACCAGCACACGTAGACGGCGAGAACGGAAAAGTAGGACAGCTTACCTAGGCAAAATAAACCCCCTCGGCATCGACACATAGTTGCCATGTGTCCGTCAAGGCCATGATCCCGGAACGAAAAAATTCTTGTAGCTGGGACCCGGAGAAGTTATCAACTGCACTTTGCACGTCGTTGTCTGTCGTGAACTGTTTCCCGGACAGCAAATGGCCCAGGCGACGAAACAGATGATAGTCTGTCTGACACAAGCCCGGGAGATAGGCAGGTTGCGGCTGTGCTTTTTCATGCTGTTGAGTAACAATGAAATTGGTGTTAGCATCGTTCGTTGTGCGACATGAGGGCGAGCGTTGTCCTGGAGCAGAAGAACGCCATGCCTGTTGACCAAAACCGGTAGTTTCTGCAACAATTTCCGGTTCATCTGGTGTAATTCAGCACAGTAACGTTCTGCAGTGATGGTTTGGCCTCTTGCCAAGAAACTCCGATGAAATATCTCGGCTGAGGGCCACCAGACAAGGAGCATCATCTTCTTGGTGTGTAGGGGTGGCTTAGGATGCCGTCTAGCAGGGTGTGCCTTGCTTAACCATTGTGCAGATCGTTTCCGATTATCGTAAAGGACCCACTTCTCGTCGCATGTCACGATTCGATACAGTAGAGGTTCCTGTTTATTCCTGGCAAGCAGTGACGCGCAGACTTCCAAACGACTAGTCTCGTTGGCAGTTGTCAACTCATGCGGCAGCCACATGTCGAGCTTTTTGACCTCACCCAGCGCAGCCAGACGCCAAATAAATGTCTTGTGGTGGACACCTACCTCTGCCGCTATCTCACAACGTGTTTTTCGGGGGTCCGCTTCAACCACACGTAACAGAACATCGTCAGAAGCAGCAAGAGGTGTGTGACCACGTTCTTCGTTTTGCAGGTCCGTATCTCCGCTTCGAAACTTCACAAACCATCGCCGAATGGTTCGTTCGTTGGCTGTATTTTCCCCAAACGCTTTGTTAACGTTTCGAGGTGCAATTCCTGCAAAATGGCTCAGTTTAAATTCACACAAGAAGATGACTCTCAAATCCGGAGTCGGCATGTTTACTTTGCAAGCCACATTACGTCCAAACATTTTTCGCCTGAACCTTGTTCTTGATACACGTGCTAGCTATTTATAGTAACTCTGTGACGTAATACCCGCAACTTCTGTGGGTGGTTCTATTCCTCTGTGGATGGGAGGGGCTGTCTCCAGTGCTCGTTCGCTCCGGATATTTCATTCGCACCAACCCAATATATAATAACCTGTATAGATATCCTAGACCAAAAGATACCAATCCGCCTTACTAATATACTTGCGGTTATGCATTGCTTTCTGTCTTGGCTAGATTTTTTTATTTTTGTATGCGCAGACAGACTTCCGTAGCTACATCACATTTCACGTGTGTCAGAGTCTTTTTTTACATTCGTCTGAATCTGAAAAACATGTAATAATAATTATAATACATATTGTTTTTGAAAATCTAAACAGTCGAAATACTATTTGCCTCCGACTATAGTTTAGTAAATATGTAGTTTTATGACTCGACAATAACATTCCATAATTCCCTACCGAAGTACCCCTCAATGTCAATTACATTCAATAATCCCCTTACCGAAGTACCCCTCAATGTCATGAATTAGTAAACTTTGCAGGTATGATTTAATTGTACTTAGTATGCACCGGACTGTGGCTCGGTGTGATCGTCAGTGACGCGAATAAATACAATGTGTAAATAACTGTATGCTCACGAATCACTTGTTTTACTTCACACTCACAAAGATCTTAGCATGCGAAAGACGCGTAGCGTATATTATCTAAGAAGAGTGCCAAGGTAATCTCTCGATTTTTTTTTAATTTTCTTTCGTTAAACCTTGAAACACAAGGTTCCTTTACCAGTATTTTGAAAACGGAAAACGAAAACCGCTTGAAATGCACATTCCGCTCCTAAATTTCATTTTCCGGATTCGTCACCGCCTGCAATATGTTATGGTTTTCTAACGATATTATCTGTGCCCCCCCCCCCTTCCCGAAACCAAGAAAGAAGAGATAGTTTACGATATTTTCTGTGCTTCCCCCTCTCCCGAAACCAAAAAAGAAGAGATAGTTTACGATATTATCTGTGCTTCCCCCCTCCCGAAACCAAGAAAGAAGAGATAGTTTACGATATCAGCTGTGCTCCCCCGCCCCTCCCGAAACCAAGAAAGAAGAGATAGTTTCCGATATTATCTGTGCCCCCCTTCCCCCTCCCGTAACCTAGAAATAAGAGATAGTTTACGATATTATCTGTGCTTTCCGCCCCCCCGAAACCAAGAAAGAAGAGATAGTTTACGATATTAGCTGTGCTTCTCCCTCCCGAAGCCAAGAAAGAAGAGATAGTTTACTGTGCCCCCCCTCCGGAAACCAAGAAAGAAGAGATAGTTTACTGTGCCCCCCCCTCTCCGGAAACCAAGAAAGAAGAGATAGTTTACTGTGCCCTACCCCTCTCCGGAAACCAAGAAAGAACAGATAGTTTACGATATTATCTGTGCTCCTCACTCCCGAAGCCAAGAAAGAAGAGATAGTTTACTGTGCCCCCCTCTCCGGAAACCAAGAAAGAAGAGATAGTTTACTGTGCCCTCCCCTCTCCGGAAACCAAGAAAGAAGAGATAGTTTACGATATTATCTGCGCTCCTCCCTCCCGAAGCCAAGAAAGAAGAGATAGTTTGCGATATTATCTGTGCTCTTCCCCCTCCCGAAACCAAGAAGGAAGATAGTTTGCGATATAATCTGTGCTCCCCTTCCCAAACCAAGAAAGAAGAGATAGTTTACGATATTATCTGTGCCCCCCCCCCTCCCGTAACCAAGAAAGAAGAGATAGTTTACGATATTTTCTGTGCCCCCCTCCCGAAACCAAGAAAGAAGAGATAGTTTACGATATTATCTGTGCTTCCCCCCTCCCGAAACCATGAAAGAAGAGATAGTTTACGATATCAGCTGTGCTCCCCCGCCCCTCCCGAAACCAAGAAACAAGAGATAGTTTCCGATATTATCTGTGCCCTCCCCCTCCCGTAACCAAGAAATAAGAGATAGTTTACGATATTATCTGTGCTTCCCCCCCCCCCCGAAACCAAGAAAGAAGAGATAGTTTACGATATTAGCTGTGTTTCTTCCTCCCGCAGCCAAGAAAGAAGAGATAGTTTACTGTGCCTACCCCCTCTCCGGAAACCAAGAAAGAAGAGATAGTTTACTGTGCCCACCCACCCCCTCTCCGGAAACCAAGAAAGAAGAGATAGTTTACTGTGCCCACCCACCCCCCTCTCCGGAAACCAAGAAAGAAGAGATAGTTTACTGTGCCCTCCCCCTCTCCGGAAACCAAGAAAGAAGAGATAGTTTACGATATTATCTGTGCTCCTCCCTCCCGAAGCCAAGAAAGAAGAGATAGTTTGCGATATTATCTGTGCTCCTCCCCCTCCCGAAACCAAGAAGGAAGATAGTTTGCGATATAATCTGTGCTCCCCTTCCCAAACCAAGAAAGAAGAGATAGTTTACGATATTATCTGTGCCCCCCCTCCCGAAACCAAGAAAGAAGATAGTTAACGATATTATCTGTCCTCCCCCCACCCTGCCGAAGCTAAGAAAGAAGAGATATTTAAGATATTATCTGTGCCCCCCCCCTCCCGAAACCAAGAAAGAACAGATAGTTTACGATATTATCTGTGCTCCCCTGTCCAAACCAAGAAAGAAGATAGTTTACGATATTATCTGTGCCCCCCCCCCTCCGGAAACCAAGAAAGAAGAGATAGTTTACGATATTATCTGTGCCCCCCTCTCCAGAAACCAAGAAAGAAGATAGTTTACGGTATTATCTGTGCTCCCCTCCCCTCCGAAAACCAAGAAAGAAGAGATAGTTTACGATATTATCCGTGCTCCCCCTGCCGAAGCCAAGAAAGAAGAGGTATTTAAGATATTATCTGTGCCCCCCCTCCTCCCGAAACCAAGAAAGAAGAGATAGTTTACGATATTAGGCGTGCTCCCCTCCCCCTTTCCGAAACCAAGGAAGAAGAGATAGTTTACGATATTATCTATGCCCCCCTCTCGACACCCCCCGGAAACCAAGAAGAAGTTAGTTTACGATATTATTATCTGTGCTGCCCTTCCCAAACCAAGAAAGAAGTGGTTTACGATATTATCTGTGCTCCCCTTCCCGAACCAAGAAAGAAGAAATAGTTTACGATATTAGCAGTGCCCCCCCTTCCCGAAACCAAGAAAGAAGAGATGGTTTACGATATTATCTGTGCTCCCCCTCCCGAAACCAAGAAAGAAGAGATAGCTTACGATATTATCTGTGCCCCCCCCTCCCGAAACCAAGAAAGAAGATAGTTTACGATATTATCTGTGCTCCCCTTTCCAAACCAAGAAAGAAGAGATAGTTTACGATTTTATCTGTGCTCCCCCCTCCCGAATCCAAGAAAGAAGAGATAGTTTATGATATTATCTGTGCCCCCCCCTCCCGAAACCCAGAAAGAAGATAGTTTACGATATTATCTGTGCCCCCCACCCCTCCCGAAACCAAGAAAGAATATAGTTTACGATATTATTATCTGTGCTCCCCTTCCCAAACCAAGAAAAAAGTTAATTTACGATATTATCTGTGCTCCCCTTCCCAAACCAAGAAAAAAGTTAATTTACGATATTATCTGTGCTCCCCTTCCCAAACCAAGAAAGAAGAAATAGTTTACGATATTAGCAGTGCTCCCTCCCCCTTCCCGAAACCAAGAAAGAAGAGATAGTTTACGGTATTATCTGTGCTCCCCCCTCCCGAAGCCAAGAAAGAAGAGATATTTAAGATATTATCTGTGCCCCCCCCCCCCCCTCCCGAAACCAAGAAAGAAGAGATAGTTTTTGAGAATGATCATTGCATTGGTATAAACCCGTTTACTGAGTTACCTACCTTTTCTGAAACTATCGACATTTGTACGTATAATTTGTAAGCCATCCGAATGTTTGTGGAGGTAAAAGTCCCAGTCGCGCGTTTTGTCCTAAGTATTCGTTAGAGTAGCCCAGTTTCTGTGCATTGTCTCTTTAAGAAGGCATAGTTGGAGCGCATGAATATTCATGCCGTTCAAGTGGAAGAGACCTTTCGCAGGATACACCCCAATTTTCCGCGACTTGCTATAGTGTAGTATATGCTCGCGAAGGGAACACGAGGCTAATGAATGCCGTGTTTCACGGCGCGATCGTTTTATTGCCGCCTGGTGTGTGCTCTCGCAGAAAGGCTCTTTGTTTTCACAATCATCCTGCCGCAGAGGCTCCATCCACTTCGGCCAAAGAGAATCATGGCCATAGGCGTCTTACCATGAAATTAAATTCATAGTCCGATGAAAAGCCAACTTGTGTGAGCCTGGACTTTTATAGGGATTGGTGATATTGCTTATCGGAGGAAAAGCCGTTGTAATTACTGTTAAAGGCACGAAGAAACGATATGAAAGCACGAGGGCCTCAGATGCGAACTAAAGTAATTATCGGTGCACGACGGGTAATGGGTTTTTGAGCGGATTTTTATTAGGCTAGTGTGCCCCAGTGCGGCTAATAAATTTAAAGGCTCTCTTGCTGTCATGAAATCAGTGTTGTGGCGTTAGATTTTCTGCTGGGATTTTGGCGAGAGAAAAGGAGGAGTAGGGGGAGGGGAGATACAGGAAAAGAAGCCTTTCAGAAATCAAGTTAAAATCGCCGATGTATTGATTCAGCCGAGACGCTGCGGTGTTCTCGTTTTAAAGACACGCTTTTGTCGAACACAACCGAATTTCAATTAAGTTCTTGAGGAGATTTTCAATAGGTTTGCGTCCCAAACACCTGCTGTTGAAAAACCAAGCTGCAATTCCAGATTGATGCAACGCAGCAGCTGAGGTGCGTGTCGGCAAAAATCAACAAGTAACGAAAATTGTGTTTGGCGGCGATGAAAACTGCTCCGAGATCTGGTAAGTTTTCTGTGAACAAAATTTTAAGATGTGTTTCGGTTTCAGCTGGGCTAGTTTTAAGTCCTGCAATCCATGTGCTACTGAAATTTAGCTAGCACGACTAAAAAAATCTGTAAACATGAAACCATTCTACAGTCATTTGCAAAAGTTTAAGACCACTTGTTGATTTTAGCCGATTTCTGCTGATTGCATCAGCTACTGTCTGTATTACTCAACTTCCTGTCGGTGTTGCATCATCCTACAGCGGCAGCTGTTGATTAAGTTCGGGGAAGCGTGCGAGCGTCAGCTTGCTTCTGGTTTTCATGCTGAAAGATTTTGTACTTATTCTCTGTATAGCGAAAAATGGGCAAAAAAGCATCATTAAGGTGGACGTCAAGTAATTTTGCTTCCTATTCTTCCAATGGAAAACTTTTGTACACATTTCCTTCATAATTAGTATGTTCCCAAGGATGGAAATTTGAACATCGATTAAAATAGCTTCATATTATAACTTGGAATACTTAACATTTTCTAAAACATAACCATAATTATATTTTATATTAAAAATCAATAACTTCTCCTTTGGTGGTGTTGAATCCAGAAAAAAGATGGCGTGACCTGTACTTTGATGACGTCAGTATACAAATAAATGTTGGATTGCATAATTATGGTTATGTTTTATAAAATATTAAGTATTCCAAGTTATAAAATCAAGCTATTTTAATCGATATTCAAGTTTTCATCCTTGGGAACGCATTAATTGTCGAGAAAAAAGATGGCGCGATCTTTACTTTGATGACGTCATCAGTAGACAAACAAATGTTGGATTGCATAATTATGGTTATGTTTTAGAAAATATTAAGTATTCCAGGTTATAAAATGAAGATATTTTAATCGATGTTAAAATTTCCATCCTTAGGAACGCATTAATTGTGTAGAAAATGTGTACAGAAATTTTTCCATTGGAAGTATAGGAAGCAAAATTACTTGACGTCCACCTTAAGTGTTACGCAGAAGGCACAAATAGTGGCTTTATATCATGAAGGATACTCCGAACGTGACATGAACAGAAAGGTGAATGTGAGCAAGACTACTATTCATAATACAATCATGAAATATCGAGATACAGGTGAATTTAGCGACCGAAAGAGAAGCGGACGTCCAAGGAAAACAACCCCACGTGATGATAATAACATAAAGCGGATAGTTATGCGTTCTCCGAGGAGTTCGTGCAAAAAAATCAAGGCCTTTCTGCATTCAAAAGCGTCTGATATTAGTATCAGCACTGTTTCTTGACGTCTTAGCAAAGATTTTGGATATATATAAATATCTGTCATGAGAAAGAAGAGACTCCAGTTTCCGAAGCGTCATCAATCGTGGACTGCTGAAAATTGGAGCCAAGTTCTTTTTTTTCCCCGGTGAATCATCTGTGCGTCAAATTGAATCACGTGAATCACATGTTCGACGACCAAAAGGCAAACGGTTTGATGAAAAATACACCGTTTGCACCGCAAGACATCCATCTAGTCAGATGATATGTGGTGGTATGTCGGCATCCAGTACTACTTCATTATCCTTTTTGCCGACAGGCACTAACCATGACTGGTCCTTTTTATGTAGAAATGTTACGTGAGAAGCTGTTAACTCATATGCAAGTGCACAGATGCTCAATCTTCATGCATGGTGATGCTCTATGCTACATATCAAAGACATTAAAGAGCTGCCTGCAGAGGAGGAACGTAACTGTGCTTGACTGGCCTGGTAATATTCCCGACCTGAACCTCATCGAAAATTTGTGGACCATTTTAAAAGACAAGGTTGCAGAAAATCAGCCATCAAATTCCCAAGCTTTAATTGACGCGATAATGTACGTGTGGAGCAAGACATTTCAAGTGACTACTGCAAATCCCTCATTGAGAGAGTATGCCACATCGTATTCTGTCCGTTATACACTATCTACCAACAAGTAATTGTACACCCCTGCAATCGACGATATCTGCTGTCCTGATATACGTCACGGCCTCCGCCATTAAATATCGTGTGGGAAACAACAGCGCAACCAGTCGCATGCAAGATGCCACGCAGTTCGGAGCTCTCTTGATTTCGAGAAAGGTGTAATCGTCGGGTATCACAGAAATGGCCGATCCATACGTGACATATCCAGCGAGCTGAAGTACCCAAAATCGACAGTGGACTACGTGGTTGGCAAGTGGAAGTGAGAGGTGGCTGTCGGAATGTGCCCCGACCCAGCAGACCCACAAAACTGGGAGTTAGAGACCGACGGGTGCTGGCCAGAGAAATTCGGAAGAACCGCACCAAATCGATGGGCCACATCCGCGAGGAATTTCAACAGGCGTCCGGGAGTGTTTTTTCGATTAATACCATCCGTAAGGAAGCCCATCTGCTCGGTTATCATGGACGTGCTAACGCCCACAAGCCTTTGATCACCAAGTCCAATAGCGCTGCTCGGTTAACGTGGTGCAAAGAACGTCGACAGTGGACCGTTGAACAGTGGAAACAGGTTCTCTAGAGCGACGAATCAAGGTTCACCCTCTACCGTTCGGATGGCAGGGTCTGGGTTTGACGTCTTCCTGGAGAACGTCTCCTGCCGGAATGTATTTTGCCAACTGTGAAGGTTCGGCGGCGGTGGAATTATGCTATGGGAGTGTTTCTCCTGGTATGGCATGGGACCCTTGCTCGCAATTCCTGGTAGACTCAACGCCGAGACCTACTGCACCATTTTGGATTACCATGCGCTTCCTACGTTGTGGCAGTTTTACGGGGTGGACCCATGTTACTTTCAGGATGACAATGCCACCTGTCATGTTGCGAGGTCCACCATGGCTTGGTATGGTGAAAATGGGGTTAATCGAATGGACTGACCTGCGCAGAGCCCGGACCTTAACCCTATCGAGCACCTCTGGGACGAGTTGGAGCGTCGACTTAAGGGGTGCCCCCACCGTCCGAAATCGGTGAAGGAACTGACCTGCCTTCTCCAAGCCGAGTGGAAGAAAATACCGCTAGCCGTCGTACAACGCCTGGTTGAGAGTATATCCCGGAGGGTCACAGCTGTAATCGCCACTCGTGGAGGCTCCGCTAACTATTGAAGGTGAATAAACTTCGTTTTCCTTTGCTATCACAGGTGTCCAATTACGTGTTGGTAGATAGTGTATATATATAACAAAAAAAAAAAAAAGGTGGCCACGCAAAGGGGCATATTGGGATGACCAAACTAGGCCGGGAATTTTAGTCTTGGAGTCCACTCTAACAGTGCACATACGTACAGGGTTATACTTCCTTCATGAAAAAAAAAATTCTGTTATATCATGGATGAAGTAGAACTGTTGAATTATGCTTCGTAAAACAAATTCATTTGTAAACAAATTTTAACAATTTAACGGTGAAACAGTTTTAAAAATATTTTCGTGATTGAATGTATTAGGTGTATAAATAAGTTTTAACGCGTTTTTTTGTGTGTGTGTGTGTGTGTGTGTGTGTGTGTGTGTGTGTGACATATACCGCTAATTTACATATCTGGCATTCCCCCGCGTTGTTGTCATGTGACCGTAACTGGTCCAGAGTATAAAATGTGATACAGAAGTTTGCCCAGCAGTCAATCGCACTTGCACATCGGTAGGTGAAAGATAGCAAGAGATACTGCATTCGTTACGACTTTCATTAAGAAAAAACTGCTGCAGAAGCATGTGCATCGATCTGTTCTGTTCTGGGGGAGAATATTGTATCGAAAAGCACGTGTGGGTATTGGCTTAGACGTCTTAAAGTAGGTGATTTTGATGTTAGCGATCGAGAACGTAGCGGCACCCCCGCAAATGGTTGCACATGAGGAACCGCAAGCATTGCTGGATGAAGATTCGTCTCAAACGCATAAAGAACTAGCTGAACAACTGGGTGTAACTCAAGAAACCATTTCCAATCGTTTACGCGCAGTGGGAATGATTCAGAAGGGAAAGAAATGGGCGTCACATGACCCGAGCCAGAGAAACAAGGATGAGCGTGTCATGAAGTGTTTGAATCTGTGGAATAAACAACACAGAAAGTATAATCGTTATCGGTAATGAAAAGTGAATATGGTACGACAATGCCAAATGCAAAAAATACTAGGTAGACCCCGATGAAGCAACGACTTCGACACCGAAACGCAATATTCACTCCAGGGAAGTTCTGCTGTGCATCTGGTGGGATATGAAGGGTGTGCTTTATTATGAACTTTTGGAATAGGGTCGACCTGTTATTGCTGATCGCTACAAGCAGCGATTGAACTAGGAAATCTGTCGGAAACGTCCATTTGCAGGCAAGGGATTGCTTCCTGTGAAATTACTGCATAACAAAGCTAGGCCGTATGTCGCGAAATCGGTCAAGGAAATCTTATTGACGCTTGGCTGGGAAGTTTTGGAGCACCCGGCGTATAGTCCCGATATAGCCCCTTCAGACTATCATTTGTTCCGATCGATGCAACATGGTTTGTTTGCTGTACCGTTCCGAACATGTGACAAAGTGCAAAGATGGGTTGACGACTTCATCGCGTCACACGACGAATTATTCGTCATGGCTGGAATCCATCAGCTTCCCGACCGATGGCGGAAGGTGATAGATAATGACTGCGCATATTTTGATTCGTAAAGGTATTGTTGTTTTCTCTCAAATTAGATTTTGCTTTGTCTTAAAACGCTTTAAAACTTATTTGTACACCTAATAGCTTCAAACCAAGCTCAAAACGGGGTGCTTTGCAAGATTATTAATTTCCTCTGAAAAATTGGATTTTGACAAGAACACCAAATTCGAGTCTCTTGAAGACTTCGTTTCCAGCTAAATCACTATGAAGATCATTCTGAATGTTAAAATGTGCGCATGCAACATAACAATTTTCCTGCACAATTAAGTTTCATATTTATTTGTCTTCTGATCTTCCACTGCACAATTGTATTGATATCTCCTCCTTGAGTAGAGGCCTTTTCCAAGTCTACCCATTATTTTGACCCCTGAGTTAATACTGGTAAACTGCTGTTTCTTTTATGATACATGTGTGTAGGACACAGATTTCGGAATATATCTGCCGGAGAAGCATTCTCTGAATCAGTCAATGGGGAACGATAAACTATCATATGACGGTAGGGCACACCAATGATTCTGGGTTCCGAAATCTAGCAACCTATGTCTAACTGTAGTTAGCCTTAGCTTAATTAATTTATAACAGCTTTCTTGGACAAGAGGTATTTTCTCATTACAGACGTGCAGAGAAGTTTGCTATTTTGTTTTGCAGCTAACACACAACATAAATAAAGGGAAAAGTTTTTTTTTTGTTGTCGTTGTTTTTTATCTAAATAATCTTTTAGATAGAAATGAGCTCGGATGAAGTTTACCATTACATAAGTACCAAAATAATTATTCGTTCTTTCCAAGAAATCCACGCAAAAAGAATGGGAGAAAGTGGGCCAGTTCTCTAAGGGTCCACCGGGAAATGTCCCGGTGTCCCGGTGGGCCAAGCCGCCCCTGGCCACACAAAGTACTGATTTCGGTCTTTTTGTGCTCTGTAATAAATAATCTAAGTATTCATCTGTGGTGTCATTTTTTCAAATATCTCTGACTAGTAATTAGTTGTTTCTTTGAAAATCTTAATTTTCAACAAATTGATAAGTGGTCTTAAACTCTTGCAAATGACTATATAATTGCGCGGAATGCAACGGAGATACGGTGTCCACAAACGAACAAGAACAGTGTGTGGTTTTCTTCGGCTATGCCTTAAACTGAGCTGGTAAATTTTACGCTCTATCCATCGGTTATTTCGGAGCCATCTTCTAGAAACTAAGATGCGACAAGCACACAAATGACACAAACGCTACCTGAGCTAATTCTATACGGAGGTCAATCAGATCATTTTGTGATTTGAGAAAACGTATGTGAAAGAAACGTCCACTCATTTCTCTTGGTTGCAAAATTGTGCGTAACGAAAAATTGAAAAAATTATGTGTTCTGCGCTGTAAACGCTATCCGAAGCAAAATTATTTTTTTATATAGGAAGGAAATACAAACTGTTTTTTTCGCTTTCTCTAGTGCGGAAACTGTGCGCGGTGCACTAAATGATACTCACGGTAGAAAAGATAGTGTCAGCCGGACATTTAGAAACAATGATTTGAATTCGATCGCACATGCGTTTATGCCTTCTTATGACGAGGAAGTGTATTGGAAAAAGATTAAAAGGCAGGGATCAATGTTCTCACAGTTCAAGCTTCCCAACCAATAAGGGAAGATTTTTTTTTTAATTCGCATAATAACTGCAAAGGTATGATGCCCAAAGAGAGAGAGAGAGAGAGAGAGAGAGAGAGAGACGAATTTATTAATACTATAAACATATTTTTCTTCATAATACGTGCTGAGGTGTTTTTTATTATAGGTATTGAGGCATCAGTTCTTTTTTTTTTTTTATTCTAACGACGTGCTAAAAATCTAGAAATGTTCTTTATTATGGGTATAGAGCCATCGATCCTTCTTTCCTTTTTTTTTTTTTTTTTTTTTTTTTTTTTTTTTTTTTCTTTTTTCGAAAGACGTGCTAAGAAGCTTGAAGTGTTCTTTATTATGAATATAGAAGTTAGAAGTAGAAGCATCGATCCTTTGGGTAGCGTACAGTGGGTGCACAGGCTTTTTATGAAATACGCGGGGTTCCATGGTGTTCAAATTCTGTTTTGTTAAAAATGTATGCCTTTGTTGCAAATACATGCGTCAGTAGTAAAGGGCGTGTTTTTCGAAATTCCACTGTGATGAACCATGAGCAATATATCAACCACGTGTAGTTTTAATGAAGTATTGACGTTTTAATCCACAAAAAAAGGGGCTAGAATGTCAGTATCGTTCAGGATCAGTTGGTTCGTCGGTTTGGTTGGGGCGTGACGCCCTCACGTCCCGAGCTGTATCAGGTTTCCTGATCCGTCATGTTCTTCGCGCTGTGTGACCAAGACCCGAACTTTTTTTCCATAAAATCTCTAGAATCTACCTACTGACCACGAAGTTTTAGGTGTGCCGTCCATTCTGCCGACTTTTCTGGCTGACTTGAACTATCTTTTTGGATTGTCATGTTGTTCTGCTGCGATGAGGATGTTTTCAGTTTTACACAGCTTTCTGCTGTTAAAAACAAATTATCAGGAAAAACCAAAATTTTGATGCAAAAAAGAAGAGAGATGAGGACAACTAAAGAAGATGTGACTTCCAAAGTGGAATATATAGAGCTATGCAAGACAGTACGAAAAAGTATCACTGAAGACGTAAGGAAATTCAACTGTGAACTAGTAAGGAAAGCAATTAAAAACAACCAAAGCCTAAAGATAGCAAAGGGACATCTCAGTAAGGGAAGAAAACAGATTATGGCACTGAGAAAAGAAGATGGTTCTGTTACAAGAAATAGAGGCGAAATTTTGACAAGAGTGAAAGATTTCTACTCCAAATTATATGAAAGGGATGATACATGTACTCCAGGCATCATGAAAAGTACCAGAGTTCTTCCAGTCCTTCCAGCAGAAGTTGCACATGCAATCAAGAACATGAAGCGGGGAAAAGCTCCAGGAGAAGATGGAATTACTGTAGACATCATACAAGAAGCAAGTGGAGAAATCGAAACAGTACTCGCCCAAATTTTCACTCGATGCCTTAATGAAGGGAAAATTCCTGAGGATTGGAACAACGCTACAATGATCTTGCTACATAAAAAAGGTGACATTGAGGATCTCAGGAACTACAGACCTATCAGCCTCCTATCAGTGGTTTATAAAATCTTCACTAAAGTTCTTTCACACCGCTTGAAGGTAACACTGGACATGGCTCAACCGAGAGAACAAGCTGGATTCAGAAGTGGCTACAGCACAATAGATCATATCCACGTACTGAGAGAACTAATTGAAAGAGCGAGGGAATATGAACTTCCATTGTGCATGGCTTTTATCGATTATGAAAAAGCCTTTGATTCGGTGAAACCATCAGCAGTTGCAATGGCTCTGAAATCCTGCGGTATTGAAGATGCATACATTAATATAATTAATAACATCTATGAAAATGCAAGTGCAAAGATTCTGCTATTTGGTAATACAACACACATAAAAATTGGAAAATAAGTGAGACAAGGTGACACCATATCTCCGAAGCTCTTTAATGCTACATTGGAAAATGTCTTTCAATCACTGAACTGGGAAAACAAAGGGATAAAGATTAATGGAGATTATCTAACCCACCTTCGTTTTGCTGATGACATAGTCATTTTTGCAACTACCCGATCGGAGCTACAGAGTAGCTACATGCAGGAACTTGCTGACAAAAGTAAAGAAGTGGGATTAAAAATGAACTTTCAGAAGACAAAAGTGATGTTCAATGCTTTTACAAGAAATGAAGATTTATCGATTGATGGAGAAAAGCTGGAGATAACAGGCACGTACGTTTATCTTGGACAGCAGATATCAAGTGAGGGTCACATTAGTGAAGAAATTAATCGGCGTACAAAACTTGCCTGGAGAGCTTTTGGAAGAAACAGCATAATTTTCAAGAGCAATATGCCATTATGTCTTAAAAGAAAAGTGTTTGATCAATGCATCCTTCCAGTGCTTACGTATGGTGCAGAGACGTGGGCCTTAGCTAAAAGAGACATACAAAGGCTGCAGACAACTCAAACAGGCATGGAGAGGTGCATGCTTGGTGTAACCAGGAGAGATAAGAAGAGGAACACGTGGATCCGAAAAATGACAAGAGTGGAAGACATCATGATCAGAGTTAAATCCCTGAAATGGCAATGGGCTGGACATACTGCCAGAAGAACAGACCATCGATGGACAGCCGAAATTTTAGATTGGATTCCAAGAGACAGGAAAAGACCCAGAAGAAGACCACATGGAAGATGGATGGATGAAATTCGAAAGTATGCGGGAGTGACATGGAGGAGACTGGCACAAGACAGACCGTTGTGGAGGAAACTTGGGGAGACCTTCGTCCAGCAGTGGATTGATAATGGTTGACAATGATGATGATGATGATGATGATGACACACTGAAGAGCAATTGAATTAGAGATACCTGTCTAGCAACGTGTAGCACCACCTTTCGCCCTGATGACGGCGGCGATTCGTCTCGGCATGGACTCGACAAAGCACCGGAAGCGTTGAAGCGTTGGGAAGCCATACGGATCCACGACCCCTGAACAAGCTCCCACAGTTCACGAATATTTGTTGGAAAGGGTCAGAGCCTCGAACATCTCTCTCGATGGCATCCCAGATGTGCTCGATGGGATTGAGGTCAGGTGACCTAGCTGGCCAAGGAAGTGAAGTCACGTCGGTGGAGTGTTCATCCAACCATTCGGATACAATTCGGGAGAGATGGCACGGTGCATTGTCTTGTTACAGGATGAGGTCCCCAGTGGAATGTTGAAGACCCACAAACGGGAGCAAATGGTCTTCCAAGATATCCCGGTAACGTTGACCTTGAGGGACGATGTCACACGTACCAGGGGCCCCATTTCAGTCCCCATAAACAGTCCCCAGACGAGAGTGCCAGCCCCACCAGCTTGAACAGTACCCTGCTGGCAAGAAGGATCCATCGCTTCATGTGGTTTGCGCCGTACTCGTATCCTGCCATCCGCATGTACCAACGTGAATTTCGACTCATCAGTCCAGGCAGCATTTTTCCATATGTCTTGGGTCCAGTGGCGATGTTCCCGCGCCCATGCTAATCTTTGCACCCTGTGATGTGCGGTCAGCAGCGGTACCCTCGTGGAACGATGGCTTCTGTACCCCATAGCGAGGAGATGGTTCTGGATGGTGTGGCCGCTTACACGTTTTTGTGCCCCAGCGTTAAATTGCCGAGTGATTTCTTACACTGTGGCCCGTCTATCCGCTGTTACAATGCGAGCTTGCCGACGATGACCCCGCTCATCCACACGCTGTTGTCCACGCTAGTTGGCCCTTGCAGGGATGGTTTTACCGGATTCGATGTACTCCCGGTGCACCCGTGACACAGTGGCGCGTGAAAATCCCAGTGCCTGCAAGACTTCCGAGATAGAGTGACCCATTCGTCGGGCCTCGACAATTTGCCCACGGTCGATCAAATGCGCTTAGATCCTTCGTATTACCCATACTGCGTCTGACTCTTACTGATTCCCGTCGCATCATTCCTTATATTGTCGGATCGCTGCATACGTCATGTCGTTTCCGTTTACAGGGCCGCCCACGGCACCACATTTGCATAACGCCAGCTGTCTCTAATTCAATTGCTCTTCAGTGTATATATAATAGCCACTGGTTTCCGGGAAGGGAGAGAGCCAGTGCAGTGCCGTAAGCAAGCATACCACCCACACATGTCTCATCGGGAACTTGAACGCGGACCCACTCAGACGAACAGCCAGAGGAAGCCAATCGCTTTAACCACTGCGCCAGCGGGGAGGAGAGGGGGCTTGACCCCTTCTCACATCCTGGGAGCCTCCCACTTTGTTTGCCTGCATTCCCCTGTGACTGTGAAATCCCGCAGATTTCATGTCATCCCCTGGGGGGTAGGGGTTGCGGGTACATGGTCGCACTATAAAGACCTGAGGTCCTGTAATAGTCTTCAGTAAAAAAATCTCCTATGCTTCTTACACATGTATTCTGGGGCGTTTTTCGTGTTAAAATTGATATTCTGTTCATAAAAGTGATATTCGGACTTTAAACCTGGTTTTATTTTTGCGCTTTTGGCGACACATATTAATCCACTTGTGTTCGTCATGGGTGCTCTACAAGGGGATTTTGATTAATCTTTGGCTTTCACACCTTCCTCGTTTTCCTGACAAATGAATCATATCACATGAAAGTATGCATCTTCATATATTTTTTGATCAATTTTCATCCCCTTGTGACATGAATAACCATTTCATCTTCAGGTCTGAATTAAAAATGGCGTCCACTCAGGTAGAGTTCACAGCGGAGAGGAGAGCGGTAATTAAATTCGTGTTTCTGAAAGAGAAGACAGCGAAAGAAATACACAGTGAAATGTCAGAGACATTGTGTAATCAGTGTCTTGCTTATTCCACTGTTAACAACAAGGATGACACCGAACTATCGATTGTGAAAAGTACGTCTTTTGAATCCTTTCCTACACGAAAAATATATTTGAAAGCAGATATTTAAAAAATCTACGAAAGAGATTTAAAAAAAAAATCTACAAATTCTTCAAAAAAAAAAAAAAAAAAAAGGAAATATATTTACACCACCAAAGGGAAAACCGCTCATAATTGAAAATACGCAGTATGAGCAAGGTTATTTTTGGTCAATGGAACTGATTATAAAAATATATCAACCGGATTTTTCCATCCAGAAAGATTTTCACACATCCAGAAAGAAATTTCTACTTTACTTACTCGCATTAGCGGCTGAAAAGTAGGTTAAAAAAATTAACAAATGTGCACAAAAAGTTCCTTATAGCGGCAAAGTTTCAAATTCAATAGTTGGAAGACTTGTATAGAGGAAAACATGGTATAACTTTACGCCTCCTAGCGGAAAAGCTTTATATTACATAAAGAAGAAATTGGGTTCAATTCATAATGAGTAGTAACCTACCAAGAAAGGATTTTCCTAACAGATTTTAAAATGAATTTAACTTTTTCAAATAGATATATTCACTGACACTCCCTGGCAGAAGAATTTTGAATAACGGAAAAGTAGAAAGTATGCTAAAAGTACTCTTTACAGCAAAAGTTTTCTTAAGGAAAAGGAAATTTTCGAATACGTCGTGTGGCCTGCCTTCTCTGCAAATACGGCATGACGTCACAAGCTCATCTCATCTCCCTCGTAAAACACGCTAACACTTTATGACGTCACGAGCTCATCTCCTTTCTTTCTCGTGAAACACGCTAACACTGGATGACGTCACAAGCTCATCGACTTTCGTTCTCTTGAAAGCCGCCAACGTAAGCATATAGAGCGTTCCAGGTTTTCACCGGTGGTCGGTTAACCTCCAAACATCTGATCATCTGTCCTATATGGGTCCGGGTTCGAATTCCCGTGAGGCATGGATGTTGTGTTTGTCTTACGGCACTGGCTCTCTCCCTTCCCTGGAGCCATTGGCCCTACTTTAGGGACGGGTGACTGCTTATAGCTCACTGAGTTGCTCATGGTGGTCGTTAAACCCCCAATAAAAAGGAAAACTCCAAACAAAACAAAATAAGAAAGATGACACCGAATTTTCGGTTGTAATGATCACGTCTTTTGAATCCGTTTCGGCCGCCCCGGTGGCGTAGTGGTCTAAGCGATGGCCTCTGATCATTCGTCCGAACGGGGTCCGGGTTCGAATTCCGGTGAGGCATGGATGTTGTTTGTCTTACGGCACTGGCTCTCTCCATTCCCTGGAACCAGTGACCCTAAATTAGGGACGGGCGACTGCCAGCCCATTGCGTTGCTCACGGTGGTCGTTAAACCTCCAATAAAAAATAAATAAAATATAAATCCTTTTCGACGCGAATAAAATTTTTCAAAATCAATAGAACCTGTTAGTTAAAAAAAAAAAATCAACTGGATTTCAACAATCGATAAATCATCCAGAAATAGAAACTACGTTTTTCCACCAGCGGCTAAAAGTATGTTACGAAAATTAACAAATGGTGCACTAGAACTATACCTTTCCCGTTCATACAGCCCTACCATTGGCTTCGATGCTTTGGTTTAGTCTAAGCGTAAGTTTAGGGATCTTCGTTCTTGTTCTAGTTTTTTTACTACAGAAACACGTGTATCAACAGGGGAAAACCTCATAAATTTCCTCATGAAAAAGAAATTCTGTTAACTTCTAGATGATATAGAATTGTTCAAATATGCATTGTAAAACTAATTCAGTCGTGAACAAATTTTAGGAGCAATTTAAGGGTGAAAGAATTTTAAAAATCCACTCACACTATTGAATGTAGCATATCAAACCATGCTCAAAACGGTGTGTTGCACCAGATGACTATTAGGTGTACAAATAAGTTTTAAAGCGTTTTAAGACAACGCAACTTGTAATTTGAGAGAAAACAACAATACCTTTACGGATCCAAATATGCGCTGTCATTATCTATCACCTTCCGCCATCAGTCTTGCAACTGACGGATTCCAGCCATGAAGAATACTTGTATTATTCATGGCTAGAATCCGTCAGTGAAGTCGTCAACCCATGATGAAAGCCATCAACCAATTTTTGCATTTCGCCACGTGTCCGGAACCGTACAGCAGACAAACCATGTTGCATCGATCGAAACAAATGATAGTCTGAAGGGGTTATGCCAGGACTTAAACGCCTGGTGCTCAAAAACTTCCCTGCCAACCGTCAATAACGTTTCATTGACCGATTTCGCGACATGCGGCCTAGCGTTGGCATGCAGTAATTTCACGAGACGCAATCATTTACCTGTAAATGGACGTTTCCGCAAATTTCGTAGTTTGGTCGCTGCAAGTGTTGCTTGTAGCGATCAGCAATAACGTTTGACCCTGTTCCAATAGTTTATAATAGAGCACACTCTTCATATCCCACCAGATGCACAGCAGAACTTTCTTGGAGTGAATATTGCGTTTCGGTGTCAAAGTCGATGCTTCACCTTGGTCTACCCAGTATTTTTTGCATTTGGGATTGTCGTATCATATCCACTTTTCATCACCTGTAACGATTTTCCACAGGAAAGACTTTCTGTGTTGTTTATTCAACAGATTCAAACACTTCATGGCACACTCTTCCTTGTTCCTCTGGCTCAGGTCATGTGGCACCCATTTTCCTGCCTTTTGAATCGTTCCCATTGCGTGTAAACGATTGGAAATGGTTTGTTTAGTTACCCCCAGTTGTTCAGCTGATTATTTTTGCGTTTGAGGCGAATCCTCATCCAGCAATTCTTGCAGTTCCTCATGTGCAACTTTCTGCCGGGCGCCGTTACGTTCTCTATCGCTAACATCAAAATCACCTGCTTTAAACCGTCTAAACCAAAACTCACACGTGCCTTTCGATACAATATTCTTCCCCAGAACAGAACAGATCGATGTACATGCTCTTGCAGCAGTTTTTCCTTGATGAAATTCGTAACGAATGCAATGTCGAATAAATGCAGTATCACTTGCCATCTTTCACCTACCGTTGTTCAAGTGCGTTTGACTATTGGTCAGACTTCTGCTTCACATTCTATACTGTGGACCAGTTACTGTCACATGACAAAAACGCGGGGGAATGTCGGATATGTAAATTAGCTGTATATGTCACACAAAAAACGCTTTAAAACTTATTTGTGCACCTAATATATATATTTGGCCACTGATCGTGTAGTGCGCAACGGTATTCGCTCCACCTCCTTGAATAGATGCCTTTTTTAAGTTTACTAAAAGGAATGAATTTCCATTTTGATCCATGAACCAGTACCGGTAAATCAGTGTTTCTTTTAAAATAAATTGGGGTGAAACACTGATTTCGAAACATCTCTGCCAAAGAATCGCTTTGTACTCTATGTGTGTACGTGGATAAGGGTGTGGGGATGATGGACCATCAAAATTGTTACTACTGCCTCCTTCAAGATTTCAAAAGGAGGGTATGGCCTACCGCTTGTGGCCTACCAATGTCCCTTTGGCTCCAAGTCCAACGACCTACACTTATCCGTAGTTAGCTTAATTTATTTATAACAGAATGCTTGGTCCGGCAACAAATTTTTCACTGAAGTGGAGAGAATTTCGCTTTGTCGTTTTAAAGCAGACGCCTAGCATTTACATAAACATAGAATAAAACGTCCGGTTTTTTTTTTTTTTGGTTTTTTTTTAAGACAATAACGTATTAATAACATAAGGGTCAAATGAAGTTCACGATTCTTATTCATAAGTACATACATGCATACATATCACTAAGCTGTTCTCTGAGATTCAGAGGTTTGCTCCAAAAAGAAATACAAATTACCAGATAATTTTTACTTACTATTGCCGTATCAAACTACCCCATTTACAGTGATCTTGACAAACAACTCGGGCTTCACTGATATCCATCACACGCCCTTCACAAGATCTTCTATACCTCATACTCATAATCTTTTTCTCATGCAGACTCTCCTGAATCTGATATTCCCATGACTTCCTTGGCCTTCCTCTGCCTTTTCTTCCTGCCACTTGAGCTCAAAAGATTTTCTTAGTAAGCATCTTATCACTCATTCTTTCAACATGGCCAAACCACCGAAGCATATTAGTCTCCACCTTGCTAGAACATTTTGCTTCACATTACAGAACTGCAACACGTCATTCCTCACACAATCAGAACGTGTCTTGCCACAAACCCCCAATTAGTAATGCATTTCTCCAGCACACAAATGATCATATTTTTCTTCTATAGTACCCAGGTTTCATTGCCATACATCAGAGTAGGTACAATTACACTTTCGTACACAGCCATGCGGGACTCTCTTGAGAACCCATCATTCCTGTGAAAACCTCCCAAAGCAGCCATAACTTTCAATGAAGAATTCACTCGCCTACTAATTTCACCATCGAATTTGTTCTCTCTGTCAAACATGCTTCCTAAATACTCACTCACCTGGTCAATCACTGTGCCATTTAGACTTATATTACACTCAGTGCTACCAGATCCTCTCTCAAAAACCATAACTTTGGTTTTTCCGTTATTTGTACTCCGTTTGAATTTCATGCAAACTTCGTACATCAGGGACAACATACTCTGCAACTCACTTTTGCTCTCTGCCAACAGGAGAGTGTCATCAGCATACAGCAATCTGCACTTACGGATATCACCAAGACATGAACGAATATTATCTATTTTGTCATCACGTATACATGCATCCATAAATATATTAAACAAAAATAATTACTTTGTACTTATTCATAAGTACAAAAGTAATTATTCCTTCTTTCCAAACAGTCCAGACTAGGAGGATACGAGAAATAGTGGGCCATTTATCGAGTGGTCCACCTGGAAATGTTCCGGTGGGCCAATCCGCCCCCTGGCCACGCCAGAACAACAATGAAGTTTTATGCAACTTTTTCTGATCCCAGAATGGCACAACAGATCACATTTATCAGTAAATCGCTTTTGCTATCCGCAGTGTCACTGGGTATGACATTCGAGACCTGCAGAAATCGGATGCTTTGTTGTTCCTCTAGAATGTCACTGGGTATACATTCGGGACCTGCAGAAATCGGATGCTTTGTTGTTTCTCTAGAATGTCGCTAGGTATGACATTCGGGGCCTGCAGAAATCGGATGCTTTGTTGTTCCTCTAGAATGTCACTGGGTATGTCATTCGGGACCTGCAGAAGTCGGATGCTTTGTTGTTCCTCTAGAATGTCACTGGGTATGTTATTCGGGACCTGCAGAAATCGGATGTTTTTTTATTCCTCTAGAATGTCACTGGGTATGACATTCGGAACCTGCAGAAATCGGATGCTTTGTGGTTCCTCTAGAATGTCACTGTGTATGACATTCGGGACCTGCAGAAGTCGGATGATTTGTTGTTCCTCTAGAATGTCACTGGGGATGACATTCGGGACCTGCAGAAATCGGATGCTTTGTTGTTCCTCTAGAATGTCACTGGGTATGACATTTGTCATCTGCAGAAATCGGATGCTCTGTTGTTCCTCTGGAATGTCAATAGGTATGTCATTCGGGACCTGCAGAAATCGGATGTTTTTTTATTCCTCTAGAATGTCACTGGGTATGACATTCGGAACCTGCAGAAATCGGATGCTTTGTTGTTCCTCTAGAATGTCACTGCGTACGATATTCGGGACCTGCAGAAATCGGATGCTTTCTTGTTCCTCTAGAATGTCACTGGGTATGACATTCGGGACCTGCAGAAATCGGATACCTTGTTGTTCCTCTAGAATGTCACTGCGTACGATATTCGGGACCTTCAGAAATCGGATGCTTGGCTGTTCCTCTAGAATCAGCACAACAGGACTAATAACTAGCACGCAATGCTAGTACAACAGGCGCAGTGTGTTTTTGTCTGTCGAATGTTAAATATTGAAGGCTTGTTTAAGATTCGTCTTTCATTTGCGTATTTCGAAAAGCACGTAACAGTGCAACGTGGCAAATATGACATAAAATAATTAAATAAAAATCTGACAAAGACTTTGTGGTTTGCCATCGTATATACTACGGCCGTTCCATAAAAACTGAGCTTAAAATCAAACAAAATGAAGAAACATAGGTACAGCAAAATGTTATTCTTTCTCAACGCATCTTCCCTCGGATGTTATGCAACTGTCACATCGTTCAATCCACTTTTCAAAGCATGCTGCGAAGGCATTTTGTGGAATCTGCTTTAGCGACCCTTGTACAGCTTGGATAACATCATAATCTGTGTTGAATGTTCCGCCACAGAACTTGTCCTTCTTTGTTGGAAACAACCAGAAATCGCACGGGGCGAGGTCATAAGTCTAAGCAGACTGGCATGATTTCAATACTGCATTTCGCAAGAAACTGTTGAACACAAGCAGCCACGTGTGGGCGAGCGTTATCATGGTGCAGGATCCACTTGCCCATCAGTTCCGGTCGCTTAATCGATATGTGTCGTCGCAGACGCTTCAAGACTGAAATGTAATACTCAGCATTGACAATAATTTGAGGAGGAATGGCGTGCTGTTAGGAATACACCTTTATGATCAAAGAAATTATCATAATCACCTTCCCAGCTGATTTGGTTTGCCGGACTTTTTTTCGGAGGAGGCGAGCTTGTGGGTTTCCTGACACTCGTTGCGCGCTTCGTGAGGGGGTCGAAATAGTGAACCCATGTTTCATCGGCAGTTATTGTGTTTAGAAAGTATGGATCCTTTGCAATCATTTGTTTCCACTCACGACGCATCTGAACTCCAGCTAACAATTGTGCTCTCGTCAGGTGATGCTGATTTACCCATCTGGAACACACACAATGCAGCAGTAATTTGTCTCGTAGAATGCGGAATACCGACGTTTTTGAAATATTAGTTGACGCCGCTTTGTCTTCACACGTCATTCGTCGATCTTCTTGCAGGGTTACCCAAAGAGTGTTAACAATAAGCTCCGTAACAACGTTACTTTCAGGTCAACCAGGCCTAGGAGCGAGTTATGTCGACAAACGCCCTTTTTCAAGAACATAGTGCCATCTAAAAATCGCTGACTTACCCAAACATATATCTTTGTAAGTTTTTTTCATTAAACCATCTGTTTCTGGAACCGTTTTACCCAAACGATAGCAAAATTTTATCGCACAACGCATTTCACTTCTTAACTCTGAATAACTCACCTCCATAGCTGTATGAAGAAATGCAAACGTACCTTAAACAACTGCGCAATAACAAAACCAGAATCCTCTGCCACGGCTAATAAATGTTGCCATATATTTTCCTTTATTCAGTTAGTCGTCTGCGTGGTTATTTTTCCCTTTCGCATTGTTGCCAACTCAAAAAAAAATTACTCTGTTTTTTTTTTGGAACGTCCTTTGTACATTCTAGCCTCGTCCTTATTGCTGGCCTTAAGCGATCTTCGTTCGTGTGGTCTGTCTTAATCTTTGCTGTTTCTTTAAAAAAATCCACTTTTTTTATCTCCATCATATTTCATTTTTTACAGCCAGAAATAATTACAAACCACCATGTTTAGGAACTTAATTTGTTTTTCAAAAATTACTTAAGTCATTTTGCTCCATTTTTATCTTATGTTCATAAGAAGACATAACAATGAGTAATAAGAAAGAAATCAAAATTCGTTGATGAAAAGCTTGAGTTCTACAGAATCTATCAAAAGCTCCGGATTTTAACGTCAGTTATCCGTCAGGTTTCCAGACTGTATAGAACTTTACACACGTTCAATTAATCAGATCTTGTGAAATCTGTTATGAGAGTTAAAAGATAAGCTAAAAAAAAAGTTTCTTTCTCGTATCCCGCTAACGACTCAGCTTTGTTTCGAAGGCTGAAAAACGTAATTCGTTCTTAATTAACGGTTGCAGTATGCAGAGTTATATGCGGCTCTGGGTAACCTTGTTATTAGAGCAGCCGACTGTCACCCTGATGGCACAGGCCCATTTAACGAGATGTTAAATTCCAGGAGACTTACTAACCCCTGTATATATACGCTATCTACCAACAAGTAATTGGACACCTGTGATAGCAAAGGAAAACGAAGTTTATTCACCTTCAATAGTAGGTGGAGCCTCCACGAGCGGCGATTACAGCTGCGACCCTCCGGGGCATACTCTCACCAAGGCGTTGTACGACGGCTAGCGGTATTTTCTTCCACTCGGCTTGGAGAAGACAGGACAGTTCCTTCACCGATTTCGGACGGTGGGGGGCACCCCTTAAGTCTACGCTCCAACTCGTTCCAGAGGTGCTCGATAGGGTTAAGGTGCGGGTTCTGAGCAGGCCAGTCCATTCGATTAACCCCATTGTCACCATACCAAGTCATGGTGGACCTCGCAACATGACAGGTGGCATTGTCATCCTGAAAGTAACATGGGTCCACCCCGTAAAACTGCCGCAACGTAGGAAGCGCATGGTCATCCAAAATGGTGCAGTAGGTCTCGGCGTTGAGCCTACCAGGAATTGCGAGCAAGGGTCCCGTGCCATACCAGGAGAAACACCCCCGTAGCATAATTCCACCGCCGCCGAACTTCACAGTTGACACAATACATTCCGGCAGGAGGCGTTCTCCAGGCAGACGCCAAACCCAGACCCTGCCATCTGAACGGTAGAGGGTGAACCTTGATTCGTCGCTCCAGAGAACCTGTTTCCACTGTTCAACGGTCCACTGTCGACGTTCTTTGCACCACGTTAGCCGAGCAGCGCAATTGGACTTGGTGATCAAAGGCTTGTGGGCTGCAGCACGTCCATGATAACCGAGCAGATGGGCTTCCTTACGAATGGTATTCATCGAAAGAACACTCCCGGATGCCTGTTGAAATTCCTCGCGGATGTGACCCATCGATTTGGTACGGTTCTTCCGAATTTCTCTGGCCAGCACCCGTCGGTCTCAAACTCCCAGTTTTGTGGGTCTGCCGGGTCCGGGCACATTCCGACAGTCACCTCTCATCTTCCACTTGCCAATCACGTAGGCCACTTTCGATTTTGGGTACTTCAACTAGCTGGATATGTCATGTATGGATCGGCCATTTCTGTGATACCCGACGAATACAACTTTCTCGAAATCAGAGAGCTCCGAACTGCGTGGCATCTTGCATGCGACTGGTTGGACCGCAGATATCGTCGATTGCAGAGGTGTCCAGTTACTTGTTGTATATATATATAGGTACACTGACATGCCAGTTTATTAGTTGCACCTGCTCTTGTCACGTAAATGTCCGTCTCTGACACGCAAGACGGCAGATGAGCGCGGTATGATAATCAGGCATCCGGGAACATTCGATTGAGGGTCGCAATAGGCAAAGCGAGTGATCTGAGCTACTTTGAACGTGGCATGACCTCCTTTAGACATTTTTTTTCTTAGTTCCATACTTTAGCAATCTCTGCCCGCTTTCTAACCTTCTTGTTGCCAAATGCCATTGTCCACATACACTGAGATGCCAGATTGTTAGCTACACCTGTCCTTGACACATACAGTGGTGGGCAAAAGTATTTGCATCACTTGCAAAACAGTACATTTTTAAGTTTAACTTTTTTTAGCTGACTGATTATCATAGTTATTTCATCGTTTATACACTGGCGGAAAGTGAAAAAAGAACACCAAGAAGGAGACGTCTGATACCAACGAAATTTATACAGCATAATAACGGAATACAGAGGATAACGTGATCAAAACATTATGGCAAAATACAGCTGTATTTGCTGGTAAACTGAAAAATAACATTTCCATGTAGCATGGTTAGTACGAGGTTGAACCGCCATGAACTGCGTCACACTGTGCAATTCTGGCATGGAGTCTGTCTTACAGATGTTGGATGTAAGTTTGAGGTATTGAGTGCCAAGCATCCTCAATCTGGACTCGTGAATCGGGGATGGTCGTGGCTGGCCGTGGAGACCGGATAAGTCGTTGTCCCACACGTGCTCAATGAGGGACAAATCCGGTGAACGTGCAGGCCATGGAAGTTGTCTCACACCCTGAAGTGCATGTTGCGTTCCACGTGCTGTATGTGGGCGTGCGTTATCTTGCTGGAAAACACCGCGATGGACCGACCTTACAAATGGCACAACAACGGGCTGAATGATGTTCTTGATGTAGGAGGTGCTGTTTAACGTACCCGGTACAAACACTAGTTGTGTACGGGAGTGATAGCTGATCGCTCCCCACACCAGGAGACCAGGTGTAGGCTCTGTGTGTCGCTGGCGGATGCAAGAAGGGTGGAGACGCTCCCCTGTGCGTCTGCGAATACTCATACGGCCATCGGAGGCTCCCAAGCAGAATCTGCTTTCATCGCTGAACACGACAGATCGCCATTGCGTTCTCCAGTGCACACGTTGGCGACACCACTGCAGCCGTTTCTGACGGTGGGCTGGAGTCAGAGGCACACGTGCACGTAGTCCTGCATCCAGTAGACGGTTGCGGATTGTTCGCACAGTCACCTCAGGTGCAACGGCAGCTCGGATTTGCGTCGCAGTGGATGTTCTGCTTGACAACGCCGCTCTTTTTATGCGTCATTCGGCCCGTTCATCAGTCCGTCTGTGTCTCCCGGTTCCACGTCTTCTCGTGTGGGAATGTTCCTCGGACCATCTACGCCCCCATCGTACCACCACCGATACTTCCCGTCCAATTCGCTCCGCAATACGACGATACGACCACCGGGCCTCGCGGAGTCCGATAACTGCTGAAATCGTACACGTCTTCCATATCCAGGCATTGCAGCTTCTTCAGGGTCTTCGCACGTTTCCGTACGCCGACGACTGATTACATTCACTTCGCCGTACTCCTTAAATACCACCGACGATAATTTGCCTATCATGCCGTGCTGTGGCGTAAGCGCTCACCGGTTGGTCCCGAAATTAACATCACACCTACGTAAACTCGATCCCATTAACATATGTAAATTTCATGATCGTCCGCCAATTTCCTCTTGGTGTTCTTTTTCACTTTCCGCCAGTGTATGTCATTAGATGCGTAATTTAATGGAGATTTCAAAAATGTAGGTTTTTTTCCCAAGTAGCTACTTCTGTTCTTACGTTATGACATAAAATACGGGGTTTGACAAAAATGGAAATTCACGTAAGCTGCGTATCAGTTGTTACAGCCAGTCATAGACATTCTTTTACCTGATTGTCTTGGCTGCTTCCTAATGCTATCCGAATCCTACTCCAGCCTTTATAATGGTTGACGCATTTGTTTACATTGTCAATAATGGTTAAAAGTGCGGAATTGTCCACAGCAGACAGAGTAAAAGTAGTTGTTCTGCATGAAGAGGGATGTTTTTTAAAGAAAATAGTTGAAAGAGTTTGCTGTAATCAATCTATAGTTATTAATGCTACCGAAGAAAGTAAAAGGCCCTGTTGATATGCGTCGCAGTGGAAAGCCCTGATCCACTACTAACAACAAGATCGAGTGTTCAGAAAGCTAATTTTGGCATACAGGAGGCTCAATTCAGCTGAATTGCCTCAGAGATGGTCTGAAGTGATAATGCTGGTTTTAGCAATGCATGACTTTATACGAGTTTTATTATATTACTAGCAACAAGCGCTTAAAAATAACGGGTGTAAAACTAGACAGAGTTAAATTAAACCAGCAGCTGCTCAGTATTTGCATTTTTGGTAACGTGCGCTATTTTTGTTTTGTTTTTTATTGAAATTTAAACGACCACGTGAGCAACTTACTGGGCTATAAGCAGTCGCCCGTCCCAAATTTAGGGCCACTAGTTCAGGGAAGGGAGAGAGCCAGTGCCGTAAGACAAACACAACATCCATGCCTCACTGGATTCAAACCCGGACCCTTTCTCGGACAAATGTTCATAAGCCAGGGCTTAGACCACAGCGCCACTGAAGAGGCCCGTGCTCTGTTCATGTTGTATAATGTATACCGGATGTTTCAAAAAAGACTGAAACAAGCTTTTATCTCTTCAACGGTTGATCAGAGATACGTACATTTAAATAGAAAAATATTGAAATGATGTAAAGACTTACGACATTGCAGTTGCACCCCTGTGGGTAGCATTTGCGTAAAAATAAAAATCATAATTTTTTATACAGCCTTCGCAGGAAAAAAAGTTCAATCAAAAAAAGTTGCACAATGTCATAAGTAGTCTAAACAAAACAGACCCGTCATTCGGCTTACAAAACTCGCGGAGATATTCGCGTTGAAAATTGTAAAAAAAATGTATCGTCTGGAGTGGTAAGTTCCTGCACGCGCGAGAGCTCCTCCCTTGCTCGCTTTAGTGCTCCAGAGCTATGCGGCTAAAAGCTACCATTCGCCGTAAACGGGCTCTAGGCGATACATTTTTACAGCTTTCATCGCGAATATCTCCGCGAATTTTGCTAGAAGAATGACGGTCTTTTTTATGCTAATAAGGACATTTTTTTATTGAACTTTTTTTTTCTGCGAAGGCTGTAAAATATATATATATTTTTTTTTAATACAAATGCCACCCACATGGCGCAACTGCCTTGTCGTAAATATTTACAGCATTTGGAGCATTTTTCTAATTAAAAGTATGTATCTGATCAACCGTTGAAGAGATAAAAAACATTTTCAATCGTTTTTTGAAACACCCGATATATAATATACGTCATCACCATTAGTGGCAGCTGAGAGAGATACATTTGTGACGTCACGCTTTTCGAGCGGGTGTTCAGTTACTGGAAACTGCTTCTCCGGTTAAATTACGTCAGTGTGTGACGCAACAGGTGTTTGATGCAGGTTAGATAATGCGTTTCGTGTTATTATCATCAGTGGTTATAATTAAATTAAATGAACCTTATATGATATTAAGTCAGAGTATCAGCAATGAATTAATACACTCATGAATAAATAAGTACAGAAAAACGTGTAAGCATGTTTAATTTTAACATGTTGTTATTAGTTAGATTAATATATTTTTAAATCAGTGTATTCACATGGAACTAATACACACAGATAAATAAACAAATGTAGAAAAACATGGGTTATCCTTGTGGTAAATCACTTTTAAATGTTCAGTTCTGCAGTGAATGAGTTGAAAACTGCAAAATAACGTTATTGAAAATATGCGTGAACCTTAATTCAGCGTATTTATTGACCCTCACCCTTTTCCATGAACAGCTACTAAAAAAGTAAAAAAAAATACGTCGTTTAATTATATATACATTCATATATTCGTTCGTCAAAGTGCGTTTATGAACAGAATAGAACGAATATTCGTGATGTAACATTTTCCTGTTTCTAAGAAGTTGTTGAAACGACTTTGATTGTGTGACGTCATGCCTGAATTCTTTAGATCTGTGAAAAGCGTTTTTTTTTTTTTTTTTTTTTTTGTGTGTGTGTGTGTGGTGGTGTTTCTATGGCAACAAAGCACTCTGGTTACGTGCGGAATTGGAACGGAAATTATGCATGAGAATATAAGGCACTGTAGATTGTTAAAAATGTTGCATATAAATTACATGTGTGTGGCATAGTTTTAGATTATGTTGCAGAATATTTCTTCGTTTCTCTATTAAATCTATCACTCTTTGATTATTATAACCATTTTTCAGAATTATTTTAATGAATTCGAATCATGCGTCATATGATTTACTAATGTATAGCCCGTCCTAGAACAGTTGTTTTTAAGCTTTAAATAAATATTAATATATAGGGGCTGTTGCCCGTCCTGTGACGGAGTGAAATTTTTTAATTGAAGCAGATTGAAAACAAATCAAATAGACGCCGGATTTCTGCAAGGAAACATAGTAAAAACTTATATACACTGCTGGCCACCCAAAATGCAACACCAAAAAGGAAGCATTCGATTGGCCTGAAATTCGCAGCATGCGTCGCCCGCGGGAGGACATGCAAACGATTAGCATTGCAGGGCATATGTAAATCATGTGCGCCCGGCACGCCATCGAGAAGAACTATAAGAAGGGTGCACAGAAGGCAGGGTGTAAGTAGTGGAAGTGTGTTGTGCTGCCGGACCTATGCGTGGGAAGCTTCCTGGTGTCTCGTCGCAGAATACGGCCGTCACTCCAGCACGTTTCGGAGTTCGACAGAGAACGAATAGTGGCTTATCGCGACAGCGGTTTATCGTACCGAGACATCGGCGCCCGTGTGGAACGACATGCAGCCACAGTCAGGCGAGTATGGATTAGGTGGGTGCAGGTGGGACGGACGGACTTACATGAGCGATTGCCGCAGCCGCGGCACACCACCGAACGAGAGGACCGGCATGTTGTTTGGCGGGCATTGACGGCTCGCACCGCCACATCACGAACGTTAGCGCAGGAATTAGGGTGTGTTGCGCAACAACCTGTGTCAGCACGTACCGTTCGATGTAGTCTGCAGGAGCGGGGACTTGTCGCACGGCGCCCATTGCTCCGATTACAATTGACGTTACGCCACCGGCGAGCGCGGCGGCAGTGGGCCGTTGAACGCCACACCTGGACTACGGAATGGCACGACATTGTCTTCTCCGACGAATCCCGCTTCTGCCTGCAACACCACGATGGTCGGATCCGCGTGTGGCGGCACCGCGGCGAGAGACTGTATGACGCCTGCATTATGCATCGCCATATCGGTCCGTCGCCTAGCGTTATGGTTTGGGGCGCAATTGGATCTAACACCCGCACGCCTCTGGTACGCATCGCTGGTACACTCAACAGCCACCGCTACATCCCCGACGTTTTGGAGCCTGTAGTCCTCCCTTACCTGCAGGACCTGCCAGCGGCCACGTTTCAACAGGACAATGCGCGCCCGCACGTGGCACGCATCGTACAACAATTCTTCACGGCCCACCAGGTGTCACTGCTGCCGTGGCCCGCCTGTTCTCCCGATATGTCGCCCATCGAACACGTCTGGTCGCTGATCGGCAACTGAGTGGCCCGACAAGCACCACCCGCGGCTACTCCTGATGAACTGTGGCAACGTGTGGAAGCAGCCTGGACCGACATACCCCAAGCCCACATCCAAAGCCTTTTTCATTCGATACCGCGGCGTGTAGCGGCCGTTATTACCAGCCATGGGGGACACACGAACTATTGATGTCTGCGTGTTCCGCAAGTCGCACGGGCCTGTAAGCTCGATCGTTTCATCTTTTTATCTGTTGTTATGTGTCCAGTAAATCAAGCTTTGCTATCTCGTGTCCTTCTTGGTGTTGCATTTTGGGTGGCCAGCAGTGTAGTAAGAACTCATTCATGTTAGAACTAAAAATTATATGCTATTTATTTTCGTTTTTTAAAAGACATCGCGATAAATAACATTCTGTGTAAAGTGTTTGTTGTTTAGCAATTGTAAATTAGGGCGTTTAGATAGATTGGTATTTTGCAAAATGTATAATATAATCTCAACACTATACTTAGAAAGTTAGTTAAATTAAAAAAGTAAAAATAATTAAAGGGTACAAATTAATATTCGAATTGTGCTAAATTAAATTAATACACAAACTCAACTTGCCGTGATATTTCAATTCGCATTTTGTAGATCGGATAAATAGAACTCGAGTCATTGATAATCCAATTTTTTTAATTAGCACGGGATCACCTTGACATCTAAAAGTGATCGCGTTGCTATTATATACCAGGCAATCATTTTGACATCGCGAGAGCACACACGCATTGATCGATAAGTGATGACGCAACAATGCAGAAGTTAGTGTGACGTCAAGCGTTCCTGAGAGAGGGACGGATCTGGGTGTTTATGTTATTATATAATTATTACTTTCTAGAATCGAGCGTAAGTTTTGTTCTCGCTGCGGAATTTTCTTTTGCGTGTGTTTTCTAATTTTCTTCGCTGCAATTTCCTTTTTTTCTTCTCCATCCAGTGACCCACAGTCACATGCAAAATGTATGTTGGTTAATGCGTTGCGCTTGTCCTTTGTTTTTATAAGCGTTTTGGTACCTCCTGCGCTACAAATAAGACTGTCGTGTTTCAGAATAGTTGAATCTCCCGTAGTTTTTTGGCGTCTCTCTCTCTCTCTCTCTCTCTCTCTCTCTCTCTCTCTCTCTCTCTCTCTCTTCCAATTTAAATCCTCTCGGCCATATATCACCTTTTTTTTTCTCCCGCATTTTTGTGCTTTAGTGTATGTCTTCCGCAAGAGGGAAAAAAATCTTCTTTTCTTCCTGTCTTCCAGAATATTATCAAGTTGCAGTTTTTAAGTGGTCTTAGATCATCCTAAGGACAGCATAGATCATCCTCTTCTTCTTCAGATAAGATAAATCACAGGGAGATAAGTGGTGTCTCTCTCTCCATACAATCGCTGCCCTTTCCCCAAACACGAGCTCTCCCCATACTTATTCATGAGATCGACGTAGCCGCGAAGTTATGGCCCATTTGTGACTCTAAGTGCAGCACTGCAGAAGCGGCAGATTATGTCACGTCATATTTCATTGTATTAGGTCGCTACAGAAGGGATGCAGTACCCCCACCTCCCTCTTGGATGGTGGGGAGGGTGGAAATAAGATGATCAGTTGTACTTAAATCCTCTAGGGGAAATATAATTCATCACGGCTTAGAAATGTGTGCCCGCCAAAAATGGAATTCTGCTCCAAAAAAGGGGGAAAAGTTACAGGACATAAAAAAAAAAAAATTATATCTAAGTAATAATAAAGTGAAACGAAATAAAATGCAAGGTTTTGCGATATACGATTCTTCGAGGGTGGAGCTTATGTCCAGCTGTTCGGAAAGGTTTTTACATATTTTCCAGGGATTATCGTGTATAACTATAACTTCTACTTAACGTATAATCTTTGTGATGCAATAAAGAATAAAAAAAAAAGCATATTCTAAAGCCACGTTTCTGAATGTTCTTGTATTTCGCCCAAGCAACAGCAGAGCGCCGTCAGTCATCCAGTCAGGTTGGCATTTGAGATCCGATTTCTCGGTTATTGAGGGCAGGCATAGTTTGACATAGATGTTGCTTTTGTTTTGCTACTCAGTTCAAGTTTTCTCTTCTGGCGTGTCATGGAAATAGAAAATGTGTGTAAGAATGACGGTGATATTTTTGGCCATATTGGCATATTGTGATCAGTGTTGAAAACGGGTCAAAAATTTTGACCCAGACAAATCTGCTTTGAACTATAAATTCGAATATGTCATGATCATCATCATTGTCAATCATTATATCCACTGCTGGATGAAGGTCGCCCCAAGTTTCTTCCACAACGGACTGTCTTCAGCCAGTCTCCTCCATCCACCCATCTCCGACGTGGTCTTCTTCTGGGTATTTTCCTGTCCCTTGGAATCCAGTCTAAAATTTCGGTTGCCCATCGGTGGTCCGTTCTCCTGGCAACATGTCCAGCCCATTGCCATTTCAGGAATATAACTCTGATCATGATGTCCTCCACTCTTGTCATTTTCCTTATCCACGAGTTCCTCTTCTTATTTCTCCTGGTTAGACCAAGCATGCATCTCTGCAGGCTTCTTATCTGCAGTCTTTGTATGTCTTTTTTAGTTAAGGTCCACGTCTCTGCACCATACGTAAGCACTGGAAGGATGCATTGATTAAACACTTTTATTTTAAGACATAATGGCAGATTGCTCTTAAAAATTTTACTTTTCTTCCAAAAGCCCTCCAACCAAGTTTTATACGTCGATTAATTTCTTCATCAATGTGACCCTCTTTTGATATCTGCTGCACAACAAGGTAAATGTAGGAATGGGTTATCTCCAGCTTTTCCCCATCAACTGATAAATCTTTATTCTTTGTAAAAGCACTGTACACCAGTTTTGTCTTCTGTATTTTTAATCCCATTTCTTTGCCCTTCTCAGCAAGTCCCTGGATCATACTCTGCAGCTCTGAAATATTGTTTTAAAGACCTCCGAAGGGTTATTTGAAATATATATTTTTTTTCTTTTCAAAAATAAAACGGAAATAATACCGGGTCGAAATCAGGTCAGGAACACCTTGACCCGACCCGTTGTTTGGCCCACAAAAATGTCGACACGTGACCCGTTTCCATCTTTGATTATGGATTTGAAGTATTTTTGGACCATGCGAATTAAACCATCGCATTATTTCTGCCTCTTTCATATCACCTTTCAAAAGTTTGGCTTCGCGCGGTTCGCATTGTAATTTTTTTCTTGCCCACTTTTTTAGACTTCTTGCTCAGCAAGCGAATACTGGAAATCTGTGCTGTTGAGTTACTGCTAGGTCCAGGTTCGAACCCTAGAATAAATCATGCATGTTGTATGTGGGCTTCCGGCGATGGCTGCATTCCATTGGCTCTGAATTAGGGATTCATGACCATAAACAGCCGTCTCGCTAGTTAAACGCGAAACAACAACAACAATAAAACAAAATTGGCGATTTCCGTTCCAGGAGTAATAGGTCACAGACAAAAATTAGCACAGTTCTTCACAGAAAGATTGAGCTAAAGCTTAGATTTGTCAAACCAAAAATTCGTGAAAGATTTCAGGAATACTACGTAGTTTCTCGCTTGTATGAGCACCAATCTGAATTTCACCACTTTGTGCATTCCTTCAAATCCAGAATAATGTTGCACTTACGACATGTCAGAGAAGTGGGACTGCCAGAGTGAAAGCGCGATTCGAAGCAATTGAAGTGGCGCTTCAACACTATGACACAAAGAACCCTTCCAGAGATCACCTTATGTGCAACAGGGGATCCAACACCCCGAGGCCGACGCCTTAGCATACCCATCCGACGCACAGAGTTTTCAGTAGTTCAGAGCAACTGAACGTACCTGGGATCAATCCCGCGGCAGCCTGAAGGTTGTTGCTCTAACCATTAGGTCACACGCAGCACCTGCACTGAGTGAAAGCTTGGAGGAAACCTTATGTATACCTCTCAGATACGAAATTTCTGAGCGCTTGCGGAAAAGATGCTTGCAGACATCCGTAGAATTTGTGTCGCTAAGTACACTGAAACGCCAGAAAAACTGCTACACCAGTCTAATACTTTGAAGGTCCCCCACAGGACCGCAGGCCTGCAGAAATACGACGGGGCATGGACTCCACTAGCTTCTTGAAATATGCTGTATGCAGTGCACACTATACTTCCTGCAGAGCGTTCCACAATTCGGGTGTATTCCGAGGTCTCGGATTCGTGTGTTCGATAGCGCGTTGCATGGCATCCTAAATGTGTTCTATCACGTTCAGATCTGGGGACTTGGGTGGGATGGCAACACCCCAAACTCAGATGAATGCTCCTCTAACCCTAATGTGGCATCCCGATACTTGTGTTGCCCTGTTGGAACAGGCCCAACCCATCAGCATGAATGCAGGACATGAACGGGTGTACCTCGTCAGAAAGGATGCGCACATAGCGTTGGCCGGTCACAGACGTTTGTAGATGCACCAGGAGTCCCAGTGAAGTCTAGCTAAACACACCCCATACCATTACGGACCCCCCCCCCCCCACCAGCCGGTACAGTTCCCTGTTCACAGGCGGGATCCATGGCTTTATGGGGTTTGCGCCTCACACGAATCCTTCCATATGCCCGATGCAGTGTGAAACGCGACTCGTCAGACCAGGCTAATTGTTTTCAGTCATCAAGTGTCCAATGGGGGTGTTGCCGTGCCTAAGCGAGGCGCATAGCACTGTGTCGTGCACCCATCAAGGGGACTCTAGTTGGGCGTCGGTTCCCAAAGCCCACATCGTGCAGGGTACGTTGAATTCCGATGATACCTGCGAGAGTGTTGGACGCCTATCGTGTGAAACGATTCTTGACAGCCGACGATGGTCACGTTCACCCAATGTCTTTTTACGGCCACACTGGTATCGTAGGTTGGAGGTTTTGCCGGAATTCTTGTAGTCACGGTGTACGCACTTGCAAGGGTCGTCCGTGAAAATCCGAACTTCGTTTCTACCTCCGAAATACTATGGCCCATCTCACGAGCACCAACTATGACACCGCGTTGAAAATCGCTTAAATTTTTATTTTTTTTTTTATTGGAGGTTTAACGACCACCGTGAGCAACTCAATGGGCTATAAGCAGTCGCCCGTCCCTAATTTAGGGTCACTGGTTCCAGGGAAGGGATAGAGCCAGTGCCGTAAGACAAACACAACATCCATGCCTGACCGGGATTCGAACCCGGACCCCTTACGGACGAATGATCAGAGGCCAACGCCTTAGACCACTGCGCCACCGGGACGGCTAAATCATTATTACTTGTCATTCTCATACCGAAAACAGCTCTGACAGCTGGCAAGGATGTCTATCGCTTTATATACGCACTAGTGGACACAACCGAGTACGCGCATAGGTGCGTAAGCTCGTCTGTACCAGTTTTTCTGGCACTTCAGTGTAGGTATTCTCAAGAATGAAATTTATAAAATTTAAATTAAGCATGTCTTCTGAAATTTCATTTTTAATCCCATTTCTTTTCCCTTCTCATTTCTTAACCTTCTCGGCATGAGTGATTATAATTTGAACCACTGCTCAAGCATGTGTGTGTTACGAGCTGCTTAACATCTGTCAGTCTCCAATCTAAATTTTACCGTTCAAGTTTTCACTGAACTTGAACGTTCACAGTTTGAGTTTGGTTAAACAAAGATTAATCCGGAATTTTAAATTTTTAATGTGTGTACAACCACCGGCATGGGACAGTTAGCTAATCTTCAACCTCGTGTCTGTGTGGCAGACGACACTTGGGGGTTCGATACCTGTTGTCGCTCTTCCAATTCGGGGGTTACGGAAGTTGGCCGTGGACGTCGAAGCCATGTTATTTTTAGCACGTCTTTTGTAAAAAAAGATCGTGCTTATGTTACCAGTTCGTCCGTCTGTAACCACGATATCTCTGCAACTATCAGTCCAATCTGAAAATTTCTTTCTGCATTGGGAAGCTTAAAATATGCGAAAGATGATCCTTTATTTCGTTTTTTTTTTTTCGTTTTTTTTTTACGATGTACAGTTTCGCCGCTAGAAGGCGTAAATGCAGATGATGTCGAATTCAAAAATACATTTTATTCCACATATTTGCTTCTAAACATCCGATTGAAAAAATTATTTTATCTTTCGATTCCATTTATGTCGAAGAGTGTTTAAGATATAGTTTCTTTTTCAAATTACGCATAGATTTTCCGCTAGTGGGCGTAAAATGAAATTACATTTTTTCCGATACCTCTTCTTCTAAAACTCCGATTTGAAAAATGTTTTCTTCAACGGATTCACCTCCTGATGGAAAATCTTTTGCATATAATTTCAAATTTTTGGTAAAGAATACTTTGGTCACCAGGGGGCGTAAGTGTTAATTTTTCCTCCTGATGTATTTGCCATAAACTCTGAGCTTCTAAAATATCGATTGAAAACATTCTTTCGAGGACTGATGCCACTCACATCGATAAACATTTTCGGAATATTTTCTTCTTAATATAATGCATGGTTTCTACGCGAGGGGGCGTAGATGTATATCTTATTTTTTTTCAATATCTCTACTTCTAGAAATCCGATTTGAACAATTCTTTCTTTGTTAGATAGTGTTTCCAGTGTGACATGTTTTTCATATAATTTCAAAATTTCCAAGTAATTCATAGACTTTCCGCTAGGGGGAGTAGAGGTGAATTGCGTTTCCCCCTATATCTCTGCTTCTAAATCTCTGATTTGAAAAATTCTTTCTGCGCCGGATACAGCTCCTGATGGAAAATCGTTTGCACATAATTTCTAATTTTTGTAAAAAATGGTTTGGCCACCAGGGGGCGTTAATCTTAATTTCCGCTTCTGATGTATTTGCAGCAAAATATGAGCTTCTAAATTCTCGATAGAAAAAATTCGTCGTTTGTAGACCAGTACTCATGTCGACCAACCATTTAGAAACATTTTCTTCTTAAAATAATGCATGATTTCTACGCCAGGGGGCGTAGATGTATGTCTTATTTTTGTCAATATCTCTACTTCTAGGAGTCAGATTTGAAAAATTCCTTCTTTGTTGGATAGTGTTTCCAGTGTGACATGTTTTTCATATAATTTTAAAATTTTCAATTAATTCGTAGACTTTCCGCTAGGGGGCGTAAAGGAAAATTGCTTTCCCCCTATATCTCTGCTTCTAAATCTCCGATTTGAAAAATTCTTTCTGCACGGGATACAGCTTTTGATGGAAAATCCTTTGCAGATAATTTCAAATTTTTGAAAAAATGGTTTGGTCACCAGGTGGCGTAAGTCTTAATTTCCGCTTCTGCTGTATTTGCAGAAAATATGAGCTTTTAAAATCTCGATTGAAAAAAGAAGTGGTTTGTTGACCGATACTACTCATGTCGACAAACCTTGTAGGAACATTTTCTTCTTCAAATAATGCATGGTTTCTACGCTAGGAGACGTAAATGTATATCCTATTTTTGTCAATATCTCTACTTCTAGGAGTCCGATTTGAAAAATTCCTTCTTTGTTGTATAGTGTTTCCAATGTGATATGTTTTTCCATAAATTCAAAATTTTCAAATAAATCATAGACTTTCTGCTAGGGGGCAGAAATGTAAATTGCGTTTTCTACGTTATTTTTGCTTCTAAAACTCCGATTTGAAAACTTCTTCCTGTATTGCATACAAGAGCTGATGAAAAATATTTTTAACACAATTTCTAATGTTTGGTAAAGAATGGTCTGGCCACTAGGGGGCATAAGTTCATAGTTCTTTTTTCTTGGACCGATACCGCTCATATGGAAAAACCTTTTGAGAATACTTTCTTCCTAAAATAATGCATGGTTTTCCCACCAGGGGACGTAAAGTCACATCTTATTTTTGGCGATATCTCTGTTTCTAAGAGTCCGATTTGAAAAATTATTTCTGTGTTGGAGAGCGTTTCCGATGCGAAATGTTTCTCATATAAATTCATGTTTTTCTTAACGCACAAGTCTGCAACCAGAGGGCGTTAGCTCACGATTCCGTTTACAGCAATATCTGAGGGATTTAAAACCCGATTGAAAAACTACTTTCTTCCATTAGATACTATTGTTTTCCATACCGGTTCCATTGACTTTGAATAGCTATGATAAATTTAATTTGCTTCAGAACGAATTCAAAAGACGTGCTAATTTTTTTTTATTACACCCGAAAATTCGGTGTCATCGTTCTTGTTATTTTGTGTAAACAGCTACTGAAAGAAATTTTAAGTACGTTTGTTGTTAGTGAAATCGTGAACATGATTGGTGAAGTATCTGAAAGAAATACTTATCCATCCACCCTATTCAAGGAATTTCCTGTATCATGCTTTGGTCCGGGGTTGTTTTTTTTTTTTTTTTTTTTTTGCAATTTCGTGTTTGTATCACTCAGTTTTTTTCTTTTATTTTGTCTTCTGGTCGAAAACCTTGTAAGTAGAGTGGAGTTTCTTTTAATCAAATACATGAAGCTTTCTGTGATCAATAAAGACTTTCATTTGCTTTATTTTCGGACCTTCATTAACAATTCGTCAAATAACACTCGTTAACGAATTTTGAATTTCCTTTTTTTGTTATGGTTATCAAATAATTATTTGTTTATGTATTTTGGCCCGCTGATCATGAAAATGATGACTAAGTTGGCTCTTAGTTTTGAAAAAAAGTGCACTTTCCTGTATTCAAATAAGATATCTGCTATTCATATGACATTAAAATGTGTACTCTTTGCAAAAAACGAAGTACCACAAGAAAGTCGTTCGATCCTGATGCAACTCCGCAAGCAAATACTCCTGGGCCGAATGTGTAATGAAAAATAACGACCAATGGCAAAATAGTGGCCCTCCAGAGCGCATGGGAACCACGTATCGAGAAGAATATATCACGAGCAAACCTCGTACATATAGAGACAATTGTGGCAGCGGATTGCGGTTGCATTAACCTCCTAGGTCTGTGAGGATGCCCCGACGTCGGATCCGTTCACACTACGAGCAGTGAGCGAATTTGAGAGATGACGTATAATTGGGCTGAGAGTGGCCTATTGGTAAAGTCCCCGTATCTTGGGTAGGAGCGACGCGACAATTGGACGATTGGCGCCAATGGGTCGAGGAGAGCACAACCCAGCAACACGCGGGCAGTGGATGGGCGAGGGCAACGACAGAACGCGAGGATCGAGAGATAGTGAGCCGCACGAACAGAACGTTGCTCTCAAACCTTCCGTGGCCATATTGAGTCGTCTACAGGTACGGAAGTGTCCATCGCGACCGTTGATAGACGACTTGCAGCACGGGGACTACCTTCGAGGAGGCCACTCCGCCGGCTACCACTTACCAGTGAGCATCGCTGACACCGGTTGCGGTGGTGTCGTGTTGTCTTCAGTGATGAGTCACGGTTTGCACTTCACGCCGATGACCAGTGCATACGTGACCGAAGACGAGCCAGCCAGTGCACGGATCTTGCCTTTACCATGGAACGGCACACGGCTCACCCACCGAGAGTGACTGTCTGGGGAGCCATTTCCTACGATAGCCCGACAGACTTGGTAGTCTAATCTTCCGTACCACTCTCACTGCTCAAGGGTGCGTCGACGACATCCTGTGACCTGTTGTGTTACCATTCCTGTCGCAGCATCACCGAGCAATTTTTCAACAGGATAATGCCCGGTCACACACGGCTCTCCCAGTTTTGCCTCCTTAATGTCAATACCCTTCTATGGCAAGCCCGATCGCTCGACCTCTCACTGATCGAACATGTTTGGGATATGATGGGACGCCACTTAAACCCATCCCGTAATGGCGGTGAACTGGCCCGCAGTTTAGATGCCTTCTGGCGTGCTATATCTCAGGGCAGTATCCATGAACTGTGTGCATCTATACCACGCCGTGTCCGCTTGTATCCGCGCCAAAGGTGGCGCTACATCGTGCTGACTTGTTCCACTCGTGTAACTGTTTTATCCCAGTAAATAGCCCAACTGCTTTGGAATTGCAATCATTTCTTTTCCTATACATATACATCGCACGTACTAATTTTCATCTCGGTTGGATGATTCCTTCTGTGTGCTTCGTTTTGTTGTTGTTTTGTTTCTGTTTTTTTTGTTGTTGTTGTTGTTGGTGGTGGTGGTGTTTTTTTTTTTGTTTTTTTTTTTGCAAAGAGTGTATATGAGTACATGCAAATTGTTCCATAAGGTGAATGGCATCCACTGTTAAAGGACTTTTGGAAGTGTTGAGGTATCGAGAAAAAACAGATTAAAAATTTGCGCCGTCCTAGCGGGGAATTTGTGCATTATTTTGTGCAGGAAAATCAACACAAAATGTTTTCGTAGTTCGAAAAATATTTTTTCCAGTCGGGTGTTGTAGACACACAGAAGTTGCTGTAAACGGAAACGTACGCTTCCGCCCTCTAGTGGCCAACTTGGCCTTTAAGAAAAGTTCGAAATTATATGTCAAAACTTGTCACACCGAAACCGCTCTCCGACAAAAAAGATTTTTCAAATTGGACTGTTGGAAGCACAGATATCGAGAAAAATAAGATGCAAGATGTCCGAGAATTATTGGACACATTACAAAATTATATAAAACAAAGCATTAAGCAGATAGAAACTAACTGTACTAACTTACAATGTAACTGCACAAGTTAATGAATTTCGATGTGAGATCCTTTGGTTGCTCGTAGTACGTCCAAGCGATACTCGATTTCATGCCATGTATTGGCAAGCATCTGAGGAGCGTTGGAATTAATAGCAGCTGTGATACGCTGCTTCAGTTCCTGCAAATCAGTACAAGGCGTCTGATAGACACGATCCTTCACATAACCCCACATGAAATAATCCAATGGAGTTAGATCTGGAGAGCGAGGAGGCCACGGAATGGGACCACCACGCCCAATACATCTGTCGGGGGAATGCTCATTTAGGCACTTACGTACACACGTTGTCCAATCTTAACACACGTCTTGTTGGAAAGCGACGTTGTCATATCTTTTGATCTGGGGTATAACGAAATTTTCTAGCATATCCAAGTAAATGTCACCCTTTATGGTTTTTTCGCAGAAGAAGAAAGGGCCAATCACTTCTTTTTTTGATACACATTAACTTTTGGAGAGTCACGTTTCAGTTCAATAGTAGCATGAGGCGGTTCACTGCCCCATATCCTACAGTTGTGACGATTCACAACACCTGATACATAAAATGTGAATTCATCACTAAACATTACAGTACTGAGAAAGTTTTCGTCGTTTTCCACTCAATTCAGCATATCCACAGCGAAATTGTATCGCATAGTGTGATCATTTACATGCCTCTTTTGCACTTTTTAAATTTTATAAGCATGGAACTTTAATTTCTTGTGCAAGATATCGTGAACTGTCGATTTCGGAATGCACAGTTCTCTGCTTGCTTTACGAACGGATTTCCTGGGGCTTCGTCGGAAACTTTCATTAACTTGGTCAACCGTCTCACCGCTGACGCTAGGCCTACCGGCTCCTCCACGATGTTCCACATTGCCAGTTTCTTTTAACTGTTTCATTCACCGCTTAATTGAATTTGTTGACGGAGGATTACGACCATACTCTGAACGGTACCGTCTTTTAACTTTAATGACAGACTTTAATTCCGCAAACCATAACACACACATCGCCTTCTGCTGTACGGATGATATGACTACTGATTGCGCATTTCTTATACATTCCTCATCAGGCCACACCTAGCGCCATCTATCGGATTCTGGGAATAACAATTCTGCAAAACAAAAATTTAGAAACCGTGTTAGTAATACGTGACATAGAAAAACAGACAACGCTCGTAGTTTTTTTTTTTTTTTTTTGTACATAATTTTGTAATGTGTCCAATAACTCTCGGACCGTATATTTCAACGCCTCCTGGCGAAGAAACTATGCATTATTTTAAGCAAAACGTGTACTCGACGGGTTTTTCGTGGGAAGCGGTATTTGGTCACAAATTAATTTTTTCAGTCGTTTTCAGAAGCGCAGATAATGCTGCAAATACGTCAGAGACAAAAATATACTACTCTTACGCACTCTGGTGGCAAAGCCGGGTTTTTTTTTTTTTCAAAAATTATGAATTATATGCGGAACATTTGCAACCAGGAGCTCTATCCGATATAAAAATATGTTTTTATGTCGGATATTTAAGAGCGGAGATATCGGGGAATTCGCAGTTTAACTTCACGCCCCTTTAATTGTAGCGTTAATTGTAAAGAAACTGTACCTAAAACATCATTATGATAAATGGTATCAAAGGGAAGAACGAATTTTTTCAATCGGATATTAAAGGATAATGATATGGAATAAAATGTATTTTGAATTCGTTATCAACTGCTTTTACGCCTTCTAGCGGCAAAGTTATATATATGGGGGGGGACGGAAAGCAAAGTTGATAGTTCTCACATTTCAGGTTTTCCAATGCCAAAAATGTACTTTCTTTTTTTTCAAATCAGAATGATTGTTGTAGAGATATGGTGTCCACCGACGGTCGGACTAAGTGATACCACGTACCCCTTTCTTTTTTTTTTTTTTTTTTTTTTTTTTCGGAAAAGAAGCGCTAAAGACTTGGCAAGCCTTTTAAATTAAGTTTTTCGTCAGGCTGTGCAATCGTTTAATCCCGTGAAGCCAATCGGCAGCATTTCAATTTGTCTTTCGATTTTCAGTTTTATGGCACCTAAATTTAGACAACTTACGAATTAAATAATAAAAGAACCAGCAGTGAAAAAATTTTAGCAACAAGAAAGTGAATGTCTGTTGGAAATATAATACATTCAAGCAGTGATGCAATTAGTGATAATAATCATTGTAGTGAGCGAAATTTTAACTTTACATACTTTTTCTTGAAAAGTATCAAGTTACAGTTCTGATATTTTTTCTGCAAGTAATCGTTTAAACGCATGTTGCCAAAATCATATTCTTCATTTCTCTTAATTAATAAAGTGCTGACACCTATTTGTTCACTTCGTATTAAGAACAAAAAAAAAAAAAACCTGTGAATCCTACCGTTACAAAAAAAAAAAAAAAAAAAAAAAAAGCTCCGTGAATCCTACCGTTATTCAAGACGTAGCCATATGGTCAAGGTTATTCGTCGTGTCGCCTGAAGAATTCGATTTTTCATTCCTCATTTCGTCAGAAGAGTCTCATTTCTACTTACGTATGGGAATTTCGTATGTTTGTGATGATGACTGTGTGTGTGTGCACAAGCGCTTACTACGCGGGCAAAAGTATGTTTTGTCCCCCTTGGTCTTCTCTGGAAATGCATGCTTTTTAAATTTTTAAATATGTTGATTTTCTATCAACATTTTAATTTTATCTAACAATGCTGAGTTTTTCTTTTAGTTCAACTGTGCTCTTTCTACAAAGACAGAAGGGGAGATACTGGGGTGCTCGAGCGACCACCGCAAGCTATATTTTCGGTTGCGAAATTGTAAACAGGAGTCACCGAGATCAATCCTTTGATCTCCTAGGCGCTTCCCTGTTTCTCCCCCATCATCCCAGCGCTCATCCAATGTCTTAGGAAGAATCACTGTTGTTCTGGCTCTAGCAGAAGGCACACCAGGACAATGATACTTTCAAGTCACCTGCTTGTCGTCTCTGGGCTCTACCAGAAGGCACGCCAGGACAATGATACTTTCAAGTCATTTGCTTGTCGCCTCTAGGCTTTACCAGAAGGTGCACCAGGACAATGATACTTTCAAGTCATCTGGTTGTCGCCTCTAGGCTCTACCAAGAAGGCACGCCAGGACAATGATACTTTCAAGTCATGTGCTTGTCGCCTCTAGGCTCTACCAGAAGGCACGCCAGGACAATGATACTGTACTTTCAAGTCATTTGCTTGTCGCCTCTAGGCTCTACCAGAAGGCACGCCAGGACAATGATACTTTCAAGTCATCTGCTTGTCGCCTCTAGGCTCTACCAGAAGGCACGCCAGGACAATGATACTGTACTTTCAAGTCATCTGCTTGTCGCCTCTAGGTTCTAGACCAGGCGACAAGCAGTCGATTTCTCGTCTACCCATATATAATAGCCAATTTCTCATCAATTCCCACAGAGGTATCGTAAAGCACTGCAGTCGCAGTGGCCGATGCATGAACTATATGATGACCGATGCCCATTAGTCGTTTTAAGACAGGAGTAAAACGCTAGCCAATAATTTCACTGAAACTAAATGCATCTTGGAAATTTTTTGAACATATGCCGTAAATTGTAGTAAATTGTTGAAGTTAATTGTTGAATTTTGACCAGTTGACATACTTTTTTTCATTGTTCGGCCTTTTTGGGGAGATAGAAATGAAATACACTGACGGAAAAAAAAATCCCAACACCAAGAAGAGGTTGTGTTAGATAAACGACAGTTGGTAGGCGTTGAGAGTATATCTGTAAGATGACGTCTATGCAGATTTCGCGCTCGGCGCATACGTGTGGCGCTAGTAGCGCCCCTCGGAACATGCAAAGCAGGTTTGCTGTAAATACGCGCTGTAACGTTCGTGAGCTGTTAGTTATCGTTGAGATTCGACGTAGGGTGTTGATGTTAGTCAAGAATGCCTTTAAGAAGACGAAGAAGCCATTATCAACAGCTCACGGAGTTTGAACAAGGTCGTGTAATAGGGCTACGAGAAGGTGGATTTTCTTTCCGCAATATTGCAGAACGACTTGGCAGGAATGTGGCCACGGTGCATGATTGTTAGCAGCGGTGGTCAAGGGAAGGTACTGCCTCAAGAAGACCGGGTTCCGGCCGGCCACGTGGCACTACTGAGAGGGACGACAGCCGTGTACGGCGTATGGCCGTGGCGCATCGTACCGCGTCTGCGGCAGCAATTCGAGCTGCAGTTGCCACCACAGTGACACAACGAACTGTTACAAATCGGTTACTTGAAGGACAGCTCTGAGCCAGATGCCCTGTAGCGTGCATTCCACTTACTCCAAACCACTGCCGTTTGCGACGTCAGTGGTGTCAAGCTAGAGCTCATTGGAGGACGGAGTCGAGATCTGTTGTGTTTTCTGATGAAAGCCGGTTCTGCCTGGTTGCCAGTGATTGCCGTGTGTTGGTTAGAAGGAGGCCAGGTGAGCGCCTGCAGCCAACCTGTCTGCGGCCGAGACACACTGGACCTACACCTGGAGTTATGGTCTGGGGAGCAATTTCCTATGACAGCAGGAGCCCTCTCGTGGTTATCCCACGCACCCTGACGGCACAGTTGTACGTCGGTCTGGTGATTCAACCTGTTGTGCTGCCATTCATGAACAGCATTCCAGGGGTGTTTTCCAACAGGATAACGCTCGCCCGCATACCGCTGTTGTAACCCAACATGCTCTACAGAGTGTCGACATGTTGCCGTGGCCTGCTAGATCACCAGATCTTTCACCAATCGAGAACGTTTGGGACATCATTGGACGACAACTCCAGCGTCACCCCAAACCAGCATTAACGGTTCCTGTATTGACCGACCAAGTGCAACAGGCATGGAACTCCATCCCACAAACTGACATCCAGCACCTGTACGACACAATGCATGAACGTTTGCGTGCTTGCATTCAACATTCTGGCGGTTACACCGGTTATTAATGTACCAGCATTTCACATTTAAAATGGCTCTTCTCGCGCTTACAATAAGCTGTGATCTTGAAACCTTAATCGATTTAATATGTTACCTATACAAATGTATTGCCGCCATTTCATTCCTCTACAACTATTTTTTCGTGGTGTTGGGATTTTTTTTTTTTTTCCGTCAGTGTATATTAAAGAATGAAAGTTTAGATCATTTGGAATCTCAACAGCAACAAAATTGAGATGAGTCGCATATTCAACAGGAAAAATTTGAAAAGAAAGAGCAAAAGTGGAATTAAAACCATAAATTCGTACTTAAAAAAAACTGTGTAGTAGAGCCGGAATCAGTGTTACAAACCGTCGCTGTCGCAAATGCTGAGTTTCCATCATCTTTAGTACCAAAGGTATGAAGTGTATTTCAAGAAATGAATAACTTTCTATAAATAATACGTCACTTCACTTTTTGTGTTTCACAAAAATTATCATCCAGAAATGTTTTATCTGGAACATCCAGCATTTTTTCTTGTCATCAATATACATCTGCGCATACGGAAAAGTTATGTGTGATTTTTTTTCGTGGCGTCTGTCTGTACATACGTATGACTTTCGAACGAATGAAACTAAAAACTCGAGATTTATGATCTGCTCCCCTACCGGGACAACCCCATCGATTTTGAGTTAAATCAGACAAGCGCTTTCGATTTAAATCAACATTGGTTAAAAACTTTTCTAATGCAAAATGTCTTTAGTCATTCAATGGCTTGGTTTACAAATCTCAAATTTGATGTTTTAGACATAAGAGCAATAGTTTTGCTGATTTTAAACGAAATCGGTCAAATAACGTTCTGTTTAAGAATAAATCGGTGAAGAAAATTGTCTAGTGTAAAATTTTAGGGAGCGACTTACAAACTCGGTATTCAGGACCTTATAGAAGAGTAAGCTTCCTGTTGAGTTAAAGTTGAATAAGTTTAAATAGAAACTGGCGAAAAAACTTCCTAAAGAATATATATTCGGGGAGGGTTCAGGAGGGGCTGAGCATTTCTCCCCTCCTGAGCCTTCTCTAAATTACATGGCTAATTCCACCAAGCACAAATTCTCTTTTCCTCACAGTTCCGCGCCAACGGATCCGGACAACCCCCTTAAAATAATAATAATGATCTTATAAGGTATGTGAATTAAGATAGAATATAATCATCGACCAGTTTAATAGAAACACATCCATGTACTCCCTCTGAAAAGAAACATTCAAAGCTAATAAATTTTTAACTGGCATTTTAATAGAAAAATGGAACAGAGCAAAAACTGTACAACTCAATGTATACAAAATATACCCAAAATTTAACATCAATTGCTTATTAAATTAAGAGAAAATAGATACTGAAAGATACAAAGTTTCTTTCCCATTTTATAAATTATTAATAGAAATTCAATTAAAACAGAAAACAAATATACCAACAATTGTGGAGAATAACTTCATTCACTGCTTAAGCATATGTTTCATGATAGCAGTGAGCATCATTACCTAACTCGAAGAAAACTTTTACGATCGCTTCAGAAAAGAGTCCTGCGGCCTGCGTTTTCAGACTCCATTTCCTGTTAATTCAATTATAGCAAGAAATGTTACTTTTGAAATTTGGAACATTTCATAGAAATGAACAATATTTGTTCTATGGTATTTTTTCATTAACATGGTATTCAAAAAGTTGAATGTTTCTTCTCACAGGGATATAACATGGTGGTGCTCCGAATAAAGTGGAAAATGAGTGTATGTATATATGTGCAAAACTCAGTCTATAAAGAAGATACCTAAGCAAAAAAATACATATATAATTTTGACTCACACCTAATACAACATAGAAAAGGTTATGTATCTACCTGTGTGAGTAAAAGGAGAAAAGATAAAAAAATAAAATAAAACAACTGAATGTAGAAGGTGTCGAGAATACTGAGCCTTGGCTTTATCAAGGACCAGCAAAAACTCTGCATTTTCTCACTTCCACAAAGACCTAGTTGGAAATGGGTTTCTGCAAGGCCATAGATGCAAGTAACATTCCCACCTAAAATAGTTTAAAAAATATATATATAAGTCATGTCCTCCGTAGAGTAGCATGACCTAGCACTAGTTAACAATTTCGCTTGCATCCATTAACCTTCATGGCCCGACCCATGCTCTTCATCTGTTACTATTAAATAGAGAGAAGAAGATTAAAGAGAACTCAAGCTGTGAGAGTGACATAATAAATAGAAATGATTTTCAGCTATAACGAAATTCCAAGTTCGTTTGAGAGAGAATTTAAACCTGAAAAACAATGCAAAAGAAATCCAAATTTTACATTGCAATTAAAAAAGGAAATGTTAATTTATAACGAACAGATTTTTGAAAGAAAACTTGAGTCTAAAACCCCCTACTCTACAACTTATGACAGCACGAAAACGAGAATAAGTTAAAGATAATAATTAACTAAAGAAAACTTTGTGAAAGTTATATACCTTAAACAGTTAGTTGCAATATGTACAAAGTATTTCAGCAGTGCTTTAAGTGCATAATTAATTAGTTATTAAGAACTTAACTACTTTGAAAAAACAGCGCATAGACAGCGCATAGAAAAGGAACAAGCTTAGCCTTCTTCTGTTCCTAGGTACCCCAAAAGACGCTCAAAGTTACAAAGAAAAGTAAGACTTAAAACCCGCATAAATGTTAACAAACAAACCAATGCTTAAAAGCTGAAAAGCTAAAAAACGACAGAGAAAAGGTACATAAAGTACAAACATTGAACTTATAAAACCTAGAACCCAAAAACTAGGAAGAGAGCTTACCTCTTGTGTGACAAAAACTTTTCTCCTCACAAGAGGAGAACATGGCTGACCCCTTCCGCCACTCCCTAGACGCTGGGGGGCAGTGAGGGTGGGGCTGATGGCCTCCTCATATAGCAAGAAACCAACGCGCGGAGATTTTAACCAGAGAAAAAAATATATAAACTTAAGACTGTGGATCTGTATGAGCAGAATTAACTCTACAACTATATTTCGTTTTTGGTTCATTATAAATAAATTTTACATATGTACGTACTATATATACATAGAATTCAAAGACAATATTTTCCGTCCCCTCGAAAGTATAATTAATCTGGGAATTTAAAATTCCATCGAACATGAAATTGAAATATATTATTATTCTTGTACTATAATATGTCATTTCTTTAGTGCGCATGTGCTTGTATGTGTGGGTGGTTAAACGACGATCAATTTAAAAAGTGAATGCTACTTTCTCGTGATTTTTTGGTTCGCCCCGTGGCATTCATGAAAAGTCGACGCCTGTGTGTGTGTGAGAAAGAGACAGAGTACCAGGAAACTCATGTCTTACTGTCTTAGTGGCGTGACCGTTTGGTTTAACTGTTTTTAAATTTATGATTACGACGCAGATAAAACATTACATTTATCTTGTTGCGGCTGAATTAAATCTCATCAAGAATCTGTAAAAAAAAAAAAAAAAAAAAAAAAATAACGCAGTGAAAACGACCCAGTATGTAAAGCCTTGTAAATATTCCAACTAAGTATAAATAAGAGAAAAACCAAAGTTATTGTTTTTGAGAGAGAAACTGGTAGTACTGAATGTAATATAAGTCTAAATGGCGCAGTGATTGACCAGGTGAGTGACGTGAGTTTGTGTATTTAGGAAGCATGTTTAACAAAGAGAACAAATTAGATGGTGAAATTAGTAGGCGAGTGAATTCTTCATTGAAAGTCATAGTTGCTTTAGGAGGTTTTCACAGGAATGATGAGTCCTCAAGAGAGGTCCGCATGGCTGTGTATGAAAGTGTAATTGTTCCTACTCTGACGTATGACAGTAAAACTTGGATACTACAGAAGAAACGTAGGAGTCGTTTGTGTGCTGGAGAATGCGTTATTTATGGGGGGGTTGTGGCAAGACACGTTCTTATTGTGTGAGGAATGAAGATGTGTCGCAGTTGTGTAATGTGAAGCAAAATGTTGTTAGCAAGATGGAGACTAATATGCTTCGGTGGTTTGACCGTGTTTAAAGAATAAGTGATGAGATGCTTACTAAGAAAATATTTTTAGCCCAAGTGGCAAGAAGGAAAGGCAGAAGAAGGCCAAGGAGGTCATGGGAGGATCAGATTCAGGAGTGTCTGCATGATTATGAGTATGAATTATAGAAGATGAGTATTATAGAAAAAGATTATGAGTATGAATTATAGAATATCTTGTGTACGGCGTATGATGGATATCAGTGAAGCCCGAATTTTATGTCAAGATCGCTGTAAGTGGAGAAGTTTGATACGGCAACAGTAAGTAAAACTTATCTGGTAGTTTGTTTCTTTGTGGACCTAACCCCTGGATCTCAGAGAACAGTTTAGTGATATGTATGTATGTACACTGAAGAGCAATTGAATTAGAGATACCTGTCTAGTAACGTGTAGCACTACCTTTCGCCCTGAAAACGGCGGCGATTCGTCTCGGCATGGACTTGACCAGACACCGGAAGCGTTGGGAAGCCATACGGATCCACGACCCCTGAACGAGCTCCCACAGTTCACGAAGATTTCATGGAAGGAAGTCAGAGCCTCTAACATCTCTTTCGATGACATCCCAGATGTGCTCGATGGGATTGAGGTCAGGTGACCTAGCTGGCCAAGGAAGCGAGGTCACGTCGGTGGAGTGTTTATCCAACCATTCGGATACAATTCGGGAGCGATGGCACGGTGCATTGTTTTGTTGCAGGATGAGGTCCCCAGTGGGATGTTGAAGACGCACAAACGGGAGCAAATGGTCTCCCAGGATATTCCGGTAACGTAGACCTGTGAGGGACGATGTCACACGTACCAGGGGTCCCATTTCACTCCACGTAAACAGTCCCCAGACAAGAATGCCACGCCCACCAGCTTGAAGAGTACCCTGCTAGCAAGAAGGATTCATCACTTCATGTGGTTTGCGCTGTACTCGTATCCTACCATCCGCATGTAACACCGTGAATCTCGACTCATCAGTCCAGGCAACATTTTTCCACATGTTTAGGGGTCCAGTGGCGGTGTTCCCTCGCCCATGCTAATCTTTGCATCCTGTGATGTGCGGTCAGCAGAGGTACCCTCGTGGGACGATGGCTTCTGTACCCCATATGAGGAGATGGTTCTGGATGGTGTGGCTTCTTACGTGTTTTTGTGCACCAGCGTTAAATTGCCGAGTGATTTCTTGCACTGTGGTCCGTCTATCCGCTGTTACAATGCGAGCTAGCCGACGATGACTCCGCTCATCCACTCGCTGTTGTTCACGGCAGTTGGCCCTTGCAGGGATGGTTTTACCGGATTCGATGTACTCACGGTGCACCCGTGACACAGTGGCTCGTGAAAATCCCAGTGCCTGCACGACTTCCGAGATGGAGTGATCCATTCGTCGGGCCCCGACAATTTGCCCGCGATCAAATGCGCTTAGATCTTTCGTCTTACCCATACTGCGTCCGACTCTTACTGATTCCCGTCGCATCACTCCTTATATTGTCGGATCGCTGCATACGTCATGTCGTTTTCGTTTACAGGTCCGCCCACAGCGCCACATTTGCATAACGCCAGCTGTCTCTAATTCGATTGCTCTTCAGTGTATGCATGTATGTATGTATGTATGTATGTGTGTGTGTGTTATAATGAGGTTCCTCAACCTCCATTTAGACGCTAGAGAGAAAGAGAGAGAGAGCAACACACGGAGAATCTGTGTGACAGGTGTAGACAACTGGTTGCTGCAAACACGCTGAAATGCAGTTAGGTTGTTTGTATACTATAGCAGTTGAAATCAATAAATAAAAATTTGCTTCCTGCTACTGTTAATTTTTTTACAGAAATAAATGTAATCCTTTTAGTTTTATCTCTGTAAGGAAATAATAACATGGCTAATAGTTAGTTATTCGCCAAGTTGAAGTCACGAGCAACAGTGAGCTGTAAAAAACTGTATGCTGCAGTGTCACAAATCTGAATGAATTTACCGAAGAAATTATGCTCAGAAGTTATACTGAGGAATCACAATTTTAATGTAATTTTTAAAAATATATCTTTATTTCTGTATACTAGATAAATTATTTTAAAATCACAGAATAGTTTTTTTTTTCATTAGTAATGTATACAATTTGCGGCTCCATTGTTTTTAATTATAATGCCTAAGAACTCGGCGACACCAGAAGCACTTGAAAAATAATTTTGACACACCTTCAACTGCTTCGTTTGTTACCGCCTGTAAAAAAAAAAAAAAAAGGTATTAAAGGCAGAGACATATTTCATTTTCCGTATTTTGGGGCAAAACACAGAGCAGAGAAAACTTGGCATAAATAAAACTACGCAGGAGTAAGGGATGAAAAAAAAAAAAAAAAAAAAAACTTCTTGAAAGCCTGGGTTTGAGACCGCATTTGTAGCTGGAGAAATATTTACATCCTGACACCAAACTCAAAGGCACCAAACGTAGGGGAACGTTTTCATCAATTTTTAACACAGTTTTGCAAGTGAAATGAGCATGTAGCCTTTCGCAACTTTAAACCCCAGGGCAATGCCGGCTGATGTGCCGGAGTTACCTGGTTTGATTAGTGCATTAGCTTCCCAAAAACGTTGTATTATCGATCAGAGAGACTTCCAGAAGCACTGCTGTATTGATCTATATTGACTGAACAATTTCGTTTGTTGGGCTTCTAGCTAGAACATTAACTTGACATGTTCGAAGATCTTTTTTTCTCTTTGTACCAGCATATTGACGCAATTGATGTTTAGCTGCCTTTTGTGTGAAATTTATTGGCTATAAACGCAGCTAGATGTGACAGATTGTTCATCATTCTTATTTGATCGGACTTTTGCTGACCCATAAAGATACGAAGATTTTGAAGTTTTAAGATGATAGCATTCCTTCCTTTAGCGAAATGCTTATTATTTTGCTGAAAAATTCTTTTGTTTGGACCTGATTACGCCATGGTTGAAAAATTTGCGTTAAGTAATTTATTAGCTTGAATTCCTTTTATTGACAGATGTTGTTTAACATAGCAGTTTTGCGCGTTGTCAAATAACGAATGCAGTTTTCGTTCATTATTTTTTCTTGTTTTTCGTGTCAAATTTATTATCGTTTCAAAGTCTTGACGTGAAATTGACAGAGCCTTCATTGTTTTTCCGTACGAACATGAGGTCGTGTAAGTAAAACCGGTAGTATTGATTTAAATTCCTATACGTTATCTCGAGATTTTGGCTTCATTTACTTTAGTTGTTGCATGCATCAAAACGTTCCTTTAGTCTTTTATTTTTATACAGGGTGCATAGGAAAGTCCCTTTAGCCTGGAATAACTTGAGGACAGAGAGAGGTACAGTTATGCAAGTGAGACAACAGTATAGTAAAGCGACTACGTCCGATCGAATGCAACCGTTAGCAGCGCCCCTAATGGCGAATTGCGGAAGTTAACCATTGCAAAACGAAAACGAAAAGATAGAGCAAAATTTCCCATTACAAAGTTGTAGAGCATCAATTAATTAGCACAAAACGACATTTTTTGTTTCACACGGATAAAATAATTTATCGCCTGAATACCCTATCAGGATGTACCCTTATCAGAAGTTTAGGTATATGTACGCTGTGTGAGAATGGCGAGCTTGGATTTCTTGGGTTACGTAAAAAATGAGGTGTATGCAACAGCGCCTACGAGTCTGCTGGATCTACGTCGTCGTGTTACAGATGCTTGCAATAGTGTGACTCCTTCCATGCTGAGGAATGTGCATGCAGAGTTACTTTCACGAATACAAATGTGTATCGTGGGCAATGGCGAACTCTTCGAACATACTCGACATTAACTTTTTATCATTGTGCGCCAGTTTGCCTTTTTTTGTTTCTGTTTTGTCTGACGTCATCAAACTGTATTGACATAAGAACGCATTTATGCAATAAATTGTGTGTATTTGCTCATACCTATGCCTGTTCCCTTCAAACGTTCACACATAAGGTCGCGCATCGATTTCGGACATTTTAGAGCATTCAGGCTACAATTTATCTTATCCGTATGAAACAAATGTCGTTTTGTACTAATTAATTGATGCTCTACAACTTTGTAATTGGGTAATTGGAAAGTTTGCTCTGTCTCTTTTCGTTTTCGATTTGCAATGGCTAACTTCCGCATTTCGCCACTAGGGACGCTGCTATCGGTTGCATTCGATCGGGCGTAGTCGCTTTACTATACCGTTATCTTACTTGCATAACTGTACCTCTCTCCGTTCGCAAGTCATTCCAGGCTAAAGGGACTTTCCTATGCACCCTGTATAGGAAAAGGCATCATTCAGTGAAAATCGTGCGTTACAAGTATTTTGAAATGTTCATACGCACACAGCGTCCACTGAATTAGAAACCTTTATGCAGACGTACGTAAACGCCACTTACATGCAAAATACGTGGTCATGTGCGTCACCACGTGATCTCTGCAACTATTTATGACTGCTGCTCGTCAGTAGTGTACGTCACGATGGGGGAAAGAAAAAATGTTTCGGGATTCGATGAGGAGGTTATTGTGAGCGCCCGTCTGTCTAGCTGCAATGGCGATTTTGAAAACAACAAAGCTGATTAGTTCCTCAAAAGATGAGGTATCCCGTGTCTTCAGTCAGTGGAAAATACACCGAGTGATCACTGAATCATGACCACCTACCTAATACTTCGTAGACCCTCCTTTCGCCTGAGGGTCTGCACGGGCCTAATTTGGTGAGACCGGCCCGGGCCCAAGCTTGTGCGTTTAAGGCCCAGCCCGGCCCTACCCGTTTCAAATATTAGATACTCGGCCCGGTCCGTGTTGTTCGACTTGGTATTATTTTGTCGTTTTATTGAATTTTATTAAAATGGGAAAATTAAATGATAAAATGAGATATTATAGAAAATATTTAGTTGAATATAAGCCTAAAAATATTAACTAAACATTGGCAGTTATCGAAAAATATAACCTTTAAAAAGATAGAAAAGGGAAGTCTAAGCGCGTTCAGAATGTCCCTTTCTCTGAACTAGTTAGCGGTAACACTACAAAAGTCAATCCCTATACAGATTAGGGATAGGAGAAAAAATAAATGTCGTCCCACTCTCTCATACAAACACACACATATACACACCCCACTCCACTGCAGACACTCCACGTACCCACTCTACACAACACACACACTCGCTCGGGGTCGAATCTTTTTGTTGTCAACAAGCCTCAAAGTGGTTTTACTATCTTAATACGAACAGATTGGGAAAAACACTGAGTGTCTCTCCTTGCTTTTCTGATTACGCCCAGAGCTATGTCATGGAAGTAAAGCCAGCAAAACAGTTAAACACCCCAGGAAATCGGGGAACACGCCTTTTTTCTTTCTTTACCATTACGATAAAAAGAATGAGTCGACTCGGTCGTAAGTGTCTGGGGAAAAGCCCGGCCCGTGCAGACCTCTACTTTCGCCATCAGTACAGCAGCTGCCGATGTGGCATCGATTCAGTAAGATACCGGAAGCAGTTGGTAGGTATGGCCAACCAAGCTGTGTGTAATGCGGCCTTCAATACAGGTATGGAGGTGGTTGGTGTATCCAGACGCCTGATATGCCGTTCCATAGTGTCCCACACTAGTGCGGTATGGAATTGATATCGAGAAGTTCGGAGGCCGGTCGATATGCTGGAAGTTTGAACTGCGTTCCTCAAACCATTCCTGCACAACATTGGACCTGTGACTCGGCATTTTATCATCTTAGAAGGCACCGTTGCCATTCGGGAAAAAGTGCAGTATTACTGGGTGTACAGAGTCAGCAAGCAATTCACTGTAGCGGGCACCAGTCACACGTTGTTCCACGTGCACCAGGGGTCCAAGTTCCTTCCAGGTAAACATACCCCACACCATACAACCGCATCCACCGGCTTGCACTGTGGAGACCATGCAGGATGGATCGAGAGCCTCATGTTGTTTGTGCCGAATACATGCACGACCATCCACGGAGTGGGGCAAAACACTCTACTCGTAAACCAGCATACTTTTTTCCAGTCACCCGACGTCTTTGCACCAGGCGAGTCTTTTGCGCCGATGAACCGAGGTTAGGACAGAATGTCGTCGATGTCTTCTAGCCCATACGTGCGAGCAAGCAACGCATGGTCATGACAGATACTGTTCTTTGACCTCTGTTGTATTGGGTAGACAACTGTTGAACAGTACTACGTGTTTGTGCAATTCCACTACAATGTCCGGACGGCTCCAGGCAATACTACATCGTAATGACCAAACGTGCGTTTGTAATTAGAATCAACCAACATAAAAGGGATTAAAAAAGACGGTAAAATAACCCAACTGCCCTATCAAGAGAGGTCAAAAGTCCGCTGATCCTATGTGGAATGATATTAAGAAATTAGCTTCATACTCCACACCTAGAACTACTGCCTTCCGCAAAACCTTGGAAATCTTGACCAGCAGCGAGGCTTGCAATGATAGCATCTCTCTGGAGTTGTCACACATTTGGTATCAATTCTTCAAATAATGCTGTGTTTTCTATCACAGTACCGCGCGCCCGACCAACGTGACCTCGTTTCTTCGAATGTCTGATCACATTTGCGCCTATTCATTTATTGTCTAGTCAAGTCACCACGTTCAAATTGTTGAAGTGTTCCATTATCCAGTTTGCAGTTAGCTGTCTTGGAAACTTTGATTTATATTCTACGCCAAGAAATTCGGATTACTAGTGCTATTTTAAGTGTAATTGGTGTACAGTTCCTTGTTATTAATTAGTACCACGTCTATTGACCTATGTGAGTCTTCGGACCCAGCGCTCACCTCTCACATAAGCATTTCGCTGTCCTGTGCAGTTTCGCCTCCGGGTCCTTGTTTGACCATTTCCACGCTTGTCCTGATGCATTTTAACTACTGTAGCTCGCCCAGTTCAGCCGTTTGGAAAATCTAGGCACTTTTTTTAAGCTCCACAGTCTGTCCTTTCTCAAAGTCTGAAATATGCTTCCATTTACCCATCACGCTCCGAACTTTACAACCTACTGCTCCACTCACACCTTATATATGCTACGTCGGTTGACTAATCGCACCCTCTTGGAAATCATATATTTAACGGGGAGCATCCACTTTTGATAGCAGTGGTCATAATTCAGTGATCACTCGGTGTACATGGTCATCAGTAATTTAACCAAATATAAATAACAGGAATTGGTAGCAGTGGTGGAGCGTTTCTGTCAGGGCGCCACTCGCAGCACTTCTGAGAATTTAGTGCTGTTCCAGTAAACAAGGTTAAAACTGTTGTCAAAAATAGCATTCATAGTTTTTCACAGACAGTAAAAATACTTAAAATTGGAAACAGAATTGAATTTTATATCTTTTTTCCAGCACGTTTCTGCTGCATTCATCCATGTATTTATACTTTTCTCATGAACATGCCTTTATGAGAAATGGCTATTTCATAGTTCTCACTTTATTTTAGTTCAGATATGCACTATATTGAAAAGTCACCGGACACGTAGATGTGAAACACAACATAGCATTTATTGACATACATTAGTACAGTGTCGGTCCATCTTTGGCCTTAATGCATGCCTGACCCTTCGAGACATGCTTTCGACAAGGTTTTGGAACACAGCGATAGGTATGTGCTTCCATTCAGTACATAATGATGCCGCTAACTGTTGCTTAGTAGCAGGCCTTGGTTCCAAACTTCTTGTGCGGCGCTCTAATTCATCCCATAGGTGATCTGTGGGATTAAGATCACGGGTCTGTGCTGGCCAGTTCACACACGATACGGAATTATCGTCAAACCACGCTGTAACAATTCTTGCTTTATGGCTCAGTGCATTATCCTGCTGGTACCTACAAGGCTCAGTTCCATAGGATTACCACAGGGTTGGTAAGGCATAATTGTCCAGAATATCGAGGTGGACGTGCTGGTTAACAGGTTTGTCCACGATAACCAATGGGCCAGGGCCATACCACGAAAAACACCCCCACACGAGTACACTGCCAGCTGCATATTTGACCGTAGGAACAGTACACTGTGGTAAAGAGCGTTCTCCTGGCTGCCGCCATACTCACACACGGCCATCAGACTGCTGGATCGTGTATCTGGATTCATCAGTCCATAGGACACGTTTCCATTGATCTACGGTCCACGATAAATGTTCTTTACACCATGCTAAACGATGAGTAGCATTCCGAGTGGAGATGAAAGGCTTATGAGCAGCCTCACGACCACGGTAACCCATGGAATGAAGTTCTCTGCGAATGGTACGTGTACATAACGAGGTTCCAGCATTTTTACTCACCTGTACACTGAGATCTTTTGCAATTCTCCGTCTATTAGCTGTAACAGTTCTCCTGAGGCTTCGACGTGCTCCATCACTGATTTTCTTTGGTCTGCCGGTTGGTTTTGCTGCTTCAGGCACGCCAGGTGTCTTCCACTTGTTCAGTACATCCAAAACAGTTGACTTAGGTATGTTTAAACGCTTTTCGGTTTCTCATATGGACAACCCACTAATATAACACCCAACAATCTTTCCTTTCTCAAAGTCAGTTCTCTCCCGCCGCGACATTTTCACTCAACCTCACAGTGCGATATGATCGCGGTCAGCTGCAGGCTTGTTTTTATACCGTTTGCAGTTGTACCGCGCATCTGAACAACGCATCGGATCCGTTCATTTGGTTTTGAAGGGGTGTCCGGTGACTTTTGTCAGTATAGTGTATTTCAATGGCGCAAAATAGTTTTTTCGTTCCAACTAAACATAACACCGGTAATTCATGCCGTGAAAACTATGCTACAGGGTTAAATTTTAAATCAAACCGCAAATACACTGGTCACAAAAAGTTAGGGATATTGCATGAAATGAAGGATGTATAAATAATACGCATTGAAATAACATCAGTGAGGCTACGTAACACAGACGATAAAGAGTGTGTTTACAAAAACAATTTATTGTACAATTTCTGCATACAACAAAGCAGTACTGCAATATACACAAAATAGCAAATTCGGAGAATGTCCGTACCTCTATTTCAGTACCCGTTAACACCATATCAGTGTCAAATAACGTCTTCACACCTTCGAGGCATACTTGACATTACTGATGGGTGTCCGGGGCAGCTCGTCCCATATTACAGATAGCACGTTATGTAGGTCTGCCAGTGTACTGGTGTATGTGGAACGTGGTTATCCAAACGTCGCTGTACCGTGATCCCAAATGTCTTCAACAGCATTAAGGTCAGGAAACCTCGTAGACAGCTGTAACGCTTCAGTCCCATGATTTTTCAGCTCCTGAAGCACGGCGACTGGTTGCACTGTCCTTGAGAAAACAGAATACATATCTAATAACAGCGTGAAACAGTGTCACAATGAACAATGATCTCGTTATGGGACACTGAGGAATTCATGTTGCTTTAACAAACGTACAAGGAGGTACGGCCATTAAAAAACACGGCCCAGACTAGAACTTACTGCCACTGATAAGAGTGGGTAGACTACACATTGTGCGGTTGCATTCGTGTGCTGGATCTCCTCTACACCTGTCCTCGTTGAGTATCGAGTATCAGATACTCCAGATCTTCTCCACACGTGTCCTCGTCGAGTATCAGGATAAAGAGAGAAACGGGATTCGTCTGTGAAAAGTACATGGTGCCACTTTGTATTCCAGGACATGTACTGTTGGACCTAGGTACATCGTTGACGACGATAAGCTGATGTCATTTCTATACATCTTAGCGACCTCCTTGCTATGCTACCGTACTCGTGAAGACCCTTTCGTACGTTTGAGTGCATACTGTGACACCGGAAGCAGCTCGAAGTGGCTATTGGTGATATTTGGCCTTCTCCAAACACTTATTGTCAGGTAGCGATCTTGCCTCCGGGTAGCTATCCCCGGGCACCACTGCTGATCGATCTGCACCTCTTCCATGCCGTAGAAATCTTGTGTAGCTGACTTACCACACTTTGCGAAAGTCCTAAAACAGCAGCCACATCGATCTTCCTTACGCCTGCTTGTAACATGCCAACAGCCCTATTTCTATAAACCAAAAAGCGCAAAACTTGATGAAAAAAATTCGGGTCTTTATACCGGTGTATTTATGCAATATCTGCCGAGCTTTCTCATGCCAACGGGAGGCTTTTTCAGGGCACTAGAACGACTTCATACTTAAACTATAAAACGTAAATAGAATAAGAGGTTAAAGAAATCAGATTAAATAAACAATTTGATTTGATATCTAAACATACCCCACACCATACAACCGCATCCACCGGCTTGCACTGTGGAGACCATGCAGGATGGATCGAGAGCCTCGTGTTGCTGATGTATTTGGCGCAAGCAACACGAGTTGCTCGCACGTATGGGCTAGAAGACCACGACCATCCACGGAGTGGAGCCGTGGATGTATTTGGCGCAAGCAACACGAGTTGCTCGCACGTGTGGGCTAGAAGACCACGACCATCCACGGAGTGGAGCAAAAAGCGCGACTCGTAAACCAGCATACTTTTTTCCAGACACCCGACGTCTTTGCACCAGACGAGTCTTTTTCGCCGATGAACCGAGGTTAGGACAGGATGTCGTCGAGGTCTTCTAGCCCATACGTGCGAGCAAGCAACGCATGGTCATGACAGATACTGTTCCGGATTGACCTCTGTTGCATTGGGTAGACAACTGTTGAACAGTACTACGTGTTTATGCAATCCCACTACAAAACCGGACGGCTCCAGACGATACTACATCGGAATGACCAAACGTTTGTTTGTATTAGAATCAACGAACATAAAAGGGATACAAAAGACGATAAAATAACCACTGCCCTATCAAGAGAGTTCAAGTCCGCTGATCCTATGTATAATGATATCAAGAAATTAGCTTCATACTCCACACCTAAATCTACTGCCTTTCGGGATAGACCTTATTCATCTCGCAATGCATCATTGGAAAGCTTTTCCGTGGCCGCGGACTAACAGTAGTTTGTTTACATGTGTTTTCCCATTGCTTAACATGGCGTTACGTTGCAGGGGGTTCAGGAAAATCGCGATTTTCGTAAATTTATTAATGACATGCCTACCTTTTGCTCATCGTATGGTTGTGCTAATAAATCCTACCACCTAAATTGCATAGAGGAAGGAATAACTTTCCTTAATTATCCTCTAAAAAGGCTGAAATTGTTAAAGGAATGTCTGTGTAAAATGAAACGCGATGATTTCCATCCCAATGTGCATTCCTGAATATGTTCTGCCTACTTTAAACGAAAAAGATTTTGGATATAATGACACTGCGAATCAAAGGCAGTTGAAACCTCGTAGTGGCCGCCCCAGTGGCGCAGTGGTCTAAGTGATGGCTTCTGATCATTCGTCCGAGATGGGTCCGAGTTCGAATCCCGGTGAGGCAGGGATGCTGTGTTTGTCTTACGGCGCTGGCTCTCTCCGTTCCCTGAAGCCAGTGGCCCTAAATTAGGGACGAGCGACTGCTTATAGCCCACTGAGGTGCTCATGGTGGTCGTTAAACCTCTAATCAAAAAAAAAAAAAAAAAAAAAAAGAGGCCTTGTAGTGTTCCTTCAAATTTTAATTTCAAAAGAAAAAAAAACGAGGTAGAAGGAAAAAACTTGGATCGCATATTTGGATCGGTAAATTACGAATTAAGTTCTGCCTTCTTTCCCCCAAAGAACGAAACAAACCTATCTATAATTTTTCTTTTATTTCATGTTACGCATTCATTTAATTTTTAAGCAGATTATCTAGCTTGCGATAGTGGGAAGTTTTTAGTTGTTGGTTTTTTAACCCTAGTTTGTTTCCGTATTACGTATTTGTCTGGGCTTCTAAATGTCTTATTTTGCAAAAATAAAAAAAAGATTCCCAAGTTTACACTTCAGATTTTTTCCCCAATATCTTACATGAACGAGAAAATTTGCCGCCCCGGTGGCGCAGTGTTCTAAGCGATGGCCTCTGATCATTCGTCCGAACGGGGTCCGGGTTCGAATCCCGGTGAGGCATGGATGTTGTGTTTGTCTTACGGCACTAGCTCTCTCCCTTCCCTAGAACCAGTGACCCTAAATTAGGGACGGGCGACTGCTTATAGCCTATTGAGTTGCTCACGGTGGTCGTTAAACCTCCAATCAAAAAAAAAAAAAAAAAAGTTCTTCCTGTTTTGTTTTGTTTTTAAACCTAGCTCGTAGCTTCGATTTCCTGAGGAGGTAGGAGGAGAATTAGGTGTTAGGGTGGAACTTTTGTGACAAAATAAGAAACAAAGAAAGCCGACCTCCCTTCCGAGTGTGGGTGAGGCTTGGGCCATGAGGGCCACGAACAAATCGTATTTTTTCCGAATCATTTTTTTCCCTTTTAAACAGTCGTTTGTATTGTCCACACGAAGAAGTGCACCTATGTTTAATACTGGGGTTTGTCCACCTGGGATACTTATACATAAATTCTTTCAGTCGTCGCTGTTTAAACAAATAACAATGACGAGGGCCCATATCGGCATTTCTGTCCGGTGCGTCATATTGTCTGGAAACAGCGCTGGTTTATTTATTTCTTCTGTTTTAATTTAATTTTCGTTGACTAATTTCTGGAATGAGGAAGAAACATTATATCTTTCAGCACCTATTTTCTTGTAATTTGCTAAGCAACAAAATGTGAATGCATTTCCTACACTTCATGGAGTTCTACAATTTCTGTCATGTACCATTTTTCATTCAAGTGGTATTTAAAAAGTTGCTGGATGAATGTTTCTTCTAATAGGGATAGCATGGTGATAGTGATATAATAATTCTCATACGTTGTATACAGTATATATCTGTATGTTGTATATAATGTAATAATGTCATGTGTGAATAAAAAAATAACCACATATTGTAGTAATACCCTATGTTGTATATGTTCTGTATATATAAGATCAGGGGCTCCGAAAAATATAACTGCCCAGAGCCCCCAAAAGTGTTAGGACCGCACTGCATTCAACAAGCTTCTAAACCAAGCGGTGAAAAGATCCGTTTTCCACTTCTGGCAGCTTACTTTTGTCGGAGCTCGCACGTCACCGTGGTGTATTGTCGTGATGTTAATTTACATATGGCGTAGCTACCAGTAGTCGCTAAATTTGCATATCACCACGTTTTTCCTTCGAAACCGTAATATTCCTAACTTTTTGTGACCAGTGTATATATAAATAAATAAATGAGATGATAAAGAAAAGAACATTCAGAATTTTTAATGTGATCACCCTTTTCATTTTCATATTACTTAATTAAATTGCCGAAAATAACCTAAAAGATTACGAAATTATGGAAAAATGTCTAAAAACATTCAGGTAGGGATTCAATCGATATTACGAAGTCATTTGTCTTTACATCGATGGATGTAAGGACAAATGACTGATTGCTTTTACATCGATGGATTACAAAATTATAGAGTGCCGCACCTATGTCGGTGAGGCTCTTCCAGTGATGCGGAGCAGTGGTCTGAGCGCTGACTTCTGACCATTCGTCCGAGATGGGTCCGGGTTCGAATCCCGGTGAGGCATGGATGCTGTGTTTTTCTTACGGCACTGGCTCTCTCCCTTCCCTGAAACCAGTGGCCCTAAATTAGGGACGGGCGACTGCTTATAGCCCATTGAGTTGCTCACGGTGGTCGTTAAACCTCCAACCAAAAAAAAAAAAAAAAAACGATATGTAAATTTCACCTAGCCCAAAATTTACGGTATATTTTCTTAATAATTTACAGAAATTTATTTCTTGCTGTGTCATAACTTTCCAGTGTATATCATTCTAAGTGATTACCTAACAGATTTTAATTTCTAATCGCTTCGTACGTTTCGAGTTGCCACATAAAAGTGATAACTTTTATGTACCACGTGCCGCTGAAAATAATTACAAATTCTATTCATTTTTACGTCACGAGAGATTACGTGCCGATTCATAACTTTTTTAAATCACTTGCTACTTAGCAAATAATAAGCTAATTTTAAGTCATCCGCGGTTCAAGCTGATTTGTTCTGTTTGTTTTGGAATAAATGCTGCCGTTGAAGTACCTCGAATTTTGTTAACTTTAGTTACTTCTGAATGATTTGTTTGCAATCAGTTTTTCAATTTAAAGAAAGAACTATGAAGTACTTACCTGAATGTTTCTTTGCATGATATTTTTATTTTGTATAGACTTCCATTGTTGACTTGTCATGTGTAGCGTAATTTAAGGGAGTTATTTTGGAAATTATATGTAAATCTACATGAATATTATTTCATGTAAAAAGATAAGAGAAATTGTACTTACTGGAACATGTAAATACGAGTATCTTCTGTGGTATTCCATGGCTCCTTCTGATCTGAAAGTGACTTTAAATGATATTTTAATAGGGACGTCGCTAGACTAACAAGTTTTCGGGGGAGGGCGGGAGCTTGACAGGGCTTAATTGCTTTCACTGCTTCCTATCCACTCCATCCCTCTCATCAGTAATGGAAAAAGAAAAAAAAACTGAAGAATTTTAAAATTGATAATTGTCACTTTTAATGTAATTGCGTTTTAAATTTAAAATTAATTAATTGAAAATTTACTTTCAGACAATGTATCCTCGAGATTTTCAGTTTTAGTATAATAATTTTAGTTGAGCATTTAATATTATTTCTAAGTACTGATTTGTAAAATTACTTTATCTTTTCTTAATATTCGTTGGATTTTGATAATGTAGAGATGGAGCCCCAGTCGCTTCCCTGCAGTGCGGAGTTATTGAGCAGATCTTAATCTTAACAAAGGTCACAGTGAATAGTGGATCCTATATGTTCTGTGCGTGAGTACGGGTATACTATGGTCAGGGCTATGGCGACGCCATGGGGTACCAGGCTTGGGGAACAGAGCGTCCTATGTAAGGGTAGTAAAGAGAGAGAGAGAGAGAGAGATATCTTCCTGGGGGAAAGGAAACTAGCCCTGTTACACTGAATTCAGCGTACAAGACCCAAAATATCTCAGCATCCAATTGATCTTCGCGTCCACCCCAAGTGCATATAGTGTTGCCAACTGCTGAAAAGAACCTAATGCTAAAAAGAAAAGAAAAAAAGATAAGGACCAGGCGATCCTTGAGGCATGGCCTTATGCAAGAGGTGGTTCCTTACGCGTCCTTCGGTGGTATATAAGGGTCAAACGTAAATGACTTATTGCCTCAGAGCCTCGGGTACTGGCCCCCAGGGCCGCGGGGGTAGCCCAGTGGGCAACGTTCGTGACTGCCACGGAAAGGACCTCAGGTTCAATCCCAGCAGGTACGAACGCTTGATCCACTAAATATCCGCCGTGCGTCGGATGGGCACGTTAAGCCGTCTGACCCCGGGTACTGCCCCCCCCGGTAATAAATAAGGGCGTCTTCCTCCCTCTTTCTACTTCGCTTCCGTGTCACTTTCCTATCGGGCACTCTAGCCCAAATCTCCTAGCTTCCTATTTCTAAGGGTTGTTTAAGACCTGAGGTCAGACACTCCCTTCATAAAATCCTCTACGCATGATCATGATCATGTACTGGCCCCACGGTAATAAATAAAGGCGTCTTCCTCCCGCTTTCTACTTCGCTTCCGTGTCACTTTCCTATCGGGCACTCTAGCCCAAATCTCCTAGCTTCCTATTTCTAAGGGTTGTTTAAGACCTGGGATCAGACACTTTCTTCCTAAAATCTTCTACATATGATCATGATCATACTTATATCCTTTTTTGTGTTCTTTGTTTATTTTTCAATGATTGATGGTTTATTTAAAATAAACAATAATACTATTCGAACTTAGTAAAGGTTTAGAAATTTATATTTTAACTAAAACGAAAAACGCATTTCGAGATTATTCTAAGATTACTGGGGGTCTTAAGAATGGTGGGAGTTTCAGCACAGCCCCGGCGCAGTGGCGCAGTCATGAAAAAAAGAAGTGGCCTGGCGCTCCGAAGATACGCCTGGCCCTGGCGTTATCGACTCCAGCATGTAAATAATTTTATAAATTTATTTTAAAAAGTTATTTATTAGTTCCTGTTGTTTGTTTTCACTTATATATATATATATATATATATAGTCCTATTTAGTTAGGTAAAAAGTTGCCTGGCTGCACCCCTGCCCCCATAAAAAGGTTTACCGACGCAGCCTCTAAAAAAAAAAAAAAAAAATCTATTTTTCAATTAGTAAGAAAAAATGCAAAATATTTGTCTATTTTTTTCTACGCACAATTATTGAAATATCAGTGTGTTACAAAGTAACTCCAATAGATTACAAGGACTTCTGAAGTAGCTCCGATAAATTACAAAATTTATCTGAGAAAGTCCCTTATTTATCCATATAAATATTTTTGCTTTTAAAGAATAAGGAAAGGCCACTCACTTGAGCATTTCTCCTGCTGTACCTGACGGTTTCTTCTGATTTGATGAAAGCAGTTGCCAGAGTGGGAATTCCTCTGTCCCATGAAGATTTCTGATCCTTTCGGAACTCCATACTTCTTTACATTCCATACCAGTCGTAAAACATATGGGATGTAATGAAGCACGGAATCCTAAAAAGATCTCTTGTAGCCATTCGTGGTAATGTTAGTGTTTTCCCCTCTCTTCGAACATCGCCTCAGTAAAGGAAGTAAATGATTCTCCTCCACATGCGACATTATTTTTTATTAGTGTTTCTTCTGTGTTCCTGCCCACACACAGACTTCGCTCGCTCGTCCTCTTTCCAGGAATTCTGTGTGGTCAGTCAGTTCTGCGACATTTTTTGTATTCATCCACAGTCTGCGGCTGGCGTCTTCCACTCACTCTTTCCGCTGTGCCTAACTTAAGTAACGAATAATATCATCATGAAAATGTGACGGAAAAGTTAATCAACGTACACTCACAAAAGCGAAATGAACTAAGAAAACATGAAAATGTTTTGGTGCCGTGAGACACACGTACTTATTCGGAATTCTTCAGTTTGTTTTTGTGGTGGGTTACCATTTGCAAAATGCGCAAGTGCATGCTATTCCTTAGGTCTATTAAATAAGTACGTTGATAGAAACTATTGTATGCGATTTTTTGACAAGTAAAATCGAAATATATGAACACAAGTTCATGGAGGATTACCCTTTCCGTTATTGTTTGAACATTGTTAATTAAGCAACCATAAGTAGGTGTGGCATAGGTGAAAGTTAAGGCTACATTGTTAAAAATTTGTGATATACCTCTTTCTGAGAAAAGATGCACGATTGTGTGATGCAAACAAAACCCAACAACCAGGGTCGGATTAAAGCCTTAGTGGGCCCCTAGGCTAAGACATTTGAGTAGATCCCTAGGCTAAAACGTTTGAGTCGCCCCCTAAGCTAAGGCGTTTGAGTCGCCCCCTAAGCTAAGGCGTTTGAGTCGTCCCCTAAGCTAAGGCGTTTGAGTCGTCCCCTAAGCTAAGGCGTTTTCTCCATAGACTACAATCTGAGTGGGGTACCCAAAGAACTTACAACGGGGAATCATTATGAAGTCAATTAAAACTCCGAAACTGTATCAATATGCTTGAGATTAATTAATACGTAGTGCATTCTTCAAACTTATAAATTATCTGCCGTCCCGGGTACTGGCCCCCGGTAATAAATAAGGGCGTCTTCCTCCCCCTTTCTACTTCGCATCCGTGTCACTTTCCTATCCGGCACTCTAGCCCAAATCTCCTATAGCTTCCTATTTCTAAGGGTTGTTTAAGACCTGGGGTCAGACACTCCCTTCCTAAAATCCTCTACATATAAAAAAAAATAATAATAATAAGTCATTGCATTTCCATTGTTCTCTTAAGAACATGAGTTAAAAGCTTAAGAATCCTTGATTTTGCCTTGGATTTTCTGATGATTTAGCATTGCATACTTTTCTCAGTGCATCTTTTTTATTATGCAATATGAAGCCCCAGGGAATTTCAGCCATTAACGGTTCCAAGTGCAAATTGGGGGGGGGGGGGGGTACTGAAGAAGCTTAAACTCTCTCGCCAATACACTGCGACATGAAACCTTTACCCTTGGTGAGTCACTGCCTTGAAATCTGTTCGTCCTCCTGCCTTTGTTTCTGACCAAGTGGAAATCATACCAGACAAAGGTAAAACTATTTATAACCTCTCTCCTCATCTATTATTTGCCCAGGCATGCCTCCTGGTCCTTTGTTAATGATGGGTCCCACGGCTATGGCCCTTGTTGACCCACCCGTAATTCGGCCCCGCCAACAAAATGGTACAACTTGTACCATAACGTAATGCAAAGTTGCACGATGTTGTTCGGTTTTGTTTGTACCACAATGAGGTATATTTTCTGAAAAAGTAGTGCAGCACCCCTTTTCTTGGTGCAACCTACCACAAATATTTTAGCAGCGTGTTTTTATTTTAGAGTTCATTTAATGAAAAGGCATTATCATTCCTCAGTTCAACCATATCTTGCAAAATTAAGTATTTACAGTGTTAGTAGTCGTAGTATTTAAGAAAATAGTTCGTAGAGTACTATTCGGTCTGACCAATCAATAAATACAAATATAGTACATTTTGGAGTAGCTTGTAGTCAGAAAAGGACATCATATCAGAATTTACTTATAACCTGGACGTGCTTCTTAAGTCGGAAAAGAGAATTATCAGAATTTATTAATGGCGCGGACATGCTCTTCCTTTATGGTGACGCGATCCGATACAAGCCACACTGCTTTACATTGTAATCACAGTCAACTTACATGTATCCAGGTTAATATCTTGGTGGATTAACTTTCCTACTAATACGATCACATATTAGCCGTACAATTTCGTGTACTTTCGTTGTATTTAGTGCAGTATTTACTCTCATTTTACTAGTAAATTGCATTTATCTTATAAACAGGTAAATTATGAAGCATGACAAAGTTCTGCACGAAATTAACTGCTGTTTACAGTTCACATAAACAGCAATGCACCAAATATCAAAATGAAGGTATTGTATCTTGTCATACGTCAATAGAACAATGTTGTTATCATATTCTTAACTGGCGAAGACATAGAATTATGTTAGTTTGCTTATCAGAGGGGAAATGTCGGAAGAGAGCACTTAGAATAATGTCATGAAAGAAGTGATGAGGAAAAGAATGTTAAATTTCAGAAATTTCAAGAGAAAAAAAAAAAGTTTTTCGTAGATAGTACTACAAGCAAATCTAGGTGCAGTTCGACACTCGTTACAAAGAAAAATGTATGATCGTTAGGAGAAGACGTTATAAATTTACAAGTCTTGGTATAGGAATAGAGAGAGAGAGAATGAGGAAAACAAAGACTTACCTTTTCGTGTCACTTTGGAAGGGGGAGTCACTAATGTATCACCTATGTAGAACAAATTGTTCAAAACATGACCGGAAGAGGCACTTTAAAATTTTCCGGCGTGTCGAAAGTTTCCGGCAAGCTCTGATTACATGTGTTTTCTGACATTTATATTCCCACATTTAAGGACCTGCCTTGAATTGATTTCTGTACTGACGTTATTTTTCGGTAAATACACTGATTTTACAGTTGTGAACGCGAAAGATAGCCTGTGTCTTGTTCGGAACTAAATAAATACGAGACAAAATGATGTGTCTGTGATCCAAGAAAGTATTAAGCCTTCATCATTCTTTCTATGCTATTGCGAAGCCTGTACAAGTTTTCGCAAAAGATCCGATCACATAGAAACCATACAACCTACTGAATTTATGAGACGTTTTGCCATGAGTGGTTGCGAGAATTGTTCTGTGTTGTCTTATGGGTAATGTATCATGAATAGATTTCTTCAGTACTGTTTGTTCTTTTGTGCCCCCAATATTCATCAAGGCTTAATAAGACTTCTTTTTTCTTTTTTTTTTAATTTTTGTGAAAAGAATTTTTCCAGATTGCTCCACGTAAACAAATAGATCACTGATATTATTATATGCTGATGCCTTAGTCAACATGTGGTTCGGAATAACTTTAAAGTAACGATCAGAACTAAAAAGAAATTGCAAAGGTTTTTTTAGTATCGTGTGGTGTGTACTACCGTAATGCAGTATTTTTTTTATCATTTTTCTGCAGTAGAAATCATTTACAAAAGTCAAGACCCGCAATGTACGCTAAACACCGGAGCACACAGCTTCTGATCCTTACCCACCACCACCAGCAATTTTCCTTTTTACCTCTCTCTTCTCTTTCATGTACATTGGACGTAACTGATCCAAGGAATAAACATCCTATTTGTCTTGCTCTCCGGCGGTCACCATTCATTGTTGGTAATAATTAATGAACCAATTTTGGATGACATTCATCTTGTGTCAAGAAATCGGCAGCTATGCTTTCGCGATCGAATGACTAAACGGTAGTATTAAGTGCAACTATGGTTTGAGGTCAGTTGGAGGCTGTTTTAATCCTACACCCCCACTGCCACCCCTCCCTCATACCAGGCAGGCAACGTTGATGATTCTGGTTTAGAAATTTGAGTAGGATCATTGGTATTATTTATAATGAAGTGTTAAGTTTCCCGATTAAAGGAGTACCTGCAGAATTATTGTATTCAGCATCTCATAAATATGCAGACAGTCACGTGTTTATCCTTTTCGCATCTGGAAAAGTTTGAGTTTAGTAATTTCCATGGAGCTATATTGCAGCTGTTTAAATGCAAAACACATGAGCGGGTATTAAATTATCTGTGAGATCATATGTATGCCCACCCACTGAGCAAAAGGTTTTTGATTGGAAAATTAGCATTAGAAAATTCGGTGAACGCGTTTGTACCCTGAACTATTTGAAGTTAAATTTTTTTGAGATACAGGCTCTCCTACCTACTTCGTACAGCTTTTTTCTCTCTTTTTTTTTTTTTTTATTAATTTTCTTTCTTCCTGCAATTAAGGGAAGTTCGGACAAGGATTAGTCCGACATTATTATTTTTTTTATATTGCATTTTGGTGAATACTTCTTAATATTCAAATGAATTCTTAATTAATGTAATTTTTATAAACGTTTTCTTTCGACTGTTGAAACACTGCAGTGGGTTTACGGCGTTCTGAACGTCTTTATGTGTCGATGGTAGAGGGAAAACGAAGTAGGGATCCCAGTGTCATACCAAAATGACCTTTGTCGAAGATTGAAAAAATCTGAAGAGTGCTCGTGCGTTTTATTCTGGAGTGTGAAAATGTATAATTGAGCAGTGCATATCATTTGGTGGTAACCTTTCCTTTTTTCCTCAAGCGCTGACACGCATGGTGTTGAAATGTTCAGAATTCCGTAGCAGCAAATGTACTGTTGTCACCTGCCGAAAGAAATATACATATATATATTAAAACACATTAAATGTTCATATTTTGTTTGCATGTTAAAAAAATAATCGTAATTAGTGTAATATATCAAGTAAAACGCGTTAGTAAAAAGCTTTTTTTTTTTTTCAATTTATCATCGCGTATGATTTCATTCCAGAAGATTCATTTAAATTGTATGTGTTGTAACATTTGAGTAGGAATGAATTGTGTTCCTAGCTTTTCAACGCTGGCGAGCATCTGTAGAAAAGTTGAATTACGTTCGTTTTCCTCTTTATATAAATTGTACGTGAGATGAAAATATTAAACCCCGTGGATATAACGGGCAATGAAGTTTTTAGTGTATTTTTGAGCTATCAGTTGCAACTTTTAAATATATTTTTTGACTTAAAAAAAAATAATAATTGCACATGTATCAAGTAATTTTTATGAACTGCTGTTTACGATACCATCTTTCTAGACATCCCTAAATTTTCTTAGGGCTTCTTTGAGTGATCTGAATTAAAAGAGCTTAAATTGAAATAGAATTTCTTTCAAAACCTTAATGCGCGGAGTTGACTAAATCACGTTTATCTGTTTCTGTTTCATTTTAAAACTTGTAAAATAATAGTTACAGCGCTGCAAAAAGAAACAAAAAAAAAAACCGGACCCATAATTACAAATTTTGCGCGTCATTTGGCTCCCACATTTTATTTCGGATTTTTTTTTTTTTAACATGCCATTTGGCAAAAGTCAAATTCGTGAGGATTATGGAAAAAATGAAAACAGAATGCACCATTCTGCAAATTATAAAATGAATGCACCATTCTGCAAATTATAAAAATGAATGCACCATTCCTCAAAATTATGTAAATATGCAATATAAGATTATGTAAATATGCAATATAAGATAATGTAAATATGCAATATAAGATTTATGTAAATGTGCAAATGCCCTGATTATTTTATTAAACCTTTCAGCTCTTTTAATCAATATTGTAACAGTTGAAATTTAAAATTTGAAAAACAAACAGACTTACATTTAATGATAGCTCTGTGAACGATTGTACTCTACTAAAAGTTGTACGTCTACTTCAATGATTGTTCGTTGAAAGTAAAAAAAAAAAAACTGTTCAAGAGTAGTCATCACACAGTTCCTGTGTTTTGAAAAATAACTGCTCTGATGTTCTAAGCTGACTTAAAATGCATTGTCTTTGTGTAGTTCCATTATGATAAAATTTAGTTGAAAATGATAACATTTAATTCTGTCAGTACTTGATTTTTTTTAAAGATTGCTTTCAAAGAGTATAAATTAAAGTGTCGAACAATGTACATTACATTTATTTTTCATTTGCTTATGTAAGTATAAATATGCATTATCTCTCGATCCTTTTGATTTTTTAATAGAATCCAGAATATCTCACAATGAAAACAATCCAGTTTGTAACTATTATCTTAACGTTAAGCTATCTTCCTTGTAGAATACTAAAGCTTTGAGCTTGTTAGTTTACTCTTAACTTCAGCTTTACTGTAATACGCTACACAACTTATCTCACGTAAAGTTTAACTTGAGGTTGCAAATTGGCTTCACTGTGACACCTGATTTCTTCTCATTTGTAGAAGCTGGCAATCTTAACTAACATATAACTATATTACTGCAACAGTGCGGCCAAGTGTTTAGAGAAAACAAAGTTACTTACAAATCCAATCTTTTATTATTTTCAAACAGCACGCCGTTATTGAAATATCCACAAATCGTTTGGAAACAGAACAAGTAGCACTTAAATCACAACAAAAATGAAAGCTTTCTTAATATAAATCGTAACTTTCTGATCTCTCAAAACATAGAAGCGTACATTGTAATCTAGAACGGAATATGAATTGATGTAATATACATCAATACATAGTCGTTCTAGATTACAATTAACTCTACTGAAGATCGCTTAAGCATCATAGCACACTAAACACACAAGCTCTTATCTCTTGAGTCTTACACATAGTTGAACTTTGACCTGCTGTCAGGTGTTGCCAATGTCAAAATTCACCAAGAGGGAATCTACGGCGTTAAGTCAGAAAAACGTTTAACTAGAAGAAACCAAATTTACATAAGAACACGGTAACTCATAAGGAGGATTAAATTAGTTATATTTAAAAAAACGTGATGATAGGTCAGGAAAGTAACTAAGATCGTAGAATTGTACGTGGAAAATAAATGTATGATTTTTATGTGTTATTTAAAACCCATAACAGAAAACATGCCATTTTATAATTAATATCTGCTATATAAGTGTGGCTGGTTTAAATGGACAGCGGGGCCGAGAAGCGTGGTTTGAGAGAACAAGTATGGCCGTTTTTATTGACGTTTCAATTTTTTAAAAATTAATCTCCATAAAGAAAAATGACAAATTGTTGCACAATTTCTTGCCTTGTAATTCCAGACTATATCTTCCGATGTTCTCTTTCGTGATATGCGAACGAGAAGGACACATGCCTAATGTCTTCACTAAGTCATAACAACACTGTTCGACGTTCTCGTGAATAGATGATCCTGTGTTTGTTCATCGCATTTTGAAATTTAACGGTACATAAACCATAAATTAAGTCTGTTCGTTTAATATGTAGATAATAATTTGCAGTTTACCAGGTTGCCTTAATTAATATCGCTGTCTGCTTTTGTAACTAACTACGTGGACATCGCTTTAGAAGTCCGGTTACGAGATTAAAATCTTAGCCTTCTGCTTCATTGGATGAGGATTTGATTTGGAACATCATCAGATTGTGCCTGAAGGAAGGAACATTCTCATTTGATGTATCGTTTTAAATAACAGGTTCTGTATAAGGATTTCGCTAAAGACAGACTGAACGTAGGTTGTCTAAAGCACCGAAATATAGCTTCAGTTGTTTATTAAATTGCTGAAGAATTTTAGAGCTCAGACTTTGAAATCAGTTTCTCAAATTTTGAGTTAAAAATATAAAAGAAAGAAAGAAATCCGCCTAAGCTTTCTCCTATATTCATTTTACAGAGACAGTGGCTTTGCTATTTTCTCCTAATTTTAATAAAATATAGGAACAGAACCTTAGAGAGACATAGAACTTATTTATTGTAATTATGTTCCCACATTCTTGGTTAAGAAAGTGATTACGAATTTGAGTATTTTATGTATGTAGCATTATCTAGTTCAACATTCCTTCAGCACATTTCCTACGTACAAATTTTATTTCTGTGGTTGCATTACTGTCTGAGTGAGTATCGCGTCCTATGAACATGAGATAAGAATGTGTATAGCAGAACGACCACGCATTGAATATTCGGTTATCTCTGATTCAGGATTTACGTAGTTGAATAACGGTCGTAATTCTAACATTGCAAAAATTAGTGATCTATCTGTGAGCATTCGTTCTTTAGTGTATGTGGCCTTGTTTCGATTCCCGAGTGGTACGTAAATGTTGGGTATTTTCTTACGGCATTGGTTCTCACCCGTAAATGGAACCAGTTGTCTAAAATTAAGGAACGGACTGCCCTATCTGGCTTTGGGAACTCATGCGAATCGTTCAACTACTTAATTAGTTCACTTATTCATTCATACACTGTACACAAGCAGTGCTTTTAAGTACTACTATTGCTTTTTAAGTAAAAGGACAAGATATGCTAATATTCCAGATATATAATCATACACTATCCTAGGTATAGCTCTGAGTGTCTGATACTGATTTTTGTTTTGTTGTCCGCACCGTTTGTACCCAAACAAAAATTTCTAAAGTAATTTTAAAAGCTGTTTGATTATATTAGTAGTATCGACCATTTTATTTGTTTTAGATTGTCTGCTTTGTGCATTTGTATGCCAGACTTTACGTTCTACTTTTATCAATGAATTTCCTTTTTCAGGTGTGTTCTGAGTTTTTATTTTGCTGTTTATTCACTGACACAGATTTTTAGATCGAATTATTACAGAGTATTGGTCATGCAATATTTGTTCTTTACGTTCTGGAAAATAACGTAAAACTAAACGACGTCCAAATTAGTTTCTTAAGAAGTTTACTGATACCCATGGCTTAATGAAAAAATGTTTATAAATTAAAAGTAATTAAATCAGAAAACTGTTGTCAGTAGAACGTATTTCGTCTGTGTTTGGTCATATTTTTTGATGCTTCGAATATTTAAATGTAGTACAACGAAATTCCAGAAATTTGGCATTGTATTACTAAATTCGCCATATATTTTTCATAGTAGCGATATTAAATTCGTATTTCTAATTATCTCGGCTGTTGGTTTCTACCAGCATAAACCCTGTTGAAAATGATGATTGTATATTATATTATATTATATTATATTATAAACCTCTCTGAATAGGAGATATATTTTACACCCCGTTGAACAAATGCATTATATATTATATTTTACATCATAAACTCTGTTAAGCAGGAGGATTATGTATATTATATCATAACCTGTGTTGAATAGGAGGATTGTATATTATATTTTATGTCGTAGTATAAATCCCGTTGAACTGAGAGATTATATTTTATATTTCATTATAAACCCCGTTGAGCAAAGAGATTATTCATTATTAAATTTTACATCATATTGTAAACTCCATTGAACAGAAAGATTATAGATTATATGTTATATTTCGTTATAAACACCGTTGAGCAAAATGATTATATACTATATTATATTTTATATTGCAAACGCCGTTGAAGAAGAGGATCATATATTATAAACCCCATTGAATGGATTATATAATATACTTTATATTATAAACCGTGTTGAACACAAGGAATATATATTATATCACATTTTATAATGTAAAACCCGTTGAATAGAAGTATTATACATATATGCTCACGAAATTAACTACCTTCAGTGTCCTAAATGAGCATTTTATACTTCGCGTGTTTGTAAAGAGAAATTTATGTATTCTGGTTGGTAATGTCCATTCGAGTACTTACTGGTATTACAAAAATGCATTAATAAGAACATCAGTAGTAATGGTTTTTAAGAAATTGCATTAATTTAATCTCTAGTCACAATTCATATTTTGAATGAGTTACTGCTAAGAAATTTTTGTGTGGGAAAACATATTGGTTTAGTATGCGGACTCGAGGAAAGGGAAAAATATAAAGAGAGTTTTTGGTGTAATAAAATAAATTCAGTATCTGGTGCATCAGGGACTTCAGCTACCGTGTGAGCCTTTTATCATACACGAATAAAGAAAAGGAAAGAAAAAAGAGAGGTGGTGTGTGGGGGGGGGGCAACTACCCGGCTTCCATATTTTGTCCAACTGAGCATCTGCAAAATATGCCACACACAGATCTTTTATTTTATATTTTTCCAAGACTCGTTCAGCATCACCGCTTCATTGGAATTCGCTTTCTCGCGAGGCATTCCAAGCACAATATAATCTATTTTTCTGCCGTGAAAAATTGCTCAATGTTATGCATTATAGATTTTGCCTTTTTTTTTTCCCTCGATGGTATCAGTTTGCTAAAGAAATAAATGTAGTGTTTTCTATTAAATATTCAATAAATCCAATGTATTGAAGTGCATTGTACTTGACTGTATGCAAGACATGAAATAAATTTGGGAACACGATAAGAACCACATCACTGCAAAATAAAGAATCTAATTTAAAAGGGAGGAGAGGGAGGGGGGGAGACAAAAAAAAAAGTACCTACCTCGCAGCGTCTGTCTGATTCTTCTTCAAACCTAATAATTGTAGGATGTTTTCTCGAGCGTTATTATAAGACGAAAGGGGGCAGCCATTGGAAATTTATTTATTGAGTTAGCGTTGTTGATTACTAAGAAATCGTTTTCTTTATTTTTCCTCCATTGGAGATGTATAGTTTCTCCTTTCTTGTTACATGATTCTGTTAATGTAACACATCTTGGTGCAGGAGACGGGCTGAATTGTAAATAAATGGCACTGATTTCGCATGTTAATTATTTTGAGTGCACAGACACTGCGTTTCTAGCAATATGTGAAAATTAGTAATTTCTTCCGAAGTAATTTTCTATCCAGATGTTCCTTTTTGTTTAACTTTCTACGCTTTCGAATGCTTTCTTTATCATAACTATTCATGCTTTGTGATTCATATTGGTGTGCTTAGTGTGACGGCAACATTATTTTCACGATCTGTACCAGTTCTTCTGGGACACTGAATGAATAACGGCTATGAATTCTCGGATGCATGATGTGGATTTGCTGGAATCTATTCCCCATTCCCGAGTTTTCGTATTCACTGAAATATTCTGGGAAAGGAAGGGGATACGAAATAGGCAGAGTTCAGCTATACGTTTCTTTCATCATAAAATTAAGTTCTGTTTGTTGCTGTGGTAATCGTTCAAAAAAGAACGTGCACATTGTGATCACTAGAGTTAAATATCCCAACCGTAATTCGTGTTTGCATCATTTCGTTACTTCTGGCTGTTTTACAGAAAGGAACATTCACTGCGCTCAGACAGTCTCTGAGTGGTGACTTTGTTGAAATGCCCTTGATATGATTTCCATGGAAACGACTGCTTTATTAAATCGGAAAAATGAGGGACGCAAATCTTTGGGACCCAGTTCCTCCTGGACAGGGATTCCCTTTCCCTCCCTGATTTTAATACAACTTTAAAAAATTATCCGCCCATATGCTGTCACGTGATTTGAACTCATTCAGATAGTGCCTTCTATGTCTTTACCACTTGTAAAACAGATCTAATTTAGTAAATAAACACTTTTACACTTTAATTGAGGATTTAGTGTGGTTCGACATGCAAACACAATTCTTACATTAATTGTGATTTCAAAAATTTGGAATGTGTTAATGATATTAATTTGAGAAAACTTTGCATGTCTTCAACTAAAGACTAGTGGTTTTGTACAAAACTTCTTGTTTAATCCTATTTATACTGAATTAACTGTTGAATATTTATATAGGTATGATATATCTTTTATTTGAAAGGTACTAACTTCTCCGCTGTATATTCGGTGACGTTCTGGTTCGGTTTGATTGGCATTCATATCAAGTTTCATTTGTTACATCTCCACTGTCTCACTTTCTCGCAGAATTAATTTGCTATAAATTGCTGCTTCAAATGTACGTACTTTACCAGACATTTTTTTATTATTATTATTGCTTAAGAACAAATTGTTACAGATATGGCAGTTTCGCTTAACTAAGATGTAGATCTTGTTTCATTATTTGTTTGACGGAGAAGCCGGAAATATATTTTTAACTTACACAGAGAAATATAATTCGAAATCCGACTGCTTCATGTTGTTCTATTTATTTAGGCTTGCATATTTTTGTTCAGAAAAAGTACTTGTCCGTTATTTTTGTCATCACTTGCAGGCTAGAAAAGAAAGTTTTCGTCCTATAATAAATAACTCATCATTTCTTCTTTGTGATCCCTCTCTTGAGAAACTTGGTTAGTACAGCCAGTGACCCTTTGTCAAGCCTCTGTAGGGTTGACTAACAGGGGACGTCTAGACAGGAAGCACTTATTGCTTTTCCCAGCTTGAGTACTGACAGCGGATAATAAATGGTTTTTAGATTACGTTCTCGCCACGAATGTGTGGCATGTGTGTTGGTCACAGTTGGAATTTCGGTGAATAGCAGCAGTTCCCGAATTTCCGTTTAATCTATTTTCCCCCTTTGTCATACACAGACAGGTGCATAATTCTAGCGACCTGTGTATGAAACGTAAATTAGGGTAGTGAACTCCTGTAACGCGACAATGCAGATGATTTTTTATGTAAAATAATTTCTGAAAATTCAATGTCAGTAGGACATGTCATACTCTGCACCCTTAGAAACCGGAATGTTTCAGTCAGTGTTACAAAAGGCTGCTTGGAAATACGTGCTTTATTTTAAAATATGGGATCTCAACCCACATGGTCGCGACCTACTAGCAAGCTGTTATTTCGTAACGTAGCATTTTGCTAGACTTTCAGTCTTTGTAGATTAATAATTTTATTCTAATATGCTGTAAGTTCCGGCTATTGGGATGTCGTGTTTAGCCAAGTTTTAATATATGGTGGGTTCCTGTGCCTGTGGCCTCAAATGTTATTGAATTCATAATGGAATCATAGGTGCCCATATGGGAAGGGGGCGAGAGGGGACACTTGCCCTCCCCTGGAAATCAATGCCATCAAGATTTTCGCTACCGCACTAATTCTATTTGCGAATTTTCTGTTGCGATGTCTGTTTAGTAAAAACAAAAGATTAAACGTTTGGACAACAGAGAGGGCAATAGTGGAAATTTACAAAAGAAAAGTAACCCTGAAACTTACCGTTGCATTTTATAGTATGGAAAAAATATATGAAAAGCAAAGAAAAAAAAAATATATATATATATATATATATATATATATTCTGTAGCAGCCTTTCGTTTCCGGACGATCTTCCAAAGTGTTCTTCCGTAACTCTATCTTGAGCTTCTTAATGATAAACTGAATAATTGCGAGTGTTCGAACGGAACAGAAATGGCCAGAAAAGGGCAAAGCTCAAAATAACAATAAATAATTTTCTTTATTGTTCGGAAATGTTTAATTTCGCGTATCCATCTCATCTGTATAGGTCTTCTGGTACTCAATTATATGAATCTGTTTTCTATGTGTGGATGTTGTAAATATGATTACATAACTGAGAAAGCATATTGGAAATTTGAATATGGTGTTTGTGTATGGTTGTATTTATAGTTTCCGTTTGCCCACTCCTGAAAACTAAGCTGAGGGCGCCTGTGAATGTAATCAGATCTCGTGAAACCATGATCTTTTTTCGTTTATCAGAAAAAGCATTTTCGGTTGGAATCAATTAAGCACCAATTCTATGTTTTTAAAACGCAGTCTATGTTTGCAAAAGTCAGATTAGCAGCACTCCATTGGAGTGTGAGAACGACAACCAAAAAAATGTGCGTAGATAGTGATATGCAAATCACTGCAGCCTTAGCAGATAACGAAATGTTCCAGTTTGTCATTGAAAATTGTCCCAATGAGGAAAAAACATGGAAAATGATGACGGACGTGAATGAATTCTGGATAGTAAACAGCAAATTCATGTGTCATACTGAGGGGAGCATTAAAAGAAGGGAGGGAATTTGGTTACTGGTAAACCCGTGATATGCTTTTTGCACTGAAAGCACTCTTAATAAGCATTATAGGTTGAGAGAGAACAAATGATACAAAAATTATGAGTATCACATTTTTAGCTTCAACGACAAATCCCTACATGATATGCTGTATGATTTTTGTTTGGCATTCTTTTGCATATGCCTTGTAAAACACGATGTCTACAACTTTCTCTTAAAATTACAGTTTATATTCTATAATATATACCATATCTCTTCTTGCACATGCTGTTATGACAATTTTCGGTTGGGAGTCACCTTTTATATAAAACCAAAACATGATTTCCGAGCATTATCTCAGTTACCAGCGTTAAGATCATTAACAGAGTGTCCCATCTGTACGCTACAGAGATCTTTGCCGTATAAAATTCTGCGCCAGCAGTGGAGGTGTGTCGAATGGTTTTTAAACTGAAAAAAAAATGTTTGCTAAAAAAATTCTTTTAAGAAGAGCTTGTTCTATTTAGCAATTTGTCGCGATTAGAAGAGACATTAATTGGTCTCATGAAAGAACAAGCGTTAATATAAAACAAAGATACGATTAGATTTTGAAGCTTAGTAATATGAAATATTAAGCGGTAGATTGGGCCGGTACTCTACAAATATTTTATCCATGATTTTCTCAGTAATACGAAAGATTTTATCCATCTTGTGAGAGGAGATGTTTTTAAAGTGATTAAAATTCCACGTGATAGAATCGGAGTGGTGTAAATAGGTGAGTTGAAGCTTTCCTAAATCTCTTCCTTTGTTTAACAAACCATAACTTGAAGGTACATGCGAATGGCACGCGGCAACTTTTTTTAAAGGTATTCGTGATATCAGATTTTATGTTATTTCAAGCTGAAACGCGAAACATCAAGTTTCCACTAAACACATTGGTGTTCGTTTTTTAAATTAATTTAATAAAATTTTTGCATTCTCGTTGTGGCGGATCTTATTTGCTTACCTTTATCAGTGGCGATTGTCAGTACTCTGTGCCAAGTAACTTTCTGTTATGACGGCTACCATAGGCTTAGCGTGACCAAAAGAAAAATTTGGAGGGGAGGGGTGGCACGAATAAGTGTAAACTGATGTTTTCCTTGGAGACACCACGAATAAGTGCAAACTGATGTTTTCCTGTGGTGGGGAGGCCATTCTTAGAAACAGTTTCTTCGTAAATGTCACAAAATTTGAAACTTTTAAGAGAATGAGAAATATATATATATATATATATATTTTTATGCATTACTCTACAATCACTGCTGATAATGAACGATGGCGAACAGTCCAGCGTATTTTGGACGAGACGCTAAGTTTTCAAAAAATCCTCTCATTTTTTACACATGCTTTTCAGTATTTCGTTGCTGTTACATGAATAATTATTTTATGTAATGAGTTCTCTACTTTGATATTATTTTGCCGTGGTTTTACTTCCTCACGAAACCGAATCACAGCCAAATCTAAAAGGTGAGCATAACGGTGTGCGTGTAAAGCTCTTGGTTCTTCCTCTTAGAACTTCGTCTTCGTGGCGACTCCCCCCCCTTCATGTTTGCTGCCCATCGTAGGTTTGCCATCGCATTAAAATTTTCTAAATTTGTAGGGCACGTGCCCCTCCTGCCCCCACCGCCTATGATGACGACATGAATTACTTCAAAACGATGCGACAGAGTTAGTAACTAAAACCTGTTTATATGTAATAACGCATTCACGTCCAGCAAGCTTACTTACTCTTTTCTTCTTTTTTTTTTTTTTTTTTTTTTTTTAATATTAAATGGCGTGTTTTGGAATATGTTGGATGTTTTTCCCAAATGCTGTGATTTTGCCTCTCCAGCAAAATTTTTTTTTTTTTTTGATTGGAGGTTTAACGACCACCGTGAGCAACTCATTGGGCTATAAGCAGTCGCCCGTCCCTAATTTAGGGTCACTGGTTCCAGGGAAGGGAGAGAGCCAGTGCCGTAAGACAAACACAACATCCATGCCTGACCGGGATTCGAACCCGGACCCCTTACGGACGAATGATCAGAGGCCAGCGCCTTAGACCACTGCGCCACCGGGGCGGCCAGCATAACTTTAATTCTTTACTAAAACTTATTCTGAGTTAATAAACAGTTGAAAAAAAGTTGCTGTCTACCTTCCTTGAAAAAGCCGTCTGGTTGATATGCGAAAGCTTGGAAACTTTTATTTCAATTCTACTCCAAGAAATTCGAATCACTGATACAGTTATAATATTTTGAGTTATTCTGAGTTGCAATCTGATCTCTGATTTTGACTGCTTTCGACTTAAGTAATTTTATTTTCCTGAGTCATTCGTGAAACATGCTATTCTAAAACAAACTGCCCTAAAGTGTTGTTATTAGTGGCAATTCGTTCATTTTGATTTTTTCCCAACTGTATTAATGTTTACTGGGGGAAACATTAAATTAGTAGCTCAACGACATAACAGTTCCTTACCTTAGACGATAGCGAACATTCACGTACACATAATAGCTTTTCTTACCTTTTCTTTAAACCATATACGAGTAAACGTTTCTGTTTCATTTGAGATTTCAGTTACCAGTTCTTGAGCAAATCATCTTCGAAATACTTAGCGCTCGAGTAGTAACGATGCTGTTGCACTTTGCATAAAAGCGTTTTAATAATTTAAATATTTTTGATAATTTCTTTAAGGTAATCTCAGTGTGTATCGTTTAGTTTAATCGCATGAGTACACTGTACGAGGAGATTCTTTCTTTGAGAGTTGTCGAAATTGGTAAATAATTCTAGAAACATACGTTCCTTGACAGGGGGTTCTGATAGATTGATTTGCCAAAGTAACCTACCCCATTCCTTTCCAGCAGCAGCTGTTGACTTAAGGAAGCGTTGAGGATTTGTGATGCGTTGAATTAGCTACACTTGGCTAAAGCCAAACTTCTTTATGGGTTTTCCTCTACTGATACGCAAACCTAATCTAGCAATCAAACGAGAGAGAAGATTTGGTCACGGCATTCAATAGCCTAAATGAGTCGAAACAGCGATGTCATGACCGAAGTGAGACTAACAAAACGTGCCTTACTATATGTAGTACAGAACGTTCGTTTTTTTAAGTAAAAGAATAATAGATTGAAATTTAAGTCGAGATGTATTAATTTTTCTTTTCCTACCTCGTAATGGTTTTATGTAAAATGAAGATGTAACTTTGTTTCATACTTTACACATAGAAAAAAAAAGAAAAAAAAGGCTGAGTAGTTCGTGTTGGGAAAATGTGGAAATACTGTTCGGTGAAATTGTGTGGTTCGCCTGCGGTATTTTCACGGCGCCGTCGTACGGTTCTCTCTATCACTTAACACAAATTTATCTGCGTATTAACTGTGAATTTGAATTCGAAGTAGCATTATTCTGTGTACCACAAATACCCGTACACATCATATGCGCCGCATTTATTTAAGGATAATGAATCGGGTATCATTTTAGCAAATATTTCTTCATTTATAAAATTTCATTACTGTTGGCACTTCTCTTATTGCAATTAAAGATTTACACAAGTAACAGTATTATCTATTGGGTTTACACGACAAAGTAAAATAAATACTTTGAATTTATACGAGCAAAAGAGCATTTGCGTAGGCAAAATAATTTATGACGCATCAATATTGAGAAAACAATCTTAGTGTTGCTAACATAATTTTTATTTATTTCATTTTGGAGAAAGATTTTAATGCCTTCGCAGCAGTGAGTAGTAATGTCAAACTAACACCATATGCATCTTGTACGAAACAATAATTTTAAGTAAATAACAAAGTCACCAATTCGTAAATGTTATGAAGATTTCTGATTTTTTTTAGTCTATGCAATAAAGTGAAAGAGTGCTTCTTCGGAGTCTTTGCGACGTAAGCTTAACAGTTCGCAAACTTAATTTAAAGCAATCCAAAGAGATGTTTTCAAGTTGTAAGAGACAATTTGCTGTTTTTAAGCGGGAGTTAACGATAAAAGAGAAAGAAAAACGGACAATCTTTAACATTGTAATAGTAAAGATCTCAATTGAGTTGTTTCAACCTAGTTAATCATGCGGCCGTGGTGTTTACGGGATTGGTGATTTCTGCCTTGGATTTATATACTGCTGTCAGGAATAAATAATTTTGCTTTCGTCTCAATAGAGACGAATGGAAGGCCGAAAATTGTGATAAACAAAATCGTGTGAAGTTTTAAATCGATGAAAGAAATCAGGTGATCTAGCCATGTTTCTGTGAGAGTCAACGATCTCCAGCTAAAACCTTGAGAATGTTATCCTTGTCAAACATTCAAATACCTTAAAGCATTGATTTTAAATTAAAGGATCTTTCTCATAATTTTTAATATCCTAATTAAGCTACATTTACTTCGTTTATCAATTTCGGTCGTTGCTATTTAGCTCTTAGGTTAACTCTCCCCACATATTATATACAAAATTTTAGTTTGGAAGCTCGTATTCTACATTGAGTTTGACTACCATTCTAACGTGTAAATGCCAGTCCGTTGGTTAAAAGGCAGATCTGACTCTATCTAGCCACTGTATTTTCTTTATCTGTTTCTTTTATACACGGAACTGGGCGACTTGGGCGCCTTAATTGTTTTGAATGGTTAGACTGTTAGATTTGGAACAAGTACTTACCGTAGTCGTGCGGGCCCGTCCTAAGCAGCACCAGGATGAAAATGGCTGCTTTGAGCGACCGAGAAAAACAAAAACAAAAAAAATTGAGAAAAAGGGGGAAGGGAAAGAAGAAGAGGACCAAGTTGTCAAAGCTCGCGTCCTGAGAGTCGTGGAGTACAGAGGCGCCACTATAAGAAGACTGACTTCCTCTCCTTTTCCTCGCACTTGTGCGGTACTGTGTTCTGGAACTTGAGAAGATGGCTAAGGAACGAGAGTCCCACTAAAAACAGAACACCACGAACTGCGGAATGAAGGGGAGGGCAAACAGTAGGGAGATCCTGTGACGTCACTAGAAAGGGTCGCAGATGACCATTGCCGGATGCCGTCACCCCAGCCATCCGTCCGCCGCGAATTCTGGTAAATGAATGAATGGAAGCATCGTTTGGTGGAAGAAGGGGACGGGTAGACGCAGACTTTTTGCAGATGTTGATGATGCGCTGTCCCAAGATGATCCCCCTGTCCAAATATGGCGTGAGGAAGAGCTAGACCCCTGTTGGCTATTAATATCCGCCGCATGAGATGGGCCCGAGATACCATGTATACCTTGTCGAGCCCGAGCTCCTCTTTTTTCTGTGTTGGTCGTCTTCTCTTTTTTATTTGTTTACTTCTATTTTTTATACTTTCTCCCCAGTTTAGTACGGGGCATTTGGATCCACGGAGCTTTTTTTGTCGTTTTAGGTGAAGTACGCATTAAACTCGTGTTGTTAACACCGGTGAGAGTTAAAATGACTGTCGTAGTTCGAAAATAAATTCATTAAAATGGTGCTACTCAAACTTTTTACCTGAGGAATACTTACACCTTAACTCAGGAGTGGGGATGGAAGTCGTTTCTGTACATTTCAAGTACCAGAAAATTTTAAATTTTCCAAAACGAACCATGCCTCAACAACCCTTTATTATTTTTTATTTTTTTATTTTTTTTACGATTCCAAAATTATGCGGAAGAAAGGAGTAAGTAGAGCGTGGGTGGATATCTGAAATTTTGATAACACTATAGTAACACTTTTAAAGTGAACTTTAAACGACGGACACCTTTATTCATTTCCAGTTCTGCTAGATCTTAAATTTCCCTGAAGAAATTTTGCCTGAACAACAATTAGAAAAAATAAATAAATTCTACAATGAATTCCAAACTTATCTCAAAGAAAAGAGGGGTGCGTGGGTGGATCTCTGGGATTTTGTCGACATTAAAGCAGTTGCAGTTCCCCTGAATTTAATCTTTGCCTGCTGATAGATTTTCGCAAATCACAGGAATCTGTTTTGTCTCTCTCTCTCTCTCTCTCTCTCTCTCTCTCTCTCTCTCTCTCTCTCTCTCTCTCTCTCTCTCTCACACACACACACACACACACCGATTTAGCGTAAGAATAAATTGGCCCTCTAATGAACAGTTATAGAAAGTGTTTATAAGTATCTTTCTCGCTCGCTCTCTCTCTCTCTCTCTCTCTTTCTTTCTTTCTTTGGGTGTATATGGTTTGCATTCAATTTGCAAGTAACCCTGAAATATTAGTGGGATACCAGAGTTGTATTATTTTTCAAGCAGTATAATATGGTTTGTTTTATCAAATGCCTCATATAAAGTAAGAATTACAACTAGGATTAATTCACCAGAATCCTGATTTCTCTGTAAGGTGTTGAACAATTTAAAAATAGCTCGTCATTTCAATTTGTTTTTAAGATATCCATATTGATTATCGTGGGTTTTTTTAATCAACTAGGTAGATATTAGTTAGTGGCGTACCTGTAAAACTCGGGTCTCCCCACTAAAATTATGTTCGAGGCCCCTTTTACGGAAATCTATTAGCTTTCAATTGCTGAAAATTTTAAATCCACATTATTAACTAGGTTTTATGGGCGTTTCAATAATTCAAATTCTTTGGAATCTATTGATATTTTTCTTAAAACCAAAATTATTGCACTCTATTACGTGTAACACAAATATGCACGTTGTGATTAAAAATGATTGCCCTAGATCTATCTATACCAATATAAAGTACTAAAGTACTAAAAAACACTTACGCCTAAGTTGAGCACATCATGTAAATTTGATTTTCTTAGAGAACTAAGACTCTCTCTCTCTCTCTCTCTCTCTCTCTCTCTCTCTCTCTCTCTCTCTCTCTCTCTCTCTCTCACTCTCACACACACACTCACGCCTCCTGGGTGCTTGGTCGTGGTTCCCTCCAAGTACTGTGAAATAGCTGCTTTTCCGTCGTGTAGTTATTTTAAACTAAGGCGACGAAAATTAGTTCTAAATATTTTACTTATTTACAGAAAAAAATACCAAAAAAAATTCTTAGTATTTGGTTTTAAAGCTGTCGTCAGAAACTCCTGGCTATTTCTTTAACCAGTTTCATATTAAAGTTCCTTGAAAAAAATCTCTTTGCTGAGATAAGCGGGGAGGGGCCGTGAGGCCCCTCCCCGCACTGCGGAGGTTGCGGGGGACTATCAGTACTCACTCCCCTGTTACTTGTCTGGTTTTTTTTTCTTTCTAAAAACCACAACGCTACGAATAGAACTATAGCTAAGTATTTGTATAGCCGATCGTTCCTTGAGTATAGAAATCATTTCATTTGCTTTTAGAACGTCTGAGAACTATACACTATGAAATGCAAGTTTATAAATACAGGAAACGGTTATACGTTTTCCATTTTTATATGTAATTCTGCGTTAGCCCCGATATTTTACCGTAATTATTACCGCTTTTTTTCAAATTCAGTTATACGTAATTCGTTTATACGTGTTTTGCGATTATGCGTTAGATTTTGAATTTCAGATTATCAGCAACACACAATTCTTTTATACGCAAACTGGTATGTTACAACTTTTAAGATAATTTAGATGACGTTTTTACGAAGCCTTAAAATGGATGATGCAACAAAAAGTTTACCAAATAACGTTCACGGTTCTCTATTTGCTGTGAATTCAAGAAATTTGAAAATAGCAAAGATTAGTGAATATTTTACTCGGCACTAATGCTACTTCAACTACCAGACAAACTGCTTTGAAATGAGCGATGCTTATAAATGAAGAACATTCTTCACTTATAATAAGCATCGCTCATGCTTATAAGGAAAGTAATATGGGTACTGAATATTAAACAAACTTTCATTCGGATGTACAACCTAGTATTTCAAGTAATTAGAAAAGATAAGAAGAGGAACTCATGGATGGCCGCCCCGGTGGCGCAGTGGTCTAAGGCGCTGGCCTTTGATCATTCGTCCGTGAGGGGTCCGGGTTCGAATCCCGGTGAGGCATGGATGTTGTGTTTGTCTTACGGCACTGGCTCTCTCCCTTCCCTGGAACCAGTGACCCTAAATTAGGGACGGGCGACTGCTTATAGCCCATTGAGTTGCTCACGGTAGTCGTTAAACCTCCAATCAAAAAAAAAAAAAAAAAAAAAGAACTCATGGATGAGGAAAATGACGAGAGTTGAAGAGTTAAAGTCCCTGAAATGGCAATGGGCTGTATTATAGGTGCAAATTAGCACTCACCACTCGCCAGATGGCGATTAAATTTATTTCAGTGGTCGCCAATGTAGCTATTTGTCATTTTCTGCGCCAATATAAAAATTATAATAATTCAGAAGTAAAAGACGTGAAACCAGTTAGTCCTAATTAAGGATGGGCAAAAAACCGCGATGTTTTTGAACATTGAAGTTTAGCCATAATCGATGTTTAAACCTCGATATTGCAGAAACCGATACATCGAGGTTACATGACCAATGTTTGAAACTGGTAAAGAATATTTTCTAGGTAAAGTAAATGAATTTCTTTTTGTTGCATTCTTGTGTAGAGAAAGGCAATATAATCGTTTTATGTTGTGCATTGGATGTTTAGTCGCCGATGTTTCGTCGGTAAAATCGAATTCTTTTCCTCGGTACTACAGGAACCGATACATCGAAAAAATAAAGGTTTCCACCGATCCATTGAGCGTTTTAACAAATATCATTGGTTACTTGATTTAGATTGGTGAGTAATTTTTTTTATTTAGATTGGTGAGTAAAACGGTTATATTGAGCATAGATTTTACCCACCGATGTGCCCATTTACTGATGCAGATGGAAAGTACGAATTCTTCGGCTTATTATCAAAAATATTGGAACATCGAGGTTTTCACTGATACATCGAAAATTTCCACCGATACTATGGAGGTTTTGGGAATGAGTAATCCCAGGGAAGGAAACAAAAATTTACAAAATGGTTTTTATTTTGCACAGTGAGTGGCTTCTTTTATGTTCAGATAAAGTCATCCATGTAAATAATAGCAGCTGCATTAAAGTTTCTATTAACTCCCCCCCCCCCCCACACACACACACCTCTTCTTTTTTTTTTATGCTGAAGACTTTGTGGCCACTAAGATTTTCTAATTACCAGCCGGGGGTGAACTTGGGGGGGGTTAACTTTTTTGGACTTACCGGCGACTGGCCACTTAGCTAAAATACCAGTCTGCACCTATAGACAGGATATGTTGCCAGAAGAACGGACCACCGATGGATAACCGAAATTCTAGGCTGGATTCCAAGTGACAGGAGAAGGCCCAGAATAAGACCACATTGGGCATGAGTGGATGAAATTCGGAAGCCTGAGGGAGTGACATGCAGAAGACTGGCGCACGGTAGACCGTTGTGGAAGAAACTTGAGGAGACCTTCATCCAGCAGTGGATTGATAATGATCGATGATGATTTCAAAGGTAATCCCCTATACTGTAGACATGAAATCGTACAGAATTTCGTATCTTAGTTTTATAATGAAGTAATTATTATAATAAAATATTTAAAAGAATACAATTTTTGTATAAAAAATTAATACAAATGTATGTATTATGAAACTTCTACCCCACAAACTGGTGTAAAAGTATATATATATAGGATATTCAAAGAAAACAGAACATAAATTTCTGAATTTGCTTGAAACACTTACTGGTCATCCATCTCTCAGAAAACTTGAAAATTTAGTTGCTCTGGAACGGGAATCGGACCCGCATCTCTCGATTTCCGTTCGAGTATGCTAACCGTTACATACCCGAACGGAAATCGGGAGATGTGGGTTCAATTCCCGCTCCAGGGAGATGAAATTTTCAAGTTTTGTGAGAGATGTTACATGGATGACCGGTAAGCAGTACAAGCAAATTCAGAATTTATATTCTGTTTGCTTTGAACATTCTATGGATTTCTCATGTATTATGACGAATATTTCTTCCTTCATTGATTTATCTGTGGTATATATGTTGGCGAGCAAAACACGTTACGGTCATAACCCATTGTTAGGGTTGTCCTCTCTTGCGATTGCTAAGGAGTTGTAATCTGTTGTCGTTTTGTTTTTATGTCTTGTGCTGCACCACTGTATGTGGGAATGATGGAATACAGTTGAACTGCTGTGCAGTAGAATAAACATGGTCTCCACTCAGGGACTAGTCCTTGGGTGCACATGCAGAACATTTTCTTCACCCCCTTTTTCTGAGTTCTGTCAGGAATATGTTGACTCACGTGCCCGGCCGTGGATGGCTCTTCCGGGTTCAACCCTGACACTAATCTTCTCCTTTCTGATTGTTAGGTTATTATACTTGGGTCCTTCTCCTTGGCATTGCACTATGGCGTTGGTTCACCCATACCGGAGTTCGGCTGAGCTTCGGATGTCAAACAGACCGAATTTAGCGGACAGTTGTGGCTCGCAGTTACAGTTATGTTTGAATAGCCCCCAGAGAATCTTCAATAATGTGAACGAGATCCATATCTTAGTCATCCAAGTAAAAAAACAAACGACATCCATATCTTAGTCATCCAAGTAAAAAAACAAACGACATCCATATCTTAGTCATCCAAGTAAAAAAACAAACGACATCCATATCTTAGTCATCCAAGTAAAAAAACAAACGACATCCATATCTTAGTCATCCAAGTAAAAAAACAAACGACATCCATATCTTAGTCATCCAAGTAAAAAAACAAACGACATCCATATCTTAGTCATCCAAGTAAAAAAACAAACGACATTCTTATTCATCCAAGTAAAGAAAAACGACATTCATAACCATTCAAGTAAAGAAAAACCGTAGGCCCTGTTGTTGTCGACAAAGGAAGTGGTTCTTCTTTAGTTAGACGGACTATAGAATGGATCCTTCTTATTTGAATGTAAGCAAGTAGCATCCTTTTAAAAATTTGAGGAAGAAATTATAAATTCAAATATACCAGAAACTGGTGTAAAAGTTTCAATTCCAATGTTAATCAGATTGCAAGCAATGATTATTGCGCCCTCTATTGAGCTGCGCCCGGGGTAACTGTCCCCTTTGACCATCCGTAGTTACGCTTCTGAATCGAGGTTCCATTTAGTTGGTAAGGGGACACTTATTAAGTCTGGTTCATCAACTGGACAGTGGCGCAGCGGTCTAAGGCGCTGGCCTCTGATCATTCGTCCGTAAGGGGTCCGGGTTCGAATCCCGGTGAGGCATGGATGTTGTGTTTGTCTTACGGCACTGGCTCTCTCCCTTCCCTGGAACCAGTGGCCCTAAATTAGGGACCGGCGACTGCTTACATCCCATTGAGTTGCTCACGGTGGTCGTTAAACCTCCAATCAAAAAAAACAAAAAAAAACTGGACGAGTCATAGTTTTAGTGGCATGTGGCATATATTGTGTCACGAAGTTTATTATTATAGTAAAATTCTGTAAAAAGAAATTAACTAAATTCATACTGGTTTGAATTTGTGTTTTCATGTTGGATAATGGTGTGTGTAGTATTGGTATTCCTTTGGTAATCAGTAAATTTGAATGTTCTCTCCCGGTGACGTAATATGCAGTCACGTTCGGATTATGTCATGCTGTTGCCCAGGGCTGGCACTGAATTGCATTCCCTTTGAGAAAACTTTCCTTCCTATCTATTGTTTTTAGTGAAACATTTTAAGGCTACCTTTGTTGGGAGAGAAATGGGTAATGTTATGAGAAAGGAATTGTATCACTATCGTCATTGCAATAAAATCTTAGTTATTATTTTTATTATTGTTAACCCACTTTCTGCTTTGCCTCACTAGCGGTTTGTCGTAGCCGGACTACCTAAATAAATCGCTTTTAAATAAAGGTATTTTAAAAGATTCAATTAAAAAGATGACAAGAGTAAGTTTTATTCAGGAGTATTTAAGTGCATTTTCTTAGTTCAGAAAAAATGTTTTCGTTAGTGTGTTGCGAAAAAAGCTTTAAGCTTGTAATGTAGAGGAACAGCTTGCAATTTGCACTTTCTTAAAGAAATTGTGCTGTCTTTTTGTTCCGACTGCAGAATTATATATTACGTTCCCCATACACCTAAGACTTTAAAAAGCCCCAAACACTTAAGATCTTAGCTGAGCCAAAACCGTCTCAAATAGAAAGCCTCGAAATTGCTTTGTGACGTCAGAGCTAGAAGGCCGAGCTGTGATCCTGAACGCCGATTGAATAATGCGATGTCTCGATGAGAAATACTTCGCGAGTGGGGTACTGTATATAATTCGCGTAAATGGCGATAAATTGACCATGTTTTCTTTCTTTTTTTTTTCCCTAAATTTTCCCCCTGAGATAATGTAAACAAATGTTACCTTAGTTTTACTTTTTTTATCCATTTCCTGCAATATCTGCCAGTATTCAATGTTGAAGAAACTACTATATTTACAGTATTTATTTATGCATCACATAAAACGCCTAGCATTTTAGCTACTAAGAGTTTTTTTTATTTTAAAGAACATTTCACTTTAAGATTTTCGAATTTACTTTCACTTTCGTTGTGCGATTAAAAACAAGAAAGATAACACCGAATTTTCGGTTAAAATGAGCAAGTCTTTTGAATCCGTTCTAATGCGAATTAAATTTCTCAAATTTATGCAAAGTCAGTGGAACCGGTTAGGAAAACTATCAACCGGGTTTCTAAAATCGATAAAACATCCACAAATAGAAACAGCTATTTACTTCAACCAGCGTCTAAAAAGTATGTTACGAGGGTTAACAAATGGCGCACAGAATTTTTTTCATAATACGAGGAAGGTGTCAGAGGCAAAGAGATTTTTAAATTAGACAGTTAAAAGAAGAAATATACATGTAGAAGGAAACATGATTATAACTCTATACCTTCTAGCGGAAGAATTTTGCATAATGGAAAAGTTGAAAATAGACGAAGAATATTATTTATGGGAAATAAACATTGCTAACAAAAAATAACTTCTCAAATACGTCTTCCGGAAGCCAAGATGGCGGGGAAAACGTTTCGACCTTTACGCTCTCTAACGGGAAATCTGTGCATTATTTAAAAGTATAATGCTCCACATCTTAATTGCTGCGAAGTGCATACAGTAAAGAAGAAATTTCTCAATATGACTTCTAAAAGCTGAGATACAGCTGCAAACTGAAGCACACAAACTATTTCTGCTTCTGATATATTGCGACAGAACTGTGAACTATAAATCGTCTCATATACTAACCTAAAGTGTTCTACAAGGTAAATGGCATCCGATGTTGAAAGGACTTTTTAAATTGCACATGTAGAAGCAGAGATGTTGAGAAAAACAGATATAGTATTTGCGTCACCTAACGGCGAAGTGGTGCATTATTTTGGGAACAAGTTACACACACAGAATTCGCATAGTAGTGTCTGACCGAAAAAGAATTTTTTCAGTCGAGTTTTCAGAATCTTAAATTTTGCTGTGAATACATCAGAAGCAGAAATAAACGCTTATAGCCGCTGGTAGCCGAACCATTCTTTACCATAAATTAGTAATCATATGCAAAACATTTCCCATCAGGAGCTGTATCCGAGACGGTATTAATTTTTCTAAACGGAGTTTTAGAAGCTGTGACATCGGGGAAAACGTAATTTACCTTTACGCACCTAGCGTAAAGGTAAATTGCGTTTTCTTTTTCTTTCTTTATTATTTTTTTTTAATTATATGCTTTACTTGAAAATTTTGAAATTATATGATATAGAAACATTTTGCACCGAAAACGCTATCCAACAAAAAAAAATGAATTTTTTAAATTGGACTCTTTAGAAGCAGAGGATTGACAAAAATAAGATATATATCTACGCCACCTGGCGGAGAAACCATGTATTATATTTAGAAGAAAATATTCCAAAAAAAGTTGATCAACATGAGCGGTGTCAGTCCACGAAAGAATTTTTTCAATCAAGCTTTTAGAAATTCGGATTTTGCTGCAATTACATCAGAAGCAGAAATTAACACTTACGCTCCTTGGTGGTCAAACCAGTCTTTACCAAAAATTAGCTTTTATATTGAAAACATTTCCCATTAACAGCTGTATCTGGTGCTTGTTGACTTGAAATCCTTCCAAGGTATGGCGTTAATCCATTTAAGCTTGAAATCTTCCTCTTCAAGGAAGCTGAAGACTGGTGCGTTACAGTTTTTCGCATAATTTGATTTGCAGATGGGAACACATTTCCACGGCATTTTTAATTTCATCTAAAATTGTGCCCGAGTAATAGTAAGTGAAACACTGGACACAACGACAAGAGTATAAGTTCGCAGTAAGAGTCAAAATGACCGCGCTGAGTGAACGAGCGAGGAGATGGCCTCCTGTGCGTGACGTCACAAGTCCCCCCCCTGGCAGTTTTAAGGCTTTCGATTAGAGACGGTTTTAGCTGAGCCCAATACTTCGTACAGGTGCGCAAAACTAACACGTCAGTACTTTGTTTCATGTCACTGGCGTAGCCAGAAATTTCTTGGGGGGGGGAAGAGTGCATGGGTTTAGTTCATTGGTGAAAGCCCACACGTATATATCGCTTTAAATTCGCTCAAACCCGACCCTCCCCCTCCCCCTCTGGATACGCCACTGTTTCATGTGTTCTTGAAATCTTGATGAAATTCAGTTGATTGTTTGAGGATCAAGCATAAAAAATGCAAATATTAAGTCTCAAACATAAAAAAAAATTGCTTATTCCAGGAGGACCTCGTGCACGAGCAGAAAAGAAAATATATTTACCTTTAAAGTGGCAATAATTTTGGCGATTTTGCAACATTCTAACTATTCTTTTCTTTCGTAATTTTGCCTTTGCGAAGTCACTAAAAAAATTTTCAAATGTCAATCAACACAGGACCTCACTTTCAACGGACATTAAAGTTAATGCATTTCACCTTCTTCACAGACATAGTTGATCGAGCCCGTAATTTCAAAAAGAAAACGTTTTGAGAAGGACCGTTAAACTTTGCAGCTGGATACGGGAACTGACAAATATAATTATAAAGCAATATAAACTTCGAGGAGAAAGAAAATCAAAACAACAAGGAATCCTCCTGCACATAAGCGATGAAATTTCCCAATTGTCTGATTTTTTAACGCTGAAGCAAGGGGGAGGGGGGTAGAATTCTCCGGTTTGCTGTATGCAAAAATTATTTTAAATCCGTGAGAAATTTAAGCTTAAGCAAGGCAAGTACAAGAAAAAATATATTTCGAAGGATGGCAGTGTAGTCTCCGACCAAGCTTGCTGCCCGAAGTTTCATCCCCCAAAGCCCGGCATCTCCCTTTATCCCTTTCAGCGGTACTCCCGGAAAATTTTCATGCTGCACGATCTGCTCACCCGTAAAATATCTGTGCTGCACGATTATTTTCCGGGAGTGCAGATCACTTGGAACAGTTCCGTTTGATAAAAATTGTCCAATCGGACATCGCTCGGAAGTTTTCCGTTTAACTCTAAAGCCTATTGTCATTTTAAGAAAAGTTTTGTAAAAAAACTTGCCATTGGAGTGATTAATCCGGTTATGGCAGTAACTACACTTATTTTGACCAGGTGGTGTATATTTCATGCAGAGAATCTTATATACTGATTTCTGCTGAATTTTTTAGTTCTATCTACTGACTTAAACCATGTGTGGGTGGATCGCTCGAACAGATTTTTTTTTTCGCCATTCACATCAAGCTGTCCGTTGCTAAACTTGATAACGCCTTCACTTCGGCGTTCTGTGTGACAATAACTTCTCCCGGCATGCAGCGGACATCTATCAATAATTGAAACATTCTGGAATCGCCAAAATTGCGCATCACTACTATGTTCATCTGGCGTGAACGTTTCAAGAGAGCAGGGGCGTCGCTGGACTTCAAAATCAGGATGGGCGACGGATGGGCGATTATTATTTTTTCTGGGGCAAGTCTGATAGCGACTTTATTTACAAAACACTGAAAGAAATAATTTACTTTCCTTTTGTTTTTCTCCAGGCTGCAAAGGTATTCGCGATATCCCCTTCCTGGATACATACTCATTAATTTGGAACTGTCTTGAAATGTTTGCACTTTTTTGGAATACAAAAGAATCTAAAGTTTGGAGTCATTTTTTTGCTAATGTTCCTTCCATCCATTTTTAATAAAATAAGTAAAACCTGAAGAGTTACATGCCCGTATAATAAATATGACACACTGTCAGCAGCACCAGTAACACGCTCTGATTAAACGAAAATTTCATGCCTAGGAGAAAGATCTTAAAACAGATGTTTTCGTGGATTAGGGTTGAGAGGAAATGTTCAAGTTAATGTGACTGACTTTTGTGGTGTAGTCAGCACAAAGATTCGCCAAGCTTTCGCACTCCACTGGGAGGCTTTTCAAAGGCAATGGTAGACATAAAAATGCAGAATTGGAACGCATGAGGAACAAAGATCATTTTTGAAAATAACGTGGGTGACATCACGAGCATATTACATGCATTTTTATCACGCAATTATACGGCGTGTCGCGATGTGTTTCCATCTTTTAATAACACATGCCAAACCATTGGTAGTTCAGTAGAGACCATATCATTGCATGCCAGTTTGCTCTTTCTCTGATGGCAGTTTCTTTAAAATTCTTGTAAGGGCAGTTCTTCTAGTACTATTCCATACAGGAGCGGCCGAGCAATGCATGACTTCCATGGCGAGGGCTGTATTCTGCATGTCCTGGTTGACACTTCGTACGTGTTCTTTACATCTACTCCAAGGATCGCTTTGTCGTTCCGATATATATGTTTTCCGTGTTGTCAGAATATACTAACGGTATAGCGTGCACACCCGCCTTTTCTTCCTCACACTGTCTCTCCTTCCAACTTGATATTATATGTGATAACGCGGTCGGGGACTTCATTGCTATTAATATGTTGTAGTTACGTAATAAATTCTTTAACCAATGTGTAAAGTCAGGGATATATGTGATGGATCCTGTATACTAGGCGATTTTGTTATTGCTGACATTATACGATCTCTTACAGTCCTATGTATTCTGTCTATGTCATCCTTCTTATATCCAGCCTTTAGACCTTTGCTAACAAAAACATTTCTATGTCTACCGTTACCTTGAAAAAGCCTCCCAGTGGAGTGCGAAAGCTTGGAGAATCTTTGTTTTGAATACACCACAAAAATAAACGTATTTAATACGCTATGTGCGTTTCATGATTATTCAAGTCTGGTGTATTTAAAATGAAGTCCTTTCCTTGAGGCCAGCAACCTTTTCTTGCACTCCTCTCTTCCAAAGTAGTCGTCAGCTACGACCTGCTCCCTCATTACACTAGGGCTGGTATAGTTTTAGTCTCCACTTTTCGTGTTGGAATCCCCTGCTCAAAAACGTAAACAGCAGAGCAATTACTATTGACCTCAGTGAATTTCTGTTCATCCTATTCATACGCCCTTGGTCATATTAACTTGGAAAAAAAAAGCTTAAATTGAGGATTTGGACGAGTGAAGAACAACTGAATTTTCATGGCCCTGCGGATGCTATGTTGATACCTTTCTACAGAGAAGGAAAAACGCCCTTTCTAGGGGGAAAATACGTGCGGCTACACGACGAAAAACATCGGGATTCATTATTCCTGGACAAATTTCAGATTGTATTTTAAAGTTAAAAAAAATTTAAATATGGCACATCTAGAACTGGGTGGGCAAGACAATTTTCAGGGTGGGCTAGAGCCCACCTTCGCATCCCCTTGGCTACGTAGCTGTAAGAGAGGCGCTATGTTTCAGATGGCGCTGTAGCAAGTGAAAAAATTACGAGAAACGTTTTAAGGAGTCTTCGGTTTTTATGTATGTATTCACAGCTCCCTGATCAAATAAAAAAAAAATGTTGGCAGATTTTTTTTTTATTATTCACCCTTGTGTTATTAAAAGTTTGAGGTATTATTTGGTGATGTAGTGTGTTTTCAATTGGATTAAGGAACCTAGTTATCTTTTTCTTTCTGCGTAACTTAGCAGAAGTAAAAAAAAAAAATCGAAGAAATAAACCAGGAAGTTTCTAAACACGCCTCATATAACATTTTGAGCAATTCAATTCCATAAATGCTGTAAAAGGAATTACTACACAGGTGCTCCGAATAAAAGGATAATTTATAAATTCGCACATACCTGGAAGTATTTATAAGGAAATTCAATGAAATTTCGTGAACAGGTTTATTATTACATTACTTATGTAACTCAAGTAGAAGGAAATCATAATCTTATAATTTGCATGTGTAATTTCATGAAAAAGCAGTCCACGGCACAATATTTAAAATCTTTTCCTTAAAACGTGTGGTATTTTAATATGGAGTACTAGCCTATAGCCCGTCCTAGGACGGTTGTTTTTAAGCTTTAAATAAATATTAATATATAGGGGATGTTGCCCGTCCTAAGATGGGGTGAAATTTTTAATTGAAGCAGATTGAAAACAAATCAAATAGACGCCGGCTTTTTTTGTAAGGAAATATAGTAAAAACTTATATAGTAAGAACTTATTCATGTTAGAACTGAAAATTATATGTTATTTCCGTTTTTCAAAAGACCTTGCAATAAATAAACATTATGTGCGAAATATTTGGTGTTGGTTAACAATTTTTCTTGTAGTCCAGTTGACTTCGTGTAAACTTACCTTAACTTTTGCTTTGATTTTTCGCGTTAAATTACTTTTTCTCCGGCGCACATGTTATTCTGCTCGCGGCTTGTTTCAGACTGTCCTATTCGAAGGTTAGTTTGAAACTTCATACCAAAGCTTTTTCTACTAAATAATGCGACATCTGGCATTACAAATCGAAACTACCTAAATTATCGACAATGTAATGTTTGGGCGAAATCTGTTTTTAGATGTAATTTTGCTCACTTCACGCAAGATTTCAGTTTTTACTGTGTATGTTAGAGCGTTTAGATAGATCGATATTTTGCAAAATATAATCAGCACTAAACTCGGAAAGTTAGTTTATTTAAAAAGTAAAAAATAATTAGAGCGTACAGGTTAATATTCGAATTGTGCTCAATTAAATTACTATACAAACGCAACTTGCCGTGATATTAAGATTTTAATTTGAATTTTGTAGATCGGATAAATAGAACTCCAGTCATTGATAATCCAATGTTTTTAAATTAGCACACGATCACCTTGACATCTAAAAGTGATCGCGTGCTATATATAACAGTCAATCATTTTGAAATCGCGAGAGCACACACGAATTTATCAATAAGTGATGGCGCAACAATGCAGACGTTGCCGTGACTCAAGCGTTCCAGAGAGACAGACAGATCTGGGTGTATATTATTACATGATCACCCCTGACAGCCCTGCAGCTCAAGCAACGACTACTCATACAGGGTGGCACACATAAAATCAGCTCCAAACACGGTTTGGATTACAGTTGTAAAGTTATATTTCGTACTTAGACGCTGTCGCGCATGCGCAGTCAATTCAGAGCATATTTTATGATTTAAAAATATAGCGTTATCGTGTGAGTGTTATGCAATGCAACATCTTCGGGGTAAAACAAGATGACTAAAGATGAATTAGCTCAAGATCACCTTGACATCTAAAAGTGATCGCGTGCTATATATAGCAGTCAGTCATTTTGAAATCGCGAGAGCACGCACGAATTTATCAATAAGTGATGGCGCAACAATGCAGACGTTGCTGTGACGTCAAGCGTTCCAGAGAGATAGATCTGGGTGTATATTATTACATGATCACCCCTGACAGCCATGCAGCTCAAGCAAGGACTCCTCATACAGGGTGGCACACATAAAACCAACTCCAACCACGGTTTGGAATACAGTTGTAAAGTTATATTTCATACTTAGACACTGTCGCGCATGCGCAGTCAATTCAGAGCATATTTTATGATTTAAAAATAAAGCGTTATCGTGTTAGTGTTATGCAATGCAATGCAATGCAACATCTTCAGGGTAAAACAAGAAGACTAAAGATGAAGCTAATGCAACTTACAGCACAAACCTTTTATAAAAAAAAACTATACTCCGAAACATAATTTATATTTTCCTTAGAAATTCTTCATCACAACTCAAAACAAACCTCTCTGTCGTACCACGGTCGCACGCTCTATTCATTCTCTCTAGCTCAGCTCTGACGTAAGTTCTGAATTCAGCTCGGCAGGTCTACTTCACTAAATAGGTGTGCAGGTAGTTCGGCATCTTAGTAATGCGCACAAACAACGTACATGAGAAACGGCACAGCCGAAATTAAAAACACTTGATAAGGGAAAACGTGTCCATTACTGTCAGTGGCCTTAGAAATAGTTTCTGACAGAAGCGTTGCTTTCAGAAAGTTTTTTGCAGGAGGATTATTACAAATTTTGAGGAGGCTGAAACTTATTGACTGATTATACACATATAATCACAATATTTTTATTTATATCATCATCATCATTGTCAACCATTATCAATCCACTGCAGGACGAAGGTCTCCCCAAGTTTCCTCCACAACGGTCTGTCTTGTGCCAGTCTCCTCCATGTCACCCCTGCATACTTTCGAATTTCATCCACCCATCTCCCATGTGGTCTTCTTCTGGGTCTTTTTCTGTCCCTTGGAATCCAATCTAAAATTTCAGCTGTCCATCGATGATCTGTCCTTCTGGCAGTATGTCCAGCCCATTGCCATTTCAGGGATTTTACTCTGATCATGATGTCTTCCACTCTTGTCATTTTTCGGATCCAAGAGTTCCTCTTCTTATCTCTCCTGGTTACACCAAGCATGCACCTCTCCATGCTTCTTTGAGTTGTCTGCAGCCTTTGTATGTCTCTTTTAGTTAAGGTCCACGTCTCTGCACCATACGTAAGCACTGGAAGGATGCATTGATCAAACACTTTTCTTTTAAGACATAATGGCATATTGCTCTTGAAAATTATGCTGTTTCTTCCAAATGCTCTCCAGGCAAGTTTTGTACGCCGATTAATTTCTTCATCAATGTGACCCTCACTTGATATCTGCTGTCCAAGATAAACGTACGTGTCTGTTATCTCCAGCTTTTCTCCATCAATCAATAAATCTTCATTTCTTGTAAAAGCATTGAACATCACTTTTGTCTTCTGAAAGTTCATTTTTAATCCCACTTCTTTACTCTTGTCAGCAAGTTCCTGGATCATACTCTGCAGCTCTGATGGGGTAGTTGCAAAAATGACTACGTCATCAGCAAAACGAAGGTGGGTTAGATAATCTCCATTAATCTTTATCCCTTTGTTTTCCCAGCTCAGCAACTGAAAAACACTCTCCAATGTAGCATTAAAGAGCTTCGGAGATATGGTGTCACCTTGTCTCACTCCCTTTCCAATTTTTATGTGTGTTGTATTTTCAAACAGCCGAATCTTTGCACTTGCATTTTCATAGATGTTATTAATAATATTAATGTATGCATCTTCAATACCGCAGGTTTTCATAGCCATTGTAACTGCTGATGGTTTCACCGAATCAAAGGCTTTTTCATAATCGATAAAAGCCATGCACAATGGAAGTTCATATTCCCTCGCTCTTTCAATTAGTTCCCTCAGTACGTGGATATGATCTATTGTGCTGTAGCCACTCCTGAATCCAGCTTGTTCTCTCGGTTGAGCCATGTCCAGTGTTACCTTCAAGCGGTGTGAAAGAACTTTAGTGAAGATTTTATAAACTACTGATAGGAGGCTGATAGGTCTGTAGTTTCCGAGATCCTCAATGTCACCTTTCTTATGTAGCAGGATCATTGTAGCGGTGTTCCAATCCTTAGGAATCTTTCCTTCATTAAGGCATCGAGTGAAAATTTGGGCGAGTACTGTTTCGATTTCTCCACTTGCTTCTTGTATGATGTCTACAGTAATTCCATCTTCTCCTGGAGCTTTTCCCCGCTTCATGTTCTTGATTGCATGTGCAACTTCTGCTGGAAGGACTGGAGGAACTCTGGTACTGGTATCTTTCATGATGTCTGGAGTGCATGTATCATCCCTTTCATATAATTTGGAGTAGAAATCTTTCACTCTTGTCAAAATTTCCTTGCCTCTATTTCTTGTTACAGAACCATCTTCTTTTCTCAGTGCCATAATCTGTTTTCTTCCCTTACTGAGATGTCCCTTTGCTATCTTTAGGCTTTGGTTGTTTTCAATTGCTTTCCTTACTAGTTCACAGTTGAATTTTCTTACGTCTTCAGTGATACTTTTCCTTACTGTCTTGCATAGCTCTATATATTCCACTTTGGAAGTCACATCTTCTTTAGTTGTCCTCATCTCTCTTCTTTTTTGCATCAACATTTTCGTTTTTCCTGATAATTTGTTTACATGCAACTTGTTCTTAGACCCAGCTAATTTTGTTGCTGTTTCCATAAGAGCTTTGGTTACTTTTCTGTTAACTTCAGAGATGTCCACTTCTTCCGATGTTAGGCCTTCTAAAGCAGAGAACCTGTTCTTCAGTTCCAACTTGAAGGTATTATGGTGTTTTTTAAGGTTGGTTATGTCAATAGGTTTTGTTTGTCTTATGAGCTTGCCACGTTCGAGTTTAGTGTTGAGGTGCATCTTACATCTCACCAATCTATGGTCACTACCTGTGTTGAACTTATTTAGCACACTGCAGTCTTCTATGACGAATTTTTTGTTACACATAATAAAATCAATTTCACTTGTCGTCCCATTTGGATGTCTCCATGTCCATTTCCTGTGTGGCTTTTTCTTGAAGAAGGAGTTCAAGATGAAAAACCCTTCTGCCTCTGCAAACTCAACGAGAGTATTTCCACGCTGGTTTCTGTTGCCGTGACCGAATTTACCTACTGAAGTTTCATTCTGTTGCCGTTGCCCTATTTTTGCATTGAAATCTCCCATAATTATTTTCAAGTGCTGCTTACCTTTATTATTTAGATGACAAATTTCCTCATAAAATTCTTCAATTTCTTCTTCAGGATGACTTGTGGTGGGTGCATAAGTTGGAATAATCTGAGCCTGGTATCTTTTCGAGAGTTGGATAACTAGTCGTGCAGCTCTGTCAGAGGAACTTTCAACTTCTACAACTTTATCCTTCAGTTTCTTGTTTATTATAAATCCAACACCACTAGTTCTGCCAGTATCTGTCCCACGATAGTAGAAGAGATGTCCACTTTTCAGTTCGATGAGATCTTCTCCTTTTCTCCTTACCTCACTTAGCCCCACGATGTCCCACTTGATCCTTTGTAATTCCTCTTCCAATTCAAGAAGCCTTGAATCAGAAGATAGGGAGCGTCCATTGTAAGTAGCCAAGGTCAGCATCAGATGGCAGCCTAGTCCGGTCCTCCGGGGATTCTTAGCACCCTCTGCCTTCATGTCGCACTGGCCGCTGCCTTGGCCAGGTACATTCCAGCTGCCGGAGACTGAGGGCCAAGATTTAAGTTGTGGAATCATTTTGGAGGGGTTTGGCCATAACTCACCACGCTGGCCAAGCGGGTTGGTGAGTGTGGGATAGAATTTCCTCTAATCCCGATGGTATAGTTATACCGCTATATACATTAATAAATATAAAAATTTTAAATAGAGTATAAAAATTTTATTCGTATATCGCAAATGCAAATTCCAAGAAATCTGCTCATACAAGTGATTAAAAAGGCAAAAATGTTGTACATGTGCTTTAATTCAGTAATGCACCACGGATTTCACCATGAAGTAGTGTAAAATATTGAGGACGCTAGTAAGATAACACTGTGCCAGAGAAAATTCCCCCAAAACATGAGGAGTGGTAAAAATGTCCTCTCCTTACTACAAGTGCATTTCTGATCATTTAGGAATCATAACAGTGTTACCTGAAAATGTATAGTGTAAACCATTCTACTGCCATTTGGTTGCAGCCCCTTTAGATTGGCACATAGTAGTAAAAAAAAACAACTTACTAATCGTTTGGATGGCAGTTGAGGTATGTCGATTTTTTTTTTTTTTTTTTTGTCACACCACTTCGATTATTTTGTAAACCAGCCACCGCCAAGGAAAAAATATCTTTTTATAGGAACAATTTTTAGTAAATTGATATTGTTAAAAATTAGGTACCAAATACTTTGTTGTGTTGGAAGCCCTAACGTCACGTTAGCGACACTAAGACTTAACAGCATACATGGAAAGTCGGCATCTAGAAGACTGAAATAAAGCTGAATGCCTGCTTCCAAAACTTGACGATGAATTGCAGTGCAAACATCTCTGCTCTGTGGAATTAGGTTTTTATTGCGGAAGTAGACCGAGTTGTCAGTGCTTGAAAAATTGCCCCTTCAGCGAGGACTGTTAAATGTTTTATTGAAGGATGATAGGAATTTCAGATTGAAGTCCATGTGGATGTTGTTAGATTTTTTGCATTATTATAATATTTTCCCTAATTTTCTTAAAATTTTTAGTTAATTTCTCCAAATATTCAGCTATAAATGAAAACAATTAGGGAGATCGCCCACAAATCCTACGGGAGGGCGTTCCTGGATGTTGGGGGAGCTAAACACCTACGAGAAGATGCCTGAATACATCACTGTCTGAAGGACTGCTTGACCCATTTCTCTGCATTTCTACAGATGAAGCTTGGTTCCACTTTTCGGGGTATGTCAACTCGTAGAACACACGACACTGGGCTGCTGAAAACCCACGCGTGTTCCAACAGAAACCACTCCATAATTTAGAAGTCGGTGTTTGGTGTGGAGTGTTAGGCCAACGCATCATCGAATGCATTTTTCGATGAGAATGGGAATACGGACGTTTATCTACGGATCTATAATGAGTTTGTCAGCCAGTTGACGCCACTAGAACTCACTTATGTCTTCTTCCAACAAGATGGAATGACTTTCTAAAGGACTGCTCTGCTCATCTTTCTTCATTTCAACAGACGAAGCTTGGTTCCATTTTTCTTCATTTCAACAGACGAAGCTTGGTTCCATTTTTCTTCATTTCAACAGACGAAGCTTGGTTCCATTTTTCTTCATTTCAACAGACGAATCTTGGTTCCATTTTTCGGGGTATGTCAATTCGCAGAATACACGACACTGGGCTGCTGAAAACCCACACATGTTCCAATAGAAACCACTCCACGATTTAAAAGTCGGTGTTTGGTGTGGAGTGTCAGGCCAACGCATCATCGAATGCATTTTTCGAGGAGAATGTGAATACAGACGTTTATCTATACGGATCTATAATGTGTTTGTAAGCCAGTTGACTCCACAAGAACTCACTTATGCCTTCTTCCAACAAGATGGAGCGACTTTCTAAAGCACTGCCTGGCTCATTTCTCTTCAATTCAACAGACGAAGCTTGGTTCCACCTTCAATTCGCAGAACACACTACGCAGGGCTGCTGAAACCCACTCGTGTTCCGATAGAAACCACTCCACGGTTTAAAAATCGGTGTTTGGTGTGGATTGTCAATCTAACGCAACATCAGACCCATTTTTTCTTTATTTTTTTATTTTTTTCGAGGAGAATGTGAATGCAGACGTTTACAGTGCGTCTTCTTGAGAATTCGTTCGTCCTCAAAAGATGGCTACTGTTGTTCGTCTCAGCAGCACAGTTGCTTTCAAAGAGACATGCTCTCTTTAATAATGGTAAGGTACGTCATTTCCACCTAAAAAACTTTTATGCTAAGATGGAAAAGGGAAGAACTGTATACCAAGAAAATCTGGAAAATAAATTAATATATAGTACTGTGACTATTCTCGTGACAAGGAATTTTCCCGTCCGTCTTTTAAAACGAAAATACAAACATACCCTAGGACAACATGACAGAAAAGTTTTGCTCATTAAAAAGAAAAAGATACGGAACATTTTTGGACACATGTACCTTTACGTTATCTAGAATGCGTTTAAGTCCGTCGTATAGAATAAGATCAGTGTTCGAAATGCGCCGGTATGGCATACCGGTAGTTAACAAAAATAGAAGTGAGCATACCGGCAGTTAAAAAAACATTATTTACCATCCCGGTATGTAATAAATTACAAACCCGTTACAAACTACGTAAAGAAATTAGGATGAAAGCACAAATTTTAACGCAAAAATCGGCAAATGACATTTTTAATGGATAAAATTGATAAATGATTAGCAGCTGGGACTGAAATAGACCACAAACCCTTCAATGAAGGGTTTTTATTTTTAATTATTACATTATTTTTTTAATATTACATGCATTAATTTTTAATAAAATTTTTTTTTATGTGGAATGGTATGTATTTCTTCCGAAACCTCCTATTTATACTATGTGGATCTATGGTCGACACCATACCGGCAGTAGCTCTGTGCCACTTCGACCACTGAGTAAGATTTATTTATTTATTTATTTCTATTTGCTGGCGCAAGGTCTGTAGTCTGCCAAAGAGCTGCGGAACATGATGTGTATATAGTAGGTCGGCTCGAGCCTTGGGGAGGTAAATCAGTATTAGCGTTACCCAGCCTGAAAACTTTGCGCGACGCACAGAGGAAAGCCTTATGGAGAGCCTTGATCGTATTTTCCTCTGCCCGTTGCATAAAGAATTTTTCGAACCCCATTTTAAAAACTGGTATATCGTATCTACAGACGGACGTATAAACGGACGAAACAAAACATATAAGTACGTATTGATTTTTTTTAATGTGTGCATGTCAAAGACGTTTCAAAAAAGCTCGAGAAAATTGGTAAAAAGCTTAAATTGTTTGTTTATGCTTCTGAAAATTTTAATTGAAGTTAAGTATTGTAAAAGTTTAATTTCTTCGCTCAGATATGCTAATATGAGTCCAAAATACCAGTGCGAATTTTTCTTGTTCTTTTTTTTTATTTAGGAATCGTGCTGTTTACTTCAGCTTCGTTTTCATGTTGAAGATGTAGAGTCTGGCACGAAATGTGGACTCTGTACTATGAAAGAAAAAATAATAATTGTGACGAAATGCAGCATGACGTCACGCAGCACTTTTCTTTTTGGATTATTAATCACTACGAAGAAAAAGAATAGTAGCTTGCAATTGATATTCGATATTTTCTTTTAATTATCTTTGAGGGGAAATAATCGATAATTAGTTTCAAATGAGGTCAAGTTGTGAGTTTTTTTCCTTTTAATTTCTAATTTTTTTTATTATGCTATCGTTCCACAAGAAGTAAGATGTTGCATTTTTCGACGGATTTTCGTAAAATTTCGCATTAATATCTCCCTAATACGCGGCACGCAGTTATCCTTAATTAAACGCACCTGATATAAAAAATTTCTGTGCGGATGTCACCATAACTGTGTCGAGAAGATTAATATCTCCATATTATTACAACCGAGTCGTGCCTTAATTAATTACCTTGTATAGTAATCACTTTTACTATAGATATTGTTAGATGAGCTTTAATGAAAACGGCACAAAAATTTTTGTCCTTCCCTTCCGCATTTCCGTGCCAGCACAACCGCTGATTTACTGGATGGATGCTGACTGACTTCCAATGTTCCGTGACTAATCCTGTTACTGTATGCCTTTTAACATGCCTACTTATTTGTTAAAAAAATCACATGAATAACTTTTGCATGTCCGTCTGTGACCAAGGCCGTAGCTGCTCGAGGAACGGGAGATTGCCCTCCCACAGTGGTCATACGAGGGGCGTAAATTAGAGTCGTAAAAAACAGAAATGTACAACGTGTGAATAAATTTACCAAAAATTGTAACTCAAAAAGTAAGTTGTGTACTTCATTACTTTCTCTTTTTAAAGACTTTTATTATCCGCATATCATAGGCGCCGACTTGAAAAATTATTGGGGGTTCTGGAAATTTTTAATCGAATTACCCATGCATTTTTCAAAGTCAGATTATCTGGCACAATAAGACGCCTGAAATGCTAAAATGAAGCAAATAATAGTTAATTACAGATTTTTTTCTCTAGATAATTATTTATTTCATTTATTTTGCTTTTGTATGCGCGACATTATTATATACTACAATACGCATATCCTGTGTGAATTTCCAACTCAATTGTCTTATAAAAGTAACAAAAACATGTAAAATTTATTGTAAGGTTTTTTTACCAAATTTTAAAAATGCCAACATTTTTTTTTCTTCAAATGATTTCTGAGTTAAAATAGGAGGTTAGAAGCGAGAGGACATGGCATCAGTCGCACGCCCTGCGTTTTCCGTGGGCTCTACTTCGTATCAGCTATGTATGCCCAGTATGCCCAACTTGAGCTGCTTCTGTACTTTTCTATGGGGAAATCGTTGACTTTGAAGAGGTTTTAGAGGCACTAGTGCAGTATGTACAGTCAGGAGAAAATGAGACCAAAATAAACATGCACATAACTAAATATTTCGTATTAACCAATCACGGCCTTGCTAATGCTTTGGTCGCCTTGTTGACCTTCAGCGATGCTGCTGAGAGTAAGAGACGGCCGCTATCAACCTGTGCTCCAGCACAGGTCTTCAGTAAGTGACGTCACGTCATTGAACCCTCCCCACCCGGAGGGCGCAAGAAATCAGATTTGGCTTTACCAGCGCCTGCTGATGCCATCTTCTCTCTCTTCTTCTACCAGCCTTAGTCCCCGACTGCCCGAAGATAAGGTAAGTCAACTGACTGTACAACATATTTCCGCCTTTATCATTATGACCTCAAATAGGTTCTCGTCTCCGTAGAGCTAGACTTTTGTATTTTGTGGGAACCCAGACAAACCGAAGAATTTTCTTTTATAAAGGAGGCAGTTTTAAATGCTCTTAAACAACGGTACTTGAGGTATTGTCTGTCGCTTCAAGTTTGATGAGTACGAACAAACACTAATTGTTTTTTGAGGCACATTTTTTTTTGGGGGGGTGAAGGTTTAACGACAGCCGTGAGCAACTCAATGGGCTATAAGCAGTCGCCCGTCCCTAATTTAGGACCACTGGTTCCAGGGAAGGGAGAGAGCCAGAGCCGTAAGACAAACACAACATCCATGCCTCACCGGGATTCGAACCCGGACCCCGTTCGGACGAATGATCAGAGGCCATCGCTTAGCCACTGCGCCACCGGCTGAGGCACATTAAACAGTCTGAGGGGTAAATTTCTATACACACTTTCTATATATAGTAAACGGGGAATGAATAATAAAAAAACTTGAAGAATTGATAACGAAAAACAAAATTTATGCACATATGCGTACGTATATTTTTCCCACGAAATACGAGCAAAAATATTAGGGCCGCCCCGGTGGCGCAGTGGTCTAAGGCGCTGGCCTCTGATCATTCGTCCGTGAGGGGTCCGGGTTCGAATCCCGGTGAGGCATGGATGTTGTGTTTGTCTTACGGCACTGGCTCTCTCCCTTCCCTGGAACCAGTGACCCTAAATTAGGGACGGGCGACTGCTTATAGCCCATTGAGTTGCTCACGGTGGTCGTTAAACCTCCAATCAAAAAAAAAAAATATTAGGGGTTCGGGGAACCCACAACAAAATCATTGGGGGTTCAAAAAGTGTCTCGAACCCACGAAGTCGGCGCCTACGCCGCATATAATATTCCACGTACCTAGCCAGAGCGCAGAGTAACCTGCTCGATGAGATGTGGACCCCTCATATCAGGGGCGGATCCAGAGGACGGGCCGCCCCCCCCCTCAGGAACCAAGGAAAAGCTTCAATTTGTTCGATTTTAATAACAAATTGAGTATTTTTTCGTGAAAGAAAGTATTACTTTAAAGTATATTACTTTCGTTAATTAATTGGAAGAATTTATAGAAATGCTAAGAACACTTCTTCATTTTGCAAGAAAATATCAGTAAGATCTCCGGTTATTCCCGACACCTGCCCCCCCCCCGACGAAAATCCTGGTGTCAGCACCTGCCTCATATGCATTAAAGTAATTTTCCAAAACAGGTGTGAGGCACATTATTGTGACCACCATATGCATTAAAATAATTTTTCAAAACAGGTGACCCGTCGAGTCATATTATTCTGACCACCAGCTAATATTCAGAGTAACCGCCGTGTGCAGCGCGGACAGCAGCTAGACGAGCTGGGAGTATCTTGATAAGGTTCTGGAAGGTGTTCACAGGTATGTGGAGCCATGCTGACTGCAGTACATCTGATAGCTACTGGAGGGTGCGTGGTGGAGGATCATAGAGTGAACAACACGATCGAGGTGGTCCCACAGATGCTCAATTGGGTTTAAGTCTGGGGAATTAAGGGGCCAGGAAAGTACTTTGAAGTCTTTATCGTGCTTTTCCAACCACTCTCGGATATTTCTAGCTGTGTGACACGTCGCATTGTCGTTCTGAAAGATCCCATCCGCCCCAGGGAAGACAATCAACATGTATGGGTGTACGTGGTCTGCAAGGATGGATTCATAACGAATTCGTTCCACAGTGCCTATACCACAGGTATGAGTGGACCCAGAGAATGCCGCGAAAACCTTTCACATATCATAAATCTGCCTCCATCAGCTTGTGTTCTTCCAGCAATGGTTGAAGAGTGTTTGTTCTCCGATGTTTCTCGCCTTATACCCCAACGTCCATCCGTTCGATGAAGCAGAAAACTTTACTCATCGAAGAAGGCAATCCATTGCCAATCAGCGGAGGTCCAATTCCGATGCTGTCGTGCAAATGTAAACCTTTTCTGCCGATGCACCTTCGTTAGCATAAGTGCAGTGACCATCCGTCTGCATCGGAGCCCCATACGCAGCATGGTTCGCTGAACTGTCGTTTTAGACACACTTCCGGTATCCCTGTGGTTCATTCGGCCAGTGAGTTGCTCCACTGTAGCGTGTCGATCGGCCATAACGCACCTTCGAAGCCAACGATCACCTCTTACATCAGTGGCACGTGGTGCTCCGCAGTTTTCACGTCGGCTATTCGCAATGGTGCCATTTCTCCAATCACGATACATTTTAACCACAGCAGCACGCGAACAGTTCACAAACTGCGTTGTGTCCGAAATACTGCCACCCTTGGCCCGAAAGCCGATTATCATCCCTTTTTGCAAATCTGACAAATCGTTCCTTTTATCCATGATAGCAACGAGTGATATGTTTTCAGATTGCCTACAGCACACCTTATATACCCTCCTATCCAGCTCACGACACGTGCCTTCTTTCATTGGCTACGCGCTGTTGACGTTAAAAGTAGAAGGTGGTCACAATAATGTGACTCGACTGTGTAAAACTATATTCGGAGTTGACATCCGTGACCTTTCCGAATACACCGTAAGGATGAACAGCTTATTGGTTATGTGTGCATTGTTGCAGAAAGCCCTCTCAGTGTTTAACCTTGAACAGAATTTTTCCAAGCCCTATTCCAAAAGTATCTTCCCAACGTTCACTATCCTCGTACTCATTTCTCCTGTGCTGGTTCGCTTTCCATTCTGCATTTCTACGGAATGCTGTTTGCCAGCGTTCGCATAATTTTTATGTTTTACTTGATATTTACGACGCTCTTGGGTATTTACCTATTCTTCACATTTTGTAGTAAAATGTTATCAAAAACTGGAAGTGCAGTTTTTGTATGATCCTAATATTTTCCTATAACGCGGAGTTATTTTAAAGTAAAAAGTGTGTATTCTTTCTTTTAGTGCTGCTGGGAAATTTTTGAACTTGAAAGGGAATTTCAGACCTCCCTCCCCAAGATAAGAAAAACTTGCTTCAGCCCTGCTGTGGTTATAACATACCCATCCTCTAGAAGTCTTCCCAGCTTTTCATTCTTTTTTTTTTTTATCCGATAGGCGTAGATTTTTAATTCATTTGGCAAACAGTTTCATTTCTTTGTGCCGTAAATACGCTCCACATCAAAACAAAATTTCCTATCAGTAAGTAGCCAAGCTGCACTTACAAATTAGCATGAAAGTGCAAGACAGATGTAAAGCAAAGTGAAGGGAAAATAATGCATTTGGCTATGTTTAAAATGCAACGGAGGGCATTAGTGATACGAAAGGTTGTCGTTAGGGGAAAGCTAACGGTATAGATTAAAGAAATCTACTCTCACTTTTAAATCTGGTTACCATAGAATCGTGATGCCGTCTGTATTTCGCAAACGGATGTCTAATCAGCTCAGCGAGTTAATAGCGAGGCCATCCCTGTTGCGCAGTGGTCTAAGCGCTGACTACTGACAATTCGTTCGAGTTAGGTGGGGTTTGAGTCCCGCATGGGAGGTCTGTTTGTATAACAGCATTGGCTCTCTCCCTTCCCTGGGACCAATGATTTTAAATTAGGGACGGGCGACGGCTTATAGGCCTTACAATTGCTCACGATGGACGTTAAAAATACGAAGCCAAAAAAAAAAGTTTGAGCAAGGTCGTATTGTAGGTCTGCGTGAAAGAGAATGGTGTATGCGACGAACTGCAACGTAATGTGCGAGTTCGTGCCCGCTGCTGGCAGCAAGGAATACTGGACGATATTTCGTGTCGTCGTTTAGGATTTGGTCGTCCCAGCGTGACAACAGATCGGGATGGTCGGTGGTAATCATACCCGTAGTGTTATGCAACTAAAAGAATGCAGTCCTTCCCGCCCATAACTATTCAGTTGAGAGAATGAAATTCGTCTTGCCTACAATATTTTTAATATTTAGAAAATGCAGTGCAGCCCATAACGTTTTAGACAACACGCGCTTGCACACGCACAGAGAGGACAATCTAAGGCATAACTTTCACCTGCTTGCCTTCAGATGCAGGTTCACCAGTACAAAAGTGCCTGTTTATATGCTCTAGAGTCCAGTTTTTACGGTTCGAACACCACCTTGGGTGTCCCTGAGTATGAATTCATGTTATTGGATGCTGGCGGGTGGTAATTCACCCGTGGAAATTCAGTGCTCGCCATGGAACTCTACTCGCACGTTGATAGCATAGTAATTTTTGCACGGTCTTTGGATCTAATGGGTCGTGTGACTGACAACAAATTCGACAATCCTCTGACCCTCTGTGCTAAAAGCACACGGCCTTCGCAAGCAATGGTCCGCTCTGGTATCTCCAATCGAAATGTTAAAATAGTATACCTATACTAGTAATCCGAACTTATTGGCGTAGTATAAAAACCACTTTTCCAAGCTATCACGCTTCAACCAGATGGCTTTTTCAAGGAAGTTAGACAGAAACTGTAAACTGAATAATAAAACGCTTTAACAATTTGAACGCGGTGACTTGACAATAAATACGACGTCATATTCATTTAAAGGCACGTTGGTTGTGCACGCGGCGTCCTGTTAGGAAGAAGGCTTTACTTGAAGAACTGGCTCCAAATTCGGGGCAACTCCAGAGAGACGCTATCATTGCAAGTATTACTGTTGGTAATGATCTCCAAGGTTTCTCGGATGGCGGTGCATTTAGAGGTATAGTTTGTAGCTAATTTCTTCATCCAGAGAAGTCGAATTCAAGTTCGCTAATCCTACATGGGATGTTATAAAGAAATAAGCTACTTACTCTACCCCTAAATGTACAGCCATCCTTGGAGATCATTACAACAGTAATACTTGCAATGATAGCGTCTCTCTGGAGTTGCCACGAATTTGGAGTCAGTTCTTTAAGTAAAGCCTTTTTCCTACCAGGATGCCACGCGCACAACCAACATATGATGCCTCGTGCCTTTAAATGAATATTATGTTGTATTTATTGTCAAGTCACTGCGTTCAATTTGTTAACGCATTCTATTATTCAGGTTGCAGTTTCTGTCTATGCCTTCCTTGAAACAGCCATCTGGTTGATGTGCGAAAGCTCGGAAAAGTGGTTTTTATACTATGCCAATAAATTAGGATTTACTAGTATGGTATATTACTTTCTACGTAGTTGGTGTATAGTTCCTCGTTATTAATTAGTTTGGAATGTTAAAATTTTGAACAATATACTATATTTTTTGGGTGGGGAAATTTCTCTCCTCCGAAACTTACATTTGACTCCAAATGTATGATATCCAAAAACCACGGTGTGCGTGTGTGTGTGTATAATATAATTCAAATTCAGCTTGCTGCATTCTGAAATTTCCCTTTCGTATGTAAATTTCTGGAAACCTGTGCACATTAGTTTTTTTTTTTTTTTATGACGGTGCGACGTACCGTCACGCTTATTGACGGTGACGCGTGAGATGTAAGGTAGTCTGTAATGCTGTCATCTGTAGAAGCAGTATATATTAAGGGCAAAAACTACTTTCTAGCACCTTCCATGTATTTCTTGTCGTTTCTTTCTTTTTCTCCTCCTTTTGTTTCTTTTTTTTTTTTCATCCAAGCTCATCAATTTTGTTTTTAAAGTGCGTCTCATGCTTAATATATTTCTTTTTCTCATATGGATTGTTCTTTATGGCAATTCAATTAGTAAATTGTAGTTCCAACCATGATATGCTTCGACTTCGCAAACAATGTGAATTTTCGGTCGAAGTAACGGTATTAGCCATAGGCACAAACAGTTAAGAACGAAGTCAGGTTGTTGTGCTGGACGTTACCTTGTTAAAAAGATTTTTTGCTTTGAAACCAAGTACTTTTATGTTTCTTAAATGTTTGCATAATAAGTTTATGGCGTGTTAATAAATATAATTTATTGGCATTATTCTCACAGTATTATCACAATGAGAAACAATAACATCAACATGCACTTTTTTTATTATTTAGAGACAACTTTTGTTGCAAGGTTGTGTACGTGCATCGTTTTTTCCTTTCTGTTCTTTTAAACACTGACAGCATCATGTATATTTATGTTCATTTATTTTTCTAATGAGCTGTTCCAATACTTTTGGCAGCATGGCCTATGCCATAGCCCATAAGATCTATCTTTATATGGCCTATATTATTTTTTTCTACGGAGATACACATTCCACGTGCGTCAGTGTATGATAATAACTTCAGCCGAAACAAAAAATCGTCTCAGTCTATCGGGTTTTAAATCAGTTTGGTCATATGAATTTTGTATTTATTCTAGTAAAAGAGCATGGAGGTTTTAACCGTTCGATATCAGTTATTTTAGCCTCAGCATTCTTGCAATTTCGCGTTTCTGCACACTAAGTATCTAAATTTGGCTCAAAAAGCGGAAGGAAGTGGCTCCGTCATTACCAGGATGACGTCATTCAGCTTTTAAAAACGAGTGCACAGCGATTTGTTTAGGTGATGAGAAACCGGCAAAAAAGTCCTCAAAATGGGATAAAACTATGTCGGCTGTTTATCTGTTAACATGTAATATCTCATTCTTTGTACAGCGTTAGTGAAAGACTTTTGTTTCAGTTTACCGCTCTGCAAGTTTTTATTTTTGACATTTGGCTTTGTCTTGTTATTTCATCTGGAGTACTGAGGCGTTTTGTATACTTCTCGAAATCGTCTCCCAAAGTTTTGTGAAATCATTTCCTTTAAAAAAAATTCTGACCATTCAAGATGATGGCGTGCCAGTTTATTAAATTTACAGGCTAATTCTGTATCGTGTGTTAGCCTTCTTTATATAAAAAAAGTAACATATTCTTTAGGATATTACTAAACAACATTTTCTATATTTGTAGTTTATTTTTGTAAAATCAAGGTTTTCAAAAAAAAAAAAAAAATCCCAACCGAAAAAATTAAAAAAGAAGTTTGTGCGAAACGTGACATAGTTTTATAGAAGTTTTTAAAAAGATATGCGAGAGAAGTATTTCAGTACTCATCAAAATCATAGCCTTAAAGTTTTTAGCGAAAAAGAAAAAAACTTCTGAAGAAACAGTTACGCTCTAAAAACCAAGGTGTTTGACAAGCATGAATATTTTGAAAGATAAAACGGTGACTTATTATGTGGTGTTATTGTGTCGTTTCATGTAGCATCCTCCTATTTGGGGTTGTTCTGTTGTTTCATGTATTATCCTCCTATTATCGGGTGTTATTCTGCCCTTTCATGTATCCTTTTATTACTACGACTTATTGTTTCATGTCTTCTCTTCCTATTACCTACACTGTAAAGAAATAAGTGGTGTGAATTCACGGAAAATTCCGAAAAATAACGTGCAACAAAGTTACCAGTAAGTATCCGTCTTTTAACGACATTTCCCTTTTTAAAAGTTTCCGTTTCTTCTAACCAGTATTTTGACAGAACTTCGGTTATTTCAGAAAAGTCCGTTTCGTTGTTTTTCCGTATTTATACAGAAATTTCGCAAAATCTTAGATTTTGACTTTTTCAGCACTTTTTCGAATGCCTTCCCTTTGCCCTTAATGAGTTTCCAACCAGAAACCTTTTCTACGGGAGGCGCACGTGCTACCAACCGGTGAGCCAGAAACAAAGGTAAGGTACCGTCACACATAAGGTAGAACTCTAATCGCGCTATGGTGAAATGTTTTCTGTTATTAATGGGGGTGAATTAGTCATTTTATTTTCTGTTGGAACTTATTATTTCTCTGAATAGGTTTGTAATAATTTTATTTTTTCTGTAGGACTAATTACAAATTACGTACTTTTTTTTCATCGTAATTTTTCGAAATAACGGAATGCTTTGGAACTTGAGATCTTTTTAAAGTGACGCCTTTCAATTACCTTTAAGGAAAAGGGAAATGTACTGTTTTGTAGTATTCTTTCACAAAACTCGTAAATATAAAATTTTCTCGTGATAGGAATAATAGCTTTTGTCGTAAAGGGTCCGTAGACTGATACATCATCATCATAAAATCATCTCTACAATAATTTAAGTACCGGGTTTCTTACGGTAATACAATATTAGTGGTGCGCAAAATGGGGGGGGGGGAATATCCTATGCCACAATAACCAAAATTTCAGGCGATGTGCTATTAACAATAACCGATCTCACTATAGGATTTCAAAATTACTTCTATAAAAATTCAGGATTACGTCCTACGACAAACGATTGAAATTTAATAGTTAATCAAACTTCGGGTATACTATCGAATCGCTCCTTATTACCGGAAATTTTCCGTCATATGATACGGAAAAAGTGAGAACAAAATTTTTCCGTTCATATAGGAAAATAGTTGCGGAAAAGTTTCGGAAAACTGCCGTTTACCGTCAATATACAAAAGAAATTGCGAAGAGGTTTCTGAAAATTCCGAATTTTCGTGGCGTACGAAAAATCCGTAAAATTCAGTTTTTCTTTTCTCCCCCTATCATTTCACGAAGATTGTATCAGAAATATGCTTCGTTAATTTACGAAAGGAATCGCGGAAAATGGCTCTTGAATTTTAGAAAATGTTTGGTGTGGAAGGGTTTTTTCCCGCTCATTTCACGGGAAAGGTAAGGTTGTATGAGTAATATGCTTCGTTAAATTACGAAAGGAATAATGGAAAATGGCTCCTGAATTTCAGAAAATTTTTGGTGTGACAGGGGTTTTGTAGTGTGACAAGGGTTTTTTCCCGCTCATTCACGGGAAAGGTTGTATGAGAAATATGCTTCGTTAATTTACGAAAGGAATCACGGAAAATGGCTCCTGAATTTCAGAACATTTTTGGTGTGACAGGGTTTTTGTAGTGTAACAGGGTTTTTTTCCCCGCTCACTTCACGGGAAAGGTTGTATTAGAAATATGCTTCGTTAATTTACGAAAGGAATCACGGAAAATGGCTCCTGAATTTCAGAAAAAATTTTACAGTGTGGTGTTATCTTGTCATTTTATGTACCCTCCTGAAGTTGAACGTGTGTAACTTTTTGAAATTAGACGCTTCATGTAAAAGGTTACATGACGAAAGGGCGAAAGTCAAAAGGGCGATACGACAAAAGGGCGACGCGACGAAGGAGCGCACGACAGAAGGTCGCACCAAAGAATATAAACGCTTCGCGAGTTAGATATTCTTTGGTCGCACGACCACCAGACTAACGATTTACTAAACTAGGAGAACTATTTAACCAATTTGCAAGAAACGTTAAGAAGATATAAATTTCCAAATTGGTTATTTCATTGCATATTCTAATCCCAACTAAAAGCAAATGTTAATTTTTTTGTACTTCAATAACCTATAGGATGTGTTTTCAAAAAGATATTATTTCCAAAATGGCCAGTGAGGACTTCAAGCAAATTACTTATTTCTTTGTGTATTCAAACCCAAAATTGAGCGCAGATGTGACATTGTTTGTACTGAAATGCAACCTATACAGAAAGCTTTCTAAAGTGTTATTTTAAAAAAGACACGAGGTGCCCTTTGAGCAATTGTTTATTTCTTCAATTGTATGTATGAAAGACCTGAAAACAAAAATTTGCAATTTTATGAAAGGAAAAGGAGAGATTTTTTGATGAAGGAAAATGAACAAAACGTTTTTCTTAAAAACAAGAAATTAAACAAAATAAAGTTTCCGGGGCCCTTTTGGAAATATCTCTTAGGCCGTTTCTGTAGGTTGCAGTTGAAGCACAAAAACTTTTTAATCATACGTAAAATTTCGCTTTGAATGTACAAAGAAGGCAATTTCAGAAAAGGGCTCCGTAGCCTTTTTGAAGAAAAACATCTTTTAGAAAGTCTTCTGTATAGATTTCACTCAGAGTACAAAAAATGACATGTCTGATTTCAGTTGGGATTATATGAATACACAAAGAAATACTGAATTTACTGAAAGGGCCCCTGGTCCATTTTGGAAATAACATCCTTTAGAAAGCCTTCTATATAGATTTCACAAGATGGCACGTCTGGTTTCGGTTGGGATTATTTGTGTAGACAAAGAAATAGTGAATTTACTGAAAGGGCTCCGGGGCCATTTTGGAAATAACATCGTTTAGAAAGCCTTCTATATAGAATTTACTTACAGTACAAAAAATGACACGTCTGATTTAATTTGGGATTATTTGAATACACAAAGAAATACTGAACTTACCGAAGGGGCTCGGGACCTTTTTGGAAAAAACGTCGTTTAGAAAGCCTACTATATAGATTTCACTTAAAATACAGAAGATGACACGTCTGATTTCAGTTGGGAGTATTTGAATACACAAAGAACTAATGGATTTACTGAAAGGGCCCTGGGGCCATTTTGAAAATAGCATCGTTTAGGAAGCTTTCTATATTTTTAATACACAAAGAAATATGTAATTTGCTCAAAGGGACCCCGGTACCGTTTTTTGGAAATAATGTCTTCTAGAAATCTTGCAGTTGAAGAAGAAAAATGTCAAGCCCGTGCTTGGGTTCGCCCTTTTTTTCCCTGCGCCGTTTTGCGTATTGCCGTTTTGTTTTATCGCCTTTTTGGTGTGCGCCCTTTTAGGCGCATTGCTCTTTTGTCTTGCGCCCTTTTGTCGTATCTCCCTTTTGTTATTCGCCCATTCGTCGTTCGCCCTTTTGACTTTCGCCTTTTTGTGGTGCGCCCTGTTGTCGTGATACGCATGTAAAAATGGTGTTATTCGTTTGTAGAGAAGTCAAGTGTATTGAAATGTTAATCGTTACTTGCCAGATTCATAGGGGAATTTGTGCAGATGGCTGAAAAAAGAAATGCTACCAGTTGAAACAGTAATAGTGAAGTATCAGTTTGTGTTTCGCTCAGTTTCCATTCCCAAATTTTCGTTTTCAGCAGAAATTAAAAGGAATTAAAAATACCGCTTTAGCGGAACTGAGGGCGGGACTGTTTTCGTCTTCTGTGTGAGAAATTTTCATTAAGCTTTTTTTTTTTTTTTTTTCTTTTTTTGTTAGTGGAGTAGGGGATATGCGTCGTTATCTCAGTAAATGACTTGCGTATGTTATGCTTTGGTCTATCCACCTGTTGAAATGATGCTACAGCGTTTAGAAATCATTCTGGAGAGAAGAAATATGAATCAGATGTAGGTGGTCATACCCAGTATCATGCGCGCGCGTTTGTGTGTGTGTGTGTGTGTGTGTGTGTGTGTGTGTGTGTGTGTGTGTGTGTGTGTTCGTACTAGCGTGGTAGAATTTCATCATAACAATTTTACCTACGAAGTAAGCGCTCCCCATTTGTGTTATGGTACTGAAAGGAGACAAAATGCCATGAAAAAAATTTTTTTCTCTCTTCACAATATTTGTTCCTGGAAGACTAATGTAAGAAATTTGTGATGTGTAAGCGATACCAAGATTTTTCCCGGTGTTCCTTAATAGAGAATTTTCTTTCATTTTTTTGGATCAGTATTTAAACTTTCTATGCACTTTTAAAGTTATTTTTCGTAATTTCATACTGTTTTAGTTTTTTTCAGCAATTTAAAACTGGAATACTGAATGGCATTGAAAACCACGAATTTTCTTTCAATTTTTGTTTTATTTATTTGGTGATATTCGATTTTAGAGGATGATTGCAATTTTAAATTCCAATTTCTGATCAGTTCACATAGCAGGAATTATCGGTGTTGTTTTCGAGGTGAACTTGATTTATTCTACCAGAAGTATCCTTGCAGAAATAATCTGTGAAATGATAAATAGCCATTTCTTATAAAAGAACTTTCATTAAAAAAAATATAAATGAATGAATGAACGGCTAGGAATGCACACTTTGAAAAGTAGGAAAAACGAAAATCATGGGGAATGGTCTTTTTTCCTTTCCCTATCTCTTTCGGAAAGGGGTGAATCAGTCGGGTATCGAATACCTGGAAGGGCTTTCATTTCTTTGTCTCTTTCTTCTCTCCTTCTTTTTTTCCAAACTGTATCATGAACAGTATACAACCTTTTTTGGGACTTTAACCTCAAGTTAGTACGGGAGGTCGGAATTAGGGGATGTGAGTAAAAAGCAATCCAGGCCCAACAATGTATGTTTGTTGACTTCTGGTTAATATTATGCAACCTTCAGCAACTTTTCGCTGCAACTTTCTTTAGAACGCCGGTTGCTGATCCGAAATGTCGCCTCACCCTCACATCCTGATTTACAACCTCCGCCGGTCAACGACTTTATCTCGCTGACAATAGAGACCGGAAAAATGGACGATTTTCAGAAACACCTTTAGGCCATTCCACAGGGTAAAAGATTTCGTTCATTGAATTTTACAAAGAAAAGGTGTTGTAGAAGAGGATTCCTCGTGGACAATAATTATTATACTCTCAGAACTTAGTAATTTTATTTTTCTTCCGACAAAGCATCTAACGTTTCATTCCCTATTTTGAATATAGTGCTTCACATGCACTGAAGTGACAAGAAACTGAGAAGGGCGCCACCATTTCCAATACATGCTACCACACCCATGCGGTAAATGGTATAGTCCGCAAACAATGTACATATACACTGAAGAGCAATTGAATGAGAGACAGCTGGCGTTATGCAAATGTGGCGCTGTGGGCGGCCTGTAAACGGAAACGACATGACGTATGCAGCGATCCTACAATATAAGGAGTGATGCGACGGGAATCAGTATGGGTAAGACGAAGGAACTAAGCTCATTTGATCGTGGGCAAATTTTCGGGGCCCGACGAATGGGTCACTCCGTCTCGGAAGTCGTGCAGGCACTGGGATTTTCACGAGCCACTGTGTCACGGGTGCACCGTGAGTACATCGAATCCGGTAAAACCATCCCTGCAAGGGCCAACTGCCGTGAACAACAGCGTGTGGATGAGCGAGGTCATCGTCGGCTAGCTCGCATTGTAACAGCGGATAGACGGGCCACAGTGCAAGAAATCACTCGGCAATTTCACGCTGGTGCACAAAAACGTGTAAGCAGCCACACCATCCAGAACCATCTCCTCGTTATGGGGTACAGAAGTCATCGTCCCACGAGGGTACCGCTGCTGATCGCACATCACAGGGTGCAAAGATTAGCATGGGCGCGGGAACATCGCCACTGGACCCAAGACATATGGAAAAATGCTGCCTGGACTGATGAGTCGAAATTCACGTTGGTACATACGGATGGCAGGATGCGAGTACGGCGCAAACCACATGAAGCGATGGATCCTTCTTGCCAGCAGGGTACTGTTCAAGCTGGTGGGGGTGGCATTCTCGTCTGGAAACTGTTTACGTGGACTGAAATGGGACCCCTGGTACGTTTGACATTGTCCCTCACAGGTCAACGTTACCGGGATATCCTGGATGACCATTTGCTCCCGTTCGTTCTTCAACATCCCACTGGGGACCTCATCCTGCAACAAGATAATGCACCGTGCCATCGCCCCCGAATTGTATCCGAATGGTTGGATGAACACTCCACCGACGTGACCTCGCTTCCTTGGCCAGCTAGGTCACCTGACCTCAATCCCATCGAGCACTTCTGGGATACCGTCGAGAGAGATGTTCGAGGCTCTGGCCGTCCTCCATCAAATCTTCGTGAACTGTGGGAGCTTGTTCAGGGGTCGTGGATCCGTATGGCTTCCCAACGCTTCCGGTGTCTTGTCGAGTCCATGCCGAGACGAATCGCCGCCGTCATCAGGGCGAAAGGTGGTGCTACACGTTACTAGACAGGTATCTCTAATTCAATTGCTCTTCAGTGTACAGGCAGATATCTCCGCAAGTTCAAGTAGTAGGATTCGCAGTTCAGATGGCAGCTCATCAGTATTTAAGCGGTTGCGAACGTGGTATGATAGTCGGCGCCCGTGAAATGAGTCACTCCATCTCGGAAATTACCATGAAATTTGGATTTACACGGTCAACAGTTCAAGGGTGTACCTGGACTACACAAACTCATGGGGAGGTTGGGGGGGGGGGGAATCCAGAGTGTGAGACCGGTGTGGCTGCAGAAAAGCCCTGGACGATCGTGGCAAGTGGCGTCTGGCACGCATCGTAACATCCACCTGGTGTGCAACATTGCCGCAAATCACAGCGCAATTCAACGCTGGAGCCAGTAGTAGCATCAGCCTTCGGACAGTGCAACAGTCTCTGTGTTCTATGGGGTTCCGTAGCTGACGGCCCCCTTGGGTGCCATTGCTGACCCGTTGACACAAGGATGTGGCCTCGCTTCGCCTGGGCTTGGAAACACAGCCATTGAACACAGGATGACTGGAAACGTGTAGCCTGGTCCGACGAATCGCGGTACCGACTGTTTCGAGCGGATAGCCGACTCCGGGTATAGCTACAACCCAACAAGGCAATGGATACCGCATACGTACAAGAGACAGTGCAGGCTGGCGGTGGCTCTGTTATGGTGTGGGATGTCTTCAACTACCACACATTAAGACCCCTCATAGGTCTGCAGACTGCTGCGATCAGTATAGGCTACGTAATCATCCTTTGGGATCATTTGCACCCGTTCATGTCATACAACTATAATCCGATGGGTGTGACCTCCTTCCACACGACAATGCGCCATCGCACACGTCCACGGTCGTCCGATTATGGCTGGAGGAACATTCCACGGAGTTTGGCATCCTGACTTGGCCCCCTCGTTCGCCGGATTTAAACGCCATTGAACGCATTTGGGATGCTGTTCAACGTGACGTCAATGCCAGGAATCCTCCACCGGCAAATACACTGGCGGAAAGTGAAAAAAGAACAGCAAGAAGGAATTGGCGGACGATCATGAAATTTACATATGTTAATGGGGTCGAGTTTACGTAGGTGTGATGTTAATTTCGGGACGAACCGGTGAGCGCTTACGCCACGGCACGGCATAATATGCAAATTATCGTCGGTGGTATTTAAGGAGTACGGCGAAGTGAATGTAATCAGTCGTCGGCGGTATTTAAGGAGTACGGCGAAGTGAATGTAATCAGTCGTCGACGTACGGACACGTGCGAAGACCCTGAAGAAGCTGCAATGCCTGTACATGGAAGACGTGTACGATTTCAGCAGTTATCGGACTTTGAGTGAGGTCGTCTAGTCAGACTCCGCGAGGCCGGGTGGTCGTATCGCGGAGCGAATCGGACGGGAAGTATCGGTTGTGGTACGATGGTGGCGTAGATGGTCCGAGGAACATTCTCACAGGAGAAGACGTGGAACCGGGAGTCACAGACGGACTGATGAGCGGACCGATTGACGCATAAGAAGAGCGGCGTTGTCAAGCAGAACATCCACTGCGACGCAAATCCGAGCTGCCGTTGCACCTGAGGCGACTGTGCGAACAATCCGCAACCGTCTACTGGATGCAGGACTACGTGCACGTGTGCCTCTGGCATGTGTACCTATGACTTCAGCCCACCGTCAGGAACGGCTGCTTTGGTGTCGCCAACGTCTTCACTGGAGAACGCAATGGTGATCTGTCGTGTTGAGCGATGAAAGCAGATTCTGATTGGGAGCCTCCGATGGCCGTATGCGTGTTCACAGAAGCACAGGGGAGCGTCTCCACCCTTCTTGCATCCGCCAGCGACACACAGGGCATACACCTGGTCTCCTAGTGTGGGGAACGATCAGCTATCACTCCCGTACACAACTAGTGTTTGTACCGGGTACGTTAAACAGCATCTCCTTCATCAACATCATCATTCAGCCCGTTGTTGTGCCATTTGTAAGGACGGTCCATCGTGGTGTTTTCCAGCAAGATAACGCACGCCCACACACAGCACGTGCAACGCAACATAGACTTCAGGGTGTGAAATAACTTCCATGGCCTGCACGTTAACCGGATTTGTCCTCCATTGAGCACGTGTGGGAATTTATGGGACAACGACTCATCCGGTCTCCACGACCATCCCCGATTTACGCTTCCAGGTTGAGGATGCTTGGAACTCAATACCCCAAACTTACATCCAACATCTGTACGACAGACTCCATGCCAGAATTGCACAGTGTGACGCAGTTCGTGGCGGTTCAACCTCGTACTAACCATGTTACATGGAAATGTTATTTTTCAGTTTACCAGCAAATACAGCTGTATTTTGCCATAATGTTTTGATCACGTTATCCTCTGCATTCCGTTATTATGCTGTATAAATTTCGTTGGTATCAGACGTTTCCTTCTTGGTATTCTTTTTCACTTTCCGCCAGTGTATTACGGAATTGTGGACGTTCTTCAGAAAGCATGGTGTGCACTGTCTCCGCAGTACTACAGAAAGCGCGCGTGTTTAGTCGCGTTGATGCCGTTATAGTCGCGTTGATCCGGGAGACGCGGGTTCGATTCCCGTTCCAAGGACGACGAAATAAGGAGTGGCCCGTCTCTAATTTAGGGCTACTGTTTCCAGGGATGGGGAGAGCCAGTTCCATTAAACAAACACAGCATCCATGACCCACGGGATTTGAACCCGGACCCATCTCAGACGAAAGATCTGAGTGAATGTGGAAGAGTTGCCAGCGCTTAGACCACTGCGCCACAGGCGTGGCCTCAACTTTTTTAACCATAATTATGAAAACGATGTGTTTTTACTACTCTTTCACATTCGCTCGGAGATCTCCCGCCATTTCACAGAATAGTACATTCACCAAATTTAACAAAAAAAAATCGTTTTGTATGACAAATATTTTGTGAATCCGAGAAATGCACTTATGTTTTTATTCAAGTTCCATAAAATCTTAGTTCGTTGCATTTGACATGTCTTCTAACTGCCTAAATGTATTGGGGGGAGGGGGCTAAAGGGTAGGACCAATGAAATGTTAGATGGGCTGAAGCCTGCCTTAGCCCATCCGTAGCTTCGCGCCTGCAGATGTTAACCGGTTTCCTAAAGTTTGTTTCTTTGACTGTGGCATAAAAAAGAAAAATATATTTAGTAGTGTTTTTCGAATGCCGGTCAAAGCGTGGGCGCTGAAGGTCATTCGGCGCTTTATCTCTGTATCATATTTGTAACGAAGAGGGGATTCGGGAAAGCAAAATTAGTAATGATTACAGAAGTGGCAATGGAACTCACCCGTTAGGCACATAATCCGTCCTGATAGGAAATGCTGTGTTCCACTGTCAGTTATCGGTTTCACACGCAGGCACGCACACACATATTGCAGTTCTCCTTCGCACATTTAATTAATCCCATTAGGAAGCTGAGCACTTACTCGTCTCTGTGTCTTTGGAGTTGACTGACTTGCGCCATTGTTAACCGTGTGGCAATTCATGGCTAGTAGAGGCATCTGAAGTACGGGTGGATACCGTGGATGGGGCATTCAGGTGTCGGGGGGAAGGGATGGATGGATAAGTTCTGAGTGAGTAATACTTCTCTCTCATCATTGTCGATGATTCAGCCAACTCCTCAACTTCCCTTTTGCTGCTTGGGGCTTCATTATCACTGCTGCGCGTAATTATGTCATTTAATGTAGCTGTAGGAGTGTGGTGGCATCATCTGCTGTTGAGGTTGCTGTCATCACTGTAACATCGGATTGTATTTCAGCCGAAGCGACGTATAGATAGACGCTCTACATTTGTGGTTTTCTTGAGGAAATTTCGCCGTGTCTTGGGAAAACTTAACTCCTTTTATGGTTTATTATTACTCAGTAGTCAGTCAGAGGCATCGTACGCTAGGGAAAACTGTCTTCAGTGAAATAGCTTTTGTGGGATTTTTTTGTGTGGGTATATGTTCCAATGAAACTGAAACCCTATTGTGGTTTATTAGCCGTCATTTTTTTTTTTTTTTTAGTAGGTGGCGTAAGTCCATAAACCCGTAACAGTTCCGACGCAGCTCCTCCACTTCAACTCACCGATTGAAGATACGTGATGGAGGGGGGCGGTTGCAAAGCTGCATTCTCAAAAACAACCGTAATACGGTACACGCGCCGAAAAATAAAGGGGAGGGGGAGCTTAGATGACTTAAAATTTTTGAAAACCTTATGCAAGAGTTTCAACAAATGTTCCACACATTTTTGAAAAAGTTGGGAGTATTGTGTCAGGCTGATTTGGCTGAACGTTCCACAATAAGCATTGATGAAAGTTTCGAAAAATTGGTAAGGAAAAATTGCATATGCACCTCACATCAAAGAAACAGACTTACAAGAATTCTGAAAGACCATATAGTGAAATTCCGAAACACTGCACAAATCTATACAGTAAACCTTTGCTTGTCATTTAGTGAAAGAAACTGGTATTGCCAAAATTCTTAGAAGTTACACTGAACTGTGAAACATTTTACTAAAAGGCTGAGCGTTTCTAATTTACTAAAGCGCTTTATAAAAAAGGTTGAGCCTTTTTAATTAACTAAAACGCTTTTTAAAAGGCTGAGCCTTTCTAATGTTCCAAAAACGCTTTTAAAAAGGCTGAGCCTTTCGTCTAATGAACTGAAATTCTGTGAAAAATTATTCGCAATTCTGAAGCAGCACACAAATTCTGAAAAACGCTACTCATGCGCGTTACATTAAATGAATTAGTAACAACAAAGTTTTGAAACATTACGCCTACCTCAGAAACACTGCACAGCTCCTTAAAAGATGGCATACTCCTTTCAATCTCCGAAACGGGGCCGCGGGTGGCCTAGTGGGCAACGTTCGTGACTGCCGCGGAATGGCCCTCAGGTTCGATCCCAGGCAGGTACGAACGCTCGATCCACTAAATATCCGCCATGCGCCGGATGGGCACGTTAAGCCGTCGGACCCCGGGCACTGGGCCCCGGTAATAAATAAGGGCGTCTTCCTCCCCCCTTTCTACTTCGCTTCCGTGTCACTTTCCTATCGGGCACTCTAGCCCAAATCTCTTAGCTTCCTATTTGTAAGGGTTGTTTAAGACCTGGGGTCAGACACTCCCTTCCTAAAATCCTCTACATATAGTCATTTGATCAATCTCCGAAACGTTAGAACACTTTCATAAAAATGTACACATGCGCATTGCGATTCTTTTGAAACGTTCACACCGATCTTCGAAACTTATTGCGCAAAGGCTTGAATTTTTCCATGTTACATGGAATCCCCCCCCACCCACCCCCAAATGCATGAACTTTTTAAGTGTGTGAACTATTCATAAAATCACAAAAACGTTACACATATTTCTAACTGTGCAGGGTATCTATCACAACTGGAGTAGTTTTTGATGCGGAGAGCGAAAACCTGGGATTCACCTGTTATCTGGAGTAGTGATGGCATAAATCATTCCTTTTTGGGAGTTCATTCATAAATGATCATTCAAAAGAATGATCCAATTCCAGGTTGTCTCTGCGCCACTGAGTAAACCATTCATCCCATGTTGTGTTGTAGCGGGAGCTCTTCTTCATTCTCCGGTCACGATGAATGATTTTCTACGAGCTGCATCGGGACAAACGATTCGAGCACACCTTCCAAATGAATGGAATTCATGTATCATTCCCATTTTTAAGTTATACCATTATTTCCAACTGACTCACTCACATAACGGTTGGCACCAATCCCGGTTCAACCACTACTCGCCCTAGGCGGCTGTCTAGGGCGCCAAAATCTGGGGGCGCCAATACTTAAAGTTAAAAAAATCGAATGAGTTAATAAACGAGAAAAAAAAAAAGTAAAATAAAACACAGAAAAAAAACCCGATAAAAACAAAAGCAATATTTATTTTCTGTTGTCCTTCCGATATTCGATATATTGGCTTACGCTAAATCCAACGCCGACACGAAAGCGGGCATCTTTCGAAAAACTGACCAGGCCTGCCTTTATGCAGCAGGCGAGACTCCTGTAGAAGAAATTTTTAAAGACAATGGGTTCTGTATAATGGGCTTTCAATAGAAATATCAAGACTTTCCACTTCTATCACAAGTGGTAGCAATGCTGAACGCCTAAAGGTTGGCAACTGTCACTCTATTTGTAATGAGAACAGGTGCAGTAATAAGATAGGCTCTACCACAATATTCGTTCCAGTAAAATTCTTGTTTCATTTTTGTTTTGTTTTGTTTATCGGGGGAAAGAACCCCTTTGTTTATCCAGGAAAGAACCTTGTTGGGTTATTTTGTACGTGTGAGAGAGGGGAGGGGGTTAACTACCACCGTGAGCAATTTGATGGGCTCTAAGCAGTAGCCGATCTCTAATTTTGGACCACTGGTTCAAAAGAAAGGAGAGAGCCAGAGCAGTTAGGCAAAAACCATGCCTCACTGGGATTCGAACCTGGACCCCTCTCGGACGAATGGTCAGAAGCTAGCGCTTAGACGACTGCAACGCCGGTATGCGGCCTTGTTGGGTTATCTTTGTTTTCGATCAAATAAGAAATTGCCCGTGACATAGAGTTAAAGACACTTGTTGGTAATTTTGCGAACAATAAAGCATGCCAAATGAAATTTTAATTTACATTAAATTTTTCGTCTTCAAATGATTGAATTAATGCAATTTGTTTAGCCATAAAAATGTGTAACATAAATTTTGGGGGCGTAAGTCTTGCCTAGGGCGCCAAGTACGCTTGCCCCGGCCCTGGTTGGCACTTATTAATTCTCGACATTACTTTTATTGGGATTTCATTTCCGAACTCATGCGGGCGAAAGAAAATTAAACGTTCTACAACTTCAGTGTGTGTCTTAGTAATATCGATTGTATGATCATTCCCAGCGATGAGAGGCAGCCATTCACTATTCAGGGTGAAGAGTGATTCGTTATGAACGAATCGTTGTTGAATGAAATATCACTGGTCCGCAGCCTGATTCCCTTAACCACTGCGGCTACATCACAATTGTGTGTCCCAGAAACTCGAAGTTGAAAGGAGAGAAAAAGAAAGGCCGAAGAGAGAGAGAGAGAGAAGTTCGCCAGAACCTTGCTTGTAAGAAGCCTGCCTTTGCCGAAATAGTAGGCCCAAAAGGTATCGGCTGATTCGCCGGTTGGGTTGCTTCTGGGGTATCGTCAACACTGCCTAATCTCTGTGTTTTCCTGATTCGTCTTTGCGGTTCTCCTCTGTTTTAGATGCAGCGGTTCTCCTCTGCATCTAAGTCTCGACGTTGCTGTCTGAAACCCAAAACAGAAACAAGTAAATTAACAAACAAGAAGAATGACACTGAATTTTGCTGTGTTGTATAAGCAGCACGATCTGTTTCCAGAAGTGTTAAATCTGCTGCACTGCAAACATCTCAAAGAATTATTATTATTATTATTATTATTATTATCATTATAATTATTATTATTATGAAAGAATAAAAATAAATTCCAACCCTTTCTGGGAGGGGGATCTTTTCCTTCCGGGACGGGTACGATGTATCAAGTCTAAGAAGTGGTATTTTCTTAGTTGTCCAGGAACTTCCTAACTTTCCTACAAGGTTTCAGGATAGCTTCCTTCTGTAGTTCCATGTAGGTCTTAGGTTATAAGTCTAGTGTCTGTATAGAGCTGTGAATGATCTTAGGTACAACTCCTGTGGCTGATATTACTATGGGGACAGTGGTGACGTTCTCGATATGCCACATTTCCTTGACTTACGTAACTTAGGTCGTTATACGCATACTTTGACAACTTCTCTACGTGTGTCGTCTGGAAATTGCATGTTTCGGGCACGGCTATGTCAGTGAGGTATCTTGACTTTTCCTTGTCAACCGTGACGATGTCGGCCCGATTGCGGGGAATCCTCTTATCTGTTCTGATCTATCTATCCCAGTACATACGTATTATGGGTGGTGTTCTCTAGTAGCGTTGTTGGCTTATACTTCTAGTAGGCGACTGGCTCAGTTGTAATGAGATGGTGCTTTCCTGTCAATTTCTGAGGAAGGATTTCGGCGACTTGATTGTGCCTGTTCGGGTACTCTGTTTGACCCTGCTGTGGTGTATTGATGGTGTCCAGCGCTTGATGGCATTGCCGACATTTCTCTTTTTTTCTGACATGTCCTTCAGGATATGCTTCCGATAGTTCCTGGTGTTTGCAACTTAATCTTCCGTAGCCATCAGGAACCCTTCGGTCTCTGGGAAAAGTGATCCGTTCGTTAGCCATGCTTTGGAGGCAGTGTTGTCCACATGGTTAGATTGAAGATCGGTGTAGTGCCTAACGTGTAGAATTTTCTTGCCCCAAGCTGCTTCTTTTGGCTCCTTAGCTATAATCTCGATGTTCTGGGTATAGAGGTCTGGGACTGTGTACATTTTGTCACTCTGGTTTATCGCTTGGCGAAGGGGCACCATGCTCTGATGGATGTATTTTCTGAGGCCGCTGATCTCTTTGTCTCGGTGTTCCAGAATATCAATCATTCCTCATACTCCTTCTGCCCATCGTATGGTCAGCTTTTCTACTCCTGACTTCGGGTGGTGCTGGCGTTGTTTAGGTGAAGGTTATCCTGGTATTGCACATTATTTCCTTTAGCTCTGTGGTGGTCCACTTGATGATCCTGAAGGAATACGTGAGGACTGCAACTGGATTTGTGTTGATGGCCCTGGTGATGTTGCGAACGTTAAGTTTGGTCATCATTGGCCTCTTCAGCCTTTGGTTGTATTTGGCGGCTAGACTGTTCTTGATTTCTTTGTGTTCCAGGTTTTGGGCCTGAAGCATACCAAGGTACTTACATGTTTTTTCTCCCTCCATAGCTGCGATCTCTTTATTATTATTATTATTATTATTATTATTATTATTATTGTCGAATAATTCTTATAGTAGTCTCTAACAAAAAAATCACACTATTCTCAATCTATAGGGGAAAATTTGGCATGAGGAAACGAATGGAAAACAACAGTGGTCGGTTTCGCATCATTCCGCGGAAAAGAAACTTTAGCATGGAATTCTTAAAAGCGAAGTGACAGGCGTTATGCAATATTAAGGGGGAAACTGTGCATGCAGGAAATTAGATTGACATCTCTTATCACCCTGTTAATTACCACGGAAAATTCATGGGTAAATCATAAAGTGAAGGCAATTTTGTTATATTTATCAGAAACAATATGAAAAATTACATAATTGCATCATTTTTTTTTTTTTTTTTGTGTGTGTGTGTGTGTGTGTGTGTTGCTTCCCTACATCTTTACACACTTTTTTATAACGGTGCATAGGTTCTTGAAATTATTGGAGAAGGTTTTGGGCTATATCTGAAGCCAAGTATGCACCTCTTTTTTCACTTTTTGTATACTACCAAACCTGAGATTTCCGGGCTTTATATAGCAGAAACTCAAACTTGAGGTTTGAGTTTCTGCTATATAAGCAGAAACTTATATAGCAGAAACTCAAACTGCCATGGTTGCAAACCAAGAATTTCATATTGGTGGGAGGGGGAGGGTAAAATGGAGTGGGTACTGCTGTTGGATAGAAGCAAATTTTTTGAAGGCTTAAAATTTTTTATGGTGAAATAATTAGGTGCTTTAAACCTAGGATAAAACACGGGGAACACATAAAAAAGTGGAGAACTGCTGATTTTTTTATATTTAAGAAAGAATTATTATAACCTGGAATCTTTTTTTCGTAAACTATACGCGGTTATTTTGTTTTTGAGTTGTTTACTAAGTTTCTTGTTCTTCGCAGAAATCAGTGGTTTCTGTATAAGCATTCGACGGCTAATACCGATCCTATTCAGTTCCCTAAGCGTAGTTCACTGAGATATTGGTCGGGAACAGCCATCGTTGAATACTTCGGTCAATTGCTGCACAAAGGAAGTCCTATTTCTCAACACAAGTCTTCTCAGACGACGGCGATCTCGTTCCTGACAGATTGTCGTCGCCCCACAGTTACACCTCTTAGACAAGCAGTGTGGGTAATTTTTCCACTGATTAAAGACCCGGGATATTTTACTTTTTAAAAAACCAGTCATCTCTGCTGTTTTCAAAATCTTGCGAGATGGGCACCCACAATAAGCTTTTCATCGAACTCCGAAAGATCCTTTGTTTCTCTCATTGTGGTCAGCACTACTGACAAGATGATTGATTCTCATGGTGGTTTGAGGACCACCGTGAGTTACTCAATGGGCTAAAATCAGTCACCCGTCCCTAATTTAGGGCTACTGGTTCCAGGAAAGGGAGAGAGCCAGTGCCGTAAGACAAACACAACATCCATGCCTCACCGGGATTCAAACCCGGACCAGTCTCGGACGAATCATCAGAAGCCATCGCTTAGACCACAGCGCCACCGGGGCGGCCACTACTGACGAGCAGCAGCAGCCTTAAATTGTTGCCTGGATCACGTGGTGACGCACATGACCACGTATTATGAATCGTACAGACTTATATATTATAGACGTATGCGGGATCGCTGGACCAACAACATTGGGGTTAGGGAGTGCGGAACAGGGCTTAATTTTTTTCCCCTGCCTCGTGTAAAACTACGGAATTTTAGAATTGGTAGTTGTCATTTTTAATTTGTGTTTTAAATTTAAAGTAATTTTATGAATTTAATTTTACTTATAACCCCAATGTAACCCCCGAGATCTTCAGAGTTTTAGGATTAATTTTAGCGCAATATTAGTACTATTTTAATGTTGATCTTTTTCCGATCTTAGGTGGGTTTTTGAGGAACGTGAAGATGAGCCCCAGTTTCTTTGCTGTGGTGCGGAGTATTGATCAGTGCTCCATTTAACTCAGCTTTCTTCTGTTTAAGAAGATTTTTATCAGTGGCCTTTGTTAGAACGAGAGTAGATTCCTTATGCAAACAGTATGGAAGCCAAAGTTTTATGGCCCCCGCAATTTAAACCAGGGACAGAGTGAATATTGGATACCATGTGTTCTCTACGTGTTAGCTGAGTGGTCTGGTTTATTCAATTGGCGGCGTCTCGGGTTTCCAGGCCTCGAAAACAGAACATCCTGAGCTAAGCGCAATTAAGAACAATAAAAAAAAGACCCACCGTATGGCAAGAAAACTAGTAACACCAAATTCAGCGTACGAGACCCACTTCTGAGTGTTCAATTGATTTCCACGTCCATCAGGCGTATACAATGTTGCCAACTCTTGAAAAAACCTATGGCTGGAAAGTAAAAAAAAATATTCGAACCGTGTTATACACCCAGCGATCCGCAAGACCCGTCCTTCGGTAGCGTATAATAGTCAAATATGAATTTGCTATTGACTTTTTTTGTTTTATTTTTTTATTTTTGGATGATTAATGATTGATTTAAAATAAATAATAACAAAAATATTCTAAACTTAGTGAAGGTGTTTAGAAATATATTTTTTTAGCTAAAATTAAAAAAAATTTTGGTGATAATTGTGAGATTATTTGGGTCTTTAGATTTGATTGTTAAGACTTCGGTCCCCGGCACCCCATCCCTGAGATGGTCTAGCGGTGGCCCTGGACATAGGAAGAATTTGAAGTCCTAGACCAGGTATAATGAATTAGCTTTATTTTGCTTTCCGCTAAGCTAATTATAATGAATAAGCTCTTCCTACCAGCTAGCTAATGATATACTTGTACTAAGCTTCAAAATAGTGAATTCAAATGGTTGTTGTTACTAGTTAATTACGAACATGAATAAAGTCTTAACGCTGGTTATTTATGGTAATAAACTAATGTTATAAACCTAACAGCCAGACAGAGGTCTGACAAAAACTATGAATTGAGAAAGACTAACTTACGGCAACTTTTTTATTCGGTACGCTTGATCATCCAAAGCACACACACAACTTGTTTTACAATAATGAAGAATCTCTCCTCATAACAACAAAATCTCTCCTCGTATAACAAACGCTCTCCGTAAACAACAACGCTCTCTCATAACAACAACAAAAGCTCTCCCTAAGTCTCGATGAACGCGCCTATATACTAGCTACCACCACGTCATGACTTACACTCATTGCCAGATCTCATTCAGCGGGTGAAATAATATTTCGTTCAGTAAGAAGATAATTTACATAGTAAAAATAAAATAACCAGAGATAGTAAAATCAAAAGGAAAGTGAATATAGAGTATACGTTACACAGGGACGGCCAAACAGTCGATCGCGAACTCTCGTACGGTCGATCGTTTGTTTGTTCGTACGGTCGACCCTTTTGGCGCATGTGATATCGAGAAAGTTTCATCAAACATTTCCTCTACTTTCCTCTTCGATTCTTCAGATTTAGTTAGAATCGGGAATTGTGAAGCTTCAATCCGACAAAGTACTGAAGGCAAAAGCGTCAGATAACTGAATTTGGACTCTATTCTCATAAGAAAAATATCCCTGTTTGAGATCTGTTGCTTTGCGGCTGACTGCTTTCTTCGGATACACATATCACCGTGAAGCAGCTTTTTTCAGAAATGAAAATAATGAAGTCGAAGTACGTGAGCTGCCTGACTGCTCATTTAGAAGCGTGTCTCTGACTATCCCTAACTGAATTTTTGCCTGATTGTTCTAAACTTTGTGATGACATGCAGTGTCATGCATCAACATCTAAGAATTAAATACTGTAAATAAAGAATCTATAAGAAAAATTATATAATTTGTTTCAAAATAGTGTTTCAGAAATAAAAAAGGATTTAAATATTATTTTTCTGTATTTGTTTCCAAACTTACAAAACCACACACACTAACAAAACACTCGTGCTTATTCCTATTTAAATATGCCTATATCACTGCGATAAACCATGGTAGATCACAATAGAGAATGTTAGCTTAAAGTAGATCTTGGTTCCTCAAAGTTTGAACACCCCTGTCCTAGACTGTAAGGGGAAAGTGCTGGTCACTCGGGAGTGGAATGGAATGAATGAATGATATTGCAGCTTAGAATGTTGGAGATCCAAACAGTTAATGAAAATGATTTTGGAAAATATTAGTGATGCTTGACTCTATGTAGAACAAGAATAATTATTCCGTTCAGTTTTAGGAAATAGGGATACAGTTTTTTCAAACAGGCAGTTTACATTTCTTGGGTTGAACAGTTTGTTTTCATTGCAGTTAGTGCATGCTTTTTTTCCCCCGCTTGTCAAGATCTGCTACTAATACGCATCGAACTTTGTCCTCAACAATGATAGTTCTGTCAATCGCTGAAAAGCTAATAAGCAGAAAAAAACGAAAGGAAATTTTTTAAATAATCCAAATCTTGTTGCTTTTATTAGCCGTCGGAAAATTGGTATTTAAGAATGTGCATCGCACTCGCAGTTAAAAGACTGTATTTAATTAATAAGGGACTATACACCAATTATACTGAAAATAGTATAACTGTACTAGTAATCCGAAATTCTTGGCTTTGAATTGGAATTAAAGTTTTCAAGCTTTCGCACATCAGCCAGATGGCTTTTTCAAGGAAAATAGACGGCTAACTGTCTACTTTCCTTGAAAAAGCCATCTTGTTGATGTGCGAAAGCTTGAAAACTTTAATTCCAATTCAACGCCAAGAAATTCGGATTACTAGTACAGTTATACTATTTTGAGAAGACTGTATTTGTTAGTCAAGGTAGACTTGTAATACTTAAATCACGGTTGTACCTAAAATCAAAATTGGAAGGGCTGACAATTAAAATATGAAGATTAGGAGCATATGCACTTGTTTAAAGCATCCCAAAACAAGTTTTCTGATCTGAACCAAATCAACGAAATTATGTTCTTATAACGAGAATCAACCAAAAGTAAATTGAACTTTATACTTATTGATCAAAATTTTACGTATTTTCATTGTATAATGAACAGCAATTCGTTTTACAAACTGCTTTCTAGGTTGTATGGATTACTCCCATACGTTCTATACGTCTGGTGGTCCTAGACAAATGTCACTTTATCAAAGAACATTCGACGGGATGAAATCAAGACTTGGGAATTGTAAAAGAAATATTCTTTACAAAGTAGTGGAATGACCACAAGGTTTTTCAGGCTGCAAAAAGAATATCCATTATTTCCTTGCTCACTGTTCAACCTCCAACATTGCATCAGAGAACTTGAAAATTTCATGGTTCTGGAATGGGAATCGAATCCGCATCTCCAAATTTCCGTTTGAGCACGCTGCGCGTTACACCACCCAGGACAACGAAATTTCGTGTGTCTGATAATTAAGAACCTGAACAACTTGTGATTTTACGCCAGTATTTGTGAAGAATATTTTTTCCGCAATCACTATGTTTGAAATACTGGTGATTTATTAAAGAAAAAAAACGCTACGAGGAAGCACCTGATTGCTTCGACTGGCAGAAAAAAATCTGAATTTTTTCAGAATCTTAATCATCAGATGCTTGAAACTTCGTTGTCTTGGGTGGTGCAACGGATAGTGTGCTCGGAAAGGAATCGGTAGATGCGGGTACGATTCCTGCTCCAGAGAGATGTAATTTTCAAGTTTTCTGCTGCAACATTACCTGAAGGCAATGGCTATTCCGTCTGAAACCTTATAAATCATGAAATCAAGACTGGTTGGATACCAGTAAGTGAAAAACATGTGTCCGTGCTCTAAAAAATAATGTTGTGAATTCACGAAAAATTTCTGAAAATAAGTGCAGCAAAGTTGCCGGTAGTGTCCGTCTTTTAACGAAATTTCCGTTTTAAAAAGTTTCCGTTTTTTCTAACTTCAATATTTTGACAGAATTTCCGTAGTCAGTAATTAATTCCCTTTATTTCAGAAAATTCGTTTTATGGTTTTTCCGTATTTTTACTAAAATTTCGCAAAATCTCTTCAGTTGTGACATTATCCGCCAGTTTCTTCCCCACGAATTAATCTAACAACCAGCCCTTCCAGCAGAATGCTTTGGAACTCGAGTCCTTCCTTACTCGTCCCTAATAAGAGTTGAACCTGCGACCTTGGGATCGAGAAGCGCATGTCTTACCACTGAGCCAGAAATTCCCATTAAGATCTGTTGCGTGCAAGGTACAAAACTAATTACTTGATAAATTACTTGATGCTGAATTGTTTTTCTTTGTTAGTAATGTGAGTGAGTCATTTTATTTTTTGTTGGAGCTTATTATTTTTCTGAATACGTTTGTAATAATTTATGTTTTCTGTAGGAGGACTTATTACAAATTACGCAATTTTTTCATCGGGACTTTTCGAAATGACAAAATGCTATGGAACTCGAGATCTTTTTAAACTGACAATGACTTTCCGTTATCTTTAAGAAAAGGTCAAATGTACTACTTTATGGTATTATTTCACAAAACTCCTAAATATATTTGCTGTTGACAGATACACTGGCGTGCAAAAATTAAAGACGAGACGGTTTTCGAATGTAACGTCGTGCAGAAGTGCTCTACATCGACTCAAATCATACCATAAGATCCACAAGATGTAAGAATATGGGACAAGTGAGCAAAACCGTCCAAACAAGGAATCCAGAGGATACAAAGGCACTTTATTGAAACGGTAGCTTCGAGCACATCTGGACAGAAGACAGAAACGTCCATGTGACAGGCGGCTGCCAAGAAACATCCAGTCTTTAGTAGGGGATATGATCACCCCTGACTGCGTTGTAGGATTTACAACGTCTGTCCATGCTGAGCACGAGGTTGTCAAGGAGCTGTTGAGGCATCCCGGCCCATTCCTCTTGTAGCGCCAATCGCAGCTGCGCAATCGTTGCTGGCGGCTGGTGACGTGCTGCCAAGCGTCTCGCGAGAAGGTCCCACACGTGTTCGATTGGATTTAGGTCCTAGGACCTTGCGGGCCAATCCATGCGTTGAATATCTTCACTCTGCAACAGCTCTGCGACAGTCACTGTACGATGAGGTGTAGCGTTATCGTCCATGAAGAGGAACTCAGGACCCACAGCACCTCTACACAGACGCACGTGAGGCAGGAGAACCTCGGTACAATAGCGGACGCCAGTGACTGAACCTCCTTGGAAGATGTGGAGGTCATACCGCTACCAAGCATGATACCGCCCCAAACGAGAACTCCGTCATATCCAAACCGGTCCCTTTCGATGATGTTGGAGGTGCGATTGCGTGTTCCCTGCTCTCTCCAGATGTGTATACGTGAAGAATCGCTCGTCAGACTAAATCGGCTCTCATCCGTAAAAAGAGCTCGACCCCATTGCTGATGTGTCCAGTTCTTGTGTTCCTGGCACCACAGAAACCGCAGTCTCCGATGAGCAGGCGTTAATGGCACACACCGTACTGGTCGTCGTGCAAATAGACCACCTTTGTGCAGCGTCCTGGCCACGGTAAAACTCGATAACGGACGTCCAGTTGTCTGTTGAATGTGCCTTGCGATTTCTCCCGCTGTCTGCCGTCTGTCTCTTCTCGCCTGTAGGACAATATACCGGTCGTCCGCCGCCGTGGTTGCTCGTGGACGACCACTGCTAAACTCTCGGACAGCTGTTCCTGTCGTTTGAAATGCTCTCCAAGCTCGTGAAACGATGCTGTGAGCGTTCCCGAACTCCTCGGCCACATTAGTCACACTTCGACCTTCTTCCAACTTCCCAATGACGCGACCTCGGGTAAAGTCATCCACATATCGTCTACTGGATTGCCTGTTGGCCATATCACACGATGGCAGCAACTCGACGTCGTTCAAACCGATGTACACCGTGCAATAGCTTTCACCGAATTGCTGATCGTACACCGCCCGTGTGCTTTATACCCTTCTGACACTCCTCCCCTACGTCATGCTGCATATATGCGCATGCCCTACCGTGCCTAACCTTAGTCTATCTCCTGAGTGGTCTTTCGGTCCGTTCTGCCTGCTCGTTCCGCTGTCATGCTAGTTTCACCTCTTCGTCCTTAATTTTCACCCACCAGTGTATTATAGCCTTTGTCTTCACTGATACATAGGCATCATACAATCAATTTAATAGTTAATCAAACCTCAAGTATTCTTTCGAATCGTTCTTTATTACTGGAATTTTTCTGTCATATGGATATGGAAAAAGTGATAACAGAGTTTTTCGTTAATATACGAAAGGTTTCTGAAATTTCAGAATTTTTCATTAACACCTCTTAGAAACGGCAATTTACCGTAAATATAAAAAAGAAATTGCGGAAAGTTTTCAGTAAATTCAGAATTTTCCTGGCGTACGGAAAATCAGTGGAATTCAGGTTTTTTCCCCTCATTTCACGGAAAAAGTTGTATCAGAAATATGCTTCGTTAATTTACGAAAGGAATCACGTTCGGAAATTTTAGAATTTATTTTTCAGTGCACTAGTCGTGGAAAAATAATGGAATAGAATATATAATGCTACGGACGAGGAATATTTAAATGCTACTGAAATGCAAGTAATTCGGGTGATAAAATACGTTAGAAAAACATCCGATTTCCTCAGAAACAAAAAGTATTAGTCTCTTCTTAGAACAGCCTCAGCAAAGCAGAGAAGGAAACGGGTCAACGATTTCTTGCGTGTCAAACGGATCGGATCAAGATGTTCCTGACCCGATTCGACCCGGTTTTATTTCCGTTTATTTTTGAATAGAAAAAAATATATTTCAAAGAACACTTGAGACGTCTTTGAAATAATACTTCAGAGCTGCAGAGTATGATCCAAGAACTTACTGAGAAGGGTAAAAAAAATAGGGATTAAAAATGAACTTTCAGAAGACAAAACTGATGTACTTTTACAAGAAATGAAGATTGATTAATTGATGGAGGGGGGAGCTGGAGATAACCAATTCGTACATTTACCTTGGGCAGCAGATATCAAGCGAGGGTCACATTGACGATGAAATTACAATCTATCCTTCCAGTGCTTACGTACGGAGCAGATGCGTGGACTTAACTGAAAACAAGAACTGCAGACAACTGAAAGAAGCCTGGAGAAATGCATGCTTGGTGTAACCAAAAAAGATAAAAAGGGGAGCTCGTGGATAAGGAAAATGACAGAAGTGGAAGACATCACGATCAGAGTGAAATCCCTGAAATGGAAGTGAGCTAGACATATTGCCAGAAAAACGGACCACTAATGGACAACCGAAATTCTAGACTGGATTCCAAGGGATAGGAAAAGACGCAGAAGAAGACCACGTATCGTGGGAGATGGGTATCCACCCATCTCCCACGATATATTCACCCATCTTTCACGGAGTAGACTGGGCAAGAGAGTCCGTTGTGGAAGAAACTTGGGGAGACCTTCATCCAGCAGTGGATTGTTAATGATGATATATTCGAGTTTATAGCTTAAAGCAGATTGTGACGTCCGGGTCTAAAGTTTTTGACCCGTTTCCAACTCGGCAACATAACCTACGTTCCATAAATAATCCGATTTCATTTGTATTTTGTTCGAGATTTCAAATAAATCGATGTCTAAAAATTTTTTTTTTTTGTCGTCGTTGTTTTTTATACACGGCTGATATGATGGAAGATTTTCAAGGAAACTCAAAGTAAGTTTGTGCGTTTTTCTCAGCCATCTGAACAGCATATTTGGGTATTTCAATTCTTAAACGGGGGTGGGGGTACGATAAGACCTTCGAAGATGCACTTACATCGAAGAGGCAAAACATTATGACCACCGGCCTAATATGACGTTAGTCCTAAACATGCCGCTAAATAAGCTCTTACCCGGCGAGGTATGGGCGCTATAAGATTTCTAAAGGTGTCTTGTAGTAAAATATCTGGTGCCAACACGTGACCAGCAGATCCTTGAATTTTTGTTAGTTACGTGGAACCTCCGTAGATCGGATTTGCTATTTTTTTCTTTCTTATTGGTGGTTTAACGACCACCGTGACCTCAATGGGCTATACGCAGTCGCCCGTCCCTAATTTAGAACCATTGGTTCCAGGGAAGGGAGAAAGCCAATGCCATGAGAAAAACACAGCATCCATGCCTCACCGGCATTCGAACCCGGACCCCTTTCGGACGAATGATCAGAAGCCATCGCTTAGAAAACTGCGCCACCTGGCCGCTATAACAACACAGATGCTTGATTGGATTGATATCTAGAGAATTTGGAGGCCAGTGCAATGCTTGAGGGTCTTCCTCATGTTCCACAAACTATTCTCGAATAATGCTTGATTAGATTGATGTTTGGTGAATTTGGAGGCCAGTGCAATACTTGAGAGTCTTCCTCATGTTCCACAAACTATTCTCGAATAATGCTTGATTAGATTGATGTTTGGGGAATTTGGAGGCCGGTGCAATACTTGAGTCTTCCTCATGTTCCACAAACTATTCTCGAATAATGCTTGATTAGATTGATGTCTGGGGAATTTGGAGGCCAGGGCAATACCTGGAAGTCTTCCTCATGTTGCAGAAACCATTCTCGAAGAATGCTTGATTAGATTGATGTCTGGGGAATTTGGAGGCCAGGGCAATACCTACCTGGAAGTCTTCCTTATGTTTCACAAACCATTCTCGAATAATGCTTGATTAGATTGATGTCTGGGGAATTTAGAGGCCAGTGCAATGCTTGAGAGTCTTCCTCATGTTCCACAAACTATTCTCTAAGAATGCTTGATTAGATTTATGTCTGGGGAATTTGGAGGCCAGGGCAATACCTGGAAGTCTTCCTCGTGTTCCACAAACCATTCTCGAATAATACTTGATTAGATTGATGTCTGGGGAATTTGGAGGCCAGGGAAATACCTGGAAGCCTTCTTCTTGTTCCGCAAACCATTCTCAAATAATGCTTGACTAGATTGATGTCTGGGGAATTTGGAGGCCAGGACAATACCTGGAAGTCTTCCTCATGTTTCACAAACCATTCTCCAATAATGCTTGATTAGATTGTTGTCTGGGGAATTTGGAGGCCAGTGCAATACTGGAGAGTCTTCCTCATGTTCCACAAAATATTCTCGAATAATACTTGATTAGATTTATGTCTGGGGAATTTGGAGGCCAGAGCAATACCTGGAAGTCTTCCTCATGTTCCGCGAACCATTCCCGAATAATGCTCGATTAGATTGATGTCTGGGAATTTGGAACCCAGGGCAATACCTGGAAGTCTTCCTCATGTTCCACAAACCATTCTCGAATAATGCTTGATTAGATTGATGTCTGGGGAATTTGGAGGCCAGGACAATGCCCGGAAGTCTTTCTCCTGTCCCATAAACCATTCTCGAATAATGCTTGATTATATTGATGTCTGGGGAATTTAGAGGCCAGTGCAATGCTTGAGAGTCTTCCTCATGTTCCACAAACTATTCTCTAATAATGCTTGATTAGATTTATGTCTGGGGAATTTGGAGGCCATGGCAATACCTGGAAGTCTTCCTCATGTTCCACACACCATTCTCGAATAATGCTTGATTAGATTGATGTCTGGGGAATTTGAAGGCCAATGCAATGCTTGAGAGTCTTCCTCATGTTCCACAAACTATTCTCGAATAATGCTTGATTAGATTGATGTCTGGGGAATTTGTAAGCCCGGACAATACCGTCTTTCTCATGTTCCACACACCATTCTCGAATAATGCTTGATTAGATTGATGTATGGGGAATTTGGAGGCCCCGCATGTTCCACGAACCATTCTCGAATAATGCTTATATCTGGGGAATTTGGAGGCCAGTGCAATGCTTGAGAGTCTTCCTCGAACAATCCGGGCAGTGTGGCATGGCGCATTAATCTGTCTCAAGAAGTCACTACTAGGCTGAAATAGCGTTGCGATGAAAGGATATGCCGTCTGCAATGATGTTTATGTAGGTGGTAGACGTCATAGTCTTCTGTATATGAACTGAACCCTGGGTTTCCCAGCAGAATATTGCTCAAAGCAAAGGTTCTTTTCGTCACGAAACCGACGACCTTTTCCAATAATTTAAGGTCCAGTTTTGATGCTCGCGTGCCCATTGTAGGCGCGTTCGACGGTGAACGGAGGTTAACATGGGCACTCAGAGCTGCCTGCGGCCACGCAGCTCCATTTTTAGCAGAGTTCCATGTTCTGTGTGTTGTGACACATTCCATCCACCACCAGAGAGTTGCACAACAGTATCCCTTCTGTTGGCTTGTACCATACGGAGTAGCCTTTGCTCACCTCTAGCATCGATGAGCCGTGGTCGACCCACACCTTGCCGACGTTTCGCGGTTTTTTCCACTTAGGACTACTTTTTGAAGGTACTAACCACGGCTGACCTTGAAAACCCCCATGCCGCCCCGGTGGCGCAGTGGTCTAAGGCGTTGGCCTCTGATCATTCGTCCGCAAGGGTCCGAGTTCGAATCCCGGTCAGGCATAAATGTTGTGTTTGTCTTACGGCACTGGCTCTCTCCCTTCCCTGGAACCAGTGACCCTAAATTAGGGACGGGCGACTGCTTATAGCCCATTGAGTTGCTCACGGTGGTCGTTAAACCTCCAATTTAAAAAAAAACAAAAAAACCCACATATCGTGCCGTCTCGGAAATGCTCTGCTACCAATCGTTTGGCCATTATAATTTGACTGTCGTTGAAGTCGCGCAATTCCATTGCATTTCCCTTCTGAAGAACAGAAATAACACTGATTAACAGAACTCTATGTCTGGTGATATTTATACCATTTCATGAGCTTCTCTTGCGCGTCGTTTACCTGCAGATCAGATCAGATGTAGAGGATTTTAGGACGGGAGTGTTTGGCCCCAGGTCTTAAATAACCCTTAGAAATAGGAAGCTAGGAGATTTGGGCTAGAGTGCCCGATAGGAAAGTGACACGGAAGTGAGGTAGAAAGCGGGAGGAAGACGCCCTTAGTTATTACCCGGGGGGGGGGGGTGCAGAACCACTAAAACATCCGCCGTGCGTCGGAGGGGCACGTTAAACCCCGACGGCTTAACGTGCCCCTCCGACGCACGGCGGATGTTTAGTAGTTCGAGCGTTCGTACCTGCGTGGGATTGAACTCGAGGTCTTCTCTGTGGCAGTCACAAACGTTGACCACTAGGCCACCCGCGGCCCCGTTTACCTACAATTGCTTGCATTTGCATAAATACTCACTGGTCGTAATGCTTTGGCTCTGGGGTGTATACTGTATATTCAGCGTGTGTCTCAAATTGAACAGCAGTAATTAGCATATCCGTAATGTCTTATCAAGAGTTACTCTGTCAAGGAACTGGGGGAAAAAACAGTGCCAAAAACGTCCATTTCTCACCACGATCCGAACCCAGACCTCCTCAAAAGAAGCTAGCTGTCAAGTCAAAGCTAAAGTGATTCAGTTTTCGTGAAATTTATTTGTCTTTCAGCATCGAGTCGTTTCAGTTTTCATTGTGGCTGTGCATTGTCTACTAAATACCTTTGTGCACTTTTCCGAGAAAGTTATTTTATTTTCAGAGCCCTACTAACACATGCTATGTTGGATAAATCACCACGAAAAAAAAAAAAAAAAAAAATTTTGGTCGTGGATGTACGTTTTCTTCTGAACAAATATAAATAGAACACCGCCTACCTTCCTGACGTATGCATTACGTTTCATATTCTATTATTATCATGACTTAAGCTCGCGAGAAAGAGGTATTTTGAGCTGTCGAAAGTGAAGGACCAATGCAATGATAAAGCCAACTTCTGAAACTCCAGCTTATCAGAGTACAAGTAATGATAACCATAAATGTTTCTCCAGCATGCAGTCATTTTTCTTTCGCAGCATCGATATTTCTTGTGTTCTTCATCTGTGAATTTTCTTAATTGGAAAAAAAAAAGAATATATCAAAAAAAAAAAGATTTTAGTTTTTGTTGTTGGTTCCATAACTTGAACGCACTAGAAGAAACTGGTTACATGATTGATACTGTTGTGAATGGTGAACTAACAATAACTTCCTTTAAGACATTTTAATGAACCAGGGCCGCCACCCCGGTGGCGCAGTGGTCTAAGCGATGGCCTCTGATCATTCGTCCAAAAGGGGTCCGGGTTCGAATCCCGGTCAGGCATGGATGTTGTGTTTGTCTTACGGCACTGGTTCTCTCCCTTCCCTGGAACCAGTGACCCTAGATTAGCGACGGGCGACTGCTTATAATAGCCCATTGAGTTGCTCATGGTGGTCGTTAAACATCCGATCAAAAAAAAAAAAAAAAAAAAGATCCAGGGCCGGCTGGACATTTTTTTTTTTTTACCGTAGCGCGCCTTATGTTAACAAGGGGTGTTTTGTATGTTCCTTTACTACACTGTAAAAACATTTATTGCTAATATTACAGTTTTGGACCGTTAACAAGGTTGTCATCATTTGAACGTAAAAATCACATTTTTTGTCTTATTTACAGAAAATAACTGTCAGGGAACAGTCAATCACCGTAATTCTTATAGTTCCATGCCATATATTTACAAAAAATAACTGTGTACGTATTTCAGTATCCGAGCATATGTAAACAGAAATTTCACTGTGACGGTGATAGAACCCTGTCACCGACAAATCTTCTCGCTCCGGTGAGAGTTGTTCTACACCAACGGACTGTATCGCTGCCGATTTGTCGTCTTGACACGTGCTTCACCTCGGTAGTACGTCACAACCCATAGGCCTTAAAAAGATTTTTTTTTCGATTCCTTCCCTACACTTGAAGGTATATGCCGAAGCAGAATCAAGGTCTTAGCATTGGTGCTTAAAAAAAAAATTTCTTCTTTACTATTGGGTACAAAAGTTCATCTGATCGCATTAGCTCTAAGTAGTTGCATCTTCTCCCAATAGATACATCTACAGTGGTGTGCAAAAGTATTGCATCGACTGCAAAAACCATGAATGTTTAAGTTTAACTCTTTTTTATTAGTGACTAATTTTCATAGTTATTTCATCGTTTATTTGTCATCAGATGCGAAATTTAATGGAGAATTCAAAGATGGCTTAGTTTTTCCTGTAGCTACTTCTGTTCTTAAGATATGACATAAAATATGGAGTTTGACGAACACATTGAAATTCACGTTAGCTGCGTATCAATTCTTACAGCCAATCATAGACATTCTTATACCTGATTGGCTGCTTCCTAATGCTATTCTAATCCTACTCCGACCTTAATAAGGGTTAACGCAGAGCTTCTATGGTACTGAGGGCCGCGGGTGGCCTAGTGGTCAACGTTCGTGACTGCCACGGAGAATACCTCTGGTTCGATCCTAGGCAGGTACGAACGCTCGAACCACTAAATATCCGCCGTGTGTCGGATGGGCACGTTAAGCCGTCGGGCTCCGGGTACTGGCCCTCCGGTAATAAATAAAGGCGTCTCCCCCCCCCCTTTTTTTTCTACCTCGCTTCCGTGTCACTTTTCTATCGGGCACTCTAGCCCAAATCTCGTAGCTTTCTATTTCTAAGGGTTGTTTATGACCTGAGGTCTGACACTCCCTTCCTAAAATCCTCTACATATGATCTGATCTAATCTACCAGAGCACTGTAGTGGTTGCTTCTTGTTGTTATTAGGGTATAATTTGTGCACGTTCTCAATAATGGTTAAAAGTGCGGAATTGTCCACAGCGAACAGAGTGAAAATAGTTGCTCTGCATGAAGAGGGATATTCTTTAGAACAAATCGATGAAATAGTGGGCTGTAATCAATCTGCATTTATTAGGCTACTGAAGAAAGTAAAAGACACTGCTGAAAGATATTAAAAATATCCGTCGCAGTGGAAGGCCCAGATCTACTAAAACCAGGCAGGACAAAGTGCTCAGAAAACTAAGCTTGGCAGACAGGAGGCTCAATTCACGTGAACTGCTACAAAGATCGTCTGAAGTGAATGATGTTTCTGTTAGTTCATCTACTGTTAGGAGTAGGCTGCTTCGCTATGACTTACGTGGCTGCAAAACCTGGCGAAACCACTGTTAACTGCAAATCAAAGACAGCATAGACTTCAATGGGCAAAACAGCATGTCTCATGGAAAAACCAAGCAATGGGAAAATGTTCTTTTCAGTGATGAATCAGAATTTTGCCTTAATGGGAATCAGAGTAGTGCCTATGTAAAGAGATTCAAGCCGCCCCGGTGGCGCAGTGGTCTAAGCGGTGGCCTCTGATCATTCGTCCGAAAGGGGTCCGGGTTCGAATCCCGGTGAGGCATGGATGTTGTGTTTGTCTTACGGCACTGGCTCTCTCCCTTCCCTGGAACCAGTGACCCTAAATTAGGGACGGGCGACTGCTTATAGCCCATTGAGTTGCTCACGGTGGTCGTTAAACCTACAGTCAAAAAAAAAAAAAAAAAAAAAAAAAAGAGAGATTCAAGCATGAAGAATTGCATCCAAGTTGCTTCGTGACTACTCTTAAGCATCCGGTGAAGGTCGTGGTTTGGAGCTGCATGTGTGCATATGGCGTTGGGAACCTCCATACTGTCGATGGCACGGTAAATGCCCAGAAATGCACCTGGATATTCGAAAACAAGATGCTACCATAATCTAGAAGACTTTATGACGGTAATTTTATTGACAATGCTCCCTACCATCGTACTAAAGTAGTGAAAAAATGGTTTCAGGAAAAAAATTCAGCATCTTGATTGGCCACCACAGTCACCGGACTTAAACCCGATCGAAAATTTGTGGTTCAAAGTGTCGTATGAACTATCAGAAAAGAAGCCAACAACCAAAATTCAACTCACTGAAGATGTAATTCGAATTTGGAATCGTATTGTTCCACCCAATCCTTTACAAAACCTTGTTCACCTTATGCCAGAAAGATACAAAGCTGTGATGAAAGCTAAAGGCTGGGCAACAAAATATTAGGTACATTTTATAATTATGCTTCATTATATTTCTGTATTTAGATGTTATTTCATTCCTTATGAATTATAAAAACGATTTATTGCTGTAAACCTAAGTATTGAATAAATTATCCTTTTTATAATAATTTCGACTTGGTCATGATTTTTGTAACGCATCTTAAGAACAGAAGTAGCTACAGGGAAATCTAAGGCATTTTTTTAAATCCCCATTAGATTGCACATCTAATGACATATAAATGATGAAATAACTATGAAAATTAGTTTGTTAAGCAAAGAGTTAAACTTAAAAATTAACGGTTTTTGCAGGTGATGCAATAGTTTTGCACACCATTGTAGTTGGTTTAAATCACTAAGCATCGCAATGCTTACTATTACACCAACTAATTTAATTTTTTTTATTTGTAGCTCTTACTTCTAGAATTGCTTCTTTAACACTACGACATTTACCTGAGCACCTGTTTCCTAGTTACCATCGACTGACTCCTCATTGTTCATTTTTTTCATGTATTATGTATCAGATGCGCGGCCAGGGTGCTTCTTGGAAGGAGGGTTAATGTGTCAGATGGGGCGATCGATTACAATCGAAGCAGAGAACAAAAAACATTGACACATTAATAGTAGTAGTAGTAAGAGAAAATTTATGTCTAAAGCTGGAAACGAAGATTAAGTCTTGAAGATCTTGAACTATTTTGTATTTCATTTTTGATATAATAAACAATATAATAAATTTATTTTTACCCCCTTACTTTTCACTATTATGCAATTGTATCTTAAAGGTCGTCGTTCAGTAAAATAATTTCCATGTGAGCAGAGTTGGACAAAATCGTAATTGAATTAATCCGTAATGCATTACAGCGTAATGGTAATGGGAACAAGAACTTAGCGTTACCATTACATGGTAATGGTGAACTGGTCATTAGAATTACATGGTAATTATAATGACACGTAGCAGTTGCCCATTTTAATCGTAATGGTTAACTATATGTTGGTAATTAATCAATAACTTATGGGTTACAATACGACGTGAATAAGCCAGTACACCTTCACACGTTGTGTATAGGTTATTTGACAATTGTTCCACCCTCGGACCTCAAATGCGTGTATATGTAGGTATTGAAGATTGTACGTGTATGACATGAGTATAGTTGCCCGTCTTCGCCGCAAGTAAAGTGATTTGAATGAAATAATACACATGAAGTAAGTACGAATGGGATGTTTATTTCGGTTAGAGATACTCATTTCGTCCATCTCCAGTACAGTATTCTCATCCATTACATACGTTTCACTGTCCAAAATAATTACCCCATTATAGCCACAAGCACATATTAGCACTACACTCACAGTTCAGCAACTCAGGGTGCACTGCCGAATATTACAGAAATTTGCGAACTCTTGACATTTTTGCCGTACTTCTCAAGTGTTGTTGTTGTACATTACTTGTCCGATACGAACACTGGACTAGCGAGCGACCGACTCCTTTATATATGTATGTACTTCACGACAGGAACTGAACCTTCTGGAATATTCTTGATTTACATAAAGCTCTCCAACTTCCCACTGCGCTATCATTCTGGAATATTTTACAAACGTGTAACCCATTCTTGCCGCTTCTAGAACATTCTACACGACACTTCGGTCTCTATCTGCTATGTTACATGGCCGACTTTTCTAGTCATAACTTTTGGCACACGTACATTTCTATAAACTATTAGTATGTAATTATTATTTGCAAATTGTGTAATTTCATTACCAAATAATTCCATTGTGGGATTACCTTGTAATGCATTACCTGTTGCTGCATTACCTTGTAATACGTTACACGTTAATTGTAATCTGTACTTCCATTACTTTGTAATGCATTCCTGCCCAGCTCTGCTTGTGAGATTATATTGTGATTTCATTTGAGAATTTCCTTTTTATTGCTGAGGAGGATGCTCTGCAAATGAAGAAAATATGGAACTGAAAAAGAAATATAGTTTTTTTCCGAAAACAGCACGATAATCAAGGGAGAATTCACACTAACGTTATACTGCCTCTGTGTATGCTCCCAGTGTGACTCTGAGTTGGTCATCTAAGCGAAATAGCCAAAGCTTTCGAAATTGCCATAAGCTTTGACTTGTCGACGCACTTTTCAGCTTTGACTGTGTTAATTATAAAGCAATAAAATGCTTAACTCTATTTCATCTGTTGATGTAAACTGAAACACCCCACAAACAACCAGTGTATTCAGCCTTAATTGAACCCTGCAGGCGCTTATCAACTTGTTATACTGCAAATGGGTAGGCATTCTCTTCTGCTTTATAGAATAGCATCTAGATTTTACAGCTTTCTTTTTATTTTTTATGCTTTCCAACCGTATTTTGAAGGAGTGTATATGCTGCAGCTTTGTATGTCTGTCTGTCTGTACGATAACTCGCGTAAAAATAGTTCGATTTCGATGAAATTTTAATATATGGTAAGGGACAACCTGGGGACGAACCCTATTGAAAATGGGCGAAATGGGGTCAAAGTTCAGGACATAGGAGCGGGATCTATTCCATTGCCCTTATGCGTCGTAACTTACGTAAAATTGCTTCGATTGCGACAAAACTTTATCATGTTGTTTCGGAGGTATACTGAACTGGTTCTATTGAATATCATCGAAATGGGGTCAGGGCACAGGAGCGAGATTTATTCCACAGCCATTATCCTCATAATTTGCCTAAAAATGCTTCTATTGCGACAAAGCTTTAGTATGTGTTCCGGAGGTATACTGAACCAATTCTGTTTAATAACATCGAAATGGGGTCAAAAGTCAGGTCACAGGAGCGAGATTTATTCCACAGCCATTAGTCTCATAACTTGAATAATAATAACTTGAGTAATGATTTCTGGTATGTTAGAAAGCGTATGATAATCAATGCATTGATTGCATGGTTTTACTAACTTGTTTCATTCTTGCCTTATCTACAAAAAACGACTGCGTCAAGGCACCACAGCAATAAGCACCAACTCTCGGGGAAAAGCAAAGGACAAAAAGGCTGTTTGAAAGAGTACGAACTGTAAAGTAGGTACCAAAACGTGCTGATCGTTTTTTGTTTTGTTTTTTAATATGTATTTGGGTAAATTTTTGGGTTGCTCCACTCGGCGTTAAGTTTGATCAGTTTTATGAACAAAGAAGGGCGCGAAATAGTGCTTCATCTCATTTTTATGTCTACCATTGCCTTGAAAAAGCCTCCCAGTGGACTGCGAAAGCTTGGCGAATCTCTGTGATTATTACACCATAGGTATAATAAACGGATTTAATACGCTATATGCGTTTCTTGAGTGCTTCATCTCATTCGTAAATAAGTCACACAAGAGTTAACATGTCAAGCAATAAGGATCATATTAGGCATTGTTTGCTTTTTGCGCATGACAAAGGCAACAATGCAGCTGAAGCCTTCCACAACATTTGTGAGGTATACGGCAAGGATGCTGTAGACGAAAGCACGTTGCCTTTAGTTTCGTAAATTCTGTGAAGAACACAGAAGCTGCAGAGATCAATGACGTTCTGGACGTCCATCAGAGGTTTCTGAAGAGGATCTCAACCAGGCCCTATCATGTGACCAACATTTAGCATTTGAAGAATTATCAGAAACGTTTTATGTACACAGAACAGTAGAAAGGCGGACGCATGCGCATGGGTGTTTCACAAAATTCGACCAGTGGGTACCGCATGACCTATCCACAAGATCGATCGAATAGAATAACCGCCTGTCTTTTTTTGCTTGTGCGTTGCAGAAGTGAACCTTTCTTAGAACGATTAGTTACAGGTGATGAAAAGTGGGTTTCTTTGCAGAAATGTAAAGCGTCAAAGGACTGCATCCTAGAAAGGTCTTGTTAAGTGTATGGTGGGATGTCAAAGGAGTGATCCACTGGGAGCTGCTTGTACCTAACCAAATGATAAATGCTGACCTGTATTGACAACAGTTGGAAAGGCTTAAAGAAAAATTAAAATCTTAAGCGCTCAGCACTGGTTAATTGGAAAAGCGTAATTTTGCAACATGACAGCGCAAGACTCCGTACAGCTTTAGCCACTCAGAGAAAATTACTGGACATTCGATGGGAAATGTTCTCACCCCCGTATTCCCCAGAACTTGCATCTACGGATTACCACCTTTTTTTATCTCTTCAGAACAACTTCGCTGGAAAAACATTCGATGAAGTTGGAAATGTCGAAACTGCATTATACAAGGTTTTTTTTTTTTTTTTTGGTCTCCAAAATGGAGGAGTTATACAGAAGGGAAATTCAGTTACTACCTGAAAGATAGCAAGATGTCATAGAATGTTAAAGAATAAAGATGTTATTTATTCAAAAAAGTTTTTGTCCTTTACCAAAAAAGAAGGGTAGATACAAAAATATACACTCAGGCACTTAGCTATTGTGTATCACGCAAACTGATTATTTTTGCAGAAGAGATTATTTCTTTCGAAAAAAAAGCGGAAATAATAGATGAGTGCCAGATATATATATATATATATATATGAGTCTTCGCGACAAAAATACACTCCTCCGACTAATTTTAATATTGGTAAAAAAAAAAAAAAAACTTCGCTCCTGCATTCCTTCGATGAAATATTCTGACTGAATAACAGAAATACGTCCGGAGAACTCGTAACCGTAAACGGTACAACACACAATACAATTAAACCTGGTGGCTGCAACAATTCAAGCGATAAATTAGCATACGCAGTTTCTCTGTTCTGCCCCTGCTGATGAACAGTTCGTGTGCCGCCCCGGTGGCGCAGTGGTCTAAGCGATGGCCTCTGATCATTCGTCCGAAAGGGGTCCAGGTTCGAATCCCGGTGAGGCATGGAAGATGTGTTTGATTTACGGCACTGGCTCTCTCCCTTCCCTGGAACCAGTAACCCTAAATTAGGGACGGGCGACTGCTTATAGCCCATTGAGTTGCTCACAGTGGTCGTTAAACCTCCAATCAAAAAAATAAAAAAAGAACAGTTCTTGTCGTCATATCCACATCTATAGATTCGACAGTTTTAAACAGTAGAATATGATTACGGCATTTTCCGTAAAAATGCCTTTTTTTTTTTACAGTGCAGAACTGTTCATACGGCATTTTTTTTTTTTCATGTGTCCTCTATCATTGACTGATGTAGCCCTCCACCGAATGTCACTAAATTCCAGCCAGTCGTTATGTTGATAACAGGTCAGATCATATGTAAAGGATTTTAGGAAGGGAGTGTCTGACACCAGGTCTTAAACAATCCTGAGAAGTAGGAAGCTAGGAGATTTGGACCTGAGTCCCCAACAGGAAAGTCACATGGTAGTGAGGCGGAAAGGGAGAGGAAGACTCCCATATTTATAACCGGGGGACGGGTACACAGATACTGACGGCTTATAGCGTGCCCATCCGACGCACAGCATATGTTCAGTGGTACAAATTTCCAGGAATCGAACCCGAGACTTTTCCGCTGCAGTCACGAACGTTGACCACTAGGCCATCCGCAGCCCTATTATGTTGATATATCAACTGTGGGAACAAATAAATCAGTCTGTGCATGTGTACCTGCTGACATTTTTTTGATTCTTCTATGATATTACATTTATTTTTCTCGCCTATCGGGGCAAGCATCTGATTACGAGTAGGATTCCGAAAACACCTGGCCCTAAGGTAATGTGATTAGGATACTTCGTGCATTCTTCCTAATGGCTTCAGCCAGCGTTAAGCTGGTATGGTGGATGCCATGATGTACAAGTTGTCCTGTATCACTTGGTCATCTGCCAATATAACGTAAATGCAGTGTTTCTTTGTCAACAACGGAATAAACCGTGCTAACTGTTGTATGTATAATTGTGCAGTTTCTCTTGGCAAATTTAGAGGAGCAGGAATAGCTCCGATCAAAAAAAAAAAAGAATGTTGCTAGTCGTGGAGAGGAGCAACGTGCCTGAAGGCATATTGGCCGGTCAGGAATGACACAGCCCGGAGTGGGACTCTGGGAAAGCGGTTTTCGCGAAAAAAGTCTCTCGATTTGGGGAAAACTGCCCCGGAATATGCCGACGTGATCGGATGATCGTCCGGGAAGTCAATGTTTTCTGATCTAATAACTACCGAACTCTTACCATTACCTCGACATCCGATTTAGATCAACAAAGAGAGATAGGAAAAATCCCAGTTGCACAAGAAAAATAATTGTGTGTGCATATTTATCATAGTTAGTTAAGAACTCCCAGCCTCCTGCATCAACTTTTATGTGTGCAGCTTCGGTTTTGTGTACTAGTGTATTTGGTTGCTAAACAGACATATGATGTTGCTGAAGGAACTTTTCTCTTGCAGAATTCAGAAAGAAACAGGCGCAATTTTTACTAATATAACCAGCGGAATCATTCGTTTGCTTCTGACCAATGTACGAGGTTTGCAGTAAAACATCGCAGAAGGGAAGGGGGAGAGAAAAAAAGCGGGTTTAGTGTCTAGGCTCATTTGGCATTGGGTAGTTAATAACTTTTTTGTTATCTTTCAGGATTTAACGACTCGCATTAGCATTTAAGCTCATAAGGAGTCGCTCTTTTCTAATTTGGAACCACTAGCTCCAGCAAAGGGGCAGAAGCAACACCAAAAGTACCAACATCCATGACTTGTCCCAGTCAGGGCTAGATTAAAGTCTTATTGGGCCCCCAAAGAACTTATGACGGTGAAACATTACGATGGGCAGAAATTTGTTTCGACTAGCGCAAATCTGAGGATTCTTAGATATTTGTGTTCAGTTGCTTGAAATTTCCTTGTCCTGGGTAGTGTAGTGCCTAGCATGCTCGACCGGAAATCGGGAGGTGCGGGTTCGAATCCTGCTCCAGGACGATGAAAAGTTTTCTGAACTTAAAGTTTACAGTGAAAAATATTAAAGGATTTACAACCCGACCATGTGTATATATTTCTTCAAAGGAAATTTATTTCCCATCCATCCAACAGAAGAAATAATTAGTATCATGAAGTCCGTTAAAACACGAAACTGGAGCGATATGCTTGTGATAATTAATACTTAGTGAATTCTGCAAACTAATAATTTCTTGCAGAGTTTTCATAAAAAGTCATTGTATTTTCCACTGTTCTCACAAAAATAAAGGTTAAAAGCTTAAGATTCCTCGATTTTGTCTCGGAATTCTACATGCATTGAATACTTTTCTTTACTTTTTTTTTTCTTTGGTGCATCTGTTTCGTTATGCAATGTGAAGCCACAGTAGATTTCGCCCATTAATATTTGAGAAATATCGGAATTCTACATGCTTTAGCATTGTATACTTTATTTTTTTATTATTATTATTATTTTTTTTTTTTTTTTTTTTTTTTGGTGCATCTGTTTCGTTATGCAATGTGAAGCCACTGTAGATTTCGCCCATTAAAAGTTCTAAGCGCTAGCAGAGAGGTGTTGGTGGATGGTAGTGAAAAAGCTGAAACTCTCTCGCCGACCACGCTGCACACATTTACCCTTAGTGGGATCACTGCCTTCAAATCTGCTCGTTTTCTAACCTCTGTTTGTGATCGAATGGAATTCATACAAGACAAAACTGAATCTATTTATTATATTCTCTCTATATATAAATACACGGTCGAATCACATTATTGTGACCACCAGCTAATATCGCGAGTAACCGCCGTGTGCAGCACGGACAGCAACTAGACTGGCTGGGAGTGACTCTATAAGGTGCTGGAAGGTGTTCACAGGTATTTTAAGCCATGCTGACTGCAGTGCATTTAACAGCTGCTGGAGTGTGCGTGGTGGAGGATCCACAGAGCGAACAACACGATCGAGGTGGCCCCACAGATGCTCAATTGGGTTTAAGTCTAGGGAATTAGGGGGCCAGGGAAGCACTTTGAAGTCTTCTTCGTGGTCTTCCAACCACCCTCGGGCATTTCTAGCTGTGTGACACGTCGCATTGTCGTTCTGGAAGTTCCCATCCGCCCCAGGGAAGACAATCAGCATGTATGGGTGGGTGTACATGGTCTGTAAGGATGGATTCATAACGAATTCGGTCCATAGTGCCTTCCACAGGTATGAGTGGACCCAGGGAATGCCACGAAAACATTCCCCAGACCATAATGCTGCCCCCAGCAGCTTATGTTCTTCCAGCAATGGTTGAAGAGTGTTTGTTCTCCGATGTTTCTCTCCTTATACGCCAACGTCCATCCGTTCGATGAAGCAGAAAACGTGATTCATCGGAGAAGGCAGTCTCTTTGCCAATCAGCAGAGGTCCAAATCCTATACTGCCGTGCAAATGTTAGCTTTTTCTGCCGATGTACCTTCGTTAGCATGGGTGCGGTCAGAGCTGTAGAATACTAGGGCTGCGTCATTCTTTTGAAGAAACTTTGGATCCCCTCAGCGGTGACAGATGACCTGTTTCTGACGTCACTGTGTTGGAGCTCGGGTTGCAAACGTGAAGCTGCCGTGAAGGGTCTCTCTACTTACGCTGTATTCTTTTCTTTGCTTTGTGTGGATAAGTATTCAGCTCTTAAAATTTGCTCTTAGAGAAATCGTTTAGTTAGTTTACGTTGAAATACTGATAACAATGTCGAGTTGTGCTATGGCTACTTGTAAGAACCATTACGAAAAAACAAAAGGTCAGTATATTGTGTACCCTGCATTTCCTTTGAAAAATCCACATTTGGTGAAGGAATATCTGAACAAGTGCTATAGGTCAGACTCTGTGAATGTAGCGAATGCTAGAGTTTGCAGCGAACATTTTCATTCTTTCGATTACGAAGATGATTTCAAAAATCGCCTATTTGGACTCCCGGAGAAAAAAATACTGAAACAAAACGCGGTGCCTATCCTGAATCTGCCGAACTGTCAGCAAAACGGACACTGTGTCACTCCACGATGTAACAGAAAGCGCAAACGAGATATTTTAAAAAGTTCTTTCGATGGAATGGATAATTTAAGTCCGAAAAAGGCTTGTGTGCAAGAAACGCGGGATCTCTGTTATGTGAAGTTGATGAAACATCAGGGGATATCAGTTGTTCTTCCTGTATCAAAATAACGGAGGAATGATTGCTACTTGAAAATGTTGCATCCCTTAAAAAGGAAATTGAACTTTTAAATTTGGAGAGAACCAAGGCGTTAAAAATGAAAGCTAACGGAAGACGACAGAGAAAATTACGAATGCAACGACTATTGTGTGACAGAGTTCTAAAAAGAAAGCTGAACATTATTGATTTAAAGAATAAACAAGAAAGATGACACCGAATTTTCGGGTGTAATAAGCACGTCTTTTGAATCCGTTCTGACGCAAATTAAATTTATCAAAGCTATTCAAATTCAATGGAACCGGTATGAAAACAATAGTATCTGACGGAAGAAAGAAGTTTTTCAATCGGGTCTTTAATCCCTCAGATATTGCTGTAAACGGAATCGTGAGCTTACGAACTCTTAGAAACAGAGTTATCGACAAAAATAAGATGTGACTTTACGTCCCTTGGTGGGAAAACCATGCATTATTTTAGGAAGAAAGTATTCACAAAAGGTTTATCTATATGAGCGGTATCGGTTCAAGAAAAAAATTTAGTCGAGTTTTCAGGAGCCCAGATTTTGTTACAAATACATTAGAAGTAGAAATCAATACTTATGACCCCTGGTGGCAAAACCATTCTTTACCAACATTAGAAATTACGTGAAAAATATTTTCCGTCAGGTCTTGTATGCGATACAGGAAGAATTTTTCAAATCGGAGTTTTAGCAGCAGAAACCCCAATTTACCATTGTGCGCCCTAGCGGAAAGTCTTTAATTTACTTGAAAATTTTGAATTTATAGGAAAAATATTTCGCATCGGAAACACTATCCAACAAAGAAGGAATGTTTCAAATCGGACTTTTAGAAGTAGAGATATTGACAAAAATAAGATATACATGTACGCCCCTGCCGTAGAAAGCATGCATTATTTCAAGAAGAAAATGTTCCTAAAATGTTTGTCGACATGAGTAGTATCGGCCCACAAAAGACTTTTTTCAATCCAGATTTTAGAAGCTCATATTTTGCTGCAAATACATCAGAAGCGGAAATTAAGACTTACGCCACCTGGTGGCCAAAATTTTTTTTACAAAAATTTGAGATTACATGCAAGCGATTTCCCATGAGGAGCTGTATCCGGTGCAGAAAGAATTTTTCAGATCGGGGATTTAGAAGCAGAGATATAGGGGGAAACGCAATTTACGTTTACGCCCCCTAGCGGAAAGTCTATGAATTACTTTAAAATTTTGAATTTATAGGAAAACCATGTCACACTAGAAACACTATCAAACAAAGAAGGATTTTTTAAAATCGGACTCTTACAAGTCGAGATATTGACAAAAATAAGATATACATCTACGCCCCTGGCGTAGAAACCGTGCAGTATTTTAAGAAGAAAATGTTTCTAAAAGGTTTGTCGACATGAGTAGTATCGGTCTACAAACGATGTTATTTTCAATCGAGAATTTTGAAGCTCATATTTCGCTGCAAATGCATCAGAAGCGGAAATTAAGGTTTACGCCCCCTGGTGGCCAAACCATTTTTTTACAAAAATTAGAAATTATGTGCAAACGATTTCCCATCAGGAGCTGTATCCGGTGCAGAAAGAATGTTTCAGATCGGAGACTTAGAAGCAGAGATACAGGGAAAAACGCAATTTACCTTTACGCTCCCTAGCGGAAAGTCTATGAATTACGTGAAAATTTTGAAATTATATGAAAAACATGTCACACGGAAAACGCTATCCAACAAAGAAGGAATTTTTCAAATCGGACTCCTAGAAGTCGAGATATTGACTAAAATAAGATATACATCTACGCCCCCTGGTGGAGAAACTGTGGAATATTTTGGGAAGAAAATATTCCGAAAAGGTGTACCGATGTGAGTGGCATCAGTCTACGAAAGAATTTTTTCAATCGATATTTTAGAAGCTCAGATTTTATGGCAAATACATCAGGAGCAAAAATTTCGCACGGGGATAACTGGTTTACCAGTTATTTGGGGAGCGGCGCCCCCACGGCCCGAGCTGACCTTGTGACTGGTCAACATCTGATGTCATGCCACAGCTTGTTTTTTTTCTTATTTTGGTGCTGTTGGTGTTTGCAGGGACGGCTGTTCATCCAGCTGTTGGGGAGTCGCGGCCCCACGTTCCCGAGCTGGTCTTGTGTCTCGCTTTTTCGTTTTTATTTATTTTCTCCACTGGCTAGTTGCCCGTGTTGTATTCTCTACCTAATCGCTACCACGTTATGTACTAACACCCCGGTCTTGTGGTTTTGTTACCCTCCACCACTAACTGATTTATATTAACCGCTCAGTTCGTAGGTTGCTGAGATTCCGTTTAGGTTCCCTGCCAGGATTTGTCTTCTTTGGATTTTTTTTTTTTTTTTTTTTTTTTTTTTTTTTTTTTTTTAGCTGGATTGGGTGCTAGACCTACCTGCATGTTTGCCGCGTGCGGAGACCCGTGAGGCGGAAATGGGATGTCTGGCGGCTGAGGTCGCAGGAGACCGGTTAAGTGCCTCCTGTGTACCAACACTCCTTCTTCGACCCCGGCTTCGCTGTAAACGGGAGGCTAGAGCCCAACCCACCTCTGGTCAGAAGTCTTGTACCAAGTTGTGTGCAGGGCTTTAGCGGCTTTTTGTCGTATTGCACGGCAGGGTGAGCCCGGGGGCTGTGGGATCATGCCAAAGGCGTTGGCATGACGGTACCCGGAGGCCGAAGTGTCCGCCGAGTGCGTGTGATCACAGCCAACGGACTATATTTGCAACTAAGCTCTAGAACTGTGTCTTGCGTCATGTGTTTGGCTTGCGGACCTCCAGTTCTCCCCTGTTGGGCTCGATTGTGGGCGGAGTACGTTGCTGATGAATTTTTTCTTACTCCCATGGGGAAACATAAACCCTCCTCAAAATTTAAAAAACAACAGGATATGGTGATTGATCAGGGGCCAAATTTGCCTCAACCACCTCCCACACATAACACACTGAAGAGAACTTTCGTTGAAAAACGACATCACCGCGACGTATCTTTAGATCCAGGTGTTGAGCCGTCAGCTCAGAAACGTCGCATTACACTTGCAGATTCGATACCTCAAGCTACTTTTCTCGTCATTTCTTCTACTGACCAGATGTTGAAACTTTCCTCAAAGTCTCCTTTTTCATCTCGAAGGCACTTTGCGGGTGTTGCTGGCTCTTTGAAGTCAGTGAAGAAGCTACGCTCTGGTGACCTGCTTGTGGAAACTTGCACTCTCTCTCAGAGCAAATCTCTTCTGCAGTTGACCAGACTTCAGGATATTCCAGTTCATGTGACGGCACATCCGTATCTCAACACCTCCAAGGGAGTCATTTCTGAGCCCGACTTGTTGGTCTGCGATGAAGATGAACTTGTGTGTGAACTTGCTGATCAGGTGTCATAGCTGCCCGACGCATGACTTTCAGGCGCGATGGCGCGCTGATCAAATCACGAAATGTTATTTTGACTTTTAACAGCCCGAAGGTACCTACTGAAATAAAGGCTGGTTACTTGTTATGTGCAGTTCGTCCTTATATACCAAATCCTCTACGCTGTTTTAAGTGCCAGAGGTATGGACATTCCCAGCGGTCCTGTAACAGTGTTGCGAGGTGCGCCAATTGTGGTTCCCGCGACCACGAAGGGACTGGATGCACTTCAGAGCCCTGCTGTGTAAACTGTGGTGACTCCCACGCTGCTTATGCCAGGTCCTGTTCGAAGTGGAACGACGAGAAGGCGATCCAGCGCCTCAAGACCCTGGAGGGCCTCTCGTACCCTGCTGCCAAGGCCAAGTTGGGTATTCCCACCACCCGACAGCGTACTTTTGCCGCAGTTGTTAAGTCTCAGCCACAACCCGTGCAGCCTTTTGTTCCGCGCCCTGTAGCTCTCGCCGCACTTGCCAAGCGATCTACAGCTGAACAAGCGACACAGGTGGATTTCACCGAGCTCCAGCTTATTCGACCAGCTGCGTCTTCGCCTTCTCTTTGAAGACGCCCGCCTCTTCCGGTTCCCAGCAGACAGCCTGCACGTGCGGAAGACCCGGCCCTCAATCCGCAAAGGTGTGCGGTGTCCATCAAACTGTCTCGGCCTCAGCGAGGTCCCCACCCTCACCCAACATTATAGAAGAACACGGGGGGAGGAGAGTGACAGTTCGTCCCCAGCCTCTACCAGCATTGCAGAGGAACATGGGGGAGGAGAGTGACAGTTCGTCCCCGCCCTCTGCCAGCATTGCAGAGGAGTGTGGGGGAGGAGAGTGACGGTTCGTCCTTTTCCATTAGTAAATATGTTACTTTTAATAAACATCATTAACTACCTTTTCTTCACTGCTTTCTTCATACTCTTTTTCAACTTTTACCAAGCCTGTCTGATCTTCATCATTTTCCACGTTTTTAAAAATCTGTGGCTGATCGTTCTTTGTCTGGCGCTCTTTGGCCAAACCTGGCCCTTGCGCCAATAAAATCCAACATCCAACCAACCAACCAGGAGCAAAAATTAACACTTACGCCCCTGGTGACCAAAGTATTCATTACAAAAAATTCGAAATTATATGCAAAAGATTGTGCATCAGGAGATGTATCCGCTGAAAAAAAAATTTCAAATCGGAGTTTTAGAAGAAAAGTTATCGGAAAAAATGCAATTTACTTTTACGCCCCCTTGCGGAAAATCTATGCGTAATTTGAAAAAGAAACTATATCCAAAATACTCTTCGACATAAATGGAATCGAAAGATAAAAGATTTTTTTCAATCGGATGTTTAGAAGCAAATATGTGGAATAAAACGTATTTTTGAATTCGACATCATCTGCATTTACGCTCTCAAGCGGCGAAATTGTACATTGTAAAAAAAAAACGAAATGAAGTATCATCATTTGCATATTTCAAGCTTTCGAATGCAAAAATAATTTTTCAAATCGGACTAATAGTTGCAGAGATTCCGTGGGTACAGACGGACGGACGGACGGACAAACCGATAACATAAGCACGATCTTTTTTTACAAAAGACGTGCTAAAAACTGTTAAAAATGGAAGCGCGTATTAAAAGTTTCCTAACTACGACACAGCTGAACGCAATAGTTGAAGGAAAAAGAAAAAAATTTGGAAATCTGAAGACATTTCCAGGGGGATCGGAGCTAGAGCACTTTCTAGAAAGTGTTACGATTTTTGGAAAAATAAAATAGGCATCCCACTAAGTGCAAGCACGCTGAAAAGGTGGTGCGCAAAATTATCTTGCAGGCCAGGATTTTTACGCAATATGCTACTGCTTATGAAAAAGGGCTCTGAAACTATGACCTAAGCCAAAAAAGCTTGCATTCTGAGTTTCGATGAAATGCACATAGATAGCAAATTGTGCTACGATGCCATTGAAAATCAAATTTTAGGTCCATTTTCTTGAGTTCACTTTGTGTTGGCGAGAGGAATCCTGTCTCCATGGAAACAACCATATTTTTCTGATTTCCAGAAGACTATGACTAAGGAATTACTTTTTTCAGTTATAAAGGCAGTGGAAAACAGTGGCGTAAAAGTGAAAACCATTGTTCCTGATTTAGGCAGATGTTCTACTTTATGGAAATAACTTCAGATTTCCTCAGAAATATCTTCATTTCCTCATCCATATCAAGAAGAAAAACGTATTTGGGTTTTCGCTGATCTTCCAAATTACTTAAAACTCCTTAGAAATCATTTTTTGGATAATGGACTAGTATTAGAAGATGGTACCCATCTTACATCAAAAATTATAGAAGACATTCTTGAAAAGGATCGCGGCGAACTCAGAATTTGTCACGAATTAAAATCTTGTTTTTAAACGTGACAGGCAACGAAAGGCAAAAGGTCTGCCAAAACCCTTTTTTCCGCAGCAACAGCAAAAGCAATTCAATTACTGACTAGCAATGAAAAAGCTTCCGATTTTTTTGAACTGGTGGACTCGTTTTTTGGAGTCGTGAACAGTAGTCGTCCACACCCACCCAGTAATAAGATACTGCAAGTAGCCTTTGGGATCGAACCATACGTTACGAGACAAAAAAAAAAAAAAATCACTTATGAGTAGCGCTATATCTGGCATGACAGTGTTTGGAAAGAAGAACATATTGTCATTTCAAAAGGGTATACCGGTTTCGATATCATCACTTCTAGGACTGCACACAGATTTGAAATCCATTGGAGTAACCTACATTATGACATCCCGTCTAACTCAAGACGCCCTTGAAAGTTTATTTAGTGAAATAAGAGGAATCGGAAATTTTTATGACCATCCTTCTCCGGTTTAAGTGATCAGTCGTTTGAAACAGTTGCTTTTGACAAATAAATTACCAGGTTTTTCAGACAAAGTCAACACCTGTGAAACACCTGCTTCTGTTGATTGCTGTCTGACTTCAGATTTACTTAAGAGCGCTTTCGCAGAGGAAGATATCCAAGAAATTATTAAATTGCCTTGCAATGATGTGACTGATGATCAGATGTGCCAGTGTCGTGGAAAGCTGATGAAAACAACTCAAATTGTTGCCTTATGTCTATCGCAGAACACGAAGCCCTCAAATATGTGGCCATACATTGCCTGTATCGAGTTCGAGAAAAAGATCCTTCTCTGGGCACTGTTTCACATAAAGTAGGTGATGATTTCGATTCCTCAGTCTCGATCAATTTAATTTCACAGGGAGGGCTAACTATGCCAACAGCAGGTTGGCTCAAAACAATTGAAGAATTCGAAACCATATTTATTGCGATTTACGGAAAAGAAGGGGCTCACAAAGAAAAACAGGTTACCCAAGAGTTAAAGAGAATATTGGAAGAAAGATACCCACAAATTTATAAAATGGCAATCAGCATTTATTCTCCTGTAAGAACATTCATCAGACTACGACATCTTAATCGAAAAGCATTATTTCAGAAACGAAAATCTGAGGAAAAGATGAAAAAATGGTTGCAGTCCAGTAGTTGCGCCCAAAGCTCTCGGAATTAAAGTGTGGTCGGATGCCTGAACACGGTGGCGCAGTGGTCTAAGGCGCTGGCCTCTGATCATTCGTCCGTAAGGGGTCCGGGTTCGAATGGATGTTGGCATGGATGTTGTGTTTGTCTTACGGCACTGGCTCTCTCCCTTCCCTGGAACCAGTCACCCTAAATTAGGGACGGGCGACTGCTTATAGCCCATTGAGTTACTCACGGTGGTCGTTAAACCTCCAATCAAAAAAAAAAAAAAAAAAAAGATGCATGAACACAACAAGAACTTTTGTTTTCGTTCGTTTGGTAAGTTAACTTTTCAACTGTGTCTGATTTTAAAAACAGATTTCATATTTCGCATGTTTCTAAATCATCATCATCATCATTGTCAACCATTATCAATCCACTGCTGGACGAAGGTCTCCCCAAGTTTCCTCCACAACGGTCTGTCTTGTGCCAGTCTCCTCCATGTCACCCCTGCATACTTTCGAATTTCATCCACCCATCTCCCATGTGGTCTTCTTCTGGGTCTTTTCCTGTCCCTTGGAATCCAATCTAAAATTTCGGCTGCCCATCGATGATCTGTCCTTCTGGCAGTATGTCCAGCCCATTGCCATTTCAGGGATTTAACTCTGATCATGATGTCTTCCACTCTTGTCATTTTTCGGATCCACGAGTTCCTCTTCTTATCTCTCCTGGTTACACCAAGTATGCACCTCTCCATACTGCTTTGAGTTGTCTGCAGCCTTTGTATGTCTCTTTTAGTTAAGGTCCACGTCTCTGCACCATACGTAAGCACTGGAAGGATGCATTGATCAAACACTTTTCTTTTAAGACATAATGGCATATTGCTCTTGAAAATTATGCTGTTTCTTCCAAAAGCTCTCCAGGCAAGTTTTGTACGCCGATTAATTTCTTCATCAATGTGACCCTCACTTGATATCTGCTGTCCAAGATAAACGTACGTGTCTGTTATCTAAAGCTTTTCTCCATCAATCGATAAATCTTCATTTCTTGTAAAAGCATTGAACATCACTTTTGTCTTCTGAAAGTTCATTTTTAATCCCACTTCTTTACTCTTGTCAGCAAGTTCCTGGATCATACTCTGCAGCTCTGATGGAGTAGTTGCAAAAATGACTACGTCATCAGCAAAACGAAGGTGGGTTAGATAATCTCCATTAATCTTTATCCCCTTGTTTTCCCAGCTCAGCGACTGAAAAACACCCTCCAATGTGGCATTAAAGAGCTTCGGAGATATGGTGTCACCTTGTCTCACTCCCTTTCCAATTTTTACGTGTGTTGTATTTTCAAACAGCCTAATCTTTGCACTTGCATTTTCATAGATGTTATTAATAATATTAATGTATGCATCTTCAATACCGCAGGTTTTCAGAGCCATTGTAACTGCTGATGGTTTCACCGAATCAAAGGCTTTTTCATAATCGATAAAAGCCGTGCACAATGGAAGTTCATATTCCCTCGCTCTTTCAATTAGTTCTCTCAGCACGTGGATATGATCTATTGTGCTGTAGCCACTCCTGAATCCAGCTTGTTCTCTCGGTTGAGCCATGTCCAGTGTTACCTTCAAGCGGTGTGAAAGAACTTTAGTGAAGATTTTATAAACCACTGATAGGAGGCTGATAGGTCTGTAGTTTCTGAGATCCTCAATGTCACCTTTCTTATGTAGCAGGATCATTGTAGCGGTGTTCCAATCCTCAGGAATCTTTCCTTCATTAAGGCATCGAGTGAAAATTTGGGCGAGTACTGTTTCGATTTCTCCACTTGCTTCTTGTATGATGTCTACAGTAATTCCATCTTCTCCTGGAGCTTTTCCCCGCTTCATGTTCTTGATTGCATGTGCAACTTCTGCTGGAAGGACTGGAGGAACTCTGGTACTGGTATCTTTCATGATGTCTGGAGTGCATGTATCATCCCTTTCATATAATTTGGAGTAGAAATCTTTCACTCTTGTCAAAATTTCGCCTCTATTTCTTGTTACAGAACCATCTTCTTTTCTCAGTGCCATAATCTGTTTTCTTCCCTTACTGAGATGTCCCTTTGCTATCTTTAGGCTTTGGTTGTTTTCAATTGCTTTCCTCACTAGCTCACAGTTGAATTTCCTTACGTCTTCAGTGATACCTTTTCGTGTTGTCTTGCATAGCTCTATATATTCCACTTTGGAAGTCACATCTTCTTTAGTTGTCCTCATCTCTCTTCTTTTTTGCATCAACATTTTCGTTTTTCCTGATAATTTATTTACATGCAACTTGTTCTTAGACCCAGCTAATTTTGTTGCTGTTTCCATAAGAGCTTTGGTTACTTTTCTGTTAACTTCAGAGATGTCCACTTCTTCTGATGTTAGGCCTTCTAAAGCAGAGAACCTGTTCTTCAGTTCCAACTTGAAGGTATGGTGTTTTTTAAGGTTGGTTATGTCAATAGATTTTGTTTGTCTTATGAGCTTGCCACGTTCAAGTTTAGTGTTGAGGTGCATCTTACATCTCACCAATCTATTATCACTACCTGTGTTGAACTTGTTTAGCACACTGCAGTCTTCTATGACGAATTTTTTGTTACACATAATAAAATCAATTTCACTTGTCGTCCCATTTGGATGTCTCCATGTCCATTTCCTGTGTGGCTTTTTCTTGAAGAAGGAGTTCAAGATGAAAAACCCTTCTGCCTCTGCAAACTCAACGAGAGTATTTCCACGCTGGTTTCTGTTGCCGTGACCGAATTTACCTACTGAAGTTTCATTCTGTTGCCGTTGCCCTATTTTTGCATTGAAATCTCCCATAATTATTTTCAAGTGCTGCTTACCTTTATTATTTAGATGACAAATTTCCTCATAAAATTCTTCAATTTCTTCTTCAGGATGACTTGTGGTGGGTGCATAAGTTTGAATAATCTGAGCCTGGTATCTTTTCGAGAGTTGGATAACAAGTCGTGCAGCTCTGTCAGAGGAACTTTCAACTTCTACCACTTTATCCTTCAGTTTCTTGTTTATTATAAATCCAACACCACTAGTTCTGCCAGTATCTGTCCCACGATAGTAGAAGAGATATCCACTTTTCAGTTCGATTAGATCTTCTCCTTTTCTCCTTACCTCACTTAGCCCCACGATGTCCCACTTGATTCTTTGTAGTTCCTCTTCCAATTCAAGAAGCCTTGAATCAGAAGATAGGGAGCGTCCATTGTACGTAGCCAAGGTCAGCATCAGATGGCAGCCTAGTCCGGTCCTCCGGGGATTCTTAGCACCCTCTGCCTTCATGTCGCACTGGCCGCTGCCTTGGCCAGGTACATTCCAGCTGCCGGAGACTGAGGGCCAAGATTTAAGTTGTGGAATCATTTTGGAGGGGTTTGGCCATAACTCACCACGCTGGCCAAGCGGGTTGGTGAGTGTGGGATAGAATTTCCTCTAATCCCGATGGTATAGTTATACCGCTATTGGCGGTCGTCAGAGCCCCTTTAGTGGGAACAGGATGCACCACGAGAAGGCGGGGTTGACATTTGTCTATATGATGGTAAATTACCAAAATGAAATTATGGGAACGCAATGCTGCTACGTGTTTCTTTTGAGAGAACTACCGATACGAAAGGAATGCCTCGCCTTCATTTAAATTTTCTTAGAAGCTTTTCAATTGAAATTCTGAGAATCTTTTCCTATTAAGTTATTAAATTACCATTGTTACGCTATAGTGAAATAAATGTTGTATTTTGTGGAAGAAAAATTTGCAGCTCAGTTTCGGTAGGGGGGAGTGGCTGAGTTTCGGTTCTCAATTTCTTTTCTTTAGCGAAAAATACTAATTCTTTTTCCTCATGGAGTGAAGAGAAACAGAAAACTGTAGGACTAATACCTGACTACATTGACAAATTTTACACTTGTTTACTTGGCGTTCAATGTCAGTTATGTCAGTGCAGAAGGAGAAACTTTAAAGCGCGGGTGTAGTTAATGAGATGTTAAACGTATGCGTTAAATTCATAAGAAATTTCATGCACCGTATACAAAAAATTATTAATTTAATTTATAAGTGCATATATAGCGGTAATTCAGAATGCATGTTCAACCAAATTGGGGGCCACTATGGAAAATATATATTCATTAGTTCATAGATTTTTAACAAGGGTATACAAATGAATACGGACATTGTGTTACCTTAAAAGTGTGTTACCTGCTTTTTACGTGAAAAAAACAACAACAAGAGAGATGACACCGAATTTTCGGGTGTAATAAGCACGTCTTTTGAATCCGTTCTGACGCAAATTAAATTTATCAAAGCTATTCAAAGTCAATGGAACCGGTATGGAAAACAATAGTATCTGACGGAAGAAAGAAGTTTTTCAATCGGGTCTTTAATCCCTCAGATATTGCTGTAAACGGAATCTCTAAAAAGCTTACGAACTCTTAGAAACAGAGTTATCGACAAAAATAAGATGTGACTTTACGTCCCTTGGTGGGAAAACCATGCATTATTTTAGAAAAAAAGTATTTATAAAAGGTTTATCCATATAAGCGGTATCGGTCCAAGAAAAAAATTTAGTCTAGTTTTCAGGAGCCCAGATTTTGCTACAAATACATCAGAAGTAGAAATTAACACTTATGACCCCTGGTGGCCAAACCATTCTTTACCAAGTATTAGAAATTACGTGAAAAATATTTTCCGTCAGGTCTTGTATGCGCTACAGGAAGAATTTTTCAAATCGGAGTTTTAGCAGCAGAAAACCCAATTTACCATTGTGCGCCCTAGCGGAAAGTGTATGATTTACTTGAAAATTTTGAATTTATAGCAAAAATATTTCGCATCGGAAACACTATCCAACAAAGAAAGAATTTTTCAAATCGGACTCTTAGAAGTCGAGATATTGACAAAAATAAGATATACGTCTACGCCCTCTGGCGTAGAAACCGTGCAGTATTTTAAGAAGAAAATGTTTCTAAAAGGTTTGTGGACATGAGTAGTATCGGTCTACAAACGATGTTATTTTCAATCGAGAATTTAGAACCTCATATTTTGCTGCAAATACATCAGATGCGGAAATTAAGGTTTACGCCCCCTGGTGGCCAAACCATTTTTTTTTACAAAAATTAGAAATTATGTGCAAACGATTTCCCATCAGTAGCTGTATCCGGTGCAGAAAGAATTTTTCAGATCGGATATTTAGAAGCAGAGATATAGGGGAAAACGCAATTTACCTTTATGCCCAATAGCGGAAAGTCTATGAATTACTTGAAAATTTTGAAATTATATGAAAAACATGTCACACGGAAAACGCTATCCAACAAAGAAGGAATTTTTCAAATCGGACCCCTAGAAGTCGAGATATTGACAAAAATAAGATATACATCTACGCCCCCTGGGAGAAACTGGAATATTTTAGGATGAAAATATTCCGAAAAGGTCTATCAATGTGAGTGGCATCAGTCTACGAAAGAATTTTTTCAATCGATATTTTAGAAGCTCAGATTTTAGGGCAAATACATCAGAAGCGAAAATTAACACTTACGGCCCCTGGTGGCCAAAGTATTCTTTACCAAAAATTCGAAATTATATGGAAAAAATTGTGCATCAGGAGATGTATCCGCTGAAAAAAAAAAAAATTTCAAATCGGAGTTTTAGAAGAAGAGTTATCGGAGAAAATGTAATTTACTTTTACGCCCCCTAGCGGAAAATCTATGCGTAATTTGAAAAAGAAACTATATGCAAAATACTCTTCGACATAAATGGAATCGAAAGATAAAAGAATTTTTTCAATCGGATGTTTAGAAGCGAATATGTGGAATAAAACGTAATTTTGAATTCGACATCTGCATTTACGCCCTCTAGCGGCGAAATTGCACATCGTAAAAAAAAACGAAATAAGGGATCATCATTCGCATATTTCAAGCTTCCCAATGCAAAAAGAGTTTTTCAAATCGGACTAATAGTTGCAGAGATACCGTGGGTACAGACGGACGGACGGACAAACCGATAACATAAGCACGATCTTTTTTTACAAAAGACGTGCTAAAAAACAATACTGATTTAGAAAGACGTCGAAGACTCACTACGAAAACACCGCAAATAAAATTTAAAGAAAACCGAAAAATAAGCATAAAAATTTGCAGTTTTAAGATTGCTGTTCGAAATTTAAGAAATTAAACAGAGAAAGAAACGTGGGAAAAAATACGTTTTCACTTCAGGTGATCTATTTGTGTAATATCACAGATCAATTATATTTTAATGTACACATCTGCTGGAGCAAGATGTTAGCAGGAAAACTTGTGACCTGAAAATTTAAACGTATTGATAATGAAAATTGTCATTTGTCATTAATTATACTCCAGCCTTCATTCCTTCACTGCAGCCATCCAGTGCGGCTGTCAGCTCCGTTGCAACATACTGACGTCACACGCTTGCGTTCGTAGGGATCCCCGAGTCCGAGGCCTATTACCTAGCCCTTGTATTCTACAGCCCTGGTTGCAGTGACCATCCGTCTGCATCGGAGCCCCATACGCAGCAGGGTTCTCTGAACTGTCGTTTCAGACACACTTCCGGTTCATTCGACCAGTGAGTTGCTCCACCGTAGCGTGTCGATCGGCCCTCACGCACCTTCCCAGCCGACGTTCACCTCTCACATCAATGGCACGCGGTGCTCCGCAGGTTAGGTTTCACGTCGCTTATTCACAATGGTTCCATTTCTCCAATTACGATACACTTTAACCACAGCTGCATGCGAACAGTTCACAAACTGCGCTGATTCCGAAATACTGCCACCCTTGGCCCGAAAGCCGATAATCATCCCATTTTGGAAATCTTATAAATCGTTCCTTTTATCCATGACAGAAACGAGTGATACATTTTCAGAACACAGAGTACTTGTCATTTTGTTGTAGGACTTCCGTCCACACTGAGTAGAGTCTAGGTCCCAGCCACCTATACAACGAGATCGCCTTTTGGGCAGGACACGGAAACGGAAGGAATGAGAGCAAGTCTAGCGACTTTGACAGAACAGTTTTGTAGTGAGATTAGAGTACAGTAGATGGCGCCACCGTACAAGTACGATGTTGCACATAGAGGGGTGAGGGAACTTCAGAGGGGGGGCATAGGAAGGGATACCCATTTAACCAGTGGGTCCAGCCTGGGGGCCGTCACTTAACGTGCTTGTCCGTTGCACGGCGGATATTCAGTGATTGTTAGTAAATCACACCATCTCTGAAAGATCAGCCCAGGATCGAACCTGAGGACCTTGCATTGATAGTCTGACTCGCTAACCACTAAGCCATCAGCGGCTCTACGTTTTCAGATCAATGATCACATGTAGAGGATTTTAGGAAGGGAGTGTCTGACCCCAGGTCTTAAACAACCCTTAGAAATAGGAAACTAGGAGATTTGGGCTAGAGCGCCCGATAGGAAAGTGACACGGAAGCGAAGTAGAAAGGGGGAGGAAGACGCCCTTATTTATTACCGGGGGGCCAGTACCCGGGTACGTTTTCAGAATGCCTACAGAACACCTTATATACCCTCCAAGCTAGCTCACGACATATGCCTTCTTCCATTGGCTACGCGCTGTTGTCGTCAAAAGTAGGAGGTGGTCGCAATAATGTTGCTGGACTGTGTATATAAGCTGTGTATTATTTGTGATGTGCACGTCTACCTCCTTGGCCTTTGCTAATGGTGAGCCCCTAGGATATAGCCCTGGTTCACCCCCCCAATCCGGCCCTGGTCCCGGGATCGAACCCATACCCTCACAATACGAGAATGGAGAAGCCCGCGCCCTATACTACTTGACCACTGAACGATTATAGTTGTTCTCCAATGTTGTATATGAGTTTTGTATTTTTCAGTGAAGTAGTGGTATGTAAACTTCCTTGCATTTTGAACAGATGCTCCAAACTTAGTAAAGCTGCAACTCTTTGATATAACACAGATGTATTAAACACCCCACATAATTAAACGTGGTGACTTCTTTGGAGTTTGAAAACTAACACACAAAAATCCGTTTTGCCGCAATATATTAAATAATACATACACGGTCATATTTGAATAATAAGACCACCCCGGAATCGCAGTGTACCCGCCCAGGCGCATCACAGAGTGCACTAGACAAGGTCGACCACACGGAGATATAAACGGCCGACCAGGACAGATGAGCCATAGTGCGTGACGAGAACACAATGGGCAGAGGTAGTGATTTGACGGACGTCCAAAAAGGAATGATCATCGGCTACCACGCCAAGGGTGGAAGCATCTCAGGAACAGCAGACTTCGTGGGCTGTTCGCGAGGTGCTGTAGTAAGGGTGTACCAAGAATGGACCGCTGGCACACTAAGTACCTCCCGACGTCATAACTGTAGAGCCCAAAAGGCCATCGACCCCAGAGAAGAACGTCGCCCCCGTCGACTGGTAAAGGGCAATCCACGCGCTACGGTGCAGCAGTTGAGCACGCAAATGGACGCTGGGGCACCCGGGTGCGTGTCCTGATCATAATAGAGCTAACCCTGTTACGCATCGGTCTCGGGAGTCGACGCTGCGTCAAGGCTCCCATGTTAACCCAGGTCCATCGGAACGACGACTGCAGTTCGCACGGGATTGCCGTCATTGGACAGTGGAAGAAGGTTGCCTTCTCCGACGAATCGCGGTTTCTACTCCACAGAAGTGACGGACGGTGGCGAATACGGTGTCAGACACACGAGAACCAATACCCGTCGGTCAAGTACAGGCCTGCGGTGGCAGTGCGCATGTCTGGAGTATGTTTTCCTGGTGTAACTTGGGACCGCTGGTACCACTGCATGGGTCCCTGAACGCTAATGGCTAGTTGTCCATCCTCGCTGACCACATGCATCCCTTCATCTTGGGCGTTTACCTTGGTAGTGATGGTGTCTACCAACAGAACAATGCACCCTGCCATGTCGCTAAGGGGGTACGTGATTGGTTCCAGGAGCACGACAGCGATGTCTCCGTTCTCCCTTGGCCGACAAAATCGCCCGCCCTCAAACCCATAGAGTACTTGTGGGACTATTTGGAGCGACAGGTTCGACGTACCGACCCACAACCACGTCATCTCCGGGACCTCCGTGCTCTGCTGCAGTCCGAATGGGCACATGTGCCTCGGGAAACATTTCCAGGGCCTCATTGGGTCCATGCCACGCCGTCTCGCCACTGTCATCCAGGCCAAGGGTGATTATTCCCATGATTAGGTAAGTTGTCAGATTATTCTGATACGGCCGTGTATTCGAAAGACGCGCCCACACTTCGCTCTCTCCTGCGCGAAATTTTGAAACTTCTTCACAGAAAAAACGATAAATTCAAAGCTACCAATAACTGTCATTGAGACGGATAACTCTTGATTTGTTTTTCCCATCTGGGCTTCATCTTTAGGAATGTCACTCACACATCATGTACCATATTTATTTGTGATAGCTGTTGTTTTTTGGCGTGGCGACTGCTGCAAACCGTGATTCACTTAGAGTAGGTTGTTGAGAAGGAGATTGGTCATTTCTTTCTTTGAAATGTTTGCTTTCAGCTTACTCTCTTAAACGAAATTGAGGAAGAGACGTCGGGAATTTAATTTTCAGGTAGCCATTGAAACAGATATATCAGCGTATTGCTTCTTTCAGTTTCGTAACGTGCCTTCTTTTCAGTTGAAAATCTGGTTTGCCGTAATATCGCCAGACTCAATTTTCAGTTTCTGAGCCGCCCCCGTCTGGCCCGCCCTAGTTACGCCTCTGCCGACTTTAGTCAAATTAATGTCCTCTGCTCCTATGTGAGATGATATAAAGGAATCTACAGCCATTAAATCTACAGCCATTCGAGAAACTTCGGAGATGATTACCTACAGTGATGCTTGCAATGATAGCGTCTCTCTAGAGTGGGCACGAATTTGAAACCAGTTCTTCAAATAACGCCATTTTTCTTCCTGGATACCGCGTGCCCAACCAACATGACGCATCGTGTCTTTAAATGAAAATTACTTCGTATCTATTTGTTTATTGTCAAGTCAAGTCACCGTGTTCAAATTGTTCAAGCGTTCTTTTATTCAGATTGTGGTTTCTGTCTGTCTTCCTAGAAAAAGCCATCTGGTTAATGTGCGAAAGCTTGGAAACGTTAGTTTATTAGGTGTGCAACTTAATTCTTAGCCCCTAACCGCAAGCGATCATAGAACGTCAGCAAATGCAAATAGATGTGTGCGATAATGGCTGAATGCATCGTCATCCAACAGCTTTCCAGACAACCGTAACCACTCACAGCTGTAGTGACAGAAGGGTCGAAAGTTGACGGTGAAAGCAATGTCGTTCGAGAAGCAACATTTGAGGCACTGCCTCCTGTTCGCGTTTCAGCTGAAAAAAAGCGCCGCGGAAGCTCAGCAAATGATCTGTGCTGTTTTAAGTGAGGCTGCTGTGTCCTACAGTACGTGTAAGAAGTGGTTCCAGTAGTTTAAGCAGGGAAATTTCTATATCCGTGATGCAGAACGTGAGGGACAGCCACAGAAAGTTGACGACGAGAAACTGGAACAACTGTTAGACGCGGATCCCTGTCGCACCCAGTCAGAGCTTGCCCAGGAACTCGGAGTAACACGGCAAGCCATTGCAAAGCGCCTGCACAAGCTTGGACGGATTCACAAGGAGGGCCGTTGGGTGTCCCACCAACTCACAGCTGCGAACAAGTCTAGGTGATACGTTGTTGCTGTGTCCTTGCTCTCCAGATTCAAGAAGAAGGATTTCCCCCACAAGATTTTGACCTGTGATGAGAAGTGGATCCTCTACGATAATCCTAAGCGGCGTAAATCGTGAGTTTATCCAAGTGAGCATACCACCAGTACCGCCAAACCGAATATCCATGCCAGGAAGTTGCTGCTGTGCATATGGTGGGATCAGCGCGGTGTCGTACACTGAGTTGCTCAAACCTGGTGAAACGGTCAATGCTGAGCGTTATTGTCAGCAACTCATTCGTGTGAGTGACGCAATGCAGGCCGAAAGGCCGTACACCGGCAAGGGCTGAAGGTCGGTCCTGTTCCTTCAGCATAACGCGCGTCCTCACGCCGCGAAAACGACTTTAAACACGATCACCGACCTGGGATGGGAGATTTTGTCCCACCCGGCGTATTCTCCAGACTTCGCCCCGTCGGATTATCACCTCTTTCGCTCCCTGCAACGTCACCTAAGTGATACGCACATCACTTCTGTCGAGGATGTCCACACAAGTATTGATGACTTTATCAACTCGAAACAGCTCTCGTTTTTCCGCAGTGGCATTCGGCAGCTCCCTGACCGATGGCTCAAATGTATCCAACACGTCGGGTATTATTTCCCTGATTAGGTACGTATTCGATTTGCTATAATTTGCTGTCAACGTGTCGTGCCTTGCTTGTGGCCGAGAATTAAGTTGCACACCTAATATATTCTTACGTCAATAAATCGGATTACTAGTATAGTTCTACTATTTTGTGCATTCCGTTTATATCTCTTGTACGGAAATAAAAATCATGTTGAAGTAGACTTGATCCATGTGTCCGAAAAACTAAAATTGTGTTCTAAACATTTTGAGGTCTCTTTAACCTGAGCGGGGGGGGGGGAGGAGGCCGTCTGTTCTGCGGTGGGTCTTATCCACGCCACTGATCGATAGTAATTTGTAGTAAATCAAAATTATTTTCCGAGAATTTTGCGGTAGTTACTTTTCATTTTGTAAAATATTGTTAAGTCTTTCGATTCCTCGGGTGGTCGTAACCGGTGGTGTAGCGCTAAGTGAAAAAGGACAGGAACGCGCGGTGCCTTTTATGTCTTCAGTGCCTTTCCCTTATCTCCATTCCGCCTCTCCCCATTTTACTTTCTTATATGTATAGTATAAGAAAGTACAGTAACCTGGTCGAAACCAAACCTCCGGATTTACACATTTTGGCATTCACGGAACAAGATTTCACCATTTAAGACTGCCAAGTGAGAATGGATTTAGAAACTAACTCTACTTTCAAACAAACATAGAACGTTAATTTCACTAACTGTGCAGTTTTTCTGTTGTATTTTTAAATGGAAAAGAATTATAAGACATTCTCATTTTGAAAAGAAAACAAATTATGCTGTATTGGGTTTACCGGAACGCGTGCCGGCAAAAAAAAAAAATAATAAATGAATATCGGAACGCCGTTCCGGGCCCACCTACCCGAGCTGAGACGGGCTGAGCCCAAACCCGAACGCCCGAATCGGGCTCGGGCTGTAGAATATTTACTGCGGTTCGGGCTTGGGCGGGCTCTTAGAGAGAGGGAGCCCGAGAGAATTTTTTAATATATAAATGTGATTTTATATGATTTAGCGAATGAGACACTTTATAGTTTGTAAAGGGAATTCTTCGGCAACTGGTTCTGTTTGGGGAGCGCGGGCATTCGAGATGGCTATTTATTTATTCCGGGCTTGGGTAGAAAATGCCATAGGCCGCGCATTAGTGTGTTTCTGCAGAGAAGAAAAAGCTTTTTCAAAAACTATAGATATTGGATAGTTGATATCATGCCGACGATAATTTACCCCCTATCTCCATGCATCTTCCTGCTAATTCTATTTAGCAATGTAGATGTTGCAGCGCATTATGGCGTGATAATATTAGCATTATTTGAGCAATATAACAACTGCAGCACCGCCCAATCATTTTGGATACCCAGCCGTCCGAAGCACTTCAGGTGGAAACAAACGGTCAAAGAAAATCACACAGTTACGCTATAAAAATAGGTCCCTTACTCCGTCCTCATTTGAGAAATACATTGGTTAATTGAAGGAGGAGTGGAAGTGTGAAAAAGGAGATGATTTTATTTTTAATGGTTAAACAGGTTAGCCAGTTTTTGGGCTCGTTCGGGCCGGGGCTCTTATCTTGCAATATAAAATTCTGGCTCGGGTGGGCTTAGGGTAATAAACCACGGGCTCGGGCTCCGAAAATTGAGCCCGAACTCAGCTCTGCCACCTACACCACTGGACAGAACTACAGCTTGAAAGCCACTGCCTTAACGAATAAACAACTACAACGAAAATTTATAACTGGCTAACCCGTGGAAGGCGAACTTCAGAAGAGTACTTGGTATGGATGTGCCAAAATACTGTTCTCAAGGAGGAAAAAGTTATTTACTTACTGCAAGGTTAATGAGCATCAAACGCGACCCCATCTTCATCAGCTGAGACAAATTACTTTGGTTCGGTTCGAATAAAAGCGAAAAATAGAGTCTCAGGTAGTCTTCTGTTGAAGTACTTTCTTTGCGTACATCGTGATGAAATCTCGAAAAAGGGTGAAAAATTCGCCTGGTCGTTATCTCAAGTGAAGTGGAATAACATGTCTTAAGAGTTGTTGAAACTCGTCTTGTCATGCAGAGTGACATGGATGTGCCGTTTAAGGGGAATATTAAGCTCTAATGAATAGTGATCGTTAATTACCACGAGGAATTGTTAACTTCCAACTGATGCGTACGTCAAATCACTTAGTAAAAAAAACGCTCTCCTCTCCTACTTCTCTTTCGCGAAGATTCACGGTGGATTCGACGCGATCTCGAAAACATTCTTTAAGTTTATTGTTTCCTTTTTTCTCAATTTTTCTCTTTATCTCGCTTTGCTAAAAGACCCTCCCCCCCCCCTTCCCCTCTTCACCCCCACCCATTCCTTTCTCCTGCTATGGTGACAGTCTCGCTGACTGATGAAGTCGTCATTTCGCGTGACATCGTACAATTACTGCGCCCTCAGACGCTGAAATGTAAATAGTACCGTGGCCCCTGGAGGAGAGAAAATAGGCGTCTAGATCTGGAACCGTTCAACTCTGAACTGTCCCCACCCCCCTACCCTTCCCCAAAGACGATGATGTTATTAGAGCCACTCTCTTTTTCTTTAACCGTGCTGCTTGCTACCCGCTCTCTGAACGAGTGTCCTTTTCAGTTGAGCGACTCTGCGACGTCCGGGCGAAGGCTGCAGAAGATGGCTTCTTTTCTCCCGCCTACTTCTCTCTTGTTCAAACGAAGAACACTGGATTTTTATTTTTATTCGTGCATTTTATTTCGCTATTTTTATTTTTTTATTTTTTTCTTCCTGCGTTACGGAAATTAGGATGTTCGCTGCTTCTGTATCATTATTTTTGAATCGATTATGCCTTTGTTCGTAGCGTTTCCTTTTCTTTTCTCTTTATGGTTTCTTTTTCTTTGCATTTTCTTTCTGTCTTATCCTTTGGATGCAAAATTGATGGTGTTTTGCGCCAGTGGTGGTCAGCTAAGCCCTAGCAGGTAAAACAGTGCGCCAGGAAATTCATCTTGCGGCTGCTCTCGCTTATGTAGCTAGCGACCTTTTTATTTCCTTATCCTTGATATCGATTGGCTGAAAATTGAGTTTTGCGAACGTATTCCAGCTCTCGAGGACAATTTTTTTTCAGTCGAGCTGAGGAATTGCGCAGCAGAGTGATGAATTATTGGTACTAGTGTTGTGAAGTAATATTTGTACTTCATCCTGAGTAAACATAATTACACGTCAAGCACGAAATTATATCTTCTATTAAAATATTCTCAGTTTGCACTGAGAAATCTTCGTGGTGACAGCCAAGAAATGAATTTTCGATCTGACATGTCCTCCAGCCAAGTATTTAAGAATCAGTTCTGTGCATAGGCTTAACCACTGGGGGTCGGGGGGATAACCCCCCCCCCTCCACCCCCGATTTTCAGAGTCGGGGATCCCCAATGTAAAGGACCGCTCCAAATTTTTCGGGAATATAATTGTATAATGCACACTTTTTTATGATGTGAACCAATTAAATTTAATAATATAAGATTGTAATTTTTCGTAGAATGCAAACACGTGTATAATGTGTACTTAATAAAACAGCGATATCGATCCCTAATGAGCAAAGTCATAATTAATTAATTCATAATTAATTATTACTCTCTATCTTATACATAGTATGTATATTTGGTGTTCAGTAGTGATGAGCAAAGTCAGTTCTACAACTTTCTAATTTACATTTCTGCTCTATCATGGTTTTACAGTTGTGTTCGTGAAGTTCCACAATTCGCCAACAGAGGCGCCTATATCCCGGAGACATTTTATGTTGCCGAGTCAAATGTCAATAAATTTAGCTATAATGAAAAGAGAGCATCTTTTCTTTTGATACTACACATATTTCTCCAACTGTATTTTTTTTTATGAAATACTTGTTCAAGTATTATAGTTTATTTTGCCTAAAAAGTGTTTTAAGACGCATGCCGTTCTTAAAATACAATAAGTTGACTTGTCAATTTGTCTTATATGACAGAAAATGCAAAGAACATGCGTTGGATGATGTGAATAATGTTACAATACTAAAGAAATTACATTCTGTGTAACGGACGTGAAAAAACAAATCGAAAAAACAACAGTGTAACTGAGTGAAAGTGATTAACGAATTATAAACTTCATGGATTATTTCCTATGCTGCGTTTCTGTATTTTTTTTAATTTTATTTTTTTTATGTAAACATTGAACCATTTATAAACTACTCACCCCAACTGGGGTTTTCATTCTACAGTTTTAATTTCACATGTGCATTTTAAATTGTAATTATTAGATCATATGAAAAAATCTATTTTACAGCGCTGCTCTGTTATGAAAGTTCTGTTGGTGAAAACAAAATAATTTTTATAGAAAATTAGCAGCTTAAACTTAAACCTAATTCCCACTTATGTTGCAGCATTTAGATGATTATATAATTTTATTTCGCGATTGTCATCGTTCAGAATGAGATTTTGTGGCTGTAATCCAATTTGCAATATTTATAGATCCCCTCCTCCCATCATTTAGCTCCAGAAAGTTTGTTGTTGAAATTTTTGAAGAAATTACTGTATAATATATTTATATATATCATCTATATGTGTAAATATAGTAGATAGTAGTTAAAATTACACATATATACGGGGGTTGTCCCGAATAATGGAAACACCTTGAAACAATAGGTGTTACGCACCTAAAATGTGTGGGAGCATCCTTGGCATTTAAAACTGCTTGAATCCTTCTTGGAATGGACGCATACAAGAAGTGCTGGGTGGTGGTAAGTGGTATGTTATACCATTCTTCCTGCAGAAACTGCTCCAATTCCTCGAGAGACGCCGGAGGAGGATAACGGGATCGCACTCTGTTTTCCAACACAGACCACAGGGGCTCAATGATGTTTAAGTCCGGTGATTGTGCAGGCCAGGGAAGGTGTGCAACTTCATGCTCATGTTCCTCAAACCATGATTGAACAGTTCGACTTCTGCGAATCGGGAAATTATCATCTTGAAAGGTGCAATCCCCTAACGGAAACAATGTCTGCGCCATTGAATGCCCATGGTCCACCAAAAGAGTGACATAGTCCCCGCTAGTGATCCTTCCGTGTAAAGTGATAATGGGACCTGCTTCAGACCACGAGATCATGGCCCAAACCATTACGGAACCCATGCTTCACTGTAGGAAGGAGACAGTCTGGGTTGTAGGCTTCTGCGTGGATTCTCCACACGTAAACCCGTCCTGTGGTGAGGAATAGTGAGAAACTTGATTCATCAGAAAACTAGACATGTTTCCAGTGATCACGTTTTATGTTCCTGGCACCACTGTAGTTTCCGTTTCATATTCACCTGTGACACCAGGGGTTTTGCAATCGCAGCTCTGCCGTAAATATTGTGCTTATGCAATTCCCTTCGCACGGTATAGATCGACGCTGGGTTTCGAAGATGTGCATTAAGCTCAGCAGTCACTTTCGTCGCTGTGGTCTTCCTCCTTGCAGTCATAATCCTCTTTAATGTCGTCCTGTCTCTCGCAGTGAGTTTGGGTTTCCTTCCACAGTTGTGTCTCGCGAATGATGTTGTGCCGTGAACATTGTATGGTGTCATGACCTTCGACACAGTACTTCGCGATACCCCCAATACCTGTGCCACTGTGGTTACCGACGCACAAACGAGACGGGCTCCTACAATCTGCCTTCTTTGGAACTCCGACAGGTAGAACGAAATTACGCAAACACCGATTTACAATGCAATCACACAGACCCTTGAGACTATAAGCAACACTTTTTTACAAAAAAAAAAAAAATTGTAGCTACATACATGTTCGTTTTACTCAAAAAGCAGCGCATACCAAAGTCACTGTTTTCAGCTAAGTATTTCCATTATTTTGGACAACCCCTGTATATATACACTGCTAGCCACCCAAAATGCAACACCAAAAAGGACACGAGTTCGCAAAGCCGGATTTACTGCACACATAACAACAGATACAAAGGTGAAACGATTGAGCTTACAGGCCCGTGCGACTTGCGGAACACGCAGACATCAATAGTTCGTGTGGCCCCCATGGCTGGCAATAACGGCCGCTACACGCCGCAGCATCGAACGAAAGAGGCTTTGGATGTGGGCTTGGGGTATGTCGGTCCAGGCTGCTTCCACACGTTGCCACAGTTGATCAGGCGTAGCAGTGGGTGGTGCTTGCCGGGCCACTCAGTTGCCGATCAGCGACCAGACGTGTTCGATGGGCGACATATTGGGAGACACCTGGTGGGCCGTGAAGAATTGTTGCACGATGCGTGCCACGTGCGGGCGCGCATTGTCCTGTTGAAACGTGGCCGTTGGCAGGTGAGAGAGGACTACATGCTCCAAAACGTCGGAGATGTAGCGGTGGCTGTTGAGTTTACCAGCGATGCGTACCAGAGGGGTGCGGATGTCATATCCGATTGCGCCCCAAACCATAACGCCAGGCGACGGACCGGTATGACGATGCATAATGCAGGCGTCATACAGTCTCTCGCCGTGGTGCCGCCACACGCGGATCCGATCATTGTGGTGTTGCAGGCAGAAGCGGGATTCGTCGGAGAAGACAATGTCGTGCCATTCCGTAGTCCAGGTGCGGCGTTCAACGGCCCACTGCCGCCGCACTTGCCGGTGGTGTAACGTCAATGGTAATCGGAGCAATGGGCACCTTGCGACAAGTCCCCGCTCCTGCAGACGACGTCGAACGGTACGTGCTGACACAGGTTGTTGCGCAACACACCCTAATTCCTGCGCTAACGTTCGTGGTGTGGCGGTGCGAGCCGTCAATGCCCGCCGCACAACATGCCGGTCCTCTCGTTCGGTGGTGTGCCGCGGCTGCGGCAATCGCTCACGTCGGTCCGTCCGTCCCTCCTGCACCCACCGAATCCATACTCGCCTCACTGTGGTTGGATGTCGTCCCACACGGGCGCCGATGTCTCGGTACGATAAACCGCTGTCGCGATTCGTCCTCTGTCGAACTCCGAAACGTGCTGGAATGACTGCCGTATTCTGCGACGAGGCATCAGGAAGCTTCCCACGCACAGGTCCGGCAGCACAACACACTTCCACTACTTACACCCCGTCTTCTGTGAACCCTTCTTATAGTGCTTCTCGGTGGCGTGCCGGGCGCACATGATTTGTATATGCGTTTCAGTGCTAATCGTTTGCATGACCTCTCGTGGGCTCTCGCATGCTGCCAATTTCAGGCCAATCGGATGCTTCCTTCTTGGTGTTGCGTTTTGGGTGGCCAACAGTGTTTTTATATATGGCAAACTTTTTCCTTCTAAAATTCCGTTTGCCCCTCCCCGGCCAAAAAAGTTCTGAAAGAAACACTGCCCACATGTGGCTGCTTGTGTTCAACAGTTTCTTACGAAGTGCAGTGTTGAAATCATGCCACAGCCTACCTACAGTCCTGATCTCGCCCCGTGCGATTTCTGGTTGTTTCCAACAATGAAGGAGAAGTTCCGTGGCGCAACATTCAGCACACAGATGCTGACGTTATTCAAGCTGTATAGGGGTCGCTAAAGCAGCTTCCACAAAATACCTTCGCCGCATGCTTTGAAAAATGGAGAGAACGATGGGACCGTTTGCATATCATCCGATAGAAGATACTTTTAGAAAGAATAACATATTTTGCTGTACCTATATATTTTCGTTTTGTGTGATTTTACTCTCAGTTTTTATGGAACGGCCGTTGTATATATCGCATGTTTTCTTGATGAAAAATTGTTCCGACAAATCGCACAGCAGTACGAAGTGTGAAAAAAGTGAATACGTAAATTATTTTAGGTGGCTGAAAGTTGGAAAAGGAAAGATAAAATTAATGATAGCTAAGTGGTGCTTAACGTCTGACGGATCGAGGGATAGTAGGAGAGCTCTCTGCGACAGAATAGCGAGAAATTGGAAGGGAAAAAGAAACGTCGTTGAAGATAAGTAGCCACCATTTTTTACATAGCGAGCGGAACTCAAGGAAATCCTGAAGGTTTTAACGGGATTAAAAATACGGAATTCTTGCTTTACTATGTCGTTAATTAAAGTGTCAGTGAACAACTTTCTTGGGTGCCTCTCAGATCAACTAGCCGATCGGTATTAATTGTGTTGTCGTAAGGAAACATCCAGTTCTGTGAATTGCACTTATTATATGGGATTTCTTTTTTTTTTCCTTCAACTGGTTTTACTAAGTTTTAAGTTTATTCGTTGTTTGACTTCTTGCTATTATCACCCATAAAGTGCATGGAACCCCCAGTGTTTTAATGTGAATGTATCTTTAGCCTAGACACAGTAGGCCGCCCCCGGTGGCGCAGTGGTCTAAGCGATGGCTTCTGATCATTCGTCCGAGATGGGTCCAGGTTCGTATCCCGGTGAGACATAGGTGGCTCTCTCCCTTCCCTGGAACCAGTGGTCCTAAATTAGGGACGGTCGACTGCTTATATAGCCTACTGAGTTGCTCACGATGGTCATTAAACCGCCAATCAAAAAAATATTGACACAATAAAGGACTTTGGTCCCAATTTTCATCACTCTGGCAAATAAATCTTCCAGCCAGACGCAAAATTAAGAACGCCGGCCCATTAGCACGTCGCACACGCGGGCTGTGGCAATGGGGTGGGAAGTGGTGGTTCTGTGGGGACAAGGGACTCCAGTAGGTCCCTGGACCAATCCTGTCCGGGTGAAGGACTTGCCGGATCCTGACTGGAATGCTCGCTCAACAACTTCACTGTCAAATTTTTGAGTGAGTTACACGTATCCCTGTAGAGTCGGCATTTCGACGGAGCAGGTACAGTCATCATCCTAACTTACCCATAAAGCTTGATCTTAGAATAGTGGCGTAGCTCAAAACCCAAGGGTCCCTCGGCAAAATATACACTGTATTGACAAAAGTCACCGGACACCCCTTCAAAAGCAAATGAACGGATTCGCTGCGTTGTTAAGATGCGCGGTACAGCAGCAAACGGTATAAAAAACAAGCCTGCAGCTGATCGCGATCATATCGCACTGTGAGGTTAAGTGAAAATTTCGCGGCGGGAGAGAACTGACTTTGAGAAAGGAAAGATTGTTGGGTGTTACATTAATGGGTTGTCATTAAGAGAAACCGAGAGCCGTTTAAACATACCCAAGTCGACTGTTTTGGATGTACTGAATAAGTGGGAGACACATGGCGTGCCTGATGCAGCAAAACGTACCGGTAGACCAAAGAAAATCAGTGATACAGGACGTCGAAGCTTCAGGAGAGTCGTTACAGCTAATCAACGGAGTACTGCACAAGACCTCGGTGTACAGGTGAGTAGAAATGCTGGAACCTCGGTATGTACACGTACGATTCGCAGAGAACTTAATTCCATGGGTTACCGTGGTCGTGCGGCTGCTCATAAACCTTTCATCTCCACTCGGAATGCTACTTGTCGTTTAGCATGGTGTAAAGAACATTTCTCGTGGACCGTATAGATCAATGGAAATGGGTCCTATGGGCTGATGAATCCAGATACACGATCCATCAGTCTGATGGCCGTGTGTGGGTATGGCGGCAGCCGGGGAACTCTCTTTATCATAGTGTACTGTTCCTATGGTCAAGTTTGGAGCTGGCAGTGTACTCGTGTGGGGGTGTTTTTCGTGGTATGGTCCCGGCCCATTGGTTATCGTGGACAAACCTGTTAACCAGCACTTCTACCTCGATATTCCGGACAATTATGCCCTACCAACTCTGTGGCAATACTATGGAACCGAGCCTTATTGGTACCAGCAGGATAATGCATCGAGCCATAAAACAAGGACTGCTACGGCGTGGTTTGACGATAATTCCGTATTGTGTGTGGCTTGGCCAGCACGGAACCCTGATATTAATCCCATAGAACACCTATGGGGTGAATTAGAGCGCTGCATAAGAAGTTTGGAACCAAGGCCTGCTACTGAGCAACAGTTAGCGGCAGCATAATGTACTGAATGGAAGCGCATACCTATCGCTGTGTTCCAAACCCTTGTCGAAAGCATGTCTCGAAGGGTCAGGCATGCATTAAGGCCAAAGATGGACCGACATCGTACTAATGTATGTCAATAAATGGTATGTTGTGTTTCTCTTCTAGGTGTCCGGCGACTGTTGTCAATATAGTGTATATACATGCTCCCCCACAGAAAAGAAATTTACTTTCATGATGTCCAAACGATCGTGACAACTTTTAATTGCACATGGGCAATGTGTGTTATGTTAAAAGATACGTGCAGTAGAACCCGTTTATAACGAGGAGCTCGGGACCGATGGAAACCCTCATTAAATCCGGGCGCTCTCTAAATCTGCTTTTAGGGGGAAATTCCCCACTTTGTAAAAATATTAGGGCTGTCGGGTTTGATCGATTATTCGACCGATTAATCGATCAATTTTTTTAATCGCCGATTATTTTCTTCTTCCGATTAATCGGTTACTTCAAAAATCAGTACAAAAATACAATTCTTTAGGAACTTCCAAAAAACTGCATATAGTTTTGAATTTGTTGAATACAACATTCGTGCTTGTGTCTTCACTTCTTGCTATTTTCACTTCTTGGAAAATAGCATTTTCATGGCGATGGGAGTTTAAATCTAGCAGTCACCACTATCAGCAGGGATTCCATCGTTCATTGTGTGTCAGTATGCTAGTCTTCAAAGTCCAACGTCAATTCCGAACTTCCGCCTTTAACACTGTACTTGTCCTGCCAGCATTTCTTTAAGAGCTTCTTGACCTCGCGGTTCCCCCGTTCTTTTATTGCTGTGCGCTACGCTCGCTTCTCATATGGTGGTCTGTCTGTGCTTCCCCTCCCTGCTATCCACTTGTTGACTGTTGCAGTGTAGCTATTCAGGAAAAATGCAGCCCCGTCAGCCATTACGTGGTGCCACACCTCTTCTACTCCTGTCTCAGCTGAATCGTCTGGGAAAAGTCAGTTGTTTCAATAAGTAAGGTCGATATAACAGACGGCCGGCTTCTTCGGAGCTTGGATAGTGGTCCCGGAGGTTTTATTACATCGATGCAGATGAAAATACGCCGCTGGTCCTCACAATGAGATTCAGCTTTCAATAGGAAAGATGGGGAATTAATACACGTGTTTCTTGGAATCAGTGGGGGTATGCAATTAGTCCTAATTACCCAGGGACCAAGTTGCGTACTGTTGCCGAAGTATTGTATTCGTCAACAGGGATAATTTCCAGTGCAAGAGCAAAAGTCTGGGGCAAATTTTTACCCCCTCTCTCCTCATTGAAAAAGCAAATAGTGTTCCTTTATTGGTAGCGGAGCCAACTGGGATGAGCATGGGAGTGTCTGTCAGTGAAAGAAAGTTAGTTTGAACGCTGATTCATCTCTTGCTGTCACGTTTATTTGAGCTCCAAAAATGAAGTTTCAGGGATTAAAAGGGAAATTATCCTCTTGTTTTGGATATAAATTAGAAGACTGTGAGGAAGTTATTGATCGCGGACATGTTTATTGTTTAAAATGTGAGAAAAAGTTTAAGTACAGTAGAAGTGTGACTAGCTTACGTTATCATTTACAATCGCAACATCCATTCATGGAAATTGTATCAAATACGCCAAGGGATCAGCCTAGTTCAAATGCCACCGCTATGAAGCAAATGGGTATAAATTCCTTCCTCGGAAAGCCTGTTTCTGCATTAAAAGAACAGGAATTAACAAATAAATTAGCGTTGTGGATTGCATCTAGTTCGAGACCTGTCAGTATTGTTGAAGATCCTGGCCTGAAAGTGTTGTTGCAAACAGCTCTGAATTCTAAGTGTTACAATTTACCTACCAGAAGTACCATTATGAACAAAATTGTTCAAATTTACGACATTCAGAAGTCAAGAGTGTTTAATGAATTAAAGAGAGCTTCCTATGTGGGTTTAACTGGAGATTTTTGGACCTCACTCGCCAACGACAGCTACTTAGCAATAACGGTACACTGGATTGACAATGAGTGGTATTATTGTGATGCAACTCTTCAAGTGAAACAGGTGATTGAGAAGCATTCTGCAAATCAGTGTACAATTGAATTTGAGGAACCCGTTGAAAAATGGGAACTAACGGACAAGCTTGTTGCCATCTGCACTGATAATGCCAGAAATATTGTTCTTGGCGTTAACAGATCAATGTTTGACAGTGTAAGATGTTCAGCACATACTTTATAATTAAGTATAAATAAAGCTCTTAAAGTCGCATCGATATAAAAGGTTCTAGCTAAATGCCGAAAACTTGTAGAACATTTTAAACACATCTCGCATTTAAAGGCTACACTCTCGTCTAAGCAAAAAGAACTTGGTCTTCCAGATACTAAGCTGCAACAAGACATAGTGACACGCTGGAATAGTACCTACATCATGGTGGAAAGTCTGGTGAAAGTAAAACCGCAGTAGACACCATTCTGGTAGCCAACGTATCGAATACCCCTGTTCTGACAACAGTTGAGTGGGAAGTGCTTGAGAAGCTAATCAGCGTATTGAAACCTTGCTTGGAGATCACTGAAATACTCGGAGGTCACAAGTACGTAACTGCCGGTGTTGTAATTCCTGCTTTTACACATCTCAAAAGCGCAATGAAATTGTCCGATACCGACCCAGCATATATTTGCAGATTTAAAGCTATGTTGCTCGATGATCTGACGGAAAGACTCAGTCAATGGCCTTTATACGACAAGTACGAAGAAGCTACTGCCCTTGATCCTCGATTCAAGACACTTCGCTGTATACCAGAAAAAAAAATGATATCTAGTGTGGAACAGAATTTCATCCAGTAGCACAAATCAACAGCTGCCCTTGCACCAAGAACAAAGTAATGTGCAACAGAAACGAAGAAAACTATGTTTTGACAATTCGTCGATTCCAGAAACAGAAATAAAGGCATACACAAATGTCAGCACGCAGATAGAATTAGAGCTTCAAGTTTATCAGAGCTTGCCTGAACTCGACGACGATTTTACAGATCCTCTTCAGTGGTGGAAAACTCATTCATTACAGTTGCCGTTGCTCGCTACTTTAGCAAAACGGTTGCTGTGCATTCCAGCATCGCCTGTGCCAAGTGAAAGAGTGTTTAGTGCCGCTGGTATTGTTGTCAATAAACTTCGTACTTCGCTTAAACCATCCAATGTTGACAAGCTCTTGTGCCTAAAATCTTGGCTAAAGCAATGACTGCAAACCAAATTCAAGGTAATTATAATTAATTTATATTTCTGATTTTTTGAAAAAAGTAAAGCAACGGATACTACTAGATTAACAGGCTATGATGCATTCCACACTCTAACATTTCAGACAACGTATTTAGTATCCATATAATAATAGAATAATGCATAATGTAATTTACAGTCGTATATTTTTTGTGACAGTATTTTTTTCACTCGATCAAATTACCGATTAATCGGTCGATTAATCGATCAATGGTGAAATATTAACCGATTAAAAATATTGATCGGTCGACAGCCCTAAAAAATATGCCTACGTAATAATATGCATAGACACAGTTGTATCGGAATAATACACTGCTGGACAATTGCTAAGGACGGATGACAATAGCAACGATAGCAACCATAAAATGGAAGGCAGGAAAATGTAAAAATTAGCATAAGTGCGGGATACAGTAAGACGTGTTGTGCGTATGCAAATTTTGGATTTCCGAACTTGTTCGTGACGTCATAGCGTTGATAAGAGATATAAAGGATTTGACGCGTATTGACCGTTGTTGTTCAAACACAAAGTTGAAAGGGAAAGAATCAATTGACGAACTTGCAATTTTCAGTATGTCTTCCCGACATCACCTAGATGATTTTACGCGTGGCCGTATTATTGGCAAGATTGAAGAAGGGTGAAAAATAACAGATGTTGCCAGGAAGTTCGCCGTCAGCCACAGTGTTATTTCAAGGCTTTGGAAATCATTTCAAACGAATGGAGAGTGTAGCAAACGTCACGGGGGAGGTCGTGTTCGCAGTACGACACCTGCAGAAGATCGGTACATAGTGCTATCAACAAAAAGACACCGGCGCAGCACAGCTAATGAGGTAGCAAATCAGTTTATGGCTGCTACTGGCAAGCGGATCTCCCGAAACACTGTCGCCAGACGTTTGCATGAAGGAGGACTATACGCCCGCCGTCCTGTTGTGTGCATCCCATTGTCCAGACGTCACCGTACCGCCCGTTTGCAATGGTGCCATCAACATCGCAATTGGACTGATAACGACTGGTCTGCTGTCCTCTTCTCAGATGACAGTAGATACAGTCTATCGTCTGATTGTCGACGACAACTGATCTGGCGTGATAGTGGTACTGCATATTGTCCAGCAAACATACAGGAAAGGGACCGATATCCGACATGTAGTGTCATGGTATGGGCTGGCATCATGATCAATGGCCGTACGTCCCTCTATGTGCTTCCAACTGGGACTATGACTGGCGAACGATACATTAATGATGTTCTGCTACCTCATGTTCGCATGTTCCGTGGTGCTGACGGTGATAGATTCATTTTCATGGACGACAACGCAACATGTCATCGAACAGTCGCTGTCCAGGAGTGTCTTGAGAGCGAGGATATTCAACGCCTCGTATGGCCAGCACGTTCTCCAGATCTGAATCCCATTGAAAATGTGTGGGATGCTTTGGGGACGAGTCTTGCTGGTCGCCAATGTCCTCCAATAAACAAGGACACCCTCATCCGTGCACTGACAGAGCAATGGGATAAATTACCCCAACAGCTGCTCGATAATGTTGTGCAAAGCATGACATGACGTGTGGAATCTTGCATCGCCCTCCATGGTGGCCATATCCCGTATTGACATCTTACGCCGGAACGCCTGCGGACAGTAATTGCATTTTTTTTCACGTTTGCGTATTCTGCACAAAATGGCCTGTTCGTCCCTTGAACACATTCCAAAGCCTTCTGGATTTCAGAGCACAATAAATTGTCTTTCTTGTAATGTCCTGGCATTCTGACATTATTTTAGTTCACTTGGCATCCAACCACACTTACTTTTTTATGCGCTACATAGCCGTTTATGATCCGTCCTTAGCAATTGTCCAGCAGTGTATGACCACCTACCTAATAATGGGAATAACCACTCTTGGCCCGGATGACCACGGCGAGACGGCAAGGCATGGACGCAATGAGGCCTTGGAAGGTTGCCCGAGCCATAGGTGCCCATTCGGACTGCAAAAGAGCGCAGAGGTCCCGGAGATGACGTGGTTGTGGGTCAGCACGACGAACCATCCCAGGTCGGCGATCGTGTTTAAAGTCGTTTTCGCGGCGTGAAGACGCGTTATCCTGAAGCTACAGGACCGACTTTCTGCCCTTGCCGGTGTATGGCCTTTTCGCCTTCATTACGTCCCTCACACGAATGAGTTGCTGACAATAACGCTCAGCACTGACCGTTTCAGACAGGTTTGAGCAACTCATAGCGAACGACACGGCGCTGATCCCACCATATGCACATCAACAACTTCTTGGCATTGATATTCGATTCTGGTGGTCGGCTGACTTGTATAAACCCACGATTTGCGCCGGTTAGGATTATCGTAGAGGATCCACTTCTCATCACAGGTCAAAATCTTGTGGAGGAAATCCTTCTTCTTGAATCTGGGAAAGCAAGGACACAGCAACATCGTAGCGCCTAGACTTGTTCGCAGCTTTGAGTTGGTGGGGCACCCAACGGCCCTCCTTGTGAATTCGTCCAAGCTTGTGCAGGCGCTTTGCAATGGCTTGCAGTGTTACTCCAAGTTCCTGTGCAAGCTCTGACTGTGTGCCACAGGGATCCGCGTCCAACAGTTGTTCCAGTTCCTCATCGTCAACTTTCTGTGGCTGCCCCTGACGTTCTGCATCACGGAGATCGAAATTTCCCTGCTTAAACCGCTGGAACCACTTCTTACACGTATTGTAGGACACAGCAGCCTCGCCCAAAACAGCACATATCATTTGCTGAGCTTCCGCGGCGCTTTGTTTCAGCTGAAACGCGAACAGGAGGCAGTGCCTCAAATGTTGCTTCTCGAACGACATTGCTTTCACCGTCACCTTTCGACCCTTCTGTCACTACAGCTGTGAGCTGTTACGGTTGCCTGGAAAACTGTTGGATGGCGCTGAAATCAGCCATTATCGCACACAGCTATTTGCATTTGCCGACGTTCTATGATCGCTTGCTGTTAGGGACTGAGAATTAAGTTGCACACCTAATACATACACTTTCGTTAGCAAGTACACTAAATGAGCAAAACACTAGAGATACCTACGTAATAGCGTGTTGGTCCCTCCTCTAGCTCCAGTAACAGCCTGTACTCGCTGAGGCGTCGACTCCACCAGGTGCCGAAAGATTTCCTGAGGTAATGCCATCCATGCCTGTTGCATTATTGTCCACAACTCCGCCCGAGACGTCGATACAGGATCCATGGATCTGATGTTCCGCTTTACAGTATTCCAGGAAACTTCAGAAGGATTTAAATCCGGGGACCTTGGGGGCCACTGGATGTTTCCAAACTCAGATGAGTGTTCCTCGGGTTATGTCTGGGTAGTTGCGGTCCGATGGAGCGGCGCGTTATCCTACTAGAACAGAGCATCGGTCACAGAATGCGCGATAGCTATGAACGCATGTTGGTGGCGCGCAGCGGTTAAAGACCTCTCCATATACACTAAGCGACCTAATGTATCCCATAAGAAGGTGTCACAGTGATGTTTTAACTCGTTCTTTAGTCACCGAAATAGGTTTTAATCAGAAGATTTCAAGGTTCCTTGAGCTCTGTAAACATCAGTAGCGAAGTACTTGGTAATTCAAAGGAAACGATTTGGTGTCTGATATAATCCTTTAGTTTTCGTGATTTTGTACTCCGGGTCACCGTGTGATTACATCCAAACCAGGTCCTAATTCCTCCCTACACATTTCTTCCCCGCTCGTACATGGTGACCACGCACCCCTTCTCAAATTCCACTCCTCCCTCTGAAAATCTCAACGACCTCCCTCTACTTCTCTCAGTCGCAGTCTGCTCAAAGACACGTCATCCCCCTTTCTTCAGAAGATCCGTTCTCCTCCTTGTTTTCCGTAACTACTTCTCAAACACGCGCCTCCAGCGTTCCGTCCGAAAACTCTGTCTTCCCATACGTTTCAATCTCCTCTGCCTAATGCCAACACCCCGAAGGACGGAAGTCCTGCCTAATGAGTCGCTTTAAAACTCTAAAAAAAGCCTTCTTCTATTGTAGCTATCTACACACAAATGTCCTGTGTGTTGTCCATCTCCAGGAAGTCCGCCGATAAACTAATCGTTTCGGGTCACTTACTGGCTCTACCAAATCGCACTCAAAAAATATATTCTTAAGAAGTTTCCCACGATTATTTTTCAAACATTCTAAAACTGAAAGGATTCTTAATTATTTACATATGATTAAAATTCAACAGTTAAAAGATATTTACATTGCATTACATTTCATAAAATAAACATTCCCGTTCCATTGCGTTATTATTAGAAGATTATTTACATTACCACTATTGCAAATTGCTCCCCAAACCATCACAGATCCGCTACCCCCTTGAACAGAGCCGACCGGCACGACGGAGACATAGCCTCATGCGATTAACGCCACACCCGCCCCCTCACGTCAGCTTGGTACTGATGAAAACGGAATTCATCTGACAACACGACGCGGCTCCACTCAGCAGAGGTGTATAGTTTTGATGTTCCCAGAACCAGGCGAGTCGTAATTTTCGACGACGAGCAGTGAACAGTGGCACGCGATTAGGGGAGGGCGTCAGCTTCCGTAGCCCATGACATGAAGTATGCGCTGTACTGTTCGCTCGCTGTGTGCGCTGTACTGTTCGCTCGCAGTGTGCGCTGTACTGTTCTGTATCCGACATTGAACCTGGATGTTATTAACCAGGCTTGTGCAGACCGACCGTTGCGAAGCGAACGGACGGTCTGTACGAGCCTGAATAGTCTGTCGACTCCGGTCATCAATTGCGAATGATCGGCCACAGCTTGCTGTCTGGACACTGGTATGTCCGTCGATGGTATACTTACGATACACCCTTGATACCGTTGCCCTCGGGAACCCTACGATTCTTACATCTTGGGCGGTAGAATGACACATCTGTCTTGCGCCGACAATGAGTCCACAATCAAAGTCGCTCATATCACCACGTTAACCAATGTTCGTCGATTGCGATACATTGTTGAAAAGCCCTGCTGTCCACCTATTTATCGCCTGCGTTCGGTTTGGGTATGTTCCACTCTGCGCGGGGGGGATGCCCATGTCAACTTCCCATCTCTCCTATCTGTTTTGTCTACTGTGTGTGTATGTACTCACTGTCTTTACCTTTTGCGCCTTTTTCCTTAAGACTTCAGGTAGAAATATTAAAATCATAAATTCAAATTATAGGAGGATGCTATCTATTTAAGATATGAACACATTTCAAGTTATCAAAAATGCCAATAATATATTCGAAAAAAAGAAAGTGTTTCCTTCAAAAGAATTTGTCTCGGGTATATCGACAATTTGGTGACGGATCACTTTGTCCGTGTTCATTTCGTCCACGTTCACTTAGTCCAGTTCATTTCGTCCATGATTCACTTTGTCCACAGTTCATTTAGTCCACTGTCCGCCGTTCACTTTATCACATTCATTTCATCCTCAGAATGAATTGAATACCGTGGAAATCTTTAGTTTTGATGAAATTTTTATTACTAGAGAGGAAAAAAAGGGTCAGTGGACATTGTTTACATGTGATGTGTTTCCTGTTTTAAGTTTTTCGAATAAAATGTAGCGATTTTTAATGTTGTTTAAAGTAAAACAAGAAACTGAACTTTGAAGAGCTTTTTTAAATCTTTTGTGTGGTTCGATTTCAATAACATTGACATAAATCAGAGTTTTACAAAAAAAAAAAATGTATGTTTGAAATACGAAGGTATGCTGAAAAGTTCTCGGCCTAACCCACTTCCTGTAATTTTAGCATTATTTTGTCACTGCAGCTACAAAGAGTGTTCTTTTGTATTGTGAAGTGCCAATTTTCAGATTAATAGCTCTTTGGAGATGTTTGACGTCTTGCACTGAATCATGTCAACGCAAAGTGCTGAATTTTCGAATGTGGAACTACAGGCTGTCATGAAATATCTGTTGCTGCCGAAGAAAACTGCTAAGGAAATCTGTGAGTGTATGACGCAAACATTAGGTGACAAGTGCCCTTCATATTCCACTATGAAGAAATGGTGTGCTAACTTTTTAAGCGTGTAGACTTTGACACCGAAGGTGCAGCAAGATCTGCGAGGCCTTCAACAGTGACAACATCCGAAATTGTTGATCGTGTTCATGACTTGATTTTGTCAGATCGGCGAATCTCGGCTAAAACAATAGCTGAGACACTGAAGATATCCAGGGAACGTGTTGGGATCATAATCCATGAGCACTTGGATATGCAGAAAATGTCAGCGAAGTGGGTGCCCAAATGTTTGAACGCCGATGAGAAACGAAAACGAGTGGACTCTTCCAAATCTGTTTTGCAGCATTTTGAGCGATCTGGTGATAATTTTTTGCAGCGACTTGTCACTGTTGAAGAAACGTGATTACATCACTACGATCCAGAGACAAAACAACAGTCCCTGCAGTGGCGGCAATCGGGTTCTCCACGGCCAAAGAAATTCAAGACTCAAAGGTCTGCAGGAAAGGTCATGGCAAAAGAGTGCAAATCATGAATCACTACGATCCAGAGACGAAACAACAGTCCCTGCAGTGGCGGCACTCGGGTTCTCCACTGCCAGAGAAATTCAAGACTCAAAGGTCTGCAGGAAAGGTCATGGCAAGAGAGTACAAATCATGAATCACTACGATCCAGAGACGAAACAACAGTCCCTGCAGTGGCGACACTCGGGTTCTCCACGGCCAAAGAAATTCAAGACTCAAAGGTCTGCAGGAAAGGTCATGGCAAGAGAGTGCAAATCATGAATCACTACGATCCAGAGACGAAACAACCGTCCCTTCAGTGGCGACACTCGGGTTCTCCACGGCCAAAGAAATTCAAGACTCAAAGGTCTGCAGGAAAGGTCATGGCAAGAGAGTACAAATCATGAATCACTACGATCCAGAGACGAAACAACAGTCTCTGCAGTGGCGGCACTCGGGTTCTCCACGGCCAAAGAAATTCAAGACTCAAAGGTCTGCAGTAAAGGTCACGACAACGTTTTTGGAGATTCGAAAGGCGTTTTACTGACTGACTATCTCCCGAAGGGCCAAAAAATAAATGCTGAATACTAATCCAACTTGCTGTGCCGATTAAAGGAGGCATTGAAGGATAAAAAGGCGAGGAAAACTGTGGAAAGGTGCTCTCTTTTTGCAGAACAATGCGCCTGCTCACAAGGCTGGCAAGACAATGGATGTTTTGAGGGATCTGATATTTAAGTGCATAGACCACCTCCCTACTTACCAGACCTTGCTCCATCGGACTATTTCCTGTTCCCAACACCTTAAAAAAAGTTTGAAAGGGAAGCATTTTTCGGAGGTGATATCAGTATTTGAGTGATCAGACTTCAGAATTTTTTTTTTTTTTTTTTTGGAAAGGTTAAAAAAACTCCAGGAACACTATGCCAAGTGTGTTGAACTTCGGGGTGAATAAAGATCTTCAAAGTTCAGTTTCTCGTTTTACTTTAAATAACATTTAAAGTCGTTATATTGTAATCGAAAAACTTAAGCAGGAAAAAACATCGCATGTCAACAATATCCACTGATCTTTTTTTTTTTTTTTTTTTTTTCTGCCTAGTAATAAAAATTCTATCAAAACAGAAAATTCCCACGGTGTTCCTTCCATTCTGTGGATGAATTGAATGTGGACAAAGTGAAAGGGAACGATGGACGAAGTGAACACGAACAAAGTGATAGGGAACCAGACAATGTTAGGACACAAATGTAGAAAAGCTTTTTTAAAAAAAACTGTCTATCACTCTTTATTTTTAAACTATCTTCAGTTCAAGTAAAAAAATACGTCCGGAACGATTTTAAAGAAAATCATAATGATATTTTTCACATTGAAAGCGGAAGTAAGAATGTAGTGAATTATGCTAATACAAGTTGGCCCGCTCTTTGAAACTGAGACTAAGAAAGTATAATCAATCATCGTCCTTCTTTCCCGCTGTCATTCCGCGTATGGAAAATGAAATTGCTTTCGTTTTCATTTGTTATTTATTTCTTAAATACGAACTTGTGTGCCTTTGTTTGGAGCCAGGTTCCACGAGTGCTGTAATACACCCCTAACTCATTCATTTCAGAAGTGTGGCTTAGCTATTTTTATCGGTTACTGGAAACATACAGCGAATGAAATACTGGGATGTGTTTGGCGGAAACTGTGCCGGAAGTACCATTAGTGCAGGGTAGCACGTGCGTTTTCACGTGACCATCGGTGAGCTAAAATAATATTCTCGGAAACTGATTTAAATAGGTCATAAATTTCATGAATTCTTTGACCATTGCTGTGATGTCCGGAAAACTATTTGTAAGGTTTCGCCCAGGCGTTAATTAGGGCCGGAGCGGGCGAATATTTAAATATCAGCCGGAGCTCCGAAATACACGTTTCTTTCGCACGCCTGAACCAGAGTTGGAAACGGGTCAAACATTTTGAACCCGGACCCGACCCGAACCTGATCCGGACGAATCTGCTTTGAACTATAAATCTGAATATATCATTCATTATCATTGTCAATCGTTATCAATCCACTGCTGGATGAAGGTCTCCCTAAGTTTCTTCAGCACGATCTGTCAAGGGTCAGTCTCCTCTATCCACCCATTTCCCACTTAGTCTTCTGGGTCTTTTCCTGTTCCTTGGAGTCAGTCTAAAAATTCGGTTGTTTATCGGTTGTGTCCATTCTCCTGGCAATATATCCAGTCCATTGCCATTTCAGGGATTTTACTCTGATCACGATGTCTACCACTCTTGTCATTTTCCTTATCAATGAGTTCCTCTTTTTATCTTTCTTGGTTACACCAAGCATGAATCTCTCCATGCTTCTTTCAGTTGTCTGCAGCCTTTGTATGTCTTTTTTACGCTTTCCAACCGTAGGTTGAAGAATCGTATATGCTCCAGCTTTGTCCGTCAGTCCGTCCGTCCGCACGATAACTCGCGTAAAAATGGTTCGATTTCGATGAAATTTTAGTATGTGATAGGGGATCACTGGGGACGAACCCTATTAAAAATTAACGAAATGGGTTCAAAGGTCACGATATAGGAGCGGGATCCGTTCCATTGCCCTTATGCGTCATAACTTGCGTAAATATGGTTCGATTTCAATGACATTTTAGTATGTGGTAGGGAACCACCTCTGGAGGAACCCTGTTGAAGATGGGCGAAACGGGGTCTAAGGTCAGGACATAGGAGCGGGATCCATTCCATCTCCCTTATGCGTCATAACTTACGTAAAAATGCTTCGATTGCGACAAAACTTTATCATGTTTTCCGGATGTAAACTTTACCGGTTCTGTTTAATATAATCGAAAAGGGGTCAAAGCTCAGGTCATAGGAGCGAGATTTATTCTACCGCCATTATCTTCATAACTTGAGTAATTATTTCTGGTATGTTGGAAAGTATCATAATCAATGCATTGAATGATTTTACTAACTTGTTTAGTTACGGTCTATGTCTCTGTTCCATAAGTAAGCACTTGAAGGATGCATTGATTAAATACTTTTCTTTTAAGACATAATGGCATATGTGGATCTTAAAAAAGTGTACTCTATCTTCCAAAAGCTTTTCAACCAAGTTTTATACGTCGAATAATTTCTTCATCAATGTGATATTTGCTTGATATCTGCTGTCCCAGGTAAATGTAGGTATCGGTCTCCTCCAGATTTCCTCTCCGCAATTGATAAATCTTCATTCCTTTTAAAAGCATTGTACTTCAGTTTTGTCTTCTGAAAGTTCATTTTTAATCCCATTTCTTTACCCTTCTCAGCAAGTTCCTGGATCATAACTCTGCAGCTCTGAAGTATTATTTCAAAGACCTCTGAAGGGTTCTTTGAAATATTTTTTTTTCTTTTCAAAATTAAGACGGAAATAAAACTGGGTCGAAATCGGGTCAGGAACACTTTGACCCTACCCGTTTGATCCGCGAGAAATTGTCGGCCTGGTGACCCGTTTCCATCTCTGGCCGGAACGTATACGAGCGAGATCATACCATCAGAATCACCCTTAACAAACCTTTAATAAGAAATAGTGACTGGCAAACTTTGTCGATTCTAATAATTGTGGCTCCGCTTCGGTAGTACTGCATATTGGTCTGCCCCCGCGCGTAGTGCTCCTGAACTTTTTTTTTTTTGTTAGAATTTAAGCTCTGATTTCGGCTCATCTCAATCCCGACCGGAAAATACTTAAACAAGTTAGTAAAATCATGCAATGCGTTGATTATGATACTCTGTCCAACATACCAGAAATCATTACTCAAGTTATTACTGAAGTTATTAGGATAATGGCTGTAGAATAAATCTCGCTCCTATGACCTGACCTTTGACCCCATTTCGATTATATTCAACAGAACCCGTAAAGGATACTTCCGGAGCAACATGATAAAGTTTTGTCTCAATCGAAGCATTTTTACGTAAGTTGTAACGCATAAGGGCGATGGAATGGATCCTGATCCTATGTCCTGACCTTTGACCCCATTTCGTCCATTTTCAATAGGATTCGTCCCCAGGTTGTCCCCTAATACATACTAAAATTTCATCGAAATCGAACCATTTTTACGCAAGTTATGACGCATAAGGGTAATAGAATGCATCCCGCTCCTATGTCCAGACCTTTGACCCCACTTCACCCACTTTAAAATAGGATTCGTCCCCAGTGTATTCCCTGCCACATACTAAAATTTCATTGAAATCGAACCATATTTACGCAAGTTATGACGCATAACGGCAACGGAATGACCCCATTTCGTCCATTTGCAATAGGGTTCGTCCCCAGGTGGTCCCCTACCACATACTAAAATATCATCGAAATCGAAAAATTTTTACGCGGGTTATCGTGCGTACAGACGGACAAAGCTGGAGCATATGCGCTTCTTCAACCTATGGTTGGAAAGCGTAAAAAAGGAGGATACCACAGAATTATTGAGTGTAATGAGCGCTTTTGGTGATAAAAGTCTTAACCTTAAAGGCATTTCATCGCATTTTTGCAAAGTGTGCAATTTGTAGCATTCGAAGACCTGCAGGACTACATGTCGTCATCCATTCTCAATGTACTGCTGGATGGTCTTCCCAAGCCACTTCCATAACTCCCTGTGTTGAGCAATCATTCTCACCCATGTCATTGCGGTATGCGTTCGAATTTTATCCACCCATCCCTTCGCTCAAGAGATATTTGAGCCCTGATGCAAAGAGCCACGTTGGCGCCCCCTTTTGAGTTTTTTGCTGCATAAAAATTGACGTTATGTTTTCAAATTTAACATGCATGCATTGCCTGGGCTTCGCGGGCTTCCCTATAAATCCGCCCATGAAACAACCTAGTGTATAATCATGTCAGTTACGTTAAAAAGATAATATAACATTGTTAATTACATTACACACAATACTACTTCCAGCTTAGTCAACGTTTCCAAATTAGTTATTCCTATTCCGTTTGTGTTTTTCCTAAGGTACTTAGTACCTTGGTTTTCCGACCTGGTGCGCGGACAGACTTCGTTTCCGTTCAGACGTGTTCCAATGTTTGTTTCGGTTCCGAAGCCTCCCGTTTCTACGTTGTGTGTGGGGATCTTTGGTATCTTTCAAGTACTTAGTGACACAAATTCGCCGCCCCGGTGGCGCAGTGGTCTAAGGCGTTGGCCTCTGATCATTCGTCCGTAAGGGGTCCGGGTTCGAATCCCGGTCAGGCATGGATGTTGTGTTTGTCGTACGGCACTGGCTCTCTCCCTTCCCTGGAACCAGTGACCCTAAATTAGGGACGGGCGACTGCTTATAGCCCTTTGAGTTGCTCACGGTGGTCGTTAAACCTCCAATCAAAAAAAAAAAAAAAAAAAAAAAAAGACACAAATTCTCTCTTAATAAATGGGGATTTGATTCACGTGAAAAAATACTAAATAGGAACTGCTGCTCCCCTCGTGAAATTATTGGGGGTATCAGATTCACCTAACAGGGGCGGCGCCCCTAAATGCTTCTCTCTGCTCAGTGTTTCCACACACAGATAAAAATATGTAATTTCTCAATGTCTTCTGCATTTTATTCATGCGTAAAAAAAAGAAAAAAAAAAAAGGTGCTTCGTGAAATTTTTAGAGAGTAAAATTCCGCCTCATCGTTAACTCTCACTCCAAACAACTGCTTCCTTTGTTTAACGGGAAATAAATATTGTTTTTGTTTCCTGGGAAAAGGAAAGAAGAATCGTTGATAGATGAGACAAAGAAGTTAGCCTTGTGGCCAAAGAGGCAGGCACGATAAATTGGTCAGTACTGCTTTTGAGTAAAAACCACTTCTTGTTCTCGGTTATAAAACGTAATAAAGCTATAAGAACACCAGAAATATTTTGTTTTCCCCACGCATGTTATTAAACATTTAAAATTTTGGAAGAGTTCCGTTGTCAAAGGCGCTTCCATGGGGGAGGCGCTCGGTGGAGGTGCCCAAGGGGCCCGGGCTCTCCCCGTGAAATATCACTTAATCATTCGTTCTTTGTTATTGGCTGCTTATTTTTAAATATATTTGTATACGTTTTTAAATATATGTTTTACCAATCGTTGGAAACGCACTTTAATTTGGTGGTGATATTTTTATAGCTTCCCAGTATTTTGGGAGATGTTTTCTCCGATGTAATTTCATTTGTATCTTCAGTATTTTGGGTCACTCCCATAAAGAAATACTGGGTGCGCCAGCGAGCACCCCGCTTATCGGCTTGACCCGACCTGCTCCAAGTGCTCTGTTCTTGGTGTTTTTCTCTCTTTTGGTATCCAGTCTAGTATTTCAGTTGTCCAATGGTGGTAAGTTCTAGCAACGTCCCCTTCCCATTGACACTTGAGGGTCTTTAATTTATCATATGATGTCATGCACTGTTGCCATTTTTTGATTCGTGAGTTTCTGTTCCTATATTTATTAATCACACCAAGCATGCTTCTGTCTATTCTTCTTTGAGTTGTTCGCAGCCTCTGTATGTTTTTTTTTTTTTTTTAGTTGAGGTCCACATGGACAGTCCATGTCTCTGATCGGCAAGTAAGAACTCGAAGTATGCATTGATTATACTTTTATTTTAAGACATGCTGGTAAATTTCTCTTAAAAATTGTATTGTTTCATCCAAAAGCCATCTAAGTTTTTTTTTATGCGCATATTAATTTCTCAGGGGCGGATTGGGACGACCAAACCAGGCCGGGAATTTTAGTTCTGTGGTCCATTACAAAAACACACGTACCCACAGGGGAACACCTCATAAAGTCCCTCGTGAAAGAGAAAACAACAACATTCTATTAGATCCTGGATGAAAGGGAACTGTTGAAATATACATTTTAAAACGAACTCAGTCGTGAACAAATGTTAACAGCAATTTAACTGCCAAATAATAACATTGGAAAAACTCAGGAGTCTCTTGAAGACCCCCAGTTCCAACTTAATCACCATGAAGGTTATTCTGAACCGGCCCTGGTGGCGCAGTGGTCTAAGCGCTGGCTTATGACCATTCGTCCGAGATGAATACGGGTTCGAATCCTGGTGAGGCATGGATGTTGTGTTTGTTTTACGGTACTGGCTCTTTCTATCTTACCTGGAACCAGTTGCCCTACATTAAAGACGGGCGACTGCTTATTATAGGCCATTGAGTTGGTCACGCACGGTGGTCGTTAAACCCCCAATAAAAAAAAAACAAAAAAAAGTTTTTCTGAGAGTTGAAATGTGGCGCAGTGGTCTAAGCGCTGGCTTCTGGTCATGGGTCCGGGTTCGAATCCCGGTGAGGCATGGATGCTGTGTTTGTCTTACGGCACTGGCTCTCTCTCTTACCTGGAACCAGTGACCCTAAATTAGGGACGGGCGACTGCTTATAGCCCATTGAGTTGCTCACGGTAGTCGTTAAACCTCCAATAAAAAAAAAATGTGCACATGTCACGGAGCAGCTTTCCTACGCAATTAATTTTTGGATTTATTTGGTCACTGATCACGGACTCCACGTGATTAGCTACCAAATAAATACTTATTGGTACCTCTATTTATAGTATTGGTACCTAGTCCTTCAGTAGACCCGTTAGTTTGACACATATGAACCTGTTCTGTGGTAAATCGTTGTTGGTTTTTAAATAAATGCGGGAGTGACACAGATTTTGGAATATCTCTGCCGGAGGAAAGCTTTGTCTGTATGTAGAGAAGGATGTGGGATGATGGGCCATCACAGTGGGTGCTAGTGTCTCCGTCAAAATAAAAAATGGATGATAGGGCCTACTAATTACTCTGAGCACCAAGTTCAACGTCTAACTACAGTTATCATTTCCTTTATTAATTTAAAACAATGTACTTGGTCCGGCTGTAATTTTCTCGTACAATGTAAGCTGAAATAATTTTGCTGTCTTTTCAGAGCAAACACCTAAATTATATATAAAAGGAAATGCTTTTTTCTTAAGGAAATAACTTTTTAGAAAAATATAAAGCTCAAATGGAGTTACCTATTATTATTCATAAGTAGTAAAATAATTATTCGTTCGTTAAAAAACTTCAGACTATAAAAAGATTACGAGAAAGTGGATCATTTCTCGAGTGGCCCACCGGGAAATGTCCCGGTGGGCCAATCCGCCCCTGACTGTAGTCCTTCTTAATAGAATGAAGAATTGGGAGTAATAGATTAAACACAAATTTTTGTTTTGCAGCAATGAGTATAAACTTTTTTCATGTCGTACTTTTTTTTTTTTTTTTTTTTTTTAATGTAATGAGATTGCTATTATGTTAAGACTGAATATTCATTTGGATTGCAGGGATTCTAATTGCCCGACTTTCTACTTCATGAAAGTCCCTATTGGAAGGGGGAGAGGCTGTCTTCTCGGCTCGGGACTTTAAAGTTATGGGTTCAAGTCCAGCTGAATCACTAATCAGATCAGATCAGATCATAAGTAGAGGATTTTAGGAAGGGAGTGTCTCACCCCAGGTCTTAAACAACCCTTAGAAATAGGTAGCTAGGATATTTGGGCTAGAGTGCCCGATAGGAAAGTGACACGGAAGCGAGGTGGAAAGGGGGAGGAAGACGCCCTTATTTATTACCGGGAGGCCAGTACCCGGGGTCCGACGGCTTAACTTGCCCATCCGACGCACGGCTGGTATTTAGTGGTTCGAACGTTCGTACCTGCCCAGGATCGAACCTGAGGTTATCTCCATGGCAGTCACGAACGCTAACCACTAGGCCACCCCCTATTACCCGAGGTTCGGAAATCTCGTTAATCCGCTGGTCCCGGGGGTACAATTTCCTCGTTATGAAAAAGTCTAGACCCGGTCCTCGGTGTAGCGTAAGCAGTGCCCGCTGGATCCACAAACCAACCAACTGAAGTCGATTGCCATCGTTTCTGAATTATGGTGCATCAATCAGCTCAGATCAAAATTGAATTGTCAATTACGTTTACACACAAAGTACTTTTCTTCCAGTGATTTTCTTTCTTTCTTTTTTTTTTTTTCTTTTCGCTTTTTCAGTTTGGGAGAGTTTCTGGCAAAGGTTTTTTTTTTTTTTTTTCTAATGATTTGTAGTTAAATATGAGCATATCGACACTTCAGAATTTTCATTTCGAGCACTGTGCTGAAATGTAAAAAGGCTTAAATCGTGTTCGTGGTGCAATTCGGAAATTTACATAGTATCTGATATTAAAAACATATTTGCGAAGTATATCAAATATAGCTTACCGATAAGTGTTGTTACTCCAATCAACTCTTAGTACAAGCGTGTAGTGCTTCGCCTAATGATCCTCTAATATTCGGTTCTGTGGCATCAGAAACGCGCAGCCACTGTAGAGAAAGAAAAGGCAACTTCAGTATTTCAAAATATAGTTGATCGGGGACAAATGTGATGATTTGAAAGAAGCTTGCGAAAAAATTCGTATTTTTGGAAATATCCAAAGTATCGGTGAGACTTTCAGGAAGCAAATTTTTGCTTGCACTACCACGGATGAGACACAAAGCGTTCGTTGCCTTGACATAGCGCTTCATTGGTCGGATTTTTCTTCACTCGAACGAGCTGAAATGCCTTAACTTGCAGCAGATTAAGAGGCAGCACATTCTTACGATTACTCACACAATTGTTGCATGACGTGATCTGCGAGTGTAATGCTAGTTTTTTACGGCCGGTTGAGCCTTCGTTTCGCTCATGAATTCGTTCCGATCGATAGAGAAATCAAGCACACTAAATTTCATTCAGCTATTCGAACAAAATTGAGGTATTGGCTTTGCGTTGAAGGTTCGTTAGTGTCCTTTTATTGCCAGTGGAATTTTGTGTTGGCGAAGAACTCAGATTAAATGTCTCCTCCGTTCGAAGCGTGGGCATTGAAGGTTTCCTTTAATCAAGAGCAAAGCTTAATGTTTTACCAGTTAAGCAAGGCAGAACATTCTTTGTCAGTAGATCCCGGAAGTTGAGGCGATTTAAAGTGCCGCAGATAGAGAGGCATCAAAAATATTCGAAGTGATGAGTATGAGAAGCGATTTGTTAAATTCACAGAAGACTTGCGAATTATCAGTAACGGTTAAATAATTAATTACGCCATTTCTCTTGGTACATCAGAACACAATGCTTTTTAAAGCTGCCAAATGTGTTACTTTTCTTACCAGAGGCGTAACTAGGCATTCGCCGTTCCGGTGGCATAGTGGCCTAAGCGCTGACTTACTACCATTCGTCCGAGATGGGCCTGGGTTCGAATCTCGAGGCATGGATGTTGTGTTGTCTCACAGCACTGGCTCTGTCCCTTCCCTGGAACCAGTGACTTTAAATTAGTGACCGGTGACTGTTTTATTGCCCCTTGAGGTGCTCATGGTGGTCGTTAATCCCCTCCCTCTCAAAAAACAACAAAAAAACTAAGCATTTCTACGCCAGGGCAAACCATAAAATATTGCAACCCCCCCCTCCCTGCTTTTCAGCGCCTGCACATACACACATAATTGTACACTGGTTGACAAATTAACGACACACCCGAATGCCATCTCTATGGTGGAAGCACAATCAAACTGTGACTGTTTGTACAGCAATTTCAGTCACGAAACCGCGGACTGATCTAAATTAGATCAAATATTGTAGGACTGCACGGGAACAATTTAATGCACCCAAGTTCAGCCTAGATTCTTCATTGCTTAGCAGGAAACTGTACCAAACCTAAATTTCTCCAACCGTCTGGTTTAATTCACAAGAAAAATCACAGTAATCTAAACACATGCAATCCTTATTAAGCAGTAAAGTTTAAAGGGGCTTTGTTGGCGTGCTGTTATAAGCTCCGTTCGAGTTCGATATTTAAGCCCAATTGCAGCTCGTTGTGAAAGTTATAAAGAAAGCGTATCACGAAGAACGTTATTAAACCCAGTTGCGGTATTAAACCTGTTCTTTATTAGGCATACTATCTAATTTTCGTTTTTGGTTTGTCTTGCAATTATTTTGACTGTTGAATTAATTATAGTTACTTTACTTTCCACTTGTCATCTGCACGTTCTACCCCTAATTTATCTTTTATTTCATTTTCTTATCACTCACGCTACCCACTTTTGTCCAAACTTCTTCTCTCGCCTCCAAAAACCCACAGTTTTAAACCTCCGTATGTGTCCTACTACTTTCTTGGGGTGACCACCCCTTCCCCTCCTCTATCTCGACCCTTGCTTGAAAGGAAGAGTTTCCTCGGCTCCAAGAGCGATAAAATCATTTAGCCGTTAGACAGCGCGTTCGGGTCACAATGTAGTAATATCTGCGTAGGCCAATTTAGCGGTATAACAATTAAACTCTTAGCTAACGTAACACCTACTAATGATTATTGCCCTCCTGACAAATAACACCTTATAGACTCCGTTTCCCCTGCTGACTAAAAAGGGAGAACTACTGCTAAACATTTACTTTTATTCCTGGAAATGAATTAATAATAAAATCTTATGAAACCTCCTATAGCAAAAGCAGCGGATGTCTCAAGTGCGCACTTCCAGTTGTATGAGTTCGGTTCAGTTTCCGGTTACTTCGGAAACTGAACCAGTTATTTCGGTTACTGTTGGGCGAGGCCTTTGCGTCTTTCCCGCTACCCTGATATTACCGTTTTCATTGTAGTTTAACAACTAATGCGTATGTATCTTGGGGGAGGTTATGACACAGTAAATACGGCATTTTGGAGCGAGGTTTCATTTTTTGTCCCAAACGAAAACCACACTTTACCTTCTTTAATTGGGTACGATGAAATTAGTTAGGAAATGGGGGTGGGGAGTGAGGACAGCACTCAGCAGAAGGATTTCTTTCATTTTCCTTATCTTTATTTCAGGGATGTTCTGGGTAGTGACCCGAACTAGACTTCATTTAGAGCTGTAAAATAGAGAAGGAGAAAAAGTGAGATTCCCAACTTGGCCGAGATGGGCCTGGTTTCAAATTCTGATTAGATGTTGTGTTTGTCTTAAGGCACTGGCTCTCTCCCTTCCCTGGAGCCAGTGCCCTAAATTAGGGATGGGCGATTGCTTATAGCCCATCGAGTTGCTTTCAGTGGTCGTTAAGCTTCCAAACAAGCAACAATAAATGAGAAAATAAAAATATTTTCAACTGCTTCGGAATTCAGCATTCGGTACTTCGTCAAACGGACCGAATGCAGGCAGCTATCTTTCGTGGCCCGCACGAAAGATCGAATATTCTCCAAAGAATCTTCAGTCAATGCGAACTACATCCCTATCTTTCAACGTTCATACAACCAGTGATGTATACAGACATCTCTTCGTGGGTGCTTAGCCCCCCCCGAAAATCCATTAACGCCCCCCCCCCCGTAGTGTTTTGGGTGATCTCCCTTTATATTTAGTATAATCATTTTTGTTTATAGCTGAATATTTGGAAAAATTAATTTAAAAAATTAGGAAAATGTGGAAAAATAATATAATAGTAAAGAAGGAAAACATCCACATGGACTTCAATTTGAAATTTCTATCATTCTTCAATAAAACATTAAACAGTCCTCGCTGAAGGGGCCTTTTTTAAGCACCGACGACTCGGACTAAAAACCTAATTCCACAGAGTAGAGATGTTTGCACTGCAATACATCATCATATTTTGGAAGCTGGCATTCAGTTTTATTTCAGTCTTCTATGCCAACATTCCATGCATACCGTTAAGCCTCAGTGTAGCTAACGTGACGTTAGTTCTTCTTCATACAACGAAATATTTGCTACCTAATTTTTAACAATAGCAAATTATTAGAAATTATTCCCACAAAAAGGTTTTTCGTTTTTTTCTGGCGATGGGTGGTTTACACTGTGTTAAAAACAAAAAATCGAGGCACCTCAAACTGGAATCCAAACAATTAGTGAGTTTGTTTTTTACTGTAATACTATTTGCTAATCTAAATAATCTAAAGGGGCTGAAACCAAGTTGCAGGGAAATGGTTTGCACCATACGTTTTCAGGTAACACTGTAATGATTCCTTAATAATCAGAAACATGCTTGTAGTAAGGCAAGGACATTTTTACACTCCTAATGTTTTTTTGAAGGGAACGCGGATATTTTCTCCAGCACAACATTATCTTACTAGGATCCTTAATATTTTTATACCACCCCTTAGTGAAATCCATGGTGCATTATTGAATTAAAACAGAGGTATAACATTTTCACATTTTTAATCACTTGTATGTGTAAATTTCTTGGAATTTGCATTTGCGATATACGAGCATAAGAACATTTTTATACTCTATTTAATATAAATAAGAAAACTGAGATTGTATGTATATAATCAGTCAAAAAGTTTCAACCCCCTCAAAATTTGTAATTGCCCCCACCGAAAAAACGTCTCTGAATGCAACGCTGCATGCAACCGAGCCTTCATTTCTGAATGTGAGCAGCTAAAACCCCCTCAACATTTTGAGGGAGAAATGCAAAAGTTCCCAGGATACCAGAAATGGCGAAACATATTTTACTGTAAGCAAATTCTGTAAATAGCCGAATGACAAAGCATGGCGCGAAAAAATTGTACCAGAAAGTGGTGCAAAACTTGCAATTTTAATGAAATTGTGCATAGTGTTGTTTGCGCCCTATCTCGAGCTGTGCCAATGGCGACGCCAGCCGCTCAGAACTGGGTGCGTTATTAGAGGGGGGGGTGTTAAGCATGATCGAGGGACACAAATTTTGAAGAGCTTGTGAAAAATTTTGGTAAAATATTCCGTTCGTATAGATTTTACCCAACGCTGATGTTATCCAAAATAGAAAACAAGTTTTCAGATGCATACCATACGTAGCATTTATTTTTATTCAGTGTATGTAGCACTTGGAACTATGAATACGAATCTCCATGGCAAGTTACTATTTCTTCCTAATTTTATCTTGCTTACGTCACTTTTTTTTTTTTTAATTGGAGGTTTAACAACCACCGTAAGCAACTTAATTGGCTATAAGCAGTCGCCTCTCCCTAATTTAGGGCCACTGGTTCTAGGGTAGAGAGCCAGTGCCGTAAGACAAACACAACATCCATGTCTCACTGGGATTCGAACCCAAACCCCTTTTCGGACGAATGATCAGAAGCCATCGCTTAGACCACTGCGCCACCGGGGCGGCATTTTGTTTTTATCATAAGACTGTTTATGGGTTTTAGTTTGTCACCTAACAACGAATATCACTTTCTCTCTCATCATTTGAAACTAATATCATAAAAATTGTGTCTTCCTAATACTCTCTTAAGTCATTTGCTCAGAGGACTCCCTCCATTTCCCAAAAGCACAAACACTAAATTTAACAAAAAAATTGTTCTATGTAAAAAATTCTGTGAATTCAAAAAATTCACGTACATTTATCCAAATTCCCTAAAATCATGGATGGTTGCACTCTAAAGGGAGGCTCAAAGAAATGTTGGGTGGGCTAGTGTCGCGCCTGAGCTGTGCCTGCCGCACTCCAGTTATGCTTCTGTTTCAGCATTGGAAAAAAAGATCTTCCCTCTACAACAGAGGGATATGGTCGTGCGTAAAAAGGATTCCACTTTTTGAAGGATCTATACCAGTGGCGAGCTTCTGATTGCGCGTTTTTATGGATCTGGGTTTTAATGACGAGGCAAGATATGAATGTGATTTCCGCTCTTACGGCGCTAGTTCTGCCCCTCGCCCGGAGCCATTTTCTCTAATACAGGGTGATCCATTTAAACCAGTACCCTGAAAAAACTTACATTTTTGCAAGGGATCGCGCAAAGAACTTCTTCTTTTTTTCAATGGAAGCAGCAACTCCTAGAGAATGAAAACCGCCACCGTTAAGAAGATTGTTAACCGTAACTGTAACTCAGCTCGTGATTTGTTTGTTGTTGCGTTGTCATTCACTTACGTGCATTCGGAAACATGCAGTACTCTGTTCCAGAGCGTGTTTTTTAGTGAAATCGGATTGGGTAACCAATTCTGTCATCAAAACGCAACGAGCATTTCGAAGAGAGTTTGGAGTTCGAAAAGTGCCAAGCAAGTCAACAATTCTGTCGATGGCAAAAAAACTGGAGCAAACCGGTTCTCTTCTCAGCGGTAGCCGTAGACATCACCCTCCGATGCCCCGAACGCGTGGACGATGTTCGGCAACGTTTACTTCAATCTCCGACGAAATCGTTGTGCAGATTAAGCCAACAGACAGGATATTCATACGGAACTTGTCAAAGGGCAGCAAAAAAAAAAAGCGAATATTCGACCATTTAAAGTGCACGTAATCCATCAGCTGCAGGAACCGGACAAGGGAAAGAGAGTAAGTTACTGCAAATCTTTTCAAAATTTTCTTAATTTGCGATCTGATATTCTCTCCATCACATGGTTTACGGATGAAGCCTGGTTTCATCTGTTAGGCTATGTCAATTCGCAAAACAGCAGATACTGCGCTGCCGATAACCCACACGTTATGTGTGAAACACCGATGCATTCGCAAAAGGTTGGTGTATGGTGTGCGTTTTCGTCTACGAAAATTATTGGCCTCATTTTTCTCTGAGACTGTCAACACTAACGTTTATTGCCGCATATTCAATGAATTTGTGGAACAACTTGATGACATTGAATTGACAGAGGGCTACTTTCAGCAGGATGGCGCTACGTGTCACACATCGAAAGTCTCAATGGAACTCGTAATCAGCTTCTTTCATGACAGATTAATTTCAAAAAACATATGGCCTCCCCGATCTCCGGACTTAACTTCCTCTGACTTTTTTTATGGGGCTACTTAAAGGATAGAGTTTACAAAACCCATCCAAAAACATTGGATGCATTGCGTGAAACAATCACGACTGAAATTGGCAATGTTACTGCTCGTACTCTACATGAGACATCACTGAATATGGTGCGGCGTGTTCAACTGTGTTTACAAGAAAATGGAGGACAATTCCAACATTTGCTTTGATAAAATGATTCTCCAATACCACATGTATAATTCTCAACTTACTGTATGATTTTGTTGTTATTTATAAAAAAGTTTTAAGTAAATCACATGATACTGGTTTAAATGTGTCACCCTGTATAAGGATGGAAGACTCGTTTAGCCTTAGATGCTCACAGCAGAATCGTCAAACCCCGAAACGAAAAAGGTGGAGGGTATGTATCACGGGCACACCCAGAAATTCGGAATGGGGGGGGGGTCCGGCTCTGCAAGTAAAAATGCTCATGTATGTGTACTTACGCGACGTGGCTGTTATAATAAATGTTTTGATCCGTGAAAGAATTTAATACACTGTGTTCATGAATTATCCAGCTGCAAATGGTGTTTTCATTGTTGTTTTTACCATTAATACATATTTCAGAAAAGGATTTAACCACAAATGCAATTATTTTATCTATTGCTATAATATAGTTTCAGAGAATGTATTTCAGAACAAATTCTATAATGCGTGATTTCAGCAATTATGAAAATTGAAATTCACCAAGTAGGAAAATTGGAGAACACTTAGAGTGTTAGAAATCTTTCGTGTCGGACACCGATGGTGTCGGAGTCATATTACAAAACACGTGGCCTCATGGGTAGGGTCCTTAACTGGGTGCGCGCCTGGCGTGTACGTACATCAATGCTGATATGGGGAGAGTCCGAAGCCAAGCAGGTTCGGACTGCTTAATATTTTACTACGGTTTGAACTCTGCCTCATACTCCACATTACAAAAAACAAGATCAACTACCTCATATCTGGACACAATGCCATACATCCCCGTAATCACAAATGTCCTAAAAAACGCATATCGACCTTTCGACATCGACTTTGGTTTAAAAGCGTGTAACATCCTCGCCTATATCAAGAATGACAGGGATCGGATCCCCCTGATTCTAAATTTGGTGTGTATGCAGTTCCACTAAAAGCCATGAACGATGATGTCTCCGCCCACATATACATAGGATCGACCCGTCATAAACTTAGTTTACGTGTTTCTGACAGGCCGTAGCCAGACAAGCAAGTTGGATTTAAAGTGGTCGGGGCTGATGATTGAGATCGGGCGAAGGATATAAAGTGGTCGGGCACTATAGGCCTACTGTTGTGCGAGTCTCTAGGACGGGCATAAGGAAATACTGGTCGGGCTCAGTCCGGCCAGGCCCTCCCTTAGCTACGGCCCTGGTTTCTGAGCATAAATACACTGCTGGACAATTGCTAAGGACGTATCATAAACGGCTATATAGCGCATAAAAAAGTAAGTGTGGTTGGATGCCAAGTGAAATAAAATAATGTCAGAATGCCAGGACATTACAAGAAAGACAATTTATTGTGCTCTGAAATCCAGAAGGCTTTGGAACGTGTTCAAGGGACAAACAGGCCATTTTGTGCAGAATACGTAAACGTGAAAAAAATGCAATTACCGTCCGCAGGCGTTCCGGCGTAAGATGTCAATACGGGATATGGCCACCATGGAGGGCGATGCAAGATTCCACACGTCGTGTCATGTTTTGCACAACATTATCAAGCAGCTGTTGGGGTAATTTATCCCATTCCTCTGTCAGTGCACGGATGAGGGTGTCCTTGTTTATTGGAGGGCATTGGCGACCAGCAAGACTCTTCCCCAAAGCATCCCACACATTTTCAATGGGATTCAGATCTGGAGAACGTGCTGACCATACGAGGCGTTGAATATCCTCGCTCTCAAGACACTCCTGGACAGCGACTGTTCGATGACATGTTGCGTTGTCGTCCATGAAAATGAATCTATCACCGACAGCACCACGGAACATGCGAACATGAGGTAGCAGAACATCATTAATGTATCGTTGGCCAGTCATAGTCCCAGTTGGAAGCACATAGAGGGACGTACGGCCATTGATCATGATGCCAGCCCATACCATGACACTACATGTCGGATATCGGTCCCTTTCCTGTATGTTTGCTGGACAATATGCAGTACCACTATCACGCCAGATCAGTTGTCGTCGACAATCAGATGATAGACTGTATCTACTTTCATCTGAGAAGGGGACAGCACACCAGTCGTTATCAGTCCAATTGCGATGTTGATGGCACATTTCAAACGGGCGATACGATAACGTCTGGACAATGGGATGCACACAACATGACGGCGGGGGTATAGTCCTCCTTCATGCAAACGTCTGGCGACAGTTTTTCGGAAGATCCGCTTGCCAGTAGCAGCCATAAACTGATTTGCTACCTCACTAGCTGTGCTGCGCCGGTGTCTTTTTGTTGATAGCACTATGTACCGATCTTCTGCAGTTGTCGTACTGCGAACACGACCTCCCCCGTGACGTTTGCTACACTCTCCATTTGTTTGAAATGATTTCCAAAGCCTTGAAACAACACTGTGGCTGACGTCGAACTCTCTGGCAACATCTGTTATTTTTCGCCCTTCTTCAATCTTGCCAATAATACGGCCACGCGTAAAATCATCTAGGTGATGTCGGGAAGACATACTGAAAATTGCAAGTTCGTCAATTGATTCTTTCCCTTTCAACTTTGCGTTTGAACAACAACGGTCAATACGCGTCAAATCCTTTATATCTCTTATCAGCGCTATGACGTCACGAACAAGTTCGGCAATCCAAAATTTGCATACGCACAACACGTCTTACTGTATCCCGCACTTATGCTAATTTCCACATTTTCCTGCCTTCCATTTTATGGTTGCTATCGTTGCTATTGTCGTCCGTCCTTAGCAATTGTCCGGCAGTGTATAATGTCAAATGATATTCTCCCTCCACCGCCCTGTCAAGATTATGCCTGGAGAGTCGACACCAACCTATCTGGCAAGGTGTAACTATACTTAACACGCGAACCACATGTTCCTCACTGCTCTTGACAGAAAGCTTATTGATTCATAAATTTAGAGGAAAGTGTTGTAACGACGATGCCCCTATTACCATACCGTTACCATGGAAATTGCTTTGCAATTACTATGGAGGGGCGGGGGACGCAGATAACGACCCGATCCCCGATGTATAACAACATGACTATGTAATGAGCATGCGCATGGATAATAATGTGGGTGTGCCTCCCGCATATATACCTCTTCCAAGGCAAATCATAACGGCATGGGCACGTTAAGCCGTCGGGCCCCGGGTACCCCCTACCGCCCGGTAATAATAATGGAGTCTTCCTCCTCTTTTGTACCTCGCTTCCGTGTTCCGTGTCACTTTCCTGTCGGGCACTCTAGCTCAAATCTCCTAATTTCCTATTTCTAAGGGTTGTTTAAGACCTGGGGTTAGACACTCCCTTCCTAAAATCCTCTGCATATGATTTGATCTGATCATAACTACGTCATCTGATGACAGGCCCAGAGTGGATTTGAAAGTGCTAATGTGTTAATCTTGTATATATTTTCTGTGTTCTTTTAGAATCGTGTACAGACGGCAATATGTATTTTAATATCTTCCAGCGCGAATAAAGTAGTTCATATTGAACTTTGGCTCTAAATTTTCTTTCTTTTTTTTTTTTTTCCTTTTTTTTTTTTTTAAACGGTGAGTTTGTATGATTTAGCTTACGAGACTTTAATTACCTTCCGGGTTAGTAAAAGTAATTCTTCGGCAACTGAATCTGGGTGAGCAGTTAGTACAGGAGAGGGCTATTTATACTGGACTTGGGGAGCAAATGTCATTGGTCACGCAATAGTGGACTTCTGAGAAGGAAGAGCTTCTTCAAGATACTAGATACGCCGTCGAAATTTCGCCCCCTCATCCTACACGGTATCTTTCTGCTAATTTTATTGAGCACTGCATATAGATTGCAGTGCAGCCTGGCTTTCCAAAGCATTCAGGTGGAAATGACGAGTCAAAGAAAATCGTACGCTGTATGTACTATAGAAGCAGATAGAAGTCCCTTCCCCACTTTCTAGTTGAGAAAGGCGTCGATTAATTGCAGTGGGAGGAGTATGGATAATGAATAAAAGACTTAAACGTTTTTAGTGGTTTGGTTCCCCCTTTTTGTGTGCGAATAAGTCAGTGTGTTAGTACTGAGAAGCAGAAATTAATTTAAAGTACAGTGCTAAAACCAAACAAAAAGGACACTAATGGCATTGTCTGTTTTGAACATGCACCAAATAGTTAAAAATGCATTCTTCCCAAATATGCTGAAATAGCCTTAATTTATGGGCTTTTTCGTTATACCTTTTTACAAAGATGCTGATACTTTGAAGTTGTGGTTCTTCACTTCTTCCTCATAAACAAATATCATATGAACAAAATGGTGATTACTGCTGTATTTTAAAATGTCTGTTAGCTATTTAACATCTTGTTTTCCTCAACTTATAAGTAAATAAATTTTGAAATAGCAGTTCTTTGCCAGAACTTTGAAAAAGTTTTAGCTTCTGTTTTGTCACAGTACTTAAATTTTTGTCTTGTTTCAGTGCCATGAGGATTCTTTTATCCAAGTTACCCAGAGCTTGGGTGGTAGATGAAAAGAAAGATGATGGTTATACTGCATTACATCTAGCAGCTCTGAACAACCATGTTGAAGTAGCTGAGCTCCTTGTACATCAGGTAAGTTAATTTTGATATAGATATATATGTCTTTCAATAATTGAACTGGGAAGACAAGGAAATTATTTAACCCACCTTCATTTTGCTGACAACGTAGTCATTATTGCTTCTGTTCTGCCTCTCATCAAGGGGGCACACCCTCATTGTTTGTGGTACACTGCCTGAGGAATTGCATCCCATTAATGTGGAGAAATACTGAAAACAAGAGATACCTTTTTGGTGAAAAGACTTTTCTATGTTGCACTGTAACTAGGTTAGGTTTTTCCAGAGTATATAGTGCATGATCCAGAACAGGAATGTCACTAGACTTCGAAATCAGGATGGACGACGGGTGGGCCAGTATTCTTTTTGCTTGGGCCAGTTTGATAGCAACTTTATTTACAAAACACTGAAAGAAAGAATTTGTTTTCCGTTTTCTACGGGCTGCAAAGGTATTTGCAATATCCATCCCCTCCTGGGTACATACTCATTAATTTTGGAACTGTCTTGAAGTTTTTGCACTTTTCGGAGTGCAAACGAATCTAAAGTTTGGAGTCATTTTTGGCTAATATTCCGTCCATCCACTTTTAATAAAATTAGTAAAATCTAAAGAGTTACTCACCCATATAATGAACACACACCAACCCGCTTGGCCAGCGTGGTGAGTTATGGCCAAACACCTCCAAAATGACTCTACAACTTAAATCTTGGCCCTCAGTCTCCGGCAGCTGGAATGTACCTGGCCAAGGCAGCGGCCAGTGCGACATGAAGGCAGAGGGTGCTAAGAATCCCCGGAGGACCGGACTAGGCTGCCATTTGATGCTGACCTTGGCTACCTACAACGGACGCTCCCTATCTTCTGATTCAAGGCTTCTTGAATTGGAAGAGGAACTACAAAGGATCAAGTGGGACATCGTCGGGCTAAGTGAGGTAAGGAGAAAAGGAGAAGATCTTATTGAACTGAAAAGTGGACATCTCTTCTATTATCGTGGGACAGATACTGGCAGAACTAGTGGTGTTGGATTTATAATAAACAAGAAACTGAAGGATAAAGTGGTAGAAGTTGAAAGTTCCTCTGACAGAGCTGCACGACTCGTTATCCAACTATCGAGAAGATACCAGGCTCAGATTATTCAAACTTATGCACCCACCACAAGTCATCATGAAGAAGAAATTGAAGAATTTTATGAGGAAATGCGTCATCTAAATAATAAAGGTAAGCAGCACTTGAAGATAATTATGGGAGATTTCAATGCAAAAATAGGGCACCGGCAACAGAATGAAACTTCAGTAGGTAAATTCGGTCACGGCAACAGAAACCAGCGTGGAAATACTCTCGTTGAGTTTGCAGAGGCAGAAGGATTTTTCATCTTGAATTCCTTTTTCAAGAAAAAGCCACACAGGAAATGGACATGGAGACATCCAATTGGGACGACAAGTGAAATTGATTTTATTATGTGTAACAAAAAATTCGTCATCGAAGACTGCAGTGTGCTGAACAAGTTCAACACAGGTAGTGACCATAGATTGGTGAGATGTAAGATGCACCTCAACACTAAACTGGAACGTGGCAAGCTCATAAGACAAACAAAATGTATTGACATAACCAACCTTAAAAAACACCATAATACTTTCAAGTTGGAACTGAAGAACAGATTCTCTGCTTTAGAAGGCCTAACATCGGAAGAAGTGGATATTTCGGAAGTTAACAGAAAAGTAACCAAAGCTCTTATGGAAACAGCAACAAAATTAGCTGGGTCTAAGAACAAGTTGCATGTAAACAAATTATCAGGAAAAACCAAAATGTTGATGCAAAAAAGAAGAGAGATGAGGACAACTAAAGAAGATGTGACTTCCAAAGTGGAATATATAGAGCTATGCAAGACAGCACGAAAAAGTATCACTGAAGACGTAAGGAAATTCAACTGTGAGCTAGTGAGGAAAGCAATTGAAAACAACCAAAGCCTAAAGATAACAAAGGGACATCTCAGTAAGGGAAGAAAACAGATTATGGCTCTGAGAAAAGAAGATGGTTCTATAACAAGAAATAGAGGTGAAATTTTGACAAGAGTGAAAGATTTCTACTCCAAATTATATGAAAGGGATGATACATGTACTCCAGACATCATGAAAGGTACCAGAGTTCTTCCAGTCCTCCCAGCAGAAGTTGCTCATGCAATCAAGAACATGAAGCGGGGGAAAGCTCCAGGAGAAGATGGAATTACTATAGACATCATACAAGAAGCAAGTGGAGAAATTGAAACAGTACTCGCCCAAATTTTCACTCGATGCCTTAATGAAGGGAAGATTCCTGAGGATTGGAACAATGCTACAATGATCCTGCTACATAAAAAAGGTGACATTGAGGATCTCAGGAACTACAGACCTATCAGCCTCCTATCAGTGGTTTATAAAATCTTCACTAAAGTTCTTTCACACCGCTTGAAGGTAACACTGGACATGGCTCAACCGAGAGAACAAGCTGGATTCAGGAGTGGCTACAGCACAATAGATCATATCCACGTACTGAGAGAACTAATTGAAAGAGCGAGGGAATATAAACTTCCATTGTGCATGGCTTTTATCGATTATGAAAAAGCCTTTGATTCGGTGAAACCATCAGCAGTTACCACGGCTCTGAAATCCTGCGGTATTGAAGATGCATACATTAATATTATTAATAACATCTATGAAAATGCAAGTGCAAAGATTCGGCTGTTTGAAAATACAACACACATAAAAATTGGAAAGGGAGTGAGACAAGGTGACACCATATCTCCGAAGCTCTTTAATGCCACATTGGAAAATGTCTTTCAATCACTGAACTGGGAAAACAAAGGGATAAAGATTAATGGAGATTATCTAACCCACCTTCGTTTTGCTGATGACGTAGTCATTTTTGCAACTACCCCATCAGAGCTGCAGAGTATGATCCAGGAACTTGCTGACAAGAGTAAAGAAGTGGGATTAAAAATGAACTTTCAGAAGACAAAAGTGATGTTCAATGCTTTTACAAGAAATGAAGATTTATCGATTGATGGAGAAAAACTGGAGATAACAGATACGTATGTTTATCTTGGACAGCAGATATCAAGTGAGGGTCACATTGATGAAGAAATTAATCGGCGTACAAAACTTGCCTGGAGAGCTTTTGGAAGAAACAGCATAATTTTCAAGAGCAATATGCCATTATGTCTTAAAAGAAAAGTGTTTGATCAATGCATCCTTCCAGTGCTTACGTATGGTGCAGAGACGTGGACCTTAACTAAAAGAGACATACAAAGGCTGCAGACAACTCAAAGAGCCATGGAGAGGTGCATGCTTGGTATAACCAGGAGAGATAAGAAGAGGAACTCGTGGATCCGAAAAATGACGAGAGTGGAAGACATCATGATCAGAGTTAAATCCCTGAAATGGCAATGGGCTGGACATACTGCCAGAAGGACAGACCATAGATGGACAGCCGAAATTTTAGATTGGATTCCAAGGGACAGGAAAAGACCCAGAAAAAGACCACATGGGAGATGGGTGGATGAAATTCGTAAATATGCGGGAGTGACATGGAGGAGACTGGCACAAGACAGACCGTTGTGGAGGAAACTTGGGGAGACCTTCGTCCAGCAGTGGATTGATAATGGTTGACAATGATGATGATGATGATAATGAACATGACGCACTGCCACCAGCACCAATAACTTACTCTGATTAAAAGAAAGTTCCATGCCTAGGAAAAAGATCTTAAAGCAAATGTTTTTGTGGATTAGGATTGAGGGGAAATGTTCAAGTTAATATGATTAACTTGCAGGTTTCCCTTCAACAGTTTAAGTTAGTTTGATTCCAACATGCAGACAATACCTTTCCCCTTCTTAATTCCTTTCCTTCAAGCGAGCAACCATGTCTTGTACTCATCTCTTCCAAAGTAGTCGTCAGCTGCGACCTTTGCCCTCATTACCTTAGGGCAGGCTTAAGAGTGCTGGTATAATTTTAGTCTCCACTTTCTGTGTTGAATCCCCTGCTCAAAAACACAAACAAACAGCAGAGCAATTACTAATGACCTCAGTGAATTCTTGTTCACCCTCTTCATTCACCCCTGGTCATACTAACTTGAAAAAAAGCTTACATTGAGGATTTGGACGAGTGGAGAACAACTGAATTTTCATGGCCCTGTGAATGCTATGTTGATAAATTTTCTACGGAGAAGGAAAAATGCACTTTCTTAGGGGAAATACTTAGGGCTACACAATGAAAAACGCTGGAGTCATTATTCCTTGACAAGGGTGTATACACTGAAGTGCCAGAAAAACTGGTACAGACGAGCTTATGCAAAATACACAGCAACATCACCTATACACATACTCAGTTGCGTCCGCCAGTGCATATATAAAGCGATAGACATCCTTGCCAGCTGTCGGAGCTGTTTTTGACATGAGAATGACAAGTAATAACGATTTAAACGATTTTCAACACAGTGTCATAGTTGGCGCTCGTGAGATGGGCCATAGTATTTTGGAGGTAGAAACGAAGTTTGGATTGTCACGGACGACCATTGTAAGGGTGTATTGTGACTACAAGAATTCCGGCAAAACCTCCAACCTACAATACCAGCGTGGCCATAAAAAGACATTGGGTGAACGTGACCATCGTCGGCTGTCAAAAGTAGTTTCACGTGATAGGCGTACAGTACTCTCGCAGGTATCATCGGAATTCAATGCTGGAGCTTCAACAAACATCAGCGTCCGGACTGTGCAATGTACCCTGCACGATGTGGGTTTTGGGAGCTGACGCCCAACTCGAGTCCCTTTGATGGGTGCATGACACAGAGTTATGTGTCTCGCTTGGGCACGGCAACAACACTGTCACTGAACACTTGATGACTGGAAACAAGTAGCCTTTTTTGACGAGTCACGTTTCCAACTTTATCGGGCAGATTGAAGGATTCGTGTGTGGCGCAAACCTCATGAAGCCATGGATCCCGCCTGTCAACAGGGAACTGTACCGGCTGGTGGGGGTTCCGTAATGGCATGGGGTATGTTTAGCTGGACTTCACTGGGACCCCTGGTACGTCTACAAACGTTTGTGACTGACCAATGTTATGTGCACATCCTTTCTGACGAGGTACACCCATTCATGTCTTGCATTCATGCTGATGGGTTGGGCCTGTTCCAACAGGACAATGCACCTCCACATAAGTGTCGGGGTGCCACATTATGGTTAGAGGAGCATTCACCTGATTTTGGGGTGTTGTCATTCCCACCCAAGTCCCCAGATCTGAACGTGATGGAACACATTTGGGATGCCATGCAATGCGCTATCAAACACGGAAATCCGAGACCTTATAATACACCCGAATTGTGGAACGCTCTGCAGGAAGTATGGTGTGCATTGCCTGCAGCATAATTCCAGAAGCTAGTGGAGTCCATGCCCTGTCGTATTTCTGCAGTCCTGCGCTCCCATGGGGACCTACCAAGTATTAGACTGGTGTACCAGTTTTTCTGGCACTTCAGTGTATATATATATATATACCTACTGTGCATATAGTACACGTACATAGTGTGTGTGTGTGTATACATATATATTGTATATATAGTATACACACATAGTGTATATATTATGTATGGTATATAATATAGTAGACACTATGTAATTTTGTGAGCATGTAAAGTAATCTTTTTGAATGGTTTATTTGTGACGCACCTTGCTCTTAATCTTCTGGGATGGGCTTAAGCCACCAAAGCCCCCCCCCCGTATGTGCGCCAATGAAATTGATCTGTAACTAGTTAATTAGAGCAACATTTGATAGGCCTCTGTCCCCATGTATGTATGCTACGTATATTGCAATGAAATTTTTAATCAAATTTTGAAGACAATTAAGTGCAACTCAACTATATTTCATTGAAACAGGGAGGGTGACACTGCATTAGCATTCTTAAAGCAGATGCCACTTCTTTTCTCTGCTACATTAATAGCTGAAAAGAACCTCCAAGCAAATTTTAACTGAACCATTTGCATATTACAGTCGTGGCCAAAAAGTCCTGCGCCAGTAGACCAAAAGTCAATTTTTGATGTTTGAAGTCAACTTATACAGCGTAATGATGGTAAAGTCAGGAATACATATTATACATCATTTTAAAGGAAATTTTATACTGAATTCAAATATTTTTACAGAATGTTATTACCAGTAATAGAAGTGAACTTACAAGCAAAAGTACAGCATCTACTCATAAAAAGCAAGAAATAGTGGAATTTGTGAAATTAGTGAACAATGCATTTGAAAGTAAAATTACTATATAGTACATTATTGAAACTTGCAGGACCCTTGAAATAACTTTCCAACAAGCAAAATATGCTTTAATATTTAATTGGATAACCCACGGTTTCTTAGAACAGGGTGCACCTTCTTGGCATGGAACTAATGAGCTTCTCTAGTTGTCCATTGGTGATAACACGGTGGCAAAATTGCTGTTAAATGTGGCTGTGATTATTCCACTGTCTTGCACACCATTAAAAAAATTGCAGAAACTGGATGTGTGGGAAACAGAAAAAGAACAGGATAACCAAGGGTGTGTACTGAACATGATGCTCACATGTTAATTCGTTGCTCCTTAAAATCAAGGTTTAAAACAGCCACTGATTTAAGAAATGAGTGGGAGAAGGAAGTAGGCATTATTACAGCTGCACGTACAGTTCATTGTAGGCTACAAGAAAATGGACTGACTGCATGAAAAGCTGCACAAAAACCTTTCCTTACTGAACAACGGCTCGAAAGAATTGCTTGGGCCAAGGTATACAAGAATTGGGCTGTTGATGAATGGAAAAATGTTATTTTCAGTAATGAAACAACTGTTACTATTTCCACTAATAATCGAAATAATTATGTATGTCGTCAGGCTAGTGAAAGATATAAGCCATGCTGCAACCAGCCAACAATCAAGCACCCACATTTGGTGATGTTATGGTCCTGTATTTCAGCCAGTGGTGTTGGCCGTCTGCACATTGTTGATGGCACATTGAATGGATTGAAATATGTGGGTATTTTGCAGTCCAAACTGCTACCATCAGCACAAGACATGGGTTTGCAGAATTTTATCTTTCAGGACCATGTTTACGCACCATATTATTGGTCAAATTTGGTTGACAAGTGGTTTAATCGAAAAGTTATAGGAAAACTTCAGGGGCCGGCACAGTCACTGGTTCTTAATCCCATAGAGAATCTGTAGGTGAGATTGAAGCAAAAGATCCGTCAACAAGGACCAACATCTTAAACAGCATTGAGTCTGTAAGAGCCGTATGGCACTGTGTTATCACCAATGGACAACTGGAGAAGCTCATTAGTTTCATGCCAAGAAGGTGCACTTTGTTACTAAGAAACTGTGGTTATCCGATTAAATATTAAAGCGTATTTTGCTTGTTGGTAAGTTATTTTAAGTGTCCTGCAAGTTTGAATAATGTACTGTATAGTAATTTTACTTTAAATGCATTGTACAGTAATTTCACAAATTCCACTATTATTTGCTTTTTATTACTAGATGCTGTACTTTTGCTTGTAACTTCATTTATATTACTGGTAATAACATTCTGTAAAAATATTTGAATTCAACATAAAATTTCCTTTGAAATGATATATAGTGTGTATTCCTGACTTTACCATTACACTGACTGTATAATAAGTTGACTTCAAACATCAAAAATTGACTTTCGGTCTTCTGGTGCAGGACTTTTGGCCACGATTGTACATGCATCACTATAATACCTTGTATGTATTCAAGATTTAGAGGTTCATTACTAATAAAGTATTTTTTTAAACAAATGCAAATATATTATAAAATGTTAAATTAAATTATAAGTTGAATAATCTAAACAGTATAATATCTAAGGAAAAGTCACTGAGAAGCACCATCCATATTAGCTTTACCCTCAAATGTAACCACTTGAATTTCTTTGTTCCCATCTTTTTTTTTTTGGGGGGGGGTGAAAATGTGCAATTTATATTTGGAGAAATACAGTATTAATAATAATTATTATTGAAAGTTATTGTCTATGTCACACAGCAATCAAAGAACGTGCCCATGGTTCATACAGTATAAGTCTTTGACATCATTTTATATTCTATCATGTAGATCTTGAAAGAATGAAAAAGATTCCTGAAAGAATCTTTCATGTATTCTTTAAAATATGTATTCCCATTTGGCACTATAAATCCTTGCTTTTAAAAGTTCAATTTGAAAATTTCTTTTTGCATCCAGTATCTGAAATTATGACATATTTTCCACACTTTTGGTTACTAGGAGACCTAAACTTTACTTTCTTTACTTTGATGATGTCTTATGTCTTTACTTCTCTCAGATGGAAAAAAATTCTATTAACAACAGCTAGCATTAGGAGTAATCAGTACAATTCACATACTACCAATTTTTCCAGAAGCACTGTTTACTTTTCTGCACATATCATAGTATATTAACATTTGGATGTATGTGCATACTTCAAAACATCTGATTTCAAAAAGAAAAATCTCTTTTCATCCAGTTGCTACTGTCATGATCACAATTTTTCATAAGTTTTCCAGCTCTTCTGATAAAATTGTTCTTGCTAGGTGATGTTCAAGTTTAGCAATGTCTCAACTTCTGCTTGTTGGATTGGGAAAAAAACTTTTAACGTGAGATGGCTGTAACTACAGTCAGTGTTATCTACACACCTTCCAATTTTTTAGGTGGACTATTTTTGAAATAAGATAATAATTGGATATTATCATTTGACACTACATCCAGTGGTGTTGTGGGGCCGGAGTCCCCCGAAGGGCGTTTCAGTATTTTTTTTTTTTTTTTTTCTAGCCAGCACACGTTCCGGTAAATCCTATACAGTGTAATTTGTTTTCTTTTTAAAATATGAATGTCCTATAATTCTTTTCCAGTGTAAAAATGCAACATAAAAACTGCACAGTTGGTGGAATTAACTTCCCATGTTTGTCTGAAGGTAGAGTTACTCTATAAATCCTTTCTCACTTGGCAGTTCCATTCTTCATTTGGAAATCTTGTTCCTTGAATGCCAAAATGTGTAAATCCAAAAGTCTGATTTGAGCAATCACTACACTTTCTGTTATTATAAATATAAGAAAGTAAAAAGGGGAGAGGCGGAATGACTGGGGGCAGGTAAGAACGGAAATGAATCAAACACATAAAGGCACAGCATGTTCCTGTACTTTTCACTTAGCTCTACACCACTGACTATATCTGCACTTTTAAAATCCCTATTTTAATAACCCTTTTTGCATCTGGATGCTGTGACAACAACAACTTTTCATGTATTCGCTTGCATTTTTTTTGGAAAATTCAGGTATTTGTTAGGACTCATTTATTCTGGTTACACAGCTTTTGAGATTTGGTTTTGTCAAAAGATATATTCATTAAGCCTGAGATTTTGGTGGCATCCATCTTGATTCTTTCACTTTTTTACTAACCAGGATTTAGTATCTGTCTTTTCATACTCTCATCTGGAATCTCTGAAGAACAGCAGTAGTACCATTTAGCACAAGATGTTTACTAGCAAGGAACACCCCGGGGTCGAACAAACAAAACCACATCAAACTTCCGTTATAAGTCATTTACGTACTTCTGAATTCAATGGTGATGTTCGTTTTTCCATAGAACTCCGCAGTTGACCAGTAAAGGTCTCTGATGATAGGTGCCACGTCGAAGCGTAAAGAGCGCATCTGCAGGAAAATAATTATCACATACATAGGACTGTTGACGTCCATAACTTCATAACAAAGTGTCGGGGTGTGCAAGTGTCAGAAGATTAATTCATGTGAGGGCTGTCTGTAAAATGATCAAGACAATAACCAATGTCGCAAAATACACAACAATTAATAAATGCCACATTGGTACACCCCCAGAAGGCACATGCACAAAGAACGTTAGTGTTGAAAGCCACGTGGATGACACTTTTGAAATTTTGCACAGGTTCACCACAATGGTAACCAGCTTTCTGCCATGCGTAACAAAGCATCGGTCTATAGATCTCCTCAGACAGTTGATTGTAGATCACAGAATGCATCTTCTGAAGGAATATTCTGTCATGTAATTTTGGCGGCGGCATGTTGGATCATAGTTTTATGTAGTCTGTAATCCTCTTGCGTAAATATTATATTACCTGAAAAAATGAACATCAAGGGGTTGAACATATTTCGCAGTTTTTGGTGGAATGATTTTTAAATGAGCTTGTTTTCCCCCAGAGATCTCCTGAAGTATTCGTTCATCCTTGTGTCCAGACCAGGAATCACAAAGTACGAGCAACTTGTCAGACAGATGTATATTCAAAACTGACACAAAAAAGGACGAACCATTTTGTCATCTCACTACGTACACAGACAAACAAGGCATGTGATACAAGCACCTGCACACTCTCGACTGGCATAGCAGCCGACGAGCGACGGGTGACTCAGCGGAGCTCTCTAGTGAGCAACTGCAGTTTTACAGAAAAACTAATATCACCATTGAATTCGGAGGTACGTAAATGACTTATAATGGAAGTTTGGTGAGGTTTTGTTTGTTCGAACCCAGGGGTGTTCCTTGTAGGTACCTATTGGTGGTAGCATTTGATATCTGTGTTTATTAGAATATTCTTTTACCTAAAGATGTTCAAAAGGGTAACAGGAGGAGAATTTCTTATTTTTATGAAAGCATCCAGAGGAAGCAGGTGCAGATAAAAGGGAGAGGTCATGGCCTGCCACCTTGAGAATTTACTGAATTAAATTTTGATAAATCTTACTCTTTGTGCAGTTTATATTACTTGTGTGTGTGTGTGTGTGTGTGTGTGTTGCAAATGACTTTAATTTTAAAAGTTTCCTTCCATTTTCTTGTAGACTGTGAACTGTTTCTTTATGTAAAATTTAATTTTACTCAAACAGTGTGCACTCATTATTTCACTACATCATAATTTCATTTCTGTAAATTTAAGTTATACTTTTATGGCTACTCCTTGTAAGTTTTCTGGATCCACCCTTGAGAGGAAGTAAAGAAAAAAGTATGCTTTTGAAGGCATTCGAAACGGAAAAATAAAGAAAAAGAAGTTACTATGTTTTCTCCATTAAATGGTTCATAGTATTTCTAGAACTTAGTATGATAGCTGCTAGTAGTCAACAAAACCAATGATTTTTTTTCTGTCCTAATTTCAGTATCCTATTGTATCACAATTCTACTATGTGTGCATGATGTGGGTGTTTGTGTGTGTAAATGTACTGATTTTCATTCTCTTTGAAACAAAATTTTTGTTAATTAATGTTATTTGAGAACAAGAATCAAGAAACTGTTGTAAATGAATTTTTTGTTTCCAGGGAAGAGCCAATATGAATCTGCAAAATGTGAATCTTCAAACTCCACTGCATTTAGCTGTCGAGCGACAGCACACCCAGATTGTCAGAGTAAGTGAAGTTTTAGTGTTTTCATTTTCATAAAGTTTTATGTATTATAGCAAGAAAAAAAATTTCTTTTAAACCTTTTGTATAGATTTCAGTTAGAAAATTTCATGTGACTTAAAATATTTCCTGTCATAGGCATCATGTGCTGCTAACAGATATGGTTCCAGGTGGATGATGGCATTTTAAAATAAAATTTCCTGCTGTGAGAAATTCTTTTAAAAAACAAATGGCTCAAAAGTAGTCTGGAAAGCAGTTCAGAAGTGAAAGAAAGTTATCTTTAATAATTACTCTTGAGTATTTGTATATGAACTTAATTCTGAGTGGTAAATGATACAAAAAAGGGGGGAAGAGCATAGATGTGAATAAATACAATGCAGCATGTAATATCTCACTCACAGTTGTTTTTTTTTTAATATGTTTATGTAAGTTACATGTTAGAGACAGTTAATGTGTAGATTATTCAAAGTGCAGGCAGCTATCAGAGATTTTTTTTTTTTTTTATGATGGGTGGTTTTCCTTTTCATTTGGGTTGTCTATGTCAGAAGATTGAAGTATGTTAATAATAAGAAAAACAAACTTGCATTTCATTCATTCACCTCAGATTAACCATAGACTAAAAGTCTGTAAATGCATCAACAAGGTCCTCAGGCTTAACAGAAGAAGAATATTGCTAAACTGTACTGATATACAAAGAAAGTAGGTCATAGTGTGTATATTGTATTGTTCTTGTTTGGTTAAAATTGATTGAACTGTGTACTGGATTTTGTTGGATTTCTATTAAAGAGTTTGAGATCTTAATTCTGTTTCTTTCAGTATTGGAGTATAGCAGCAGATTTCTAATTATCAATTTAAGGTGAAAATTGAATATTGTGTCAGTTTTAAGATAAGTGATGGATTTCTGATGTATTCTTGTAGATTTTTCTTAATGCAGTCTATTTTTTTTTCTCTAATATGGAATTTATTTCCATATCAGAAAAGTACATAGAACCTTACAGCATTATGTCACTTCTCATTTGAATGGCAAGGAGAGTGTGGTTTTTGAATATCTATGTTAAATGTTCCATAATCTTTCTTTCTTTCTTACACTTTTATTTCTTTTACATTTTGTTTCCTTATTGGTAAATTCAAAAGAGATTAACATGACTCACAAAAGAAACTGAAAACTGTTCCATTATACTGTTATTTTTATTCATTGTTTTTAACAAGTGAACAACAAACTTTAAAAAAAATATGAAAACTGTAACTCTAACATCTTCCATTCAGAGCTCCTTCGAGTACTAGCTCTGTACACTCATATTGGAATAATAATATTTGGATTTTAGCAAGGCTCATGGATAAGGTAGTTAATCAAAAAGTTAATTAATTTATATATTCATTTTGTCAACCAAAATGGCTACAGATTTCATCTGTAACCCTGAGACAGGGCTTTTATATTGAGTTGCAATTTTTTTACCATCGTAGCTGAAAATTGTAATGCCAAAAAATTTTCTAATTTATTGGAAAATTTCCAGATTATTTTTTATATGTTGAAAATGTTTTTTTTATGAGTACTTAATTCATTGGTTTTTACTTTATTGTTTTATTAATTTTTGTTATGCACCCATATTAATATTATTCAAGTTGCAGAGTTAGAAAATATGTAAAATACTAAATATATTGACTAAAAGAATAAGATGAGCTAGATTTAGTCATTGTATGGGTAGATATCAGATGGTGGTTGAAGACAATTGATGTTCTTAGTAAATTTCATATCATAATGTTGTCTGGAGAAGTGTGTGATATTAAATCTTCTGGTATATTGTCATTTCCATAAATTTTTCATTTTACATTAAAATCTTATTGGCCAATATATTGTACAGTCTCAGAAATCAAAAAATTTTGGAAAACAATTTAGAATTTTTAATAGATATAATACTTAACTGTTATGATAAGTTTTGATGACATCTCATTAGTCCCATCACTGTCAAGTTGTTTGAAACTAAACAGTACACATACTGTTTCTGCACGATGAAAATATGAGAAGTTGAAAATTGCTGATATGTTAAAAGACTTTACTAAGTACAATTAAAGCTATAGATTACAGTTAAAAACCTGAGACCTTTCAGGGCCGTATAAGCCCCATCATCAGGTAATTTCCCAGGGACCCCCCACCACGAACATTGGAACTGCATAGAACAGAGGGTAAAAGTTGCACGATAATGTTAAACCAAACGAGATCTTTTTTTTTTTTTTTTTTTTGATAAATTTAAACTGTTTTCCAATTTTTATTCCAAAGGGATGACAAAATTACTAAAAATTTTAACTTCACTCAAAATTTCCCAATATTTAATAGATTTTCAAAAAAAACAGAAATGATGATTTCCAATCTTTCCCAGAATATGGAAAGTTTTCCAGGATATAGAAACATCGATGAGGATATGCAGAGGAGGAGGAAATATTAAGAGGTATCTCCTCTTGAAATATAAATAGCCTGCCAAAGCAATGCAAATGACAGAATCATAATGTTTTTGTTTGTTGATGCCACTGTCATTTTGCATGTTGAATGTTATCACATTAGCATAGAAAAATATTGATTGTGTTACTTGTCTCCTCCTCTATGAGTTGAAGCCACATCTTACACAAACATTGTATTCTAATATTGTATATTCATTAGTGTATACTTCTAATACACGGGTGTGCAAAAATTAAGGACGAAGAGGAGAAATTAGCGGAACGAGCAGGCAGAACGGACTGAAAGACCACTCAGGAGATAGACTAGGGTCCGGTAGGGTAGGGCATGCACATATATGCAGCATGACATGGGGGAGGACGGGTGTTGGAAGGGTATAAAGCACACGGGTGGTGTACGCTCATCAGCAATTCGGTGAAAGCTATTGCACAGTGTACATCGGTTTGAACGACGTCGAGTTGCTGCCACCATGTGATATGGCCAACAGGCAATCCAGTAGACGACATCTGGATGACTTTACCCGAGGTCGTGTCTTTGGGAAGTTGGAAGAAGGTCGAAGTGTTACTATTGTGGCCGAGGAGTTCGGGATCGCTCACAGCATCGTTTCACGAGCTTGGAGAGCATTTCAAACGACAGGAACAGCTGTCCGAGAGTTTAGCCGTGGTCGTCCACGAGCAACCATGGCGGTGGACGACCGGCATATTGTCCTACAGGCGAGAAGAGACAGACGGCAGACAGCGGGAGAAATCGCAAGGCACATGCAACAGACAACTGGACATCTGTTATCGCGCTTTACCATGGCCAAGAGGCTGCACAAAGGTGGTTTATTTGCATGACGACCAGTACGGTGTGTGCCATTAATGCCTGCTCATCGGAGACGGCGGTTTCTGTGGTTCCAAGAACACAAGAACTGGACACATCAGCAATGGGGCCGATTTCTCTTTACAGATGAGAGCCGATTTAGTCTGACGAGCGATTCTGGACGTATACACATCTGGAGAGAGCAGGGAATATGCAATCACACCTCCAACATCATGAAAAGGGACCGGTTTGGAGGAGGCGGAGTTCTTGTTTGGGGCGGTATCATGCTTGGTAGCCGTACTGACCTCCACATCTTCCAAGGAGGTTCAGTCACTGGTGTCCGCTATTGCACCAAGGTTCTCCTGCCTCACGTGCGTCTGTTTAGAGGTGCTGTGGCTCCTGAGTTCCTCTTCATGGAGGACAACACTACACCTCATCGTACAATGGCTGTTGGAGAGTGAAGATATTCAACGCATGGATTGGCTCGCAAGGTCCCCGGACCTAAATCCAATCGAACATGTGTGGGACCTTCTCTGGAGATGCTTGGCAGCACGTTACCAGCCGCCAGCAACGATTCTGCAGCTGCGATTGCCGCTACAAGAGGAATGGGCCTTGATGCCTCAACAGCTCCTTGACAACCTCGTCCTCTGCCTGGACAGACATTGTAAATTCTGCAACGCAGTCAGGGGTGATCATGTCCCCTACTAAAAACTGGATTTTTCTTGGCAGGAGCCTGTCACATGGACATTTCTGTCTTCTGTCCGGTTGTGCTTGAAGCTACCTTTTCAATAAAGTGCTGATGACATAGTCCTGTTTGGCAGAAAGCAAAAGTGAGTTATAGAGTATGTTGTCCCGGATGTACGAAATTTGTATGAAATTCAAACTGGGTGTAAATAAGGGGAAAACAAGGAACTGGTAGTATGGAATGCAAGATAAGCCTTAATGGCACAGAGATTGGCCAGTCGAATGCGTTTGTATATTTAGGAAGTATGTTTGACAGAAAGAACAAATTAGATGGCAAAATTAGTAGGTGAGTGAATTCTTCATTGAAAGTCATAGTTGCCTTAGGAGGATATCATAGGAACGATGGGTTCTCAAGGAAGTCCCAAATAGCTAGGGCATGCATGCATGCATGCATGCATGCATGTATGTATGTATGTATGTATGTATGTATGTATGTATGTATGTATGTATGTATGTATGTATGTATGTATGTATGTATGGCCCTTCAACCGATAACACAAAGCCCTATGGATCTGTCCTATATATGAAAGACCACATTCACGTGAGATGTGGTGGATTTCCCACAAATTTATATCTTCAGCATGGTCTTTGATACAAAAATATAGCCATTGTTTAGCTGTATTAGAAATTGAAAAATACTTGATCCATGCAACATAGAACAAAAATGATAACAAATACTAAGTCCATGCAACATAGAACAAAAACAATTATTTGTTGCCCTCTTGCTTGAAAAAGGCAAATGATCTCATATTATTCATTATCATTGTGTTGCATAATCATAATCCATTGTTGTCATTTGTGCCTGGTAGATTAGGTGAGTTTTTGCAAAATTAAACATAAGTTACTGCTGATGTTTGTTCATTTTTCAGTTTGAGATTTTTTTCTTTTAAATCTTTAGTTGCTAGTTCGTGAAGGATGCAATCTTAATATCCCAGACAAGGATGGGGACACTCCATTGCATGAGGCACTTCGTCACCATACTCTTTCTCAGTTGCGGCAGCTACAAGATATGCAGGAAGGTGGAAAAGTTGGTGGTGGTAGTGACTCTGGGCCCTTAAATGCCACATCTGAGGTAAGTTATCTATTTAACTCACCAAAATTTCATTTGCGTTACCTTCCTGAAATCCATATTCACTTTGTAGTTTTTGTAATCCTATCTTTTGAGTACTTTAATGGAGCTTCTATTTCATTTTATTTTATAATTGAAATTCCTGTCAAAGTTATAGTAATTGCTAACAGAATATTTGTATTGTCTTGTATTTTCATGTGCTATACTGAGTGTATCAGTTCTATTTTTATCAAACCTTTCATTACTTTTGATAATTTATTGATAAAACATCTTTTAGTAAAGATGTGGATCATTTTATTAATGTAAACATGTTCCAAATCTGTTTGAAGTTTGCAGCACACCTACTTTGCTGCAAACTTCAAAGTACGTACATATCAAGGAGGTTAGAAGAAGAGGAGGTGAAGGGACCCGTTTTGAGTGAAGCCAAAACAGATCAGCTGTTTCTGTCCTTTCTCTGAGGCGGTGGGAGTCTGCAATGCGGGAGTTCGGGAACGTGACGTCACTTCCTGTGTCTTAAGCAGTTTTGCTTAGCGCATGCAAACCAAGGATGGAAAGAAGGAATATTTCAGACTTCTTATTTCTTAACATTAGGATTTTGGTTATATTTTAAGCATGGTTACTGGCACATGGGCAGTAAGTAACCATGCACACAATGCACTTCCACTTAAAAAATCATTATTTTGTTCAATTTTTTAAAGAAATACTAACACATATTTTCCTGTTTTTTCTGGAAATTTTTTATTATGGGAATGAATATTTCAGCCTCAATTTTTTTCATGCCTGTATGTTGTAGAGTAAGGGTCTGAAAAACCCGTTCAAAATCGCGATTTCCCCATAGAGATATACAGGAGATTCTTACGTTGGGCGTAAGAATCTCCTGTATATCTCTATGGGGAAACCTCCTTGGTACATATACACCCATACTGCTGTGATTGCCCATTTTAGGTTCTATATTATTACATTCGTGTTTTAGCTAAGGAAATATCAGATGTCTTCAAGATTTTACTGCTTGACTTTAGTGAAGCTCAAAATGTTATTATTTTGCAATTAAAAGAAGTCTCCTGCCTAATGTAACAATAAGCCAGTTTTGTTCTTAATGCCATAAGAGGGGTGCTTCACATCCAGATTTCTGTGTTTCTGATACTGTAAGAAGAATTTTTCAGATTCTACTTTCTGTGTTGTGATGCTGTAACAGCACACTTTATTTGTGATGCCCATAAGTGGGCAATTTGGATCCAGCTTTTCACATTTGTGATACTCTAAAGGCAGCTTTCTATATTTGCAGTGGTGGCTCGTGATATGGGGTTGCAGCCCTCCCCACCTGCTTCATACCATAATTAATGAATTTTCCATTCTTTGTTTAAACTGCCCATTCTACTGCTCCAGCACTAAGTTTAATTTTGTCATTGTCATTTGATTGCCATCTGCAGGGACCTATTGAAATTCCAGCCCCAAGTCTATGGTAAACAATTATGGCTGAATGCTAGTATAAACAGCTGGCTCTCATTTGTCACTCTCGAGATGTAATTTTTGCCACTCTTCTGGGGATGCATGGGTGCATCTTGCTATGAAAAAATCTGTTTCATTGGTCGGACTGAAAAGGGATGGCACTGCTCTAGAGATGACTGGGAAACCATGGCACTTATGGTCTGCTGATGTCTTGCTCTGAGCCTCCCTAATGCTCATGGGTACCCATATGTAGGGGCAAAAGGGGGTCCTTGCCCTCCCCTGGAAATTTGACTATGAAGTTTTCATTCCTGAAAGGTACTGGAAATATTTTTGCTGTGACGCTATTTCATTTTGCAATTTTTTCTGTTGAACTTCTGGATGCGTGTGTATGCAGCAAAAGTCGGAAAAACGTTATGAATGTACAGCAGAAAGTAATATTAAATTTTGTGTTGAATATTAGATAACATTGCACATACATACAGTATTGAAAAGCGTAAAAGGCAAGGAATGAAACATAAGATATCATCCTGTGCAGCAGTCATTCACTGCTGAACAAAAATCTGAAATTTTTTCCAGAACTTTTTCTCGAGGGAATTTTTTTTCTTGGTGACCAATTGAGTGATCACTGTGTTTCATGTCACGTGGATCAGAAGTAGCCAAAAGGTTTAATATTCAGAAAAACAACAAAGAAATTTCCTTATCTTCCCAACAAGCTGTTTAATTAAATTTATAGGTTTTGGGTCTTCTGCTTTTCACTTAAATTTATGTGTTGTGTATGTGGTAAAAATGGTTAGATAACAAGAAGGCACTATGGAAATTTGTGTGTGGTGTTTGTGTATGTTTGTAGTTACAATTTCTGTATGCCGCCTCCTGAAAACAAAGCTTTGGGCACCCATGCTAATGTTGCTTAATTTGTCCATTACAGTCACAAGACTAATAGGCTGTCCACACACATTTTATTTCTCACCCCTCTCCCATGTTGCTCAGTGAACCCCTTTCATTAGTAAAACTCCATGAACGGGATTGGAAATCACACCCATTATTCTCTTCTTGGAGGAGTGCTAATGTTTACCTTTGGCTCAAATGATCAGTCAGATTCATTTTGTTTGTTCTTTAGGGTTTTGAGAGTAATTTCTATAAAAGAAGTGTGTGGCTGAATTTATTTAGAAATGGCAGGTTTGTTGTGAATGTTTAATGTTTTGAATACTGCACAAGAAATTTACTAATGTAACTATTTTGTTTTCCTGTCTATTTGCCCATAACCATTGAACTTTTTGTTTAAGATTTTTGAAAAGCTTCTACTCGAGAATCATAGCACTTAAAAAATTATATAAAGTTTGATACAGTGATGTTTGCAGCATAGTCTATAAATTCCACCAGAGACAGTAAAAGTCATGTTGTCTGATGAATTTTTTTTTGCTCAAGACTAATTCTTTATCTGTCTGATACATTATGAACAACTACTTATTTGGGTATGATCACATTTTTTCATTAGTAAATTTTGTAGTGTTTTGCTAGCATCACTGAATGCCTTGCAAATACTTGAACTGGCATTTTTAAAATATTATGTTACCAAACTTATTATTTATTTTTTTTGTATCTATTATATTAGTACTTTCAATAAACCTTCAGTCTTACTGATGTATGGAAATTTTCAAAGTGGTAAATCTAGTAGCCTCTTGCCATGGCAGATTGCTTTGGGAAATGGCAGTATTTACAAAAAAATATATATATATATAAAAATCCAAGCTGTAGCAACTTTGATCAAAACACACCAAAAGAAAATTTCCTATCCATCCATGCATTCTTTGCCCCATATTAAAACTAGCAAATATCCAATTTTTTTTTTAAACTGCTCTTTGAGCAGAAGTAACAAGAGAACATTGAGAAGAAAAGCAAATGCAGAGTTTGCCTGCAGATTTGATTTGATTTTATTTTTATTTTTTTTAATTCAGAGCAAATGCTGTGAACCTTATTTAGTAAATTTTTAATTGCATCATCTATTTCATGACTTCAAAAAAAAAAAAAAGGTGCTGTCTCAATTTGTAACATACCAGGTTACACATAGAAGAGTCAAATAACAGTGTATTTTTGATAATCTGAATTCAAAATTTAATGTATAATCACCAGAAACATATAAATGAATTACATATAACTGAATTGAAAAGCAATAGAAACTACAGTAAAATAGCAGGATTAATGAAGAATCCAGAATAAAAGTGAAAACATATAACTGAAGTTCTACTGTATCATTAAAGACTTTACTGCCATGAAAGCAAGTTGAGTGGATTTGTAAGATGAGGTATTGTTAAAAAAAATTATATTGATAATAATACAAGTAGTTCATGATGAATTTTAAAACTTTAATGCAGTCAGACTTTTTAGATTATTTTTTTACAATTAAAATTATTTTAGTTTGTAGCTGATTCATTAGTATTTTATTTAAATATAGGGAAATAAAGTGTTTAATCAATGCAGCCTTCCAGTGCTTATGTATGGAGCAGAGACATTAGCCTTAACCAAAAAAGACATACAAAGACTGCAGACAACTGAAAGAAGCATGGAGAGATGCATGCTTGGTGTAACCATGAGAGATAAGAAGAGGAACTCATGGATACGCAAGATGACAAGAGTGGAAGACATCATGATCAGAGTAAAATACCTGAAATGGTAAGAGCCTGGACATATTGCCAGAAAGACGGACCACCATTGGACAACCAAAATTTTAGACTAAATTCCAAGGGACAGGAAAAGACTGGGAAGAAGACCACATGGGTGGACGAAATTCGAAAGCATGCAGGAGTGACATGGAGGAGACGGGTGCAAGATGGACTGTTGTGGAACAAACTTGGAGAGACCTTCGTCCAGCAGTGGATTGATAATGGCTGATGATGGAGGAATATTTTTCCTTCCCTTTCAGTGCTTTTGTTATGATAAAGCACATTCTTGTGCAATTTTAAAGAAGGTTATATAAAAAGTAATTGTGAATAGCTTACATGATCAGTGATGCATTTAAGTTTGTGTTATATTTTTGAGTAGGGGCAAATGGGGGGGGGGGGGGCTCCAAGCAAAGCTGGCCTAGGGCCCCTAAAATTTTAAATCCCTTACTGAGTAAAGGAACTTGTGGATCAGGAAAGTGACAAGAGTAGCAGCAGGGATGTTGCCAATGGGATGCAAAGGTGGGCTTGAGCCCACCGTGAAATATGTCTTGCCCTCCCTACCACCCACCCAGTTCAAAATGTGCCATTTTTCAGTATATTTAACTTTAAAAGATAATCTGTACTTTGCCAAGTAATAAGTCTTGTGTTTTATTTCATGTAACCCTACATATTTTCCCCTAGGAAGTGTGTTGTTTACGTCATCAAAGAAGGTTATCAAAATAGCATCAGGAGGGCCATGAAAATTCACTCCTCCGATTCCTTAGTTTAAACCTCTTTTTCGTGTTTGTATGGCCAAGGTGCTAATGAGGAGGGAGAATAGGAATTCTCTGGAGAGTCACTACTAATTGCTCCATTTGTTTTCTTTACAAAATAGAGGATTCCAACAGGGAAAGTAGAGTCTAAAGCTACACTAGCGCTCATAAGACTTCTCTGGGAAGTGAAAGTGTGGAAAGTGGCTGTCGGCTGTTTTGTAGGAACGAAGTACAAAGCAAAGTTGCTGGCTTGAAGAAAGGAAGTTAAGGAGGGGGAAGTATTGTGTCTGCGTGGCACGACGTTAAAATTTGATTTATATGAATGAAAACGATATTTTCTTCTAAATAAATTCTCAAGTACAGTACTATTTTCGTAAGCAAAAATGCAAAATTTTGAAAAGCAATTTAAGACAATGAATGCATTCAGAGCAAGCAAAAAGTCAGAAAGTGAAATTCTGTCAACACTTCTATCTTGGACCAGTGGCGTAACTAGTCAGATCCGTGTATGTATGCGTCTCCAGGTGGAGGGGTGGGGATTGCACGAATTCCTTTGCAGCCGGTAGTAAAAGGCATTAAAGCCGCCTTGGTGACACAGTAGTGCAAGCTCTGGCTTCTGACCATTCATCCGATAAAGGTCCAGGTTCAAAACCTGGTGAGGCATGGACGTTATGTTTGTCTTATGGTATGGGTTTTCTCCCTTCCCTGGAACCAGTGAGCTAAAATTAAGGATGGTCGACTGCTTATAGTGGTCATTAAACCTAAAGTTGCTCATCGTGGTTATTAAACTTCAATGAAAATAAAAAACATTAAAAATTTGTTCTTTCATTACTTTGTAAAAAGAAAAGAAAGTTGCTATCAACCTTGCCCCACCCAAATTAATGCTCGCCCACCCGTCACCCATTCTGATTTCGAATTCTAGCGACGTTCCTGAGTAGCAGACATCACGATCAAAGTAAAATCCCTGAAATGGCAATGGGCTGGTCATACTGCTTGAAGAACAGACCACCGATGGCCAACTGAAATATTAGACTGGATACAAGGGACAGAAAATTACCCAAAAGACGGCCATGTCAAAGATAAGTGGATGAAATTCAAAAGCATGCCAGAGTGACCTGTAGCAGACTGACTCAAAACAGATAGTTGCGAGATAAACTTGAGGAAATCTTCATCCAGCAGTGGATTGATAATGGTTGATGATGATGATAATTTTAATATATATTTGCTGTTCACTCCACTGCTGCAGTCATTTGTGATTAACTTTTAAATGAAAATATTTTTGAAGTATGCAAAATAATCACATCAGAATATAGTGTTGCATGGGTTACATTGCACTTTAGCATAATTATTGCTTAAGTGAAAAATTAATCACCTAACATGTTAATTGAGCTGAAGGAACAGGGCACACCTGCCACGGTTAAAACATGTGCTCAGTAAAGATCACAACAGTCTTCATAAACTGGAATTTAAGATTAAGATTTTCTTTTTATAATATTACCTCTATTGCTTTATTCTAGACCTAAACATGAAGGAAAACTGAACAAAAGAGAAAAACAGTATGTTGATATGATGAACAAAAAAAAATTGTCCATATGACTATTTATGAAAAAAAAAACATAATCCTGTTATGTGATCCAGCACAAATATCAAGTGAAAACAAATTCAGTGGCTATTAAAAGTTTAGGAGTTTGCACACAAAGCTTCGATTTTAAACTTAAGCCACTATCTCTGCTGTACAGAGAGAGGGAAAATAAATCAGCCAACCTCTTTTGGAAATGAGGCAGTATCTGCTCAAAAACATAGTCATTAATTTTGATCAGTTTTCCTCTAGGTTCTCTTTTTTGCTTATTTTTTTCATTTTCTAAACATCTGCTTTGATTTTTTACATGTCAGAAAGGATTCAAAAGATGTGCTTTATTGTATCTGAGAATTTGGTGTCATCTTTCTTGTTAATATCTTGCTTGTGCACAAGGGGAAAATGCTTAGAAATCCGATAGTCAGGTGCTTATTCGTTAGTTATCTACAAATTTAGATGAGACTCTTGAATGATTTTGGTTGAGAAATATGATTATTGATTTTTCTCCTTTTGCTTCAATCACAGATTTAATGCCCAATGATTTTTGTTGTAATTATTTGCTGCCTTTTTAAATTGTCATGGAACTACATTTTTATTGGTTTAAATGGTACAATTATTTCTCTATTTTCTCTTGCTTTGCACATATCTTTAGCTCCTGATGGGCTTAGGAACCCAAGGCTCTGACAAAAAAAGCAATGCATCCATTGCTTGTTTCCTTGTATCTAATGGGGCTGATCTCAACATCAAGAACAAAAAAGGACAAACTCCATTAGATTTATGCCCAGATCCTAACCTTTGTAAAGCCCTGACAAAATGCCAAAAAGAGAGGACTAAGTAAGTGTTTATCATAAGGTGTATAATTTTTCAACAAATAGTAATGTATGTTTGATAATTATCTGTGTTGGTCATTGTAACAATGCCTTTGTGCAAGTCTTTTGTTGTTACACCACTAGGCATTATGAAATGTGAATGACCAATTCACATGATTAATTTTATTGAAAAATGAGCACTGTGATTGCTAAAACACGTTTTATGAGGCCTGCTCGCATAATATCATATTCTTAATCAAAGACAGTTTGTTAAAATGTAGTAGATGTTTACTCATCTCAAAATATTTAATGTATCATGACTTTTTCTAGACAACCAGCTAAACTGTTACAACCTCAAAAATCTGTGAAATCTGTGTTTCAAAGTAAATACTGGTGACTCTGATGACAAACTCTCAACTGAATGATCATCAAAATTGTCCTGAATAAAGTGGAAGAAATCTTAGGAAGTAAACCGTAAAATTATAGTATACAACATGATGCACCATTGCATGCTGAAGTTTTAATATAGCTAAAGATGTAGATAGTGTCCTGTTGTTCAGCTGCTTTGTATAAAAAAAAATGGTGTGATTTAGTGGGAAAAGGAAACTGCAGGCTTTTAACTGCTTAGAAACTAAATGTGATATAAACAGTGTAATAATAATCATCTCAGATTCTTGGTGTATACTGTTTTAATATAATATGTGTATATATATACATGGTTTTCAGAAGTATTTGCATCAGACCCAAGCCTTGTTATGATTAGCTGAAACTGTTTTAGTGTTAAATAATGTGCAAAGACTTCCATTGTATGGGTTAATACATTCAAGGTTGAGTTTCCTAATTCAAGGTTAAGCAACTTAAAAGTGATAAAAGATTGAACTTACTAAATTGTTGCAGATCATTTACTGTTCGTAGAAGCTGTTCCGAGATTTCTTTGGAGCCATGAAGTTGATTTAAAAAGTAATTAGTCAAATAGGGGAACTGAAGGCCGGTGGGGGGGGGGGATAGGTAAGGAAGTTGTGAAATTGAAGTCAGTCTCACAATGTCCTTATCTACAACTGTGCTTCTAATTTCCACGTTTTGAATTAACTTCTTGGGTCCAAAGAAAACTGAGAACAGCTTCTAAGAATAGTAAATCATCTGCATCAATTTAGTAAGTTCAACCTTTTATTACCTTTAAGTTTCTTAACATTTAATTGGGAAATTCAACCTTGAGCACATATTAACCCTTGCAATGGAAGACTTTGAAATTTCTTTAACCCTAAAACAATTTCAGCCAACCCTAACGAGGCTTGGGTATCATTCAAATACTTCTGAAGACCTTTCCGGTAAAAATGTGCCGAGAGTTTGTAATGAGGCCAACAACTATATCATTGCATACCTGCCAACTTTTACGCATTTTAACTGTTCTTTAGAATTTTATGCATAGGTCGCGTTTTTTTACGCATTTCCGTATATTTAAAAAAAAATTATAAATCTTCCTTGAGAAATATTTTTTAATGTTTCAGTTAAATCATATCTGCCAACTCCTCCGGATTTTGCGGAAGTTTTTCGTTTTTATACAGTCTTCCAGTTTTCCGGCCGGAAGAACTTTTCTTCCGGATTTTTTTTTTTATTTTCTGTATTTTTTGTTAAAAATATCCCTATAAATAAAATATATAACAGAGATGGGAATTCTGCGCCATTGTTGTGCGCCAGGACACCCATGCCACGTCGTCATCGTCGGGACGTAGGTACAGTAAATTCTCTGTGCACAGTGATATGCTTGACGCTGAATAAAGATCATGCGGTGGGAAGAAAGATTCTGCGGATTTTACGTAGTTACTAGGGAAATAGTTGGTCCTCTACGGACGATGGAAAACGTCGTTCCGCTACGGACGATGGAAAACGTCGTTCCGCTACGGACGACGGGAAAACGTTAAGTATGCTATGGAAATCGTTGGTCCGCTACGGACAGTGGGAAACGTCAAGTATGGTATCAAAATGTGATATAATTTGTTTATTTTATAAACATCTAAAAATTATCAAATGGACATATATTTGCATTTATTTTTATTTGTACATAGCTAAATTTGTTATAAATGTTGTTTGCGCATAGTTAGAAAAATCATTATAAATGTCATTCACGCACAATTTTACACATTTAAATTTTCTCAGGTTGGCAGGTATGTCATTGTATAAGCAACATTTTCAGCTGATATTTTTATGTATCATGTTCAACAAAATGGTGTATTAGTTTGATAGTGCACATGTTTACTTTTTATAAATACACTCACATGCAAATGTTCAGTTACAAAAGATTTATTCATTGTAGTATGAAAAGGAATGAAACATGTGGTTTGAGACTTTTGCAGGGAGTATAACAGACTGTGATGGGTATGTATAGTAACTCATGACCACTGGGTGACACACATATGACGTTCTGGTGGGGGTTGCACATAGACTCGTGGAGCCAATAGTCATGAAAGGTAGACAGGAACAAGGGTATAAAAGATCTTTGCTATTGTCAAACTGCAAGTAAGGGACATGTTGTCTTGAAAATGTCACACAGATGCCATTTGAGTGATGATATGCAGTAGCACGCAATTGGAAGACTTAAGGCCAGGCAATCCTAAACCGTGGCGGCAAGTTGGCTTCGTGTGTCTTGATTGGTTGTCAACAGACTCTGAAGACAGTTCCAAAATACAGGAAGTATTCATAGACAATCTGTATCAGGTCATCCAAGGTCAACTTTCGTCCCCAATGACCACTGTCTTGCCCTAACTGCAAGATGCACAGAAGCATGACATATCAGCAGCTGGCTTCAGAGCTGACAGCAGCAACTGGACAATCAAAATCACTCTGGACAGTGAACAGAAAGTTTCAGGAAAGCAGACTTCGTTCCAGAAGACCTATGGTGTATGTGCCACTAACATCTTCCCACAGGAGAGAACAATTATGTTGGGCTTGGGAACATCTGTGCTGGACACATGAATAGTGGTCTAATGTTCTCCTCACAGATAAGTGCCATTTCTCATTGCAAATGGATTCCAGATGTGTATTCATCTGGAGAGAGAACTTGGCATGCATTATCATCCATCAAACACCCAAGAGAGGAATTCATATGGAGGCGGTGGCTGTATGGTGTGGGCAGGCACAATGCATAATGGATGAACCAAACTGCACCCATTTTCCAGGAGTTCCATCAATCCTATCCGCTATCAAGATGAGACCATAGCACTTGATGTTTGCTTGTTTGCAGCTGCTATCAGCCCACAATTTGTTTTAATGCAGGACAATACCTGAATTCATACCACTAGACTAGTGCTGAAATGCCTTGAAAGGGAAGATGTTGCTGTCATGGGGTGGCCCACAAGGTGTCCAGAACTTAATCCTATAGAACACCTGTGGGATGCTTTAGGGAGATGGGTGGCTGCTTTGAGACTCCCCTCCCCTTCCCAAGAAATATACAGGAGCTGTGAAGTGCTGTTGTATAGCAATATGACAGACTGCCCACAGAACTTATTAACTCTCTTTTGGACAGCATGTTGTGAGCCAGTCAGTCCTGGTTTACCATGAAAGGTGATCACACGCCATATTAAGGCCAAAGTATGTCCTTCTGGTATGTTGATTTGTATATATGTTTTTTTTTTTTTTTCGAATAACACGGTTTATTTGAAATGCATTCATATCTTCATTTTGCAGTATATTGCATATTGTTCTGTCATATTTTGGTGTAAAAGCTAACTGTTTTCTCACAATGTTGGTATTTGTGTTTATAATGTAACTTTTCCACATAAATGTAATATTTATTCTCCAAAGTATTTGATAATCCTAAAATCATTACATTGCTTCAAGACTCATTTTGAAGCAATTACTTAAAAGAATTGAAAGACTTGAAAAGATTTTTTAAGACTTGAGAGAGTTTTCAGAGACTTGAAAGAGTGCAACACATCTTGACTGGCTAACTCATTCTGACAGAAATCAGAAGATGTGGTTAAATTTTCACTCCAAACTAATACAATTTTTAAGTTTTCTGAGTATTTGTACATATGAATGACAGTTTTTGAGAATATTTCTGTGTCCCAGGATTATTAACACAGTAATCAGAATAGCCTCAGTTGCTTAGTTTACTGTGTAGCATGCAACATCATGTCAGAAAACTTGAAAATTACAACACCCTGGAGATGTGGGTTCGATTCCTGTTCCAGGGCAATGGAATTCTTAAGGTTTTTGAAATGATGTTAAATTAAATGTTGAACTGTAAACTACACAATTCAAACTATTGTGATTGCTGTGTTAGTAATCCTGTAGTTGTTGCATGATTTGTGAAGAATATTTCTTCCATAATTTCCAATATCTATGCCCATAAATTAGTTTTAGTGATGAACTCCTATACAAAAGGACATTTTTACCACTTGCAGTTCAAAGTAATTTTTTTCTTAAATGTTTCATTGTGTTGTCTTCTTTCACAGCCTCATCAAAATGTTTACTTTTGGTTAACAATTCGGGTTTAGTTGTTAAGATCAGATCCAGCAATTTGGTTTTAGTTGTTAAGATGAGATCCAACAATCCGGTTTTAGTTGTTAAGATGAGATCCAGCAATCCGGTTTTAGTCGTTAAGATGAGATCCAGCAGTTCGGTTTTAGTTGTTAAGATGAGATCCAGCAATCCGGTTGTAGTTGTTAAAATCAGATTCAGCAATCCAGTTGTAGTTGTTAAGATTAGATTCAGCAATATTAGGCATACAAGTTGCCTTTGTCAGTTACCTAAAGAATGCATGCAGGAAACTAATTGACTGGGCTTTCACAATGTGTTACTTATCACAGACACTTCCTTTATTCCGTGGATATTTGTGACATAGTTTAGTGCTCTTGAAGTTATAGTTTTTTACAGAGATAGTCTTTGTAGTCTAGCTGAAAATGGTTTTTAATTAAAGTGAAAGATTTTTAATAATCAGTTTGTAAAAAAATGACAATATTCATTCTTCACCAATATCTTTAAGGTGTAAGTTAAATTCAGAACCACTTAGTACTGCAGTATAAAAATGAAGGGTGTATTTTATTGCTAGTGATGAGTGTTTAAAAACTAAGGTCTATGCATAAGTTTCCAGCAGTTTATGGTTAAACAAGTGTCATACTTACATAAGCAGGTCATATTTAATTATCGTCAAAGTATGTCTGCACTCTACACGGCCCAAAGGAGATGCAAATCTATAGTGTGCATCTCCTTAGGCTGTCCACTATGCTGCTTGTCCTCTATGCTTCCATTACCACTTTTGTACTTCGCAAACCTCTCACAATTTATGCATGCACCTTCAGCTTTCTCTCTGCATTCTACAGAAGTCCACTCTTGTGCTTCTTTGGAAGTTTTCCCAAGATTAAATTTGAACAGATAGTGATGAATATGTGTCTTGTTATTTGCCATGTTCTAGCTCAACTAACTGCATGTGTGGGGTGTCCACCAATATGTGTCATTTAGCACATAGTGTTGCCACTCTATCTCTACAACACAAAATTTTAACAAAAACTCAACCATTTTTTTACTGCCTACTGCATGAAGCACTGGAAATGTAGGTATATATCTAATGATATCCAGAGTGACTTATGCTAGAAATAAATATTATGTTGTTTAGCACTTGTTACCAAAAAAGAAGAAAATTCTAGTTTTCAGTTAAATGAGCCAAAAGAGATTTGATTTAAAATTGGTTGATATAATAATTATTCTTTAATATCCCCCTAAATGTTTGAACTAGAAACAGGGACTCAGTTCCGTTCTTCTAGTTGTATTTCTTCCGTAATTTCCATATCTGAGATACTGATGATTTAGATGCTACGAGGAAGCATAGGATTGCTTCGACTGTTCAGATTTCTAAGCTACCTCTGTTTAGCTTCAGTTGCTTGGAACTTTGTTGTCCTAGATGGTGTAACAGTAGCATGCGCAAATTCAAATCAGGAGATTCAGGTTTGGTTTCTGCTCCAGGGTGATGTATTTTTCAAGTTTTTTGATGAGATGATGCATGGTTAATAGTAAACTATAAACGGTTTGATTGCTGTACCACACAATCTGATGGCTGAAAATAATCTTGTGAATTTCCCATATATTTGTGAGGAATATTTCTTCCTTAATTTCCACGTTGTGAGGTGCTGTACTAAAAGATTACTTATGTATAGTGCTGTACTAAAAGATTACTTATGTATAGTGCTGTACTAAAAGATTACTTATGTATAGTGCTTCCCGATACATCGGTAGCATTTACTTCATAATTAATAACTCTAGTATTATATATTTACTGTGTATTTCTCTAAAGGCATAGCAGATGAAGACAGGTTGAAATGTAGCAGGTGTGCTGTCTCCATCTGGAGGTTTTGTTTTATAACAGGACCACAGACCATGAAGGATATGTAAAACTGGTTGAATTTATGCAGGTAACAATTTATCAAAGGAAGAAAATTTTTCAGTGTACATGAGGTGGAAAAAGTTTTCTAACAATCCAGGAGTAATCTTCTTGATCAGTTCAGTTGTTTATTTGTTTTCTTATTTCTCCTTGTTTGTTTGACTTGGCATCCCACTCCAACCTAGATATTTTGTATGCAGATGTAAAAAAGATGATGATACATATATATCACACAAATAGATGGTGAAGCAGAATATGCATTTACTTAATGTGCTGTCCCATTTTTTATGCATGTAGAGGAAAAATTCATTTTCAATAATTACGCATATGTTGAATGAACTGAGTTGTAAAGTAGATACAATATGTTTCCTTATAATCTTTCCTGAAAAAATTCTGACTCTGATTTGCTATTTAAAAAGGTTTTGTGCTCTTTAGTTTCTTTCAGTTTCAGCTCCCTTGCAGCAACAGCTTTGAGTGAAGAAAATTGATTCTACTTGTCAGACATGATGATTTATTACAGTTGATATTTTGTTCTTTTTTGTTGTTATTGATTTCTTCTTCTTCTTACCTAATGGGAATTCAAAGCATGCATTCTATACAATGGCTTTATTTTTATCTTAAGTAATGAAAAATTTCTACTTTACGATAAGATGATTTTAGCCTGTAGCAATTTTTCTTATGCTTGTAATATTGATTATGGAAATGGGAAGCATCTATTTTAAAAAGTCTCACTGATGTGCAGGTTTAATTTTTTTCTTTCTTGTGGAATTTCTTTTTAGTCTTTCCAAACTTTAGAAATACTTGGAAATGTCCTGTGATATATTATGTTGTGTAAAACTTATTGTTCTTTGCTTTTGATCTTATTTAGTACAAATCTAAAAGATGCAGCTTCAGATGTAAATGTTCACATTTTTTTCTCAAAAACACTAACTGCACCAGGTTTATATAATTTAAACATTGCATTGAAATTCAATAGTTTTAGTGTCACACATGGTGGCACATTTATGCCTTTCACAAGGATTATCTGCCATTCTGCTCACTTTCTTTAACATCCACTTTCACAGAGCTAATAATGCTGTAGCAAACTACCCAAGAAATTGTTACTGCTTCTAATTTGTTATCTGTGTTTCATCCAGAGTTAAGAAAGGGCAGTTCTTCAATCTTGATATCTGGTATTAAGCTCCAGTGATGTTTCACGAGATTAATTGTGACACGTGAAACTCAAACCTTTTAACTTTTAATTGTAGTTGTGATTATGTAAAGAAAAAAAGCACATTTGCATTTTTCAGAATATCTGCCATTCTGTGCACTATCTGTATCACTCAGTTCTGCAGAACTGAAAAAAAAAATTATTACTGTAGCTAACTACCCAAAAAATTGCTATGAATTCTGATTTTTTATCTATGTTACATCCAGGATTCTTGAGTTATAATGTCTATTATTCTAACAGCCTTTCAGAAGGTTAATTGGGATGCGTGCAACTCAAGCTATTTATTAGCTTTTAATTGTAGTTGCCATTATGTAAAAAAAATTGTGCAAGGGCTGAGTTTATATTTATGCTGAAATATCAACAAACTGACAGGTGTTTTATTTTAAAAGGATGCATAGATTCAGTCTCATAGGTCATAAAACCCGAAAGTTAAGTTAAGTCTAGTCTCATAGTTTCTTAAATCCAGTCTCACAGTTTCTTAAATCCAGTCTCACAGTTCCTTAAATCCAGTCTCACAGTTCCTTAAATCCAGTCTCATAGTTTCTTAAATCCAGTCTCATAGTTTCTTAAATCCAGTCTCACAGTTCCTTAAATCCAGTCTCACAGTTCCTTAAATCCAGTCTCACAGTTCCTTAAATCCAGTCTCATAGTTTCTTAAATCCAGTCTCATAGTTTCTTAAATCCAGTCTTATAGTTCCTTAAATCCAGTCTCATAGTTTCTTAAATCCAGTCTCATAGGTCACGAAGGTTAAGTCCACAAGTCCAGTCTTATATTGGACTATCAGCCAGTGGTAGTCTCCTTTTTTTAATAAGTTGGTTACTGGGATGCTAACTGCCACCTTTCTGATCCAAATAATGAATATCTATTTAAACACTAACAACTACTTTGGTTTCTCCATTGCACAGGCTTCACGCTGGCAAAGTGATATGCTGTCTCCCTGCTCATCCCATCTATATACACTCGCAGACAGTGAAATTTGCGCACCAAGAAGGAAGCATTGAATTGAACTGAAATTTTATGGACGTAATGATACAGGTGAATGATATACATGATGGCAAAAACAGAGCTGCAGGACAATTACAGAGGGATCTGTGGCACGCAGTCCGGTCATCTTCAATAGCACGTTAAACCACCTCGTGCGGTGATACATGCTACAATACAGTCTGGCATGGAGGCAAACAGACGCCTGATGGCGTCCTGTGGCAGACTGGCCCACACGTGTTGGACAGTGTGCTCCAAATCCTGGATAGCACAGTACGGCGGCAGCCGGCGTTTCAACTGGTCCCACACATGCTCGATAGGGGACATGTCCGTGGAACGGGCAGGCCATGGAAGTGTCTGGGCATGACGTAGGTAGTTCTGGACAACCTGAGTCATGTGCGGGCAGGCGTTATCCTGCTGGTACAGCACACCTGGAATCCCGGCCAGGAGTGGGAGCACATGGGGCCTTAGGATCTCATCCACATACCACTGACCCGTCAATGATCCACGTACCACTACTAGAGCTGGTCGGATATCATAGGCAATGGCTCTCCAGACCATAATGCTTGCAGTGCGGGAGGTGTGGCGCTCGATAGCAAGGTTAGGATTGTGCAGTTGACCCAGGGACCTCCACACCCGGACACGATGATCATCTGTCCCCAAAACAAAGTGGCACTCATCACTAAACACCACACGTAGCTCTGGCCTGGCACTACTGCACACAAAGCCGACGATGTTCTGGTGTTAATAGCAGCACATGTAAGGGGCACTGGGATCGCAGATTCGCTTCCACGAGGTGCCGGGAAATGGTTCGTGGGCACACAGGAGCCACTACATCTTCCTGTATAGTGGACCGGGTTCCCATGGGATCCTCCAGTCGATCCTCTCTACCAGTGGTCCTCCTGGTCCTTCCGGAGCCGTTCCGTCGTGTGGCAGTACCATGACGTGTCCACTGCTCCTAACACAGTCGGACAGTATGGTCAGAATGATCCACGTGGAGGGCTATACAGCATGTTGACCACCCTGCAGTTTTCAGCCCGATGATCAGGCCTCTGTCAAAGTCTGTAAGATGCGTAAATCGATGTCTCTGGCGTCTCCCCTGCATTCTTGTCACACTGCACTTTCGCTTGCGTCGGCCGGTGCTTTTCGCTTTCATGGGGCATTGACTACACACTGGTTTATAAGGTCTGTGCTTGCAGCAGCACCACAGGGTGTGCCATCATGCGCACTCGCACCAAACATGAATCATTTGCATATAAGCACGCATTCTAGCTATTCGCAAAGTTTCGCCGTTGTAGCATGTTTTCTTCTTTGTTCACAAATTTCATTGCCCACGAGTACCATATATTCCCTGCCAGTTGGTTATATCACCGCTACATGCGGTGGGATGTGTCCACTCAGAGAGGCACGGATGGTCATAAAGTTCTGCCCCATGAAAAAATTCTTCAAATAAATATTATATTAATATATGAAATACTATCTGAAGAACTGGTGATTCCTGGTCTGGACCCATTCATGGATTAGAAATGGTTAGAAATTTGAGGAGGCATTGATGCACTGATAATCACAAATCTGCTGTGTGTTCAAATTTCTATGCTTCATTTGCCTGTAGATTCGCTGCCCTGGGTGGGTAAGGGTAGCATGCTCAGACAGAAATAAGAAGCAGATATATGGATGATATTTTATTCATTATAGATAGCAAAGATGAAGATCTGTCAGGAAAAAATTCTTGGATGCTTTAATGAGTTACATGATTCCTTAAAGTTCACTCCAGAAGTTCAAAAAGAGGGAAAATTAAACTTCTTAAATTTGACAATTGTAGAAGAAGATAAGTCCCTAACTAAATTGTACAAAAAACCTTTGGATACTAATAAAATACTACATTATAACTCCTATCATACATACTCAATAAAGAAGAATATTGCAAGTCAATTTTTAGAAAAAAATAAATAAAATGGTCTCCGCATGAAGAATTGAAAAAAGCCCACATAGAAGATCTGGAAGTCTTGCTAGCAGAAAATAACTACCCTAAAACTGAAATTGATAAGTTGCAAAAGGGAAACGGAAAAATAAAAACAAGCAGGAGTTTAAATTCACTAGAAAAATTACATATCAAAAAGGTTTGTTTGATTCTTTAAAGAGAATAAGCCATAAGTATGATATTAGATTAGCTCCCAGTTTGGACAACAAGGTTAAGAAATTTTGCATAAGCTTAATTCAAAAGAAGAAAACTTGTTAAAAATCCAAGGAGTAGTTTATAAAATATCTTGCAGCTGTGAAAAATTCTACATAGGTGAAACAGGTCATAGGCTGGAAACTCGCTTTGCTGAGCACAAAACTCCAATAAAAAATTTTCAAACAAGACAGGATTGGACAGACACATTAGAGCAATAGGACACTGCATGGACTGGGACTCTTGAACCGTCATTGGACTTCCTACCAACTTCCTGAAACGTAAATTGAAAGAGGGACTTGAAATTGAAAAATACCAGAACTCCATCATAAATGACTACAGGGGATTAACACTACCTAACATCTGGCAAGATATTTTGCAGAATCACCGTAACAGTCAAGGTTAACCGTAACCAAAAACAGTGACATAGATTAGATTGAAAGACTGCCTGACAAAAAAAGAAGAGTTTTCTCCGAAAATTTTCAGAAAATTTATAACTTCACCTAGAAAAATCCCATGGAAAGTTAACTAAGTTTGAATACAGTAATCTAGGAAGCCCCAAAACAAAGATGAGTTTAATTTACAGAGAGAAATAAGAAGATTCAGTTTAATTCTCAAGGCAATGCAATTTTGAAGTTTTCGTAGGACATAGCTTCATGGTTACAGTTAAATGTATCATTTCTGTGCCACTAGCACAAAAGTACAAGATTTAACTGTAACCATGGTATTTGCAAAGATTTAGTCTTCCTTTTATTTTAACTTTGAGAGTTTACAAATATTAACCATATACAGTATATTCTAAGTTTTTGTATTTTCAGATGTTTATTGCCAGTAGAACTTCATCAAAACCCATTCTAAATTATTAGAAACTGTATCTAGGATTTTGTTTACTCAGAAATATAGGCTTTTCAGTGAAAATCCTCCAAATATGTGGCATCAGTGAATAAACAAAGACATCGCTCTTTCCACGTTAAGCAACGCACAGCAACCAAAAATTTTTTATTCGGCCGCCGCCGGGAATTCAATTCCGGATCTATCAATATCTAGCAGAGCGTGTTAACAATTCATGGTGCTTCGTGTGTTTTTCTGTCAGCATCTGACATTAAAAATCCGTAAGATGGGCTCAGTTACTGAGACGTCTCCATCTGGTGGGCATTAATGGCACTGGCTATATATTAATTATAGCAGTTAAACCCAAAGTGAAAATCCTCCAAATATAGAATTATATAGCCAGTGCCGTTAATGCCCACCAGATGGAGACGTCTCAGTAGCTGAGCCCATCTTACGGATTTATAATGTCAGATGCTGACAGAAAAACGCACATAGCGTAGTGAATTGTTGGCCACCTTGGTGTAAGGCTAATGTGCTCGGCTAGATATCAAGAGATCTAGGATTCAATTTCCCCGCGGCAGCCGAATAACAATTTTTCGGTTGCTGTGAATTGCTTAACGTGGAAAGAGCGATGTCTTTGTTTATTTATTTAGGCTTTTCAGTTTTGAAAAGTTTTCACTGAAATTTTGACTCAGAATATGTACACTACTGTTTAAAATTGCAACACCATAAAAGACTACTGGTATTAGCTTGAAACTTACAGAATACATACAATAGGTTCGGATATGCAGATGATTAAAATGCCAGTGAAAATGTGCATGCAGTTTCAGAGCAGTGCCCTCTGAACTGTCCAGCCTTGGGTATAAAGAGCTGACCCAAACGAGATGTTGCGCAGTCAGTGAAGAACTGACGTTGAGCCAAGAGGATGTTTGTTGTGTCTCACTCTGCCTCGTCACAGAAGGAGATCACATTATGAACACCTGATGGACTTTGAGCCTGGAAGATTCGTTAGGATGAGAGAAGCTGGATTTTCGTACTACGAAATTGCCATTTGTACAGGATGGAATGCCAGTACAACAATGCAAACGGGGCATCAGTGGACAGATGAGACTTGGATGCACATAAATCTGGGAAATGGACTGCAAAATCGTACAACTGCATGGGATAACAGACATCTATACCACATTGCAGTGACCGATCGTACAGGGACATCCACAGTGTTACCGCAGCAGTAGAGCATTGTCATGGGTCAAGCTTCATCTTCCACCACAGATCGACATCATCTGCTTAACAGAGGACTGGTCGCTAGCAGCCCATTGCTACACATTCCTTTGACCCTCAACCACAGACACCTCGGGCTGCAACGATGTCTCAAACACAGACATTGGCACACTGATTGGCAACAGGTCATGTTTTCTGATGAGTCAGGATTCAACTTGATGCACCATACTGACCGCATATGTGTTTAAAGACATCATGGTGAATGGCACCTTACAGCATGTATTTTGCAGCGTCATACCGGCCGAATGCCAAGCATCATGGTTTAGAGCAGCATTGGGTTCAATTCGCGATCTTGCCCAATATGAATTGAAGGAAAAAAATAAATATAATATCAGAGGTATTGTTTACCTAATATTCAAAAGTATTTCACACGTTGTCGCTCCTTGAGACACGTGCTCTCACCCTGAGATGCCTAATTATGTTACAGGTTTTTGTTAGTTAAAAATTTTTTTACAGATAAAACAATTTAGTTAAATATTTTCAGTTAAACACTCACTCAATAGCATAATCAAACATTTAAAATTGTTCATTAATTAAAACAATCGCATTAGAAAAGGCTATACTCGTCAGGTCGGGAGACATGGCTCACATAAAAGCTCTTCGTCCACGATATCATGGCGAGCGCTTTCAATGCTCCAGGAGCACTATCATCAGGCCATCAACTATCTACACGAGGATTCCTTGCGTGTGTGTAGCCGCAGGAGTTGCATGTCAGGAAACGAAGGGAGGTTTGTGGCCTGTACAACACACACACGTGAGAGGAACCCTCGTGTAGATAGTTGATGGCCTGACGATAGTGCTCCCGGAGCACTGAAAGCCCTCGCCGTGATATCGTTGACGAGGAGCTTTTATGTGAGCCATGTCTCCCGACCCAATGAGTATAGCCTTTTCTAATGCGATTGTTTTAATTAATGAAAATTTTTAAATGTTTGATTGTGATATTGAGTGAGTGTTTAACTGAAAATATTTAACTAAATTGTTTTATTTGTAAAAAAAAATTTAACTAACAAAAACCTGTAACATAATTAGGCCTCTCAGGGTGAGAGCACGTGTCTGAAGGAGCGACAACATGCGAAATACTTTTCAATATTAGGTAAACAATACCTTTTGATATTATATTTGTTTAATCTAAAGCACGTTTTAACATAAGACAGTCCTTAGGGATTTGTCTCATAGTATGCATATTTCGGAATTGAAGGAACTCTCAACAGCCAGTAATACATCAGAGATGTTTTAGAGGCAGAGGTGCTCTTCACATATTTAATTGTGGGTACATTTCTAGGGATGTAAGGTCAGGTGATGCGTAACATCACAGCCTCTCCTTGACAAATGTCAACCCCGCCTTCTCGTGGTACATCCTGTTCCCACTAAAGGGCCTCTGACGACCGCCAATAGCGGTATAACTATACCATCGGGATTAGAGGAAATGCTATCCCACACTCACCAACCCGCTTGGCCAGCGTGGTGAGTTATGTCCAAACCCCCCCCTCCCCCCAAATGATACCACAACTTAAATCTTGGCCCTCAGTCTCCGGCAGCTGGAATGTACCTGGCCAAGGCAGCGGCCAGTGCGACATGAAGGCAGAGGGTGCTAAGAATCCCCGGAGGACCGGACTAGGCTGCCATCTGATGCTGACCTTGGCTACGTATAACGGACGCTCCCTATGTTCTGATTCAAGGCTTCTTGAATTGGAAGAGGAACTACAAAGGATCAAGTGGGACATCGTCGGGCTAAGTGAGGTAAGGAGAAAAGGAGAAGATCTCATTGAACTGAAAACTGGACATCTCTTCTACTATCGTGGGACAGATACTCGCAGAACTAGTGGTGTTGGATTTATAATAAACAAGAAACTGAAGGATAAAGTTGTAGAAGCTGAAAGTTCCTCTGACAGAGCTGCACGACTCGTTATCCAACTCTCGAGAAGATACCAGGCTCAGATTATTCAAACTTATGCACCCACCACAAGTCATGCTGAAGAAGAAATTGAAGAATTTTATGAGGAAATTCGTGATCTAAATAATAAAGGTAAGCAGCACTTGAAGATAATTATGGGAGATTTCAATGCAAAAATAGGGCAACGGCAACAGAATGTAACTTCAGTAGGTAAATTTGGTCACGGCAACAGAAACCAGCGTGGAAATACTCTCGTAGAGTTTGCAGAGGCAGAAGGGTTTTTCATCTTGAACTCCTTTTCAAGAAAAAGCCACACAGGAAATGGACATGGAGACATCCAAATGGGACGACAAGTGAAATTGATTTTATTATGTGTAACAAAAAATTCGTCATAGAAGACTGCAGTGTGCTAAACAAGTTCAACACAGGCAGTGACCATAGATTGGTGAGATGTAAGATGCACCTCAACACTAAAATCGAACGTAGCAAGCTCATAACACAAACAAAATGTATTGACATAACCAACCTTAAAAAACACCATAATACCTTCAAATTGGAACTGAAGAACAGATTCTCTGCTTTAGAAGGCCTAACATCGGAGGAAGTGGATATTTCTGAAGTTAACAGAAAAGTAACCAAAGCTCTTATGGAAACAGCAACAAAATTAGCTGGGTCTAAGAACAAATTGCATGTGAACAAATTATCAGGAAAAACCAAAATGTTGATGCAAAAAAGAAGAGTGATGAGGACAACTAAAGAAGATGTGACTTCCAAAGTGGAATATATAGAGCTATGCAAGACAGTACGAAAAAGTATCACTGAAGACGTAAGGAAATTCAACTGTGAACTAGTAAGGAAAGCAATTGAAAACAACCAAAGCCTAAAGATAGCAAAGGGACATCTCAGTAAGGGGAAAAAACAGATTATGGCACTGAGAAAAGAAGATGGTTCTGTAACAAGAAATAGAAGCGAAATTTTGACAAGAGTGAAAGATTTCTACTCCAAATTATATGAAAGGGATGATACATGTACTCCAGACATCATGAAAGGTACCAGTACCAGAGTTCTTCCAGTCCTTCCAGCAGAAGTTGCACATGCAATCAAGAACATGAAGCGGGGAAAAGCTCCAGGAGAAGATGGAATTACTGTAGACATCATACAAGAAGCAAGTGGAGAAATCGAAACAGTAATCGCCCAAATTTTCACTCGATGCCTTAATGAAGGGAAAATTCCTGAGGATTGGAACAACGCTACAATGATCTTGCTACATAAAAAAGGTGACATTGAGGATCTCAGGAACTACAGACCTATCAGCCTCCTATCAGTAGTTTATAAAATCTTCACTAAAGTTCTTTCACACTGCTTGAAGGTGACACTGGACATGGCTCAACCGAGAGAACAAGCTGGATTCAGGAGTGGCTACAGCACAATAGATCATATCCACGTACTGAGAGAACTAATTGAAAGAGCGAGGGAATATGAACTTCCATTGTGCATGGCTTTTATCGATTATGGAAAAGCCTTTGATTCGGTGAAACCATCAGCAGTTGCAATGGCTCTGAAATCCTGCGGTATTGAAGATGCATACATTAATATTATTAATAACATCTATGAAAATGCAAGTGCAAAGATTCGGCTGTTTGAAAATACAACACACATAAAAATTGGAAAAGGAGTGAGACAAGGTGACACCATATCTCCGAAGCTCTTTAATGCTACATTGGAAAATGTCTTTCAATCACTGAACTGGGAAAACAAAGGGATAAAGATTAATGGAGATTATCTAACCCACCTTCGTTTTGCTGATGACATAGTCATTTTTGCAACTACCCCATCAGAGCTACAGAGTATGATCCAGGAACTTGCTGACAAGAGTAAAGAAGTGGGATTAAAAATGAACTTTCAGAAGACAAAAGTGATGTACAATGCTTTTACAAGAAATGAAGATTTATCGATTGATGGAGAAAAGCTGGAGATAACAGACACATACGTTTATCTTGGACAGCAGATATCAAGTGAGGGTCACATTGGTGAAGAAATTAATCAGCGTACAAAACTTGCCTGGAGAGCTTTTGGAAGAAACAGCATAATTTTCAAGAGCAATATGCCATTATGTCTTAAAAGAAAAGTGTTTGATCAATGCATCCTTCTAGTGCTTACGTATGGTGCAGAGACGTGGACCTTAGCTAAAAGAGACATGCAAAGGCTGCAGACAACTCATAGAAGCATGGAGAGGTGCATGCTTGGTGTAACCAGGAGAGATAAGAAGAGGAACACGTGGATCCGAAAAATGACAAGAGTGGAAGACATCATGATCAGAGTTAAATCCCTGAAATGGCAATGGGCTGGACATACTGCCAGAAGAACAGACCATCGATGGACAGCCGAAATTTTAGATTGGATTCCAAGGGACAGGAAAAGACCCAGAAGAAGACCACATGGAAGATGGGTGGATGAAATTCGAAAGTATGCGGGAGTGACATGGAGGAGACTGGCCCAAGACAGACCGTTGTGGAGGAAACTTGGGGAGACCTTCGTCCAGCAGTGGATTGATAATGGTTGACAATGATGATGATGATGACATTTCTAGTTAGGGTTGTAGAAGTTTTACGTTCATACTGGTGAGCAAGTCTTTGAGCACAACCCACCGGGTATCCATGCATATCAGCAATCTCGGTTATTTTTCTCAGTTCCAAATCTTGGCTATCAGAAGTTGAAGAGTGTGAAAAGGCTCTGTGTACATAGAATCTGAGAGCCAAAAATTTGTAGGGGTGTTGGAGTGCATGAGTTGAATGGAAAAATAACCGGAGTTGAGGTTGGTTTTCGGTAAACCGAAAAATCGAAATGTGAGTGGTCAGAGGTGTGGGAAACCAGAAAGTCAAGATAAGGAAGTGACCCAGATTCCTCAATCTCAACAGTAAACTTTATACCGGGTATGATGGAGGATAGATTCAAAGCCAAATTAAATAATTCATTGACAGAATGAGGCCAAACAAGAAAGACCTCATCAACATATCTAAGGTATAATGATGGTTGAACAGGGCAGGATTTTAGGTAGTTATTCTCCAAATCTTGAGGCAGTATTTCAGCAAGGACAGGTGACAAAGGGGAACATATAGGTGCCCCCTCATTCTGTTTGAAGATTGTCTGTTGAAATTTGAAAAAAAACACCAGTCTCCAACAAGTTTCGAAGCCTGTAGGATTGATAGCCAAGTTTTTCGAATGTGCGTGTCCTTGTGTGGCTTTAATATATATCTTGATTCTTTTTAATGCTGAAAAACTTCTTTCGGCTTTAAAAAAACTTCTTTTTTGCAGTTGTTGATGGAAAAGTTTAATATGAGGTCTGCTAATTTGTACACCTCACTAAACACTGTCCAATTTATTCAACTTTATGTAACACGTAATGTCTCTTACTGATTTGTTTTAGTATTCATCAAAGGAATAAAACACTTTCAGTTCATTTTTTAGTCGAGCTGTATCAAACTTTGAAGTTCTTTAAGTTCTGACAGTAGATGTTCAGGGAAGCTTTCACAAAATTTATCAAAACAGTTTGAATCCAACAAAGCCACACATTTAAGATATAATTTCTCTGATTTTGATTCATTGACACTTCACAAAAACTGAAACAACTCTCGAGAAACACTCTTATGGGCGGGAGTATGCGAGTGCCTGAGATAGTCTGTTTTCGCTATTCTGAGCGAACCGTTTCCCAAAGCAATGACCCATTCCCCTCTACCAGCTAATTCATGTTGTCGTGGAAATGCTAGCAGGCAATGGTACGGAAGGTTTTCGCATCAGAACTGCGAAGACTCTGGAAGAGCTGCTTGCATGTTATGCCATTGGTTTTCGTTCACCAGACTGAGTCAAAGAAGCGAATCCGCACGCTTTTTTTTTTTTTGGCACCGAAAGCATCGACATATTTTAATACCATTGATAATTAACTTTTATTTGTGCATATTTAATTCAGTTTTATTTGTGCATTCTCTGGGCTTCGCAGCTATCCTAGCTAGCCTCGAATATATGCCACTGAGCCCAGGCCCGAACCAGCCTGAAAACTGGCTAACCTGTTCAAACATTAATAAAAAACATCTCCTTTTCCACACTTCCACTCTCTCCTTCTCCTGCAATTAACCAATGTATTTCTGAAATGAGGAGTGGGGAAGGGACCTCTATCTATTTTTACAGTGTAATTGTACGATTTACTTTGACTGTTCATTTCCACCTGAAGTGCTTCGGCGACTGGGTGTCCAAAATGATTGGGCAGTGCTGCAACTGTATGTTGCTCAAATAATGTTAATATTGTCATGCCATAATGTGCTGCAATATGTACATTGCTAAATAGAATTAGCAGGGAACTACTGCGTGGAGACAGGAGAAAAAGTATTGTCGTCATGCTATTAACTATCCATTATCTATAGTTCTTGAAAAAGCTTTTTCTTCTGTGCAGAAACGCACTAATGCGTGGCCTACGGCATTTTCTACCCAAGCCCGGAATAAATAGCCATCTCGAATGTCTGCTGCCCAACCAGAACCAGTTGCTGAAGAATTTCCATTACCAACTATAAAATATCTCATTCGCTAAATCATATAAAATCACATTTATGTATAAAAAAAATTATATGGTTCTCCCTCTCTCTAAGAGCCTGAGCCGTAGTAAATATTCTACAACCTGATTCGGGCTTGGGCTGAGCTTGTCTCAGCTCTGGTAGTGACATCAGAATATGTTGTTTTTGACCTTGAAAAGCAAGATAAGTATTTGTTGATGTGATAGTTTCTTGTTCAGTGTAAGTTATATAATGAAATTTTGCATTTATCTTTTGTATGTTTCATTTTTAATATTTATAATTCAACCTTTTTGTTATCATAGTGAGCAGAGCATAACTCCATTGAGTACGTCTCCTACTGGTGACCAAGACACATTAGAAGAGTGCATGGTGTGCTCAGACATGAAGAGAGATACATTGTTTGGACCATGTGGCCACATAGCTACATGTTCCCTCTGTTCACCACGAGTGAAGAAATGCCTTATGTGTAAAGAAGCTGTCCAGTCACGCACAAAGGTATTCAAAGTCTCATTTTAGCCTTTTTGGTATTATAAGTGATGTTTTTATACTAAGTTTTTGAATTTTTTTATCTTTTATGTAAGTTTTTTTACATAACTTTTTTATCTTATTATTGGGTTGGTGCGAATGAAATGTCCAGCAAAGGAGCATCACACATGGATGATGAGAACAAAAAAGTAGGACAACTTACATAGGCAAAATAACTCCCCTCAGCATTGTCACATCTGTCCGGCAAGGCCATGATCCTGGAACAAAAAAAGTCTTGTGGCTGGGACCCGAAGAAGTCATCAACTGCACGTTGAACCTCGTTCTCTGTTTTCCGGACAGGAAGGGATCCGGGCAACGAAACAGATGATAATCTGTCGGAGACAAGTCCGGGGAATAGACAAGATGAGGCAGTGCTACATAGCTCAAGGTACTTAGTGTCAGCATCGTTCGTTGTGCAACATGAGGACTGGCGTTGTCCTGGAGCAGAACAACACCATGTCTGTTGACCAAAGCCGGTTGTTTCTGCAGCAATTTCCTGTGCATCTGGTGTAATTTAGCACAGTAACGTTCTGTAGTGATGATTTGGCTTCTTGCCAAGAAACTCTGATGAATTATCCCGGCTGTGGACCACCAGACAAGGAGCATCGTCTTCCTGGTGTGTAGGGGTGGCTTAGGATGCCATCCAGCAGGCTGTGCCTTGCTTATTTCCGATTATCATAGAGGACCCACTTCTCGTCGCAGGTGACGATTCGATGCAGTAGAGGTTCCTGTTTATTCCTGGTTAGCAACGATGGGCAGACTTCCAAACGCCTAGTCTTGTTGGTCATTGTCAACTTATCCCGCAACCGCATGTCCAGCTTTTTGACCTTACCCTCCTCAGCCTAGCCAGACGCCGAACCACTGTCGTGTGGTGGACACTTACCTCTGCCACTATCTCACGACATGTTTTCCGGAGGTCCGCTTCAACCACACATAACAGAACATCATCAGAAACAGCTACAGGTCGGTGACCAGGTGCTTCATTTTGCAGGTCTGTATCTCCACTTCATTTTGCAGGTCTGTATCTCGAAACTTTACAAGCCATCGCCAAATGGTTCATTCATTGGCTGTGTTCTCCCCAAACACTTTGTTAGCGTTTCGGGTGGCAATTCCTGCAGAACGGACCAGTTTAAATTCATACAGGAAGATGACTCTCAAATCCGGTGTCTACATGTTTCCATTGCAGGCCACGTTACATCCAAACAAACAATGCCTGAACCTTGTTCTTCACACACATGCTAGATATTTATAGTAACTCTGTGATGCAATACCTGCAACGCTTGTGGGTGGTTCCATTCTGCTGTGGTAGGGGCCCGTCTCCACTGCTCGTTTGCGCTGAACATTTCATTCACACCAACCCAATATATACAGTCAAACCCATTTATATCGAACCTGGATATAACGAATTATTGCATATTTCGAACTTTTGAAAATCACCATCAAAATAGCCTAAAAATAACATGTAGCACATTTTCCTATATCGAATGAGTGGAAGCAGCCTTACTGTATACAGGGTGTCTGATAATTATTTGACACATTACAAAATTATGTACAAATAAAACTATGAGTATTGTCTGTTTTTCTATGTCTCGTATTACTAACACGGTTTCTATATTTTTGTTTTGCAGAATTGTTATTCCCAGAATCCGATAGATGGTGCTAGGTGTGACCTGATGAGGAATGTATGAGAAATGCGCAATCACTAGTCATGTCATCCGTACAGCAGAAGGCGATGTGTATGTTATTGCTTGCAGAATTAAAGTCTGTCATTAAAATTAAAAGACGGTACCGTTTAGAGTATGGTTGTAATCCTCCGTCAACGAATTCAGTTAAGCAGTGGATGAAACAGTTTAAAGAAACTGGTAATGTGGAACATCGTGAAGGATCCAGTAGGCCTAGCGTCAGCGGTGAGACGGTTGACCAAGTTAATGAAAGTTTCCGATGAAGCCCCAGGAAATCTGTTGGTAGAGCAAGCAGAGAACTGTGCATTTCGAAATCGACAGTTCACGATATCTTGCACAAGAAATGAAAGTTTCATGCTTATAAAATTCAAATAGTGCAAAAGATGCATGTAAATGATCACACTCTGCGATATGATTTCGCTGTGTATATGCTGAATCGAGTGGAAAACGACGAAAACTTTCTCAGTACTGTAATTTTTAGTGACGAATCCACATTTCATGCATCAGGTATTGTTAATCGTCACAACTGTAGGATATAGGGCAGTGAACCACCTCATGCTGCTATTGAACTGGAACATCATTCTCCAAAAGTTAATGTGTGGTGCGCCCTATTAAAAAGGAAAGTGATTGGCCCTTTCTTCTTCTGCAGAAAAACCATAAATAGTGACATTTACTTGGATATGCTAGAAAATTTTGCTAAACCCCAAACCAAAAGATATGACGTCATTTTCCAACAAGATGGCGTGCCTCCGCATTGGTCAACGTGTGTACATAAGTGCCTAAATGAGCGTTTCCCCAACAGATGGATTGGGCATGGTGGTCCTATTCAATGGCCTCCTGATCTAACTCCATTGGATTATTTCATGTGGGGTTATGTGAAGGATCATGTCTAACAGATGCCTTGTACTGATTTGAAGGAACTGAAGCAGCATATCACAGCTGCTATTAATTCCATAACTCCTCAGATGCTTGCCAATACATGGCATGAGATTGAGTATCGCTTGGACGTACTACGAGCAACCAAGGGATCTCACATCGAAATTTATTAACTTATGTAGTTACATTGTAAGTTAGTTCAGTCAGTTTCTTTCTGTCTGTTTAATGTTTTGTTTATATAATTTTGTAATGTGTCCAATAATTCTAGGACACCCTGTATATCGAATTTTTCGAATAAACTCCTTGCAAATTTTCTCGGAAACAAATCTTGTCAAGCAAAATCACCTTTTTTTCAGCATAAGTGGGAATGCCCTTTGGTGAATTCCTGACGCTTCCAACATTTCCAAACTGGGAGCAGTCCTTTTCATTCATTGTTCAAGAGACCCTCTCTTTTCCGAACTTTTCAACGGGTCAACCTCCCCCTCCGCCTACCTCCTCTGAAGCACACTGAGGCAAAAAGAAAAGAAGGGCGGATTTGTCATCTTCGGGCTGGGTTAATAAGAAAGATGCTGCTGTAGGGTGGAGGAAGGTGGCAGAGGGAGAACCTGCTGGGAGGGGTGGGCAATCACTGGTCCTGACAGACAGAATGAGAGGAGGGAGGGCAGCGGCTACGACACTCCGACAGTATTGTGGAACTATTGAGGTCACCGGATACACTTTTATTCACAAAATCGAATAGGTTGAAAACAGTATTTTGACAAATACAATAAATTCAAAGAAGCAGAAAAATATGACTAATTATTATATTTCCTAAAGCATTGATTCTGGTAAGACTTCCTTTTCTGTCATATTGCTGTGTGTCCTGTCTTTAAATTGATCATGTAATTCTACTCACAATTTATAATACGTAAGTAAATAATCTTAGTTTTTGTATGTTCACCTATTGTATACACCAGAACACCACTGAGAGTGGTAAGGTGGTAAAATCCGTATATCGAATTATTGTATATATCGAACTATCGAGTTCTCCCCTTCGAATTTGATATATAGTGCCCTTTTGACATGAATAATTGCACAAAATGTTACTAAACTGATTGATATCAGGTATGATTTCATTCCATTTGATACCATCAGTTCATAATTTGGTGACACAGTAGTCTAAGTGCTGGTGACCATTCGTCGAAGATGGATTCGGATTCAAATCCCAGTGAGGCATGGATGTTGTGTTTGTCGCATGGCACTGCCTCTCTTCCTTCCTCGGAACCAGTGGCCCTAAATTAAGGATGGGCATCTGCTTATAGCCCATCGAGTTGCTCACGGTAGTGGTTAAACCTCCAAACAATAATAATAATAATAATAATAATAACTTTTGGATCCTTCATGAATAGGGAGTCACAGTTCATCTTTGAATGTTATCTGATCTTGTCAATGGATTCATTTATATCTTCAGTAATGCATGTACCTTAAATACATATTATAAATTGTAGTGAAATGTGAAGGCAAAATTCTGATACTTATTATTAGCTGTTCCTAAGAGTGAAGAAAAAGGCTGTGATTAAGCAGCAGCTGTGAAACTTATTTTCTAGTCTTGATAAAACTGGATCAGACAAATTGTTGTATAAACACAAACATCAAATGTACTTCTGCTATGTACACTGCTGGCCACCCAAAATGCAACACCAAGAAGGAAGCATCCGATTGGCCTGAAATACGCAGCATGCGTTGCCCACGAGAGGATATGCGAACGATTAGCATTGCAGGGCATATGCAAATCATGTGCGCCCTGCACGCCACCGAGAAGCACTATAAGAAGGATGCACAGAAGGTAAGTAGTGGAAGTGTGTTGTGCTGCCGGACCTGTGCGTGGGAAGCTTCCTGATGCCTCGCCGCAGAATACGGCAGTCATTCCAGCACATTTCGGAGTTCAACAGAGGACGAATAGTGGCTTATCGTGACAGCGGTTTATCGTATCGAGACATATGCGCCCATGTGGGACGACATCCAGCCATAGTGAGGCGAGTAGGGATTCGGTGGGTGCAGGAGGGACGGACGGACCGACGTGAGTGATTGCCATAGCCGCCTGTGTGCAGCGGGCATTGACAGCTCGCCCCGCCACATCATGAACATTAGCGCAGGAATTAGAGTGTGTTGCGCAACAACCTGGTCATCACATACCGTTCGACGTCGTCTGCATGAGCGGGGACTTGTCGCACGGCGGCCATTGCTCCGATTACCATTGACGTTACACCACCGGCGAGTGCGGCGGCAGTGGGGCATTGAACGCCGCACCTGGACTACGGAATGGCACAACATTGTCTTCTCCGACAAATCCCGCTTCTGCCTGCAACACCACGATGGTTGGATCCGCGTGTGGCGGCACCGGCGAGAGACTGTATGGCGCCTGCATTATGCATCGCCATATTGGTCCGTCACCTGGCGTTATGGTTTTGGGCGCAATTGGATATGACACCCGCACCCCTCTGGTACACTCAACAGCCACCACTATATCTCCGATGTTTTGGAGCCTGTAGTCCTCCCTTACCTGCAAAACCTGCCAGCGGCCACGTTTCAATAGGACAATGCGCGCACGTGGCACACATCGTGCAACAATTCTTCACGGCCCACTAGGTGTCACTGCTGCCGTGGCCCGCCCGTTCTCCCAATATGTCACCCATCAAACAGGTCTGGTCGTTGATCGGCAACCGAGTGGCCCGGCAAGCTCCACCCGCGGCTACGCTTGATGAACTGTGGCAACGTGTGGAAGCAGTCTGGACAAACATACCCCAAGCCCACATCCAAAGCCTCTTTCGTTCGATGCTGTGGCATGTAGCGGCCGTTATTGCCAGCCATGGGGGCCACATGAACTATTGATGTCTGCGTGTTCCGCAAGTCGCACGGGCCTGTAAGCTCAATTGTTTCATTTTTGTATCTGTTGTTATGTGTCCAGTAAATCTGGCTTTGCTATCTCGTGTCCTTGTTGGTGTTGCATTTTGGGTGGCCAGCAGTGTATATTCAGATCTAAGACAGTGATTTGCAATTAATAGAGAGACTAATTTGGATGAAATTTAAGGTGTGCAATTCTGTTGTGAAGGAAAGTTCCGAATAGTAACATGGAGAGGGGCCTGGCACTGGGGTCCAGGCCCCTCTCCATGAGACATCGTTTGGTCCTTAATTATTTGTTATTGGCTGCTTATTCCTAAATATATTTGCATATGTTTTTAAACATGTAAATTTTTATGAATCATTGGAAATTCACTTCAATGTGGTGGAGCTATTTTTATTGCTTTCCAATATTTTGGAAATGTTTTGTCTGGGGTGTTTTTATTTGTATCTTCAATATTTTAGGCCACCCCCAAACAGAAATCCTGCTAAAAAGTGTTAGTGTGGTGATATATCACCACACTTATCACATCTGCACCTAGTGTCAAAAGCAACAAAAAAAACATGTAGTTTTTGAGAATATTTCTTTCAAGTTGTAGCTTGGGAATGCATACACTATATTAATACACTTGATTGAGTCACCGGACGCCTAGAAGAGAAACACAACATAGCATTTATTGACATACATTAGTACAATGTCAGTCCACCTTTGGCCTTAATGCATGCACTGACCCTTCGAAACATGCTTTCGACAAGGTTTTGGAACACAAGGATAGGTGTGCGCTTCCATTCAGTACATAATGCTGCCACTAACTATTGCTTTAGTAGTAGGCCTTGGTTCCAAACTTCTTATGTGGTGCACTAATTCATTCCATATATGTTCTATGGAATTAAGATCAGGGCCCTGTGCTGGCCAGTCCATATGCAATACGGAATCATCCTCAAACCGTGCTGTAACAGTCTTTGCTTTATCGCTCGGCGCATTATCCTGCTGGTACCAACAAGTCTCAGTTCCATAGTATTGCCACAGAGTTGGAAGGGCACAATTGTCCAGCATATCGAGGTAGATGTGCTGGCTAACAGGTTTGTCCATGATAACCAATGGGCCAGGACCATACCAAAAAACATTCCCACATGAGTACACTGCCAACTCCAAACTTGACCGTAAGAACAGTACACTGTGCTATATAGTGTTCCCCTGGCCCACCATACCCACAGATGACCACCAGACTGATGGATCATGTATCTGGATTCTTCAGTCCATAACACCCGTTCCCATTGATCTACCTTTACACCATGCTAACGAAGAGTGGCATTCCGAATGAAGATGAAAGGCTTATGAGCAGCCGCACAACTACGATAACCCATGGGATGAAGTTGTCTGCGAATGGTACATATACACACCGAGGTTCCAGCGTTTTTACTCACCTGTACACTGAGGTCTTGTGCAGTAAAGTGCTTTGTCGATTAGCTGTAAAGAATCTCCTGAGGCTTCAACCTCCCCTATCACTGATTTTCTTTGGTCTGCCAGTACGTTTTGCTGCTTCAGGCATGCCATGTGTCTTCCACTTATTCAGTACATTCAAAACAGTTGACTTGGGTATGTTTAAATGCCTCTCAGTTTCTCTTATGGACAACCCACTATTATAACATCCAACAATCTTTGCTTTCTCAAAGTCAGTTCTCTCCTGCCACGACATTTTCACTCAACCTCACAGTGTGATATGATCGCAGTCAGCTGCAGGCTTGTTTTTATACTATTTGCAGCTGTACTGTGCATCTTAACAAAGCAGTGGATCCATTCATTTACTTTTGAAGGGGTGTCCAGTGAATTTAGTCAATACAGTGTATATCCCTGCGAAAAGATACTGGGTCATGGGAAGAGAAAAAGTTTTTGACATGTGAGTACCCTATCCAAAACTGTTTCCTTGTCATAGGGAGACAGCAGTGCAAGAGAAGCTGAGACACCTTGCTGTCTGTTTACTGCAGACAATTCATGGGGTACTTACTCAGACAAATTGTATGCCTTACCTATTGCATGCAGATGTCTTCAGCCGGTTTCATCACTAACACCAAATGACTGGGCTAGTTCCTGGCATGTTTGTGGTTACTGTCCTGCTCAATCGCAACTTTCAGGGCTTCTGTGTCAAGGCTGACAGGAAGACTACTCCAGGTCTTGTCTTGAGGGATTCATCTCCATCTCTGAACTTTTTAAACCAATCCGAGTCATGCATTTCTTCACATCATTTGCACTGAATGCTAAGAAAATGCAACGGGTTGTTTCTGCAGCAAGTGAACCAAGTTTAAATTCTTATAACAAACACCCACGAATAATCTCCACTGATACTGCCATTGTAATCACATGCCTTTCCATTACCAGACTACTTATTTATCTGATTCAATGTGCAGGGTATCTTGGAATTTCAGCTGATGATATGCCCAACAAAAACACAAATGTTGGGGAACTGCTGCCCACCAGCTGGCAGTGATGGGTCACTGCTGGCTAAAATCTGCTGCTCACAGCACGGTAGTGGTCCGTTGGTGGCAGCCACTGATGGGCTTGCAGCATTGCCGTGAATTACGGGCTTCTGAGCAAGTGCCACTAGTGGCCCCGTAGCTGGCAACTGAAGCAACCCCAACATAAGATGGAAGCAACGGGACTGAGCATGCGCAGAAGCAACATGTGCTGTGTCCCTCATGGTACCAGTTAGTTGAAGACGACGCTATCACCATCCTGTTATTGTAGAGAGGTGAATTAATTTCCTAGTAAAATGCCACATCAACGAAGATTACCATCTTAAGAAAAATATATAAATAATTACTAATGAACTGTAAGAAACAGTCAATCACTCTCATGTGTTTATAGAAACTCATTTCCTAACAAAATTCCTGCACTAACACACAAAGAATCGAGAATACAGACAGCGACAGCCATGAAATACACCCACTGCATTCCCATGAATAACATAATCATTTTAACATACATTAAACCACTTGAAACAAAAGTCCCAGAAAAACATTAAAAAATCGTTATGTTGGAAAAAAAAATAAGAATTATACGCTTACAAAATTTATCAATTATTTGAAAAAAAAAATGCTATGTGGATATAATGTACTCATCCATAGGTTGAATGCACAAGACTGAAGGAATTCGCTGCTAAAAATAACGTCAAGTAAAATAAAATATCTTTCCTCTTTAGAACAAATGTAGCTTTGGACCATGGAAAGAAAAGGAGGTACAACATTAAAAATGTAACAGGATGTGACATGAATGGGTAAATATATTAATTAAACAATCACCTTTGAAGACCACAAAGACAGCACAAAACTTTGGAAAGCCTTTAAATCGGTACACTCATTGAAAATCAGCGAAGTTCCCTTAAGGTAAACAAAAGCAATTGTTACGTTGAAAAAATAAATTTATGAATTATATGAAAAGGACATTCTTAAAAAATACCTTGCAATATTGTAAAATTAAAAAGAGAACCATTCATTTCACATCCCACAGGAAAGAGGCTTAGCTTCAAGCAAAGGCTCATGCGTGGCAAACCATTCTAGTTGCTAGAGTGCCCTCTTCCCGAGCAGACAGTCATTGTTTCATTTCCAGCCAGATCCAAACAGGCGTTTTTCAGGACCTGTTGAGAAAATTTCCCCAGCACCATGCCATAATGCAGAAATTTCGTACGGGGAAAACAGAAATTGAACCAACTCCTGCAAGAAACACAAAGAATGTTGCCGAAGAGTACGAGCGAACTAATCGCGGAAAAAGCCACGTGTACTTTTCATGCCCTCCACTGTGACAGCTCCGCCCCCACACATGTGTACGCTTACGTATTTGACACTGCAAATTTGCATTCTTAATCGGCGACATAATTTGTACTTTTGGTTCCATACTTTTTGTGAAAATCAACAAAATGTGCAAATTCTCTTAATTTTGAACACTAGTGTAATTTATGTAACAACAGACCAGTTTAGTGTTCGCCTTACACAATAAAAGTATGTGAAGTGTTCATTCTTCTTTCACCTAGCACTAAAAGGAAGGCTGAATTATTTTATCTGTTCCTTTCAAAACAAGAACATCGATACGAACTCAAAAATTTGGAGTATCAACAACAGCAAGAAAAATATGTTAGTAATATGAGAAAGTAAAATATCAATTCCCAATGCAAATAAAGGGGTCTCTTTAAGGATTTATTTATTAAGATTTATTTATAAAGACTTATTTGTTTTTTATTCATATTTCGGTCCATGAGAACCAAAACATTACTGGCAATCCAGTTATACATTTTCTGGGTCCCTCAGACCCTAGGGCCCTAGGCGTGCACCTAGTGCGCCTATTTGGAAATCCTCTACTGCCCAGCAGGCCATTACAGCTTGATCAAGACACATTGGAGCACAAGGTGGATGTAAATCGCTATTTAACAGTGGAGAAAATAGCTTTGCAGTTCACACCTACACACCTTAACTGTCCACTGCCATCTTTTGAAAGTAGGAAAAGTGTCCATATTTAATCACTTGGTTATACATGAACTGTAACCACAAAACTGCATGCAACGGATCTGTGTCTGCCATTCGTAGAAAAACCAGCAATGTAATTAGCCATTTTTGAACCGCATTGTTTTTATTTGGGGTTTAACAACCACTGTGAGCAACTCGATTGGTTATAAGCAGTAGCCCATCCCTAATGTAGGGCCACTGGTTCCATGGAAGGGAGAGAGCTAGTGCCATAAAACAAATGCAACATCCATGCCTTACCAGGATTCATGCCTGGACCGATCTTGGATGAATGGACGGCAGCCAGCACTTGGACCACTGTGCCACTGGGTTTGTGATCAGTGTTTCTTTCAGGCATACATCCAAGGGGGCTAAGCCCTCCCAGAACCCCCCCCGAGACATTTTAGGTTACCGAACCAAATTTTAATAAATTCAGTCTATGATGAAAAAGGAAGTTTTTTTTTTTTTTATGCTACAAATATTTCCAATTATATTTTTTTCATATTTGTTCAAATGGTGCTAGTTATAGTTTATTTTACTAAAAAGTGTATTGGGATGCTTGATATTCTTGAAAATACAATAAGTAGAGTAATCATACCTTATTGTCATTGTCTGGGAATCGTGATTCAGGATCAAGAGTGCGTTGAATGCATTTTAATAAATACAAATTTCAAGCCTGCGGACCCCCCCCCCATCCTTTAGCTGAAAAAAGTTTGTTATTCTGTTTGAAGAAGTAATTACTATATCAGGGATGTATATAGAATTTTCTTCGGGGGGGGTGACGAAAAAAGGAAGTTTTTGAAATACACCGTCTGGAACATTATTAAAGTTAATGAAAAATTGAAGAAAAGTTAAAGCGTTTTTTTTTCTAATGTAAGTTGATACATTTTTATAAAATTAAGGCATTTTTTTCTAATGTAAGTTGCATTTTAACCAAAAAAAAAAAAAAAAAAAAGAAACATTTCCGGGAAGGGGGCGTCTTAATGCGCCCCTGTGCTAGATATATAGTAATTACTTCTACATATATAAATATAGTAGTTGAAATTGTATATATATATAGCAAACGGAAAATTTGCCCCCTCTATGGTTTCATTCCCCCCCCCCCCGGCCAAAAAGTCCTGAAAGAAACACTGTTGGTGATTGCAGTGTTACTAAGGACAAGTGGATCCTTTATGCAAAGCATATATGTATTATGGCACCTGAGTGAAACAGTTCAATGCAATGTGATAACTTCTTCAATATCTTGCCAAACACTAAAAAGTACCTACCCGCACAGGAGGTCAAATTGTATACTTGGTGAGATAAAGGAATTATGCTCACTGAGTTGCTACCACAAAATAAATCCACTACAGCTAGGATCTACTGATTTAAAGTACACAGTAGGAGCAAATCAGTAGGAGCCCTTCCTATGTGAAGTTTGGAACATTTTCAGTGTGGCAGCATATTTTGTGAAGTAATATTTATTTGATTATATGAGTGTTTCCTGTGGTCTTCAAGGTCCCCTTTTTTCTGTAGCTGGATTACAGATCAGTATGTAGACAGGACAAAATCTAACATGGACTGTTTCAATTGTACATGTTGTTCGAAATTGACATCCTGTGCTTGAACTTACCTAACAGCCTCCTAAACCTATAGATTCGAAAACATCTGGAAGTTGTTAATATTAATAGCTATATATGATACATATTAGCTGAATTAAATATTGTTTTGCACGTTAGTAGTCTTTTAGACATCCACTGAACTAGGGTTAATGACTCATGTTATTCACAAAAAGGGTAACATACCTTCTTGGATGTCTTAAAATGTATCAAGATTCAAGTACTTGATTTCAATAACACTAGGTAATCCCGAATGCTGTTAAAATGTGTCAGGATTCAAGCATTAGATTTCAAGTCTGAATTTAATGCCTGAACCCTTGACAATGTTTTAATGGCATTTTACATTGCCCAGTACTGCATTGTCTGCCTTGAGGAAGACACCCACTGGTAGGCAAAAGCTTGGCATTTTGTATTTTGTTGACTTGCACTGGAAAACATATTCTTTGTGCTGCATTAATTTTTAAAATGGGTTATATTAATTTATGTTTTTCATTATCGGTGTTTTTCTTCACCGAGGTTGTAACCAGGTTCATGGCTATACATAGCCGGAACAACATCTGCCAAAATGAACACCAGCCATGCAGAAATTACTCTATCACTTAATTGTTGGGCAGTCTGTGGTCTGGTCTTTTTACTACTCCTGTTGTTGGGTGTGGTTCTAAATCGTAGGCCAGAATGCAGGTGTTGTGTTTGGCCTTCCAACACACACACACACACACACACACACACACACACTCTCTCTCTCTCTCTCTCTCTCTCTCTCTCTCTCTCTCTCTCTCTCTCTCTCTCTCTCACACACACACACTAATATATTTGTGGCTGTGAATTAGAGATGGGCACTCTTTATAACCATATGCACTCAAGGTGATCCTTAAACCTGGAAACAGGAAAGGAAAACATCATGTCAACCTTCATGCCAGCTGGCAGTTACACATGGGATAAGCAATAAATTAACTGTCTTATCCCTGTTTCATGATATTTAATTTGACTGTCATTACAAGTGTGTCAAATAGAGAAAATATGGTCTTACTGTCAGACAGGTGGAGTTTTTCATCTCTATGATGAAATGCATTTTATTTCCACCCTTGCAATTGCAACCTTTTTATTTCATGATCTGTTTTCAAGCTGTTGTGTGGTTTACACTTGCTCTCTTTGTGCATGTAATGGCATGCAAGACATTGTTTCCATCATACAACTACATTTCAGAATTTAACGTTTTTCACAGGGTAGCAGTTACATGCATATGTTTAAATGTCAGTACAGTTTATCAATAATAGCCAGTGACATAATGAAGGTAACTGTCACCTGAGGGCAAGATGTATATAGTTTGTGCCCCTTGGGAAAACAACACAGATGATTGAGAAAGTTATTTCAGTAGTGACTTGAAGTATTAGTAAGCACCTACTCAAGAAAAGTTTGCCTGTTTCTATATTGAATATATTCTGACGTTTATTCAAAACAGATTTAATTTCATATCATGATGTGCCCAAAAGCATTAACTTTAACCTAGATTAGGTAGGTAGAAAAGAGTATATAGGTAAATTTATGAATAAGTGCCAGTCCAAATCAAGGACCACTGATGCTATGTGTTATAGCACCTAATAAAGTGGTTAATTAAAGACATAAGTAGAAAATTTACTGCAATCCCTGTGACTGTCTGTGTGTGTGAGAGAGAGAGTGACCTGAGGCTCTGGCTTCTGGCCATTCATCTGAAATGGGCTTGGGTTCAAATCTTGAATGAGAAATTGTGTGTGTGGGGGGGAGGGGGGAGAGAGAGAGATGATGATGATGACTCTGTCCCTTCCCTGGAACCAGTGGCCCTAAATTAGGGATGGGCAACTACTTCTAGCACTTAGAGTTGCTCTACATGTGAAAAGGCTGCCCCAGTGGCACAGTGGTGTAAGCGATGGCTTCTGATCATTCGTCCAAGATGGGTCCGGGTTCGAATCCCGGTGAGGCATGGATGTTGTGTTTGTCTTACAGTGCTGGCTCTCTTCCTTCCCTGGGGCTAGTGGCCCTAAATTACGGGCAGGCGACTGCTTATAGCCCAATTAGTTGCTCGCAGTGGTCGTTAAACCTCAAAAAGAAAAAAAAAAAAACATGAGAAAAGAATGTATGTATTTTGACACTGTAAAACTACTTGCTGTGGAACATTTCCAACTTTAGCAGAAACATTATTCCAGCCTTCCCAGCACCTCGATAGGCTCGTGCTCGGAGACATCCCCCCCTCCCTTTCCCCCGCTACACCTCTGATCTAATAATAGCTACTTTGTGTCATGCCATTAAGGTACAGCCAGTAGAGGGATATGTATAGCTTGTAATCAAACCTGCCGAATCGTTCCACCAAATTTCCAAACTTATTCTTAGTGTTTCAGCAGCATCTCAATGATGGAACTTTTCATAAAGTGAACTTTTCATAAAGTTTCATTTGGCAAAATTCATCTTCACTTGCAAACTTTTATAGAGACAGAACTGGAAACCTGTTGTAAGGTGCAAATTGGTAATAGATTTCAGATGATGCAGACTTGGTTCATTAAATTTCCTGTGTGTGTGTGGGGTGGGGGGGTGGGGGTTGATACTTACGATTAATAAATGCTAAGTATATATGACTCATAAGTAGAATAAATTTAACTGCACTGTCTTTATGTGTTGTAAACACCTTATTTGAATTGTTGGTGCTATTAATGCTTTTAATATTATTATTTTTATTATATAGCCTTTAAAAAAGGCTCCACTCATAGGTTGTGTTTTGCCCTTGTATTGTCTACATATTAAAACATTTGGATATAATTTGTTTTTTGTTTTTTTCATTTTTTTAAGATTGAAGAATGTGTTGTGTGTTCTGATAAAAGAGCTTCAGTTTTGTTCAAACCGTGTGGCCATATGTGTGCCTGTGATGGTAAGTAAATTGTCATTTTTTATTTCTTTTAGCCATATTCATGAAATGAAACATAATTCTTTGCTCTTTTTAAAATGTGTTAGTAGATACACAAAAAACATATGTTAATTTCTAGTCCTCTCTCATGATTGTGAACCAAATCATGAAAAACATACCTAAAATTTTTTGAACTCTTACTCACATTTATTTTCTTGTCCAGAAACCATACCTGTTTCAACAATTATTGTTGTATCTGCTGCAGACTTCTGACAATAATTGCAAACATTTCAGACGGGAAAAATTTATATTTCATTGAAAAAAAAAAAAAAAAAAAGAAGAGGAAGAGGAAGAAGAGGAAACGGTTCACCAGTTTTCCTTTGTCATTCTTCTTAAGTGGAAACACACATTTTGCACACATTTTTACCACAAAAAGATTTTGCTTATGTTACTGGTTTGTCCATTCGTCTGTACCCACAATATCTCTGCAACTATTAGTCCAATTTGAAAAATTCTTTTTGCATTGGGAAGTTTGAAATATGCGAATGCTGATCCTTTATTCCGTTTTATTTTTACGATGTACAATTTCGTCGCTAGAGGGCGTAAATGCAGATGACGTCGAATTCAAAAATACGCTTTATTCCACATATTTGCTTCTAAACATTCGATTGAAAAAATTATTTTATCTTTCGATTCCATTTATGTCAAAGAGTGTTTTAGATATAGTTACTTTTTCAAATTATGCATAGATTTTCCGCTACGGGGCATAAAAGTAAATTACATTTTTTTCCCGATAACTCTTTTTCTAAAACTCCGATTTGAAATTTTTTTTCTTCAGCGGATACACCTCCTGATGGAAAATCTTTTGCACATAATTTTTAAATTTCGGTAAAGAATACTTTGGCCACAAGGGGGTGTAAGCGTTAATTTTTGCTTCTGATGTATTTGCCATAAAATCTGAGCTTCTAAAATATACATTGAAAAAATTCTTTCGTGGACTGATGCCACTCACATCGATAAACCTTTTCGTCGGAATATTTTCTTTTTAAAATATTCCACAGTTTCTCCGCCAGGGGCGTAGATGTATATCTTAGTAATCAGGAACTTGAGTTCCTAGACTTAAGCATTAAGCTCAACAGAGGTAACCCATCTATTAGCCTCTTTGATAAAAGAGCTAATTTTCCTTTCAAAGTAATTAAATATCTACACTGGAATAATAACATTTCAACCAAAGTAATTGAGAATGTACTAATTTCTCAGGTCCTAAGAATTTCAAGAATTTGCAGCAACAATTTGGACTTCAATTACCACATTAATATACTATTAGAAAGTTTTCTAGAGAACGAAATTCCTTCTTCTTTCATCAAAAGAACTTTAAGAAAAATTATTCTGAATAATAGAGTAAGGTTGGCAGATCTGCTTTAATTTTCTACACAGTTAATAATATGATTCTGACCAATCAAAGCCGTAAGGAAGTTGGCTAGAGGATGCCTATTAACTACCTAAAGGAACCTTAGTGCTATGGATATGACGGTCCTATTAAAACAAAAAAATTAAATAATATAAACAAAATCACAAAAAAAGCTTAAAAATCTGTTTATAAAAGAAAATAAAAACAAATAAAAAAGAAAACTAGTTATTCATCACTAGGATAGCTATACTAAAAATAGTAAAACCAACATTAAAATTAATAAGATTCTGATTAATCTATAGAAGCTCACTAAGGTGATTTAATACATGCAAAGATTATTAAATAAACTGCTCGTGTATTTTATAATATTTCTCATGTATTCTGGAGAGTTAATTCTGCTCATTCTGATCATACAGATCCACAGTCTTAAGTTTATATTTTTTTCTCTGGTTAAAATCTCCGCGCGTTGGTTTCTTGCTGTATGAGGAGGCCATCAGCCCCACCCTCACTGCCCCCCAGCGTCTAGGGAGTGGCGGAAGAGGTCAGCCATGTTCTCCTCTTGTGAGGAGAAAAGTTTTTGTAACACAAGAGGTAAGCTCTCTTCCTTGTTTTTGGGCTCTAGGTTTTATAAGTTCAATGTTAGTACTTCATGTACCTTTTCTCTGTATTTTTTTAGCTTTTCAGCTTTTAAGCATTGGTTTGTCTGTTAACATTTATGCGGGTTTTAACTCTTACTTTTCTTTGTAACTTTGAGCGTCTTTTGTGGTACCTAGGAACAGAAGATGGCTAAGCTTGTTCGTTTTCTATGCGCTGTCTATGCGCTGTTTTTTCAAAGTAGTTAAGTTCTTAATAACTAATTAATTATGCACTTAAAGCACTGCTGAAATACTTTGTACATATTGCAACTAACTGTTTAAGGTATATAACTTTCACAAAGTTTTCTTTAGTTAATTATTATCTTTAACTTATTCTCGTTTTCGTGCTGTCATAAGTTGTAGAGTAGGGGGTTTTAGACTCAAGTTTTCTTTCAAAAATCTGTTCGTTATAAATTAACATTTCCTTTTTTAATTGCAATGTAAAATTTGTTTTTCAGGTTTAAATTCTCTCTCAAACGAACTTGGAATTTCGTTATAGCTGAAAATCATTTCTATTTATTATGTCACTCTCACAGCTTGAGTTCTCTTTAATCTTCTTCTCTCTGTTTAATAGTAACAGATGAAGAGCATGGGTCGGGCCATGAAGGTTAATGGATGCAAGCGAAATTGTTAACTAGTGCTAGGTCATGCTACTCTACGGAGGACATGACTTATATATATATATTTTAAACTATTTTAGGTGGGAATGTTACTTGCATCTATGGCCTTGCAGAAACCCATTTCCAACTAGGTCTTTGTGGAAGTGAGAAAATGCAGAGTTTTTGCTGGTCCTTGATAAAGCCAAGGCTCAGTATTCTCGACACCTTCTACATTCAGTTGTTTTATTTTATTTTTTTTATTTTCTCCTTTTACTCACACAGGTAGATACATAACCTTTTCTATGTTGTACTAGGTGTGAGTCAAAATTATATTTGTATATTTTTTTTTTGCTTAGGTATCTTTATAGAATTTTTGTCAATATCTCTACTTCTAGGAGTCTGATTTGAAAAATTCCTTCTTTGTTGGATAGTGTTTTCAGTGTGACATGTTTTTCATATAATTTCAAAATTTCAAGTAATTCATAGACTTTCTGCTAGGGGTCGTAAAGGTAAATTGTGTTTCCCTTTATATCTCTGTTTCTAAATCTCCGATTTGAAAAATTCTTTTGCACCGAATACAGCTCCTAATGAGAAATTGTTTGCACATAATTTCTAATTTTTGTAAAAAATGGTTTGGCCACCAGGTAGCATAAGTCTTAATTTCCACTTCTGATGTATTTGCAGCAAAATATGAGAGTCTAAAATCTAGATTGAAAAAAAAGTCGTTTGTTGACCGATACTACTCATGTCTACAAACTTTTTAGGAACATTTTCTTCTTAAAATAATGCACGTTTCTACACCAGGGGGCATAGAGGCATATCTTATTTTTGTCAATATCTCTACTTCTAGGAACCCGATTTGAAAAATTCCTTCTTTGTTGGATAGTGTTTCTGATGTGAAATGTTTTTCCTATAAATTCAAAATTTTCAAGTAAATCATAGACTTTCCACTAGGGGACACAAAGGTAAATTGTGTTTTCTGCATTATTTCTGCATCTGAAACTCTGATTTAAAAAATTCTTCCTGTATCGCATACAAGACCTGATGAAAAATATTTTTTCACATCATTTCTAATGTTTGGTAAAGAATGGTTTGGCCACCAGGGGGCATAAGTGCTGATTTCTGCTTCTGATGTATTTGTAGCAAAATCTGGAATCCTGAAAACTCGACTAAATTTTTTTTTTCTTGGACCGATACTGCTCATATGAAAAAACCTTTTGAGAGTACTTTCTTTCTAAAATAATGCATGGTTTTCCCACCAGGGAATGTAAAGCTACATCTTATTTTTGTCGATATCTCTGTTTCTAAGAGTCCGATTTGAAAAATTATTTCTGTGTTGGGGAGCGTTTCCAACACAGAAAGGAATTTCCATCTAAGAAGTTGCCTATGATGACACTTCAAATTATAAACTAATGCTGTATTATTTAACACAGTTTTCAAGATTATAGTGTGTTCCATGTGCAGAAGGTCAGTCTTAAAATTAATTTGCAGGTTTTCATCTCCTACTCCAAGTGAAAGTGCAGTAATTAACCTGCTGGGCTTGGACTGGCTTATCTCTCTCTTGGCAAATGATCTTTATGGGTAGCATTATCTCATATTTAGAGATTATAGTCATGTAACTATTACTACACTGCTGGACAATTGCTAAGGACGGATCATAAACGGCTATATAGCGCATAAAAAAGTAAGTGTGGTTGGATGCCAAGTGCAATAAAATAATGTCAGAATGCCAGGACATTACAAGAAAGACAATTTATTGTGCTCTGAAATCCAGAAGGCTTTGGAACGTGTTCAAGGGACAAACAGGCCATTTTGTGAAGAATACGTAAACGTGAAAAAAATGCAATTACCGCCCGCAGGCGTTCCGGCGTAAGATGTCAATACGGGATATGGCCACCATGGAGGGCGATGCAAGATTCCACACGTCGTGTCATGCTTTGCACAACATTATCAAGCAGCTGTTGGGGTAATTTAACCCATTCCTCTGTCAGTGCACGGATGAGGGTGTCCTTGTTTATTGAATGGCATTGGTGACCAGCAAGACTCCTCCTCAAAGCATCCCACACATTTTCAATGGGATTGAGATCTGGAGAACGTGCTGGCCATACGAGGCGTTGAATATCTTCGCTCTCAAGACACTCCTGCACAGCGACTGTTGGATGACATGTTGCGTTGTCGTCCATGAAAATGAATCTATCACCAACAGCACCACGGAACATGCGAACATGAAGTAGCAGAACATCATTAATGTATCGTTGGCCAGTCATAGTCCCAGTCGGAAGCACATAGAGGGACGTACGGCCATTGATCATGATGACAGCCCATACCATGACACTACATGTCGGATATCGGTCCCTTTCCTGTATGTTTGCTGGACAATATGCAGTACCACTATCACGCCAGATCAGTTGTCGTCGACAATCAGACGATAGACTGTATCAACTCTCATTTGAGAAGAGGACAGCATACCAGTCGTTATCAGTCCAATTGCGATGTTGATGGCACCATTGCAAACGGGCGGTACGGTGACGTCTGGACAATGGGATGCACACAACAGGACGGCGGGCGTATAGTCCTCCTTCATGCAAACGTCTGGCGACAGTTTTTCGGGAGATCCGCTTGCCAGTAGCAGCCATGAACTGATTTGCTACCTCCCTAGCTGTGCTGCGCCGGTGTCTTTTTGTTGATAGCACTATGTACCGAACTTCTGCAGGTGTCGTACTGCGAACACGACATCGCCCGTGACGTTTGCTACACTCTCCATTTGTTTGAAATGATTTCCAAAGCCCTGAAACAACACTGTGGCTGACGTCGAACTCCCTGGCAACATCTGTTATTTTTCGCCCTTCTTCAATCTTGCCAATAATACGGCCACGCGTAAAATCATCTAGGTGATGTCGGGAAGACATACTGAAAATTGCAAGTTCGTCAATTGATTCCTTCCCTTTCAACTTTGCGTTTGAACAACAACGGTCAATACGCATCAAATCCTTTGTATCTCTTATCAGTGCTATGACGTCACGAACAAGTTCGGCAATCCAAAATTTGCATACGCACAACACGTCTTACTGTATCCCGCACTTATGCTAATTTCCACATTTTCCTGCCTTCCATTTTATGGTTTCTATCATTGCTATTGTCATCCGTCCTTAGCAATTGTCCGGCAGTGTATGTCGTGGTAGCCTTTCTGATGAGAACCGGCTGTATCACTGGTACATGCTCATGCGTGCGCAGGCTCTCTCTCTCTCTCTCTCTCTCTCTCTCTCTCTCTCTCTCTCTCTCTCTCTCTCTCTCTCTCTCTCTCTCTCTCTCTCTCTCACTCACTCACTCACTCACACACACACACACACCACCCTTTTTTAGGGACACCATGGATATAAAATTTAAAGTGCTGACGTGAGATTCAGCCAAAATATGTTAGTGCAACAAATGGGAAGATTAGGGGTGGCAAATCCCATAACACAGTGGTGTGGATGATGTGCTTGTACTAAGACAATAGACACATACAAATTGGAAAAGCAACAACTTTAAAAAAAAACACACAATAAACAATTACATGACACCACTTTGTGTAAAGATAAGGCTGAAAGTGAATAAATGCCACAAGTTTCTATCTAAAACTCAAATTATATGTGAAGATGTTATACAATTCAGATACCAAAAGGTCTCCCTTTGTTGATTTAACACACATACACTCTCAGCAAATGTGTGTGATTGCTGGAATGCAAGGCAGCCACAAATGAAAAAACAACTCATAATTATACTGAGTTATCATATAGTTGCACCCTCAATCAAATTTAAAATTTATCTGAACTTGAGCTATGGCCAAAATGCATATTTGGATTAAAACTCAAAAGGAAGAAAAAATGCTTTCAAATTAGTATTCTAAAGTTTAAGTAAAACTTTGTGCAGTCAAAAAATTATTAAAATTGAGTTCATCCCCCAAAAAATTATTATCTACATTAATTTTAAAAATTAGTTTTCATTTATACATTTAATCAATTAATTATATTTTTCTTGACCCATCTCCATGTTAAATAACCATCATAAAACCACAGTGGCAATCAGTGGTTTTCAACTAGATACAACTACATTAATTAAAGCTGTCTAAATCCCTGTAAACTAGTTGCTTTATGTCAGAACTTAAGAACAACTCCATTATTAGCAAAACAAAATATCTAATGTCTGCTTAAAAAAAAAAAAAAAAACACTTCCAAGGAAATATATCGTGATTCACAAAGCAAGTTACAAAACATCGGAAGTATGACCAAAGAATTACTACAATTATAAACAACAGTACCAACTAGCCAAGAATAGACCATTCTAATTTGAATGTAAAAAAAGACAATAATAATATTTAAAATCATCTCCATTACAAGAAAAAAAAAATCAGCTAGTCTTTACTCTTACCAAAGCAAAAGATTATACTCTATATATCTTATTATCTCTTCATTAGAGAAACGTTTTCTACTCCTTACTTCCACCAAAACAGTTAAAATCTGAGTAGGACCTGATCAAATAAACTTCTGTTAGGTAATTGTTACTTTTATACCCACTTTATATATCACCTTTGGAAAGTTCTAATTAGTTTAAAAAAAAATTAAACAACATTTATTGACATTACAATGGCATGTGATATGCTAAGCTGTTTCAAAAGAAACAGTTCAAAACTGTAGGAAGCATGCCAGTTTCTAGGTGAACAATGAAAACGTATCTGCAAATGAGATCTAAGATAGAAGAAATAAAAGTTAATGAAACTTGGAGTAATCTGAAAAAAAAAGGTGTCATCACTTCTTATGCTTCTTTCACGATTATGTGAACTTTGATGTAGAGCTTTCAGGAGAAATGCTAAAACACAAATGATAGTGGAGAACATTCAGTACATGAATGATGATCAATCAAGAAATGAAAAAATCGAATAGAAAATTAAACAATTTCAAACAGACTTGCTTTTGAAAGTTTAGAAAATCTTAGAGTATATTTTGCCTTTAGAAACTTTTCAACCACAGTGTCAAAGGAAGTTGGGGTAAAATATAACAGCTTCTATCACAACAAGCACACAAAACCAGCAGCAATTGACTCATGTTTTCAATGTAGCATGTTAACAGCAAAACAAATGTAATGTGTGAATTTTCAATTTTTGCAATTATTACATTAATTAAAAGTTTTGCTTGTTGCAGGCCTCATTCATATTTTATTACAAAGTATAGCTTTTAATTTACAAATGAAATTAGTAGGTGAGTGAACTCTTCATTAAAAGTCATAGCTGCTTTAAGAAGATTTCACAGAAAAGATGGGTTCTCAAGAAAGTCCCGATTGGCTGTATATGAAAGTGTAATTGTTCCTACTCTGATGAAGTGAAACCTAGGTTCTGCAGAAAGGACATAGGAGTTGTTTGTGTGCTGGGGAGATGCGTTACTTACATGGGGTTTGTAGTAAGACACGTGCTGATCATGTGAGGAATGAAGATGTGTTGCAGATGTGTAATGTCAGGCAAAACGTTGTTAGTAAGGTAGAGACCATTATTCTTAGGTGCTTTGGCCATGTTGAAAGAATGAGTCATGCGATGCTTACTAAGATAATTTTTTAGCCTAAGTGGCAGGAAAAAGAGGTAGAGGAAGGCCAAGGAAATCATCGGAGGACCTGATTCAGGAATGTCTGCTTGAGAAAAAGATTATGAGTATGAAGTACAGAAGGTCATGTGTGTGATGTGTGATGGATGTCAATGAAGCCTGAGCTGTGTGCCAAGATCGCTGTAAATGAAGATGTTTGATACGGCAACAGTAAGTAAATAATCAGTTAAAAATTTATCTCATGGATTGTCTTTCTTTATGGAGACAACCTCTGAAACTCTTAGAACAGCTTAGTGATGTGTATGTATGTGTGTATGCAAAATGATGTATTACAAGACAACATTCTTCTTTTGACAAATCAGTAAATATATTGAATAAAGCTCATGTTGAGATTTGGCTTCCTAGTTTCTTAATTCAATTACTAGTCAAAAACTACTATTATGGGAATTTTCACTAGGAATTATTTTTTATTTTAATTGCAAATTTTCAGAGAAAACTCTCCTTCTTCTTCAGGATGTCTTTTTGTTGTTAAAAAAATTTCTTAACACAAAGGTTTATTTGAGTATAATAGCAGGGGATTTCAATGCTAGAGTAGGTGTGCAGAATGCAATTTCTGACAATGTTCTGGGTAAGTTTAATGATCCTTGTATGAATGATAATGGTGAAAGATTACTTGAACTCTGCATTGAGAATGGTTTGTGTGTATCTAATACATTTTTCAACCACAAGTATATCCACACATATACTTGGGAAAATCGTACTCTTGGTCAAAAGAGTGCGATAGATTTTGTTGTTTACGATCAGCGTTTGAAACACTTAGTTGTTGACACCTGTGTGATAAGAGGTGCGGATGTTGGTTCTGATCATTACTTGGTAGTGTCACGAGTGAAACTTAATGTTGGGTGGAGGAAAAGGAATAGGAAGAGACCCAGGATAGAAAGAATAAAGGTTGATAGGCTCCTTGAAGATCATCAGCGGTATTCTGACTTACTCAGAGAACGACTGAAGGATCTGAAGTCTGGTGAGAGGGATGTAGAAAAGAAGTGGGAATGTTTTAAGAACTGTGTTGTCACTGCTGCTAAAGAGGCCTGTGTCACCACAATAGTGGGTAACAATAGAGGTGATGCTTGGTGGAATAGTGAGATTGAAGAGGCAGTAAAGAGAAAGAAGGAAGCCTATTTGGTGATGCTGCAAGGTAGAGTCTCTGTGGATGAATATCGCTGTAAGAAGCATGAAGCTGCTAAGCTGGTTTGCCACACTAAGGCAAAAGATAGGAAGGAGAAAGTGGAAAGGCATGAACTGGCTTTTTGGAAAGATAGGAAAGTCCTTCTGGAAGTACATGAGACTCAGGAAAAATAGGGGAAACAAAGTTGTAAGTTGTGTGAAGAATGAGATTGGGGAAATGATATGGGAGCCCAATGAGTTAAGTGACAGATGGGGTGAATACTTCTGTGAGTTATTAGATCAGGAAAGCAAAGATGATTCTGAGACAGATGCAGATGATGTCACAATGAGGGATGAAAGCACAGGAGGGATCTCAAGAGAAGAAGTGTGTAAAGCTCTAAAATCTCTTCAGAATGGTAAGGCTCTGGAAGTTGATAACATAACTGCAGAGATGTTGAAATATGGTGATGACTGTATAATTGACTGGTTACCTGAAATTTGCCAGTTGTGCTGGGAGTTAGAAATGGTCCCTCGGGATTGGAAGGATGCTATCATTGTTCCCTTGTATAAGGGATAAGGTGATCAGACTGAATGCAAGAACTATCGTGGTATTAGCCTACTGGGTGTGCCAGGGAAAGTGTTTGGTAAGGTTGTTATTGAAAAAGTACGGGGTCTTACATCATTGAAAGTGTGGGATGTTCAGAGTGGTTTTATGCCTGGTAAAGGCTGCACTAACCAGATTTTTGCATTATGCACGATGATTGAAAAGTATCTGGCTGTTGGGAAGAAAGTTTTTACTGCCTTCATAGATTTAGAGGAAGCTTACGACTGAGTGAATAGGACACTTTTGTGGAAAGTATTGAATGTATATGGTGTTACTGGGAATCTACTTAATAGTGTAAAAGCCATGTATGCTGGTAGTACAGCTTGTGTATGAGTGAATGGTGTTTTATCAAAATGGTTTTCCATTGGTGCAGGAGTTAGACAAGGTTGTGTAATGTCACCATGGCTGTTTAATATATTTATGGATGCATGCATGCGTGATGCCAAAATAGATAATAGTGCTTTATGTCTTGGTGATATCTGTGTGTGCAGATTGCTGTATGCTGATGACACTGTCCTGTTGGCAAAGAGCAAAAGTGAGTTGCAGAGTATGTTGACTCGGATGCACGAAGCTTGCATGAAATTCAAACTGAGTATAAATAAGGGAAAAACCAAAGTTATGGTGTTTGAGAGAGGAACGGGTAGCACTGAATATAATGTAAGTATAAATGGCACTGTGATTGACCAGGTGAGTGAGTTTGTGTATTTAGGAAGTATGTTTGACAGAGAGAACAAGTTGGATGATGAAATCAGTAGGCGAGTGAATTCTTCTTTGAAAGTCATAGCTGCTCTGGGAGGTTTTCAGAGGAATGATGGGTTTTCTAGAGAGTCCCACATGGCTGTGTATGAAACTGTAATTGTTCCTACTCTGATGTATGGCAGTGAAACCTGGGTACTGCAGAAGAAACATAGGAGTCGTTTGTGTGCTGGAGCAATGCGTTACTTACGGGGGGTGGGGTGGGGGTGGCAAGACACGGTCTGACTCTGCCATGTTGAAAGAATGAGTGATGAGATGCTTACTGAGAAAATCTTTTCAGTCCAAGAGGCAGGAAGGAAAGGTATAGGAAGGCCAGGGAAGACATGGGTGGATCAGATTCAGGAGTGTCTGCATGAGAAAAAGATTATGAGTATGAAGTATAAAAGATCTTGTGTACGGCGTGTAATGGATATTAGTGAAGCACGAGTTGTATGTCAAGGTCGCTGTAAATGGAGAAGTTTGATACGACAACAATAAGTAAAAATATCTGGAAGTTTGTATTTCTTTTTGGAGCTAACCTCTGAATCTCAGAGAACAGCTTAGTGATATGTATGTATGTATCCAAGTTTAGAGAACAAGGTTAAAAAAAATTTCCCTAAAATAGTTCAAAGAGAAGAAGATATTTTAAAAATGCAAGATTTAGTGTATGGAGTAAAATGTAGTTGTGGACTATCTTACATAGGTGAAACAGGTCGCACACTAGAAACTCGTATAGCAGATATAAAAAAATTGCTACAACAGGACTGGTTTAGATAGGCATGTTAGAGAAACTAGTTACAGCATGGATTGAAATTCCCTTAAAGTCATCAGTTTCCAAAGCGATTTTCAGCAAGAAAGATGACACCGAATTTTCGGGTGTAATAAGCACGTCTTTTGAATTCGTTCTGATGCAAATTAACTTTATCAAAGCTATTCAAAGTCAATGGAACCGGTATGGAACACAATAGTATCTGACAGAAGAAAAAAGTTTTTCAATTGGGTTTTTAATCCCTCAGATATTGCTGTAAACGGAATCGTGAGCTTATGCCCTATGCTTGCAGACTTGTGCGTTAAGAAAAACATGAATTTATATGAGAAACATTTCGCACCGGAAACGCTCTCCAACACAGAAAGAATTTTTTTCAAATAGGACTCTTAGAAACAGAGACATTGACAAAAATAAAATGTGGCTTTATGTCCCATGGTGGGAAAACCATATGTTATTTTAGGAAGAAAGTATTCTCAAAAGGTTTTTCCATATGAGTGGTATGGGTCTAAGAAAAACAAAATTAGTCGAGTTTTCAGGAGCCCAGATTATGCTACAAATACATCAGAAGCAGAAATCAGCATTTATGCCCCCTGGTGGCCAAACCATTCTTTACCAAACATTAGAAATTTTGTGGAAAATATTTCCATCACCTCTTGCATGCAATACAGAAAGAATATTTCAAATCGGAGTTTTAGAAGCAGAAATAACGCAGAAAACGCAATTTTCCTTTGTGCCCCCTAGCGGAAAGTCTATGATTTACTTGAAAATTTGAATTTATAGGGGAAAACATTTCGCATCGGAAACACTATCCAACAAAGAAGGAATTTTTCAAATTGGACTCCCAGAAGTAGAGATATTGACAAAAATAAGATATACATCTACGCCAGGGGGCGTAGAAACCATGCATTATTTCAAAAAGAAAATGTTCCTGAAATGTTTGTCAACATGAGTAGTATCGGTCAACAAACGACTTTTTTAAGTCGAGATTTTAGAAGCTCATATTTTGCTGCAAATACATCAGAAGCGGAAATTTAGACTTACGCCACCTGGTGGCCAAACCGTTTTTTACAAAAATTTGAAATTATGTGCAAACAATTTTCCATCAGGAGCTGTATCCGGTGCAAAGAATTTTTCAAATCGGAGATTTAGAAGCAGAGATATATAATTAGGGGGGGGCAATTTACCTTTATGCCCCTTAATGGAAAGTCTATGAATTACTTGAAAATTTTGAAATTATATGAAAAACATGTCACACTGGAAACACTATCCAACAAAGAAGGAATTTTTCAAATTGGACTCCTAGAAGTAGAGATATTGAAAAAACTAAGATCTACATCTACGTCCCCAGCATAGAAACCATGCATTATTTAAAGAAGAAAATGTTTCTAAAAGGTTTGTCGACATGAGTGGTATCGGTCTACAAATGACGTTTTTTTCAATCGAGAATTTAGAAGCTCATATTTTGCTGCGAATGCATGAGAAGCGGAAATTAAGATTTACGCCCCCTGGTGGCCAAACCATTTTTTTACAAAAAATTAGAAATTATGTGCAAGCAATTTGCCATCAGGAGCTGTATCCGGTGCAGAAAGAAGTTTTCAAATCAGAGATTTAGAAACAGAGATATAGGGAGAAACACAATTTACCTCTACGCCCTTTAGCGGAAAGTCTATGAATTACTTGAGAATTTTGAAATTATATGAAAAACACGTCGCACTGCAAACACTATCCAACAAAGAAGGAATTTTTCAAATCGAACTCCTAGAAGTAGAGATATTGACAAAAATAAGATATATATCTACGCCCTGGCGAAGATACTGTGGAATATTTTAAGAAGAAAATATTCCTAAAAGGTTTATCGATGTGAGTGGCATCAGTCCACGAAAGAATTTTTTCAATCGATATTTTAGAAGCTCAGATTTTATGGCAAATACATCAGAAGCAAAAATTAAGGCTTACGCTCCCTGGTGGCCAAAGTATTCTTCACCAAAAATTTTAAATTATATGCAAAAGATTTTTCATCAGGAGATGTATCTGTCGAAGAAAATTTTTTTCAAATCAGAGTTTTAGAAGAAGAGTTATTGGGGAAAAATGTAATTTACTTTTACGCCCCTAGCGGAAAATCTATGCGTAATTTGAAAAAGTAACTATATCCAAAATACTCTTCGACATAAGTGGAATCGAATGATAAAAGAATTTTTTCAATCGGATGTTTAGAAGCAAATATGTGGAATAAAACATATTTTTGAATTTGACATCATCTGCATTTACACCCTCTAGCAGCGAAATTGTACATCGTAAAAAAAAAAAAAAAAACGAAATGAAGGATCATCATTCGCATATTTCAAGCTTCCCAATGCAAAAAGAATTTTTCAAACCAGACTAATAATTGCAGAGATATCGTGGGTATAGACACACAAACCGGTAACACAAGTACTATCTTTTTTTACAAAAGACGTGCTAAAAAAAGAAAGCTAAAAGAAGGAATAGAGATTAAGAAAAATCAAAATTCCCTCATCAATGACTGCAGAGGATTTTCCCTGCCTAACATCTGGCAGGATTTGATGAAAAATAACCGTAACCGTCAAGGTTAACCATAACCGCGATAGACAACAAAAAGACAGCCTGAAGAAGAAGAGTTTTCTCCAAAAATTTGCAATTAAAATAAAAAAAAATTCTAGTAAAAATTCCCATAATAGTAGTTTTTTATTAGTAATCAGTAAATATAGTCGAAGCGATCCTGCCTCATCGTAGTGTCAACAAATGGAAATCTGGAGAGGCAGATTCCATTCCTGCTCCACGGCAATGTCATTTTCAAGTTTTCTGAGAAAATGTTACCTAGAGACCAGTAAACTACAGGCAATTCAGTACGCAATTCCGATTGCTTTGAATAATCTTTAAGTTCAGCTTTCTGGCCACGTTTATATCTTTCGGATATGGAGGTTTTTACTCTCCAAACCCCTTTGAAATGTGTGCTTTTGAGAATCAGTAATTTCTTTTGCTTTGTTAATCGCGGCTTCCACTAAATGTACGCTTACAATCAGACTGACAGATTCCAGAATTTTCTATGTTAGCATAAAGTTACTAAAGCCAAGTAGTCAGTGCGTTCTGCATAATGAACAATGCATAACATCACCAGCCTATACGTACATTGCATCACATCACATTACAAAGCTGTTCTCTGAGATTCAGAGGTTAGCTCCTCAAAAAAAAAAAAAAAAAAAACTGCCAGATAACTGTTTAACTGATGTAAGTAGAATTTACTTGCTGTGATGTACCAAATGTCCCCATTTACAGCAATCTTGACACACAGCTCAAGCTTCACTGACATCCACCACATGACACATACAAGACTCATTCTTTCAACATGGCCAAACCACCTAATAATAAGGGTCTCCACCTTACTAACAACGGTTTGCCTCACATTACACATCTGCAACTTATCTTCATTCCTCACATGTGTCTTATGACAAACCCCCATAAGTAACACATCTCTCCAGCACACAACATACTCTTATGTCTTTTCTGCATTACCTAGGTTTCACTGCCACCCATCAGATTAGGAACAATTACACTTTCATACAGAGCCATTTGGGACTTACTTGAGAATCCAACATTCCTGTGAAATCCTAAAGCAGCCATGACTTTCATTGAAGAGTCCACTTGCCTACTAATCTCACCATCTAATGTGTTCTCTCCGTCATAAACATGCATCCCAAATATACAAACTCGTTCACCTGATCAGTCACTGTGCCATTTAGACTTACCTTGCATTCAGTGCTAACAGTTCCTCGCTCAGAAACCATAACTTCGATTTTTCCCTTATTTATTCTCAGTTCCAATTTATTACTGCATGCATGTGGGATGACAAAATGGACAATACTCGTTTATGTCCTGGTAGTTTCCTTGTGTGCAGATTGCTGTATGCTGATGACACAGTCCTTTTGGCAGAGAGCAAAAGTGAGTTGCAGAGTATGTTGTCCTGGATGTACGAAGTTTGTATTAAATCCAAACTTAGTATAAATAAGGGAAAAACCAAAGTTATGGTTTTTGAGTGAGGAACTGTTAGTACTGAGTGTAATATAAGTTTAAATGGCACAGTAATTGACCAGGTGAATGAGTTTGTATATTTAAGAAGCATAGAAAGTGTGGGTTATTCAGAGTGGTTTTGTGCATGGTAAAGGCTGCACTAACCAAATTTTTACATTGCACTTGATGATTGAAAAGTATCTGGCTGTTGGTAAGAAAGTTTTTGCTGCCTTCATAGATTTAGAGAAAGCTTATGACCGAGTAAATAGGACACTTTTGTGGAAGATATTGAATAAAAATGGTGTTACTGGAAATCTACTTAACAGTGCAAAAACCATGTATGCTGGCAGTAGAGCTTGTGTACGAGTGAATGGTGTCTTATCAAAACAGTTTTCTATTGGTGCAGGAGTCAGACAAGGTGTAATGTCACCATGGCTATTTAATATATTTATGTATGTGTGCATGCATGATGCCAAAATACAAAGTACTGGTTTATATACTGATGACATCTGTGTGTGCAGATTGCTGTGTGCTGATGACACTGTCCTGTTGGCAGAGAGCAAAAGTGATTTGCAGAGTATGTTGTCTCGGATGTACGAAGTTTGCATAAAATTCAAACTGAGTATAAATAAGGGAAAAACCAAAGTTATAGTTTTTGAGAGAGGAACTGGTAGTACTGAATGTAATATAAGTTTAATGGCACAGTAATTGACCAGGTGAATAAGTTTGTGTATTTAGGAAGCATGCTTGACAAAGAGGACACATTAGATGGTGAAATTAGTAGGTGAGTAAACTCTTCATTGAAAGTCATAGCTGCTTTAGGAGGATATCACAGGAAAGATGGGTTCTCAAGAAAGTCCTGAATGGCTGCGTGTGAAAGTATAATTGTTCCAACTCCGATGTACGGCAGTGAAACCTGGCTACTGCAGAAGACACATGGGAGTTGTTTGTGTGCTGAAGAGATGCGTTACTTATGGGGGTCGTGTTTAAAGTAATTTTCATGGTGTGAGGACGCACGTTATCCTGAAGCAACAGGACCGACCTTCTGCCCTTGCCAGTGTATGGCCTTTTCGCCTCCATCGTGTTACTCACATGAATGAGTTGCTGACAATAACACTCAGCATTGACCGTTTCCTCAGGTTTGACCAACTTGTAGTTTACAACACCGCGCTGATCCCACCATATGCATAGCAACAACTTCCTGGCATGGATATTCGGTTTGGCGGTACTGGTGGTAGGCTGACCTGGATAAACCCACGATTTGTGCTGCTTAGGATTATCATAGAGGATCCACTTCTCATCACAGGTCAAAATCTTGTGGAGGAAATCCTTCTTCTTGAATCTGGAGAGCAAGAACGCAGCAACATCGTAGCACCTAGACTTGTTCGCAGCTGTGAGTTGGTGGGGCACCCAACCGGCCGTCCTTGTGAATCCGTCCAAGCTTGTGCAGGCACTTTGCAATGGCTTGCTATGTTACTCCAAGTTCCTGGGCAAGCTCTGACTGTGTGCGACAGGGATCCGTGTCCAACAGTTGTTGCAGTTCCTCATCGTCAACTTTCTGTGGCTGTCCCTGACGTTCTGCATCACGGAGATTAAAATTTCCCTGCTTAAACCGCTGGAACCACTTCTTACACATACTGTAGGACACATCAGTCTCATCCAAAGCAGCAGAGATCATTTGCTGGGCTTCCACAGCACTTTTTTCAGCTGAAACGCAAACCGGAGGCAGTGCCTCAAATGTTGCTTCTCGAATAACATTGCTTTCACCGTCAACTTTCGTCCCTTCTGTCACTCCAGCTGTGAGCTGTTATGGTTGCCTGGAAAGCTGTTGGATGGCGCTGCAATCAGCCATTATCGCACACAGCTATTTGCATTTGCCCATGTTCTATGATCGCTTGCAGTTAGGGGCCGAGAATTAAGTTGCACACCTAATATTATACATGTTCAAAATGATAGATAGATATTTTTTCAATTAATGAATTGTCTGACAGCAAAAAAGAGAGAGAGATGATTATTAATCATCGATTTTCCTTATCGCTTTCATAATGAAAAAGATTGGAATGCTCAGCCTAGGGATCCCCGCCATCAATTTCATCATCAGACTGCTCTTCGGCTTGGGATGAATTTTCATTGTCGCTTTCAACAGCGCTTTCAAAGGCCCGTAGGAATCCATTCTGGATGGCAGATGTAGGAACAGAAATCCAAGCATCCACAACCCAGTTACACACATTGGAATATGTTGCCCTTCACCTGTGACCACTTGATGTGTAGGAATGAAGTCTGTCACGCATACATTCTTCCCATTTTATTCTAATGGCCACCTTAAAACTACTGTTCACACTGATGTCCAATGGCTGCAAAAGTTTTGAGAGTCCTCCAGGGATAACTGTGATTTCAGTGCCTAACTTCTTTAAACACATTTTGGTGCTATCTTTTAAATGGGCCGACATGCTGTCTTAATATCAAAAGGAATTTTGGACGGAAAAAAGCTCCTTGTCGAGCTCTCCAGCAGTGCTCTGCGTAATTTTTCATCTCCTCTTTGTTCATCCACCCTTTCTCATTGTGCCTAACATAGATAACTGAATTAAGTTTTTCTTTTATAGCCGATTTCCTTTTGAAGATGACCATCGGCTTTATCTTCCCACCATTTTTCGTGCAACCAAGAACTATGGTAAATCACATTTTTTCATTTCCTGTAGTGGACACATTCACAGTCTTGTCGCCAGTTTCATTTGCAGTTCTACACTGCGGCACATCGTAAGTCTGCGGAACTTCATCCATATTCGCAACATCGTTGCCAGTTAGATTCATTGTAGCAATTATATTCGCCACAAATTTTCTGAAAGAAATCATTTTTTCCTTCCAGTCGTCAGGTAGTTGTTGCTTCATTGTGGTTGTGGCTCGAATTGAGAGTTGGTGCCTTCGCGTAAACTTAAAACACCAATTGGACCCTCCTTTGAAGTCATTGATGCCAAGTTCTGTGCACATTGTTTTTGCTTTCAGTCTTATTAACGTCGTTGAAACTGCAAGTTCAGTGTGATTTTGTGCAGTAATCCACTTTTTCAAATTTTCTTCCATCTCTGGATGCATTACTTTACCCTTACGAGTGGCACATTTATTGCGCAGCATTTTCATGAGCAAATCCGTCTGTATTCTCCAGTTTCCTATAGATTTCTCATCAACTGAAAACATAATGTGATGCTGCTCTATTTCCGTTTTTCGAAGTGTACTCGCACATTTTAAGCTTGAATTCCACGGTAAAACTTCTGCTGGGAGCCATAGTAAGAAACCTGTGAACCGAGAGATTTACAGTCGCCAACTGAACGCAGGTAAATAACAGAATAAGGTCGGTCTTAGTGCTTATGGTATTTCTCCCTGTTTCAAAAAGAGAGATAAGCCCAACCTAGGAAATATGTCCGTTTGCTTTCATTTTAATTCCTTTAATCCTTTGACAAATTGGCTGGAAATCTTGCATTTCAGCAAAAGACTTAGAAGATCACACTCATCATGAATGCCAGGGGCATAGGGGGTAAAACTCCTAATCTTAATTCCCTGAACCAGGTTGTCAAACATGTACCTGTATGCTGAAGAGAGGAAGGTTAGTGTGTGTGGGAGAGATGAGGACCTACTAAGCTGTTACATTACAAATGGCAGTCCTTTGAGGAGGACATGGATTTCTAAAAAAAGAAACGGATAGTCCGCAGTCTCGTATAGTTCGCACCTGCCTCTTATGCTGGGAAAATTCACAGTTTATATACTGGGAAAATTCGCGGACTATACGTGCGAAAATACGGTATTCTTAGGTAGTTTTGACATGTTGAAAGAATGAATAATGAGATGCTTACTAAGAGAATTGTTTCAGCCCAAGTGGCAGGAAAGAAAAGTAGAGGAAGGACCAGGAAATCTTGGAAGGACCACATTCAGGAATGTCTGCATGAAAAAAAGATTATAAGTATGAAGTACGAAAGGTCAATGTGCATTGTGTGATGGATGTGAGTGAAGCTCAAGCTGTATGCCAAAATCGCTGTAAATGGAGACATTTGATACATTGACAGTAAGTAAAATCTAGTTCCAAAAGTTAAACATTAATCTGGCAGACACACTTTCTTTGAGGAACTAACCTCTGAATTTCAGAGAACAGCGTAGTGATATGCATGTATGTATGTATGTATGTATGTATGTATGTATGTATGTATGTATGTATGTATGTATGTTGAATTTCATACAAACTTCGTACATCTGGGGCAACATACTATGCAACTCACCTTTGCTCTTTGCCAACAGGATTATGTCATCAGCATATAGCAACGTGCACACACAGATATTACCAAGATATGAGTATTGTCCATTTTAGCATCACACATACATGCATCCATAAATATATTGTTACATCACTGGTGGCCTTCTGCCCTGAATCAGTTCAGAGATGCCACGCACAGGATGAAACCGAATCGGTCGAGTTCAACCTATGGATTAGAGAACAGTAAAGAAGAGAGTGAGCACATAAAATCTTTTTCTAGAAAGCATTCTTAACCAACAACAAGGACAGCAACATTTAATAACTCAAAAGTAAATACAAGATCGAGATGAATAAGTAATGCACAGATGCACTGAATGGAAAGTGGAAGAACTAATATGTCAAACAATATGCCAGACTGTCCCTAAGTAGCAAGTTCTACACACAAATGTTTTTCCTAATTACTGTAGGTAGCAAACTTACATGCCATAAATTTTTGTTGTAACATCATGGACATCTCAGATGTCGTGGACATCAAAATATCTCCTTTCCTTGTTCAATGTTTGCATAGGTAATCCGGCAAATTTCTGATCATCACAAATAAAACACTGATTAGCACTGGTATATCACGAGCACAGAATATCACACACGTTCACTCATATTATCAAAAAAACGTTTACTGGTATATCACGAGTACAGAATATCACACACGCTCACTCATGTCATCAAAAGAACACACACTTCTTCATAAGAGAACACTCACTTTCCCCCTCGTCAACCTGTTGCTTTTCTCAGCCCATACAATCACATCACGTGACTGACTCAGGTTGAAGTTCACCACTGGAAGAAGCTTTCCCATTGCAACAATAAAGAAAGAACAATAACAACTCTCACACTTGATGACAGCTACAAATGCCTGGGACGGTTGTTTATAGATCACCAGAAAAACACTTGAGATGATGTTTTCATACTTGGCCATAAAAAAAGGAGTTAATTAGGCACATAACAATATTAAACAGCCATGGTGACATTACACAACCTTGTCTGACTCCTACTCCAACAGAAAAACCATTTCGCTACAACACCATTCACACGTACACGTGTTATACTACCAGCATACAGGGCTTTCTCACTATTAGGTAGATTCCCAGTAATACCACATTTATTCATACTTTGCTATTTACTGTCATAAGCTTCCTCTAAATCTATGAAGGCAGCAAAAGCCTTCTTACCAACAGACAGATACTTTCCAATCATCATGCGTAATGCAAAAATTTGGTTAGTGCAGCCATTACCAGGCATAAAACCACTCTGCACATCCCACACTTTCCCTGATGTAAGACCTCATACCTTATCAATAATAATATTTTCAAACACTTTCCCTGGCTCACTAATCAAGCTGATACCATGGTAGTTCTTGCATTCAGTTTGATCACTTTCTCCCGTGCAAAGGGAACAGTGATAGCATCCCTCTAATCCTGAGGGACCATTCCTTACTCCCAGCACAACTGGCAAATTTCATTTAACCAGTCAATTACAGAGTCACCACCATATTGTAACATCTCAGCAGTTATGCCATCTACTCCTGGAGCCTTACCGTTCGTTCTGAAGATAGTTAAAGCTTTACACACATCTTCTGTTGATATCCCTATTGTGCTTCCATCTCTCTCTGTAACGTAATCATGCTTCAGTCTTAGAATTGTCTTTCACTGTCATCATCTAAACCCTCACAGAAATTTTCACCCCATCTCTCACTTAACTCATTGGGCTCCCATATCATGTCTCCGATCTTATTCTTCACACAACTTTAACATTTTATTTCTCCTATTATTCATATGTCTCATGTACTTCCAAAAAGTTTTTCTATCTTTCCAAAAAGCCAATTCATGCCTTTCCATCTTTTCATACCTATCTTCAATTCAATTCAATTCATTTATTTTGCTGAGATAAGGACAAGTTTTACATAAATATCTATTGAAACAATGCACAGCAAGAGCAAGGAAGCAGGGGGAAAATTTATTCTGGCAAGCCAGCTTAGCTGCCTCATGCTTCTTACAGCGATACTCTTCCACAGAAACTCTACCTTATTACATCCTCAAATATGCGTCCTTCTTTCTCTTCACTGCTACTTTAATACCACTGTTTCACCAAGCATCACCTCTAATGTTACCCACCATTGCGATACCACAGACCTCTTCAGCAGCAGTTACACACGGTTCTTAAAACATATCCACTTCTAAAGAGTGGAAGAAATATTCTTCTCTTAATACGTGGGAAAGAATCATGTCCACTTCTTTCTACATCCCTCTCACATGATTTCTACTCATTCAGTCATTCTCTCAGCAAATTAGAGTATTGCTGATATTCTTCAGGGAGCCTTTCAGCCTTTATTGTTTTCATCAGAGGCCACTTCTCCTATTCCTCTTTCATCCAATATTCAGTTTCACTCATGGCACTAACAAGTAATGATCAGAGCCAACATTTGCACCTCTCATCACACGAGTGTCAACAACTAAATGTTTCAGAGGTTGATCATAAACAACAAAATCTATTACACTCTTTTGTCCTAGAGTACAATTTTCCAAGTGTATGTGTGAATATATGTGTGGTTAAAAAATGTGTTAGATACACACAATCCATCCTCAGTGCAGCGTTTGTTTAACTTTTCACTATTATCATTGATACAAGGATCATTAAACTTACCTAGAACATTATCAGAAATTCCATTCTGAACACTACTCTAGCATTGAAATCTCCTACAACAATAACTTTTTCTTTAGCACCAAACTGGCTCAAAACAGCTTTTAGCTCATTTCAGAAATTTCCCTTTCTATCAGAAGGTTCTAAGTCACAAGGGGTGTACACTACAACAATTACTATTCTCTGAAGTTTTACTTTCAAAAGAATCCAAAGAATTCTCTCATTTATGCAGCTATAATGAATCAAGTTGTTCTTCATCTTTTCACTCGAAACAACACCTGCACCAGCCTGTCCTCTCACATTATCCAACACTTCAAACTACACGCACACTCACTGTTCCATTCACTTCTTGTATCCCAATTTTGTTCTTTTTAGTTTCACTTACACCCAGCACATCTAATTTATACTTAATCATTTTATCATTTTTTCAGTCACCTGATTCATCTTTCCATTTATTCTTCTACACCAATCTTACCGGCAATCAGCTGAGATCTTTTTCTCATATGCTGTTTAGAAATTCCATGTTGATTCTGTGGTGGACCATCCTTCTCAAGTGTGGTAGGTCCACAATATCCCACACTTCTGTCCTTTAAATACTTTCTTTGTGTCTTTTTAAAGAACACCTTTGTAAGGGATTAGCCCACAGCTGACGGTTCCAGTTAGTCATTCCACCTAAGGGTTTTGGAACATAACCCAGTGAGTTGCAGTCTTTTGGCCAATGTCACTCAGAACTAGCTGGTACCTCAACAGTATTTGTACTGATGCTTAAATTTGTGTGAGCTTCCAAGATTCATAGAGGCCCTTGTTACAGTAGTTATGTGTGCCATTGTAGCCCAGCAGAGCACCCCGTGGAGGCAAGCCCATCTCTCGCTAAGATCGCCCACCATCATCATCAGCCTATGTGACTGGTAGTTAATCATCACACTAATATGTCTTTGTGAGAGCAGGTAGTTTTCTGTTATGGAAGGTATCATGAAGGGAGATATTTTTATTTCTTTTGAGTGCTTAGTACATGAAATTTACTTTAAAATTTGGCTGAATCTTTGCATAACATTTGTGCATGGTTTCTCAGTTATTAGTGTTTTCAGGATAAAAACTTTGGAAAACAAATCAAACAGGAATCTGTGCATGTGCGCCAATTGGGGGGGGATCACAGGGGTCACTTCTTGACCCCCTGTAGAATTATTTTTCCCTTTTATTTTAGTTTATGGTTTTTTTATTTTATTTATTACTTTTTTTTTTACACTCACAGAGCTGGACCACAAGAAAAGATGGAGTTTGGGGCATTTAATTTAATATCCCAATTTTATTAGAAATTTTTAATTGGAAAACAAAAACGTGAAAGCGGAAAACATAGCAAACCATAATTGTACCAATGGGGGGCACATTGACCCAGCACCGCGACCTAAGGTCTATTGTGCATCCCCAGCCCTAATGTCGAAAGAGACCAGATGCATGAGCAAAAGCAAGAATGCTCTTGACTAGCACTGAAGACAGATCACTTGGTCTCAAGTTATGAGTACCAAAACCTGAGTGCTGCAAAAAAGTCACAGTCACAAAGAAAATGCAAGGAAGTCTCCTCTTCTAGATGGCCTCCTCTATAAAGTGGATCCTCTTTCACCCCAATCAAATTAAGGTGGCTATTAATATGACAGTGTCCTGTAAGTAGACCAAAAATCAGTCCAATATCCTTTTTTGGCAGTTTAAGGAGTTCATTAGCCCTATGAGGCAAGGGTCCTTGATTAAGTTCCTTTGCCTGCCTCTGTCCCTTGATATCATGCCAGAGGTCAAGCTGCTTAGTCCTCAGCAGCCTTTTAGTTAGTCCTCTAGCCACACCAGAGGCGAGCCCTAATGCAGGCTCTGGACCATAAAAGCCTCCTCTGCCCCCTCTTTAGCAAGAAGGTCAGCTTTCTCATCACATACAAAACCCCTATGTCCTGGCACCCAGAACAGTTGCACTTTGTTCCGGTTTGCCAGTTCAGTTAGGGTCTGGAGGCTGTTCCAAACAATTTTGGATTAAATGCGGCACTGACAAAGTACCAGTAAAGCCGCCTGGCTGTCTGAACAAATCTGGATACGCACATTTTGATACCCTTTGATCAGACATTCTGAGGCACATGCCAAAATAGCATACACCTCATAGCAAACCATAAGGTAGTAACGCCCAGAAAAGTTCCGCTCAGGGTGGTATGTGCTGAACTTAAAAGGCTTGGCGTGGCCCAGCTCGACACTGTTCATTATTTTGAAAACAGTTACCAATGAGCATGATAATACATGACTATTACTAACATACACTTTCTTAAAGAGCAGCATCAATTAGTAATAATAATAATAATAGTGTTGTAAGTAAGTAGTTCTAGTAGTAACAGTAATAGTATTAATCTTTCATTTTCACAAATTACTGTTTTCTACATATTAGCCAAACCTTAATTAATTACACTTGACCCCCTTGAAAAATTTCCTGCAAGTGTCCATGAATCTGTGGGACACACTTCACGTGATGCTAAGCATGTTGTGCATATCCTACTTTTAAAAATTATTTATCATTAACTATTGGAGAGGTGTACTCAGCTGCTTTTTCAGCTCTATTTTGTCCAAATGTCCATGCTGTCAAGTGCTGTTGTGTATTATTTCTTTGAATATACAGGCTTTGCGCAATATAGAGCAGAGTGGGGCATGCTGCTGTCTTTAGAAGTTAAACGATTACATTTGCATTCCAATCGTTGTCATGTCATGTAACTAAAAAGGTAACCTTAGTGTATTTATTGAAATATTTGCAGCAAATAATATTGATTCCACACTGAGATATGCACAAGATGTTTGCTAAAAGTTATTCTTTATTTTTCACTGACATTGTAGCAGTTCAGTAAAGTGTAAAACAAATTTTACGTCAATACCATTTAGTTATTTATTTTTTGTAATCCTGTTCAAGGCACCAAATAAACATAAACACCAATAAGAATGTTCATTGAAAATTACAACCTTTTTTTCATTTTACTCGCAAAAAGCATCAGTAAGCTAAGAAACTTACAAAAAAATAAATCATTCTACATATTTCAACATAGCTACAGTTATGTCTTCATCAGGACAATAGTGGCTCATCATCAGAGGAACAGGTGAAGTGTAACAAAATAAAAATCCATGGAAAAAGTTCATCCATTTCTTATGAATGGGGCCAATTCTTTTAACTTTCAAAGAAGCATTTCGTAACAAAAGCATGGATCCAAAACACATGGAGAATAATAAAGAAATGGAGAATAATAAAGAAACAGGGAGAATAATGCTGAAGTTCACATTTGCAGTTACTGTATAGCGAACGAGCCAGGAGAACTGTCTGAACTCAAAATCACACTATGGCGAAGTGGCGGCTAATATCACTTCACCTTGATAATTGATGCCATTGCTTGCCATAGCAACCTCCTTCCTCCTTATTCAATAAAGACTCCTACTTGGCGCTCTTAATGGTCATGGAGTGAAGTGATTTAGAACTGTAGTTCTAATCTCTTCACATGGTTTACTCGCATTGCAAGGTCATCTGTTCATCAATTTGTAGTGCCATTTGAAATAGTGTGCTCACACTCTAGCTTACTTTTAGATACAGGAAAACTTTCACTTCGAAGCTACATTTTCCAAAAAAGCATTCTTGTAAATGAGAAAGTGACTGATTTTAAGAATCTGCTAAGTCATTAAAAGAATTTATTTTATGAATTTTACTTAAGTGGCAGGCTCTTCACCTGATGAGCTACCACTGCATCAGGTGCAGATCTAGCAGTACATTTAGGAAGTGAACATGTTGTTAAACCTGCTCCTGATAAAAGCATAGCTGTAGTTATGTCAAAACATGCAGAGTACTGTATTGTTTTGTAAGTTCCTTAGTGTACTGAAGCCTTTTGTGTGTAAAATTTAAAAATTATCATTTCCAACCAACATTCTTATGATATTATGCGTGGAAATGGTACAAATGTATAAACACCAATGTTGCCCATGTGTTAGTTATGGTGATATCACTTTCTGAAGTCAACACTCTTTTGGGAATTTTGATGTGCCAGGCAGATACTTAGTTTTAATCTCTTCAAAGTGTCTCTTAGAGTAAAATATTGCATCATGTGCCATGAACTTTCAAATAGCTTGTGGTTTTGCTCTGTTTATTTTGCAAACTTACTTAAACCAGCTGTATTTTTATACTAGCACTGAAATTTTTACTGGTGCAAATTCTGCTGTTTAATTTGATCTTGTTATCAAGTTGAGCTTAATATTATCCATACAGATGCGATGTATGATTTTGTTTCTTTTGTGTTTAGTAGCAGTAAAAAAGAACAGATAAGTATTCAGTAACTTAGACAAGGAATTCGCAGCAGAAAGAGTTGAATAGAATTTTTATAAAAGTTTTGTTTATTTGTGGTACTCGTAAGTGCCTTCAAGTGATAATGAATAACTGGGTTTATAATTTTCTTTTATAAGATGGCAGCAGCCTCCAAAGAAAGAAATATGTTGATGTCTTCTGAATGAATCTATATGATCTCTTAGAAATTTTTTGCAGGATGGCAACAGCCCCTAATCAAAGAAATAAGTTCATGTTTTCAAAATAAAATTTTCCTTTTGCAGTACATCATGAGGAAACCCAATTTTTTTTTTCTTAAATGGCAGAAGAAATATTCTTCTACATTCTGAATTAAAAAAGTACTTATTTTGATGTGTATTGTTACTTCAGTTTTCTCTTATCTGAAATAAAACATGTGATTTCATTAACATAATATTCTGGAGCATAATATTAATAATAAAATGTGTAGTGTTTGACCACTACACTTTTTTTACATTTTCATAATATTAATAATAAAATGTATAGTGTTTGATGAATATATTTTTTTTGTGAATATATTTTAAATACGTGGAGATAATGTAAATGTACGATGTCGTCGCTCTGTCCACGTTATTTTTATAAACAACGAATAGCAACTGAAAAATTGTATATCCGACACCGCTGGGATCGAACCCCAGATCTCTCGATAACTAGCCGAGTGTGTTTGCTTTACGCTACGGTGCCAACAATTCACAGCGCTATTCGTGGTTTATCAGTCAGCATCTGACTACACAAATCCATATTGATGGGCTCAGGAACTGATGTGTCGCCATCTAGTGGCATTCAACAAAGCAGGCTGTTTAATTACAGCTGATAAATCCAAGGGGCGATAGAAATGGTAAATATATTTTAAATACGTGGAGATAATGTAAATGTACGATGTCATTGCTCTGTCCATGTATTTTTATAAACAACGAATAGCAACTGAAAAATTGTATATCCGACACCGCTGGGATCGAACCCCAGATCTCTCGATAACTAGCCGAGTGTGTTCGCTTTACGCTACGGTGCCAACAATTCACAGCGCTATTCGTGACAACGTACATTTACATTATCTCCACGTATTTAAAATATATATTCACCATTTCTATCGCCCCTTGGATTTATCAGCTGTAATTAAACAGCCTGCTTTGTTGAATGCCACTAGATGGCGACACATCAGTTCCTGAGCCCATCAATATGGATTTGTGTAGTCAGATGCTGACTGATAAACCACGAATAGCGCTGTGAATTGTTGGCACCGTAGCGTAAAGCAAACACACTCGGCTAGTTATCGAGATATCTGGGGTTCGATCCCAGCGGTGTCGTATATAGAATTTTTCAGTTGCTATTCGTTGTTTATAAAAATAACGTGGACAGAGCGATGACATCGTACATTTATAGTGTTTGATTTCTAAAATGTCATACACCAAAGGATTTTTTTATTTATTTTTTAAATCTGAAACATGTTCTGCTTCTGACCAGTGTTGTACTCAGCAAGCTCATGTGGGGCCTACTTTCCCACATTTTCCCATGGCATGCAACCATCAAACCACGAGAAATTACCCCATGAGCAATTAATTCATGCCTATTTGTATTGGAAGTTTTTTGGTCTACTGAGCACCATCTTCATTCCAAAGTGTTTGCAAATCTGCATTCTGTACCTTCTTCTCATGCCCCCTATCCTGCTTGTTTTCCACACTGCAATCTCCTCTTCTGAACTCCTCAAACCATTTAGTATATATGCTTGCACTTGTAGCTTTCTTTCCATATGCCAAGCATATGGAAAGAACACACCCTCTTGCTTCTGCCTCAGTTTTCCTAGTATTAAACATGAAAAACAGACAGTGATGAATGTGCACCTTTTATCAGTCACCATATCCTATCTCAACTAACTTCATGTGTGCACTTTATGTCAACATGAGTCATTTGGCACAGTGTTGCCACCTTATCCTCGCTGCATGAAATTCTGTCAAAAATTCAGTCATTTCACTTTTACAGCCTGCTATGTGGAGCACTGGAAACTTATGCATAAACTTTATATCTTTGGTAAGAATAGGCTGATACTGTCTAAACACATAATATACACTATATTGACAAAAGCCACTGGACACCTAGAAGAGAAACACAACATAGCATTTATTAACATACATTAGTACGGTGTCAGTCCACTTTTGGCCTTAATGCATGCACTGACCTTTCAAGACACACTTTTGACAAGATTTTGGAACACAGTGATAGGTATGCACTTCCATTCAGTACATAATGCTGTCGCCAACTGTTGCTTAGTAGTAGGCCTTGGTTCCAAACTTCTTATGTGGTGCTCTAATTCATCCCATAGGTGCTCTATGGGATTAAGATCAGGGCTCAGTGCTGGCCAGTCCATGCATGATACGGAATTATCGTCAAGTTACGCCATAACAGTGCTTGCTTCATGGCTCGGTGCATTATCCTGCTGGTACCAACAAGGCTCGGTTCCATAGTATTGCCACAGAGTTGGTAGGGCATTATTGTCCAGAATATCAAGGTAGACATGCTTGTTAACAGGTTTGTCAACAATAACCAATAGGCCGGGACCATAGCACAAAAAACACCCCACACGAGTACACTGCCAGCTCCAAACTTGACCGTAGGAACAGTACACTGTGGTAAATAGCGTTCTCCCGGCTGCTGCCATACCCACACATGGCCATCAGGACTGGTGGATTGTGTATCTGGATTCATCAGTCCATGGAACCCATTTCCATTGATCTACGGTCCACGATAAATGTTCTTAACACCATACTAAATGGCGAGTAGCATTCCGAGTGGAGATGAAAAGCTTATGAGCAGCCGCACAACGACTGTAACCCATGGAATGAAGTTGTCTGCAAATGGTACGTATACATACTGAGGTTCCAGCATTTTTACTCACCTGTACACTGAGGTCTTGTGTGGTACTCTGTCGATTTGCTGTAATGACTCTCCTGAGGCTTTGACGTCCCCTATCACTGATTTTCTTTGGTCTGCCAGTATGTTTTGCTGCTTCAGGCATGACATGTGTCTTCCACTTATTCAGTACATCCAAAACAGTTGACTTGGGTATATTTAAATGCCTCTCAGTTTCTCTTATGGGCAGCCCACTAATATAACACCCAACAATCTTTCCTTTCTCAAAGTCAATTCTCTACCGCTACAATATTTTCACTCATTCTCACAGTGCAATAGGATTGTGGTAAGATGCAAGCTTGTTTTAATACCGTTTGTAGCTGTATTCTCACATCTTAACAACCCAGCAGATCCGTTCATTTGCTTTTGAAGGGATGTCCGGTGACTTTTGTCAATATAGTGTATGTTGTGCCTCACTTGTGGCTGGAAATGCAATCCCATATTACTGTTATCATCAATGTTGTTGATTTGAAAATTGTAAATTCATTTAAAATTTTGTAATATAAGAAAATTTTTGAATTTGATAGATAACATTCTGAAAATATGTTGTTTTTCTTAGGATGTGCTGCCCTTATGAAGAAATGTGTTCAGTGTAGAGCACAAATTGACAAAGTTATTCCTTTCATAGTATGCTGTGGAGGCACAGGTAGGCTACCCCTTGTAAAAGTTTTATTTATCTTTCCACCTATATTGTTACTTGTTGTTTTATGTGTACCATCATTGTACATATATATATATGTGTAGCAACATGATGTTAATGTTATTCTCACATATCACTGTAAATAGATAAAGGTACTAATTAGATAATTAAGTAATTCTGGTTTGCAACCACTTTTTGCCTCTGCTTCCATTATGTAATGTTCTACTTCCAGTGCATTGCTTCCTCTGTCACTGATAACTGATTTGATACCTGCATCCATGTTGTTTTAAGTTTCCCTTTGTTTTATTTGCCCTGATAGAATGGAATATGATACTTGTCTAGGTGATATTTAGATTCTCATGTAACCACACATGTCCAAATTATTTCAATAGATTCTCATTAATATTTTCTCATGCTAAAAAGGTATCAAGTTCAGTTCTGATATATGCATTATTAGTTCTATTCTGTCACTGAATCCTCATATTTCCCCCTGATAGTACTCTCACCATTCTCTTGTCAGCATCTTCTAACCTCCTACAGACAGAGCCCTTTACTTTTAACACAGTTCTCACAGTCATAAACGAAAGGATAGGTCTAAATACTACATTTTGTGCCATCACTATAGTTCTTTCATAAGCCACCTTCTTTTTAGAAAACAATTTTTCTATAATTTTGAGAGAGATATTAGGCATGGCTCAACCAAGAGGACAAGCTGGATTCAAGAATGGGTACAGCACTATTGATCATGCCCATGTATTTGGAGAACTCACTGAAAGAGTTGATGAGTACGAACTCCCACTATGTATGGCTTTTATTTATTATAAAAGGCTTTTGATTCCATGGAACCATTAGCAACTATGTCTTTGAGGACTTGTGATATTGATAATGCATACATTAATATTATTAATGACATCTATGAAAATGCAGGTGCAAAATGCCGGGTGTTCCAGGATACAGAGTCTAAGAATTTGAAAGTGAGTCAGGCAAGGTTACACACCATATCTCACAAGCTCTTCAATGAAATATTGAAGAATGTCTTTCATTCACTTTATGAAAAGGACTAAGAAAAGATGATTAACGAAGATAGTTTAGCCCACCTTCAATTTGCTGGTAGCATAGTCCTTTTTGCAAGTATTTCCTCAGAAATGCAGAGTATGATCCAGAGACTTGCTGGTAAAATGGGATTAAAGAGGAACTTACAGAAAACAAAATCGATATGCAATGTTTTTATGAGAACTCAATGTTTAGATGTTTATGGTGAAAATTTAGAAGTAACTAATGCCATCATGTACCTTAGACAATAGATATTATGCAAGGGCTACATCAAAGGAGAAATAAATAAGCATATATCACTTGGCTGGAGTGCATTTAGAAGGTGAAGGTACTTGGTTGGGGTGCATAAGGAAGGAAAAGTACAGTTTCCAAGAGCAAATTATCATTATGTTTAAAAAGAAAAGTGTTTAATCACTGCATTCTTCCAGTTCTTATTAATGGATTAGAGGCATGAACTTTAACTAAAGGGGACATACACAGGCTGTGGACAGCTTGGAAGAGATGAACATTTGTGGTTTAACCATGAAAGATAAGAAAATATACTCATGATTCGTAAAATGACAAGAGTGGGTGGCATCATGATCAAAAAGTAAACATGCTCAAGTGAGAATGGGCTGAACATTTTGCTAGAAGAACTAATGACCATTAGATGACTGAAATGTTTAACTGGATGCCTAGGGATAGTTTAAAAAGACCACGTGGCAGGTGGGTGTATGAAAATTGAAAGCATAATGGAGTTGCAGTGGAAGAAAACTGAAAACTGCTGAAAGACAGAGGATTGTGGAAGATATTTGAGGTCCTCCATCCAACAGTCAATTGATAATTGAGTTGATGATGATGATGTGTGTGCGTGTGCATGCGTGCGTGCGCCTGCATCAGCAGCATTGCATTCCTATTTGGGTTGTGTGTGCGCTGTTGCGGTAAAAACAACACGCAAAATTTTTTATGTAACCTGAGCTGAAAAATTCACGCATTGATTTTGAACATACGAAAGCATTTTTTTTTTTACTTAGCGGTCGTTTAATTAAAAAAAGAATACATTTTTGTTATCCCATCCTATATGGATAACAAAAATTCAAATTCTGTTTTTAAATCTGGGCTCATAAACAAATTGATTCACACTGCGATGAAAAGACAAAAAAACTGCAATTCCTGGCAGAATGTTGAATTGTATTTATGACTCCATGCAATTCCAAATGCAAACGTATGATCAGTAGTGCTTTTTACGGCACACACACCCTGGGAAGTTTTTAGCCTCTTCTTTGAAACCACAAGGAGATAAAATCGGGATTTGCAGCACCATCTGGAGAGCTTTGTATCACAGTTGCTTTACACACCTCGGCTGTTCGTTGACCAAGCATCAAACTACAGATGTGAATATTACTTACTATATTTTGTTTATTCAATGAAGCAACAAGCTTTCTCCACTTTACAAAAACATTGAATAAGGGAATTAATTTTAGCCACCAGGCAAAGCCTTGGGACAGACTTTGGTGAGTTTTGTTATCCAAAAACATAGTAAAACAGCAACTCGTATTACAGCGTTGAATTGTGTTGCTCCATGGGATTGCAAGCTGTGCTCTGTTTAGCTAGCACACCATGAGAGATCAGCTGTAATGTTTGAAACCACAGGGAAATAAAAATGTAACCTGCAGCACCATCCAGGGAGCTCTTGTGCCACAGTTGCTTGATCATGTCGGATGCCTTGTCAAGAAACCGCACACCTGACAACCTTAGCACAAATGTGATATGATTGCTAAATGAACCTTCTCCTCTTAATGAAAATGCTGTGTAGGGGAATTAACTCGAACCACCACTCAAAGCCTTCGGACAATCTCTGGCAAGTTTTATTAGAAGTAAATCCGAAAATGTAATATCATAAGTATAGGCTAAATAAATCGAGACTCTGTGTGGGTGGGTGCCGCACACCTAGCACACCCCAAATATTCACCCCTGGTATATATATATTCATATATTCCGATTCACTCCTTCAAACTTTTCAGAAAGCTGCCTGAGTACAATTATATTATAGTGATATAACCTATCCTTTCTACAATCACACCTTCATTCATTTGATTTCTACCACCTTGGTAAGCCTCTTGCTCAATATAATTTAGCACTAATTAAGAAAGTGCAACAGTAGCTATTGCAATCCTTCGTGTTCTCTTCTTGTACAGGAGTTGTCCAGAAAGTAATGCCTCTTTGCAAATAGCACCTCTGTCAGTTGAGATATTTTAATGAAATATGGTATAAAAATGTGTTGAATTATTCTGCTGAGTGTAATGGAAATACTCAAAATGGTCCCCCACCAAAATCAAGCTTTTTTCAGTATAATTCAATCCAACATGTATAACTAGTTTGGAAAAATTACACAGACTGATTTTTGGCCCAGGATCTCATAGTCTGTTTTGTTTACCTTCATCTGTATCCTCAAAACTTTGACCATGTAAACTTTGCTTCATGGAACCAAACAAGTCAGGAGGTGCAAAATGAGGGCTGTATGACAAATTTGGGATTACTTCCCAGCATATTTTCGCAATGGCCTGAGATGTTTCGAGTGAGGTATGAGATTGGGCATTGTCATGGTGTAGGAGGACAGAATGAGAGGGATGTTTGGTCTCTTCTTGCAGACAGCCTCTGTTAACATCTTTAATGACTTATTATAGCGAGAACTGTTGACAGTACTACCTTGTTCAAGAAAAACAACAAGAATGATGTCTCTGACATCATAAAAAATTATCCCTATCTCTCTTTTGTTTGTGTTTTGAACTTCTTAGGCCTAGGTAAGATCTTGTGATGCCATTCCATAGACTATGCCTTTCTCTCTGGGTCGTAAAGGAATTTCCAGCTTTTATTTCCAGTAACCACACTGGAAAGAAATGTGTCCTAGTTTGCCTCATACATTCTCCAACAGATATCTGCATACATAACCCTTTATTCCAGGTGATCCTGGGTTAATTGTTGTGGAGCCCACTTTGCATACACTTCCCGATATCCCAGGGCATGAGTCATTGTTTCTACAGCACTGTGTCTACAATGCAGTGCATCACAGATCTCCTGAATAGTCACACATTGATCACTCTGAATGAGTTCATCAATTTGATGTGGTTCTCATTGACGAGTGCAGTTGAAGGCCTGCCACTCTTGTCTGTCTGCCAATAGGTTTCTTTTGCTTGAAACCTCTTCATCCATCTTCTTCTGACTTTGGTTATGTCTATTTTAGCATTTACATAGACCTTTTTCAGCCTCATATGGATCACCATCACCTTGCAAGCTTCCATTTCCAAGAATTCAGTCACAGCTCTTTGCTAAGCTGAATATCCATCCTTTGCTTTGACCAGTCTGAACAGAAAAAGCTGTGCATTCAACTAGAAGGTCAGTCCAGTTTATATTTCCAAAGCTGCAAGAGTTACTATAAAAAAAATCATCACTCTTTAGGACAACCCTCATTAAATGAGCATGATGACTGGCTTCTAGGAGTCCTGGTGAACCCAGCTAATTTCCGGTGCTGTTATAATGATTCTCTATAACCAAAGTACAGACAAAATAAGAAACGCCTACCTACTCATGAGAGCCGCAGTACCAACAATTATTGTGAAAATTAAAATACATAAGGCAGAAAATGCTATGAGAATCATAGTGACAAAAAGTAGGCCATTCATAAATCTAGAAAAAATATCTATAGATCCTTAGTACCATTATTTATGAAGAACAAATATACTGTTAAAAATAGTCTGACATTCATTGAAAACATAAAGAAAATAACTTACTGCCTCCACAATGATAGTTTTGATGTGAAATCCCCTTTTCCCGGCACATCTGTACCTGGAGCAGTAAATATCATATCTGAAAAATTAAAAGACCTTAAAAGCATTTACAGCTCCACAAATTGGAAAATTAGAGAATATTTTAACTTTTATTTGCAAAAATAATTGCAGTAGAATCTCATTAATCCAAACTAATTGGGGCTCTAAGTCGTCTGGATTATTAAAAGTCCGGATTAAAAATAATAACCTATGAAATGAGCCAAGGTATAGTTAAAACACCCTGTACAATAACAAAAAAACATTTATTTTGCACTTGAAGTAATACAAAAGGTAAATTAATCCAAAGGAAATAAATCAATACATAACTTACATGGTCCTACAATCTAACTTTGAGTTACACTTAGGTCCAGGCTCATCCACACTCACGTCACTTGACATGCTCACTAGTTTGAAGTAACTACTGACCTTCTGTGGTCTACTTTTAGAGCCAATTTCCTGAAAACTGTTAATTCATGCAGGTGCCTCAAATGCTCTTAATATCCAGATATGTTTTCATTTTTGCTGCCTTCGACGTATTTGATCACAAAATTCAAGTGTTCTTTTATTTCACAAAATTTTGGCTTTGGTTCACTAATATCGTTTGCTTCATCATGGTCGTCTTCATCCCCTTCAGAACTTTCTGCTGCCATCACACTTTCAACAATTTCCTCCTCTGTCCAAAAATGATAACCTGGATCTTCTTCATCTTCTTCTAGCCACAACTCAATGCCTTCCAGTGTTACCGCATTTTCACCGCCTGAGTGGAGTATGTAGTGAAAATCTTCTGTTTTGAATCCAGCTGTATCTGGTTCAACCTCCTCATTTATCAGAAGTTTTTTCCATGATTTAACCAAAGTTGAGGGTTTTATATCATTCACAGCAACTGCAAAATTAAAAATTATAGATCTCAGATTGTAAGCTTTGAGATTCTGTAATGTCTTCTGCCCTCTTCTGTCTGTGTAGATGATTCCTTGGTCCATAGGCTGGATCAGAGAGGTTGTGTTTGGTGGCATGAACATACGCATAATCTTTTTATAATCACTTGTCAGCTTTTCCGCATCTGTATGTGCTGGAGCATTGTCAAGTAAAACAAGGGCTTTCACTTTATCTTCAGGAATTTTTAAAATCTCAGTTTGGTATCTTCTGATTTCTGGCACTGCTGTTTAGTGAAACCAATCCATTGTGATATCTGAAGTGAACCATACATTTTTTGAGCTGTAGTAGTGGATTGGTAAATTGTCCATTATATTTTTTATTTCTCGTGGCTTTTTGCTTTTGCCTGCAATCACAGACTTCAACACGTGACTTCCGTCAGCATTTGTGCATAGGAACGCAGAAACTCGTTCCTTACTAATATCTTTCTTCCAGGGTGTTTTTTTCAGCCTTAGATGCTTAGGTGTTGTCGCGCAAAGCTCTCCAATATAACCCCATCTCATCATAATTATGTAGTTGTGAAGGCTGTATTTTTTCCTCCTTTAAAAAAATCGACCAATTTTTTTGAGGAAGGGCTCAACAGCTTTAATGTCTGCACTGAGACTTTCACCACATAGCTTTTTATTTGTTATGTTATGATTCCTTCTGAACCTAAACAGCCAACCCAAACTGGCTTTAAATTCTCTAATGCCCAATTGTTTAGATATTTTTTCTTCTGCAGCCTGAATTTCAATCCCTTGCACAGCCAATCCAGAAGAACAAAGCTGAGAAAACCATTTATAAACCACATCGTCCAGGGATTGATCTGTAGGCATCTGCATTCTTTTCACAACACTTGCTTCCTTTTCTACATTAAACTTCAGGACAAATTTCCGTATGTCGTCTTTTTCTTCCTTATGTCTGAAACAGTTTGTTTGGCTATCCCATATTCCACACAAATGCTCGCCTCAGATGCTCCCTTTTCAAGTTTTTCTATCATGCATTGTTTATCATGAAGAGACAGAGACTTATGTTTATGTTTTTTTGCCCTCAGTAAGTTTACTTAACGGCATCACTGCCCCCAAATGAAAACACTGTAGAACTCTTTTAAATCACAATAAATAAAGATACGGTGCAACGCAAGAAGTGATGCACAGCATATCAGGCAAAGTGACTGACTGGCTGACTCACCCTCTCGTCACACAAACAACAGAGTAGCCTTGGGAAGGTGTGGAGAAACCGGTAGAGTATGACAGGTGCCCCTGCACAATAAATGCATAGTTTGCAGTCTCACATTCGTAACTCAGCTTTTTATTTGTGTTTGTTAGTGTTTTATTTTTTTCAAAAGGGTTGTCCAGATTAAGCGAAGTCCAGCTTAATGGGGTCCCGAATTAATGAGGGTTTACTGTTTTTTACATATGGCAGTAGATTTTACAGACAAAAAGTAGGAAGCCCAATGGGATCACCACTCTCTTCATTATTCTCACAGGTCATCATGGAGAATATTGAAACCACAATAATAAATAAAGTAGCCAATATTGTTATCAAAATTAATTAACAATGAACTTGCAGCCCTTTAGGAAGACTTCTCAACTACTTATCCACACATTCAAGAGACAGCTGTATTTGAAAGGGAGAAAATTGTGCCCATTTTGGACATCAAAATGAAGAGAGCGACCATTTAGCATTTAACGTGTATTGAAAACCATCATTTGTACCAGTGATCATATGAGCATCATCTGCTCACCCATGATCACAGGAAAAGAATGCTTTAAAAACATGAGTTATGAGAGTATTCACACATTCACAAAACAAAAAAAATGAGCCAAAAGAGATCAAAATAATAAAATCAATATCTCAAAATTATGGATGCCCCAAAAAATATTAATAAAATTATATACGAAATTAAAGATAAAAAAAGGAGGGGCTCTAAGAAAGGAAAATCGCGATCTGAAATAACTTGGGAGTTTTCCATACAAAAAGAGTCTGACACATGAGTTGAATCAGGTTTGCAAAACAGTAGGAATGATTTTTTTGTAAAACAATTCAAACCCAGGCAAAACTTAAAATTAATACAAAAGAAAAATGAAGCCAGCTCAAAGCAAGTAGGTGTTTATCGAATTCCTTTAGGAAATATGAAAAATGACATCAAATATGTAGGTAGTATGAGAAATAGGTTGATAAAAAGATCAGAACAATACATAGATAACTGAAACACAAAAGAAGAAGAAAAAAACATCTATGATTAAGTTTTGCAAAGAACAGATTAACAAAGATTCGAAGACATCAAGATAATAATAACAGCCAATAACAAATGAAAATTGTGAATAGCAGAATCAGTGATGATTGAAAAATTTGAAGAAAATACCTGTAATAATCACAACCCTGCATCTCTCATGTGTCTGTGGAGATTACTTATTGGACAGTATTCTCACATCTGCCATACAGCCCAGATTTGACACCTTCTGACTTTCTCCTGTTTGGTCCCATGAAGCAAAATCTTTGTGGTCAATGTTACAAGTAAACTGACAGAGGAGTTCTTTCCAAAGAGGCATTGCATTTAGGACAACCCTCATAGTAGTTCGTAATCTAGACTTTGTATAGCTCTTTCCAACTAATCTTAGATGAATACAAATTGCCACACTATTTTATTATTTATGTCAAATATTATTCCTTTTTTCTTCCTCACAAAATTCAATGTAAAACATTTCCAAATTTTAAGCAATATCTGCATGAGTGAAGGCCACTTATTAAATACATCATTTAGGTTCATATCATGTTATTAAAAATAGATTGGCAGGTGCCCACAAATTATGTGTGAGTGCAGTTCAGCACAAGAATAGGTACAGTGGCAGATTTTAATGATTATGAATTGTCATGGTAATTTGTGCCAGACACCAGTGAGATGAGAATATCTTGGACATAGCAAACCTGGTGGTGTTTTTCTTAAATGGCAATGACTTTGGTGTATTGTCCAACATCCCCCACTTCCCAGCCAGCACCACAAAAGAAATCAACCAGAGTCCAATTGTCGCAAATAGCTTGTTGAAGAATGAGATGAGCATAGGTGTTGACACATCAGCTGAGTAATGGACAGGGCTCAAATATAATAGTGGTGATGAAAGAGGTGTATCACAGATAACCATGCCTGATTGTGAGTGAGATATAGCAGCAACATACTACTCCTGTCAGTGAATCATTCTGTAATTTTATTCCTTCAGCAGAGTGATGCTTCATGTTTTGTGCCTAGAATAGTTCCAAGACTGACAAAGTGACTTCATGTTGCTATGTTAGCCTCCTAAGTCACCAGTCCTATTGAGCATTTATGAGATGAGATGGAATGAGCTGTTCAGAATTTAAAAAAATATCCCCACTATCCAGTTTGAGAAAGCTATGGGAAGCAGTGGAATTAACATGAACCACCAAACCTGTGACATTTTAGGCACCATGTTAAGTCCATTCCCCAATGAATTCAAGTTCTTCTGAGGGCAAAAGGGAGCACTACTTGCTATTAGGTGTGTGTGTGTGTGTGTGTGTGTGTGTGTGTGTGTGTGTGTGTGTGTGTGTGTGTGTGCGTGTGTGTGTGTGTGCGTGTGTGTGTAAATATCAGGTTGTTAGGAAAATAATGGTCTATTTTCTAAGGGGTCACATTCAACTTGCCCACAATGCTTGCAGACCAACCCACTTACATCACCATTGGTACGAGTTGAAGGGCAGCTCAGGTCCCACATACACAGAGATGCCAAGTACTACAGATCTTTCGTAGTTTCTGCAAATATCATGTTCAAACTACGGACTTACAGAGAAGGTGTGAAAAACTATGAATTTTTCCAAAACTCTCTAATATTTCTGGCAAACCTTTTTTTTAAATCATGATTTTTCTAAAAAACTGAACCATATACTATACTCGTGTATAGGTCAACCCCCGATATTTATATGAATATCTGCAGTTTTTGTATATCTAGTGTGTAAGTCGACCCCCCCCATTTTTTATGTGAATATCTGATTTTTGTGTACAAATCGGTCCTTCCTACCACGTTTTTTTCCACAGGCATATTTAAAGCATAAAACTGTTTTTTTTTGTTTTTTTTTTGTTTAAGAGCAGGAAGTCATGTGATCACTATGTTTTGAGAACACCCAATTATACTCTGGGCAAACTTAACCTGGTTACAGATTGAAGGTTATGGATAATTTTTTCTCCTGTAGTTAAAGGATGTGCTGTAAAAAATAAAACACCAAGTTCAAAAGTTTTTTCTGAACTTAGCATTCTATTTTATTTTTCAAGCATAGTCAAATGTAGTGATTTTTGCGGTAACGTCACAAAGCCGTCGCACGGCAAGCACTTCCGATAAGCAAGCGGAAATGTTGCTGCGTAGATCATTCTGTATGATCACTTGACTTTGTACCTGGCTTGCCATGCGATGGGGTTTCTAACGCACAACATCTGTTAATTTCTGGAAAACCTTAACAGAGTCCTAAACTAATGTAAACTGTAGGAGGTGGATTCGATTCCACATTTTTTTTTCTCGTTATTAAGTTGAAAGTAGATTAGTTGTGGTGTGATGTGAGTTGCTGTAATTATGAAGAGCATGCTTCAATAGCCTCCAATTCCAGTAGTGCGAAAAAAAAAAAAATTCGCAGCAGTACAAGGAATGTTATTTGTTGGAATTTCCATGTTTACAGCGATCACATGTTTCCATGAATCATGCATTTTGTGATTTTTTGGTGGCTCATGGTGGATGAGACGTTTGCCGGAGACGTAATTTCGAAAAATCATGAACAATATGGTTTATTGAAAGATCCCCCATCCAGATTGAAATTTTGCTAAAAATGTAACAGTGTACTGTAACAGTGTACTGTAATTTGATTGACATTAAATGTCCGTCATTACTGTTTTACACATTATGCAAGTTCGGCAATCGGGAGATTGTTAAATGATGTTAACATAGTATTGGCAATTGAAATCCAGAAATAATAAACTATATCTGTACTTACACTATTTGTAGTGGCTGTTGGGGCTTCATATGTACATCTTCAAAGAATGTGAACTCTTTTCAATTGTGAAGTTTAGAATAAAATTCATGATATTGTAAAATCTGCACCAGATAAAATTGAACAAGATGAATTTTTACAATGAAGGTAAAAAAATTTCTTTAACAACAACGGAATATGAAACTGAATTAAAACCTTGTCGAATTTTTTTAAAAAACGAACTATAATCCTGAAGAGAAAATCATCTTGACTGTGAAGCACCTCGATAACAACGAAATATGAAGACGAATTGTAATTTTGCCGAAATTTTTAAAAAACGAACAGTCTTGAAAAAGAAATGATCATCTTGATTGCAAAGCATACAGAAATAAATCTCCTGACTGTGAAGCACCAAACTAGTTTCTGCTAATATTCATAGCTATCATCAGTGGTAGGTGCACGGACATTGGAATTACCGCACTCACTCGCTCAGGTATGCTGCTCAATCCGAATGCATGTTCAGCCCTGTCATGTAGATATTTGCGCATCAAGGTTTGGGTTTTACTACGCACATCAGTGGTGTCGCCATCTGTAGTTAAACAAAAATAAACAAGTAGCATTTATGGAGTAGAGATAAATCTTTATATAACAACATTACGGGCAGTATACATGGTTCCAAAAGTAATATTGAAAAAGAAATACAGCAATATTATGGAAAATTTCCATACTTACCTCCTATTAGTACTATTTTAAAAAAAGAATGTTACAACCACAATATTAACATTGCAGAAACAGTCGTTTACAATGGAAGTATACTTACTACTACTAATAATAGTAACAGTTCTAAATAAATCTGGCGTTTATGTCATTCCAACAGTTGAGGATGATAACCAAAAAGACAAAGTATATATCGGAAGTACGCGTAGAAGATTTTTGACTAGATTAAATGAACATATTACGAATTGGGTAAGAAAAGATGAAAAAACTTCATTAATACAACATTGTATCAAAAATCATGTAACTCCTGATTGGACTAACACGAAAATTATAACATCGCATAGATCACATGCCCAGATTCTGATATCCGAGGCTATAGTCATTGAGAAAACCAAAAGATACAACTGTAACGTTAATAGTCCAGTAGAGCTTCAGTTTGCATGGAGGTACCTTATTGAACAGGAGAAAAAACATTTCAAGAAGAAAAACATTAACATTAACATAAAACAGGTAACGTCAAATATTACTTAAAAATACAAGTGCATATCTCTACTCCATAACTTGTTTATTTTTGTTTAACTACAGATGGCGACACCATTGATGTGAGCAGTAAAACCCAAACCTTGATGCGCAAATATCTACATGACAGGGCTGAACATGCATTTGGATTGAGCAGCATACCTGAGCGAGTGAGTGCGGTAATTCCAATGTCCGTGCACCTACCACTGATGATAGCAATGAATATTAGCAGTAACTGGTTTGGTGCTTCGCAGTCGGGAGATTTATTTCTGTATGCTTTGCAATCAAGATGATTATTTCTTTTTCAAGACTGTTCGTTTTTTTTAAATTTCGTCAAAATTATAATTCATTTTCATATTTCGTTGTTATCGAGATGCTTCGCAGTCAAGATGATTTCCTCTTCGGGATTATAGTTCATTTTTATAAAAATTTGACAAGGTTTTAATTCAGTTTCATATTCCGTTGTTGTTAAAGAAATTTTTTTACCTTCATTGTAAAAATTCATCTTGTTCAATTTTATCTGATGCAGATTTTACAATATCATGAATTTTATTCTAAACTTCACAATTGAAAAAAGTTCACATTCTTTGAAGACGTACATATGAAGCCCCGACAGCCACTACGAATATTGTAAGTACAGATATAGTTTATTATTTCTGGATTTCAATTGCCAATACTATGTTAACATCATTTAACAATCTCCTGATTGCCGAACTTGCATAACGTGTGAAACAGTAATGACGGACATTTAATGTCAATCAAATTACACTATCGTAGCTACGTAAAAAGTATGTTCATTGCAAATTGGCAAAAATTGAAAAACGATATATTTTATATGTAACAGTGTATTTTGGGAAATAGGCATGCTACCCTGCAAATTTTAATGTGAGAACTTGACTTCACTATGGAGAAACTTTGGGTGCCACAGATATGGACTACTGATGACTTCCTTCTGATGATTATGTTGTATGCATCTTTGCATGCACACCATAATCAGTTGAGCTGCAGTCATTGCTATTCGTGTGAGAGTGGTCTGTACAACATGTTAGGAAGGAGTGAATTACTGGAGATTCTGCTTCACGGGTTCAAATTAAGTCGTAATGCAGCACAAACCTACTGTTATGTGGTCGGAGCATGGGACGAGAGGGCAGCATCTGAATTTATTGTTCATCGGTGGTTTGAAAAGTTTCATTCCGGTGACACGATCCTACAAGATCAGGAATGCCAAGGACCACATTTGGTCATTGATACTGGCACTCTGAAGGAAAATGTGGAGACAAATCCTTTTGTCACAGTCAGAGAATTCGCCAAGCAGTACAATGTGTCCGTGTCAACCATTTCCGAACATCTCTACCAAATTGGTAAGGTCAAGAAGCTCGACTTGTAAGTCCCACGTGAACTAACGGAGCATCAGAAGCAACAATGGTTTGAGACGTGCAGTAACCTTCTGTTTCACAATGGAGCCCCTACTTGATCGCATTGTAACCTGTGATAAAAAGTGAGTGCTATGTGACAACCGTAAGCAATCTGGACAGTGGTTGAACCATTGTGAACCACTGAAACAACATCCTTAACCAAGGTTGATACCAAAGAAGGTTTTGTTGACAGTGTGGTGGTCTGTTTCATGGTGACATACACTACAGGTTCTTGAATGTTAGTGACAGCATTACCTCAGTTACATACTGTGAAGAAATTGACCGAATGCACTAAAAGTTGTGCTCCAGACAGCCATCTTTGGTGAACAGGAAGAGTCCTATCCTCCTCCATGATAACTTAAGACCACATGCGTCACAAATGACGAAACAGAAACAACACCAACTGAGGTTCAAAATCCTCCCCATCCAGCCTACTTGCTTGACTTGGCACCTACCGATTTCCACATGTTCATGCATTTTTGCAATTACCTCAAGGATAATTTCAAAAACTGAGAGGAGGTCGAAATTGCATTCCGAGATTTTCTTGCATCCAGGAAGCCAGATGTCTTCCTGACTGGAATTGAAGTACTTGTCACTTGCTGGAAGAGGTGTGTAGCTGCTGAAGGATCCTATTTCGAATAAAACAAGGTTATGTGCTATGAGGTATGTCTCTTTCATTTAAAGCCTGATGCTTTAAATAATATGTACCAGGTCATTATATGTATTGCTATCAGGGTGAGTCAAAAGTTCGTCCCATTTTCAACTATAAAGCTGAATGATGTAAGAAAGCTATATATGCTCATCTCATTTTGCAAAGTACTGGCTGTTGTCATGAAAGAAATACGGGATTACGCCATATAATAAAAATTTTGAAGATGACAAAATTATAACTATATGACTATATATGCTCACCTCATTTTGCAAAGTACTGACTGTTGTCATGAAAGAAATACGGGATTACGCCATATAATACAAATTTTGAAGATGACAATCCGATTTTTGGCATAAATGTGACAAGGATGGTAAGTCAGATAAAGGCTGTTGTTTGGCTGTTGTTTTGTATGGTTTTTTGCCGACATTCCACCAGTGCCATGATCCCATGATGAATGCCTCTTGGCAGGTTTCCATGACAGAAACTCTTTGATGCAAGATTCTATGTCTACCACTGAAACAAAGTGCCATCCTTGTAGGAATTGGGCCATGATGTAGAACAAGTGATAGTCAGATAGAGCAAGATCCAGACTGTATGGAGGATGGGATAGGATCTCAGCCCCTTCCAATTCCTGTAGTTTTCGGTTCCAATCTGGTGTGACTTGAGATGTTATCCTCTTGCAGCAACCTCACTTCCTATTGACAAGTACTGGGCAGCATTGGCGCAGAACGTCACAATCCCACTGCACTTATTCAGCATAAGGATTGCTGTCCACAACTTGACCATCTGACACAAGTTCCACACACACACGCGCACGCACACACACAGAGGTGTCCCCACAATTCCACCATATGCACACCATGAAGAATATCCTCTCGAGCTGCCCTCTTTGCACAATTGGCTGTGCTTTGATGCATTGCATCAATGCATCAGCTGCTGTTCCTAATGGTAAGGTAATGTAAGAATATCCTCTTATTGTGACCTGTAACAATACAACACCAAAGCTTATCGTTTTATGGATTTTACTGCAATTGACAACAGAGAGCAACACATTGCTCTGCCTGCTGGAGTGTCAGTTCTTGAGTAGCCCTTTGATGGTGTCTGAAGGAGAAACTAAGCTGGTGCAGGTGATTAATGAGGGTAGATTGGGAACACCCCACCTCAGCTGCCAATTGTTGTGTACTAGTGCCATAATTTGCTGTTACAGCTTCAGTGTCAGTTGTCGTTGGACATCCTGACCTCAGCTGCCAATTGTCATGTATTGGTACCCGAGTTTGCTCTTACAGCTTCGGTGTCAGTTGTTGTTGGACATCCTGACCTCAGCTTCCAATTGTCAAGTACTGGTACCCAAGTTTGCTATTACAGCTTCAGTGTCAGTGGTCACTGTACATCCTGACCTCAGCTTGTCTTCAAGACTGGTGTCCTTCAGTATCGAAATGCCGGAACCATTTTCATACAGTGCTGTTGTCCACTGTTTCCTCGCCAGTTTTCAGCGATAAATTTTTCTCACTGATGACGCATTAACCCTTGTTTCCAATAGTGGCATAGGAGCACCTGAACTGCACCTTTATCAACCTCTATCCTCTGCTCACTTGATAACACAATGTTGCTCCATTCCAAATGCACATCACTGCAGTACCTAGTCAATACTGGTATGCTCTTCACTCAAGAACGGAGGCCCAACATTATGTGTAGCTGAATACAGGATGAACTTTTGACTCTCCTCGGTGTACAGCCAGTGCAGCAAAGGTGTTTCTAAAAATTTTGTTAACACCTCTGCCAATTTCTGAGGGATGTTTCTGTAAAGACACATACACTAATGAAGCATTATACAGTATAATCTATATGTACTTATTCTTCATTTTATTTTATAGTTTTAACTTGGGCCGGATTGTCAATTCTTCAAGGATCTAATCAACCTCAGCCTGGACCTGGAATGATGATGAACAATGGCTGCCGTGATACTTCACATGGTGATATTCAGAAGCTTCAGCAACAGCTTCAAGATATTAAAGAGCAGGTAAGCATACATTCTGGTACTGAATGGTGGTTCAAATTGTTGACCATATGAAATGGAAACTGCACAGAACAGTTATGCACCATGTTGTTTTTTTATTCTGCACTGTTTTAGTCAGAACTTAATGCAAAATTTAGATATGTCTATGTGTATGCAACATTTAAGGATATGCATGTGTATGTATACATCTACCTTGGACAACAGATATTAAGCGAGGGCCACATCAAAGAAGAAATTAATCAGCATATAAAGCTTGGCTGGAGTGCATTTGGAAGAAACAGGACAATTTTCAAAAGCAATTTACCATTATGTCTTAAAAGAAAAATATTTATCATATTTTTCAGCATACAAGTCGAGACTTTTTTTCTTCAGAACTCCAGGTCTCAACTTATACACCACATCAACTTATCTATTACATGAATTGGCTTCTGGGCCAGCATCGTCTAAATGTTCCTGAAACGGAATAGGATATATTTCATAGAAACATTTATTTGAAGTATGTTTCAGTGATCAAAAGAAATGAATTTTAAAAAAGGAATAAAATCTATATTTGTGCTGGCACAATTGTCTGAGCCACCCCAGTAATGCAGTGGTCTAAGCACTGGCTTCTGACAATTCTTCCAATATCGATCCCAGTGAGGCATGGATGTTGTGTTGATCTTATGGCAATGATTCTCTCCCTTCCTTAAAGCTAGTGGCCTCAAATTATGGATTGGAAACTGCTTATAACCCATCAAGCTGCTTGCTGTGGTCGTTAAACCCTCAAATAAACAAACAATTGGCTGAAATTAGCAGTCTGTATTGACTGTGAATATAGCAAATTCAAAATATTTGCAGCATTTACATTTTTCTGATGTGTTGTGATCAGTGTAATGTACAGTTCTTCCAAAGCACAAGTTATCCTTGAAATAAATTATGTTGAATATTTTTCTATTTGGAGCCAAGACAAAAATGTTTTTATTTTTACCAATTCTAGAGCAACCAACATAAAGCTTCTTGCCATAAGAAAAACAAGGATTTTGTAGGTTGAGCCCAACAACTATTAATGATAGGTTCAAGTTTCTCACTACATCATGTGAGAGTTTAAAATACACTGTCCAATCAATATCATTTGCTGTTTGAAGCTTTCTTATTCAAATGTTTCAACAATTAAATTTTATGCACGTTAACCATGGGAGCACAAAGAATCAGATCATCAGCACAGGCATTTACGACAAATTCTTTGAATAATTCTGGTAGAAAGAATTCTGTACTTACATCGAAAAAGGAAAAAGGCAGTGGTGGACCCAGTCCCACAGCAATATCTAAAGTCAAGATACACTTCTGATAATAAACTCCTTTTTTTTTTCAGAGGTATCGTACCCTAGAAAGAGGAATAATTTTAAACTTTTGAGAAAATAAAAAACAATGAGTTTCTTGGCATAGAATAGCAAAATTTCCAAGCTTTCGCACATCAGCCAGATGGCTTTTTCAAGGAAGGGGGACAGCAAACTGAATAGTAGAACACTTCAACAATTTGAAAGCATTTGAAGTGTTCTATTATTCAGTTTGCAGTTTGCTGTCTGCCTTCCTTGAAAAAGCCATCTGGCTGATATGTGAAAGCTTCGAAACTTTTATTTCTATTCTGCGCCAAGAAATTCGGATCATTGGTGTAGTAGTACTATTTTGAGTATAGTTGCTGTACAGTTCCTATTTATTAATTAAAAACAATGAGAATTTAAAAACTGTTGTTAAAAATTCTGGTCAGAGGTAAGAAATTTGATTAAGGCCAATAGATTGAGACAAACAACATGTTTAGATTTCTTCCTTGAAAGTGTGAAAGTAACAGCGCTGAGAATGTCGTAGACACACACTATGCAAAGTCAAAATCAGTCATAAAAAAAATGAAAGATCAAATGATTGGAATAAAAAGGAAATCCACTGTGTTAACAGTTATACTTGAAAATACCTTGAGCTTAACAATGAACAGATTAAAGTAAAAGAATGACATGATAAGTTAAAATTCAAGTGTGTAAAATTGCCAAAATCAGTGGTAAAACCCCTAAATCAAGAACAAAGGAATGAGACAATAGTTGAAACTTTAAAAATTAATTAAAAATTTGCAAATTAGAATTTTAGAAGAAAATGTCTTGGAGGTGTGCACACCCCATGTAAAATTCAGCAGGTTTTTGCGAAATTTCAAGACTACATTAATTTTATCTGTAGACGACTGTGTGTGTGTGTGTGTGTGTGTGTGTGTGTGTGTGTGTGTGTGTGTGTGTGTGTGTGTGTGTGTGTGTGAGTAAGAATGAGTGAGAGAGCGAGCGTGCATGTGTGTGTGCATGTCAGACAGTCAGTCAGATATTGTAATTTTAGTATTATTACAGTTAGGGCACATTCACTTATTTTCACTCATGTGCCCTATTTCCTTGTATTGGTAGGAGAATTTCTACATTTATATTTTGCCTTGAAAGGTAACTTGCAGATTTCCACAGGGTTTCTCATTATTTGCACAAAGGGGGGGGTGTTGGCAAAGGGAGGTTTTTAGGTAATGGTTGAAAATTATTGTGATTTTTAAAACTATTTTTTTAACTATTACAAAGGAATTCAGACCCAAAATATTAAGCTATGCAAAATATTTTTAAAGAATAAAAAATAATTTTCATCAAATTACTTAAAAGATCTTCCTTTGCTGATAACAGAAGTTCAACAATATGCAAATGAATGAGAAACACTGTGGAGCTATGCCTGTTGCCTTTCAAGGTAAAAAAGTTTAAAGGGATTTTAATAGCTGTTTTAAAAATTTTTGAGTTTTTAATATACAAATATTTTTAGAAATAGAAAGTGCAGGGGCGGATTTATGGGGTCACGGAAGTTGCAATCGCAAAGGGCTCCGCGTCCCGGAGGGCCCCCAATTCACTGTGAAAAGAGAAGCAAAGCAAGGATGAAACAAAGAAAAGGAAAAAAGAGGGGGAAAGTTATGTTGATGAATATAATATTTTGCGAATTCATAGAAAAGCTGTCATGGTTCAAACTTTATATAGTGCTTGCCATCTGTTCTCTGCTTAAAAAATGTAAAGTTGGCTATCCTGCTTGACAAGTGGGTAAAATTTTGCTAACTGTAGAGTAATTTCATTTGTGTGTGGTGGCGACACTGATGACCACTAGTAACGTCACAACATAATCTAAAATAACGTCTGTAATCTGTATTTCTGTGTTGACATTCGATCTCCACGTTGTGGTATTATACAGTGTTACTTATTTAATATTGTGATTATTAACATCTAACCGTGCCCTTAAAATCGGTATCGTCACAGCTGTTGTTTGTTTCGTTTACTTATAATTTATGTGATTGATTCTCCTGAAAATGAAGCCAGTGAAACAAAGTTATGAGTCAGATTATGAAAAGCAGAAGAAGAAAAAAGAGAAAGACGAACATCTTCAAAAGCAAAAGGATGGTTTGTTAGTATTCCTACAGAAGCCTGTGCAGATTCATACCGCTGATGAGCAAATTGAGCAAAAGCCTCCGGATTCATGTGCTTCAAAAGAAAACGGGCAACTGGAACCTACACAGGACCCACAACATTCAAGTTTAGACAACAATGGTAAGGCTAAGTTTAATATATTCAAATCTTGACTCCAGCTACTTAGATTCATGTGAGAAACTATCCCATTTGCCACTGAATGATTTTAATTGTCAGCCCTCAGAGCCAGACCAAAGAATCAACTAATAAATCAAAAGGAAGAGCGTAGACCTACCTGTTCAATGAATTCATACTATCCTATACTGACATAGCTTTATGGCATCCTAATCCCACCTTTGATATGATAGATTGCTTTAATAGAAACAAACCAGAAAATAAAGGAGAACTAAAATCAGAGAAAAGTATTTTCTTATTCTGCGAAAATGTATTTCAGGAACATAAATGAAAATCACTTTTATAGGTTGAAGACAAATGAAAGAAATGAAAACAGAAACTGGTTAATTTTTTTCTGAAACTTTTAAGTCTGTTTACTGCTATGTGTGTAGACTTTTTCCTGACCATAAACAATCACATAGGGTTCTTGTTGATGAATTTTCTGAAAAAGTTTTAAAAAATCATGAAATCTCGAAGTCTCACTTGACAGCCAGGGTCAGTTGCTTACAAGGGATAAATTATCTGGGAGAGTTGATTTTCAACTAATGATTCAGATTGAAAAAGAGAAGGGCTATTGGAGGCAAGTGCTATATCAAGTAGTGGTCGCTGTGAAACTACTTGCAAGACTCAGACATCCACTCAGAGGTCACAGAGAAACTGAATGCTCTGAAAATGTAAATAAAGGGTAATTTTTTAACTTGTATGGTGTGTCTTGCAGAGTTTGATGACTTTCTGAAAGATCGTTTTGAAAAGTATGAGCACTGTGGTTCAGGCAGAACAAACTATTTGTCTCACCAAACATATGACAAGATATTAACTGTAATGGCAGAAAAACTTGAGAAGGTTTTTTGTGAGGAGGTTAAAAATTCACAGTACTTTTCAATTATCGCCGATTCTACTCCTGACGTAAGTCATGTAAACAAACTAACTTTTGTTTTGAGATATGTAAAAGCTGATGGAAAAACTGTTGAGCAATTCTTTGATTTCTTGCCCATAAAAGCTCACAAAGCAGAACATTTGAAAGCTACTGTCTTGAAAAAGATTTCAGATGTAGAGCTAGATATAAAAAACTGTAGAGGCCAATGCTATGACAATGCCTTTAACATGTCAGGCGTATATGCCTGGCCTTCAAGCAAAAATAATTGAAAAAAGTCCCACAGCATTTTATGTGCCGTGTTCAAGCCATTCTTTGAATTTAATAGGCAATAATGCTGCTGAATGTTGCAGATATGCTGAATCTTACTTTGATTTTGTTCAAAAAGTATATACTTTATACAAATACTTAATCCCACATTCAACCACATCAACACATTGTGAAACAGTTGAGTGATACTCGATGGTCAGCAAGAGCTGATGCTGTATCAGCGTTACGAGGAGCTTATAATGAGATTAGAAAAGCATTAATTAAACTTTCTGAGTGTGAAACTGAAAAGCCTTTAGCCAAAACAGAGGCAAAATCATTGGCAAAAAAGTTTGACAAACATAAAACTGCCTTCATGACCGTCTTGGACCAGCTGTTGCAACGAATCGACTAAGTCAGCAAATCCTTGCAGAAAGAAGATGGAAACATGAAGATGGCGGTAGATCTATTTCAGTCTTTGAAACTCTCCTTTGATGATGTACGCAACAACTATTCTGGCACTGACGTGGAAGCCTAGACTTTGTCTACTTCTGTGGAACAACCAGATAATGATGAGAGTTACAAAAGGAGTATAAAAGGAAAGAGCTTTGCTGATGACAGTATAGACAATGAAGTTCATCTGGAGGGGAAAAACAGATTCGAGTGGAGATACTGAATGCTATCTGTGACACCTGGTAGTTGAGCTGGAGGAAAGAAAAGCAACATTAGGATATATATTCGACCTATTCAAAGGAGTTTTTGCTGATGAACATGACCATTCTACAAAATGTGACCTCAGCAATATTTCCAAGGTATATTCAAATGACATAGATGGAAAACTATTTTGTGATGAAATGCAGCACTTCCATCGCTTTGTGAATCTCATGGATTAAGATCAATCCTCAGTCCGGCCGGAAGAATGCTACAAACTGCTTGTGGGTAGTGGCGGTTTGAAAGAGACATTTTGAAATGTGGAAACCATTCTTAAAATGTTTCTTACTTTACCAATATCTAAAGCAAGTGGTGAAAGATCATTTAGTACTTTTAAAAGAGTTAAAAACTATCTATGGTCAAAACTTTCTTAAGAGCACTTGAATAGTTTTTCAATATTGTACATAGAGAGTAATGCACTGAATCATGTCAATTATGATGTAGTCATAGACACATGTGCTGCAATTAAAGCCAGGAGGAATGTCTTGTAAACATGATGCTGTGTTTGTAAGTAAATGAAATAGTGTCTCTCTATAGAATAATAATAGAATTATTTGATGATGATGAAATTGATTATAGTCCATTTAAAAATTGTATACCCTGGATGTGTCTCAAAATGAGGGCCCCTGAAAAGGTTTAGTGAATTGGTCCCCCTACAGCATAAATCTGCCCCTGCAGGGGTGAAAATATTGAACATAACTTGTATATCATAAGAAGAAATCAGATATGTCTAAAAGTAATTTTTATACTGATGAAGAGATAAATAGAAAACTATTAATTTTGTTTTACACGTATTTTAAACAAGGCATATAAAAATATTAAAGAATTAATAATTTTTAAAAACTATAGTAAGTAATATAGAATAAATATCAAAAACATACCAATGGGCAGTTTGGGAAACCGAACAATAACACAAGCAAACTCTTAAGTCAGAAATAAAGATAGCAAATGTGGCCCAAAAGAAGACAGCAATTATAGTGAATAAAGAAAAGTCATCTGAGAACAATAGACTTGCTATTAATACAGACATTTGACGTAGACTAGGAACATCAAACAGAAGTCATCGTTCTTTCCACATTTATAAGTGAGTCACAGAAAAATCCTCATTGGCCGCCACCGGGAATCGAACCCAGGGTCTTCCTGTTATGCGCCGGACATGCTTCCACTGCACCACAGCGGCCTCTAATTCCTCCACACTCGCATACAACTAACCAAAACAATGCTGGGAATTCACCTTCTAGTTATTTGTTCAGTTGCTGCTATGGTAAGCAGCAACTGAACAAATAACTAGAAGGCGAATGAATAATTAATACAGACATTTGACGTGGACTAGGAACATCAAACAGAAGTCATTGAGTCATGGAAAAATTCTCTTTGGCCGTCACCAGGAATCAAACCCAGGGTCTTCTAGTTACGTGCCGGACATGCTTCCACTGCACCACAACGACCTCGAATTCCTCCATCCTCCAGACTCACATATGATTCTCATTGGCCAGTGGCGGCCTCACATACGACTAACTGCCAAGCCACTTAGCAGGTTGCTTCTTGCAGCTCCACACTTGTAAGCATAGAAAGAGTGATAACTTCTGTTTGACATTCCTAGTCCATGTCAAATGTCTGTATTAATTATTCATTCACCTTCTAGTTATTTGTTCAGTTGCTGCTTACCATCTTTGGTGAATTTCCAGCATTGTGCAGGGCTTCAAGAAGCAACCTGCCAAGTGGCTTGACAGTTAGTCATATGTGAGTCTGGAGGAATTTGAGGCTGCTGTGGTGCAGTGGAAGCATTTCTGGCACGTAACTAGAAGACCCTGGGTTTGATTCCCGATGGCGGCCAATGAGAATTTTTCCGTGACTCACTTATACGCATGGAAAGAGCGATGATTTCAGTTTGATGTTCCCAGTCCACGTCAAATGTCTGTATTAATTATTCATTCACCTTCTAGTTATTTGCTCTGTTGCTGCTTACCATCTTTGGTGAATCCCCAGAATTGTGCCGGGCTCCGAGAAGCAACCTGCCAAGTAGCTTGGCAGTTAGTCCTATGTGAGTCTGGAGGAATTCGAGGCAGCTATAGTGCAGTGGAATCATGTCTGGCGCGTAACTGGAAGACCCTGGGTTTGATTCCCGGTTGCAGCCAATGAGAATTTTTCCGTGACTCACTTATAAACATGGAAAGAGCAATGACTTCTGTTTGGGACTTGCTATTGTCGTTACTACTGTTTCACACGTTATGTTCATATGCTGTCCTCACTGCAGGTCATGCTATGCTACAAACAAATACGCAATATTAACTTCAATATCATTAACTAGAATAATAAGTATAATAAATACTTGAATTTACTATGGTATTACCTTTATATATGTATTAGTTCATCAGTAGAGCACCTTCTGTATTCCCATTGCTTGAATGTGGGTTAACGTATTTGGTTAAAAACCATTTCTTCAAAAAACTAATAGTTGAATATCTTCGTGAAACAGGCAACTTGAAAATATATAGATTTGCCAAGATAGGAATGTGAAGAATAAGGCAATGTCCTAGTGTCATGTGCAAACAGATGTATGTAGCATATGAATTAAAAAACCAAGCAGGCGTCAATCTCATAAAACCAGGATTGCAATAAAATGATGAAATCATAAAATAGAATAAAACATAAAAAACCTCTGAACTTAAAACAAGCTTAGGGTGAATCCCTCAGTAAGACGAGACTACAATCTCATAAAACCAGAAATGCAGTAGAAAGAAGAATAGATAAAATAGAATAAAGCATTGAAACCTTTGAACTTCAAATGAGCTTAGTGCGAATCCCACAGTAAAACCTGACCAAACTAGTTTCAACAGCTTTAAATCACTGCCATCCTCAGTGGTGTCTTTCGCCGGTGATTACACAGCCTGTTGTACAAAGTGCAGTGATGAACTTCGCGAATTTTTCGACAAACCTGTTGCTACCTGTAGCCTTTCATCATTTGCACAGGATAGACACATGATCATGATCGCACACGTCAAAGTCCTGTGGCGCCATCTGTTGGACATTTTAGCAAATACCCGGTGTTTTGGAATAATCATCTATTAAGATGAGTAATTTTTCTTTTTATTATTATTATTATTATGTTCAATAAGGTATTTCCATGGATGTGGAATCTCACAAGGGGATGCGGTGTTACAATTTTTATTACGTGTTTTCTCGATAACCATTGATTCGGATAATAAAATTTGGCTATGTTTTTTGTATGAAGTTATGATCCTGGCGTTTTCCCAATCAGTGACAACATGTTGTTCATTACAAAATTGGATTAATGATGTTTTTCTTCTCTCTTGATCCAGTTCTTATAATGTTCATTTAAGCTTGTTGAAAAACATTGTTTTGTACTTCTGACGTAAAATTTATCATGTTCTCAGTTTTCGGGATTCACTGTTGAAGTTGTATACAGACCAGTTGTTTGCAAAATAGATTTTTTATTCTCATTAGATGTTAGTAATCTGGAATGATCCATTGCGGTTATGGCCAAATCGAGGTTATGGTTTCTGCATTCGTTTTTTTATTATATCGGCAATCAGTGGAAGATACTGTATATTGAAGGTTTGGCTTCTGTGCATTATGTTTACTGTTTATTTGCTGCTTTAATTTTTAGCATAGGGATTCAATCAAGCCTTTTGTGTATCCAAACTGGATCACTGTATTTTTTATCCATTTAATTTCATCATGAATGCTTTCTTAGTAGAAAAATGTGTGAAGAGTGACATGACAATAGAACATTGCTTTATTCTTCACATTCCTATCTTCACAAATCTATATATTATCAAGTTGCCATTTTCATGAAGCTATTCAACTTCTAGTTTTTTGAAGAAATTATTTAACCAAATACGTTAACCCACATTCAAGCAATGATAATATGGAAGGTGCTCTACTGATGAACTAATACATATATAAAGACAATACTGTAGTAAATTCCAATATTTATTATACTTATTTTTCTAGTTAATGATATCAAAGTTATTATTGTGTATTCATTTGTAGCATAGCGTGACCTGCAGTGAGGACAACATATGAGCATAACGTGTGAAACAGTAGTAATGACAGTAGCAAGTCTATTGGTCTCAGAATGTATTAGCCATGTAGATTATTTTGTTACTAATGAATATTAGCCAAAATATTGTAAAAAATAAAAGACATCTATCTCTACAACAAGACAAAATCAGAAAGAGGAATGCCATTTATCAAATAACAGTGAATTGCAATAAGAAATATATTGGACAATCAGCATTAACATTGAAATAGAGAATTAAAGAACATAAGACACCATTAAAATTTTTAACTAGAACAGTGCAATTGTAAAACACATAGAGACATTTTAGTGCAAGTTAATGTGGAATCAAATTCAAATTTTGGATTATGAACCTCAAAGCAACAAAAGACTTGTAAAAGAAAGCTAAATGAGAGAGAAAGGTTAAATCAGTGAACCTATGTACCAAAAATGTCAATGTTTGGTTTAATGACAAGATTTCAAATTCAAGAAGAACTTTAAGCACATTTTATTTAAAAAGATGCTATAACACGAAAAAAAAAAATCTGGTAACAATATTTAAATTGCATTCTGTGCCAACAAGAAGTGTGGACTGAAGTGATGCATTGAAAACAGGCTTTGATAATCACCTATTAGGCCAGAAATCTGCAAGGAAATAAAACACTCAGAGTAGAAAGCAAAGAAATAAGTGATGTCTTCAATTAAAGGATACTTTTAAATATCTCTTTGAATAAAGCCAGTAAATTTAAATTTCTGATAATTTTATTAATCATTTCAATGTTTCTAGAAAATAGAATGTTAAAACATCTTGAAAGATTTGATAAGATTTGTTTGAGCACTGTAGTTCATTGTGTATGGGTTTGGCAACATATAATTTTATTACAAGAGCATAAGTTTCCTTATCAATAAAATAGTTATTCTTCTTTGTTGGTAAAATGACTCATTTGTCAGATTTGTGTCTTGCTTCCTTAAATGCAAAATGCATTTTGAAGTCTTTTTTTTTTTTTTTTTAAAGATTTGAAAATTTTTGCACCTGCACATCACACAAGATGTCTTTCTTTAATACTACATGTGCTGATGTTCTGTTTGGGGAAATATGTACTTAATGAAAAATTTGTGCTTTTCCAAGTGAAATGCAGCTGAACTAAAAGAATGAGCCTCAGATTTCTGGAGGATCACAAAATGTAAGGGCGATCAATTGGGATTTCACCACATTTAGTTTACGGTCATGAAGAATTGAAATTAGGTCATGAATAATTGTGGTATAATGGGGAATCTGCTTAAAAGTGTGAAAGCTACATACACTGGCAGTGGATCATGTGTACCACAAGTAAATGGTGTTTTATCGAAATGGTTTTCTATTGGTGGAGGTGTCAGACAAGGTTGTGTAATGTCACCATGGCTGTTTTATATATGTATTTATGGATGCATGTGTCATGCCAAAATAGACAAGTTTATGTCTTGATAATATCCATGTGCACACATTGCTGTGTGCTGATGGCACAGCCCTTTTGGCAGAAAGCAAAATTGAATTACTGAGTATGATGTGCTGGATGTATTAGTTTGTATGAAATTCCCTTTCACTGTGAAATACCTCCCCCCCCCATCACACACACATACACATCACCAGTGTGCAAGAGCTGCAGCAACTGTCAGTACACACTAACACACTACTGGAGATCATATCTCATACATTCTGTGAGTCACAAAAATTTGTACCCTCTTCCTATAGATTTTGCACCTTGTCTCTAGCCATAAGTTCAGAAATGGTGTTACTTAACAAGTTGCTAGTTATGGGATGAACTGTGAAATTTCTAACATTTGAAATATAATAATTTATGCACTGTTGTAACTATTTTTCTTTTAGGACTTGCCATGAAAGACAATCCCTACAATTCATAGCACCATGAGCAATATGCTGTTCAATTTTAAATATGGACTGAATTGTAGTTTGTTTGCTTTTTTGTCTTAGATAGCTGAATTACGAAAATTGCAATTCATGAGGCAACCTTATGGGTTGTCTTATGTTTTAAACGTGCAAAACTGCACTTATCCAACACTGTGTTAAACATAAACAATACCCAGATTTTGAAAATATTAAATTACTAACCACCCACACAAACGAAAAAGAATTAAGGATTTCTGAAAGCGTTATAATTTAACAAAAAAAAGATAAAATATGCAACTTACAAGACCCCACCACACTAGACACAGCCTGGAAATCACTTATAAAAAAAGAAAAATTCATAAAAAAAGACAAAAGAAAGAACATTACAAAAAGTCACACCAATAAATATAAAAAACAAAACAAAAATAAAACACCTGTTTCTACAAACAAACAATAATAGCCCGAAAATATCTACACAATAGAATTATACTTACGACTGATACCTACCAACTCATCCAATAGATAGCGACACATTGGAAACAAAATCATCTAACACATACAGGCAGCAAACCTTCTCATCGATTCCCGACATGCAACTCCAACAAACCACATGCATGCGAAGAACGTCGTGTAGAAACAGTGGCCAGAAGATGGCAGTTGTACACTGCCGTAACAACGAACCCCTTGTCAGACGTCTCCTGACCCGATGAGTATAACTCTTTCTACTAAAATCTTTTAATTAATAGTAAATTTCAAACGTTTGATTGTGCAAATGAGTGAATGTGTGGCTGGGGATGTGTGGCCTAGCCGTTTTGTTTCTGCAAAATTTTTATAGCTAGCCAGGGGTCCGTAACGAAGGGACCTCTCGGGCCAGGAGCATGTGCCTCACAGAGCAAACAACTTGCGAAATACTTCAACAATATCAGGTAAAATACCGTAGATATTATGTATATATTAGATAGCTGAAGTTCACAGTTTTGTGCAGTTCCAGTGTTCTGGAAACTGGTGATTAAATGTTGTTCATATTTATTGGCATAGGCATTTTGCATTAGCATGCAATGTTGCATAAAGCATGTTATGATGAATGGTAATGAAGAAAGTAACAGCTAAGTTCTTGTTCTGAGATCCTGGGTTCAATTCAGGGGCAGATCCAGAAGTTTACCTTGGGAGTGGGGAGGGGAGGCAGTTTATCTAGCTTAACCCCTTCAGTGGTGTCTTCATTATTACCATGTCACACCTCCCAGGGTGGGTTTTTAAATGGGTTGATCATTTAAATTCATCTTACAAGAATTTATTAAAGAATACAATAATCAGATTACATATGTTTTTTTCATGAAGGCAGAGTTTATTATAACAATTTAGGTGAATTATTATAAAAAATACATAATTTGAGCAAAACTATATAAACAAATTTTATACTTTCTTTTGGTGTGAACAGTTTCAAAGTAGCCTTTTAAATGTAATGGGATGTTCCCATACAGCTTACATTCCCATCTCATTCCTTTTCTTCCGGGACAAACTCGGCACACTCTACTGGGAAACGTCTTCTTTCCTGTGGCGGGGATATGAGTTGGGAAGTGCCTTTCAGTAAGACGAGCAGGTGGGTCTGTTTTTGACGGTCTTCCTCCCTTGAATGATTTCCTTTTCATTGCATACTTCTCTAAAAGCCCATGAATGACTTTATGTCTAAACTTCTTCTTTCCTGTGGCAGGGATATGAGTTGGGAAGTGTCTTTCAGTAAGACAAGCAGGTGGGTCTGTTTCTGACGGTCTTCCTCCCTTGAATGATTTCCTTTTCATTGCATACTTCTCTAAAAGCCCATGAATGACTTTATGTCTAAACTTCTTCTTTCCTGTGGCTGGGATATGAGTTGGGAAGTGTCTTTCAGTAAGACGAGCAGGTGGGTCTGTTTTTGAGGGTCTTCCTCCCTTGAATGATTTCCTTTTCATTGCATACTTCTGTAAAAGCCCATGAATGGCTTTATGTCGAAAATTTTAGGAGACTGCATTTTTCACCACCACTTTTCCCATATATAATATGGGCATTCACAAGAGTGATATCCATCAAATGAAAGAATAGTTTCCTATACCATCTGACACTCTTTCTGAGACACTCATACGGTATTATTTTTTGGTGTAATCTGTCTACCCCCCCCCCCGTTTGCATTGTACTCGATAACTGCCTCTGGTTTCTTCACCACTTCTTTGGTCTTTCTGTCAATTTTTCCTGTGTCGCATATTCTTCCCCTGTGAAATGTGGATAACATTGCCACATCTTTTTTGTCCTGCCATTTGATTGCTGAATAAATTCCTGTTGCATAGCAAAGTACATATCCTTTCTTCATTTTAGCAGCCTGCAGTTCTTTTGGCATTTCTTTCCTTCGTAAGCCAACTGTTGCACAGGCTCTGAAACCATGCTGTTGCAGCTCATGGAATAGCATAGGACTTGAGAACCACCGGTCCATGAAAACAACATACCCTTTTCCCCTAAGTTCTGGGCACAGCACAAGTTTGGTCATTGAAGCATGGCTCAGGGGTGCAGAAAATTTTCAGGGCCCAATATTTCCCCAGAACACAATTTTTTTCTCCGAAATTTCCCCCAAAACTGTAGCAGATTTTCATACAAGTTTAAGCGATTATTAGAGTATATGTTGATGATTAAGAACTATCCTTAAAGCCTATTACTTAAAAATTTGAAAAACAATATTTATTCCAATGAATAAATAAAAAACAGCCTTACATTAATGGGTGACGTCAGTTGTCCAACAAATGGCAGCCTTCCCGTCTCTTTGTGAAGGCTGTCAATCACCTGATTTGACATCTTATACATCTTGAGACAAAGGGCTGAAGAAAACCATGTGAAATGGTATCTGCCACCATGGAAATGCCTGTCCAAGGATTATTTAAAAAGTTGTGAAGCCTTATGAACAGGAGGTCCATTCCAAGAAATAAAGACTTCATTAAAAAGGGTGTCAAACTGGATGTTCCGCTTGTGTAGGTGGTTGCCAATTACAGATCCAACTGATTCACAAACAGCTTCACTACAGATTTTTAAACAGTTTTCAAGTATGTAAATTATTTTGGAGATGTGAGACACTTCAGGGTTAGTAAATGCTTCTTTTATTACTGTGTTATCCTGGATGATTAAGTTTGATTTTCTTCAGAAGAATCAAGTACTTTAAAACAAAAGCTGTGTTTAAAAGGTCATTTTTCATAATTTTTTTTTTTTTTTTTTTTTTTTTTTTTGCTTTACCCCAGGGCAAAAATTTCCCAGGAGCTGCATTAATTTCCCCCGAACCTCATTCGCATATTCGGCCATATTCTGCACCCCCTGGCATGGCTTATTAGTTTCTGTGAAGTACTCTCTCCCCCCTGCCTTTCTTCATCGTGGCGAGTGTAAATGAAATGGTCCAAGGCATATCGTGATTGTGATTCACATAGATGGTAAGATTGTCACTAAAGGATACCCAAAACCTCCACAAGGGCCACTATAAGCTGATTGGAAAGGTTTGCCATCATTCGGCCAACATATGAACTACTTTCAGATTAGTAAAATGGGCCTGTAAATGTTTCATGCGTGAATGCATTGAGCACTAAACACACCATGGAAATCTTCCGGAATAGAACAGTATGGGCAGTAGAGCTAGCCCCAAAATTTATCCGGGCATACCACTTAAGAAGTTAAAGAAAAAGATTGATAAAGGGGCTTTATGAAAGGCATACGCACATGCACCACAGAGTTGCCCCTCCCTGATATTGCACAGCTTTTTAAGGACTTTTTCCAACAAAAAAAGATTAATAAATTCTTAAATCAAAAAGTGGGAAAAACAACTGAAAAATTAGCACTATTTTCTTGGCATTTACTTACCTGCTTTGCAAGGAAATGAGCTCCGTGCTTTTTAAATATAAAGTTCGGATAAAAAAAAATTCAAAATAAATTTAGGCACTTTAATTAATTTAATAGAAAATTTTCCAGCATGAGTCATTGAATCAATCTTGAGCAATATGACCAGAAATTCCTCTTTAAAACATCTGTTTATTCTTTTGCAATGCAGGATTCCCACTTCTTTTGAAAGGAACTTCCATTTACTTCATCAAGTCATTCATTCATTCATGTGTCATTCATTTTTTTACTGGTGATTTTATCTTGGAAGTTTATGGAAATATTATATTAAACAAAGCACACCCATTGCTTTTCGTGATCAGTCAAAATGTCTTTTTCCTTCCACTTTCAGCCTCCTCTATTCTGTTTCTGAAACTCGAGTTTTTCTGTTCTCTCTGTCTCTCTAAAAGCTGCAACAGAACATTTAATCTCTAAATTCCCAGCAAATTTTAATTGTTCTAAAAACTTTTACAAAACTCTGTGCATTTATTACTGTAATTTTACAAAGATAAATGCATCAATTATTTACGGTCCTGACTACTTAAAAAACAAAGTTTTTGGGGGAGGGTCGATCACCCCATTGCCGTCTGCTGGATCCATTACTGGTTCAAGCCCTTGGTAGGACGCAAGTGTTTTGTTTAGTTTTTAAGTTTCAAAGCAAAATATTCACTGCCTGTTTTTCACGTCAATTTGCTCTGTAACTGTGATGAGTCCCAAATGTTTTTTTTTTTTTTTTTATCATACTTATTATAAAAGAAATTTGAGCATTTTTATCAATACATGAACTGGTTGAAATATGTACATACTGTTTCAAGTTAGTTGCTAGTTCCTATAATGTTGAGCTTCTGTGGTGTTAGTCAGGTGTTTAAAAATTATTTATGACAAAAACTGGTCAGCCACTTTTGATGGTCAAGTGGCCAGTGGCAGTCTTTTGACTAATCATGCAGGTTAGGCCTGGGTTCAAGTCCTCCTAGATGAGGCATGGGCAATATATTTGTCCTATGATGCTGGCTCTGTCCCTTCCCTGAAATTAGTTGCCCAAAATTAGGGACAGGAAACCCCTTAATTCTGACCAATCCCTTCTTACCAATGGCAGTTTCATAAATTTCTCATATATAAGCAGGAATTTCCCCTTCCTCTGAAATCTGTTGTGAAGGGTCTGGTGTGCTCTGAAAGGTGCATGTGTCATTGAACTGTTGTGCAGGTCAGGTAGGTAAGTAGAAAGGAGGGAAGGTAGCTAATATGCTTCTATCTCATCCAGACCAAAATCTCATTCAGAAAGTCTTTACATTACCAAAGTTTCAGTGATGGCAGTATTGGTAGTTTTGGGGCCACAAATACCATTGTATGTTGTTGTTTTTTTGCATTGTTTTACTCCCAGAGCTGGGCAGTCTGACCTCCACTCTTACTGTTTTAATTACATTAGGTGTAAATTTTATGAAAGAAGTTCTTTTTTTTTTTTTTTTTTTTGTCTTAAAGGTCCTCTGGAATCTACTTTGAAAATCTATATATTAATTCCATAAGGTTTTTTACTGTGAGTCCTATTTTAAGAGAACAGCAAAACATAAAAATATGGTTGAGGTATCAAAATAAAGGTCTTACCATGTAGATATGCCAGTCGAAGAGAAAAATCAGATTGGGGCAATGGTTCAGGCATCGTGGGGCGGCAAAGTTCCCATGTAAAGTCTATGGGAGAAGCATGCGGTTAACATTTGATGGCCTGCGATTGACTCACACGCTGTTGAAGACGGAAGCATGAAGGGACTGAGATAGTCCAAAGTCCTCTCTTTTCTGAGCGAACCATTGTGCAAAGCAACGATAGCAGGCGTTCGTATCAAAGTTCTTCTCATCGGAATTGTGAAGACTCTCGAAGACCTGCTTGCGTTATGCCGTTGGACTGTGAGATGTATATATACAATTTAATATTCATTCAATCAAGTTTATTCACGTAGGTAAGACGTTTCCCATTACGTAAAGATGTAAATAAACATTCTGTTGATCATTGTTAGTGAAAATATTTAGAATGTATATATTGAGTTGCGCCATCTATATCTTCATTGTGTAAGGTTTTTTACTGTGAGACCTATTTTGAGAGAATGGCTGAACGTAAAAATATAGTTCAGGTATCAAAATAAAGGTCTTGCCATGTAGATGTGCCAGTCAAAGAGAAAACTGTGATTGGAGCAACGGTTCAGGCATGGCAGGGCATCAAAATTCCCATGTAAAGTCTATGGGAGAAGCATGCCACCCTTATCTACATCAGGCGCTCAGTTCAGTGTCAGACTTGGTGTGTGCATGATGTTCTATGATCAGTCAGTCCTAAAGTAAGTATATACTTTATTGCATACTTACCCTTAACAGAATGTCTCTTCCACAGAAAAAAAAAGAAAAGAAAAGGTAAGATCCTTATTGGAAGGCATGAGCGATCATTGTGTTGCAACTATTATATGTCTCAGACAAAAGAAAATGAAGAGTATTCACAATGCAAATCTCATTTCAAAATATGGTTCAGGTATCAAAATAAAGGTCTTGCCATGTAGATATGCCAGTCAAAGAGAAAACTGTGATTGGAGCAATGGTTCAGGCATGGCAGGGCATCAAAATTCTCATGTAAAGTCTATGGGAGAAGCATGCCACCCTTATCTACATCAGGTGCTCAGTTCAGTGTCAGACTTGGTGTATGCATGATGTTCTATGATCAGTCAGTCCTAAAGTAAGTATATACTTTATTGCATACTTACCCTTAACAGAATGTCTCTTCCACAGAAAAAAAAAAAAGAAAAGAAAACGTAAGATCCTTATTGAAAGGCGTGAGCGATCATTGGGTTGCAACTATTATATGTCTCAGACAAAAGAAAATGAAGAGTATTCACAATGCAAATCTCATTCCAACAACATTTACAAACACATTTGTGACTGAAGATGAGAGTGAAAGAGTGCGCTACCCAGTTGAATTTTTTCACACAATCGAGATAAGTGGACTTCCGCCTCACATTTTACGATTGAAAAAGGATGCAGTCGTGATGCACATCACGAACCTGGGCGCAGTGGTCTAAGTGCTGGCTTATGATCATTCATTCGTGAAGGGTCCGAGTTTGAATCCTGGTAAGGCATGGATGTTGTGTTTGTCTTACGGCACTGGCTCTCTCCCTTCCCTGGAAGCAGTGACCCTAAATTAGGGACGGGCAACTGCTTATTATAGCCCACTGAGTTGCTCACGGTGGTCATTAAACCTTCAGTCCAAAAAAAAAATCACGAACCTGGGCTGTTGTCTGTACTGAAGAGGTTGAATGAATTTGTCAATCAAATAAAGTTTACATTTGTTGTTTCATATAAGTTTATTCTTTTCAAAAAAAAACAACTGTCAATTCCGATGGGTTTTGTCTAGTATATGAATCACATAATTGGAATGACTCGGAAACTTGTTTACATGTTTTTCACTCATGGGCTGGAACTTGAACTTTATATTCACTGTGTGGATGGATGGTCATTTCAGCCCAACTATACTCCAATTCACCGTAAAAGTGTACTACTGGGAAAGGCGGGAGAGTCTTGTCACATCTCGTCGTGGAATGCAAGAACTGTATCCGTCCGTGTTAATATTCTCTTCTACTGTTTCCTTTCTGATCCCCCCAGTAACCCACCCACACATCTCACAAGCAGTGGGGATTGTTAGTGGAGGTCTGGAGGAGGCCGAACTGCTTCCCCTACTGCCTTTGAGTTTTCCCGATTGTCAATTTATTGCCTCTGTGTTGTTCATGTTGGGTGAGGTCTTACACCTCTTCCCCCTGAGTTGTATCCCAAGTGGGCAGAAATAGCCGAAAGTGCGAAGCTCTTGATTCAGCAACTTCTCAGAACAAATTTATTTCTAAAAGTGCTCTAACTTCTAGAATTTTTTTTTAGATGGCATTTTTGTCGGATAAACTGCTGAGCAAACAGAAATGGATTCTAAGCAATAATTCTGATGTTTTTCGCTCTAAATGCTAGGTACTATTTTTCGTAGCGGAGGTAGCTGTTTTGTACCCTTCATAGTGGTTCACTCTTAGGTTGGCTCAGAGTATAGCTGCAGCAATTTTATGGCATAAGATTAAAATCCTGACCCCTTCCTATCTGTATCTCCAGAAGTTACAGACTCTTCTGGTACACTCCTTTTAGGACAACGTACGTCGAAATCCACATAAACTCTCTTCAACCCAGTAGAAAAGGCAGGTCAAGGCTGTGTCTCCTTGCAACATAAAATTATGGTGTCTCATATTCAGTATCTTCTAAGAATTAACACGTATCCAACTCTACCCTCCAGCAGAATTGCACAAGTTCTTTTCACTGTGGGTTCCCGGCAACTTTCCTTGCTGGCTTGTCTTAAGATGACAAAAGTCTTTCCTCCAAAAAATAATACAACTTTTCTGGAAGATTCTGTACATTGGTGGAATAGGATGACTGAAGGACCTTTCCTGTTGAATAAGATGTAATGCTAGCTGAACATCTCTTTTTCATAATGCTGTTCTCATCCATCTACTTTTAGGAAACCCCTTTTTGTTTTCCAACATGCATTGTTACAGGAATTTTCAGCATTGGAGGCCTATTGGATTCTTGTAAAATGTGGAAATCATTGTCCATGTTGAGCTCTGCATTTTTCACATCTTGCACTGTCATGAAACTTTAGTTACTTCAGAATGCCATTTCTTGAGTATACTGAAAATGTTGACCTCCAGAGTATCATTCTCTAAGCACCCTCAGTCAGACTTATGCTCCACCCATCTTTTCTCCATGCACTTCCAACAGTTGTTACCTCTCAACCTGTACCATGATTCCTTGAGACTTTACTGGAACATTATTGCACTTTCTTAATATCCTGTTACAACTTCTTAATCCTTTCCCTACTACACATGATTACAAATACACTGGGATTTACCATAATTTTTGTCATATTATCCGCTCCAGCATGTAATCTGCAGACCATGAAATTCACATTTTTTTTTTTTTCCTTCATATAATTCTCAGACTGTGACATTCAGAAAAAAAAATTGCTGTATAATCCGCACATCATAGATGTTGAACCGGAAGGGGAATTTCCAACAGAAAAGTCGGTCACATAATGACCCAGGAGTCTGAAAAAGTAAAAAAAAAACTATTTTATTATATGAAGAAATTCATTTTTGAAGGTTACTTTTTTTATATTTTTATCTCTGGACCGATAAAGCTCAGTGGCGTGGCATTCATAGATTACACCAATGCAGCTCTAGAGTATTGTGTTACACCTTGCCAATGATGAAACTCTGATACAGAACAAGTCCTAGAAATACCGTATGTACTTGCATATAAGTTAAAAGTTTTTGGAGGAAATACTGCTTTCAGAGTTGGGCATCAGCTTATATGTGGGCCAACAAAAAATAGGGCTAAAGTTCCATGAATTTCCCCGTGGAATTTACTGACAGATTTGTTTATGTTTTAGACCATTGGCACAGCGGCTTTCCTCGTATTACTGCGTGACTGTTTTCTGAGCTCAAAACTATCACACAGTGACACGATCATATCCTCAACTGTGCCCACCACTTTAAGTTTAAATTTGGCAGTGTAATTTAAATGTTTCTTTTTTATAATCTGCCGAACCTATATTTTTAACTTGTTTTAGCAGATAATCCACGAATTATATGACAAAAATTACGGTACAAGATGGAAAATAGGAAGCATAGAGTAGATTTCAAGTTTTCACAAAATTGTAGATTTTCTGCCATTCTTGGAACTGTAACTCATGTGCATCTCCAGTGTTCAATCAGTTTGATTATGGTTCTTAAACTTTCAAGCACTTCCTGTGAGACTTCTCATACCACTCCAGACTACTGGTTTCTGCAAACAGAGCCTTATCACCGACATACTGTGTGTGCCTTTTCTTGTTCATTCATTTAAAAAGATAAATCTGCAAATTTCTTCTGAAAGACATCAGATTTAGTACTGCACAACTCCCTGACATTACTACAGTAAGCATATGTCTCTAACAACGTGTTGCACAGGAGTTTTGAGTTCTCCTGCTCCTTGAATTTAGGCATCATAGGCGCCGGCTTCTGAAAATTTCTAGGAGTGCTGAAATTCAAAAGGCAGGTACTGTTTCCAGTGTTGAAATTTTAGATGTTTAAATGGACCTTGTGTTCAGTGTAAATGCAAACAACCCGATACATGATTTCATGATTAAGATATTATCTTTTTTATAGCAAAAAAAAAAAAAAAATTCTTGAACCGCGTTTTAATTCTTCGGATTTAATTTTCTGTAAAATGTGCACAAGAGCTCCTATAGTTTTTTCTTTTGGACAAAATTTGAGCATTTTGTTGGTTACTACTACCAGAAAACCAAACCTGTTGAAAAAGGCTGAGATTGGCGGTATATATATATCATGAGTCAAAACAGACAGTAGGCTAAGAGCGATACCTTTGAGGATCTCACTCCAGCAGTAGCAAACAAACTGACGTGTTCAGTGTTGGAATGGAACGTGCTTCGTAATCATTGCACTTTATTATTTTCCTTACTTGTTATTGTTAGCATTCAGCGTATATTACAGTGAAATTTTTGCTTTGATCAACAAGTGTATCTTGGGAATCTCCACCCCCACCCCGCCATCATTCATCTTGCAGTGCATGTGAATCAGTTGTTATCGATTTGGCATATTACCCCTGCATTGATTGATTGGTGTTACTATTGGTGACTGTTTATATGTTTTATAAAGCTAGGGAGAAAAAAAGCCTGAACAGAATTATGTCAAACAAACAAACAATAACTGCAACAACAGCAAAAAAAAAAATCCTTCAAAATTATACTTTGAGCGAGAAAAGATCATTCGCAGTCTCGCTGTGTTTCTTCTGCTCTCGGACAGTCATACTTTACTCCCGCTCTGACATTTATGGCTTTATGACCGTACCAAAGCTCAATGCCTGCATGGTGAGCTGCTTACAACTTAGTGATGTGCAAGGAACATGATTGCAAAAAAAAAAAAAAAAAAAATTGAGCTTTAAACAATTAAAAAGGTAGGGTACAAACTACATCCCACACCCCTAATTTCCCACTTGCTTGGTTGTCTTATTTCTTGTGTTTATTTGGTATCAGTAGTTAAAACACGATTTTTTGAAGATATTGATTTTTTTATAGAAACCAAATATTTGCGCTATATTCCGATTATCTTATTTAATTTTATGTAAAGTGGAACTAAATATTTAAGTATGAATCCAGTACATATAACAAAAATTCGGAGGGGTGTGGAGCACACCCCCAAATGATTTCAAGGGGTGTTCAAGCCCCTGAGCACCCCCGTAGTTGGCGCCAGTGGTCTAGTCACACTCTAAACCTGTTCAGGTATAGGTGGGATTCGCAGCAAAAAAGTTTTCTGCGACTGAAGGCATACCGGTATTTTTATTTTGAATCTGTTTTTCGTTCCCCATTTGTCTCCTTATGAGATGTTTTTTTTGTCACCGAAAGTGTTATACAGGGCAAGTCAAAACTCGCAGGACACCCTTGTATTTCAGAAACGGGAGGGAAAATGAAATATCTGAATTCCTCAGCAAAGAATCAGTGAGGGGGCCTATCTTTTAGTCTATTTCCAGAACATGGTCGCCATCTTGAAATCCACCATATTGGACCAAGGTCAAAATTTTCAATGGTAAGGGGGTCATGTTGCATATCAAACAAAACCAGAATTTTCTCAGAAATTGATTGCCGTAATCTGATTTGACATATGTGTAGTGGTTCACAAGTTATCAATACAGAAAATTGAAATAACAACCTCTAAAATATCTTGTGATACATAGCTATTTGATGTGTTCAATGTGTTGCCCATGTCGCTGAACACAGAGCTGAAGGCACTTGGCCGCCCCGGTGGCGCAGTGGTCTAAGGCGCTGGCCTCTGATCATTCGTCCGTCTGGGGTCCGGGTTCGAATCCCGGTGAGGCATGGATGTTGTGTTTGTCTTACGGCACTGGCTCTCTCTCTTCCCTGGAACCAGTGACCCTAAATTAGGGACGGGCGACTGCTTATAGCCCATTGAGTTGCTCACGGTGGTCGTTAAACCTCCAATCAAAAAAAAAAAAAAAGGCACTTGATCCAGTTGTTATGTTATGCATCTGCATGGGAATATCAAGAGAAATGAGGTTACAGGCCTCCAGGAGGCATTGCTGAAGGTGGTGATTGTTGCAGATTTTCTCAGCATACACCAGGTGTTTCAGGTGACCCCACAGATAAAAATCGAGTGGTGTGAGGTCAGGAGATCTGGGTGGCCATTGACGAACAGTTGCTCCATAGTGTGGTCTTTCTGGGTGTACATTGTTGAAGTCTACTGCTATAATACGGCGGCTGCATTCCCCAGACATTAGGATCACCTCAGTCATTTCCTCTTTTGTCAATGCCATCTTCAGTTACCTGCAATGAACAATGGTTATTTCAACTTTCTGTGTTGATAACTTGTGAACCACAACACATATGTCAAATCTGATTACCGCAATCAATTTCTGAGAAAAATCTGGTCTTGTTTGATATGCAACATGACTCCCCCTCCCCCTCTTACAATTTGAATTTTTTTACCTTGATCCAATATGGCAGATTTTAAGATGTTTGCCATATTCCAGAAATAGCCTGAAAAATAGGCCCCACTCACTGATTCTTTGCTGGGTGTATTCAGATATTTTGTTTTCCCTCCCATTTCTGAAATACAAGGGTGTCCTATGACTTTTGACTCACCCTGTATAATAATATGTTTTTCAAATACTTTTCTGCCTAAAAATATCTATTTAAAATAAATTCATATTCCTTGGATCATACCTTTGTGCATTAAAGATTTTTTATTGATAGAGGTTTTCTGCTGCAAGAAAGTAGTGACTTCAACTAGTATGGGAATCCATTTAGACCCAGTTGCATGAAAATGCATTACCTTGAAGCATGTAATGACAAGCAGCAGAGCCCATCTAAGAGGGAGGATGCAGCCCTGCACCCCACGTTTTCAAGGGGCACCAGAATTATTCAGTGTTTGAAGAATTGACAGATTTCTACAGTTTTTGCAGACAGCACAGAAAAAACTATAAGAAACTGCCTTGTGAAAAAAAATTTCAATTTCTTTCCACTTTTTCAGGAGTCTGCAAAAAGTATAGTTGCCCCCCAGTCCATCCTTAAATCTTTTGAAAGCATTACAGATGTTTTTTGTACACATCTGCAATTGGAGGAAAGTTTCATACATTAAGAATTCATTTGAATCATGATATTTGAATCCTGTTATATTATTTTGTCCACTACTTCGATATAATTTCAACAAGCTGAACCTCGAGGAGAGGGGTTTAAAGCATAACTGAACTGGTATCCATTTTTCAACAATAAATTTTCACATTTTCTTGCTAACACTGATTCATATTCATCCATGAATCATGGGATATACACTGAAGTGCCAGAAAAACTGGTACACTAGTCTAATACTTGGTAGGTACCCCACGAGAGCGCAGGACTGCAGAATTACGGTGGGGCATGGACTCTACTAGCTTCGGAAAATATGCTGTAAGCAATGCACACCATACTTCCTGCAGAGTGTTCCTGCAGAAAGTATGGTGTACATTGCCTACAATGCACACCATACTTTCCGAGGTCTCGGATTTCTGTGTTCGATACCGCGTTGCTTGGCATCCCAAATGTGTTCTATCACATTCAGATCTGGGGACTTGGGTGGGAATGGCAACACCCCAAACTCAGATGAATGCTCCTCTAACCATAATGGGGCATCCCAACACTTGCATTGTCCTGTTGGAACAGGCCCAACCCATCAGCATGAATGCCGGACATGAACGGGTGTACCTCGTCAGAAAGGATGCGCACTTAGCGTTCGCGGGTCACAGACTTTTGTAGACATACCAGGGGCCCCCAGTGAAGTCCAGCTAAACACACCCCATACCATTATGGATCCCCCACCAGCCGGTGCAGTTCCCTGTTCACAGGCGAGATCCATGGCTTCATGGGGTTTGCGCCACACACGAATCCTATCATCTCCCCGACATAGTTGGAAGCGCGACTTGTCATTGTCAGACCAGGCTACTTGTTTCCAGTCATCAAGTGTCCAGTGGCGGTGTTGCTGTGCCCAAGCGAGGCACATAGCTCTGTGTCGTGCACCCATCAAGGGGACTTAAGTTGGGCCTCAACTCCCAAAGCCCATATCGTGCAGGGTACATTGCACAGTCCGGACGCTGATGCTTGTTGAGGCTCCAGCATTGAATTCCGATGATACCTGCGAGAGTGTTGCATGCCTATGGTGTGAAACGATTCTTGATAGCCGACGATAGTCACGTTCACCCAATGTCTTTTTACGGCCTCACTGGTATTGTAGGTTGGAGGTTTTGCCGGAATTCTTGTAGTCACGGTACACCCTTGCAATGGTTGTCCGTGAAAATCCGAACTTCGTTTGTACCTCCAAATACTAGGCCTATCTCACGAGCGCCAACTATGAGACCGTGTTGAAAATCGCTTAAATTGTTATTACTTGTCATTCTCATGCCGAAAACAGCTCTGACAGCTGGCAAGGATGTCTATCGCTTTATATACGCACTGGTGGATTCAACCGAGTACACGCATAGGGGACGTTGCTATGTATTTTGCATAAGCTCGTATGTACCAGTTTTTCTGGCATTTCAGTGTACACTTCAATATAGCAGGAATATTTTTATGGCTTCCCCGTATTTTTTGGAAATGTTTTCCCTGCAGTGTTTTTATTTGGCCACCCATGGGCAAATACTAGATGTACCACTAATACCGGGGCCCCAAAATACTATCCAGCCCTTGGACTGTCTTTCTTCTTAAATGGACTCTGGAAAGCAGGATTTGCAGAGTCATTTTCTTCTCTAAGATTGCAAAATGTCACAGTTTTTCTGAAAAAGTTATATTTCTTACTTGTTTTTGTGTTATAAATTAACTTTACACTATATGTTTCTTGTATTTCTCACACAAATTCTCAATCACTGAACATTTTTAAAAATAACTGTAACTTTATTTTATTTCTTTTCAGACAATGTGTCCTGTATGCCTTGACAGATTGAAAAACATGATCTTCCTCTGTGGCCATGGAACATGTCAGATGTGTGGAGATAGGATGTCTGAATGCCCTATATGTAGAAAACCTGTTGAAAAGCGCATTCTTTTGTATTAGCAGTTTTTGTAGGATTAATTTGTTTTCACATCTGGAACTGATCAAGTAAAAAAGGGAAAGTGTTGTTTTGTAGTAGAAATGTAAACTACATGAGTTTGCCAGAGTGATAACAGTATCTGGGTATTTTATTGTGCATCATGTTTGTTTATTAACATGAAATTGGTTGCACAAGTGAAATGTTTCTCAAGAGAATTTAATTTAATCTGTTATAAATTAAATACATATTACCCAGATGCTCTAGATTTAGTTGAAATGATTTATCATAAATATAAGTTTTTTATGATCTCAGATATTCACACTGTATTCTCATATTTGAGATATAAATGCTTTATGTGTTTGTTTTATACATGACATATGTTATCATCTAAATGCCTTTTAAAAATGTGTGTGTCCCTTCCACTAAGCTGTTACAGAAAGTATTTGAAGTTGCTCTTGAAGTTTTCTGGAGTTTCTACATTCTACAGTCCCAAATTTATAAATCACTGTAATAATTTTTGAAACTTCTTGTTACTTGTGTGAGGTGTTGCATACTCTGTGTGTCCATAGGTGCAGTAAAAAAAATTTTTTTTTTTTATAAGAATGCACTCACATTTAGAGAAAATGAATGTTGAGAGTGTTATATTGTTGAAATGATTTTTCCACCCAGTTTTCTGACTACCAAAGACTGCAGTGTTTTTCAAATCATCACGTTGATGCTTCATCTTAAAAATGTTATCGTGTGAAGACTAGTGAAAAAATTCAACCAATTCATTCCCAGCTCCCACAAAACTGTAATAATTATGGTGCATACTTAAAATATAATGCAAAAGACTGTTTGTTTGTCATGTGTCTAGTAGAACTCTGTGAAACTTAGTGCATTGTTTTTAGACTAATAAAGATGTTTGAAAAAATATAAGAGCTTTAATATATTTCAGATGTTAATAACTTTAGAACATACTCACGTACATGTTCCGTGAATTGATCTGAAACAAAGTAGTATTTAAAATTTCAGCTTGTCTTTGTTTTTTTTATGAAACCTTTTGTTAAAGTCAACAAACAACCCCCCTCCCCACTCCCCTCAGTTTCATACACAGTGGAACATCTATTTAATGAACCTGTTTAGCAATTTTCTTTAATTAATTTTATGGGGAGACCTTGAAACTTGAGCTAAAATATGTTCAAAAACACCTCCTCTTAACATTCTGATTTTCTTAACGAAGTCCTTCATAGAAGTTTCTTTCATTTGTTTCTATTTGTTGCACTCAGAACTGATAAAGATGCGATAAGAAGGAAACCAACTAAAGACAATATGATAAAAGCATTTTAGATAATTCAAAATGGACTTTAGTTCATTGATAATGTGGCAGAAGTTTTTTTCTCTCTTAACAGATAGAACACTTACTCTGAAGGAACATTTTGTGCCAAAGGTCAAAAAAAAAATTTATGATTTCTTTGAAGGATAACCCATAAAATTCTTTAAGTTAGTATAATTTTTCTGTTGTAAAAATTAAGTTTAAGGTGTTATTGCGCACGTACATACAAAAATTTAAAACAATGCTGTTTGTACTGGTATTAAATTATTCTTTAAATTCAGAATGGTCAAAAAGAAATCAAAAGAACATATTATAGTATATAGTTATAATAGTGTAGCAATAAAGACTTCAACTTATGTTAACAAGACTCGTCATATAATCCGTGGATTATCTGCTAAAAAAAGTTTAAAATATAGGTTCTGCATATTGTATGCTAATGCGGATAATACACCGATTGAAAAAAAGGAAAAAAGTTTTTACGGCCCTTTAATTTAAAAAAAAATCCGCAGGGTTATTGTGCAGGAGGAGGGGTATAATTGGAAAAGAAACTCCCTAACGAAAAAATTTCCTCAGTTCAGGAGTTTGTACGGAGAGGAGAGTAGCGGGGGGGGGGATTAAAGATCAGGAAAGTTGTGGGGAGGGGTGGCGGGGGTCATTTTGTGTTGTTGAGGACAACTCTGACTGTTGTGCTGTCTGTTTTCGTCAACCAGTCGATGAAAACATACACACAGCACTTGCTGCTGAACCTATACGTTTCTCCTTTTGGATCTTGTGCACTGTGCCTTGTGTTTAGTTCATCCTTCACCGTTTTGACCAACGTTTTTACTGCTGATATTTTCCTTCATTGCTATTCATTAAGTCTTTGAAATGAAAACATTTCAGTTACACTGCCGAATTTAAACTTAAAGTGGTGGGCTGAGTTGAGTATATGATCGTGCGAATGCACGATAGTTTTGAGGTCAGAAAACAATCTTGCAGTAACAAGCGGAAGGATGCTGTGCTGCGATCTAAAACATAAACAAATCGGTCTGTAAATTTTGTGGGACAATTCACGGAAGTCCAGCCCTATTTTTCCTACATATAAGAAAGCAGGATTTCCTCCAGAAACTTTTGACTTATACACGAGTACATACGGTATTTCTATGACATGTATCAGCGTTTCATCATTGGCAAAGTGTAATGCAATACTCTGGAGCTGCATCGGCATGATCTATACTGAGCTTTATCTGTCCAGAGATAAAAATTTGAAAAAAAGTAACATTTAAAAATGAATTTCTTCATTTAACAAAATAATGTTTTTCTTACTACTTTGGACTCCTGGGTCATTATGTGACTGACTTTTCCGTCAGAAATTCCACTTCCGGTTCAACATCTATGATGTGCGGATTATACAGTGATTTTTTCTTCTGAATGTCACAGTCTGCAGATTATATAAAGGAAAAAAAGATTTACGTGAATTTTGTGGTCTGCGGTTATACGCATGCTGGTGTGGATAATACAATGAAAATTACGATAATAAAAGTTTTAACTAGTATATATATATTTAAAACTTTGAAGATATACATGATTTTTTGTTCAGTATTAGAAATTCTCCTGATAGTATCTTGTAAAGGAGAAATTTCAATGAGGTAAAAAGAAAAATAAGATGGTGTTTGTGTGTGTGTGTGGGGGGGGGGGGGGGGGGTTATGCTTTCAGTTGCTCATAACTTTGTGCTTTCTCGAAAGAAAAGGAATTTGTCATTTTTGAAGAATGCACCATTCCAACTAAGAAGTTATTCTATCTAAGACTTAATGTTTACCTCATTCATTTATTCTTAATGCTGGGAATAATTTTTATCCCATAGGTAGAAAAGTTCACCATTTTTATTATACAAGTATGATTATTACCTTTTCCAGGTTCAAAGAAACTATAACAAAATATTGTTATCTCTTCACCATCTGAAGAAATATTTATTTGTTGTTTTTTTACTGAGGAGACCAACACATTGCATGGCAGATTCAGTTACAGGAAAGCAGCAGTCATGTTCAGTTGGCCTACACATTGTTACTTCATAATATAATCATGGAGGTAACTCATGAGCATTTTTGTTTAGTTGCAGAATATTCTAACAGGAGGCTTGGGACAATTGCAAAGAAACTTTTCATTGTCTTCACCATCTTCCACAACTGATTACAAGTGTTTTGCGGAATTTCATTGAGGCCGAGAAATCCATCGGAGATGAAGGGCTGCCCAGCTACAGTAGTTATGGAAGAAAATGTCTCTTATATGAAACCTTTGATGAAGAACGATCCACAGTGAACAACAAATGAGATAGAGCAGACCATGGACATCCATTTTCCGCAGGTTTCAGAAAATTTACACAAGTACTTGTAAAGGAAGGTACGTGTAGATGGGTAAGCGCTCTGGTTACGTTAAAAAAACTGAAGAAAAGCACAATAGACTTTCAGTCCAGTTTGGGTCTTGATCCCTTGTATACAGAAGGAGTTAGACTGGTTGCCAGATTTGTATTTTTAAGTGGGTCATTATGATTATTACTAAATGACAGAAGTAATTTCCAAATTAAAGGGATAAAATAATGGCTATCAGTGTTACAGTTCAAAGAGGTACAGATTTCAATGCTCTCATGAAAATGTAGATGAAAGGAGCAATTTTTTCATTACTCTTCCAGAGGGGCACTGCTGAAGTATCTGAGAGGCCAAGAAAGAAGTGGGTCTTCCATGAGTAACTAGCATCCTTTATATTCTGAGCCAGATGTTTAGTCATGCTGCGAAATGTGCTGCCAATGTAAACTGTGATATCAACAGAAGTTGAAATAGGCCGCCCCGGTGGCGCATTGGTCTAAGCGATGGCCTCTGATCATTCGTTCGAACGGGGTCCGGGTTCGAATCCCGGTGAGGCATGGATGTTGTGTTTGTCTTACGGCACTGGCTCTCTCCCTTCCCTGGAACCAGTGACCCTAAATTAGGGACGGGCGACTGCTTATAGCCCATTGAGTTGCTCGTGGTGGTCGTTAAACCTGCAATCCAAAATCCAAAAAGTTGAAATAGGGATTTTGTACACTCCAAGAACATTATGTTACCCATGGAAGACCTAATTCTTCCTTGGCATCTCTCTCAAATACAGACCTAATTCTTCCAACTCTCTCAGATACCTCTCTGGAAGACTACTGAAAAAATTGCTCATCAGCAAGAGGGTTCTGCATTTTCATGATAGCATTGAAATAACTTCCACTTCAAACTTCAATATTGCAGTTTCATAAAGACTATCAGTATTTACCGATAGTCTTTATGTTATCCCCATCATTTGGAATTGTCCTCTATCATTTGGCAACAACTATAATGAACCACTTGAAAACCCAAATCTGGCAACCAGTCTCTCTCCATCTGTTTACAGGTGAAAAGCACAGTAGACTTTCCACCCAGGCTGGGTGGAAAGTCTACTGTGCTTTTCATCAGTTTTCTTAACATAACCAGCATGCTACCCCATCTACCATCATCCATTGCTATGTGTATATCACCTACTTCTTATTAAGTACTCATACTTGCATGTAAAGAGATGGTGTTGTTGGGTGCCATACGAACTCAAAGAGATGCAAAAGAAAGCCAAAGTGGTGTCTTGAAGGGATCCAAAGCTTTGCAGATGGGAATTCTCACCATGTCCTTGATATCGCCATAGGAGGCGAAAGCTTGATATACCAACAATATAACCCAGAGACAAAGTATCAATCTCCATCTGGATGTTTACAAATTATGTTCCACTTGTAACAGTCAGACATTCTAGGCATATTGGGTGAAAGATAGTGGCTTCATATTGGGTTGTCGGAAAAGTCATGACGTATTTTAGCCATGTTTTGCAAAGGTCATTTATTGATAGAACTAACAAAGATCAATCAATGATATAATGCCCATTTTGTTCAATAACCTTTTGTCATCTTTCAGTGAACTGCAGAATGCCTCGTTCATAGAAAGGACCTGTCTTTCATGGCGAAAAACTGTACAAGGTGCTGATTTACAGCCTCATCTGAATTGAACGTTATACCACGCAAGGACTGTTGAAGAGAGCGAAACAAGTGGAAGTCTGATGTCGCAAGATCAGGCGAGTATGCTGGGTGTTGCAACACATCCCACCTAAGCTCCCATAGTTTTTGGCGGGTGATCAAACTTGTGTGTGGTCTCGCGTTGTCGTGATGAAACACAACACCTTTACAATGAACGAGCTCTGGACGTTTCTGGATGATCGATTCGTTCAAACTGTCCAATTGCCGACAGTACACATTGGAATTGATTGTTTGGTTCTGTGGTAGGAGCTCGAAAAACACGAAACCTTTAAAATGCCACCACACTGAGACCAGAACCTTCCGCCGATTAATGTCTGCTTTGGATGTCGTTTGAGGTGAAGCAGCACATCGGGACCAAGACCGTTTGAGCAGCACATTGTTGTACACAATCCACTTTTCGTCACCAGTTATCAGTCGCTTTAAAAAGGATTGTTTTCCTCACGTTTAACGAGCATATCACAGATGTTTATACATGCCATCAATTGAGCTTCTTTGAGTTCATGAGGAACCCACACATCGAGCTTGCTTACATAACCCAGCTTCTTCAGGTGGTCGTGAATGCTTGAATGATGGATGTGCAATGTGTCTGCAATCTCTCGTGTCGTGTAACGTGGGTTTGACTCGATCAATGCCTTGATTTGGTAGTCATCATCCTCGGTGGGCCTCCCGGACCGAGGAGCATCGTTGAGGTCAAAATCACCAGCATGGAATTTTGCGAACCACCGCTGGCACTGACTTTTTTTTTTTTATCACCGTACACTTTACACTACTTTTCACTAGCTTGAGGTTCGTTCTTCCCTTTATGGAAGTAAAACAGTAAAATATGGCGAAAATGCACAGTTTGGTCTTCCATCTTCAACTTGATGTCAAATCTCTGCAAATCAACCAAAACGCTCACTATTCCTTTTAGACTGCAGCTAGAACTGGCACTTGTCGAATGCCATAGCGATAACAGAGCTGCGCATGCCTCTAGTACTTCTAAAACCACCCAACCGCAACCACCCAACCGCCATCGGGTGCTGAAATACGTCGTGACTTTTCCGACAACCCAATACAGTATATCTCTACCAGTGGACATGTTGCAGTGATTGCCCTCGTGGATCATAGAGCAGTTATTGCAGAATGGTGTATACTACCATGTGTCTTCAAAGTATTTTAAGTGATAAGGAGAGAAGGCCAAAAATGGGGCATATTGTGGAATCTTGTTGTACCAATGCAATGTCTCTGCACATGCTACAATGAAAACATTGGACTTACTGTAAGCAGCATGGGGTCCAATTGGTGAACCATCTCTCTATATATAAAACAGACTTGTGTATGTCTGTCGGTCGGATTTCACATAGAATTAGGTGACCTAGAATGACGAAATTTGTTATGAAGGTACCTGTAGACATCTGGTGCACCTCGAAGCGATTTTTTTTTTAATTTGAATTTGACTTTTAGTTATTTAATGTTGCGCGTTTCTACCCGATCTGAGTGTGTTTTTCCGTTTTGTTGACATCAACCTGATCACACCAAACGTTAAGGCGTGCAGAAAAGTAGTTCACCATAAATTTTAGTCGTTTCTGTTTTAGAATTCCTTTAAGACGATTTTCATTTGTAAATACATTTATTACACCCTTTTTTGTAACCGTTGTTTGCCGATTGTATTATGACCTTGAGGGCGGTGAAGAAAAAAAAGAAAATAGAACGTTGTTTTTCAATCTGCGTTATTAATTCAAAAGTGTCGTATGTCAGAAGGTCATCATACTGTGACGACATTGTGAGCCAGAAAATAGAACGTTGTTTTAACGAAATTCTAAAAAAGAAATGGCTCAAATTTATCGTGAACTACTTATTTTCGTGCCTTTGCGTTGGGTGTGGTCAGGTTGCATGTAAAGAAAGCGGTAAAGACAGCGTCTGTCGGTCGGATTTCACATAGAATTAGGCGACCTAGAACGACGAAATTTGTTATGAAGGTACCTGTAGACATCTTCTGGTGCACCTCGAACGATTTTTTTAAAATTTGAATTTGATTTTTTGTTATTTAATGTTACACGTTTCTACCCGATCTGAGTGTGTCTTTCCACTTTGTTGATATCAACCTGATCACACCAAACGTTAAGGCGGGCAGAAAAGTAGTTCACCATAAATTTTAGCCGTTACTTTTTTAGAATTCCGTTACGGCTATTTTCATTCGTAAATACATTTATTACGCCCTTTTTTGTAAGCGTTGTTTGCTGATTGTATTATGACCTTGAGGGCGGAGAAGAAAAAAAGAAAATGGAACGTTGTTTTTCAATCTGCGTTATTAATTTAAAAGTGTCATATGTCAGCATACTGTGACGACGTTGTGAGCTAGAAAATAGAACGTTGTTTTAACGTAATTCTAAAAAAGAAATGGCTCAAATTTGTCGTGAACTACTTATCTTCGCGCCTTCGCATTGGGTGTGATCAAGTTGCATGTAAAAAAAGCAGAAAGGCACATGTTTTTTGTTAAGCATTGTTTGCCAATTGTATTATGACCTTGAGGGCGGAGAAGAAAATAAAAGAAAATAGAACGTTGTTTTTCAATCTCAGTTATTAATTCAAAAGTGTCAAACGTCAGAAGGTCATCATATATGCCTCAACCTCCCAGAAAGAAACAATGTGTAAGAAAAGCACAAAGAATGGATAGAGAAAATTAAAGAAGGAGAAGAGAACAAGAAACAGCAAAAGAACAAGAAAGAAGGCTGGAACAAGATACGATTTCCAGAGCACAATCAAGGGCACAGGAATCATACCAGCAGTGAGAAAGAAGACTGGAACACGATAGGACTTCTACGGTGCAATCGAGAGCACATGAAACACTCCAGCAACGAGACACATGACTTCAGCTTAATCAACTCACTACGGCTAATGCTTGGTTGAACATCTGGAAAGAAAAAGAAAATGCAGCATTCGTCTACAATCCGTCCGTGGATTACTCCTCTGATCCATCATGTGTCATTGGATCAATGTCATTAACGTGTCAATACTGTGCAGCCATGAAATGGAAAGGTGAAGCCCCAGGTATGTGTTGTAATGGTGGGAAGGTTCAGTTGCCATTATTGCAGGATCCTCCGGATATATTACGTATGTTTTTGACTGACAACTCATCAGATGCAAAACATTTTCAAAACAACTTACACCATTATAATTCCTGTTTTCAGATGACATCATTTGGTACAACTAAAAAATTTAGACAGTCTAGTTACATGCCCACATTTAAAGGTTCAAGGAAAAGTGTATCATAGAATCGGTAGTCTACATCATTTACCCAATGAACAGCCAAAATTTTTGCAGATCTATTTTGTATGCAATGATACACAGCAAGCTGACCAACGTTGCAGGAATGTGTCGCAAGCAAGACTAGAAATAGTATTGAAGCTGCAAGAAATGCTTCATCAAGAAATTGCTTATGTCAAGAGCTTTAAAATGGCTCTAGAAAAGATTGCTCCTGAACTAAAATTGGTTATTTTAGCAGACAGAACTCCACCAGGTGAACATGAGGGACGATTCAATGCACCGACGACAGCAGAAGTGGCAGCAATCATGTTGGGAGAACAACAGGGAATGAGAGACATAGTCTTAGAATTGAAAAACAGCACCATCAAGAGAATTGCCGATACTCACAGGTCCTACGATGCTGTACAGTATCCATTAATGTTTTGGCAAGGAGAAGATGAATACCATTTCCAACTGTTTCAAACAAACACATCTACTGGAATATTGTCATCTAAGAAGATATCTGCTATGGATTTTTATGCCTTTAGGATTATGGTACGTTCTTCAAGTTTCAACTTCATACTGCGAAGCAAACACCTTTAACACCAATTTATTGTGGAAATGTATGCCAAAATTGAATCTGAAAGGCTGAGGTACATTCATCGTAATCAAAGGACACTGAGAGTGGAACAATATGTTCATCTCAGAGACGCTGTCAACAATGATGAAAATGTTGCTGACATTGGCTGGTTGGTCATCTTGCCATCCAGCTTCACTGGAAGTCCTAGGTATATGCATGAACATACTCAAGATGCTATGAGTTATGTGCGGATGTATGGTTGACCTGATGTCTTCATTACTTTCACATGTAATCCAGCTTGGGGTGAAATCAAGAATAAACTGTTTCCAGGGAAAAAACCACAAGATCGTCATGATTTGTTGGCAAGAGTTTTCCATGAAAAGCACAAGGCACTCATCAATCTCATATGCAAGGCCAAGATTTTTGGCAGTGTACAATGTTACATTTATACAATAGAGTGGCAGAACCGAGGACTTCCTCATTTCCACATTCTGGTGTGACTTAAAGATATGATATGATATACGTACAGAGAGTTGATGATTTCATCAGTGCCGAAATACCAAGTCCAGAAGAAGATCCACATTTGTTTCGTTGTATAACAACGCAGATGGTACATGGTCCCTGTGGGAACATTAATCCAAATTCTCCATGCATGAAGGATGGAAAATGTGCCAAAAGATATCCACGTGGTGTTTTGAAAGAAACACAAATAGGGAAAGATGGATACCCACTTTATCATCAGAGAAGTCCAGAAGACGGGGGAATTGTAGCAAATATCCTTATTCAAGGATCTGAGGTGTTAGTATACAATAGATGGATTGTTCCATATTGCCCTCTGTTATCAAAAATCTTCAATGCTCATATAAATATAGAGTACTGCAATTCAATCAAATCAATAAAGTATGTATGCAAATACATTAGCAAAGGATCTGACACGACTGTGTTTGATCTGACCACTTCTGAAAGTGATGTGAATGAAGTTCGTCAATACGAAATGGGAAGATACATCAGCAGGAATGAAGCTGTCTGGAGAATACTAAACTTTCAAATCCATGAATGTTACCCCACAGGGATTCAATTAAGCATCCACCTTGAGAATGGACAGAGAGTTTACTTCACCACAGATAATGCAATTGAACGAGCCCATGTTCCTCAAGAAACGGCATTAACATCTTTCTTCCGACTCTGTGTTGAAGATGAATTTGCCCGGACCCTATTGTATCAAGAAGTCCCAAAGTACTACATGTGGAACAGTGGAAATAAGAAATGGAACCGACGTAAAATGGGATTAAATGTACTTCACCACCCAGGAATCAGGTCCAGTGATGCACTCGGTTGAGTGTATACTGTCCATCCAAACAACTCGGAATGCTTCCATCTCAGACTGCTCCTGCACGAAGTATGTGGCCCAAAATCATTTCAAGAACTGAGAATAGTTGAAGGAAGGGTGTGTTAAACTTACAAAGAAGCTTGCCAGCTTAGAGGACTTTTGGAAAATGATGAACACTGGAATGCAACTTTAGAAGAAGCAGCTCTCTCTTGATCACCAATAATGCTTCGAAATCTTTTTGCTGTTATGTTGCAAACATGCACAATGTCAAATCCTCATCAATTAAGGATTAATCAGGAGAACATGTCTGAAGACATACTGCATCAAGCACGAGTTCAAGAACAGGAGATGGAACTAAGCTACAATGACATCATCTTCAACAGAACTCTAATCATAATTGAAGACAAGATTAAAACCTTAGGTGGATCAGACTTAAAATCTTTTGGATTACCTCAACTGACTCGAAACCATGTTTCAGCACTTTCCAATGAAAGACTAGAAGAAATTACTTACGGCACGGAAGAGCTTTCAAAATATTTAGGGGAAAATGAAAACAAAATGGTCCCTGATCAAAAGGCAGCATTTGATAAGATTACAAGTGCAGTTTTCAAGGGATCTGGTGGCATATTTTTCTGGATGCACCAGGTGGTACTGGAAAAACCTTTCTAATCAATCTTATTTTGGCTAAAGTACGACAAAGAAGCGAGATTGCCCTGGCTGTTGCTTCATCTGGAATTACTGCTACACTACTACCACGAGGAAGGACAGCTCACTCGGCTTTCAACTTGCCTCTAAATTTGGCAAACACAGAAATGCCAACATGTAGCATTTCTAGGGGTTCAGGAAAGGCAAAGGTTCTACAAGATTGTAAGCTAATTGTCTGGGATGAATGTACTATGCCGCACAAAGCTGCATTTGAAGCCCTTGATGTCACTTTACAAGACCTCAGACATGACAACAAAAGAATGGGAGGGATTACTCTGGTGTTAGCCGGCGACTTTCGACAAACACTGCCAGTCATTCCACGTGGAACGAGAGCTGATGAAATGCAATCATGCTTAAAATCTTCATATATTTGGAATGAAATACAAAGACTTTACCTCAAAACTAACATGGAAGTTCATATTATTGGCGATACTTCTGCACAGGGGTTTGGCGACAAACTACTGAAACTAGGAAACGGATATATGACACCTGATAAGGAAGATGGATGTATATCAATGGCAGATGTTGGAAAAATTGTTAAAACACATCAAGATTTGTTAGACACAGTTTTTCCAAACATTGGAGAGCACTTTAACAATTATGACTGGCTGTGCCAAAGAACCATCCTTGCACTGAAAAACGACAGTGTTAGTTAGAGTCACCAATAATCAGCTTTTAGCTCACTTGCCCAGCATTCTTCAAATTTACAAGTTAGTTGATACCGTTTGTAATACAGACGATGCAGTACCTTCACATATTTTAGAGTTGAAGATTGGTGCACCTATTATGCTTCTGAGAAATTTGGATCCGCCTTCACTTTGCAACGGCACGAGATTATCTGTCAAGAAACTAATGAAGAATGTTATTGGAGCTACTATAGTGACTGGACATGCAGCAGGCAAAAACGTTTTTATTCCAAGATGTCTCGTTTCAATTTAAACGTCTTCAATTCCTGATTCGTTTGAGTTTCGCCATGAGCATCAATAAGGCACAAGGGCAGTCTCTCAAAGTTGTTGGACTGGATCTACAAAGTCCATGTTTTTCCCATGGTCAACTGTATATGGTTGTTCCAGAGTCAGAAATGGGGAAAATCTTTACATCTTTGCTCCGAATGGAAGGACTGTTAATATTGTTTATCCCGAGGCTCTACAAGAATAAGGTACTCTTCATCTCAACCAATTTCATTGCATAAACCTTCTGCTTTCAAACTTCTTGAATTATTTACATTGGACGTGGCAACTACTAAATAATTCAAATACATTTTTTTTCTAATATTCTATTCCGGGAAGTTGTACTACAAAGTTGTATAAACCTTGATTTACCAGTCTTAATTTAATTGCCGATATAGCTTTTACTTTATACTATCACTAGCCCGTCAAGGACGGGTACAACAGGCTAGTCCACCATATAATCCCAACGCCGCATCGTGCGTTTTTTTCTTTTCACAAACATAAAGAAAAGCTATGTGAACATCGTTTTGAGTGTCTAGCAGAGGCCATTGCTTCCAATGAAGAACAAGTTCAGACCATCCCAAAACAAACGTGGTACTAATATTTTAATGACTGGTTTCAGAGGACACACCTTTGTACGGAGAGTGGTGGAGAGTTCTTCAAGAAACTAATTGAAATTAGTGCTTTAGGTTAAATAAATTATGAGAATCTGGAAAATTTAAAAAGTCACTTTCCAAATAAAATTTTGCATCATTGCTGCATGCAATGATGCAAAATTCATGGCCATTCTTCAGAAGGATGTATTTTTCAATGAAATTCACTTTCAACTGTGAAATTTTCAGAACAAATATGAAAGATTCATTCATAATTTCAGTAGTACCAATCAATGCTGCTGAGAGCATCAATGACCAGTATTTTTATTCATGGAACATATGTATGCATGCATATGTAATATGTCATACATTGTTTAGTTAGTCAGATTTAAAAGTTAGCTTGTCAAAGAAAGATAGTCTGCTAAATTATTGCTGACTTTAAATTTTGTGTACTGTTGATGTTTCCATTTGCAGAAATCTTGACACATGCAACTAGAGCTTCATATGTATATCACATTTCTTGATCACATGTAATTTTGTACTCTGTACTTATTATCATATTGTTTTTCAGACATTTCTGAAACTGATCCTCTCATAAATTTCCCACCCTTCCTTTGACTTTCTTTCCTGCCATCTTGGCTTCAGTTTTTCAGTATGGCCTAACCATGTAGAAATGTTTGTCTTCACCCTACTAACAACATTTTGCTTTACGAATGTCATTATTAGCCCATAGATCCTGCACTGTTTCCCATGCAGCCATTTCATCGGAAAACTTGAAAATTGCATCACCTGGGAACTGGAAACAAACCTATGTCTTGTGATTTCTATGAGTATGCTACACCAACCAGACAATAAAGTTCTAAACAACTGAAGGTACTAACTATATTTCTTCATGGAGATTTATTTCCAATTCATATCAATGATCTGAGCTTGATGTATGTGACCTTTAGCCATACTTGAGTTAGATAAGGCTTGTCAATCTGCAAGAAATCATCAGATTTCTTCACCTAGCACAAATATGAATGTTATTCAGATTCCTAAGCTACAACTACTTAGCTTCAGTTGCTTGGAACTTCATTGTCATAGGTGGTGTAACAATAGCAGTTGATTCGAAAGCTACTTTTTAAAAGTACCTAGCTACTGCTACAACACATTCTTGAAAAAGTAGCTTGCTGCAGCTACGGTACGTTTTTTAAAAGCAACTAGCTATTACACTACTTTTTTCTGAAAAGTAGTTGCTTTTGCTACTCTTTAGATACTTTTTCTGCATTTAGTCTTCAAAGCGCAAATTCTGAAGATGATCTTTATATGTACGTTCTTACATATAGCATTCAGAGCTAAACACCAAGATAAATTATACAAGTAATTTATTTTTGTGTTTTCCTCAGCTGTGATCATCATTAGGGTGGTAATTTTATCTCGGGGAAAAAAAGGCAAAATTCGTGGGACGGTCGCATGGTAAATTATGAAATTTCGCGAAAAGTTCGCGGCCAATGATATACACTAACATTTCAAAAAAAAAAAAAAAGGGTCTACCAAGTGACGAAGCAATAATGCAAATGATTAGTACATAACTAAATAAGCATGATAACTTTATAAGTTTTTAAAATTCATACTTACATTTTTAAACCATTCAAATTCTGGCAATGTTATCAACGCCGTTAGATGAGGTTAAAGCTCTGGTTTGAACTTTCGGGTAGGACTACTCTGCGGTATATTTTTCGAGTAAATTCTAACGAAGGCAGTATAAAAATTATTAAATTATGAAAAATACAGTAACCAAAAATTATGATAGAAATTAGGCAAAAATAGGTAAAAAATCTGAAATTCGTGGATATATTTGATGTTCGAGAAATTACAGAAAAAACTCCCTAAAATTCGTGAAAAAAATCGCGGAGATTCGCGCCTCGACAGAATTTCGATGGTTAATTTTTTTTTTTATTTTTTTTTTTTACTGAAGGTTTAACAACCACCATGAGCAACTCAATGGACTATAAGCAGGCGCCCATCCGTAATTTAGAGTCACTGGTTCCAGGGAAGGGAGAGAGCCAGTGCCGTAAGACAAACGCATCATCCATGCCTCACCGGGATTCGAACCTGGACCCTTCACAAATGAATCATCATAAGCCAGCGCGTAGACTACTGAGCCACTGGGGCGGCCAGGTTCGTGATGGGTGTCATGACTGCACCCTTTTTCAGTCGTAAAATGTGAAGCGGAAGTCCACTCACCTCGATCGTGTGTACAAATTCAATTGGATAGTGCACTCTTTCACTCTCATCTTCAGTCACAACTGTGCTTGTAAATGTTGCTGTAATGAGGTTCACGTTGCGAATACTCTTCATTCTCTCTTGTCTGAGCTAGACGTGCAGTTGCGACCCATTGATCGCTCACTCCTTCCAGTAAGGCTCTTACGTTTTCTTTTTCTTTTCTTTCTGTATGAGAGACATTCTGTTAAGGGTAAGTCTGCAATAAAGTATTTACTTGCTTTAGGATTGATCATAGAACACCATGCACACACGAAGTCTGACACTGAACTGAGCGCCTGATGTAGATAAGGGTGGCATGCTTCTCCCATAGACTTTACATGGGAACTTTGCTGCCCCACCCCACCCTGCCATGCTCGAACCGTTGCCTCAATCTGTTTTCTATTCGACTGGCACATCTACATGGTAAGACCTTTATTTTGATACCTAAACCATATTTTTACATTCAGCCGTTTTCTCAAAATAGGTCTCACAGTAAAAAAATGTATAGAATGAAGATATAGATGGTGCAACTCAATATGTATTAGCTGTGCAACTTAATTCTCGGCCACAGGCATGACACGTTGACAGCAAATTATAGCAAATCGAATACGTACCTAATCAGGGAAATAATCGCCGTCGTGTTGGATACATTTGAGCCATCGATCAGGAAGCTGCCGAATGCCACTGCGAAAAAAAGAGGGCTGTTTCGAGTTGATAAAGTCATCAATACTTGTGTGAACCTCCTCGACAGAAGTGTAGTTCGTATCACCCAGGTGATGTTGCATCGAGCGAAAGACGTGAATATTCGACGGACGAAGTCTGGAGAATACGCTGGGTGGGACAAAATCTCCCATCCCAGGTCGGTGATCATGTTTCATTTCATTTTCGCGGTGTGAGGACGCACGTTATCCTGAAGCTACAGGACCGACCTTCTGCCCTTGCCGGTGTATGGCCTTTTTGCCTCCATTTCGTCACTCACATGAATGAGTTGCTGACAATAACACTCAGCATTGACCGTTTCACCAGGTTTGAGCAACTCGTAGTGTACAACACCGCGCTGATCCCACCATATGCACAGCAGAACTTCCTGGCATGGATATTCAGTTTGGCGGTACTGATGGTAGGCTGGACGAGACGGTTCTGTTTACAGGTGAAAATGTGAAAACCCAAATCTGGCAACCAGTCTCTCTCCATCTGTTTACAGGTGAAAAGCACCATCTGACTGTTTGACTCTGACTGTTGTGCTGTCTGTTTTCGTCAACCAGTCGATGAAAACATACACACAGCACTTGCTGCTGAACCTATACGTTTCTCCTTTTGGATCTTGTGCACTGTGCCTTGTGTTTAGTTCATCCTTCACCGTTTTGACCAACGTTTTTACTGCTGATATTTTCCTTCATTGCTATTCATTAAGTCTTTGAAATGAAAACATTTCAGTTACACTGCCGAATTTAAACTTAAAGTGGTGGGCTGAGTTGAGTATATGATCGTGCGAATGCACGATAGTTTTGAGGTCAGAAAACAATCTTGCAGTAACAAGCGGAAGGATGCTGTGCTGCGATCTAAAACATAAACAAATCGGTCTGTAAATTTTGTGGGACAATTCACGGAAGTCCAGCCCTATTTTTCCTACATATAAGAAAGCAGGATTTCCTCCAGAAACTTTTGACTTATACACGAGTACATACGGTATTTCTATGACATGTATCAGCGTTTCATCATTGGCAAAGTGTAATGCAATACTCTGGAGCTGCATCGGCATGATCTATACTGAGCTTTATCTGTCCAGAGATAAAAATTTGAAAAAAGTAACATTTAAAAATGAATTTCTTCATTTAACAAAATAATGTTTTTCTTACTACTTTGGACTCCTGGGTCATTATGTGACTGACTTTTCCGTCAGAAATTCCACTTCCGGTTCAACATCTATGATGTGCGGATTATACAGTGATTTTTTCTTCTGAATGTCACAGTCTGCAGATTATATAAAGGAAAAAAAGATTTACGTGAATTTTGTGGTCTGCGGTTATACGCATGCTGGTGTGGATAATACAATGAAAATTACGATAATAAAAGTTTTAACTAGTATATATATATTTAAAACTTTGAAGATATACATGATTTTTTGTTCAGTATTAGAAATTCTCCTGATAGTATCTTGTAAAGGAGAAATTTCAATGAGGTAAAAAGAAAAATAAGATGGTGTTTGTGTGTGTGTGTGTGGGGGGGGGGGGTTATGCTTTCAGTTGCTCATAACTTTGTGCTTTCTCGAAAGAAAAGGAATTTGTCATTTTTGAAGAATGCACCATTCCAACTAAGAAGTTATTCTATCTAAGACTTAATGTTTACCTCATTCATTTATTCTTAATGCTGGGAATAATTTTTATCCCATAGGTAGAAAAGTTCACCATTTTTATTATACAAGTATGATTATTACCTTTTCCAGGTTCAAAGAAACTATAACAAAATATTGTTATCTCTTCACCATCTGAAGAAATATTTATTTGTTGTTTTTTTACTGAGGAGACCAACACATTGCATGGCAGATTCAGTTACAGGAAAGCAGCAGTCATGTTCAGTTGGCCTACACATTGTTACTTCATAATATAATCATGGAGGTAACTCATGAGCATTTTTGTTTAGTTGCAGAATATTCTAACAGGAGGCTTGGGACAATTGCAAAGAAACTTTTCATTGTCTTCACCATCTTCCACAACTGATTACAAGTGTTTTGCGGAATTTCATTGAGGCCGAGAAATCCATCGGAGATGAAGGGCTGCCCAGCTACAGTAGTTATGGAAGAAAATGTCTCTTATATGAAACCTTTGATGAAGAACGATCCACAGTGAACAACAAATGAGATAGAGCAGACCATGGACATCCATTTTCCGCAGGTTTCAGAAAATTTACACAAGTACTTGTAAAGGAAGGTACGTGTAGATGGGTAAGCGCTCTGGTTACGTTAAAAAAACTGAAGAAAAGCACAATAGACTTTCAGTCCAGTTTGGGTCTTGATCCCTTGTATACAGAAGGAGTTAGACTGGTTGCCAGATTTGTATTTTTAAGTGGGTCATTATGATTATTACTAAATGACAGAAGTAATTTCCAAATTAAAGGGATAAAATAATGGCTATCAGTGTTACAGTTCAAAGAGGTACAGATTTCAATGCTCTCATGAAAATGTAGATGAAAGGAGCAATTTTTTCATTACTCTTCCAGAGGGGCACTGCTGAAGTATCTGAGAGGCCAAGAAAGAAGTGGGTCTTCCATGAGTAACTAGCATCCTTTATATTCTGAGCCAGATGTTTAGTCATGCTGCGAAATGTGCTGCCAATGTAAACTGTGATATCAACAGAAGTTGAAATAGGCCGCCCCGGTGGCGCATTGGTCTAAGCGATGGCCTCTGATCATTCGTTCGAACGGGGTCCGGGTTCGAATCCCGGTGAGGCATGGATGTTGTGTTTGTCTTACGGCACTGGCTCTCTCCCTTCCCTGGAACCAGTGACCCTAAATTAGGGACGGGCGACTGCTTATAGCCCATTGAGTTGCTCGTGGTGGTCGTTAAACCTGCAATCCAAAATCCAAAAAGTTGAAATAGGGATTTTGTACACTCCAAGAACATTATGTTACCCATGGAAGACCTAATTCTTCCTTGGCATCTCTCTCAAATACAGACCTAATTCTTCCAACTCTCTCAGATACCTCTCTGGAAGACTACTGAAAAAATTGCTCATCAGCAAGAGGGTTCTGCATTTTCATGATAGCATTGAAATAACTTCCACTTCAAACTTCAATATTGCAGTTTCATAAAGACTATCAGTATTTACCGATAGTCTTTATGTTATCCCCATCATTTGGAATTGTCCTCTATCATTTTGGCAACAACTATAATGAACCACTTGAAAACCCAAATCTGGCAACCAGTCTCTCTCCATCTGTTTACAGGTGAAAAGCACAGTAGACTTTCCACCCAGGCTGGGTGGAAAGTCTACTGTGCTTTTCATCAGTTTTCTTAACATAACCAGCATGCTACCCCATCTACCATCATCCATTGCTATGTGTATATCACCTACTTCTTATTAAGTACTCATACTTGCATGTAAAGAGATGGTGTTGTTGGGTGCCATACGAACTCAAAGAGATGCAAAAGAAAGCCAAAGTGGTGTCTTGAAGGGATCCAAAGCTTTGCAGATGGGAATTCTCACCATGTCCTTGATATCGCCATAGGAGGCGAAAGCTTGATATACCAACAATATAACCCAGAGACAAAGTATCAATCTCCATCTGGATGTTTACAAATTATGTTCCACTTGTAACAGTCAGACATTCTAGGCATATTGGGTGAAAGATAGTGGCTTCATATTGGGTTGTCGGAAAAGTCATGACGTATTTTAGCCATGTTTTGCAAAGGTCATTTATTGATAGAACTAACAAAGATCAATCAATGATATAATGCCCATTTTGTTCAATAACCTTTTGTCATCTTTCAGTGAACTGCAGAATGCCTCGTTCATAGAAAGGACCTGTCTTTCATGGCGAAAAACTGTACAAGGTGCTGATTTACAGCCTCATCTGAATTGAACGTTATACCACGCAAGGACTGTTGAAGAGAGCGAAACAAGTGGAAGTCTGATGTCGCAAGATCAGGCGAGTATGCTGGGTGTTGCAACACATCCCACCTAAGCTCCCATAGTTTTTGGCGGGTGATCAAACTTGTGTGTGGTCTCGCGTTGTCGTGATGAAACACAACACCTTTACAATGAACGAGCTCTGGACGTTTCTGGATGATCGATTCGTTCAAACTGTCCAATTGCCGACAGTACACATTGGAATTGATTGTTTGGTTCTGTGGTAGGAGCTCGAAAAACACGAAACCTTTAAAATGCCACCACACTGAGACCAGAACCTTCCGCCGATTAATGTCTGCTTTGGATGTCGTTTGAGGTGAAGCAGCACATCGGGACCAAGACCGTTTGAGCAGCACATTGTTGTACACAATCCACTTTTCGTCACCAGTTATCAGTCGCTTTAAAAAAGGATTGTTTTCCTCACGTTTAACGAGCATATCACAGATGTTTATACATGCCATCAATTGAGCTTCTTTGAGTTCATGAGGAACCCACACATCGAGCTTGCTTACATAACCCAGCTTCTTCAGGTGGTCGTGAATGCTTGAATGATGGATGTGCAATGTGTCTGCAATCTCTCGTGTCGTGTAACGTGGGTTTGACTCGATCAATGCCTTGATTTGGTAGTCATCATCCTCGGTGGGCCTCCCGGACCGAGGAGCATCGTTGAGGTCAAAATCACCAGCATGGAATTTTGCGAACCACCGCTGGCACTGACTTTTTTTTTATCACCGTACACTTTACACTACTTTTCACTAGCTTGAGGTTCGTTCTTCCCTTTATGGAAGTAAAACAGTAAAATATGGCGAAAATGCACAGTTTGGTCTTCCATCTTCAACTTGATGTCAAATCTCTGCAAATCAACCAAAACGCTCACTATTCCTTTTAGACTGCAGCTAGAACTGGCACTTGTCGAATGCCATAGCGATAACAGAGCTGCGCATGCCTCTAGTACTTCTAAAACCACCCAACCGCAACCACCCAACCGCCATCGGGTGCTGAAATACGTCGTGACTTTTCCGACAACCCAATACAGTATATCTCTACCAGTGGACATGTTGCAGTGATTGCCCTCGTGGATCATAGAGCAGTTATTGCAGAATGGTGTATACTACCATGTGTCTTCAAAGTATTTTAAGTGATAAGGGAGAGAAGGCCAAAAATGGGGCATATTGTGGAATCTTGTTGTACCAATGCAATGTCTCTGCACATGCTACAATGAAAACATTGGACTTACTGTAAGCAGCATGGGGTCCAATTGGTGAACCATCTCTCTATATATAAAACAGACTTGTGTATGTCTGTCGGTCGGATTTCACATAGAATTAGGTGACCTAGAATGACGAAATTTGTTATGAAGGTACCTGTAGACATCTGGTGCACCTCGAAGCGATTTTTTTTTTAATTTGAATTTGACTTTTAGTTATTTAATGTTGCGCGTTTCTACCCGATCTGAGTGTGTTTTTCCGTTTTGTTGACATCAACCTGATCACACCAAACGTTAAGGCGTGCAGAAAAGTAGTTCACCATAAATTTTAGTCGTTTCTGTTTTAGAATTCCTTTAAGACGATTTTCATTTGTAAATACATTTATTACACCCTTTTTTGTAACCGTTGTTTGCCGATTGTATTATGACCTTGAGGGCGGTGAAGAAAAAAAGAAAATAGAACGTTGTTTTTCAATCTGCGTTATTAATTCAAAAGTGTCGTATGTCAGAAGGTCATCATACTGTGACGACATTGTGAGCCAGAAAATAGAACGTTGTTTTAACGAAATTCTAAAAAAGAAATGGCTCAAATTTATCGTGAACTACTTATTTTCGTGCCTTTGCGTTGGGTGTGGTCAGGTTGCATGTAAAGAAAGCGGTAAAGACAGCGTCTGTCGGTCGGATTTCACATAGAATTAGGCGACCTAGAACGACGAAATTTGTTATGAAGGTACCTGTAGACATCTTCTGGTGCACCTCGAACGATTTTTTTAAAATTTGAATTTGATTTTTTGTTATTTAATGTTACACGTTTCTACCCGATCTGAGTGTGTCTTTCCACTTTGTTGATATCAACCTGATCACACCAAACGTTAAGGCGGGCAGAAAAGTAGTTCACCATAAATTTTAGCCGTTACTTTTTTAGAATTCCGTTACGGCTATTTTCATTCGTAAATACATTTATTACGCCCTTTTTTGTAAGCGTTGTTTGCTGATTGTATTATGACCTTGAGGGCGGAGAAGAAAAAAAGAAAATGGAACGTTGTTTTTCAATCTGCGTTATTAATTTAAAAGTGTCATATGTCAGCATACTGTGACGACGTTGTGAGCTAGAAAATAGAACGTTGTTTTAACGTAATTCTAAAAAAGAAATGGCTCAAATTTGTCGTGAACTACTTATCTTCGCGCCTTCGCATTGGGTGTGATCAAGTTGCATGTAAAAAAGCAGAAAGGCACATGTTTTTTGTTAAGCATTGTTTGCCAATTGTATTATGACCTTGAGGGCGGAGAAGAAAATAAAAGAAAATAGAACGTTGTTTTTCAATCTCAGTTATTAATTCAAAAGTGTCAAACGTCAGAAGGTCATCATATATGCCTCAACCTCCCAGAAAGAAACAATGTGTAAGAAAAGCACAAAGAATGGATAGAGAAAATTAAAGAAGGAGAAGAGAACAAGAAACAGCAAAAGAACAAGAAAGAAGGCTGGAACAAGATACGATTTCCAGAGCACAATCAAGGGCACAGGAATCATACCAGCAGTGAGAAAGAAGACTGGAACACGATAGGACTTCTACGGTGCAATCGAGAGCACATGAAACACTCCAGCAACGAGACACATGACTTCAGCTTAATCAACTCACTACGGCTAATGCTTGGTTGAACATCTGGAAAGAAAAAGAAAATGCAGCATTCGTCTACAATCCGTCCGTGGATTACTCCTCTGATCCATCATGTGTCATTGGATCAATGTCATTAACGTGTCAATACTGTGCAGCCATGAAATGGAAAGGTGAAGCCCCAGGTATGTGTTGTAATGGTGGGAAGGTTCAGTTGCCATTATTGCAGGATCCTCCGGATATATTACGTATGTTTTTGACTGACAACTCATCAGATGCAAAACATTTTCAAAACAACTTACACCATTATAATTCCTGTTTTCAGATGACATCATTTGGTACAACTAAAAAATTTAGACAGTCTAGTTACATGCCCACATTTAAAGGTTCAAGGAAAAGTGTATCATAGAATCGGTAGTCTACATCATTTACCCAATGAACAGCCAAAATTTTTGCAGATCTATTTTGTATGCAATGATACACAGCAAGCTGACCAACGTTGCAGGAATGTGTCGCAAGCAAGACTAGAAATAGTATTGAAGCTGCAAGAAATGCTTCATCAAGAAATTGCTTATGTCAAGAGCTTTAAAATGGCTCTAGAAAAGATTGCTCCTGAACTAAAATTGGTTATTTTAGCAGACAGAACTCCACCAGGTGAACATGAGGGACGATTCAATGCACCGACGACAGCAGAAGTGGCAGCAATCATGTTGGGAGAACAACAGGGAATGAGAGACATAGTCTTAGAATTGAAAAACAGCACCATCAAGAGAATTGCCGATACTCACAGGTCCTACGATGCTGTACAGTATCCATTAATGTTTTGGCAAGGAGAAGATGAATACCATTTCCAACTGTTTCAAACAAACACATCTACTGGAATATTGTCATCTAAGAAGATATCTGCTATGGATTTTTATGCCTTTAGGATTATGGTACGTTCTTCAAGTTTCAACTTCATACTGCGAAGCAAACACCTTTAACACCAATTTATTGTGGAAATGTATGCCAAAATTGAATCTGAAAGGCTGAGGTACATTCATCGTAATCAAAGGACACTGAGAGTGGAACAATATGTTCATCTCAGAGACGCTGTCAACAATGATGAAAATGTTGCTGACATTGGCTGGTTGGTCATCTTGCCATCCAGCTTCACTGGAAGTCCTAGGTATATGCATGAACATACTCAAGATGCTATGAGTTATGTGCGGATGTATGGTTGACCTGATGTCTTCATTACTTTCACATGTAATCCAGCTTGGGGTGAAATCAAGAATAAACTGTTTCCAGGGAAAAAACCACAAGATCGTCATGATTTGTTGGCAAGAGTTTTCCATGAAAAGCACAAGGCACTCATCAATCTCATATGCAAGGCCAAGATTTTTGGCAGTGTACAATGTTACATTTATACAATAGAGTGGCAGAACCGAGGACTTCCTCATTTCCACATTCTGGTGTGACTTAAAGATATGATATGATATACGTACAGAGAGTTGATGATTTCATCAGTGCCGAAATACCAAGTCCAGAAGAAGATCCACATTTGTTTCGTTGTATAACAACGCAGATGGTACATGGTCCCTGTGGGAACATTAATCCAAATTCTCCATGCATGAAGGATGGAAAATGTGCCAAAAGATATCCACGTGGTGTTTTGAAAGAAACACAAATAGGGAAAGATGGATACCCACTTTATCATCAGAGAAGTCCAGAAGACGGGGAATTGTAGCAAATATCCTTATTCAAGGATCTGAGGTGTTAGTATACAATAGATGGATTGTTCCATATTGCCCTCTGTTATCAAAAATCTTCAATGCTCATATAAATATAGAGTACTGCAATTCAATCAAATCAATAAAGTATGTATGCAAATACATTAGCAAAGGATCTGACACGACTGTGTTTGATCTGACCACTTCTGAAAGTGATGTGAATGAAGTTCGTCAATACGAAATGGGAAGATACATCAGCAGGAATGAAGCTGTCTGGAGAATACTAAACTTTCAAATCCATGAATGTTACCCCACAGGGATTCAATTAAGCATCCACCTTGAGAATGGACAGAGAGTTTACTTCACCACAGATAATGCAATTGAACGAGCCCATGTTCCTCAAGAAACGGCATTAACATCTTTCTTCCGACTCTGTGTTGAAGATGAATTTGCCCGGACCCTATTGTATCAAGAAGTCCCAAAGTACTACATGTGGAACAGTGGAAATAAGAAATGGAACCGACGTAAAATGGGATTAAATGTACTTCACCACCCAGGAATCAGGTCCAGTGATGCACTCGGTTGAGTGTATACTGTCCATCCAAACAACTCGGAATGCTTCCATCTCAGACTGCTCCTGCACGAAGTATGTGGCCCAAAATCATTTCAAGAACTGAGAATAGTTGAAGGAAGGGTGTGTTAAACTTACAAAGAAGCTTGCCAGCTTAGAGGACTTTTGGAAAATGATGAACACTGGAATGCAACTTTAGAAGAAGCAGCTCTCTCTTGATCACCAATAATGCTTCGAAATCTTTTTGCTGTTATGTTGCAAACATGCACAATGTCAAATCCTCATCAATTAAGGATTAATCAGGAGAACATGTCTGAAGACATACTGCATCAAGCACGAGTTCAAGAACAGGAGATGGAACTAAGCTACAATGACATCATCTTCAACAGAACTCTAATCATAATTGAAGACAAGATTAAAACCTTAGGTGGATCAGACTTAAAATCTTTTGGATTACCTCAACTGACTCGAAACCATGTTTCAGCACTTTCCAATGAAAGACTAGAAGAAATTACTTACGGCACGGAAGAGCTTTCAAAATATTTAGGGGAAAATGAAAACAAAATGGTCCCTGATCAAAAGGCAGCATTTGATAAGATTACAAGTGCAGTTTTCAAGGGATCTGGTGGCATATTTTTTCTGGATGCACCAGGTGGTACTGGAAAAACCTTTCTAATCAATCTTATTTTGGCTAAAGTACGACAAAGAAGCGAGATTGCCCTGGCTGTTGCTTCATCTGGAATTACTGCTACACTACTACCACGAGGAAGGACAGCTCACTCGGCTTTCAACTTGCCTCTAAATTTGGCAAACACAGAAATGCCAACATGTAGCATTTCTAGGGGTTCAGGAAAGGCAAAGGTTCTACAAGATTGTAAGCTAATTGTCTGGGATGAATGTACTATGCCGCACAAAGCTGCATTTGAAGCCCTTGATGTCACTTTACAAGACCTCAGACATGACAACAAAAGAATGGGAGGGATTACTCTGGTGTTAGCCGGCGACTTTCGACAAACACTGCCAGTCATTCCACGTGGAACGAGAGCTGATGAAATGCAATCATGCTTAAAATCTTCATATATTTGGAATGAAATACAAAGACTTTACCTCAAAACTAACATGGAAGTTCATATTATTGGCGATACTTCTGCACAGGGGTTTGGCGACAAACTACTGAAACTAGGAAACGGATATATGACACCTGATAAGGAAGATGGATGTATATCAATGGCAGATGTTGGAAAAATTGTTAAAACACATCAAGATTTGTTAGACACAGTTTTTCCAAACATTGGAGAGCACTTTAACAATTATGACTGGCTGTGCCAAAGAACCATCCTTGCACTGAAAAACGACAGTGTTAGTTAGAGTCACCAATAATCAGCTTTTAGCTCACTTGCCCAGCATTCTTCAAATTTACAAGTTAGTTGATACCGTTTGTAATACAGACGATGCAGTACCTTCACATATTTTAGAGTTGAAGATTGGTGCACCTATTATGCTTCTGAGAAATTTGGATCCGCCTTCACTTTGCAACGGCACGAGATTATCTGTCAAGAAACTAATGAAGAATGTTATTGGAGCTACTATAGTGACTGGACATGCAGCAGGCAAAAACGTTTTTATTCCAAGATGTCTCGTTTCAATTTAAACGTCTTCAATTCCTGATTCGTTTGAGTTTCGCCATGAGCATCAATAAGGCACAAGGGCAGTCTCTCAAAGTTGTTGGACTGGATCTACAAAGTCCATGTTTTTCCCATGGTCAACTGTATATGGTTGTTCCAGAGTCAGAAATGGGGAAAATCTTTACATCTTTGCTCCGAATGGAAGGACTGTTAATATTGTTTATCCCGAGGCTCTACAAGAATAAGGTACTCTTCATCTCAACCAATTTCATTGCATAAACCTTCTGCTTTCAAACTTCTTGAATTATTTACATTGGACGTGGCAACTACTAAATAATTCAAATACATTTTTTCTAATATTCTATTCCGGGAAGTTGTACTACAAAGTTGTATAAACCTTGATTTACCAGTCTTAATTTAATTGCCGATATAGCTTTTACTTTATACTATCACTAGCCCGTCAAGGACGGGTACAACAGGCTAGTCCACCATATAATCCCAACGCCGCATCGTGCGTTTTTTTCTTTTCACAAACATAAAGAAAAGCTATGTGAACATCGTTTTGAGTGTCTAGCAGAGGCCATTGCTTCCAATGAAGAACAAGTTCAGACCATCCCAAAACAAACGTGGTACTAATATTTTAATGACTGGTTTCAGAGGACACACCTTTGTACGGAGAGTGGTGGAGAGTTCTTCAAGAAACTAATTGAAATTAGTGCTTTAGGTTAAATAAATTATGAGAATCTGGAAAATTTAAAAAGTCACTTTCCAAATAAAATTTTGCATCATTGCTGCATGCAATGATGCAAAATTCATGGCCATTCTTCAGAAGGATGTATTTTTCAATGAAATTCACTTTCAACTGTGAAATTTTCAGAACAAATATGAAAGATTCATTCATAATTTCAGTAGTACCAATCAATGCTGCTGAGAGCATCAATGACCAGTATTTTTATTCATGGAACATATGTATGCATGCATATGTAATATGTCATACATTGTTTAGTTAGTCAGATTTAAAAGTTAGCTTGTCAAAGAAAGATAGTCTGCTAAATTATTGCTGACTTTAAATTTTGTGTACTGTTGATGTTTCCATTTGCAGAAATCTTGACACATGCAACTAGAGCTTCATATGTATATCACATTTCTTGATCACATGTAATTTTGTACTCTGTACTTATTATCATATTGTTTTTCAGACATTTCTGAAACTGATCCTCTCATAAATTTCCCACCCTTCCTTTGACTTTCTTTCCTGCCATCTTGGCTTCAGTTTTTCAGTATGGCCTAACCATGTAGAAATGTTTGTCTTCACCCTACTAACAACATTTTGCTTTACGAATGTCATTATTAGCCCATAGATCCTGCACTGTTTCCCATGCAGCCATTTCATCGGAAAACTTGAAAATTGCATCACCTGGGAACTGGAAACAAACCTATGTCTTTGTGATTTCTATGAGTATGCTACACCAACCAGACAATAAAGTTCTAAACAACTGAAGGTACTAACTATATTTCTTCATGGAGATTTATTTCCAATTCATATCAATGATCTGAGCTTGATGTATGTGACCTTTAGCCATACTTGAGTTAGATAAGGCTTGTCAATCTGCAAGAAATCATCAGATTTCTTCACCTAGCACAAATATGAATGTTATTCAGATTCCTAAGCTACAACTACTTAGCTTCAGTTGCTTGGAACTTCATTGTCATAGGTGGTGTAACAATAGCAGTTGATTCAAAGCTACTTTTTAAAAGTACCTAGCTACTGCTACAACACATTCTTGAAAAAGTAGCTTGCTGCAGCTACGGTACGTTTTTTAAAAGCAACTAGCTATTACACTACTTTTTTCTGAAAAGTAGTTGCTTTTGCTACTCTTTAGATACTTTTTCTGCATTTAGTCTTCAAAGCGCAAATTCTGAAGATGATCTTTATATGTACGTTCTTACATATAGCATTCAGAGCTAAACACCAAGATAAATTATACAAGTAATTTATTTTTGTGTTTTCCTCAGCTGTGATCATCATTAGGGTGGTAATTTTATCTCGGGGAAAAAAAAGGCAAAATTCGTGGGACGGTCGCATGGTAAATTATGAAATTTCGCGAAAAGTTCGCGGCCAATGATATACACTAACATTTCAAAAAAAAAAAAGGGTCTACCAAGTGACGAAGCAATAATGCAAATGATTAGTACATAACTAAATAAGCATGATAACTTTATAAGTTTTTAAAATTCATACTTACATTTTTAAACCATTCAAATTCTGGCAATGTTATCAACGCCGTTAGATGAGGTTAAAGCTCTGGTTTGAACTTTCGGGTAGGACTACTCTGCGGTATATTTTTCGAGTAAATTCTAACGAAGGCAGTATAAAAATTATTAAATTATGAAAAATACAGTAACCAAAAATTATGATAGAAATTAGGCAAAAATAGGTAAAAAATCTGAAATTCGTGGATATATTTGATGTTCGAGAAATTACAGAAAAACTCCCTAAAATTCGTGAAAAAAATCGCGGAGATTCGCGCCTCGACAGAATTTCGATGGTTAATTTTTTTTTTATTTTTTTTTTACTGAAGGTTTAACAACCACCATGAGCAACTCAATGGACTATAAGCAGGCGCCCATCCGTAATTTAGAGTCACTGGTTCCAGGGAAGGGAGAGAGCCAGTGCCGTAAGACAAACGCATCATCCATGCCTCACCGGGATTCGAACCTGGACCCTTCACAAATGAATCATCATAAGCCAGCGCGTAGACTACTGAGCCACTGGGGCGGCCAGGTTCGTGATGGGTGTCATGACTGCACCCTTTTTCAGTCGTAAAATGTGAAGCGGAAGTCCACTCACCTCGATCGTGTGTACAAATTCAATTGGATAGTGCACTCTTTCACTCTCATCTTCAGTCACAACTGTGCTTGTAAATGTTGCTGTAATGAGGTTCACGTTGCGAATACTCTTCATTCTCTCTTGTCTGAGCTAGACGTGCAGTTGCGACCCATTGATCGCTCACTCCTTCCAGTAAGGCTCTTACGTTTTCTTTTTCTTTTCTTTCTGTATGAGAGACATTCTGTTAAGGGTAAGTCTGCAATAAAGTATTTACTTGCTTTAGGATTGATCATAGAACACCATGCACACACGAAGTCTGGACACTGAACTGAGCGCCTGATGTAGATAAGGGTGGCATGCTTCTCCCATAGACTTTACATGGGAACTTTGCTGCCCCACCCCACCCTGCCATGCTCGAACCGTTGCCTCAATCTGTTTTCTATTCGACTGGCACATCTACATGGTAAGACCTTTATTTTGATACCTAAACCATATTTTTACATTCAGCCGTTCTCTCAAAATAGGTCTCACAGTAAAAAAATGTATAGAATGAAGATATAGATGGTGCAACTCAATATGTATTAGCTGTGCAACTTAATTCTCGGCCACAGGCATGACACGTTGACAGCAAATTATAGCAAATCGAATACGTACCTAATCAGGGAAATAATCGCCGTCGTGTTGGATACATTTGAGCCATCGATCAGGAAGCTGCCGAATGCCACTGCGAAAAAAAAAGAGGGCTGTTTCGAGTTGATAAAGTCATCAATACTTGTGTGAACCTCCTCGACAGAAGTGTAGTTCGTATCACCCAGGTGATGTTGCATCGAGCGAAAGACGTGAATATTCGACGGACGAAGTCTGGAGAATACGCTGGGTGGGACAAAATCTCCCATCCCAGGTCGGTGATCATGTTTCATTTCATTTTCGCGGTGTGAGGACGCACGTTATCCTGAAGCTACAGGACCGACCTTCTGCCCTTGCCGGTGTATGGCCTTTTTGCCTCCATTTCGTCACTCACATGAATGAGTTGCTGACAATAACACTCAGCATTGACCGTTTCACCAGGTTTGAGCAACTCGTAGTGTACAACACCGCGCTGATCCCACCATATGCACAGCAGAACTTCCTGGCATGGATATTCAGTTTGGCGGTACTGATGGTAGGCTGACCTGGATAAACCCATGATTTGCGCTGCTTAAGATTATCATAGGGGATCCACTTCTCATCACAGATCAAAATCTTGTGGAGGAAATCCTTCTTCTTGAATGTGGAGAGCAAGGACACAGCAACGTTGTAGTGACTAGGCTTGTTTGCAGCTGTGAGTTGTTGGGGCACCCAATGACCCTCCTTGTGAATCCATCCAAGCTTGTGCAGACGCTTTGCAATGGCTTGCCGTGTTACTCCGAGTTCCTAGGCGAGCTCTGACTGTGTGCGACAGGGATCTGCGTCCAACAGTTGTTCCAGTTCCTCATCGTCAACTTTCTGTGGCTGTCCCGGACGTTCTGCATCACGGAGATCAAATTTTCCCTGCTTAAACTGCTGGAACCACTTCTTACACATACTGTAGAACACAGCAGCCTCACCCAAAGTAGCTCAGATCATTTTCTGGGCTTCCGCGGCACTTTTTTTCAGCTGAAACGCGAACAGGAGGCAGTGCCTCAAATGTTGCTTCTTGAACGACACTGCTTTCACCGTCAACTTTCGTCCTTTCTGTCACTACAGCTATGAGCAGTTATGGTTGCCTGGAAAGCTGGTGGATGGCGCTGCAATCAGCCATTATCGCACACAGCCATTTGCGTTTGCCGACGTTCTATGATCGCTTGCGGGTAGGGGCCGAAAATTAAGTTGCACACCTAATACATTCTAAATATTTTCACTAACAATGGTCAACGGAATGTTTATTTACATTTTTACATAATGGGAAACGTTTTACCTAGGTGAATAAACTGGATCGAATGAATATTAAATTGTATATATACATCACACAGACCAACGGCATAACGCAATCAGGTCTTCGAGATTGTTCGCTGTTCCGATGTGAAGAACTTTGGCGCGAATGCCTGCTATCGTTGCTTTGCACAACGGTTCACTCAGAAAAGAGAGGACTTTGGACTATCTCAGTCCCTCCATGCTTCCGCCTTCAACAGCGTGTGAGTCAACCGCAGGCTATCGAATGTCAACCTCACGCTTCTCCCATAGACTTCACATAAGAACTTTGCCGCCCTACAGTGTCCGAACCGTTGCCCCAATCTCATTTTTCTCTTCGACTGGCAGATCTATCTACATGGTATGACATTTATTTTGATACCTCAACCATATCTTTACGTTCAGCCGTTCTCTCAAAATAGGACTCACAGTAAAAAAACTTATAGAATTAATATATAGATTACACAGTTTAACAGTTTCAGTAGCTTATATTCTAGGCTAGTTGAGATTCCCAGGGAATTCAAATAAAAACACTACCAACAGGTATCTACAAATTCATTTTATTTGACAAAGAATCAAATCTCACTATTAATTGTCCTCAACAAAACTCCTTTTGTGAGCATCTTGTATGCTCTGTTTAGTTTTCTTCATGTTTACTGAAAAAATACCAGTTGGTAGCATAAATTAAGGAAGATAATAAATACTTTAAGGTAACAGTTTCACAAGCTTTCACAATGTAGGTGAAGTCAGGTGCATGATTATAGGCAAATAACATTTAGTTCCTCTGTTCAAGTGAATAATGCTTCAAGAAATCGGAAAAAGTCGCGTGATTTGAAGAATTGTGTTTTTTACTTTTTTTTAAAGTAACCCATTTTGTAGCATAATTCCCTCTACAAGCTACTTTATTTTGTAGAATGCTACTGTTACAACTACATTTTTATATTGGTAGCAATGCTACTGTTACAACTACATTTTTATATTGGTAGCAATGCTACATGCCACACTACTGTAATTGCAGCATACTGCAGTAGCAGCACTACTTCCAATCACTGAAATAGTAGTCTGCTCGAACAGAAATCAGTAGATGTATGTGGGTTTGATTCCGCTCTAGAGTATTGCAATTTCCAAGTGTTCTGGAGAGATGGTTACATTGGAAACAGTAAAATATACAGCATCTATGTGTCAATAATGACAATTGATAACGACTTATAAACGTGGAAAGAGCGATGACCTCTGTTTGATGTTCCTAGTCCTCGTCAAATGTCTGTGTGAATGACAATTGATTTGCCTTCCATGTAATTGCAAAGAATAATTTCTTCAGGGACACAAAACTTCCATAAGTAATACATCTCTCCTGCACACAAGGTGGCTCCTGTATCTCTTTTGTAGTACCCAGGTTTTACTACCATATATTGAACTAAGAACAATTACACTTTCATTCACAGCCATTGGTGACCATTTTGACAACCTATGACTCCTCTGAAATCTGCTGAAACCATCTTTGACTTTCAGAGCCAGTTTCACTTTCTCGGTAATTCCATCACTTAACTGTTTTCTTTATCAAACATGCTTTCTCTTAAACACATGAACTCCTTCACGTGGTCTAACTTTATTCCATTCCGAATAATATTACAATTTAGTCAGAGGCCAATTTAGATCTTTTGGGGCTTTAGGCGCTGAAAGATTCAGCACCCCCTCCATCCGCTCTCATCGCTTCAAAAACTTTCATCCGTCAGATTTAAAAAGAAATTAAGTCAAGAAATTTTTTTTTACCTTTCTTAAAATGCCATTCCATTTCTAAGAAACAGTGCTGAAGTAATCAATTTGTCAGCCCGTTCACATCGAACTTTTTTTGTTTCTAGAGATATTTCAAAAATTACATGTTTTTGTGGCTGATAGGAAGTCAAAGGATATTAAGTTTGACGCTTTAAATGCCCCATATACTTCATGAATTTACCCCTAAGGGCTGTCAAAGTTGAAAATTCATATTATTGAAGTTCCATTGTGAAGCAACTATTCGACTAAAAGGAAGGTTGAATGATTTTGACTGTTCCTTTTAAAACAAGCGCATCAATAAGAGCTTGAAAATTTGGAGCATCAACAACAGCAAGGAAAAATGAGAATACATTACTAATATGAGGAAGCAAAAAAACAATCGAAAATACAAATAAAGTGGTCGCTTTAAGGATTGATTTGTTTCAGTCTGTGAAAAACAAAACAAAACTGGCAATCCAATTATATGTTTTTGGGGCCCCTAACATTCTGGTGCCCTAGGCGTGCGCCTAATGCACCTAGTTGGAAATTATCTCTGAATTTATTATTAATAATTCCTCACTCAAAAACCATAACTTTGGTTTCTCCATTATTTATTATCAGTTTGGATTTCAAGCATGCTTGATTTATTCTAGATGTTGTACCCTGCAGCTCATGTTTACTCTCAGGTAACAGGGTTATATCATCAACATTAAATAATGTGCATACATCAAAATTACTGAGGTCTTGCTCTCCTGATTTCTGCTTGGAAACTGGGAGGTGCAGGTTTGATGCCCTCTCCAGGGCAATGTAATTTTCAAGTTTTCTGAAGAGGTGGCTACATGAGAAACAGTGATTATATGGCACATTTGTGCCAAGAAGGACACTTTAATTGCCTCCCATGTATGTATATGTGTCAGTCATAACTCATCAAAAAACTGTAGTGGAGACTTCAAAGTTTGGCAGGTTGTTTTACATTGTTGACTGAGTTGAAGTTTCAAGTCATAACTGGTCACTGCAACTGGATGGAAACAAAAAAAAACATTACCATGCTATTTCTACAGCAGCCAGGAAAGACAGCTGAAACGTATGCATGACATGTATGCATGCATTGCTGTTCAAGCTGGCATGAAAATGTTCCTATCATGTGTTCTTCACAAGGAACAAAACTTCTTTATGGCCGCCCCGGTGGCGCAGTGGTCTAAGCGATGGCCTCTGATCATTCGTCCGAAAGGGGTCCGGGTTTGAATCCCGGTGAGGCATGGATGTTGTGTTTGTCTTACGGCACTGGCTCTCTCCCTTCCCTGGAACCAGTGAGTTGCTCACGGTGGTCATTAAACCTTCAAAAAAAAAACTTCTTTATGTGGACATTGTTGTTCTATTGATCGTCGGAATTTTTCTTGGCTATGAATGTACATTGCTCTCTTTATGCGCACAGGACAAGAAGATTTCAAGTGCCAATGGCGGCATGAACACGTGCTCATTCAAAGTCACATATTCATTATTAGCTGTCACTTCAAGTAAGTGCATCAGTGTTGAGTTAGATAAATAAAATTATTTTACTTACAATTCTTGGAGGATTATGGTGGGTGTATTTATTTTTGCCATATACAGAAAAAGGTTGCTTCAAAACTGTACCTTATTATCTTCAATGACAAATTCCACTTTTTCTGGTGTGACAACCCAGGGAGTCCTCTCCATAAATTCTTCAGGAAAAGATGTTTCTTTATCTATCATTATTTTTCCTTATGAACTATACTACCAGTGGCGGCCCGTGACCAAAATTGCTGGGGAGGCAAACTACTTTTCAGCCTGGATGCAAATAAATTTATTCAAATTTTGAAGATGACAATCCGATTTTGGGCGTAAATGTGACAAGGATGGTAAGTCAGATAATATCCGAAAACTTGAAAATTTTCATCGTCCTGGGTGGTGTAGTGGTTAGCATACCCGGGCACTATCTGGGAGACGCGGGTGTCCCGCTCCAGGACGATGAAAATTTTCAAGTTTTGGGATATTATCTGACTTACCATCCTTGTCACATTTACGCCAAAAATCGGATTGTCATCTTCAACATTTGTATTATATGGTGTAATCCCGTATTTCTTTCTTGATTTATCTGCTATTCCGGGCAATGACGGAATAGGATTCTTAACCTCCAGATGCGCTAAACATGAATGCCGGTTGCTTCGACTAGAGAATCCTGTGATGGTTATATTCAAATTAATCGGAAACTTGGTCGTTCTGAGTGGTGTAGTGGTTAGCATACCCGGGCGCTATCTGGGAGACGCGGTTCGAGATATTTCATCTCCAGGACGATGAAATTTTCAAGTTTTCGGATATTATCTGACTTACCATCCTTATCACATTTACACCAAAAATCGGATTGTCATCTTCAACATTTGTATTATATGGTGTAATCCCGTATTTCTTTCATGATAAATTTATTCAATTTAATGCCATTTTTTTTTTACAATATAATTTTTTTTTATTTATTTTCTCATGTGCGAAGTATGAAATTAGTAACGTGAACCGTGAAAAGAATTATAAATTTTTACCGGAAACGCACGTTTTACATGACTTACCAACACAAAACCTGTTTATGTAAGGCTCCGGCCCTTCGCCTAAATATATTTTTTTCAGTCTGAATTGCCCTCTTGGACTATTTGGGAACTGTTAAGCCAGTTTGAATATGAAATATATTGCATCGAAATAGATTTTTATTAAAGAGATCAACAGAAGATAAAAACAAAACTGAACTATACAACTTTTTCATCTCAAATGAAATTCTATTGTATGTACGCCTCTGCCTTCACTGACGCAAAAAGTAAAAAGTCTTGAAAACTTCTGACATCCAGGAATATAGCCGCTGTGTGTTTCTTATTCATTATTCCTTCTGCACATTTTTCAGTAACTCTCGAGAGCTGCTGCACTGTGGAGTGTTTGTCACGAAAACCTCCTTGAATAAATGGAATAACTGGGTATTCTTCACAGAACTGTTGTATCCTAACAAGTATAATTTTTTCAAAGATTTTTCCCATGGTTGGGAGCAACGAAATCGGTCTGTGATTTTCAGGAATTGCCGGGTTCTTACCTGGCTTGGGTAATGATATTACTTCTGCTGTTTTCCAATCATCAGGGAAATATTTTAACTTAATGGAATAATTGTAAAAAGGGTTTGCACATACTCTTCCGGTAATTTTTTCATAATTTTATTATTTATGCCATCTTTGCCCGGTGCCTTTTTATTTTTAAGATTATTAATGTGAAACCAAACTTCCCTTTCACTGATGGGTAGTGGTTTTTCAAAGTTTGGAGGAACAAAAAAATTTTTTTGGCCCTTAAAGGTCTCTTGTTTTTTCTTATTTTTTCAGTTTCTGGCGTTCCGGACGTAAAAGAGGTCGTAGCACCTTTAACTTGTCATGTCGGCACATCTCCTTCACAGTTACTGATAGCACGACACAGTATTTGTCATTTTTTCTTGTAGGACTTCCGTCCACAGTGAGTAGAGTTTTAGGTTCAAGCCACCTACAGCGAGTTCGCCTTTTGGACAGGACATAGAAACGGAAGGAATGAGATCAAGTCTAGCGACTTTGACAGAACAGTTTGGAGTGAGATTAGAGTACAGTAGATGGCGCCACCGTACGAGTACGATGTTGCACATAGAGGGGTGAGAGAATTTCAGGATGCGCATAGGAAAGGATACCCATTTAACCAGTGGGTCCAACCTGGGATCTGTCACTTAACGTGCTCGTCCGATGCACGGCGGATATTCAGCGATTGTTAGTAAATCACTTCATCTCTGAAAGATCAGCCAGGCTCAAACCTGAGGACCTTGCAATGATAGTCTGACTCGCTAACCACTAAGCTAAGTATGAGTCATTTTCTTGTAGGACTTCCGTCCACAGTGAGTAGATTTTAGGTCCCAGCAACGACACAGAAACGGAAGGAATGAGAGCAAGTCTGGCGACTTTGACAGAACAGTTTGTAGTGAGATTAGAGTGCAGTAGATGGCGCCACCGTACAAGTACGATGTTGCACATAGAGGGGTGAGAGAATTGAGAATTTCAGGGAGGGGGCATAGGAAAGGATACCCATTTAACCAGTGGGTCCAGCCGGAGGGCTGTCACTTAACGTGCTCGTCCGATGCACGGCGAATATTTAGTGATTGTTAGCAAATCACACCACCTTATTTTTTCTGGTCTTCTTTTTAACACTGTTGATCAACTCAGGAGGTAAACACTTCAGTCTCCTGGATTTACGAAGACCATTTTCTGCTTCAGTTGTGCTACAGATTCCACTTATAAGGGGGATGAAACGGTTAACCCTTTGTTCAGCATCAGATTCTATGCCGCCCCGGTGGCGCAGTGGTCTTAGCGATGGCCTCTGATCATTCGTCCGAACGGGGTCCGGGTTCGAATCCCGGTGAGGCATGGATGTTGTGTTTGTCTTACGGCACTGGCTCTCTCCCTTCCCTGGAACCAGTGACCCTAAATTAGGGACGGGCGACTGCTTATAGCCCATTGAGTTGCTCACGGTGGTCGTTAAACCTCCAATAAAAAAAAATCAGATTCTATTCCTGCATTCTCAGCGTCGGCAATCCTTTTGCGCAACGAAATTTTTAACGGTGTGCTAACAGCAATACGAAGAGAAGTGGATTCGGAAAATTTTTAATAGAGCTTTAAAAAAAGCTTAGCTACTAAAAGATCCCCTAACCGGACTGATTACAATAGACTGGTAACCCAGAACCTATCTAAGATGTGACGAACAAAACCTTCCGAAGAAGCAAAAAGTTGCAGAGACAGATAACTAGCGGGAGACCACACCAGCGTGCGACCGTCCCGTTTGGAATCCAAGCAGCAGCTGTGAAAACAAATTTTGACCATCGCGGTCAGCTGCAGGCTTGTTTTTATACCGTTTGCAACTGTAGTTCTTATCTTAACAACGCAGTGGATCTGTTCATTTGCTTTTGAAGCGGTGTCCGGTGACTTTTGACAATATATACACTGGTGTGCAAAAATTAAGGACGAAGAGGAGAAATTAGCATAACAGCGGAACAAGCAGGCAGACCGGACCGAAAGACCACTCGGGAGGTAGACTAGGGTCCGGTACGGTAGGGCATGCGCATATATAGAGCATGACGTAGGAGGGAGTGTCGGAAGGGTATAAAGCACACGGGCGGTGTACGCTCAGCAATTCGGTGAAAGCTATTGCACGGTGTGCATCGGTTTGAACGACGTCATGTTGCTGCCACCGTTTGATATGGCTAACAGGCAAACCAGTAGACGACATCTGGATGACTTTACCCGAGGTCGCGTCATTGGAAAGTTGGAAGAAGGTTGAAGTGTGGCCGAGGAGTTCGGGATCGCTCACAGCATCGTTTCACGAGCTTGGAGAGCATTTCAAACGTCAGGAACAGCTGTCCGAGAGTTTAGCAGTGGTCGTCCACGAGCAACCACGACGGCGGACGACAGGTATATTGTTCTACAGGCGAGAAGAGACAGACGGCTGGCAGCGGGGAGAAATTGCAAGGCACACGCAACAGATAACTGGACGTCCGTTATCGCGTTTTACCGTGGCCAGGAGGATGCACAAAAGGTGGTCTATTTGCACGACGACCAGTACTGTGTGGGCCACTAACGCCTGCTCATCGAAGACGGCGGTTTCTGTGGTGCCAGGAACACAAGAACTGGACACATCAGCAGTGGGGTCGTGTTCTCTTTACGGATGAGAGCCGATTTAGTCTGACGAGTGATTCTGGACGTATACACATCTGGAGAGAGCAGGGAACACGCAATCACACCTCCAACATCATCGAAAGGGACCAGTTTGGAGATGGCGGAGTTCTTGTTTGGGACGGTATCATGCTTGGTAGCCGTACTGAACTCCACATCTTCCAAGGAGGTTCAGTCACTGGTGTCCGCTATTGTACAGAAGTTCTCCTGCCTCACATGCGCCTGTTTAGAAGTGCTGTGGAACCTTCTCGGGAGACGCTTGGCAGCACGTCACCAGCCGCCAGCAACGATTCCGCAGCTGCGCTTGACGCTACAAGAAGAATGGGCCGCGATGCCTCAACAGCTCCTTGACAACCTCGTCCTCAGCATGGACAGTAAATCTGCAACGCAGTCAGGGGTGATCATATCCCCGACTAAAGACTGGATTTTTCTTATCAGCTGCCTGTCACATGGACGTTTCTGTCTTCTGTCCAGTTGTGCTCGAAGCTGCCTTTTCAATAAAGTGCCTTTGTGTCCTTTGGTATCCTTGTTTGGACGGTTTTTCTCACTTGTCCCATATTCTTACATCTTGGGGATTTTATGGTATGCTTTGAGTCGACGCGGAGCACTTCTGCACGACGTTGCATTCGAAAAACCGTCTCGTCCTTAATTTTTGCACGCCAGTGTGTATATATATATATTGGACGCAAATAACGTTCAAAAAATCATTGCCTACAGTTATTTTCCCTTGTTTGGGCAATCCTCATAAAGACTGTTCATTCAGAAATTACTATTCAAACAAGCTTAAATTAATCACACTGGTATTAATACTTCGGTACAATCAAATGAAAGTTAGTAGTCAGACCACTTTTTGTCTCCAAATGTTAAAACAGCCGCCCCAGTGGCGCAGTGGTCTAAGCAATGGCTTCTGATAGTTCGTCCGAAAGGGGTCCGGATTTGAAACCCGTGAGGCATGGATGTTGTGTTTGTCTTACGGCACTGGCTTTCTCCCTTCTCCGGAACCACTGGCCCTAAATTAAGGACGGGCGTCTGCTTATAGCCCATTGAGTTGCTCACGGTGGTCGTTAAATCTCCAATAAAAAAAATGCTCAGATTTGCACGAAATTTCCATGGTGGATAGGGCAACATGAGAGATGCAAATTATTACAATTTCAGCTTACAATCATACCTAATCACTCCCATAAATTGCATTGTGATTGCTTGTTTATTTCTAGGTGTTGCAATTTCTATTAACAGCAGTTTATAACAGCACTCAATACTTCAAGTAAAACAGCAGTTTATAACAGCACTCCAAATAACTTCAAGTAAAACAACGCCGTTTTCACGATTATAATATTATTACATGCACCACATTTTTGGGCTGCTGCTTCAACATTGTATCTCTTCGATCTTCCAGTTTTATCGTCACATGCATACGTAGTAATCTCTGACCTCAGAAGTGTTGCCAACTTTATTCCGCTGGATAAATGAAGAAAATGTAGTACACTTTACTATCGGAGCTGCATGTTTTTGGATAAATGAAGAAAATGTAGTACACTTTGCTATCGGAGCTGCATGTTCTGTGGTAATGTGAGAAGGGTATTATTATGCAATTATGTTCCTCCAACCACGATCTATGACTCAGACGGGAAACCTTACTTGCATGTTGAGATTCCGCTTTGGCGCACAGATGTCGAAGACCGGCCGGAAGTTCAAAGAACATCGTCAATCCGATGCTGCGTCTCATGCCAGTGGGTTGAAAAGTTGAACAAGCATCACTCTGCCAATCCCATCACCGCCCTCGCAGTCTATGACAAGTAGTGGGCGTTATCACGATCGTCGAAAACAGCAGACAGTGATTGGCGTCAGTCACCACCAGAGAGTGAGCGAAATTTCTCTTGGCTAGTTAGTTACACTCGTTTTCTTTCTCGTTCTGATGGAAAATATAATTTTTCCACCTTGATTTATTTTTGTGCACGTATTGTGCGTGATACATGAGGGTGAGGTATTTCTTCCCAAATCAAAGTTTGAAATAACATGTCCGCAAAATGATCAATCCCTGATTTTTTCGAACAAGTGTTAATCAGAAGAAAAGTAAATTATGCGATAGTGCCTACAAAGCGGATAATGATTATCAGACGGCTTCAACTTCATCAACAGTGTGTGGTGAATCATTGAGAATCAACGAGGATTCTTTAAGTGCTTGTGAAAATAAAACACTGGAAGGACCACATGGTCGCAAGACAAAAAATGTTCAACTCGGAGAGCTTGATTGATATAGGCCGCCCCGGTGGCGCAGTGGTCTAAGCGATGGCCTCTGATAATTCGTCCCAAAGGGGTCCGGGTTCGAATCCCGGTGAGGCATGGATGTTATGTTTGTCTTACAGCACTGGCTCCCTCCTTTCCCTGGAACCAGTGACCCTAAATTAGGGACGGGCGACTGCTTATAGCCCATTGAGTTGCTCACGGTGATCGTTAAAACCTCCAATCAAAAAAAAAAAAAAGAAATTGATATAGCAACTCCACTTTCGGATCAACCCAAACAGCCTATAATAAAACAGTTCCCGCAAAAAAATACGGTAAAGAACAAAGAAGCTTCCAAACATATTAGTATAACATGTTTGATGTTTCCATGGCTTGCATATAGTATAAAGAAAGATTCCGCCTTTTGTTTCCCGTGTAGAATGTTTTCATTGGACGACGAAAAACATGAGGTCACCTTCGCTCAGCAAGGTTACAACAATTGGAAAAACACTTTAAAAAAATTCAGGTTTTAAAAAACACCAAAACAGCTTGACACACAAAATTTAGTTGGCGTCGTGTACCTCTTATAAGAAAATGAAATCAAGAAGGGCAGATTCATCAGTTGCCACACTTCAAAGTGCTGCATGTCAAGGAAAAGCTTTGTTTAGGGCATGCAACGGCGGAGTTTTTTCTTTATTCTTGACTTCAATAATATATATATATATATATATATATATATATATTCTATAAAGAAGATACCTAAGCAAAAAAATACATATATAATTTTGACTCACACCTAATACAACATAGAAAAGGTTATGTATCTACCTGTGTGAGTAAAAGGAGAAAAGATAAAAAATAAAATAAAACAACTGAATGTAGAAGGTGTCGAGAATACTGAGCCTTGGCTTTATCAAGGACCAGCAAAAACTCTGCATTTTCTCACTTCCACAAAGACCTAGTTGGAAATGGGTTTCTGCAAGGCCATAGATGCAAGTAACATTCCCACCTAAAATAGTTTAAAAATATATATATATAAGTCATGTCCTCCGTAGAGTAGCATGACCTAGCACTAGTTAACAATTTCGCTTGCATCCATTAACCTTCATGGCCCGACCCATGCTCTTCATCTGTTACTATTAAACAGAGAGAAGATTAAAGAGAACTCAAGCTGTGAGAGTGACATAATAAATAGAAATGATTTTCAGCTATAACGAAATTCCAAGTTCGTTTGAGAGAGAATTTAAACCTGAAAAACAATGCATAAAGAAATCCAAATTTTACATTGCAATTAAAAAAGGAAATGTTAACATTTCCCTTTTTTAATTGCAATGTAAAATTTGGATTTCTTTTGCATTGTTTTTCAGGTTTAAATTCTCTCTCAAACGAACTTGGAATTTCGTTATAGCTGAAAATCATTTCTATTTATTATGTCACTCTCACAGCTTGAGTTCTCTTTAATCTTCTTCTCTCTGTTTAATAGTAACAGATGAAGAGCATGGGTCGGGCCATGAAGGTTAATGGATGCAAGCGAAATTGTTAACTAGTGCTAGGTCATGCTACTCTACGGAGGACATGACTTATATATATATTTTTTAAACTATTTTAGGTGGGAATGTTACTTGCATCTATGGCCTTGCAGAAACCCATTTCCAACTAGGTCTTAATGGAAGTGAGAAAATGCAGAGTTTTTGCTGGTCCTTGATAAAGCCAAGGCTCAGTATTCTCGACACCTTCTACATTCAGTTGTTTTATTTTATTTTTTTATCTTTTCTCCTTTTACTCACACAGGTAGATACATAACCTTTTCTATGTTGTATTAGGTGTGAGTCAAAATTATATATGTATTTTTTTGCTTAGGTATCTTCTTTATAGAATGTGAATTTCTGAATTTTCAAAACTGCTGCGTTGCGCGTTTTGATTTTCAGGTTATTTTGCACCCTTCGTTTTAAATTCTAAAATTTTTTCCTTAGTCTTCAGTTTTGCTCTTAAGTATATATATATATACACTGGCGGCGAAAAAATCCCAACACCACAAAAATATAGTTGTAGAGGAATGAAATGGCGGCAATACATTTGTATAGGTAACATATTTAATCGATTAAGGTTTCAAGATCACAGCTTATTGTAAGCGCGAGAAGAGCCATTTTAAATGTGAAATGCTGGTACAATACTAACTGGTGTAACCGCCAGAATGTTGCATGCAAGCACGCAAACGTACATGCATTGTGTCGTACAGGTGCTGGATGTCAGTTTGTGGGATGGAGTTCCATGCCTGTTGCACTTGGTCGGTGAATACAGGGACGGTTAATGCTGGTTTGGGGTGACGCTGGAGCTGTCGTCCAATGATGTCCCATACGTGCTCGATTGGTGAAAGATCTGGTGATCTAGCAGGCCACGGCAACATGTCGACACTCTGTAGAGCATGTTGGGTTACAACAACGGTATGCAGGCGAGCGTTATACTGTTGGAAAACACCCCTCGGAATGCTGTTCATGAATGGCAGCACAACAGGTTGAATCACCTGACCGACGTACAACTGTGCCGTCAGGGTGCGTGGGATAACCACGAGAGTGCTCCTGCGGTCACAGGAAATTACTCCCCAGACCATAACTCCAGGTGTAGGTCCAGTGTGTCTTGGCCGCAGACAGGTTAGTTGCAGGCGCTCACCTGGCCTCCTTCTAACCAACACACGGCCATCACTGGCACCCAGGCAGAACCGGCTTTCATCAGAAAGCACAACAGATCTCCACTCCGTCCTCCAATGAGCTCTAGCTTGACACCACTGACGTCGCAAACGGCAGTGGTTTGGAGTAAATGGAATGCACGCTACAGGGCGTCTGGCTCGGAGCTGTCCTTCAAGTAACCGATTTGTAACAGTTCGTTGTGTCACTGTGGTGGCAACTGCAGCTCGAATTGCTGCCGCAGACGTGGTACGATGCGCCACGGCCATACGCTGTACACGGCGGTCTTCCTCTCAGTAGTGCCACGTGGCCAGCCGGAACCCGGTCTTCTTGAGGCAGTACGTTCCCTTGACCACCGCTGCCAACAATCATGCACAGTGGCTACATTCCTGCCAAGTCGTTCTGCAATATTGCGGAAAGAGAATCCACCTTCTCGTAGCCCTATTTACACGACCTCGTTCAAACTCCGTGAGCTGTTGATAATGGCTTCTTCGTCTTCTTAAAGGCATTCTTGACTAACATCAACACACTACGTCGAATCTCAACGATAACTAACGCTCACGAACGTTACAGCGCGTATTTACAGCCAACCTGCTTTGCATGTTCCGAGGGGCGCTACTAGCGCCACACGTATGCGCCGAGCGCGAAATTTGCATAGACGTCATCTTACAGATGTACTCTCACCGCCTACCAACTGTCGTTTATCTAACACAACCCCTTCTTGGTGTTGGGATTTTTTTCCGTCAGTGTATATATATACATATGGGATGTAACGTCAGGTGATGCGCAACATCACAGCCTCTCCTTGACAAATGCCAACCCCGCCTTCTCGTGGTGCATCCTGTTCCCACTAAAGGGGCTCTGTGACGACAGCCAATAGCGGTATAACTATACCATCGTGATTAGAGGAAATGCTATCCCACACTCACCAACCCGCTTGGCCAGCGTGGTGAGTTATTGCCAAACCCATCCAAAATTACTCCACAACTTAAATCTTGGCCCTCAGTCTCCTGCAGCTGGAATGTACCTGGTCAAAGCAGCGGCCAGTGCGACATGAAGGCAGAGGGTGCTAAGAATCACCGGAGGGCCGAACTAGGCTGTCATTTGATGCTGACCTTGGCTACGTACAACGGACGCTCCCTATCTTCTGATTCAAGGCTCCTTGAATTAGAAGAAGTACAAAGGATCAAGTGGGACATCGTCGGGCTAAGTGAGGTAAAGAGAAGATCTCATTGAACTGAAAAGTGGACATCTCTTCTACTATCGTGGGACAGATACTGGCAGAATTAGTGGTGTTGGATTTATAATAAACAAGAAACTGAAGGAAAAAGTTGTAGAAGTTGAAAGTTCCTCTGACAGAGCTGCACGACTCGTTATCTAACTCTCGAGAAGATACCAGGCCCAGATTATTCAAGCTTATGCACCCACCACAAATCACCCTGAAGAAGAAATTGAAGAATTTTATGAGGAAATTTGTCATCTAAATAATAAAGGTAAGCAGCACTTGAAAATAATTATGGGAGATTTCAATGCAAAAATAGGGCAACGGCAACAGAATGAAACTTCAGTAGGTAAATTCGGTCACGGCAACAGAAACCAGCGTGGAAATACTCTCGTAGAGTTTGCAGAGGCAAGAAGGGTTTTTCGTCATGAACTTCTTTTTCAAGAAAAAGCCACACAGGAAATTGACATGGAGACATTCAAATGGGACGACAAGTGAAATTGATTTTATTATGTGTAACCAGTGGCGGCTCGTGATTGGAAAAATAGGTGAAGAGGTACAACAGCAGTATGAAAAGATATATACTGTTTACAATGAAATCCCTTAATGAGGAATTACTTATTTTTTGTATATTAAATCAATTTTTCTTCTTCTTAAAGCTGCAAATTTGTTGATCATGTCGTCATAAGTTGGTTAGATGATTATTTCTTCGTGAGCATCTATAAAATGCCTTTCTGAATAAAAATATTTGCCAGAGAAGCAAGTCTATCATGGGAACTAGTGTTTCTTGAGCAAGTTTGTATTCTTTTAAGAAAACTTTTTTCCACTGGCACACTTGTAGATGTAATTGTTAAACTGAGGAAACCCAATTTATAATCTTCTGTAAAAATGTCTTTGTCTCCGAGAAACACTCGAAGGAGTTCTTGAGTCAATATATTCCTTAATTTTTCATCCGCATATACAGTTCGTTTTTAAAGCGCTGGTGTTTAGTAAATATGTTTTCGTAAAAATGTAGATTTTCAAGAGCGCGAGTGGGAAAGCATGCATTAAATTATTCGAATTTGGTTATGTCAGCAAGTCAGACAAATTGAAGTTTCTTACAGTCTTGAAATCTTATATCCATTTCCATAAGAATGTGGTCCAAAATTTCAAAATACAATTGTTTATAATTTTGAAAAATTGTTTCCTGTGTAAGAGCAGCATATTCCCGTGCTTATTTCTGGGATTTTGCTAGCTTTTCCAAACTGTGTTTCAAATAACTCATCGTTCCTTTCATGGCTCAAAATTTCACGAGGTTGGTTTTTTTTTTTTGGTTTTTTTTAAATTTGAGTTACACAGTAGTTTATGTTTAGTTATTTTTTCTTCAAAAGTTCGTATAATAGATAGGTGGAGCCAAAAATGTAAATTCAAAAGTGTTCATATCATTCAAAAACCCCTTGGCAAGATGAATTGATTTTTTGTCTGATTATTCGCTATTCGTCAGAAATCCGAACACTTCCTTCAATTTATTCCAATCTTCAACAACTACACTTACTAATTTCGAAGTGGAGGACCATCGAGTTTCTGTTATGGTTGGTCTGCATCTTGCGGTTGTTGATAGAAGTGTATAAGACCGCTTCGCAGAATGGTGAACAAACGAAGCAATTCCACTGAGGCTTGCAAAAAGTATTCGACAGTTAGAAATTTTAGAAAAACTCTGGTGTAATACAAGATTCAAACGATGAACTAAGCATTGAACAAAAACAGCTTGAGAAGCTTTATCCTTGACTTTTTTTTCTGTATCCCATTTAAGTGTCCAGACATTATACTTGCCCCATCGTAGCATTGTCCTATTTATTTGTGTTGGTAATCAAACTGTTCCAAAATTTTGTCTAGCATTTTGTATAAAGCTCCTGACGTTCTATCTTCATTCACATCATGGAAACCCAAAAATCCCTCAACCAATACACCTTCCGAATCAACAATCAAAAGTTATTTAATTTTTGACGTGATCGTTTATATATTCAGAAATACATTCAATTAATTCATTTTGAATAGTTTTTTATCCTTTCATATTGATTTTCAATTTCTAAAGAACTTCTTCATATCAACAATGAAAATAATACAATGAAATTTCCACGATTTATCGAGCCCATGCTTTCGTCATGGCCATGGAATGCTAGTTCTTGTTTGCTCAAATACAGTATAGACTAATACTGCATCAATTACTGTCTGCAGGAAAAGTCTATTTAAACGAACATTTTCGTTAAAATGCGCTTTCAAAAGCCTTACATTCTTCCTCAGGCCATCGGCAATGGTGTTTTGAATTTTTTCAAAATTCCTTAACATTAATCCGTGTTTCAGATGTTCGCTAGAATCACGATGTTTATGAAGTGACCGTGTTAAGCTTAATAAATCTGAGAATCCGTCTTTATTCCATGCCGAATGTTTATTACTAAAAAGTAAGCAGTCCCCCCCCCAAAAAAAAATTGACACAGAAGTTCTGCAAATACATTTATATTCAGTAAACCAACAATTTTTAAAATTAATATTGTTAGATTTACCGCTCTTCTTGATTTCGTTCTTGGCAACAATTGTCAGTGAATCCGTTGGTCGTCCTTGAAGCAAAATGTCTGCCGCCCCGGTGGCGCAGTGGTCTAAGGCGATGGCCTCTGATCATTCGTCCGTAAGGGGTCCGGGTTCGAATCCCGGTCAGGCATGGATGTTGTGTTTGTCTTACGGCACTGGCTCTCTCCCTCCCTGGAACCAGTGACCCTAAATTAGGGACGGGCGACTGCTTATAGCCCATTGAGTTGCTCACGGTGGTCGTTAAACCTCCAATCAAAAAAAAAAAAAAAAAAAAAAAAAGAAGCAAAATGTCTCTTTCATCTTCATCTTTCCACAGAGTTAATGGAGTTTGCAATAAATTACAAACAATGTCGTCCACAGGATGCATACTAAAAACTATCACTATTAGTTAAGTTGTACACAAACCTAAAATATCAGTTAAAGCTTTCACCAAATAATCACAAAGCACGAAAGAACAAATTCCTTTCGGAAAATAATGTACCACAGTATTACAAGGAAAAAAAGCCCTAGCAGATTGAATGGTAGTCCGCCCACTCCACCGTGATCTCTCACGACTTTACACTTAAAAACTGAAAAATGCAGAGGTAAGGCGCGTGAAGCTGAAACACTTCACTTGAGCGAGCAGATTGGGGAGGGTGACGTCACGGTTACCATGGCAACTCGGCGGAAAACTGCAGACTTCCAAGCATTCTCATTTCGGCTCTTCACTTGCAGTGTTTTGCGTATAAGGATTTGTTTTCCGTATTGAGCGCGCCATGTGAATTAATATATATTCAAAATTTTTGGTATTTTGGAACTGAATAAAGACAAAAAAATAATATATTATAAAAAAATACTGAATAAAACTTTACTTTAAGTAAAATAGGTGAAGAGGCACTTCACCTACTTCACCTGAAAAGCCGCCCTGTGTGTAACAAAAAAATTCTTGTTTAGCACACTGCAGTCATCGAAGACTGCAGTGTGCTAAACAAGTTCAACACAGGTAGTGACCATAGATTGGTGAGATGTAAGATGCACCTCAACACTAAACTTGAACGTGGCAAGCTCATAAGACAAACAAAATGTATTGACATAACCAAACTTAAAAAACACCGTAATACCTTCAAGTTGGAACTGAAAAACAGATTCTCTGCTTTAGAAGGCCTAACATCGGAAGAAGTGGATATTTCTGAAGTTAACAGAAAAGTAACCAAAGCTCTTATGGAAACAGCAACAAAATTAGCTGGGTCTAAGAACAAGTTGCATGTGAACAAATTATCAGGAAAAACCAAAATGTTGATGCAAAAAAGAAGAGAGATGAGGACAACTGAAGAAGATGTGACTTCCAAAGTGGAATATATAGAGCTATGCAAGATAGTACGAAAAAGTATCACTGAAAACGTAAGGAAATTCAACTGTGAACTTGTAAGGAAAGCAACTGAAAACAACCAAAGCCTAAAGATAACAAAGGGACATCTCAGTAAGGAAGGAAAACAGATTATGGCACTGAGAAAAGAAGATGGTTCTGTAACAAGAAATAGAAGCGAATTTTGACAAGAGTGAAAGATTTCTACTCCAAATTATATGAAAGGGATGATACATGTACTCCAGACATCATGAAAGGTACCAGTACCAGAGTTCTTCCAGTCCTCCCAGCAGAAGTTGCACATGCAATCAAGAACATGAAACAACGCTACAACGATCATGCTACATAAGAAAGGTGACATTGAGGATCTCAGGAACTACAGACCTATTAGCCTCCTATCAGTGGTTTATAAAATCTTTCCTAAAGTTCTGTCGCACCGCCTGAAGGTAACACTGGACATGGCTCAACTGAGAGAACAAGCTGGATTCAGGAGTGGCTACAGCACTATAGATCATGTACACGTACTGAGAGAACTAATTGAAAGAGAGAGGGAACATGAACTTCCATTGTCCATAGCTTTTATCGACTATAAAAAGCCCTTTGATTCGGTGAAACCATCAGCAGTTACAATGGCTTTGAAATCCTGCGGTATTGGAGATGCATACATTATTATTATTAATAACATCTATGAAAGTGCAAGTGTAAAGATTCGGCTGTTTGAAAATACAACACACATAAAAATTGGAAAGGGAGTGAAACAAGGTGACACTATATCTCCCAAGCTCTTTAATGTCACATTGGAAAATGTCTTTCAATCACTGAACTCGGAAAACAATGGGATAAATATTAACGGAGATTATCTAACTCACCTTCGTTTTGCTGATGACGTAGTTATTTTTGCAACTACTCCATCAGAGTTGCAGAGTATGATCCAGGAACTTGCTGACAAGAGTAAAGAAGTGGGATTAAAAATGAACTTTCAGAAGACAAAAGTGATGTACAGTACTTTTACAAGAAACGAAGATTCAGCGATTGATGGAGAAAAGCTTGAGACAACAGAATCCTGCATTTATCTTGGACAGCAGATATCAAGTGAGGGTCACATTGATGAAGAAATTAATCGGCGTATAAAACTTGGATCGAGAGCTTTTGGAAGAAACAGCATACTTTTCAAGAACAATATGCCATTATGTCTTAAAAGAAAAGTGTTTGATCAGTGCATCCTTCCGGTGCTTACGTATGGTGGAGAGACGTGGACCTTAACTGAAAGAGACATACAAAGACTGCAGACAACTCAAAGAAGCATGGAGAGGTGCATGCTTGGTGTAACTAGGAGAGATAAGAAGAGGAACTCGTGGATCCAAAAAATGACAAGAGAGGAAGACGTCATGATCAGAGTTAAATCCCTAAAATGGCAATGGGCTGGACATGCTGCCAGAAGGACAGACCGTCGATGGACAGCCGAAATTTTAGATTGGATTCGAAGGGACAGGAAAAGACCCAGAAGTAGACCGCATGGGAGATGGGTGGATGAAATTCGAAAGTATGCGGGAGTAACATGGAGGAGACTGGCACAAGACAGACCGTTGTGGAATATACTTGGAGAGACCTTCGTCCAGCAGTGGATTAATAATGATTGACAATGGTGATGACGATATATATATATGAAGCATGATTCGCCCCCCCCCCAGATTTTGGAGCACCCACCCTAGAGCCCCTTTCCCCCAGTTGAAAATTTTCTGCCACCGTCCCTGGTACCATATGATATTTCCTCCCCAAACTACCGTTGATTTTATTTTTAGTACACCTGGATTTTTACCTAGAGCTGAAGCACACTTTTGCGGAAAAAATCAAATAATGGCTAAAATTATTGTCCAAATAAAATTCTTTTTGGTGTCTAGGTCTGTTTACAGGCATGTGTTATGCTGCTAAATTTATTTACGGATAAATAGATTATAAGGCACAAATCCCTTCCCAGAGCTTAGAAAGACACTTTTTGTTGAATACTTAAACTCTCAAAAAGGCATAAAACCTTTCAAGGGTGAGTTTTATCCAAAATCAGAGATTCCTGGAAAGAAAGAATAGCTATCTTTTTTTACTCAGGTCTCCGCATCTGGGAGGGAAGAGAACCTTACTTATTAAGTCAGCGTACCTATTTTCTCCATGAATTACTGATTACTCAAGAATATGTGATCGTACTAAATTACCCTGTAAAAGAATACCGACGACGAGGAATTGCCATATGCTTCGAAACTTCATATGCCTCGAACTGTTCTGCGGTAAAGCGAGCGCACTTCGGCCAAAGAGGTAATCGAAAATATTTACTATTTGCACTTTCGGAAAACTTTCGCATGACCTTCGAAGATACTTGCAGTCAGCACATAAGGATCTTTTCCTTCAATCTCTTTAATTTTTTCCAAATACCGCATTTTGTACTCCGAAATGAAAGTTTCAAAGTAAGACGCCATCATTTCAACGGGGCTGGTTGTCCTTCACTTACGTTACTTAGGCTCGTTACCATGCTGAGAGTCACGTGTCTGCTACATCCTCAGTCGCTCGCCCCTAATTTAGGATCACTGCTTCCAGGGAAGGGAGAGAGCCAGTGCCGTAAGACAAACACAGCATCCATACCTCACCGGTATTCGAACCAGGAAGCATTTAAGCAAACCTTACATTGATACGGGACAGCGGAAATCTCGGCCACTCAGAGGGCAATATTCAGCTTCAGTGACGACATATATAGGTGGGGCTTATCTTCATGTGTCACATGGTATTACTTCTGAGATACGATCTGAGCGACTGAAAAAAAGTACAATAACATTGTTGTAAGTTTTTAGTCTTTCTGTGACTGTGGAATGCGTTGGGCTTGGAATGGTGGTAAGGAAAAACTTAGAAAACTCATTTTTCTGACACAAAAAATCGTTTTGTTCTCCGAAATTTACAGCTCCTTGGCCACTTAGTTATTTTAAGTTCTCAGCAAATGTAAGTGAGTGAGAGGTCAGCTCAATGGATGATTGTGAGCGTTACATCATAATAGTCATGAAAAAAAAATCGTATTTATGGGAAATCGTTTTAGTTAAAAAAAAACTCGAACAGGTAAAATCTCCAAAAGTGACAATGGCAAACAGCGAGATCAGAAAGACACAGAGTTGTACGGAATTGCATTTCACTCTGATGGCAACGATAAGAGCGCTCTCAACGCCAACATTTCGGATGCATGGAGTGAAAAAAGAGATTCTCCTATGTCTTGTAGTTAATACAACAAAAACGCTGATAATTTACTAAAAAATAAAAAAAATTAAAACTTAATAACACTTAACGCCGATTTATGGACAGAAGAACAATGGCTCGGAAAACATTTATGTGAGCAGAAGAACAATGACGGAAAAACTATTTGCTTAGCGTACGACAGTAGGAAGTTTCTAGTTGCTGTTTTTTAGTCCTACTTTGTTTCCATATTGTGTATTTGTCTGGGCTTCTACGATAAATATTTCGTTTTAAAAAAAAAAAAAGTCCAAGGTATATTTTCAGACGTTTTCCCAATATCTGTTGTCCGGGTTCGAATCGCTGTGAGGCATGGATGTTGTGTTTGTCTTAGGGCACTGGCTCTCTTCCTTCCCTGGAAACACTGGCTCTAAATTCGGGACGCGCGACTGCTTATAGCCCATTGAGTTGCTCACTCTGGTCGTTAAACCTTCTATAAAAAAATAGTCACCTGTCGAAAGCAAATTTGGGGTCTGTTCGCAACCAAAAGATCTATTTTTTTTATTGAAGGTTTAACGACCACTGTTAGCAACTCGATGGGATATAAGCAGTCTCTCGTCCCTAATTTAAGGCCACTGGCTCTACGGATGAGAAAGAGCTAATGCCGTAAGGCAAACACAATAATCTGACTTTCCCGGGATTAGAATCCGGATCCATCTCCAATGGGGCGGTGAAAATTTTTATACCTGGGAGGAAGGTCTGAAAGTAAATGATTTCGTTAATTATAATTCAGGGGAAATAGGACCTTCCCCGGCCGTAACACCCTTCATTCATGCCAATAATCTTGTCCTGCACTCATATCTTCCTAAGCAGCGATGTCCATCCTCCTCATTGGTCTTAACATCAGAAAAACGCTTAAACTAAGAATTTGGAAGAGTGGAGAGCAAATGAATTTTCGTGGCCCTGAGGTTGCTATTTTGACCTCCTTTCTAGGGGAAAGTAAACAACGCACTTCCTAGGGGGAAATGCGTAGGGATACACGACGAAAAAATACGAGACTCATCATTATAAAAGTATAAAATATCCAGCCCATCCTCGCATTTCCGTGGCGACTTTCTAGTCCCCATCAAAAATACGATTTCCTAGAATGGACTACAGCAAATCTTCGGAAATGCAAATGAGTTTTGAAGAAAAACTGTTCAGTGTTCTAAACAAAAAAAAGTTCATTCATTGCAGTAAGTCAGAATACAAAAAAAAAAAAAAAATTAATTTGTGCAAACCTCTGTGTTATGTTATGATCTGTGCTGGTGCTGCACCTTAACGCTGCTTCACATCGCATTCGACATATTTTTGAGAGCTCATGTCAAATTTGAGGCGCTGACGCCAATTGTTGGCATCCTAAATCTGCAGCCGACGTTCCAGCGTCTGGTGGCAGTCTTAGGGTAATCCTATTACTACTGACAGACACTAGTGCCCAACAGTAAGGGGTAATCCAACAGCGACAACCACCATGGCGGCAACATTGAAACTTTTTTTTTTTGATTGAAGGTTTAATGACCACCGTGAGTAACTCGATGAGCTATAAGCAGTCGCCCGTCCCTAGTTTAGGTAAGGTGACCAGATATTGGATCACTGATTTGAGGACAAAAGAGTATGGCGTCCCTGAATCGGCAGTTTATTTGGGGACACATACGTACGAAAAATAAATATGGAAATCTTTTTGTCACAAAACTGCATTGCTTTAATAATTGTGATATTGCATATGAAAATTTGTGTCTTAAAAGAATATAACTTGTAGAATGTTGGTAATTTGTATTAATAAAGTAGAACTATGATGGCGAGAACATACTAGCAAAGGGAAATGCTTTACCTTAGGTATATGTGCGGAATTAAAATAAAGCTGCACAGTAATTGAATTGTGAATTTTTCATTTTGCCAAAGTTTTTGGAGGAACTCCAGAACAAGCACAGTCGAAATTTGACAGCGCCAGTGGTGCAGTATCTTAGTGCTAGCCACTGACCATTCGTACAAGTTGGTACGAATTTGAGTACTGACCAGTGGCGGCCCGTCAGATGAGGCAAGTGAGGCGCCGCCTCACCTGAAATTCCGCAGAATGAGAAGTGAAAAAAAAAAAAAAAACTTCGGTCAGTAACGAAGATATAAGAACTTTGCAGGATAAATGAAACACTGAAATTTACATTGTGATTCATGAATTAGGTTAAAAAAGGCTTTCAAGAAGAGGAATGAATCATTATTTTTGCAAAGCAGCTGCATGTTTTAAGCGCTTAGAGGCGACCGGCTGAATCGTCTCGATGAGAAGCCGGTTTTGGGAACTGGGGATCAGAGAAGAGCCCTACAGAGTGAACCCCCCACCCCTACGGTCCGAGGTCTACCTAAGGAGGTGCCGGACTTCCAGTAAGAGAAAGGAAATTTCTGAGGCGACCCTCCATTTCGCTTAAACTGGAATCGCATCTCTGCTGTTATTGGAGAACCCAAGGATTGTGTATCCAATGGGCGCGGGAAAATGAGCAGATGACCTTGGTAAAAAGTGGTTTTACAGGCGATTACGCCGTTCGCCTCTATATGCTTTGAAGTAGGATGATTTCTACGTAGCTTTAACTATTCGTCAGAGTATATTTGAGTCTAACTTTTTGTAGTGTGTTTTCAATCCTCTCTTTTGCGGGTGTTGGCTAGTTCATAGTAATGTTGAGTTTTTCTTCTTTTTTATTTTGTTATTGTTACTAAACAGCATATTTTGATTTGGGTTGGAAAATATGAATGGCCCAATAAACGACGTGATTTGTGTTCTGGAAGAAATTCCTTTTAAACATTGGAAAGATTATAATAAAAGGGATGTTCTCATATCTGGAAGACCGACACCTGTAATAAGTTCAATATCTAAAGATAAGTGCGGCAAATCGTTTCTTAGGTCTTTCAATAAATCATGGTACGAGATTTTCCCCTGGCTTTCTGGTAGCTATTACAAGCAAACTCTCTTTTGCTGGCCATGTTTACTTTTGAGCAATAAAAAAAATGTGTGGAATACAACGGGTTATTTTGATCTGAAAAACTTTTCTCGTAGTGCAAAATTGCACGAAAGCTCTAAAGAGCATATAACTAATCACGTAGGTCTGAAACGGATGGAAAAATATAAACACTATTTCTGATATGCTTCATAAAGCTAAGTTTAATGAAAAGGTCAGACTAAATAGGCTTTTTATGGAACATATAATCGATTTAGTTGTCGTTCTAAGCAAGCAAGAACTGCCTTTTCGAGGACATGATGAATCTATTTCCTCATTAAATAAAGGTAATTTCAAGGAGATGTTCCATTTGTTACTTCGTAGGAGCACCCCAGAATTAAAAGCACATTTTGAAGAAATACGAAGCTTATTTTCTGGACAATCTAAAACGATACAGAATGATTTACTGGAGTGTATTCATGAATATATAAACGAATGTGTTAAAAGCGAAATTAATGAGTCAAAATTTTTTTCAGTGCAAGTTGATGATACAACTGATATTACTCAAAAATCACAGTGTTCAATAATTGTCAGATACATATTGGACTCAAATTGTGAAGTAGTTGAGCGCTTCCTTGGTTTTTATGATATCAGGACTGACAGGACTGCTGTGGCACTGTATGATCTGCTAGCATCGGTTTTGGAGGAGTTTGATTTTAAATCAAAGTTAGTAGGCCAGTGTTATGATGGTGCAAGCGTTATGGCTGGAGAGTTGAGCGGTCTGCAGAAAAGAGTCAAGGTAGAAGCCCCGCAAGCTTTGTTTACCCACTGTTTCGCCCACCGCCTTAACCTTGTCCTACAACAGGGGTGCAAAAGTATTGTAAATTGTCGCATATATTTCGCAACTGTATCCAGCATGCCCTCATTTTTTCATAAATCTGCCAAGAGAACCCACGTAGCAGATTCAGTTGTTGGGAAACGGATTCCTCAAATAGCGGAAACACGTTGGGCATCACTTTCACACATTTTGCGTTTAATTGTAAGCGAATGGGGCAAACTAAAGAATGTGTTTGAAAACATAATGAATGACCCGGAATCAACGGCAGAATCAATCAACGGAGCCATAGGATATTTGAAAAATTTCACTAATTTTGAATTTGCTTTTTTATCACTGATTTTTGATGACATTTTTGGAATTACGGATGTATTATTTGATGTTTTACAAAAAAAGACTTTAGATATCAGTTATTGCCAAAGACAAATTAAACAATGTTGCGAACGAATAAATAAGAAAAGGAATGTAACCACTTACTTGAAACATTTCAGTGAAGCAATTAGTTTGAGTGGAGGTCCTAAATGTCGCCAAAAGAAACATTTGACTGAAGAAGAAGTGGAAAACTATTACAAAATTTTGTTTTACGAAATCGTTGACAGCATAATAATCCAAATAAATACCAGATTTGAAGATATGGGAAAGCTCGAGTTTCTGCAGCTAGTTGACAGCTCAAAATACCATAGTTATTCAGAGTCATTTCCATCCAGTGCCCTTAACACTCTCAAAAAATTTATCCAAACATTTTTACAGACACACAACGACTAAAAAACGAATTAGATTTTTTATATAATGATCACAACTTCAGGGAACTCGGTGTTCAGAAAACCTTGAAAACAATGAAAGAAAACGAGCTGAAAGATGTGTTACCAGAAGCCTACAAATTATTTTCTCTTGTATTGACACTGGCATCAACAAGTTCTTCTGCTGAAAGGAGTTTTTCTTGTTTGAAGAGAATTAAGACTTACCTCCGTAATACAACGGCACAAGATCGTTTGTCTTCACTCGCTAAAATTTCAATCGAGAAAGAATTGCTGAACCATCTAATGTCCACTCAACCATTTTATGATCTGATCATAGACAAATTTGCAGCCAAAAAGGATCGCAGAATTGAACTTATTTATAAAACATAAACTGAAAGCATTCTGTTCGAGACCAAAGCAAATTAATATCGCATTCCTCTGTTTTTAATTCCAGGTTTAAATTACCTAATACTTTTTTTTATATAGAAATGTGCTTCCTTGACTTCTCCTGGACATTAATACAAAACGAAGCTAATAATTATCACGAGCCTGGACTTCAGTTTATGACCCGTGCTAAATGCACCTTCACTAATATGCCAATCGAACTGTGACTTTTATTCAAGCTCAAGAAACATTTCGTAAGAAAACAATTTCTATTCAAATGATTTACTTTGAATTTTTTAAGAAGTGGATCTCCGACTGGCGTTGGGATGTGAGTGACGCATTGACTAGCTAAAGAAACCGCACAAATTGCGTATTTTCGCTCAAGTGTATTACATAAAAGAATACAGGTGAAATATTTCTTTCTTTGTTGTAAAATTATTGAATAATTGTTTTCATAAAAATATTGTTGCAAAAGTAGCGTATATTACACACACACACACACATATATATAGTGGTATATGCACATTTTTCCTCTAAAATTTTTGGATTTTTTCGTGAAGAAAGACTCCCCACGCCGTGTTTCATATATTTCTATAATTTTATTCCATTACTGTTGAATAATATTTGTATATAAGGGCTAAATGGCATGGGATGGAGCCCTAAGTGATGGGGTTTACAGCTGTTTATAACAAGGCGCCTAACCGAGACCAATGGCTTAACGAGACTTCCGAATCTCAGTGGATTTTAATGATTCAGCCGACTCGAACCCAGGACTTCAAAGATATCCGATGGGTGATACTGCCTTTGACATGAAACTTTTTGAGGGTGGGAGGGAGGGGTTTCTGCATTTATGCTGTATAACTGTGTATAAGTACATGTAACAATTTCGGGGGGGGGGCGCTTCGACAAATATTTTTCTATTGGTACGTACGCACATCTTGGACATTAATACAAAACGAAGCTAATTTAATAAAATGAAGAAAATGCAATAAATTATAGTTGTTTTAATAAAAAGTTAATAAAGCAACTTCTTTGGCTGCTTTGCTTTACTTTCTGTTCTATTATCAAGAAATTGCATTGATATTATGTATCAATGTAATTTATTTGTATTACATTGTAAGTTATGTAAAAATCAATGAATTTAAATAGGGAAATTATCTATAAAACGTGCTTAGAAAAAGCTAACTGTCTCGCCTACTTAGGGGGTGCAAACCACGACCCCCGGCTACGCCACTGATATACACTGCTGGACAATTGCTAAGGACGGATCATAAACGGCTATATAGAGCATAAAAAAGTAAGTGTGGTTGGATGCCAAGTGAAATAAAATAATGTCAGAATGTCAGGACATTACAAGAAAGACAATTTATTGTGCTCTGAAATCCAGAAGGCTTTGAAACGTGTTCAAGGGACAAACAGGCCATTTTGTGCAGAATACGTAAACGTGAAAAAAATGCAATTACCGTCCGCAGGCGTTCCGGCGTAAGATGTCAATACGGGATATGGCCACCATGGAGGGCGGAGCAAGATTCCACACGTCGTGTCATGCTTTGCACAACATTATCAAGCAGCTGTTGGGGTAATTTATCCCATTCCTCTGTCAGTACACGGATGAGGGTGTCCTTGTTTATTGGAGGGCATTGGCGACCAGCAAGACTCCTCCCCAAAGCATCCCACACATTTTCAATGGGATTCAGATCTGGAGAACGTGCTGGCCATACGAGGCGTTGAATATCCTCGCTCTCAAGACACTCCTGGACAGCGACTGTTTGATGACATGTTGCGTTGTCGTCCATGAAAATGAATCTATCACCGACAGCACCACGGAACATGCGAACATGAGGTAGCAGAACATCATTAATGTATCGTTGGTCAGTCATAGTCCCAGTTGGAAGCACATAGAGGGACGTATGGCCATTGATCATGATGCCAGCCCATACCATGACACTACATGTCGGATATCGGTCCCTTTCCTGTATGTTTGCTGGACAATATGCCGTATCACTATCACGCCAAATCAGTTGTCGTCGACAATCAGACGATAGACTGTATCTACTCTCATCTGAAAAGAGGACAGCAGACCAGTCGTTATCAGTCCAATTGCGATGTTGATGGCACCATTGCAAACGGGCGGTACGGTGACATCTGGACAATGGGATGCACACAACAGGACGGCGGGCGTATAGTCCTCCTTCATGCAAACGTCTGGCGACAGTTTTTCGGGAGATCCGCTTGCCAGTAGCAGCCATAAATTGATTTGCTACCTCACTAGCTGTGCTGCGCCGGTGTCTTTTTGTTGATAGCACTATGTACCGATCTTTTGCAGGTGTCGTACAGCGAACACGACCTCCCCCGTGACGTTTGCTACACTCTCCATTTGTTTGAAATGATTTCCAAAGCCTTGAAACAACACTGGGGCCGACGTCAAACTCCCTGGCAACATCTGTTATTTTTCGCCCTTCTTCAATCTTGCCAATAATACGGCCACGCGTAAAATCATCTAGGTGATGTCGGGAAGACATACTGAAAATTGCAAGTTCGTCAATTGATTCTTTCCCTTTCAACTTTGCGTTTCAACAACAACGGTCAATACGCGTCAAATCCTTTATATCTCTTATCAGCGCCATGACGTCACGAACAAGTTCGGCAATCCAAAATTTGCATACGCACAATACGTCTTACTGTATCCCGCACTTATGCTAATTTCCACATTTTCCTGCCTTCCATTTTATGGTTGCTATCATTGCTATTGTCATCCGTCCTTAGCAATTGTCCGGCAGTGTATATATATGTTCCTATAACGTTATACGAATTTATATATTTTTCAATAACATATGTGTTACTGTTTTACATTTACATCAAGACCGTTCGCCTCACCAGCATTTTACACCACGAGCCGCCACTGGTACTGACTGAGGCATGGGTGGTGTGTTTATCTTACAGCACTTGCTATATCCCTTCCCTAGAACGAGTGTCCCCAAATTTGGGACAGGTGAGTGCTTATACTCTTTATATTTGCTCACGATGGTCATTAAACTCGGAAAAAATGGAAAAAAACCAGGCGAAATTTTTTTCACAAGAAGCATGTTGGAAGATTAGTACAACGAAAACTATTTTCAAGAAGATTTTTCATTACAAATCTAACGAGCTAATGAAGCGTAAATTCCAGGACACTTGAGGACAAACATCAATTTGCTTCCCCAAAGGCATCAGACGTTTTTGGGGACAATAAACTAAATTTGAAGACTGTTCTTAAGAATTCGGGACATGTGGTCAGCTTAGTTTAGGGTCACTGGTTTGCAGGGAAGATAGAGAGTCAATGCCGTAAGACAAATACAACATCCATGCCTTATCGGTATATGTATATTTTTTTAGAGACGGTATCCATATGACGTCCCAGCGAGGTAAATCATCCTAGCAAACATCCTGATGATCAACTGGTGTACAAGCACTGCTTGGATTTTCATTGCGGAGCTTTTGAGGAAGATTGTTTTACGTAAGCTGACCAGACGTACCCAATTCTTGAGGACAGTCATCGAAATTAGTTTATTGTCCCCAAAAACGTCTGAAGCCTTTAGGGACGCAAATTGTCCTCAAATTTTAATGTTTGTCCCCAAATGTCCTCGAATTTACACTTCCTCATTAACCCTTTTGGTGAAAAATGTTCTTAAAAGTAGTTTCCGTTGTACTAATTTTCCAACATGCTTCTTGTGAAACCAAACTTTGTCTGTAAGGGGTCCGGGTTCGAATCCCGGTGAGGCATGGATGTTGTGTTTGTCTTACGGCACTGGCTCTCTCCCTTCCCTGGAACCAGTGACCCTAAATTAGGGACGGGCGACTGCTTATATCCCATTGAGTTGCTCACGGTGGTCGTTAAACCTCCAATCAAAAAAAAAAAAAAAAAAAAAACTTTGACTTTTTTTTCTTCTTTCTGGGTTTAACGACCACTACGAACAACTCTAAGGAAAATAAATAAGGTCACGTGCCCCTAATTTGGAGACATTCGTTCTAGGGAAGGGAGATACCAAGTGCTGCAACTTGCAAGACAAACACACCACCCGTGCATCATTCGGGACTCGAATCCGTACCATCTTTTTTTTTTTTTTTTTTTTTTTTTTTTTGATTGGAGGTTTAACGACCACCGTGAGCAACTCAATGGGCTATAAGCAGTCGCCCGTCCCTAATTTAGGGTCACTGGTTCCAGGGAAGGGAGAGAGCCAGTGCCGTAAGACAAACACAACATCCATGCCTCACCGGGATTCGAACCCGGACCCCTTACGGACGAATGATCAGAGGCCAACGCCTTAGACCACTGCGCCACTGGGGCGGCCGTACCATCTTGTACGAATGGTCAGTAGCCAGCACTAGGTCAATGCACCACTGGCGCGGTTAAATTTCGACTGAACTTGTTCTGAGTTTCTCCAAAAACTTTGGCAAAATGAAAAATTCTTCATGCAATTACTATGGTGTGCAGACAGTGCTTTTTTTTTTTTTTTTTTTTGATTGGAGGTTTAACGACCACCGTGAGCAACTCAATGGGCTATAAGCAGTCGCCCGTCCCTAATTTAGGGTCACTGGTTCCAGGGAAGGAAGAGAGCCAGTGCCGTAAGACAAACACAACATCCATGCCTCACCGGGATTCGAACCCGGACCCCGTTCGGACGAATGATCAGAGGCCATCGCTTAGACCACTGCGCCACCGGGGCGGCGCAGACAGTGCTGCCTAATTTTAATTCAGCGCATGTTCCTAAGGTAAAGCATTTCACTTTTGCTAATATGCTCTCGCCATCATAATTCTACTTTGTCAATACAAATTACAAACATTCTACAAGATTTATCCTTTTTTAAGACGCACATTTTAATGTGTAATATCACACTTAGTGAAGCAATGCAGTTTTGTGACAAAAAGATTTGCATATTTATATGTGTCCCCAAATGAACTACCGATTTGGGGACGCCACGCCCTTTTGTCCTCAAATCGGTGTCCCGATATCTGGTCACCTTAGTGTTACGTGCTATTTTAGGCTGCAGTAACCAAAGTGGGTGAGATAATGATGTGACCTATCATAGATTACAATCTGAACGAACGAAGTGGTATCGGAAATAAAAATTTAATTCAGAAGTGCCAAAATTTGTGGTTATCACGTATCAGCAGAATTGACATTGATGACCGGAAACGAAGGACCATTAGAGTGTGTAGTTTACATTTTGTAACAGGCATGTTTATAAATTTACTGATGCATTACCTACAAAAACTCTATGAAGATCTTTAGACTAGAATTAACCTTTCTTATGAGTAAGATTATGCTGTTCTTTATCGTGAATGCATCCACTGCTATATGGGAGTGAATATCTTATGGAACCTTCATATGCTGGGTTCCCAGGCCGATTTTGGAAAAATGCTCTCATGGTAACATTCACCAGTTTATTATTATTGTCATTATTATGTACAAGGTAGAGAGACTTAGTGCTATTCGCCAGAATTTTTGTTTATTATTATTATTACTATTATTATATATATATATATATATAACCTTACTTGTGTAAAACTGATGATTTTTACCTTAGCTTAAGTTTCAAGTTGGGAAATATCTAAATTATTGAAAGGTAAACTTTTAAATGAATTAATTAGCCAAAGATGACAGAACGTTTTTATCTTAATTAACAGTATTAATTTAATATGCTGTTAGCACAGAAGCTGGTGGCGGTGCTGGAATGCAGAATTTTGAGTCTCTTTCAAGCAAATACATTCCCTTTCCTACAATATTGTTCAGGAAAAGTGAGCATGGAATTTCATATGGGTCACCTCAATTGCCCAATAACTTTAATTTATCAGAATAAAGCTGTTTTTGACCACCAGATAAACCACTTACGTTGCCCATGCAATGAACCTTTGATCTCACTTGTACCAGTTGTTCTGCAAGAAAGCAGCAGAAAAAAATGACGTGAACCGCGGTTTCGTGATGTCAATGCATACGGTCTATTGAAGGTTTCAAAAATGATTTATTTATTTATTGGACCTAGTGGTACAGACATGATAAACAGGCAGACATGAACAGGATATAGGTATTTCACAGCAACAAGCACAAATCATACATGGTTTACAGCATGCCAAATGATCAATTTACTACACAGGTATAGCCAGTGTTGATCATGTAACACATTGTGAGCAAATATATATCAAACATGGATTTTACAGTATGCTAAATGACCAATGTACACAGATAACCAGTGTCGGACAAGGAACAGATTGAAAGCTAGTGCCGTAAAACAAATCAATCCATGTTTCATCTGGATTCGAACTAGGACCGCACTAGGGCGAATGGTCAAAAGCCGGTGCTTTTGATTCCATGTTTCGCCGTCACGGTGGCACAGTGGACGACCACTGTGCCACCGTGACGGCGAAACATGGAATCAGCAGACAGGCTGGTCCGCAGAAGTCCACTTCTGACGTCACGTGACAAACGTCCATTGTCTTTTTGTGTATACATTATGTCTGTCATTAGTAAATATGCGTTCATTTAAAACAGCATTTTTCTTACAAATATTTTCATAAAATAAAGCGCTCATTGTCAAAACATTTTTGTAGCTTTAGTCATGGCTTTCTGCGATTAATCGTATAATGATTTAATTATACGATTAATCGCAGAAAGCCATGCTTTAGTCAACTGTCTGTATGTCTTGCTCAATTAGGTTAGAATACAACAGGAGCCGCCCTGTCCCTTAAGCGCAACGTAAAGTTGATGAAGCCGTTTCTTTCTCCCCTCTATCAGCCGCCAGTCGGTGTCGGCCATTTGTATTGGTTAAGCTGACCAGATGTCCCCGATTCTTGAGGACAGTCCTCGAATTTAGTTTACTGTCCCCAAAAACGTTTGAAGCCTTTGGGGACGCAAATTGTCCTCAAATTTTAATGTTTGTCCCCAAATGTCCTCGAATTTACCCTTCCTCATTAACCTTTTAGATTTCCAATGAAAAATGTTCTTCAAAGTAGTTTCCGTTGTACTAATTTTCCAACATGCTTCTTGTGAAAACAAATTTTGACTTTTTTGGGGGGTTTAACGACCATTACGAGCAACTCTTAGGACTATAAGCAGTCACCTGTCTCTGATTTGGAGACATTCGTTCTAGGGAAGGGAAATACCAAGTGCTGCAACTTGCAAGACAAACACACCACCCGTGCCTCATTCGGGACTCGAATCCTTACCAACTTGTACGAATGGTCAGTAGCTAGCACTAGGTGAATGCACAGCTGGCGCGGTCAAATTTCGACTGTACTTGTTCTGAGTTTCTCCAAAAACTTTGGCAAAATGAAAAATTCTCCATGCAATTACTATGGTGTGCACCCTAATTTTAATTCAGCGCATGTACCTAAGGTACATGCGTTCTGTTAATTTTTGCTAATATGATCTCGCCATCATAGTTCTGCTTTGTCAATACAAATTACCAACATTCTACAAGATATATCCTTTTAAAACACAGATTTTAATGTGTAATATCACAATTATTGAAGCAATGCAGTTTTGTCGCCAAAATATTTGCATATTTATTTTCGTATGTGTCCCCGAATGAACTACCGATTTGGGGACGCCACGCCCTTTTGTCCTCAAATCGGTGTCCTGATATTTGGTCACCTTAGTATTGGTACAAGAACAGAACCCTTCGCGTGCTACTCAACGCTTGTTTGGCTTATTTCTAGCTGGTGTTGTAACGCCAATGAAGTTGTATGGTGTTTAGCTTCACATGTATTTATGTATACCGTCCACCCAGAAAGTTTCCAGTTGTTTAGAATTTAAATGAGATACATATCAAAGTCTGCAGTGTAAGCGAAAACACTGAAAAACGCGAAGAAACGGTGGTTTGTTTACAAATGTAGGGGCTTATAAAATTCAAACTAATGGGTCGATTCAAATTCTGCAAACAGTTATTTAAAGATCATGAACAAAAGTTTATTTCAGTATATGTTACAGCTACCCGGATTTTTAAGGTATATACACACACTCTATTAAGAAGAGACCTAAGCAAAAAAAAAATTATATATTTTTGACTCATACCAAGTACAACATAGAAAGGGTTATATGTCTACCGGTGTGAGTAAAAGGAGAAAAGATAAAAAATAAAATAAAACTACTGAATGTAGAAAGTGTCGAGAATACTGAGCCTTGGCTTTATCAAGGACCAGCAAAAACTCTGCATTTTCTCACTTCCACAAAGACCTAGTTGGAAATGGGTTTCTGCAAAGCCATGGATGCAAGTTATAAGCCCACCAAAAATTGTTTTAAAATTTATATATATGTCATGACCTCCGCAGAGTTGTATGACCTAGCGCTAGTTAACAATTTAGCTTACATCCATAACTTCCATGGCCCGACCCATGCTCTTCATTTGTTACTATTAAACAGAGAGAAGAAGATTAAAGAGAACTCAAGTTGTGAGAGTGACATAATAATTAGAAATAATTTTCAGCTATAACGAAACGCCAAGTTCGCCTGAGAGAGAATATAAACCTGAAAAGTAATACAAAAGAATTCCAAATTTTTACATTGCAATTAAAAAGGAAATATTAATTTTTTAAAACTCAGATTTTTGAAAGAAAACTTGATTCTAAAACCCCCTACTCCGCAACTTCTGACAACACAAAAACGAGAATAAATTAAAGACAATAATTAACTAAAGAAAAGCTTTGTGAAAGTAATATGACATAAACAATTAGTTGCAATATGTACAAAGTATTTCAGCAGTGCTTTAAGTGCATAATTAAGTAGTTATTAAGACCTTAACTACTTTGAAAATACAGCGCAAAGTAAAGGAACTATGCTTAGCCAGCTTCTGTGCCTAAGTTTCCTAAAAGACGCGCAAAGTTACCAAGAAAAGAAAGAGTTAAAACCTGCAAAAATGTTAACAGTCTAGCCAGTGCCTAAATGCTAAAAAGAGAAAAACAACAGAGAAAAAAATACAAGTACAAACATTGAACTTATAAAACCTAAAACCCTAAGACAATGAAGAGAGCTTACCTCTTATGCAATTAAATTTTCTCCACTCAAGAGGAAACATGGCCGACTTTTTCCCCAAACTTCCAAACACGACTGCCACTCCCTAGTCGCTGGGGGGGGGGGCAGTGTGGGTGGGGCTGATGGCCTCCTCACACTGAAAGAAACCAACTCGCGGAGATTTTAACTAGAGAAAAAAATATATATACTTAAGACTGTGGACCTGTATGATCAGAAAGAGCAGAATTAACTCTCCAGAATACATGAGAAATATTATAAAATACACAAGTGGTGTATTTAATAATCTTTGCATGTATTAAATCACCTTAGTGAGCTTCTATAGATTATTCAGAATCTTATTAATTTTAACGTTAGTTTTACTATTTATAGTTTAGCTATTCTAGTGAGTGAATAACTAGTTTTCTTTTTTATTTGTTTTTATTTTCTTTTATAAACAGATTTTTATGCTTTTTTTGTGATTTTGTCTGTATTATTTAATTTTTTGTTTTAATAGGACCTTCATATCCATAGCACTAAGGTTCCTTTTAGTAGTTAATAGGCATCCTCTAGCCAACTTCCTTACGGCTTTGATTGGTCAGAATCATATTATTAACTGTGTAGAAAATTAAAGCAGATCTGCCAACCTTACTTTATTATTCAGAATAATTTTTCTTAAAGTTCTTTTGATGAAAGAAGAAGGAATTTCGTTCTTTAGAAAACTATCTAATAGTATATTAAAGTGGTTATTGAAGTCCAAATTGTTGCTGCAAATTCTTGAAATTCTTAGGACCTGAGAAATTAGTACATTCTCAATTACTTTGGTTGATATGTTATTATTCCAGTGTAGATATTTAATTACTTTGAAAGGAAAATTAACTCTTTTATCAAAGAGGCTAATAGATGGGTTACCTCTGTTGAGCTTAATGCTTAAGTCTAGGAACTCAAGTTCCTGATTACTGTGGTTGGTTTTACATAAGTTAAGAGAGCTAGGATAGATATTATCAAAGTCACTCACTATAACTTCTGAATTATTGATACACAGCAGATCATCAATATATCTAAATGTGTAAAGGTAGTTATCTGAGCAGGTGGGGTGATTTTTAATGAATTTATATTCCTTAAAGAACAGGAATAGATTAGCAATATTCGTGGAGGTTGATGTTCCCATGGGGATACCGTTCACTTGCTTATAGAGAGTATTATTATATAAGATATGGTTATTTTTTATGCAGCAGTTGAGATAAGAGGAGAGTATATATTTATATATATATTACAGGTTTCAACCTGTTGAAATAAAGTTTAGTGGATCTATCCCTTGCCCAATCACTGGCCATTAATGAAAATTGGATCTTCGCATCTCGGCAAAGGAAACTGCTAAACTGAATTCAGTTTTATACCCCCCGTCCCCCCAAAAATCTAGTATTTCTTTAATACAGACATTTAACGTGGACCAGGAACATCAAACAAAGTTTCTGGTCCACGTTAAATGTGTGTATTAATTATTCATTCGCCTTCTAATTATTTCTTCAGTTGCTGCTTACCATCTTTGGTGAATCCCCAGCATTGTGCGGGGCTCCAAGAAGCAACCTGCTAAATTGGCTTGGCCGTTAGCGTGTGTGAGTCTGGAGGAATTCGAGGCCGCTGTGGGGTAGCGGAAGCATATCCGGCGCGTAACTGGAAGACCCTGGATTCGACTCCCGGTGGCGGCCAATGAGAATTTTTCCGTGACTCACTTATAAACGTGGAATGAGCGAAGATCTTTGTTTGATGCTAGTATTTCTTTGATTTACTAGATTTTACATTTTCTTCTGTGTTAGAGGAGAAAAAAAATTTTTTTTTTCCTTTCCCGAATTAATTTTTTTGAAGTTTCTTTATGTGTAATACACCAATTTTTGTCTTTTTAACTAGAAAAAAAATGCAGCTATTAGGGGATTAGTTGGTTAGTAGCTCTCACCGAGCATTATTTATGTGGGTGAAGCTGGTTTATAAGTAAGAATCTCTACCCTGGGTATAACGTCTAAAAGGACGCTATACCATGGGTCCATCTGCTTAATGTTGTAGCTATGAATTCAGAGATGCAGGAAATAAAAAATTCTGGAAAAAAATATCAAGCTAGGGGGCACACAAGTTCACTTGGTAGGAAGCTGATAAATTACAAGTCCGCTTGCTGTGGAATATAACTTTTAAAGGAAAAATATACTCGTACATGAGCGCATTATTTGTGCCCTCGAACAGCCAAAAATTACAAAGCAGAACTTTATACGGTCGATTTATTTTGCATTAACTTCAAATTAAGTCCCCGTGGGCAGCCCCGGTGGCGCAGTGGTCTAAGCGATGGCCTCTGATCATTCGTACGAAAGGGGTCCGGGTTCGAATCCCGGTCAGACATGGATGTTGTGTTTGTCTTACGGCACTGGCTCTCTCCCTTCCCTGGAACCAGTGACCCTAAATTAGGGACGGGCGACTACTTATAGCCCATTGAGTTGCTCACGGTGGTCGTTAAACCTCCAATCAAAAAAAAAAAAAATCCCGGTGAGGACACCCGCGAATTTGTTATTATGAGAAATGCATTTCCAAATTCCCACCACTGCTTGCTGTTAATCAAACATCCATACCATATTTTAGTCTAATTTAAGAAATACGAGTATATACATGTGAACGGTAATCCCTGACATTTTTTTATTATTGGAAGATCGATTAGTGCAGTCTATAGGAACATAATCCGGCATTTGCCGATAAGCCACTCAAATGTGATCCTGAGAATTATTCATACATCAGAACGTCCTAAACTTAATTTCCTGGGTTATTTGTTAATGCACTCGATAACCGCACAACTTTGCTTTCTGCAAATAAAACTTTTATTCGATCCCGAAATAATCGCAACGTGTAAAAGCATGAGACAACAGGCTCTCACACAGGCAGCACGACAGGATGTTTTGTACCAAGGAAGATGGCCGCTGGGTGGGAGGAGTTGCAGACTATCGGCTTCACGGGAAACGGCTTAGGGCAACTTCTGCTTGTATTCTAACCTCCTTGGTCTCGCTGTCAGATTTGTGGGGAATGGAGCGAACTGTGTAAGTGTTATGGTCTGGATTTGGCGAACCGTTACACCGTAACCGATTGCTAAACGTCAACAAATCTGGCATTAACCGAGAGCATCTGTCAAATTTTTCCGAAGTGCGCTGGAATCTTGCGATGTTTCAGTATTATGTGTTTGTTTTCTCCAGCAGTTACTTTTGATTTAAGTGTGAACAAATGGATTTTGTCGGAATGAAAATCTTATTATACGGATATTGCAGACAACCATCTGGCACGCTAACGTATGGAATTTCGGTGAGTATGAATGTTGTTATGTTAAACGTGTTGTTGATTTTCCCACCTACAGTATTAAATGCGGGAAAACCGCTCTTTCAAGAATGCAGTAAAAAAGGTTTTTAAAATTATGCGGTCTGAAGATTCTTGCCTGGTGAACGTTGCTACGTTTGTGTAACAGACACGGATCACTAATTTTATTTTTGCTGGTGCATTATTCACGAATCTTAAGTGCAAAACCGTGATATTTATTTATTTTCGAGGTTATTTCCCTGTACGTATTTATGACAACGGCTGCTTAATGTACTAAGTTGATGAGGTTTGTGATGGTTTTTATTGACATTCTGATTGAATATGAGAGGTTCATTGTGAAATAAATACTAAAAGTAAGGGAAAATTTCTAAGACCATAGATTTGATCAGCGTGGTTTTCATTTGACGGTTTCCAATTGTCTATATATGATCCTTGAATTTAATGCTTATATACTAACTGCAGTACTATTTCATTGTCAGTGTTGACACAGAATGTTTTTTACCTACAAAGTTTGCAGTCATGAATGATCAAAATAAATTGTTTAAACCATGCATCTGTCATCACTACATTGTTTTCACACGAAGAAGGTTGTAGATAATCCAGGTGTAATCTACATTGAAATGCCGTTCAAACATTTTTGGTAGAATGCATTGAGAGCTTAATAAATCAGAAAATATGCCTGTCCTTTGAGTAATCTTTTAGATGATGATTTTCCTTCTTACAATATCTATTCAATCTGGTCTTTAAAATGCTATAAAAACAGGAAGTTATATTTTCATATGTAGTAAAATCTTAGTCATTGCATTGATGTTCCATTGTGATTCAACTAGTCATTGCATTGATGTTCCATTGTGATTCAACTAGTCATTGCATTGATGTTCCATTGTGATTCAACTTCACAGATTTGTTTTTACACAAGATAGAAAAGTGTCATTTTATGAATTGCTTCAACAATTTGATACCTCCCAAGCACTTCATTAAATGATTTAAAAATATATATATATATATTTGGGGGTTTAAGGACCACTTTATGAGCAACTGAATGGGCTATAACCAGGTGCGTGTCCCTAATTTGGTGCTATTGGTTCCTGAGATTGGAGAGAGCATGTGCCATAAGTCAAGCACTCCACAAAACGCCATCTGTGCCTCACTGGGATTTGAACTCTGTCCCACTCAGACAGGCAGTCAAAAGCCAGTGTTTAGACCACTTTGCTGGCGGGGTGGTCATCTAATTGTTACTCCAAATCAGGTACTGGGTATGCTCATGGTGATTATGATAACCATGTTTTGTTTTAGGTGTAAACACCATTGAGGCTACCTACATCTTTGTACTACGAAGCTGACCTTTTGTGCACATTTCCCAGTGCTGTTTGGCAAAGTATGGCCCTTCTGGCAGTAAATTTGGACAAATAAAAAAATATATCTTTGCCTTTCATCCCAAATTAATTAAATTCATAGTTACATTCATGGTGGATGACATCTTAGTGTATTATGAAATCTTAAAACTTTTACAAGTACAGTGTCCTCCACTTTTAAGGTTCATCAGGATTCGGCCACTTATGAGGCTCAAAACTAGAAATCCCAATATAAATCGATCTTTTACATATAAAAATTGCCTCTTTTAAGAGTTATTTTTTGCTGGGATTTTATAAGGATCAACTGAGAGTTTGCTAAGATTTGAGTTTTCTAGTTGTATGCATTTTGTGACATTTATAATTTTTTAATGAACTAAACTGTTTTCTTCATATCCATTCTGCAAATACAAATGCTTTTGGCTTTTCATTTGAAGATACATTTATCCCATTTAGAATCCTTTACTGTTGAGGAACACCCCTATATGCGGCCTTGGATCTCTCCGTTCCCCTTTTTTCTTATGTTATTTTAGTGAGTTATTAGACAATCAATCAAACCAGACTTAGAAAAAAGATTAAAAGGTCTCAGCTGAGAGGAGTGAGTGGTAAGCTAATGGAGTCTAGCAAATTATTCTTCTACCACTTAATTTCTGAAACAGAACATTTAATGATTTCCTGGAAATGGAATGACAGGTTTAAGACATGGACCTAAAAACATAATTAAGGGTCACCTCAGTTCTTTTTGTACTATTGAAAGGAAGAGCAGAAAGTTATAGTAACAAGAAAAAAGTGTGGCTTGTCCAAAGCACATTTCTCACAGCAAGTTGGCATTTTAACATGTCAAAGGAAGTTTTAAATTTGTTAGAGAAGTGACTGATTGTAAAAAGAATTAAACTTACTTCTAAAATGCAGTCACAGTGATGCTTTGAGAAAGTTCTGCAGGCTGCTTTTAAGGAACATTTTGAAAGAAAAAGTGAAATCATTGCTGAGATTTCATCAAATGTAAATGTGAACAGTAAAAGAGAGAAAATACAGGGGAAAATAAGCTGATGGTGAAGAAGCTGTTTTAAAATGGTTTAAGAAAGTGAATCTCATGGATGCCCCAATTAGCAAAACAGTACTCAAAAGAAACAGCATTTTTCTCAAAAAATTTGCTGTTTTCAAGACCCAGTCACTTTTAAGATTAAAAACAAGCAGTCACAAGATTTATGTCTTATAAGCAGTGGGTGGGCACTGTGTATGAAAAGAATCTTATAGTTTTTTGTTTTTTTTTATTTTGAGCAAAATCCTACCTTGAAGATTTGAAGAAACCTCTTCAAATAAAGACATGGACCTAAAAAACAAAGTAACCAGATTAAGAAATTACACTTTTTTTGTGTGCATTTGAAGAAACCTCTTCAAATGCACACAAAAAAGTGTAATTTCTTAATCTGGTTACTTTGTTGGTTAATTTTTAAGGTTCCTGACAATATTGTTATGTCAGCATTCATTATTCAATGAATACTTGTTTATACTCAAAATAGTATAACTATACTAAATATCCGAAATTTCTTGGCGTAGAATACAAATAAAGTTTTCCAAGCTTTCTCACATCAACCAGATGGCTTCCTTGAAAAAGCCATCTGGTTGATGTGCGAAAGCTTGGAAAACTTTATTTGTATTCTACGCCAAGAAATTTTGGATATTTAGTGTAGTTTTACTATTTTGAGTATAATTTGGTGTACAGCTCCTACTTATTGAACTTGTTTATAAGTGTCAGTTATATTCAGCCATTGTTGGAGTTGTTAAAAAAAATTCTCATGTATTGTTGTGTTCCTACTTTGTGGCATCTTTATGTTATTGTTGTATTACTGCTTTGTTTATTAATTGGAATATTTTTGTGGGTATTGCATTTCCACTAAATGCTTTGTGTATGGATAAATAACTAATTACACCCTGCTCTAAAATCAAGTGAAGCTATAGAAACAACTCACCTTTCCTTAGAATTTTTCTCCCAGCAAAAATGAGCATCATCAACTAATTTGAACCCTGCTGGATTAAGGTAATCTGAAGTCTCTTCTGCAGCTACCTTAGGCAGTGATCTTCCTGAAAGCTATAGAATTTCATTCATCCATCTCTCACACGGTCTGTATTTTTTCTGTCCCTCACTATCTAGTCAAGTATTTCAATTATCCAACTGTGGTCAGTTTTTCTAGCAATATGTCCAGCCCACTGTCACTTGAGGGTCTTTACTTGTATCATGATGTCATGATCTGATCTCTTGTCCAAGATTTCAGACTTCATCAATTTATTGGAGGGGGGGCAGGCATGAAGAGATCAGATATGTGAGGGGCATGCCTCTTTCATTACCAGGATGAAAGTAGAAACTTGAGTTAGTAAAATCATGCAATGCATTGATTATGATATGCTTTCCAACATACCAGAAACAGAAATCAATACTCAAGTTATGAGGATAATGGCTGTGGAATAAATCTTGCCCCTGTGCCCTGACTTTTAACCCCATTTCGATGACATTCAACAGAACCGGTTCAGTGTACCTCCGGAACAACATACTAAAGTTTTGTCGCAATAGCAGTATTTTTAGTCAAGTTATGAGGATAATGGCTGTGGAATAAATCTCTCCTGTGCCTTGACCTTTGACCCCATTTCGCCAATTTTCAACAGGGTTCCATCCCAGGTTGTCCCCTTCCACATACTAAAATTTCATCGAAATCAAACCATTTTTACATGAGTTATCATGCGGACGGACAGACGGACAGAGCTGCAGCATGTATGCTTCTTGAACTTACATTTAGAAAGTGTACAAAAGGGCAAAAAGATAAACTGTGAAATTTGACATGTACTTTAAAACAAAATTGTAATTGCTCATCTTCTAATGAACAAGGAAACTGCAATACAGTTATGCCAACTCTCCGGATTTAGGTGGGAGACTCCAGATTTTCAGCCCTTCTTCCTGCCCACTGGATGAATGTCAAATTCTCCTGATTTTCACTGAGAATTAGCCGTTAGGATGGTTAAAATTCCAGTAACCACCATGATTTCAAACCACCTGTCAAAACTTTTTCTTTCTGTGTCAATGCAGGGCAGCATTACATACATCAGTTTGGTACTTTTGCTCTCCTCCTATCTGCAAAAAGAAAATCTAAGTGCTGGCTTCTGACCAATTGTCCGAGATGGGTTGGGGAAAAAAATTTGCTTTAAAAAATTTCTCCCAGTCCAACTGTCATAAACGCCTTCAGCAAAGATATCACCCACTCTGCTACTAGAATGCCAGCGAGGGTCAGTAATTGATTGACAGATGGGAGTTGCCCTGCCTTCTCCTTGCAGTTCAGTCTTTCAATCCCTCACCTCAACAAAGCTGCACACGTCTAAGTGATGATAAACAGTTGAATTGCGGTGAATTCACTTAATGACAAAAGGGAGTAGTTAGTTGTTCTCGCCTTGTAACGAAAGGCAAAACTTCAAAAAGAGTTCCTATGTGGAGGAAAGAAATCTGCAATCCATCTCATTCTCGAAAGATGAAAGAAACCCCTTCACTTCACATTGTAATGTGCAAGTTTTAGCATTACAAGGGTCAACTAATTTATTATTTTTCAACATGTTTCCCTTCAGCTCTGAAAAAACAACAACGCTTCTTGAATACTACCAGATGTTTGCAGTTCACATTTAATCGAGACTTGGTTGATTCAGCTATTCTTCCGATATGAGGAATAGCCAGTTTTTCACTGTACAACTATTTATGGCGGGTAAATCACATTTAACAATAATACAGGACAGTGGGTACAGCGCAGAAAAAAAATTATGGTTACAGAAAAATCTTCGCTCTGTCCGACTTCCGTTTTCGGAAATTTTCCCTCCATTTTCAAGTTATGAAACAAAATTATATTTTACAACAACACCGAGCAGAGGAGGGAACATTGTGAGAAAAAAAAAAAAAAATGATTACAGATGAAATCTGCAGTTCGTCTAACTTCCGCTTTTGAAAGTCTTCAAAGAAAAAATTCCATCCCCAGCCAGGAAAACGTGACCCTACCAATCCCCTCCACCCCTAAAAAATTCTCTTCAGTTTCGCATTGTTCTTGAGAATGACACAAATGACAAAAAAGGCAGAGTTCCTCGAATCCGCAGAAGAAACTCATGCCTAAAGTTTACGAGGAAATTTTTGCTTCATCGAACTTCTGTTATTGGAAATTGTTGCTTACACTTTCAAGCTGAAATACAATTATGCAATGAATTGATATTTGATAACAATACTGGACAGAGGCAACTTCACGAGAAACAGAAATTACGATTGTGGGAAAATTTTTCAGTCTGTTTAACTTTTGTTTTTGAAAGTTCTGAAAGACAGAATACCGCTCCAGATGGAAAACGCTCGCCCTCTCACACTAACCCTCCAAAAAGAAAACATTATCTTCAGTTTTGCACCGATCTCAAGTACAACTGAAATGAGGCAAAATTCCACGAATCCGAGGAAGAATCTCATGCCTGATTCGTAACAGTCCACAATACGCAAAATGAACTGCTCATATGGCTACAGATGGAAACGTTAACTGATTCACGTGTCCACAAACTGATTATATTACCGACATGAAAAATGTATTCGACTGCAATTTTCTGAAATCCCTCCTAACAACTTTGTTTCTGCGGGAATTCCACCATCCCGCCCTGAATTTTAACCCTGTAAATTGATAAGAGTAATTAGTAATGAACATTTAATAAACAATATTCAGTAATTAAAGCAAATCAGATTCACAGGGCTTTCAAAGGCATTCTTCCAGGGCTGTTTTTTCCTAATTCGGTCATTGCAACAGCACTTTTTTTTTTTTTTTCAGAACTATGTTACTGTATAAAGTGCATTGATTTAGGTAAACAAATTGCATCAGCAGAGCTATTATCTTCGTGGAGAACTCAGGAAATTTGAAAATTGTGTTGTTCTGGAGTTGAAATTGAACTCATACCTTTTTTTTTTTTTTTTTTTTAAATCTAAGTATGATATTATCTGCCCGTATTTTTACAAAAGTTAAGGGACGTGAGTGAGACTTCTGCTGCAGAATAATGCAGTTTTCAATTTTTCTGACAGTATTTCCTCATAAAAGTCTTTGATCTTCCAAATATATAGGAAATTGAATATTGAATAATTTCTTCAATACTTTGTATGGACTATATGCACTAAAGAGCAATTGCATTAGAGATACCTGTCTAGTAACATGTACCACCACCTTTCGCCCTGATGACGGCGGCGATTCGTCTCGGCATGGACTCGACAAGACACCGGAAGCGCTGGGAAGCCATACGGATCCACGAACCCTGAACAAGCTCCCACAGTTCACGAAGATTTGATGGAGGGGGGGGTTAGAGCCTCGAACATCTCTCTCGATGGCATCCCAGATGTGCTCGATGGAATTGAGGTCAGGTGACCTAGCTGGCTAAGGAAGCGAGGTCACGTCGGTGGAGTGTTCATCCAACCATTCGGATACAATTCGGGAGTGATGACACAGTGCATTGTCTTGTTGCAGGATGAGGTCCCCAGTGGGATGTTGAAGACGCACAAACGGGAGCAAATGGTCGTCCAGGATATCCCGGTAACGTTGACCTGTGAGGGACGATGTCACAAGTACCAGGGGTCCCATTTCAGTCCACGTAAACAGTCCCCAGACGAGAATGCCACCCCCACCAGCTTGAAGAGTACCCTGCTGGCAAGAAGGATCCATCGCTTCATGTGGTTTGCGCCGTACTCGTATCCTGCCATCCGCATGTACCGACGTGAATCTCGACTCGTCGGTCCAGGCAACATTTTCCCACATGTCTAGGGTCCAGTGGCGATGTTCCTGTGCCCATGCTAATCTTTGCACCCTGTGATGTGCGGTCAGCAGCGGTACCCTCATGGGACGATGGCTTCTGTACCCCATAGCGAGGAGATGGTTCTGGATGGTGTGGCTGCTTACATGTTTTTGTACACCAGTGTTAAATTGCTGAGTGATTTCTTGCACTGTGGCCCGTCTATCCGCTGTTACAATGCGAGCTAGCTGACGATGACCCCGCTCATCTACACGCTATTGTCCACGGCAGTTGGCCCTTGCAGGGATGGTTTTACCTGATTCGGTGTACTCACTGTGCACCCGTGACACAGTGCCTCGTGAAAATCCCAGTGCCTGCACAACTTCCGAGATGGAGTGACCCATTCATTGGGCCCCGACAATTTGCCCATGATCAAATGCGCTTATATCCTTCGTTTTACCCATACTGTGTCCGACTCTTACTGATTCCCGTCACATCACTTCTTATATTGTCGGATCGCTGCATACGTCATGTCATTTCCGTTTACAGGGCCGCCCACAGCGCCACATTTGCATAACGTCAGCTGTCTCTAATTCAGTTGCTCTTCAGTGTATGTTCTTGTTTTAAAGGAATACATAAATCAATGGAGGAGATAAATTAGTCACTCATTGTGTTTGCAATATGATATTTGCTTTTATAAGATCGCCATTACATTTCCTAGTTTTTTATAATCTTTCACTTAACTGATGTTATGCAATTGTGATATAAAGTTCTTCCAATTTGTCATTTGAACTACATGCACAAAGTATACATACCATAAGCATTTTTACTGTATGATAATTCTGTTTTCTGTGAGTGCTTCACAGAAATGTGCTGCAAGACTTTAAAATGGTGGTCCTTATCAAATCACATTTTTAATTTTCGTTGTGCATGTTATAATGCTTTTGAGATTATCTTCTGTGTTATTTGTATTTCATAATGGCTCTCAGGATCGTTATATTTAACCGAAATTTTGTCAGCAAAAACTCCAAGTGTGTTATTTATGGTGTTAAGAAATTACTATGAAGCAAGGTAGGGAGGGTAGGGTTTCAAGAATTGCTGTTTTTCATAGTATTCAATGAATTTGAAATATAGACTTTATGGTTATCTGAAACGTTTTTTCTCATTTGCCTGATAAGAATCAAATTAATACACCGATAAGCCATTCCATTATGACCAACCCCAGCCTAGAGAAATGAGTGCTCCTGGAGACCAAACAGTGGCGCAGGTGAAGTTCACAGAGCAGTATATATATACAACCTGAGGATCAGCTTTCGGTTAGTAGAGTGTTCAAAGTCAGAATGGGAAAAGCTGCCGAATGTGATGGCTCGGCACCTTGGAACTAGGATCTTGGAAACAGTGCGGCTTGTGTGTTGTTCACATGCCACTGTAGTGAGTATGTTTCAAGAGTGGAGACTGTCATGCATTGTTCGCAGCAACCACAGGGCCGCAGTGCGACAAATTACCCGCAGCTACAACAGTGGTGATCAGGGTAATGTGTCACAGCATACAGTTCACAGCAGTTCTCTGCGCATGGGCCTGCATAGCCGAAGACCTAGCTGGGTCCCCATGCTCACTGTTTGTCATCGCCAACAACGCATGAAATGGGCCCAAGATCATTAAGATTAGACCGTGGATGATTGGAAGAAAGTGGCCTGGTCTGACGAATCAAAATTCCTGGTGCATGACGTAGATGGTCGAGCGCTGATAAGCCGATTACCAACAGAGGCTGTAGTACCTGGATGCGCTGCTGGGCGGAAACAGGGCTGAGGTGGCAGGGTTTTGTTGTGAACGATGTTTTCTTGGGACACTTTAGGGCCCATTATCCCAATAGCATAATCCCTGACAGCTGTCAGATATCTAAACGTCATTGAGGACCAAGTTCACCCATTCATGGCAACTGTGTTCCCTGCTGGTGATGGCCATTACCAACAGGATAATACATCATGCCAGAATCATGAAGGACTGGTTCAAGGAACATGCTGGTGACTTTCTGTTAATGCCTTGGCCCCCAAATTCACCTGACATGAACCCAGTGGAACATTTGTGGTTCAACTTGGAAAAGCAGGTTTGCGCTAAATCACCACCACCCCGAAGTGTATGGGAACTGGAGGACCTGCTGTCGACATTATGGTACCAGATACTCCAGGATACCTATCGACACCCCATCAAATTGATATGTCGCTGAGTGGCCGCTGTTTTGCGGGCTTTAAAGGAGGTCCTACGGCTTATTAAGTAGTAGGTGGTCATAATGTAATGGCTCATCAGTGTACATGATTTTCAGATGTAAGTGGTCTTAAAAGTTAGATGCGCCAAAATTTGGAGAAATTTACCAAGGAACTTTTTTTTGTTTTTGTTTCTGTTGCTGATTTTAAGTTTTTCCTTGCATTGGCGACCATGGGAAATTAATTTTATAGTGATTGGAAGAAAAAAGTATTTTTTTTTTTTTGCATGTTGAGATGCTGTGACTTGTCTGAGGAATGGCAACAATACTGTTTTATATGCTCCCTTGTCTGGGCTTGTTTTTGCAAGAATAATCCACTCCAACATCACGTGCAGCATAGTGAATCCCACGAAATGTTCATTGGCTAACAGTGGTTCTAAAAGTATGTGCAAGGGAGTGGCATATACCTAACATTGCTCTGCTTAAATTCATGGAGAATGACACAAGTGATGGAACAGCCAGGCTGGCCTGTGTCAGACAACTAACTTATTTGCATGACTTTTGCAGATGTGTCACATCATCCATAGGCCTATATGTTGAACAAGTTTCTGTGTGCAAAGTAAATCACCTTTCCAATGGCTACAAAAGTAATTTTCTCAACCAATGCAGGAAAAATCTAAAATTAGCAAAGCAGAACAAAATCCATTGGTAAATTTCTTTAAAGTCAGATGTGTTTAGCTTTTAAAAAGTTATCAGAAAGTATTAGTAAGAATGTTGCATATATTCCCCTTTCTGTGCCATGTGTTTCAGAGATTGTTCTGGAAAGAAAGATGTTCTGCATCTTAATACAAATATATTATATTTGTATTAAGATGCAGTTTGTTTATAAAATTGAGTTGAAAATCAATATCCTCTTGAATGTTGAATTTGAAATTGAGTTGAAAATCAATATCCAATTGATTGTTGAATTGGACACGGCTTTTCTAAAAAAGTAGGAAAAAATTATATTGATATAATTTGTATGGCATCAAAGAAAGATGTGAAAAAAAAAATTCAGATCATAAACGTTGTTTTTCAAATGAAGTGTAACATTCTTGCTTTTGACAGTGGCAAAGTTATCTGTGAGTTTACCTTACTGTAGTTCTTCAGTAATTTCTCACATAATTTATTATATATGCAAATTTTGAAGATGACAATCCGTTTTTTGGTATAAATATGACAAGGATGGTAAGTCAGATAACATTAGAAAACTTGAAAATTTCGTCATCTTGAAGCGGGAATCGAACCTGCGTCTCCTAGATAGTGCCTGGGTATGTTAACCACTACACCCCCCAGAACGACCAAGTCTCAAATTTCCAATTAATTTGAATATAACCATTACAAGATTCGCTAGTCGAAGCAACCGGCATTCATGTATGGTTAGCATACCCGGGTGCTATCTCGGAGAAGCAGGTTCGATTTCCGCTCCAGGACGACGGAATTTTAAAGTTTTCGGATATTATCTGACTTACCATCCTTTTCATCTTTTCACCAGAAAACATATTGTCATCTTCAAAATTTGTATTATATGGTGTAACCCGTATTTCATTCATGATTTTTTATATATGTTCTGTTATAAATGCAGTGCCTAGTTTGCCTGAACTGATGGAACTGCCTTCATGATGTTATTCTGTTATTTGCCTGAACTGATGAAACTGCCTTCATGATGTTATACTGCATTCATGATGTTATTCAAAGTTGTTATTCTGTTATTGCAGATCATAACATACTTGTTTATTACCATATCTGTGCAGTGCAGTGCAGTTTTTAGACATTTTGTTGCAATAATAAGAAATGCCAAAGCATTTGCTGATGACTTTGCATTTAAGTACAGAGTGGTATATTCTGCAGTTTTTATAATATTTGGCACACATGCAGTTTGTTCTTAGACTTACACATTTGACTATGTTTCCATGTATCATTGTGTCCACATATTTCTGTGTGAAGCTTTTATTGCAGTCATTGTATGCATTTCCTGCTCTGTGTGGTTTCATTTGCTGCTTTGGTTATTCCAGTTGCACAACATTCACTGCTTTGAAACTTCATTTATCATGACACTTTGGGTAAGAATAGCATCTGCATAGTGTGTTAAGGTGTTAGTGTCTCATTCATAACACCGGTGAAAGGCTGTTTTAGCATTGTGCAGATGTAAAGATTTATTTAAATAAGGCTTACATTTTTAAAGAAATCTTTGTAAGAAATCTCTGACATTATTGGAATTTATAATGGAGAGTGTACAGACATTAATATATATCCATGCAGTCATATGGAAAAGTATGGCCACAAATTCTACCAACTTACTTTTATTAGGGAGTTAGGCAATTCTTTGTGTGATTTTGCCAGTACCTGATAACATTTTGTCCTTGATGTGAGATTCCAAGCATCCTTTGCATACAATATTCAACTTGGAATAGTATTTATTGCTTGTCAATAAGAAAATGTAACAAGTTAGTAAAATCATGCAATGCATTGATTATGATACGCTTTCCAACATACCAGAAATTATTACTCAAGTTATGAGGATAATGGCTGTGAACTAAATCTTGCTTTTGTGCAATGACCTTTGACCCCATTTCGTTGATATTCAACAGAACCGGTTCACTATACCTCCGGAACAACATGATAACGTTTTGTCGCAATCGAAACATTTTTTGATAAGTTATGATGCACAAGGGCAATGCAATGGATCCCACTCCAGTGTCCTGACCTTTGACCTCCTTTCGCCCATTTTCAATAGGGTTCGTCCCCTGTGGCTCCCTACCACATACTAAAATTTCATCGAAATCGAACAATTTTTACACAAGTTATGACGCATAAGGGCAATGGAACAAAACCCGCTCTTATGTCCTGCCTGACCTTTGACCCCATTTCGCCCATTCTCAATAGGGTTCGTGCCCAGGTGGTTCCCTACCACATACTAAAATTTCATCAAAATCGAACCATATTTACGCATGTTATGACGCATAAAGGCAATGGAATGGATTCCACCTTTATGCCCTGACCTTTGACCCCATTTCGCCCATTTTCAATAGGGTTCGTCCCCAGGTGGTTCCTTACCAACTACTAAAATTTCATCGAAATCGAACCATATTTACGCATAAAGGCAATGGAATGGATTCCACCTTTATGCCCTGACCTTTGACCCCATTTCGCCCATTTTCTATAGGGTTCGTCCCCAGGTGGTTCCTTACCAAATACTAAAATTTCATCGAAATCGAACGATATTTACGCATGTTATGACGCATAAAGGCAATGAAATGGATCCCGCTTTTATGTCCTGATCTTTGACCCCCATTCCACCCATTTTCAATAGGTTTCGTTCCCAGGTGGTTCCTTACCACATACCAAAAATTTCATCGAAATCGAACCATATTTACGCATGTTATGATGCATAAAGGCAATGAAATGGATCCCGCTCTTATGGCGTGACCTTTGACCCCACTTGACCTATTTTCAATAGGGTTCGTCCCCTGGTGGTCCCCTACCACATACTAAAATTTCATCGAAATCGAACCATTTTTACGTGAGTTATCGTGCCGACAGACGGACGGACGGAAAAAGCTGGAGCATATACGCTTCTTCAACCTACGGTTGGAAAGCGTAAAAAGATTGGGTATTTGTGATTTGCATTATTACTCATCAATATTACATGTGAATAAGAATGGACATTTTTTTTTTATATATATTTGCCATCCGTTCCATCAAACAAAATGCACATGACTTATAAATTTGTGTGATGAAGAGAGGAGTTAAGTTGTTGGTATAGAATCGCATGTGGATCTTGGCATGTCTACCTGATATTTTAGCCCATGGCACCGCTTATGCCAGTGAATGTCAAAACACCAGCCAACCAAAATCTGTGCATGTGAGATCACATTTTGATAAAATGCATGTTTTTTTTTTAAGTAATGAGTACACATGAACTTATTAATAAAAGATATATGTATACAGGTTACATCATGCACAGAGCTTGTTTTTGCATTTTTGGCACCTGATGCAACAACATCTGTTGTTGACGTCTCAAGTTACCATGGCTCCAATATTCAGTGACTCATAAGCAGGGCTATAGCTTGGAAGCCGCCAAGGGAGGCTCAGCCTCACTTGAAAAATTTTTATTCTCTCCTAGGAAAGACTCTTTGAATGTAATAATAATTAGCACTTGCTGTATTTGGAAAAAAAAATAATGAAAAGAATTTCAGTATCACTCTTAAAAACTAACTACTGTGGACAACTGAATTACTCTACTAGATACCAAAGGATGAGAAAGACATGAGAAATGGGTGGTATAGCATTATACAGGGTGTAACCAAAAGTCCGGAAACAGCCAGATAACTGGTGAAATAATGGTCGTACAGGAACAAAACTGGTGGCTAGGTATAGGTAAAGGGCCATGGCTGATCGAATAGGATCAACAGCGGCGCCCTCTGGTGGATATTTACGATACTTATGAAAACTAGCTTCGAAACAAATCAAGATAGGGCAAAACAGTCAGTTGTGAAGCATCCGCTGGTTAGTAAAAAACGACATCTGGCTTGTCAGAAACCAGCAAGGAAACGCCTGTAAATGTTACGAATGCTAGCGTTTGCCGGATGGTGTTACTCAGAAAACCGCTGGATTCCACATCATGGTTGACACATATCACAGTGTGCCACCTGAGATGTTGGAGAATATACGATAAGCCATGCTTTCTCGAGTTCAGGCGTAGCAGCCGAGGGTGCACACATTGAACAAGACTTAGATTAAGTGCGCATATGGAATATGTGGGTTTTGTGCACGCACGTCTGACCTTTGTTATTGGTAGGTAATTACATTTTGTATGATTACATAAAGATGCTTACTCTGTTTTGATAGCGTCATCATTCTTTTGTTCCTTTTGCTGTATAGTGCATTTTGCACGTCGGTTTCTAAGCACGGTTTTCCGACTGACACCATCTGGCGAACGTTCGCATTCGTTGCATTTACAGGCATTTCCTTGCTGGTTTCCGGTGAACAGAAAAACATGTGAACACATGGTGAACCACATGTCATTTTCTAATAACCAAGCGGATGCTCATTGCAATTGACTTTTTTGCCCTATCTTGCTTTGTTTCGAAGCTAGTTTTCATAAGTACCACAAATATAAGCCAGATGGTGCCACTGTTGGTCCTATTCGATCGTCCATGGCCCTTTACTTATACCTGGCCACCAGTTTCATTCCCGTACGACCCTTATTTCACCAGTTATGTGGATGTTTCTAGACTTTTGGTTACGCCCTGTGTATCGGGCTGACTGAGGAGAAAGCCTGTACATCAGCTGATTCAAAAACTTGTCCATACAGAAGCCTGTGTAAGATACAATAATGCAATTAGCTGATCAATTTGTGCCTTTATAAACTGTTGCAATCGTACATGGCATGCCAGTCAATTCCCTGTATGTATTACTCATTTTTGAAACATTTTGCATTCAATGAGATCCGTTGGAAAAGTTTAGGGCCAAATAAATATCGACTTTCAAACGCAAAAATATGAATCAAATAAGCACAAACATTGAAATTCGAGCCAAACCTTTCAAACTGCGTCACACTAGGCAACGGGGAAACCAATGCAAGCAATCGATACCTAGTCATGGCATGGAAGGAGGAGAATCCACATGTCTCAAAAGTTAAGACACAACAGAAACATAATGCAAAACATACCATTATGTGATTTGTATGGTATTTGCTGACCCCTGTACAGCTCGGAAACTTGTTCCTCCATTTAATAATAAGTAGAATTTTTGGTTAATATAATATGGCTTTCACTTAGTAGTGAATTAACTATTTGTTGTATAAAAACTAAAGTATATGAGTACAACATTCAAATTACTCGGCGGTCAGCTGGCCATTGGCCAGTAAAGATTCCATCGGGCCAGTGAAATATTGACGTTACTGGCCCGAGCGGGCAGTAATTTTTTTTTTCTGTTTTGTTTTGGAATTTACAAGCTTATGAAGAACTGAACCAGATTTCTAACTATTCAAGTTTGGCTATAGCAGTTTTCAGGGTTTTTGAAATTCAGGTATTTACTACTCAAAAACTGAATATCGGAATTGCAAACTATACTTCAGTTTTATAAAAAATGTAGATTGTAGCAAATCAAGGTCCGAATCAAAATATTTCGTAATATTTGTGCTACAAACTTTAATTTGAAATTAACTATATATTTCTCTTCAGTGTACTGTTCTTGATACAAATACCATATGCATATTAAATGTATTAATTAGTATTTGTGCCATTCTGGACCCGTAAAAATGAGTGGTTTTGGTATAAACTGGCTCTGCTGAAACATGAATTTTTTTTGCTGTTGTTGTTTTATGATTTATGTATTATTTGCTTTATTGTACATATTCTGTTGCTCTTAATTTTTGATATACAGCTCCAATGAAATTATCATTATTTTTTGCATATCCTTTAAATGTGTAAGGTTTTTCTTTCATGGACCAGAGAGCATTTAGCAGACCAGTGATTTGCAAATTCAATCAACCTAGTCCGCTGTGCCTGTAGAAAATTTATTTCTAACTTTAACACTGCAATAGCCAGTAGGTTATCTGTCACCCTTGAATGATTTTCCTTTGGAATTCTGAAAAATGTTTTGTCTCTGAATGTTTTTTTTTTAAAAATCGCCTAACGTAGATGAAACAAACAGTTTTGCCTTACAGAATGGATACTTTTGTCCAACTTCAACCAAATCGACTATGAATTTTTTTTAACATTGCTTGGAAGTACTAAATTTTGTAACAGTTTGTGAGTAAAAGCAAAACTAAACAAAGAAATTCCCAAGGGTACCTCTACTTATGGTGCCATTAAAGATATCGAAAGAACAGGTATGCTTGGGTTATTATATGTATATATCCTTGAAACAATATTGCTGTGCTTATTAATTTTTCAATTAATACTACTATAATATAATATTAAATATAATATTTTAACCTATAGGTGGTTAAAATTAGTTTATGAAAGTACCTAACATTTTTTTAGCCTCCTGCATTATTTGTACCCTCTTCTAGAATTTAGCACTAGCTTCGACCCTACTGATAAGGCTATTGGGACAACTAGGTGGCAATCAACCTAGGCCACACACCAGGGTCTGCTTTAAGAATTCGTCGCACCCTGTGTGACAATATTTATTGACACCCTTTCTTAAGCTTTTTCTTCTGTGTGTGTTGTGCGGTACATGGTTTTTATGCCGCACATGAAAGGCATGCAATATAAATTAATAATCTTAGGCACTGAGCCCAAAGTTAATGCAAAAGAAAAAAAAAATTATTTAGTATAAATGAGTTACTATGGCTATTTAGAGGAAAAACAAATGAAATTATTTTGCCATTTATTGAATTAGTTTAATCAGTGAAAAAACTCCTTTTTGATCGGTTACAAAACTCGCAGTTTTTTCACTCCCATTTTATATACTGTAGCATTTCACAAAAAAGAAAAGGGCAGGAGTAACACCACCACGTACTTGGCGCCCAGTGCAGCGACACTGATCACACCTCGGTCCTGGTTACGCATATATTTATGCTTAAGAATTTAATAGCACTGGTGATTAGTCTCTGATAGTCAGAAAGTTTTGTCCTCACTAATATGTTGTATGCAGTAAATGAATTTCTATTTTATTGAGTATGACTGTTCCATTTTTCTGGTGGAGCACCATTCAAGTTTTATAATTGGGCTCATGTTTTCACATTTTCTGTACTGAGTTCAAATGCACTTGCTGCTGCACCTTCTTTGCTCTTCCGGAACTTGATTTGCATGAAGGAAATAGTTGGTCCACCATATGATGATTTTTCTGTTTAGTTGGCATCTTGTCTGTGTGTGTGTTTTAATGGCAGGTGTTTTTCAGATTATTTACTGCCTATAGCTGCTCCATTGCTGAGCCATGTAACTCTTTCTGTATGGTGCACACAGTTATGACATCACCTTTTCATTTGTGCATGCATTCATATTATGCTTGTCATAGGTGAAACTGTCTTTCTGCCTCAGCAAAGTACCAATTTGTTACACCATGCCAACATGGTTTATCTGCATTGTAGGAGGATGGAAATACCTGTGAGGTTTTTAGTAGCCTATTTGTTTCAATGGAACAACAAAGAAATGTAGTCCTCATGACAAAAAATGTGCTTGCCAGCAGTAAGTTTGTTACTGCATTTCCCCACCCTTTCACATAAATATTCATGTTCAAGTAAGTTTATCATGTGAAAAAAATAGCTTATGTTGCCACTGATACCATTCCTCTAATAGTTTTTTTGTGCTATGCATGAAAAATTCGGATGGAATCTGTTGTAGCTTAAAATGGTGCACGTGAATGTTCATTTTCATCATATAATGAGAGGAAAATCAGCTGTTGCACCAACTGATTGGATGGTTGCATCTTTGTAGGTGGTGTCACATTCTTTACTCATTTCCTTATTTCTGTGTGTCCTTTGCATTACATGGTTTTATAGCATGCTTGTTGCTTATGCATTGTAACTCATTTGTTTGTGTATAGGGTGTTCACAATGTAATGCCTCTATTTCAATGAAGGAAGAAATATTCATACATGGGAAATTCAGTTGAATATTCATAGTAATCAAGTAATGAATACTGATTCTTCACAGCAATCAGATTATAAATATTGAAATTGCTTGTAGTGCTTATGATGTTCTAAGTAACATCCCTCACAAAACCTGAAAATTGCATCGCCCTGGACAGAATTTTTTTTTTTGCTCCTGGGCAATTAATATTAAGTTTTAAAGTTTTGTGAGGGATGTTATATGGAAGATCGGTAAGCACTACACGTGATTTCAATATTTATAATCTGATTGCTGTGAAGAATCAGTAATCATTACCTGATTCAGGGTTCCCACTCAACCTGAAAAACAGGGAAAAACCTGGAATTCTCAGGGAATTTGAAAATGGTTCCAAAAATCAGGGAAAACTCAGGGAAAATTACCCTTTTTTGTAAAAATCAGGGAAAACTCAGGGAAAATTATCCCTTTTTTTTTGTAAAAATCAATGGATACTTTATTTTTTGAAAAAAAAAACTTATTTTTTCAAGATTTAAAACTTTTGCTTGCAATTACTGCCTGCCTAGAATTTGGTAGATCTTACTTTCAGTTATATTAAGTATTTCCTTTATTCTCAGGCAAAACTGAATTTTTAAAATTGCCAGTTATTAAGCTTTTGTTCAATTTCTGCAGGCAGTTGTTATAACGTGGAGCAATTGGGCACAATGGCTCCTGCTTTAAGAAACACTTCACAAGAGAACCAACCAAATGATGGATCAAAGTCCTTTGTCTGTTGGTTCTCTTGAAACATGTTTCTTTGAACAGAGCCATTCCATCATTAAGCTTAGCTGCATTGTGTTATAGAAATTATAGAAAAACTGAAACTATTAAACTGACAAATTTTTTCTTACATATGACCTGTTTCTATGGGAATGTATGTACAAATTCCATGTGGATAGTATTCACAAAAGTGCACGGAACTTTGGTACCGAAAATAATGTGCACAGTTAGTTGCTATTAATGAAAAGCAGGTAATTTTATAAAGACAAAATTACTTAAAGAATTTACAAGTGTGTGCTTTGGTAAGAAAAATGAATGGAATGGAATGAAATGTAACAATTCTTTGCAACATGCCACTCTGGAAAATTTTAAAAACCTCCTGGAGAACCTGGAAAAGTCAGGGAATTTTTTTTATTACTTGTGAGTGGGAACCCTGCTGATTGCTAAGAATATTTTAGTAATGCCTTCATGTTTGTTTCCTCACTGCTTTTCAAGGTATCAAAATGAAACAAAAACAAAATATAGCTCAGAATGTATTTGTTTTTATACCTTTTTCCCATGTAGTCTTTCTCTTGTTTGACACAATAGTGCCAGCAATGAACAAGTTTTTTGAATCATCTCTATGGAACTTTTTCACTCTGTTTTTGAAACCTTTTTCTTATAGCAGCTTGATTTTCTTCATCACATGTCAAATAAATTCATTTGAAATATTTTTTGAGTGTTGCAAACAAGCAAAAGTTAGATAGTGCCAAATCTGAGCTGTTGGAAGGTTGTGGAACAACTTCAAATTAGATGCTCTGTATCACTGCTAAAGGGACATCACAACCGTGGAGTCTGACACTAACATGTTGAGGAAGTATGGTCCCTTTCCCCTAACAAATAATACCGATTCTTTGTTTCAGCCTCTTAAGGGTACGTTCATGTAAGTTTTAGAGATGATATTTGCACCCCTGACCATACATTCTTGGTGCATGATGCCTTTGTAGTTCTCGAAAATGGTGAGCATGCTTTTTCCAGCAGAAGCTTGTGGCATAAAATTTTTCTTTCTGGAAGAAGTAAGATGATATTAGAGTGACTGATTTTTCTTTTTTTGGTCTTGATAAAGCACACAACTCTTATCACCCATGATAACATACATACATACATATCACTAAGCTGTTCTCTGAGATTCACAGGTTAGCTCCACAATGAAATACAAACTACCAGATAATTTGTACTTACTGTTGCTGTATCAAACATATCCATTTACAGCGATCTTGACATACAACTCGGGCTTCACTGACATCCATCACATGCCGTACATAAGATCTTCTATACTTCATACTTCATAATCTTTTTTTCATGCAAACACTCGTGAATCTGATCCTCCCATGACTTCCTAGGCCTTCCTCTGCCTTTCCTTCCTGCCGCTTGGGCTAAAAGGATTTTCTTAGTAAGCATCTCATCACTCATTCTTTCAACATGGCCATACCACCGAAGTATATTAGTCTCCACCTAGCCAACAACATTTTGCATCACATTACAGAACTGCAACACATCTTCATTCCTCACACAATCAGAACGTGTCTCGCCACAAATCCCGGTAAGTAATGCATTTATCCATCACACAAACAACTCATATGTTTTTTCTGTAGTACTCAGGTTTCACTGCCATACATCAGAGTAGGAACAATTGCAGTTTCATACACAGCCACACAGGCCTCTTGAGAACCCATCATTCCTGTGAAAACCTCCCAAAGCAGCCATGACTTTCAATTAAGAATTCACTCACCTACTAATTTCACCATCCAGTTTGTTCTCTCTGTCAAACATGCTTCCTAAATACACAAACTCATTCACCTGATCAATCACTGTGCCATTTAGACTTATATTACATTCAGTACTACCAGTTCCTTTCTCAAAAACCATAACTTTGGTTTTATCCTTATTTATACTCAGTTTGAAATTCATGCAAACTTCGTACATCCGAGACAACATACTCTGTAACTCACTTTTGCCCTCTGCCAACAGGACAGTGTCATCAGCATACAGCAATCTGTACACATGGATATCACCAAGACATAACCAGTATCATCTATTTTGGCATCACACATGCATGCATCTATAAATATGTTAAACAGCCATGGTGACATTACACAACCTTGTCTGACTCCTGCACCAACAGAAAACCATTTTGATTAAACACCATTCACTCGTACACAAGCTCCACTGCCAGCATACATGGCTTTTACACTATTAAGTAGATTCCCAGTAACACCATATTCATTCAAAACCTTCCACAAAAGTGTCCTATGTACCCGGTCGTAAGCTTTCTCTAAATCTATGAAGGCAGCAAAAACTATCTTACCAACAGACAGATACTTTCAATCATCATGCGTAATGCAAAAATTTGGTTAGTGCAGCCTTTACCAGGCATAAAACCACTCTGAACATCCCACACTTTCTCTGATGTAAGACCCCACACTTTTTCAATAACAACCTTACCAAACACTTTCCCTGGCTCACTCAGTAGGCTAATACCACGATAATTCTTGCAGTCAGTCTGATCACCTTTTCCCTTATGCAAGGGAGCAATGCTAGCATCCTTCCAATCCCGAGGGACCATTCCTAACTCTCAGTACAACTGGTAAATTTCAGTTAACCAGTCAATTACAGAGTCATCACCATATTTCAACATCCCGGCAGTTATGCAATCAGCTCTAGGAGCCTTACCATTCTGAAGAGATTTTAGAGCTTTACACACCTTTTCTCTTGAGATCCCTTCTGTGCTTTCTTCCTTCACTGTGGCATTATCTGCTTCTGCCTCAGAATCACCTTTGTTTTCCTAATCTAATAACTCACAGAAGTATTTGCCCCATCTTTCACCTAACTCATAGCAACAATGTAGTACAGAAAACCACAACCTTTGCTTTTCAGCAAATGAGTAACTGCTGACATGCTTCCAGTCTTGGTTTCTTCATTTTAGGCATAAGCTGACACAGCAAACATCAAGTGCACACTTTCTTGTAACCCAGATCTGGGATAATCTCATTGACACTAGTGATGACATAGATCTTTCTTTCTTGGGAGTTCATTCCTGCAAGAGTCATTCACAAAGGATAATTCAAATGTATGGTAATGTATTTTCCACTTCCGGTTGTCTTGCTACACTCACAGAGCAAATAATTCTTTCTTCTGAAGTGCCTGTGAGACCAGCAAAAATTGGCAAACTGCCCAAAACAGCTAGAGCATACCCATTCACTGTTCATGAATCTCCGCTTGTCATAGATACACCATTTCATTTACGCTTCATTCCCGTTCTTAAGTTTCTCCATGTTTCCTAGTTGACTGCTCATAGCTCACTCACATAACGGTTGACACTCGTTAATTCTCAACTTAACTTTTCTTATTGGGAATTAGTTTCCAAGTTCATAGGGGTGAAAGAAAGTTAAACATGCTGCGACTTCAATGTGTCTCGCAGTAATGGCTGATTGAATGATCATTCGCAGCTTTGAGAGTGAACCACTCACGGTGAAGTCATTAGTTGTGAACGAATTATTCACGGATGGTTGGCACTAGCTAAATCAACGCTTTGCTTTTCTACTATGGCTCTGTGACTGGTTTTCGACTTTTTTTGAATAAGTTTGTTGACCTTCTGCCTGTTCAAATCCTGAGTTGCGAGGACAGGCCTTCTAGGCCATAACTTGATGTTCAGATCCAAATGTCCTCATCTGTTCTTTGATTTTTTTTACCTAACAATGCCAAATACTTATGTCCACAATATCTTTACCATAAAAAATAAAATAATTATTTGTGACAGAATCTAATGATGAACTAAAATCTAGTTAATCAGAACTCCATCACTTCAGTAGTTGTTGCCACTCAGTTGAAATACCTAACCATTATAGTTGTTTAGCATGGTTCCTCTTCTTCTAGCTGTTTCTATCCATTCTTTGAGTTTCCTCTTGCTATGTTTGATTGGTGAGTGATTAAAACCCCCACAAAGATTTACAAGATGTTGGACTGTAATTCCTATCAAACTACATAAAATTTAATACAACTCATTAATTTTTAGAAAAATCAATCTTCTGCACTTCACAGAAGACCTGAAAAATATTCATAGTGCAGGTGCAGATTAGCACTCGCCAGATGGTGATTAACTGGTAGCTTTGGTGATTAAATTTATTTCAGTGGTCGCCAGTTTGGCCATTTGTCATTTGTAGTGCCAATTTACAAAGATGTAATAATTCAGAAGTAAAAGGACGTAAAACCAGTCCTAATTAGGTATAGAGTGTTATTTTTATTATGTGATCGATATGCTATTAACATGCTGAATGGGTGACACTTAATGTAGTTTAAGTTTTCTCGCTGTATCAACTTCTGCGTTCTCACTCCGCGGACACTAACTGCTTCTACTAGATCGATTCTTGCCCTTTAAGAGTAGGAGGTATTGAATCAGATTTTCTTTCAACAAAATTGAAAGAACTTCAACATATCATAGGCTAGGGGAGATCTTAAGAATATGTCCAAAAGATTTATTAAGTACACCAGTAATAACTAAGGAGACAATAAAGTCACATAATGCACTATAAATATCTTCATATTAATTATTGTGGATTTTTTCCTAAGGAATTAAAGGAAATTATGTATCATATTTTCAGATAGCACCTCTACCCGTCCTCAGGGCTATAGTAGGTGTTGCCATTTGGGAGGTAATTTCCAATCTTTCAAATAATTTAATGTGGTACCTCTTCTTTCTATTTCCAATCCTTCTGACAATTTTCTTTTGAATAGGTGCTGTTGGTGTATCAGAACTTCTACAATGTCCCAAAACACTTTATGTCCTGTATTTTAAATGTGTCTGTTCAGATCTGTTCTGTTTGTCATATTTTTAATTGCAGCTTTATGTTCTCTCTCTCTGTGCCAATGTGGTTTTAAGCTGCCTGCCTGTTTCTCCCTCATAGTTGAGACCAAACACATTTTATGTTGTAGACCACATGTTCCTGTAAAAAAATGTTTTCTTCTTTTTGCTTTAATTTTGGAAGGTAGTTACTAATTTTATTTTGTAATCTGAAAATCTGTGAGATGGTGTATATCGAAAAAGTATTCTAATCATGCAGAACTTTCGCCTGCCAAAGAGAGGCTTTGCCATTTGTCAAGGCAAACTTGCACTAGATGAATAACAATCTCTTTGGAGTTTAAAATTAAAGCCTGGATAATCGCACAAGTATTAAAAATATAAGTATAACACTACAAACATGCGAACTTGCATTAGTCATTATGTGGGTCCAGTGTTCATGTAGTATAAAATACAAGATATCAAGGTTCATGTTAGTCTCAAGCTCAGAGCCTGCAGAAGATGGAGGATCATGATGATAGCAGTTTAATGGATACCCCATCATTGCATACATATCATCTCTTGTGATGATCTCAATGGATTCCCCTGATTATAGGTCCCTATAAGTAGTGAATGGGGACACCAGTTTTTGTTTATTCCATGATTCCATGGGGGAATTGTTGCATTGTAAAGTACTTCCTTTGCTGAATCAGTTGCTCCTCTTCCTTCCTGTATGTCTTTCATATGTGCCTTATGTCACACAGATAAAGATCTTTGTGTCATTCCAAAGTAGGACTTAATTGAGGAATCTGTGAATTTTTAGGGGAATAGTATTATACTTCCTGCAGTATAGTCTTTGTCTATTTTTGTTATGTATAGTTAGAATTTTACCAATAGCTTTTGAAGTTGCGTTGAAGCCACCAAAAGCTATTGGTAAAAAAAAAAAGAAAAAGATGAAGACTATACTGCAGGAGTATATACTATTCCACTAAAATTCCCAGATTCCTCAATGAAGTCCTACATTTGGGAATGATAAAAAGATCTTTATCTGTGGGACATTAGGAGCATATGAGGGACATATGGGAAGGAAGAGGAGCAACTGCTATAATAAAGGAAGTACTTTACAATGCAGCAGTTCTCCTGTGGAATGAAAGGAAACTGGTGGCCCCATTCACTACTTTATAGGGAAACTATGATCAGGGAGTCTACTGAGATTATCACAAGAAATGATGTATGCAATGATGGGTGGTATCTGTTGAACTGCCATCACTGTGGAGTGTAGACCTACATCTTCCACAGATTCTGAGCTTGAGACTAACATAAACTATGACTTGATATTTTGTATATTATACTACATGAACATTGGACATACGTAATGACTAATGCAAATTTGCATGTTTAGTCATTACTTGGATACGAGTAGTGTTATATTTATGTTTTTAATACTTGTGCTGTTATCCGGGTTTTAATTTCAAACTCCAAATGGGTTCTAGTTTGTCTAGTGTAAGTTTGCCTTGACGAAGCCTCCCATTGGCAGGCAAAGGCTCGGCGTGATTAGAATACTTTTTCAATATACACCATCTCACAAATTTGTGACTTTATTTTCTCCTTAGTTATTTCATTGACTAGTCATCATGTAAATGAACCACTCTCAACTATAACCTATACTTTATTCCATATGGTAGATATGAAGCAGTCAGTGTAGGTATCATTTATCCATTGACCATATAGAGCTTTTCTCGACTGGTGACTTTGTCAGTTATTGATGTTGAACTGTTTTGTGCCAAGTTTAACTTATCGTTCCCTTTTGATGGCTCCATCAGAATTATGTCTGAATCATACTTAGTGCTGAGTGTGGCACAGTACTACACAGTCAGCACATTATTGTGACCACCTCCTACTTTTGAAGTGAACAGTGTGTAGCCAGTGAATGAAGGCATGTGTCGTGAGCAGGCTTGGAGGGTATATAAGGTGTGCTGTAGGCATTCTGAAAACATATCACTCATTGCTATCATGGATAAAAAGAGCGATTTATCAGATTTACAAAAAGGGATGATTATCAGCTTTTGGGCCAAGGGTGGCAGTATTTCTGAAACAGCACAGTTTGTGAACTGTTCGTGTGCTGCTGTGGTTAAAGTGTATCGTGATTGGAGAAATGGCACCATTGCAAATAAGTGATGTGGAAACTGCGGAGCTGCAAGTGCCATTGATGTGAGAGGTGAACCCCTCGGCTACGAAGGTGGGTGAGGGCTGATTGACATGCTACAGTGGAGCAACTTGTTTGCCGAATGAACTAGGGGGCTACTGCAAGTGTGTCTAAAACGATAGTTCAGTGAGCCTTGCTGTGTATGGGGCTCCGAACCCTCCGATGCCGACGGATGGTCACTGCACCTATGCTAACGAAGGTGCATTGGCAGAAAAGGCTTACATTTGCACGGCAGTATAGGAGTTGGACCTCTGCTAATTGGCAAAGGATTGCCTTCTCCGATGAGTCACGTTTTCTGCTTCATCGAACGGATGGACGTTGGCGTATAAGGCGAGAAACATCGGAGAACAAACACTCTTCAGCCATTGCTGGAAGAACAGAAGCTGGTGGGGGCAGCGTTATGGTCCGGGGAATTTTTTTCGTCGCATTCTCTGGGCCCACTTATACCTGTGGAAGGCACTATGGGCCGAATTTGTTATGAATCCATCCTTGCAGACCTCGTACATCCATACATGCCAATTGTCTTCCCTGGAGCGGATGAGATCTTCCAGCACAAAATGCAGCATGTAACACAGCTAGAAATGTCCGAGAGTGGTTGGAAGAACATGAAGAAGTCTTCAAAGTACTTCCCTGGCCCCCTAATTGCCTAGACTTAAACCCAATTGAGCATCTGTGGGACCATCTCAATCGTGTTGTTCGCTCTATGGATCCTCCAGCACGCGCCCTCCTATGTCAGATGCACTGCAATCAGCATGGCTTCACATACCTGCGAACACCTTCCAGCACCTTATTGAGTCACTCCCAGCCCGTCTAGCTGCTGTCAGCGCTGCATACGGCGGTTACTCCGGATATTAGCTGGTGGTCACAATAATGTGACTCGACCGTGTATGTTTCTTCAGTATAATGTAGAGCAGAAAATTTTCTCATATTGCTTTACTGAACCATCTTACCTTTGTTCAGGACATTGTGTATAGTTCATTGGCATAGATAGCATCACATCTGTGAGTTTTGCCATTCAAAACAACACACACACACACATGCATATCAAAACCAGAGCTTTTAGTATCCAATATTTTGTTGTTTCTCTGTCCCTCTGGTCATGCCTGGAACAAATACTGTACTTGGAATTAAAGTGGATATCTGTATATAATGCTACAAAAAAAAAAAAAAAGTATCCTTTTATCTGCCAATGACTGATTTCAGGGAAGGAGAGAACACATGATAACCTACAAAAGCAACACATGGCTGGCTTTTGAATCCACATTACAGTAACATAAACTATGACTTGATATTTTGTATGTTATACTACGTAAACATTGAACGTAGTATAACACAAACCACATGGCTGGCAGTTTTGATTGTGAGATAAAAAAATAACTCAGTTATTCAGTGTCACTGACAATGAGCCACTGAAAAATGATGTGTTCATGCATGTGCCTTTTGGTGAGGTTAGAATGTGGAGGAGGTATGGAAAAATAATTGAAAAATGTATTTTGGGTGTTTTCACCTTCGATTTTTTTGATGGGACCACATTTGTTTTATAATCAGTGTTCTGAAATCATATTGCTGTGTTGTTTTTTACTATGTATTTTGTCTGGCATTGAAACTATTAAATTTGGTTGTACTATATATATAGCAAGCAGTTCATTCCATTATTTATGTTCTAGCTGCAGTAGAAACTGAAGTTAAAAGATACTGCTGAGACAATAACCATTTTTTTTTATGATGATAGCTTACTTGTAGTAATAATGTTATCTCAGCTGCAGTGTTGATGGTTTTGGGGAAGAGCTTAAAATAAACAAAAAACGTGGGGTGTTTGCATCTCTCTTTAGGGGAAACTGAGAGATCACTGCATAATCATAATTTGCAAAATTTGAATGAAAACTTCCATTGGTCAAGCACTTCATTGTTTAAATAATTATGCCAGAAGTGCAATTGACAACATGAAGATTTCAGAAAAATCACTTTATACTAAAAGCGACAGTTAAAATGGCAGTTAGAATGCCCAGTAACTCTCAAGGGTGTACAGTCAGAAGTGTGAAGACTCATTTGCTTCTTTCAGAGTACCAAACTTTGAACTAAAGGATGTTTCTTTATCATCTCTGATTCTAACGATTTCTAATGCTGAAGATTTAAAGTGGAACTAAGATAATTAACCTAGCATGCACAACTGTTAATCCATTTGTTACCCCCAGTACAAATTTGGAAGATGTACACATACATGTGAATCTTCATATTCAGTTCTCTAAAGTGGTGGGGTGAACATAAATTTATGTACCTTATACTAATCACAGTTGTTACGAACATTTTGGTAGTACAAATGTCATTACCTGAGCCAGAACTTCCCTTTAGTGTGGTGGTAGTTGGGTTGCAAGAAAGGACAAAGCTGCAACAAACACTGGAGACTCAAGTCCTTGTTGCTAAAAAACTAAAAAAAATAAAAAATAAAATTAATACTTTTTTTTTTTTTTAACATGAATGAAATCTTGTCAACACCGTAACAGTGACAACTGCATTTTATATATAGACAGCACATACACATGTCTGTGTGCATGCATACGGTTTCACATGCTTATCTGTCAGTAACAATTTCATATCTGATGTGGATTACGTAAATCGAGTTGAAACTTTTCTAAAACCATTTGTAAAACATGAAAGTGTAATTTACGTAGCTTTTTTTGTTACTGTGTCTCAGCTATTTACAAATATCATTAACATTTTCCTACCATTGGAAGCTTCACGTCGAGATACGTCAATGTATTTACTTTCTCAACTTTCACAGCAGTACGGGGAACTGACTTTTTCTGTACATATTTGTATACACTCAGTAGACAAAACATTTTTGATGTGTGATGGGCAGTTGATATGGGCATCCCCCTCAGAGACCGAGTATAGCACACTAGACAGAGACCGAGTATAACACATCAGGGTGATGGGCGGTTGATATATGGGCACGTCCCGCTGTTGTACAGCGAGTATAACACACCGAGACCGAACGCAGGCGATAAATAGACGGACTGCAGGACTTCCAACATTGTCGGCCGCGGGTGTCCTAGTGGTCAACGGTCGTGACTGCCACGAAGAAGATCTTGGGTTCGATCCCAGGCAGGTACGAACGCTCGAACCACTAAATATCCGCCGTGCGTCGGATGGACACTCTAGCCAAAATCTCCTAGCTTCATATTTCTAAAGGTTGTTTAAGACCTGGGGTCAGACACTCCCTTTCTAAAATCCTGTACATATGATCTGATCTTCCAGCAGTGTATCTCAATCGACGAACATGGGTAAACTTGGTGATCTGAGCGACTTTGATCGTGGACGCATTGTCGGTACAAGGTAGATGGGTCATTCTATCACCCAAGTGGTAAAAACCTTATGGTTCCCGAGAGCAACCGTATCAAGGGTGTACCGCTAGTATACCATCGATGGACGTACCAGCGCCCAGAGAGCAAGCGGTGGCCCACCACACGCCATTGATGTGGCTCGTATAGACCAACCGCTTGGTAGTGGCGGCGCAAATCACGTCCAGGTTAAGTGTACGCAGATCACATCCAGGTTAAATTTCGGAGGCCCAAACAGTATCAGCGAACGAACAATGCATACCATGGGCTTCGGGAGCCAACGCCCTACTCGTGTGACAATGTTGACTGCTCCTCATCGGACATTACGCCTCACCTAGTTCCGGGAACATCAAAGCTGGACCGTTGCAGGGTGGCGCTGCTGCGTCAGACGAATCCCGTTTTTAGCTGTGCGGAGCTGACTGGAGAGTGCGGGTGTGACGTCGACAGCCTGAGGCCTTGGCCCCGTCGTGCCAGGTTGGCTCTGTTCAAGGGGGTGGTGGCTCTGTGATGGTTTGGGGAGCCTTCTCATGGGACACAGTAGGTTCCTTTGTGTGTCTGGAGCGGTCATTAACCGTTGCGCCGTACTAGCATGAGCTGCTGATCAGCTACACGCTTGCATGGCCTTCGTTGATCCTGCGGTCGATGGTCTGTTTCAGCACGACAATGTGCCTCCCCACCGGGCCGCAACCATCCAGTGGCCTCCAGGATCCCCGAATTTAAACCCTATGGAAGCTGTCTGGGTAGCCGTTGAGCGGAATACAAGATTCATGGATGCTGGAGCGACGTTTCAGGCGGAATTGTGGACAGTGCTGCAACAGGCATGGCTGGTATTACCTCCGGAAACTCTCCGGCATCTGGTGGAGTCAATGCCTTGGCGTGTACAGGATGTTATTCGCTTTAGAGGAGAACCAACACGCTCTTAGGTAGGTATCTCTAATGTTCTGTCCAGGAAAATCTGTATTTTTTTCTTGCCGATTTGTACAATCTGAACAAAACAACTTCCGTTTTTGCACGATATTCAATAAGACATTATTTAAAACCACTGACTTACTAAAATCTTTAATTTACAATTAAAAGACATATAATATCGTAATTTAAAAAATAAGACCTTTCAAGCTCGCTTCGAGCTCATCCTCAGATGGTTAACTACAAACTAATGGAACAGGTGCTTAAATATCAAAATCTCCGTCGCATGATTGAAGGATGCGCGAAAAATGTTCTAGTGTGAGTTGTCACTCGAGTTCGAATGGTCACTCTAGACAGCTGGTATCCACGAGTCTGGGACATAGCAAGGGGTTTCTTCATAACAACAGGACAGGCCATATCCTCGGATAAATAAACTTTCCGCAAAGAGTGTGGTGAATTTCGTATTCGCAGTGGTGAGGACACAGGAATCCTCCCAAATTTAGTACATGAGTTCCTTTCGAAGTCAGTCTGGATAGTGACGTTGTTTGCGCATCCATATAGCAAGGGGTTTCTTCATGACAACAGGACAGGCCATAACCTCGGATAAATAAACTTTCCGCAAATAGTGTGGTGAATTTCGTATTCGCAGTGGTGAGGACACAAGAATCCTCCAAAATTTAGTACATGAGTTCCTTTCGAAGTCAGTCTGGATAGTGACGTTGTTTGCGCATCTATTTTGACATTGTATCTGTGTTCCCTAATCCTGGTTTCCAATGCGCGTAATGTCAATCCTATGTAGACTTTGTCTTCTAGGGACGAATCTGTAGCCCTTAGAGCAGGGGTGCACAACCTTTTTATAAGTGGGGGCCAAGTTTATTTTTACATAATAAGTGGCGGCCGCAAGTTACCTTTTCACATAGGCACTTGCCAAACCCTACCGCAACTAAAGCTAATTTTACTATTATCCGAATAACCTATTTTACCAGCAGACAAAAAATGTGTTTCAATACCATTTTTGTGTCCTCTAAATGGTTTAAATCCATTTTTGAATTTTTTTTGGCAAATTGCGTTAAGTTATCAAATTACTGATTTACAATCAACTTACTCCTAATTGGAAAAGGTTTAGGGTTATATAAAATAAAATAATACTATCACAAGGTTGTAAAATTTTTATTTTTACAAAAAACAGAATTCTTAACATCAAAGTATATAAAAACTTAAAATCAGTATATCGTCAAACTGACCATCAAATCAAGTAGTAGCCTAATGCTCCTAATGAGATGCTTGGCATTGTTTATTTTTCAATAGTCTGTCAATATCAGGTTCAATGTTAGAGATGGTAATGCGCAAGTTTCCCTCCAATAGTGTATCACTTAAACGGGAACGACACTTTGACTTTATTTGTTTCATCAAAGAAAACGATTGCTCGCATAAGTAGGTATTTCCAAACAACGTTGCCGTTTTTAAAGCATGATCTTTGAGCAATTTCATTTCTTTCGGTAAGTAATTTTTGTAAAATTCTAGGAGAGAAACTTCAGAGTATTTTGTTTTTAACTCATTGTTACACTGAAGATCAATTAATTCCATCTGGAAATCTAGGTGGCACTGACGCAACGTCAGTAGTGAATGGTAGAGAAAACATATCAAACAAAACCTCAAATTTTCTTATACATGAGTTCCTTTCGAAGTCAGTCTGGATAGTGACGTTGTTTGCGCATCCATATAGCAAGGGGTTTCTTCATTACAACAGGACAGGCCATAACCTCGGATAAATAAACTTTCCGCAAATAGTGTGGCGAATTTCGTATTCGCAGTGGTGAGGACAACAAGAATGTGACTTCCCAAATTTAGTACATGAGTTCCTTTCGAAGTCAGTCTGGATAGTGACGTTGTTTGCGCATCCATATAGCAAGGGGTTTCTTCATTACAACAGGACACTAGATCATATCCATGTGCTGAGAGAACTTAATTGCCTCAAAGAGCCAGGGTTCTTTCACACTGCTTGAATATGAACTTCCATTGTGCTGAGAGAACTAATTGAAAGAGCTTTTATTGATTATGAAAAAGCCTTTGATTCGGTGAAACCATCAGCAGTTACAATGGCTCTGAAAACCTGCGGTATTGAAGATGCATACATTAATATTATTAATAACATCTATGAAAATGCAAGTGCAAAGATTAGGCTGTTTGAAAATACAACACACATAAAAATTGGAAAGGGAGTGAGACAAGGTGACACCATATCTCCGAAGCTCTTTAATGCCACATTGGAGGGTGTTTTTCAGTCACTGAGCTTGGAAAACAAGGGGATAAAGATTAATGGAGATTATCTAACCCACCTTCGTTTTGCTGATGACGTAGTCATTTTTGCAACTAGCCCATCAGAGCTGCAGTGTATGATCCAGGAACTTGCTGACAAGAGTAAAAAAGTGGGATTAAAAATGAACTTTCAGAAGACAAAAGTGATGTACAATGCTTTTACAAGAAATGAAGATTTATCGATTGATGGAGAAAAGCTGGAGATAACAGACACGTACGTTTATCTTGGACAGCAGATATCAAGTGAGGGTCACATTGATGAAGAAATTAATCGGCGTACAAAACTTGCCTGGAGAGCTTTTGGAAGAAACAGCATAATTTTCAAGAGCAATATGCCATTATGTCTTAAAAGAAAAGTGTTTGATCAATGCATCCTTCCAGTGCTTACGTATGGTGCAGAGACGTGGACCTTAACTAAAAGAGACATACAAAGGCTGCAGACAACTCAAAGAAGCATGGAGAGGTGCATACTTGGTGTAACCAGGAGAGATAAGAAGAGGAACTCGTGGATCCGAAAAATGACAAGAGTGGAAGACATCATGATCAGAGTTAAATCCCTGAAATGGCAATGGGCTGGACATACTGCCAGAAGGACAGATCATCGATGGACAGCCAGAAATTTTAGATTGGATTCCAAGGGACAGGAAAAGACCTAGAAGAAGACCACATGGGAGATGGGTGGATGAAATTCGAAAGTATGCAGGGGTGACATGGAGGAGCACAGGAATCCTCCCAAATTTGGTATATGAGTTCCTTTCGAAGTCAGTCTGGATAGTGACGTTGTTTGCGCAACTATGATGATGATGACATTGTATTCAGAACTTTCAACAAAACTTTTCATTGTTGGAAAATTTGCTAGTTAACGAAACATTTTTATAATTTTCTTATTTCAACTAGGGCCTACAATAATGGGAAAAAAATCTCATCATTCACAATATATATATTCACGTTTTCAATAGTATAAAATATTTATCCGCGGGCCGCATAAACTGACTTTGAGGGTCAGCAAGCGGCCTGGCGGGCCGCGGGTTGTGCACCCTGCCTTAGAGGTATACGGTATACCCCAAATTTATGGTCGTTATTCGTAGGATCTTTTTCATTTCTGACCATGGGTGTACATGAATATTTCCATTGAATGTACATGAATATTTTATTTCGTTTATGTACATTGTATCTTATTTTTGGGAAACATCGGCATTTTAAAAATATGATTTTCGTTTAGTCATATAATTTTTTTTTGTTTCTGTCTGTATGCTTTCATTTACTATATTGATGTGTTCACGTTGGTAAAATCTCATTAAAACACTGTTCCATGCACATATGAATAAACAAGATCACGTGCATTTTGATATTTAACATATAACGTTTTTTTTATTTGCATTATAAACGAAAGAGATTTATTTAACATGGAGCTTTGAAGTATTCTATAATTTGTTTGTTTATGTGATCTCTTGTAAAATTTACTGCTTTAGCGAATTCAGTAATCCCGTAGTCAGAAATGTATGTGTGAAATGAAATATTTTTTTTTTTTTTACGATAACAGGAACAGAAATTAAAGTCTAATGAATCAGTATGCCAGACTAACAAAGATGGAAAGCATGCATGGACTTAATTACGGACTTTGAATTATAAATACAAGTACTATTTAACTTTTATTTATAATTCGAAAGAGTCAGGTCCGTGTCTGATCGGTTTCTGGTCGGATCCGGGTGAAGTGCTTAAGGGTCTGGGCATCACCCCTAATAGCTTAAAAATTACTTAAAGAATTTACAAGCGTGTGCTTTGGTGAGAGTGTGTGCATTAGGGGTGATGGTCTGGGTCGCAAAATCTTGACCCCATTCCTATTTCTGTGGGAAGAGCAAATTGTGTACGACAATGAAATCAGCAAATGAGTGTTATGCGTTATTTTAACACAGCTGATATATGGAATACGTTTGAAAACAAGTAGAATTTCCGTGTTTTTCAGAACGATGGATTTTCATTTGCCTGTTCGTTGTGTGTGGAAATTTTGATGCACACAACGTTCATTTGAAGAAAAATTGAAATTCTTAGCCCTGAGAGAATATTTTGTGTGTACAGTGTGTCGTTGCTAACACTTCCAAAAAAAAAAAAACTTTTCCAGAATGGCAGCAGATTGAATTAATTTATATCGTGTTTTATTTCCCCCCTTTCCCCCCAATAAAGTATATAAAAATAAATAAAATAAAATAAAAAATACTCTCCTCAGAGAACGTTTTTTATTTTAGCAGATATGTTGAGATACATACGCATATTGAATAAATAACGCGTGATTCCGTTATGGAAACATCTACGCCTTAAAGCATTTGTATTAAAAATTCTCTTTGTATCAGACAGAAATGAGCTTAAAAGACTTACGGTACTTTCCACGCCAAATAGCGGAAACATATTTGATTTTGTCGCGATATCCCAGTTCCGAGAAGACGAATTGAAAAAGATATTTACGTAGAGGTCGTCACGATAAAGATTTTACAGTTTCTCTTGACTCAGTTTTCGCTTTGTTTTACTTTAACCATGGGCACAATTGAAAGAAACAAACACGGTACTGTTAATTTTATAAACACGATGTCTGAGTATGTTTCGACATTTTGTGTTGTGATTTGCATAATGTCGAACATTCTAAATTTGTCTATCATTTTCCCCGTTTTGAAACGCCTGGCCGTTATAAACACAATGTTTCGATGACAGCCCCGTTGTGAAAAATATGTTAAATGGATCTCTTTCGTGAAATTTAAGGAATCTGCGAGAAGCTTCTGGGTCGGTTCTCCAGTGATTGCGTTCGTAACAGCTTTCTGAAAATTGGGGCAGAAACATAGCCAGCGATTTCAGGAAACTGGATTGTTGGACATATTTCCTTCTTTTTTACGTTAGTGTATTCGACCACACTGATTGATTGAATGGAAAAAAAAAAAAAAAAAAAGGAGCTGTGTGTGTCGCACTTTGCGTCAGCATGTTGGCAGATTCTTCAGCGTCACGTGATTATCGATTAGAAGGATGTTACTGGGATTCAGTGGAAAGGGGTGGGAAGAAACCCAATCTGGGCTTCTGAAGAAAATGTCGTCAGCAATGCTTCCGAGTTTGATAAAAAAGAAAAAAAAGTAAACAAAACTCCCTTGAAAGTTCTTCTTTTATTTTCTTGTAGAATAAAAAAATCGTATAATTTTTTTTAAACTTATCGATTTAAAAAAATAGTATAAACTGCTTTCAGCGAACACTCGATGGAACATAGGTTACAATGACATATGTTGCGGGTTTTTGTTTAACCCTTTTTAGGTTTTTTATACCAGTAGTGTAAACAAATTTGAAAACAATGTAGTTCCGAAGAAAATATTTTTAATTAAAATTTTGAATGTAAAAAAATCATCTATGGAACTGTCTGTTATTCATTCATTCATTGATTAATTTTTAAAGCTTGATAATATAAGAGATCCGCATAATTGTGCTGAGGTCCCAACGGAAAGGATTTTCTGAATTGAAAATTTTAGGTTTGAGGTTTAGCAGTTCGTCTTTTCATTCAATAAAATCTCGAACTCTAGTCATTTTGGCTCTGCCATTCTTTTGCTGAAAACCACACATAAATTGCGAATGTTTTTGTACTCGCAAACGTGCTTCCGTAGTGCAAGAAAAACTCAAGGGAAAACTGTGCTAGAATTTTTTACACGCCACGACAAGTTCGTATGGTTCTGTACGCCTTCTGGTTTTCCAGATAAAAATCATAACAAGTCCTTCGTCCAAGCCAGTTTTGGAAAAAACATTTTGATCTGTTGCTTGGGTTTCAAATGTAAACAAGAAAGATGAGTATCGATTGTAATGTTACGTGTCTTTCACTCAAAATATGTGTTATAATCTAAAATGTAATAATCATCAAACATGTGTGGACATATGAAATCTGGAACTAATTGTTTATGGTCGTATTCATCATAGAGAAAACAATGAGAAGAGAAAAAGAAATCGGTCATTTAGAAGCAGATAGATGATTACTAAAAGAAAAATATCCTTTCACGCCTCCTACCAGAAAATTAGATTACTGCTGTAGAAAACTCATGCACAGAATTTTATTCACAAAGAAATTTATCCGAAGCCAGAGATTTTTTTCGTTCGGATTTTTTTTTCGTTCGGATTTTTGGAAACAGAAATACATAATCACAAATTGAAATAAGCATTTGTGTTGCCTATAGTAGAAGAATTGCGCACTATTACAGGTAAGAAATGTTCGTAGATCTTTGTCATGGTGATTGGTTGGTATATTATCCAGTGCGGAAGACTCATTCTGCTAAGCGTTAGAACCAGTGGTGTGTACCGAGGCCGGAACGGCGTTTTTTTTTTTTTTTTTCCCTAACCGGTACGCGTTCCGGTAAACCTTATACAGCGTAATTTATTTTCTTTTTAAAATACGAATGTCTTCTAATTCTTCTTCAATAACAAAAATGCAATAAAAAAACTGCACAGTTAGTGGAACTGAAATAATTAATATACCATGTTTGTTTGAAGGTAGCGTTAGTCTCTAAATCCATACTCACTTGGAAGTTCCTTGAAACTCTTTCTAGCACGTCTTTTGTAAAAAATGATCCTGCTTATGTTATCGGTTTGTCCGTCCGTCCCCACGATATCTCTGGAACTATTAGTCCGATTTGAAAAATTCTTTTTGCATTGGAAAGCTTGAAATATGCGAATGAGGATCCTTTATTTGGTTTTTTTTTTTTTACGATGTACAATTTCGCCGCTAGGGGGCGTAAATGAAGATGATGTCCAATTCAAAAGTACGTTTTAATCCACATCTTTCCTTCTAAACATCCGATTGAAAAAAATCTATTATCTTTCGATTCCATTTATGTCGAAGAGTATTTTAGATATAGTTACTTTTTCAAACTACGCATAGATTTTCCGCTAGGGTGCGTAAAAGTAAATTACATTTTTCCCGATAACTCTTCTTCTAAAACTCCGATATGAATTTTTTTCTTCAGCGGATACACCTCCTGATGGAAAATCTTTTGAATATAATTTCAAATTTTTGGTAAAGAATACTTCGGCCACCAGGGGGCGGCGTAAGTGTTAATTTTTGTTTCTGATATATTTACCATAAAATCTGAGCTTCTAAAATATCGATTGAAAAAATTCTTTCGTGTACTGATGCCACTCACAGCGATAAACTTTTTCAAAATATTTTCTTCGTAAAATATTCCACAGTTTCTCCGCCAGGGGGCGTAGATGTATATCTTATTTTCGTCAATATCTCTACTTCTAGAAGTCCGATTTGAAAAATTTCTTCTTTGTTGGATAGTTTTTTCCGTGTGACATGTTTTTCATATAATTTCGAAATTTTCAAGTAATTCATAGACTTTCCGCTAGGGGGCACAAAGGCAAATTGCGTTTTCTGCGTTATTTCTGCTTCTAAAACTCCGATTTGAAAAATTCTTCCTGTATCGCATACAAGACCTGATGGAAAATATTTTTCACATAATTTCTAATGTTTGGTAAAATTAGTGTTAATTTCTGCTTCCATGGGGCATATGTTAATTTCTGCTTCTGATGTATTTGTAGCAAAATCTGGGCTCCTGAAAACTCGACTAAATTTTTTTTTCTTGGACCGATACCGCTCATATGGAAAATCCTTTTGAGAATACTTTCCTCCTAAAATAATGCATGGTTTTCCCACCAGGGAACGTAAAGTCACACCTGATTTTTGTCGATATCTCTGTTTCTAAGAGTCCGATTTGAAAAATTATTTCTGTGTTGGAGAGCGTTTCCTGTGCGAAATGTTTCTTATATAAATTCATGTTTTTCTTAACGCACAAGTCTGCAACCAGAAAGCGTAAGCTCACGATTCCGTTTACAGCAATATCTGAGGGATTAAAAACCCTATTGAAAAACTTCTTTTTCCCGTCAGATACTATTGTTTTCCATACCGGTTCCATTGACTTTGAATAGCTTTGATAAATTTAACTTGCGTCAGAACGGATTTAAAAGACGTGCTAATTACACCCGAAAATTCGGTGTCATCTTTCTTGTTTTCTACTGTTGTTAAGAACGTTGAGATGGAGATATTGCGGTGGAGATATTATTGTAATTGGAAATTTAATTAATCTAGTCATTATTAGGGAGTCTAGTTGTGAGTCACAGTGAATTTAGTCCAGTTACGAGAGTTCTAATGAAGCTGAAAGCAGAGGAGATTATTTTTCTCCCAGGAGCTTTTAGGCCCGTTTCACACAGGCGGAAAAAAAACTGTCGAAATAAAACTGCCCCATAGCAGAAAGTTCCTGATCGATCTGTGACACACAACATGGTGCCACAATAAATCTGCGGGAAGAAATTGAAAACGAAAAGAAACTGATTACCTTATGTTGCTTCAACCTACAAAAAATAAATCTATCCTAGATACTACAGCTATCGAAATATCTAGGATGAAGAACATTCTGCCCTCTGTACCTAGAATTTTGCTTCTATTTTCAAGCTGAAACACAAAAGATTTACATAATAAAATTTTATTTAACAACAATACAGGACAAGAGGGAACATCACCAGAACATATTGCGATTATTGGAGAAATCTACCTCCGTTTTCGGTAAATTCTTCTCTAGTTTCTGTCTTAAATACAAACATTTATATAATTAAACGACGTTGAAACAATACCATCTACAAGGAAATACATACCGCGAAAAAAAAAAAAAAAAAAGATTACGGGAAAAATCTTCGCTGCTTTCAGCTTCGGTTGTCCAAAATGTTTACCCCAATTTTACGATTACGGCAGAAACCTTTGCTCCGTCCAACTTCCGTTTTCGGAAATGCTTGCCTCTATTTTCAAGCTGAAACACAAAAGTTTATGCAATAAAATGGTACTTTGCAACGTCGGACAGAAGGAACATCTCGAAAGGAAAAAAACAAAACAAAAAAGAACTACGATTTCGGGTGAAATCTTCACTCGGTCTAACTTCCGTTTGGAAAGTTCTGAAAGAGTAAAAACTTGCATGCACGATTGGAAGTCTGCGAGAGAGGATTTAACAAGTGTTTGGGGACATCGTTTTTGTCTGCAGAACCAAAATAAAATATGCGACGTCCATCGCCGCGATTCTGCTACGGGTAGCAAAAGTATAGGTTTTCGTTTTCATTGTTCAAGCAAGGCGTATTTGTCACGTACTTATTGATTTACATGGCAGCATACACAACAGCAGTGTTGTCCGGAGTGGCTGAAATTCTCGGCCAATCACATTTCACCATTCGACTGCTGCGCCACTGGGGCGGCGCATAAAGTGAAAGCAGTAGTGTTTCGCTCAACATTTGTAGTTCGTTCGAGAGGGGTCCTTGTTCGAATCCCGGTGAGGTATGGATGTTGTGTTTGTCTTACGGCACTGGCTCTTTCCCTTTCCTGGAACGAGTGGCCCTAAATTAGGGACGGGCGACTGCTGCTGGTTGCTCACGGTGGTCGTTAAACCTCAAATTTAAAAAAAAGAAAAAAAAATTGTAGAACTTCTTGAACCTTTTTTTTGTCGATGTATGTTTGTCAGCAGCATCTGACTTTGCAGTAAAATAATGTTTGGTGGGAAATAGTGGTTTTGCTCCCTTTGTCTGCGTTTTTCTAGTTGAATATTGTGTTGCTATGAACGTTTTAGAATATCCAAATGAAAAATACATTCTTAAACTGTTTTGCAACATCGCGTTCAAACTTGTTGAGGCATTGTTCCATCTTTTTATGGGGGTTTTCACTTCTCAGTTGTACAAGCTGAGACAGAGAGAGATGCTGCCCACAGCAATACCGCACGAAGTTTGCACAAGTAATATCTTTGCCACGTGCTTGATGAACTACATGGTGAATCATTTATCGTTTTGCAATACTATTGCGCTGTTCTGTATCACATATTATTTTTTACTTTTCTTTTTACTATTCATTAGAATTGTTAATTAGTGTATCTTTCAGCTGTACGACTGGAAGTTTCCATTGAGGGAAATGGGTTCAGTATGTGTCCCCAAGAAAACTTCTTGGACTGCCGATAAAATTAAGGTTGACACCTCGTGACGACGCAGTCGATATTATATTAAACGGCTCTGGAAGTGTACTTCTGTGTGTTCTTAGAACAGAGGAACAAACACAAGCATTAATTATTTTGTTTAATCTAAACGAACGATTAAGACTTAGCTGATGAATGCCCAGTGTGCCGTTGTGGATATAGAATGTATAGTACTACTGTCATGTACATGTATGTGGCAAGGGATAGGGTTTTCGAAGATATCAGACTGCATGGCAGTTGCATGATAGATACGTCTTTCTACTGATTGAATCATATTTTCCGTTTCCAACAGTACACAGAATCTAGATTTTTTTAATATTACGTGGGAAAACCAATGTGTCTTTGCCGAAGAAGTTTCTTCTGGCTGGCAGCGTATTTTGAACATTACAGGACGTGCAGTGGAATGATGAATCTTTCACTGCGCTTTTACGATTATTATTTTTTTGATAAGTTGCGACACTGTGACACTATTAAACATAACATTTCACCATCTGTGTCGATGCCAAAATAAGATCGAAGTGCTGAAATAACTGTATACGTATATCGATAAATAAATAAGTAGGTAAATAAATAAATGAATAGGAAAAACATGCTGGCAGTGATTTTTCGATTAACCTTCGTATGTCTGTAGAGACTACTTTATTTAGAAACTTTATTCTTAGATGCATGTTTACCAGGATTGTATGACTCAGCAGTAAAATAGTATGTAGTGGTAAATAATCATTTCGCTCTCTAATGCTACTCATGTTTCACACCATTGGCGCTAAAATAAGACTGACCGTTGCAGAAAATGCTGACTTATCCATCTCAAGGTCAGACATTCTTGTTGGATTCACCTGAGTACAGCTACTTAGCTTAGCTTATGCCAAATAACTCGGTTTAATTAAACCTATTCGTTCGTTTATTCATCACCTTTTGTTTTGTATTCCATTTAAACACAAACTGTCTTTTAATGGTGTGACTTTTTAAATGGACCAGCTTTTAGTTTTCAACAAAATTTTTCTGTTAAGTGTGTAATTGTGTGAGTGCTCAGTTACTGTAACTTTGTAATTCTATCAGCACGCCGTTGACCCGTGACCATCTCTGCTTGTAGCCTTAGATCCTCATGCAAGTCGTTTAAACCCAGAAAAAAAAAAACAATAAATAAATAAATGGTAATGAAATATTGTGGAGCGTTATACAGTGTAAAAAACAAGTGGTGTGAATTCAGGGAAACTAACGTGCAACAAAGTTGCCGGTTGGTCTCCGACTTTTATCGAAATTTCCGTTTTTAAATGAAAACTTCCAGCATTTTGAAAGATTTTACGTTGTCACTAAACCAATTTTTTTTTTTTTTTGCGAAATCTCAGTTTCGGGTTTTTCCTTTTTTATACAGAAATCTCTCGAGTTTCCAACAACTTCGTTTTTGAATTTTTTTCTGTCCTTATACAGAAAAAACTTTCGTTCCCACATTTTATTTTTTTTCAGCCTAAATGCAGTATTCGCATTGCAGAACTTTTTTCCTTCATGAGTTATAAAGTGAAGGAAGCTTCCCACTTTTACCTGTAGTGGGGATCTAGCCAGCGACAGTTTGCACTCGAGCAATACTATCGTCATCGTCTCTAGAGACGGTGATGATAGAACACAGAGAGCGTTGCACTGTCCGAATGCTACTACTATACTACTGGCCCCAGCATCGAATTGCGCTGTGATTTGCGGCGATGTTGCTCGCCTGGCGAATGTTAGGCTAGAGCCATACGAGCGATAATTACTGCCGGATTTCTTCAGTAAATGAAGCTGTTACAAAAGTCGCAGACGGTAGCCGTTGATTGTTGGTTGCTCTCATCACAAGTGCTGCCCGGCCAAATGAGCAGTATGTATTGAGTTGGGTGATGAGAGTGTGATGAAACATGAATCTCCAGCTTACTAATAATAAAAAAGCTGTTCTATTTATTATTATATCAAGAGAAGTCAAGTTCAAGTCCGCCGATCCTATGCGGAGTGATGTAAAGAAATTAGCTTCATACTCCACACCCAAATCTACTGCCATTCCCAATACCTTCGAAATCCTAACCAGGCTTGTAACGATAGCGTCTCTCTGAAGTTGCCACATATTTCAGTTCTTCAAAAAATGCTGCGTTTTCTGCCATGGTACCAAGTGCCCAACCACAACGTGACCTCGTTTCTTCGAATTATCACGTTTGCTTTTATACATTTATTGTCTAGTCAAGTCACCGCGCTCAAATTGTTGAAACGTTCTCTTTTCCAGTTAGCTGTCGACCTTCCTTGAAAAAGTCATCTGGTTGATGTGCGAAAGCTCGAAAAGTTTTATTTCTATTCTACGCCAAGAGATTTCGGATTATTAGTGTAGTTATATTACACTATCTACCAACAAGTAATTGGACACCCTGCAATCGACTATATCTGTGGTCCTGATACACGTCACGGCCGCCGCCGTTAAATATCGTGTGGGAAACAACAACGCAACCAGTCGCATGCAAGATGCCACGCAGTTTGGAGCTCTCTCGAGAAAGGTGTAATCGTCGGGTATCACAGAAATGGCCGATCCATACGTGACATATCCAGCGAGTTGAAGTACCCAAAATCGACAGTGGCCTACGTGATTGGCAAGTGGAAGATGAGAGGTGACTGTCGGAATGTGCCCCGACCCGGCAGACCCACAAAACTGGGAATTACAGACCGACGGGTGCTGGCCAGAGAAATTCGGAAGAAACGCGCCAAATCGATGGGCCACATCCGCGAGGAATTTCAACAGGCATCCGGGAGTGTTCTTTCGATGAATACCATCCGTAAGGAAACCCATCTGCTCGGTTATCATGGACGTGCTGCCGCCCACAAGCCTTTGATCACCAAGTCCAATAGCGATGCTCGGCTAACGTGGTGAAAAGAACGTCGACAGTGGACCGTTGAACAGTGGAAACAGGTTCTCTGGAGCGACGAATCAAGGTTCACCCTTTACCGTTTGGATGGCAGGGTCTGGGTTTGGCGTCTGCCTGGAGAACGCCTCCTGCCAGAATGTATTGTGCCAACTGTGAAGTTCGGCGGCGGTGGAATTATGCTATGGGGATGTTTCTCCTGGTATGGCACGGGACCCTTGGTCGCAATTCCTGGTAGACTCAACGCCGAGACCTACTGCACCATTTTGGATGACCATGCGCTTCCTACGTTGTGGCAGTTTTACGGGGTGGACCCTTGTTACTTTCAGGATGACAATGCCACCTGCCATGTTGCGAGGTCCACCATGACTTGGTATGGTGACAATGGGGTTAATCGAATGGACTGGCCTGCGCAGAGCCCGGACCTTAACCCTATCGAGCACCTGTGGGACGAGTTGGAGCGTCGACTTAAGGGGTGCCCTCTCCCCCGTCCGAAATCGGTGAAGGAACTGACCTGTCTTCTCCAAGCCGAGTGGAAGAAAATACCGCTAGCCGTCGTACAACGCCTGGTTGAGAGTATGCCTCGGAGAGTCGCAGCTGCAATCGCCGCTCGTGGAGGCTCCACCAACTTTGAAGGTGAATAAACTTCGTTTTCCTTTGCTATCACAGGTGTCCAATTACTTGTTGGTAGATAGCGTATTTTGATTATCATGTTTAATAATAATTCGTCGTTGACGTCGGCAGTGTTGGATTCATCCTATTATCAGCGAAAGATCACACAATAGAAAGTTTGCACTTCTTCACAAAAAACTTCTGCAGGTCCCAAATAAGGTTTTTTGAGTATTATAGAATGTCCATAAAGTCGAATGAATAATTAATACAGACATTTGACGTGGACTAAAAACATCATATCTGTATTAATTATTGATTCGCCTTCTAATTATTTGTTCAGTTGCTGCTTACCATCTTTGGTGAATCCCCAGCATTGTGCGGGGCTCCAGGAAGCAACCTGCCAAATTGGCTTGGCAGTTAGTGTGTGTGAGTCTGAAGGAATTCGAGGCCGCTGTGGTGCAGTGGAAGCATATCCGGTGCGTAACTGGAAGACCCTGGGTTCGATTCCCGGTGGCGGCCAATGAGAATTTTTCCGTGACTAACTTATAAAACGTGGAAAGAGCGATGCCCTCTGTTTGATGTCTATAAAGTCTTTTGACTTTCTTCTCTCCGTTGTGATTTCATGTTCCTTAAAAAATCAGTTTTCATGTTCTTATTTTTGTTGTCTTCGCATTTCAGATCGAACAGAACTGGGTACTTTTGAACTTGAATTATTATATGTTCACTGTCAATACAATCCATTGCGATTGAATGAAAAAACAGAATAGAAACAAATCACACCACTCACTGCTTCAAATGTTGGCCAGCGTGTTCCGGCTACAAATGAAGTGCGTAAAATGGGTCTGGGCACATTCTTTTGCGGCATGACTTTGATGTCGCACTCCTCACTACCTGATTGGCGACATCTACTGCTGCGTCTAGTCACTACTGTTGCAGGCCTTTGAGTGCATGTCTTTCACTACAAAAGTAGCAGAAATCCGGCAGTAATTATCGCTCGTGTGGCCCTAGCCTTAGGATGCGTGCCAGACGATCGTCAAGTCCACGATCGTCAAGGGCATTTCTACGACCACACCGGTCTTGTACTCTGGATTTCCCCCTTGAGTTTGTGTAGTCCAGGTACACCCTTGAAATTGTTAACCTTGTAAATCCAGATTTCGTGGTAATCTCCGAGATGGAGTGATCCGATTCCCGGACGCCGACTATCCATACCTCGTTCGAAAGCGCCTTATCCTGATTAGCTGCCATCTGAACTACAAGTGCTACTACTTGAGCTTACAAATCAGATCATATGTAGAGGATTTTAGGAAGAAAGTGTCTGACCCCAGGTCTTAAACAAGGAGCTAGGAGATTTGGGCTAGAGTGCCCGATAGGAAAGTGATACAGAAGCGAGGCAGTAAGGGGAAGGAAAATAACCTTATTTATTACCGGGGGCCAGTACCCGGGGTCCAACGGCTTAACGTGCCCATCCGACGCACGGCGGATATTTAGTGGTTCGAGCGTTCTTGCCTGTCTGAGCGAACCTGAGGTTTTCCCGTGGCACTTACGAGCGTTGACCACTGGGCCACCTGTGGCCGACTTGAGCTTACAGAGATATCTGCCTCTATATATCATCGTTTGCCGACGATACCATTTATCGCGTGAGTGTGGTGGCATGTAATGGAAATGGTAACTCTCTACCCAGTTTTTTGGCACCTCGGTGTACTCTACTTACCTGTTTTATTCGCCTATTTCACTTTAAATGAAAAACTGCAAAATTGAAATGGTGCAGGACGAACAGTTAATCACTCAAAACAAATTTCTTGTCGAGGTGAATCAAAAGGAACAGCTTCTGTGATTCTCTACAGCATTAGCAGGGAGGAGAAAAATTACTTGTTTTTTTTTGTTGTTTTTTTGTTTTCAGAGAACCATAAAAGTAAAATCAACATTGGAAAAAAAAAAAAAAAAAAAAAAAGACGCGCGGCGTAGCCGTAATTGTGCAGAAGGCCAAAACTGTTCGTCACTGTGTAATAAGTGACTATGAGATGCTAAGCTGCTATTTAAAACTTCGAGGTAGTTAATTTCCTAAAAAAAAAAAGTGTTCTGATGGGGACGTTTTAGTTAAACGTTTTTATTTTCTGACATGAGAAGGCGTTGTAAAATTGTACTAAAGGAAAATCCTTGTGTGTGTGAGAGAGAGAAAGACAGAGAGAGAGAGCAAGCTTTCAATTTCTTCCTGTTTATTGCTTTACGGTTAGCAGGAGGGGTTTTACGATTATGTGGGCAAAAGGCGCTTTTGGCTGGAATTTGGTTTTTGAGTGGGGAAGGGAAAAATTTGTCTGTTGGCCACGGTAAGAAGAGGCTACTTCCGAGCACACCAGCTAAGGTGAATGCGCCATTGAAAATGCAGGAAAAGGTGGAGCCGAAGAAGGAGAGTAGAAAAAGTCAAATGACCTCAATAACTCCTCGATTCGGTTGTGTGGATACAACGAAAACAACCGAAGTAGTAAACTAAAAAAAAAAAAAAAATCATGCTAGGTGGGAGTTAAATTGTCTCTAGCGATAAGGAACCTCTGCATCTGAATAACCATCAAGAAAATTCAGAGAATGTAATTTATTTTTAATATTTTAAGAGAGTTCAGTTTTCTTTCTCCCTCCCTCCCTCCCTCCCTCCTTTTTTTTTTTTTTTTTCATATTTCGGACTTTCTTCTATGATTATCATTTTTATTTTCTGACATGGAAAATTATTCGTCAGTAAAATATTAACAAAAGGAGCAAAAAAAAAAAATTTTTTTTTTTTCATGCTAGGTGGGAGTTAATTTGTCTCTAGCGATAAGGAACCTCTGCATCTGAACCACCATCAAGCAAATTCAGAGAATGCAATTTATTTTTAATATTTTAAAAGAGTTCAGTTTTCTTTCTCCCTCCTTTTTTTTTTTTTTTTTTTTTTTTTTATATTTCGGACTTTCTTTTGTGATTATTTTTATTTTCTGACATGGACAATTATTCGTCAGTAAAATAAATTAACAAAAGCAGCAAAAAAATAAATAAAAAAAGAATCGAAACTTGTATCGTATTCGTGGAAAATTGTATTAATACGTATTGTGGTTGAATACGAGCTCCCGCCAGGTAGTTCTTCACCCCCCCCCCCCCTCCCTGTTTTTGGGTCTAGCTGTCTTTGACCACTCGGCCACCCTGAAGGAGCTAACGCCAGACCAAGTGTGTTAAAAAAAACTATGGGACTTCGTTGAAAATTGATATTGCAGTTTCCATTTTTTGAATATATTTTATAAATACATTCCGGATTATTTACCTAGTATCTCATTCTCGTTTGTACGGTATGGCTGTATAAACGATCATATGTAATCGGTAGTTTAGTTTTGATCTTTTAGTGTGTACTAATTATTTTAGCGAGTTTCGAAACAAGAGATGGAAAAAGAAATTAGTGTTACACGCGGATAGTGTCACGTGTCTCGAAGGATGCATCAATTTGTTATGAGAGGTTGGAATTTCTGCCCTAGGTTCGTCGAATAGTTTTTTTTTTTTTTTCATTATTCCGTTTTCGCCAATGTACCGGCACTTGCCGATGTAAAGCTATCCGATAAAAGCATGTAGCACAGGTGATGTTACCTAAACGAAATGAATTGGGGGTGGTTGGGGTAGGAAGTGATGCGTCAACTTTTTTATTGCCTATTGGACCAAAAGTAGCGTGCGTGACGAGTCAGTCAACACTCCACCCTCATCACGCTTGAGCGGTTCGTGGCGTTGTTTTTGATTTTCACCTGCCGCTCGTGTGTGACCGCAGTTCGTCGTAATATACGTAGCACTGTATCATATCGGGTTCATTTTATCACCGTCATTACTGTTATTTTGGCTCACTTAAGTTTCGCCGCTTTTTTTTTGCCAATTTGCTAGGAAGTTACGAGACTCCAATGTTGAGGGTGACGGAGATCGAAAGCCTTTTGAGAAGCGAAAATGCACTTCAACCGCATCCGTTCGAACTCTGTAATTAAAACTAAAATGCTGTAATTCGATTATTTCTCACTGCTTTTCAAATTATTTACGCTTTCCAACCGTAGGTTGAAGAAGCGTATATGCTACAGTTTTGTCCGTCCGTCCGTCTGTTTGTCCGCACGATAACTGGCATAAAAATGGTTCGATTTCGATGAAATTTTAATATGTGGTAGGGGACCACCTGGGGACGAACCCTATTGAAAATGGGACAAATGGGGTCAAAGGGCACGACGTAGGAGCGGGATCATTCCATTGCCCTTATGCGTCATAACTTGCGTAAATATGGTTTGATTTCAATGAAATTTTACTATGCGGTAGGAGACCGCTGGGGACGAACCCTATTCAAAATGGGTGAAGTGGGGTCAAAGGTCAGGACATAAGATCGGGATGCATTCCATTGCCCTTATGCGTCATAACGTGCGTAAAAATGGTTCGATTTCGATGAAATTTCAGTATGTAGTAGGGGACCACCTGGGGACGAACCCTATTGAAAATGGACGAAATGTGGTCAGAGGTCAAGACATAGGATTGCGATCAATTCCATCGCCCTTATCCCATATTATTAAGGTGGACGTCAAGTAATTTTGCTTCCTATACTTCCAATGGAAAAACTTTTGTACACATTTCCTTCACAATTAATGTGTTCCCAAGGATGAAAATTTGAACATCGATTAAAATAACTTCATATTATAACTTGGAAAACTTAATATTTTCTAAAACATAACCATAATTATATTAAAAATTAATAACTTTTCCTTTGGTGGTGTTGAAACCAGAGAAAAGATGGCGCGACCTGTACTTTGATGACGTCAATGGACAAATAAATGTTGGATTGCATAATTACGGTTATGGTTTAGAAAATATAAAGTATTCCAAGTTATGAAATGAAGCTATTTTAATCGATGTTCAAATTTTCATCCTTGGGAACGCATTAATTGTGAAGAAAATGTGTACAGAAGTTTTTCCATTGGAAGTATAGGAAGCAAAATTACTTGACGTCCACCTTAAAGTAGCAATTCTTGTATGTATGTATGTACATTTTATTTTGAAAACGGCTCTAAGAATTTTGATGAAAGTCGTTAACCTACCGTTTTCTGGTACTAGAAATCGATTTAGCTTGATCTCGACTTTAGGAGAATTCGTTTAGTGGGTTAAATAACCACCCCGAATTATAACGTTTTCAGTGTCATGACGTTGTTCCATTAATGTTACCAATGCTTAGAAACCTTATGACGTCACAATCTCGCGTTTGAGAATGTTGGCGCACGGTCACGCCATCTGTCTCATTACGTCACGCGTTGTGAGTGGATCTTATTAAATTTTATGACGTCACACTCTTGCAAGCAGATGATCGCGATTCCCATCTGCCTCATTACGTCACGCGTTGTGTGCGTATGTCCGTGCGCACGATAACTCGCGTAACAATCGTTCGATTTCGATGAAATTTTAGTATCTGGTAGGGGATCAAAAGAAAGAGACCTCCTACCATGCGTCTAGAACACATTCCGTTAATTTGAAATGCTGGGCCCAGTGCGCGGTTACCACACTATGCGCGATTCCAAACTTCCTGGCAACATCACTTACTCGGCGGCCTTCTTCCAGCTTCCTGATAATTCTCCCCTACGTGAAATTATCTAGATGATGTCTCTGAGACATAACTTAAATTATACACGAATTTAAGTTATGTATGACTTTCACGTCCAAATTTTCCTTCAGACACATGTCTCCTACTGCGCCATTTTCTCTCTTAACCGTTTAAACGATATCACGTGACCCACTGTGCGCAAGATTCGTTATTTTGCATGTGCACCGGCTTTTCACTAAACGTTCCCAGTTACGCAAATTGCCACAGGCTGTTGCGTCTGATTTCGTGGTTGTAACCTTTCGAAATAGTGTTCGCCTTATGTTTTGAGCACCCGTGCAAAAGAACCTTTAAGGACGAAAAAAGCACTATGATTTTAGCAAAAATTTAAGCTCTGGATTGTTTTTGATAAAGTTCGCTGAAATGAGATGAGAAGTCAACACAAAGTGTAATCAGAAAAAAAAAAAATGTTGAACGTGTAACATTCAGTTGTATAACTACAGCTAAATGACCTTACAAACTTAAAGCGAAAATCGATGCACAAACTGTATATAATTATGTCGTAAAAAGTACGTATGTTAAAATGACTGAAAATAATCAAAAATACTGCTGGTGAAAATTTTCGGGAGCGGTCCGGACCCCTCGGACCTTTCCATGGTTACGTTCCTGCTGGAAGCGGACGGGTGATCATGTAGGGGAAATTAAAACCCAAAACAAAACAGGAATAGTGCATATCTGCAGTAACGCCAATTTTTTGCTTTTAAAAGTCGAATGATAAAGCGTTAGACGTTGTTTTGAAATTTCAGTACTCAGATTTACCGTAGTTAAAGCCAACCCAGAAAAGCATGAATGTTTCACTGCCGAACTTCGAGAATTTTTGCAGTCGGCATTCCGTTCCTGACCTCCTTCGAGCTTGTAGATGTAACATCAGGACCTAAGTGTCTTTGAGTCCACATTCTGTGTAATGTTTTAGTCTTCGCTGAAACGAGGTTGGTGGCATGTTTTAACCTTACAACAGAATTTTGATGTCTTGCCAGTTTCAGCGTTTCAACCCTTCCCTGATTTTAACCGCGATTTACTTCTTAGAATAGGCGCCCTTTTGGAACTGGCTGCTCGTAGAAAAGCAGATTCCGCGTGGAACGAAAGGTATGAGTAATATTTGTTTTATAGTCATTCCCCGTTTATATTGCCATTTTTAGAGACGCTGTACTTTTTAACTATCGCCACGAGACGGAGAGAGCATGCAAATTGTATGTGTTCCAGTCGGGAACAGCGGCCTTCGGTTAAAGGAAATTTAAGTTCGTGCTTCGCTTGTTGGATCGATTTCAAAGTTTTGAGCATATTTGTTCTGTATTTTCATGTTAATTACTATCAAAATGGCGCGGACATTTGTTTTATATTTCCTCATTAGGTGATTTCAAAATGGAGTAATGTTTGATCCGTACTTATTAACCGATTTTATAAAAAAAATAAATAATCGAGAGTATTCTGGTACTCTTAGTAGATAATTTATGCTATGCATCTTTCTCATGCCAAGATCTTTGTGGGTATGAAATAAAACGAGTAATTCGAGAGTATACATTTATTTACGTATTCACAACACATTGCATTTATTCGCGTCACTCACGCCGACACCGAGCCGCAGTCCAGTACATACTAAGTGGAATTAAATCATAACGACAAACGATAAGGTTTTCTAATTCCTCACATTGAGCGGTACTTAGATAGGTGGATTAATGAATGTTATTGTTGAAAAACCAATGAATGAAGATATGTGAGTCATAAAAATAAATATTTACTAAACTGTGGCGGCGGTTACTAGTTAATATTTCCTCTGTTCAGTTTTCCCAAAACGATATTTTATTATTTTTATGACACATTATTCAGATTTAGACGAACGTAAGAAACGACCCTGCCACCAATGAAATGTAATGTAAAAGTCCATGTGCGCATGCGCTAGGTAAAATCTGATTTCAAGTAACATAGAAAAGCTAAAGTTAGTGAGGTTGGTCTAGGATATCTGCAAGTTACACCCCATCGTGTTATACACTGAGTGGCCACTTTATTATGACCACCCTCTCAGTACTTCGTTGGGCCACCTTTTGCCTTTAATACTGCGTCGATTCTTCGTGGCATGGACTACTCCAGGAGATGTTGATAGGTGGTTTGTGGAATCTGAGGCCATGCTTGATGAATAACACTTTCCAGGAGTGTGAGATTGCAGGTTGTGGATCCAGCTGTCTGACGGCTTGTTCAACTTCATCCCACAAATTTTCAATGGGGTTGAGATCTGGAGATTGTGGGGGCCACCTAAGCAAAGTAAACTCACCGGCATGTTCCTGAAACCAATCCTGTACAATACGAGCACTATTGCAGGACGCATTATCTTGTTGAAAGTAGCCATCGCCATTGGGATAAACTATCCACATGACAGAATGCACTTGGTCCGCAACGATGTTTAGATATGATGTGCCAGTCAGACGTTGATCAACACGAATTAAAGGGCCCAAAGCATGCCAGGAAAACATTCCCCAAACCATAACGTTGCCTCTACCAGCTTGAAGGGTTGTAGCAATGCATTTGGGGTCCATGCTTTCGTGCTGTTTCCGCCAAATTCTCACTCGGCCATCGGCATGGTGCAACTGAAAACGTGATTCATCGGACCACATAATTTGTTTCCAATTATCGACTGTCCAATCCTTGTGCTCCTGTGCGAACTGGAGACGTTTTCTCTTGTTAACTGCAGACAGCAAAGGTGTTCGAACAGGCCTTCGGCTGCCATATCCCATCCGATGCAAAGTACGGCGAACAGTGTGTGTAGAGATCATTTGAGGGGATCCTTGATTAAGATGGTCTGTAATTTGCTCTACTGTTGCCCTTCTGAAGTCTGTTACCAGTCTGGACACTTCGTTCAGCCCGACCAGTCACTAGTCGATGACGACCACACGTTTCACGTAGAGACCCAGTTTTTTGGCTGACAGTCCAGTTTTTAAACATTTTAACAACAGCTGCTCTGGGACATTTCACGAATGCTGCGGTTTCGGTGATACTCGCTCCATGGCTCCGAGCTCCTACAATCATCCCACGTTGAAAGTCCGTCATATCGCATTTTTTACCCATCTCGCCACCCAAAAATCACTTCTACTACTGTCGCAAACACTAAGCTCTCCTTTTTTATACTAGCCTCGCCCTCTGGTGGCAACAGCGTGCAGCCATAGCTCATTTGCTTAAAACTGTCAGATGTCATAATAAAGTGGCCACTCAGTTTATATCATTTTAAAGCTGTCGTCGGTTGTTGATAAATTGGGTGGCCGCAGATGGCCTAGTGGTTAATGTTCGTGACTGCCACTGTGGAAACTGAGGTTGGATCCTGGGCAGGTACGAACGCTCGAATCACTACATATCCGCTGTGCGTTGGATGGGCACGTCAAACCGTCAGACCCCGGGTACTGCCCCCACCTCCCCGGTTATAAATCAGGGCGTCTTCCTCTCCCTTTCTACCTCGCTTCCGTGGCACTCTAGCCCAAATCTCCGAGCTTCCTATTTCTAAGAGTGTTTAAGACCTGGGGTCAGTCACTCCCTTCCTAAAATCCTCTATATATGATCTGATAAATTGGTGGGGAGGGGGGGGGTTAGTTGAATGGAAGCCAAATTTCGCTACGACGAACTGTTTCCATAGCATCAAAAAATTCATTTTTGTAGTGGCTTTTATCACATTTAGCACCAGGTTCTCGTAATTTGCGCATATTGCAATGAGATATTGCTGCGTTTATGTAAAACGTACGATGAAATAATGTTCGGCGATAGTTTAGGAAAATATATTGTTGAGTCGCAGCGAAATTAACTATTGTTGTGCCGCTTCATGGGACAGCTTTCAAAAATCAGATTTCAACAATGGTTTTGACACTTCCGTTAAACACCCATTTTCGTTACATCGAAATTTTTTACTTGGGATTTACTTCACTGCTGTTGGGAGAGGTTCATAGTGTCAAAAAGGGAAGAAAATTCTCTCTCTGAGCCCGTCGAGATCAGCTTCGGGCTTTTGGGCTCGGCCCGTCTCAGTACTGGTATTGGCTATCGTTAAAATAATAACTTCAATTGGATATGTTGTAAAGGCTGTTTCCATGACAACAAAAGGCTTTGTTTATCTTCAATTTTGTATGACATCAGAGCTGGGTTCATTAGTAATTAAACGAAATATTTTCTGTTATTTCTTATGTAGCTGTACACAGGAGGTGCTGGGGTGAATGAATACGCAAAATTACGTTACACGCGCGTTTTTAATAATGATATTTTGAAAGTACAACTGGCAAATTTATTCCGGAACTATATATTTATATGTGATTTAAAAAACACCAACGCAATAGCTTCCTCTCTTTGTTTATATAGAAATTTCTTAGCAGAAAAATGCCTGTGATTCAGTTGAAAAAAACTGTCGAATTCAGAAAATACTAACTAAAGCTTAATGGTACCCCATTGAGGTTGAGCATTAATCAGCGCCATTTCGCATGGGTCTCTCTTTCACCAGGAGCTGAGCCTTCTACAAAAGCTTTGGCTCTAAGTTACACGTAAGGGTATCTACGTGTACGGCCACTGTGTCACAAGTGATCCTTTGTAGAAGACTGAGCCCCTGGTGAAAGAGGCGTCAATAAGAAATTGCTCAGACTGAAGAAACCAGCATGCCCAATGAGTTCTACCTAATCTTTTCTGATTTCAATATTTTTTTTAATAAAATACTGTATATCTTGCTGAGAAGTTATCTTTTACTATAGCTTATCCGACGCCTACGTCCAGGCCTGAAGGTCTCACCGCTATTCTGCCCCAAAGCCCTTCTTGTCATTTGTTTATTTCTGTATTTAGCATACTGAGTGGAATTTTGTTACTCATGTATTCGTTTTACTAGGTATTGATTGGAAACTTTGTTTTTGCATTCTATGTAATAAAACGATTTTTTTCTTTTTCGCCCCTGTATTCTAGGTAGTACTTGAAAATCATGTATTTTACATACCAGATTGAAGCTGTGTGCTTTAGATATATAGGTGGAAACATTTTGTCATTATATTCTTAATAATAGGTTGAAACTTTTTTCTCCTTTGTCGATATTGGGTGGAACTGTTCTCCTCTTACTGTGTGGTTGTTTTAGATATTTTTGGTGGAAACACTTCCCACCGAGTTCTAGGTGTTAGAAACTTTCTTTTGCTCCTTTTCCCTACGTTTTTTGGTTGGATGTAGAGGAGCTTAAACAAACTTAAATGTTTTCTCAGTTTGGTCGGTGGTGTCCGCACTCGACATTAACGCGCGCTGACCCTGTCCGAATAAATTTGTTCATTGTTTCTTAAAAAGGTATTGGTAGAAATTGTGTGTGATTTTATTACTGCCTCACCATACCGCTTTGAACGTAAGCAAGTGTCCGAACGTGCTTAGAAATCATTCCTGTGTGCGAGTTGTTTCGCAAACAATCCCAAATCGTTGAAAAACGTAACATCCGTTGTCGGCAATAATCACGTTTCCGTCTGGTGCCCCTGGGAGTCACATTCGTCTCAACTGGCGCCCATTTGGGATATCTGCTCCGAATGGGATAATTTTCTCAGTGAAAGCTCTCAAAATCTGGAGTTTCATTTGGAGTAATTAAATTACAATAGTTGTAGCTTTAAAGGATTCCAAAGGAATTTTTGAAATGGTAATTCAGAATTGTTTCTAATTAATTACGTGATTTGTTTTAAACCTGTGTTACATATTTCATATAAACGTTTTTTATTTATTTATTTATTTTTATTTATTTTGGGGTTTAACGACCACCATGAGCAAGTCGTTGGGCTATAAAGCTGTCACCTGTCCCTAATTTAGGGACACAAGTTCCTGGGAGGAGAGAAAGCTAGTGCCGTATGAGAAGCCCACCACCCATACCTCATCCGAACACGGGCCAATCTTGGACAAGTGGTCAAAGCCAGCGAGCGCGCCTCGGACCACTCGGCCGTCAAGGCATCTAAAGTTGACTCCGTTCTAGCCTTGTATAGTAACCAGCTAACCTTATAACGTAGGTTATTATGTATAATATGTGGTAACTAGTTAATCTTATTCAAAGTGACACTTTTTTGTTGTTGTAGAATCATTTTGTGTTGCTTGAACTGACCAACTTCAAAAAATAATTCTTTTGTCCTATGTCAAACGGAATATGTTTGCTAGTCTTACATAGTAACCAGTTAAGCTTATAACGTAGGTTATTATTCATAACATGTAGTGACTAGTTAATCTTGTAACGTAGGCTATTTCGAGTATGTAAAATGTTTGGCCTCCATACAGTTAATCGTATTCGAAGTGACATTTAATTTTTGTTGTTGGTGTAGAATCATTTTGTCTTGAACAGGGCAACTTTTTTTTTATTGGAGGTTTAACAAGACCACCGTGAGCAACTCAATGGGCTATAAGCAGTCACCCGTCCCTAATTTAGGGCCACTGGTTCCAGGGGAGCGAGAGAGCAGGGCCGTAAGACAAACACAACATCCACGCCTCACCGGGACTCGAACCCGGACCCATCTCGGACGAATGATCAGAAGCCATCGCTCAGGCCACTGCGCCACCGGTGCAGCGGAAGCTTCAGAAATTCACTTTCCTCATTTCCGTTTTTATTTCTCTTCCATTCTCTGTCTCTGCGTTTTTCTTTTGAAATCAAGTCTTTCATTTTGCTCTCACTATCAATCTTCATCTCTCTCTCTCTCTCTCACACACACACACATTTTTGATTTAATGTTTGAAAATTGTTGCAAGTTAATAAGTAACATGGAACAGTTGTTTTTGTACATCAAGTGAAAAAATTACTCACATAATGGATTTACGTGTGTCTGAAAGAGAACCCACATTAAAAGACATCGCTTGCATCTAGTGTGATGCGGCTAAATTGCACGCAGCGAAATAATCCTCTTTTTTTTTCATATTAATAACTTGTTGGAAATGCAACATTGGGCGGGCGGCCTCCGCATAAAGAAGGGAAAAGAGGCGTTGATGTGGGAACCCGTAAAATTCTGAGAGCGTGAGTAATACAGTACTTTTTTTTTTCTTGTGGTATTTTAATGGTGAATATAATCGCGCGACATTTTTTGAAATAAACTTTATCTTTCGAAATTTATGAGCTTAATGATGTTTTGTGTGTGTGTAGCAGAACCCTTTCCCGTCCTTTCCCCTCTCAGTACTGATTGGCAGATAATGATGTTTCCTCAAGGAAGAAAAACTTTGTAGCTAAGCAGAAAACGTAAAAATTCAAATTAGGATGAATTCTTGTGTTGGAAATGGCTGTAGAGTAAAGTCCACGGCATAGAATGTATTTACTTAGCCTCGCATTTGAAATATTGTATGTAACAAAAGTTAATTGCCCCTGCGAAAAGAAAGAAAAATGAACTGGTTGTAATTATTTGGAAGCTCGTTTGATCCTTTAGCCGGTATAAGTCCAAAAATGTAAGACTGTCCGGCGACAATTCTGCTAAAAAATTTCTGGAATGGTGGTTGAAGAGTTAATGTTGCCTGCTAGTGCTCTTGCTTAACGTTCGCAAAATGCGGCTCTTCGATTTTTCTCCCTGAAAAGATTAAAAAAAGAAAAGAAAAGTGAAGTAGGTTAGAGAAGCAACCAATCAAATTGTCTGTCGTTGACCTCAGCATACTTTCAAATTTCATCAACTCATCTCCCATGCCGTCGGTTTCTGGTGCCCGATCTTTCTGTATCCAGTTACCTAATTTTGTTCAGAGCATGAGCACCGACTTACTAGAAATCTAATGGGTGCTTAAAAATGAAAACCGAGCATGGGGACGTCACTTCTAGTTTGGGGGAGGGAGGAGGTTAAAGGCAGTGCTTGGATTTATGCATATGTGTGTAATGTCGACTTTTGCAGTTGAGACATCGCACTAAAAAAATAAGTGGTGTGAATTTACGAAATTTTTTGAAAAGAACGGGCAGCAAAGTTGCGGGTAAGATTCCGTCTTTTAACGAAATTTCCGTTTTTAAGAGAGCCTGTTTATTATTTTTTTTAACTTGCGTATTTTTACAGGTTTTTCGTAGTCAGTAATTCCGTTTATTTCAGAAAAGTCCATTTCAAGTTTTTCCATATTTACACAGAAATTTAACAAAATCAAAGATGCTGAATGTTTCAGCCTTTACGTCAGAAAATCCTTCCGCGCCGGTAGCGGGTATCGATCTCAAGTCGACTGTGTTAGATCTCTACAAGCCGCGCGTTTTAACCACTGAGCCAGGAATGTCTTCGGAATCATATACAGTGAAACCTGGTTAAGTGACGACCTTGGTAAATTGACCACCTGAATACAGTGACCACTTTTTATAAGAACCGCTGGTTTCCATATCTTGCTAATGGTTAAAATTTTCCCTAAAGTGACCATCTGTCTATTGTGTAAAGTGACCTTCTTTTTGACAAAATTCAAGTAAATACCACCTGTTAAAGTGACCAGTTCTAAAAGCAAAAGGAATTTAAAGTCATGTAGAGACAAGAGTATTTGTCATTTTCTTGTAGGACTTCCGTCCAGTTCTCAAAGAATGCTTCGTTCACCGCTTCGTGAAGTTCTCGCCAAAATCTCTGCCGAGTGCAAAACAACGTATAGCCTGATTCATCTGACCACATCACTTTCCAGTCCCTCGTAGCAGAATCGCGGTGACGGGAGACGTATGTCGCAGATTTGTTTTGGTCCTGCAGACAAAAACGATATCCTCAGAACCCTATTAAATCCTCTTTCCTCTTGCAAACACCCGATCGTGAAAGCAACTTTTCCGTCTTTCAAATTTCCGAAAACGGAAGTTAGAGGGAGTGAAGATTTCTCCCGTAATCGTAATTTCTTTTCTTACTATGTTCGGAGAGAGAGGATTATCCGGTATCTTTGTTAAATACCAATTTTTTTGCATAAATATTTGTGTTTTAGTTTGAAAACCGATTACCGAAAACGAAAGTGTTAGGCGGAGCCCTGTAATCTTAAATTCTTTTTCTCGCGATGTTCCCTCTACCTTGTATGGTCATTAAATATCATTTTATTAGATAAATGTATTTTATTTAAGATCGGAAATAGAGGAAAATTTTCCAAAAACGAAAGTTGGACGGAAGCGAAAATTTCTCCCGTAATCGTAAAATGGAGATAAAAACTTCCAGCAATTAAAGCTAAAGGCAGCAAAAATATCTCCGTAATCCTCCCTTTTCCCTGCACTGTATTATTGTTTAAGTACATAAATGTTTGTATTTGAGATCGAAAATGGAGGAAAATTTTCTGAAAACTGAAGAGGACGGAGCAAAGATTTCTCCAGTAATCGTATTTTTTTTAGAGGTCCCTTTGTTTGTTAATCGTGTTTATCAGGTCCTTTTGTTAATAATAATGTTTTAGAGGTTCTCTTTGTTTTTTTAATCGTGCCCTTTATTGTTCTTGAATATAATTTTATTCCATATATCTTTGTGTGAATTTCAGCTTGAAAATGAAGGCAAAATTCTAGTTTCATTTATTTTTTTAATTGTGGCTCCAGCGAAACCTTCCTCTATGATTAGATCTCTCTTAAATTTCGATAGATCCTGGATTTTTCTTATGTGTTTACATAAGTTACTGCAGACAAAATAATTTGTACGCTAAACAGATGTTACAGACGATGGGTGCTAAATTTTAATGAAGCAAGTAGATATGCCTCAGAAAACTTGAAAATTACATCGTCTTCGAACGGGAATCGAACTCACAGCTCCCGATTGACCAGTGATGTAGTTCTAAATAAAAAAGTGCCTTAGCGGTGAACGGGCTAGGAAAAATTACTCCCGAAATTTTCAAAATCTGATTCATTGTTTTTGTTATGTATTATTTTTTAATTTTCATTACTAATGACCAATATCAGTTTATACTAAAACTGCGTAATCTGAGTAATTTAAATAACAGGAAGAATGTAACGTGAGAGACATGCTGAGATTATAAATTTTTTATTTAAAAACGGCTCTCTGTCGTTCTATACGATTTTAAATATTTGGGAATATTTGTGAACCAACAGAGTAACATCAATTCATATGACTAATGCGCCGTTTTTGCAAAGATTATGTGGTGCATGTGAAAGATTTTTGTGTTACCCGTAAGGAGGCAGAGAATGAGCTCAGGGGATTACTTTTATTGGAGCCGATACCAGTGGGGAGTCGTTTAATATAAATGTCCGTCAGTACCGTTTTTTCTCTGAGCAGGGCCGCGGGTGGCCTAGTGGGCAACGTTCGTGACTGCCGCTGAAAGGACCTCAGGTTCGATCCCAGGCAGGTACGAACGCTTGATCCACTAAATATCCGTCGTGCGTCGGATGGGCACGTTAAGCCGTCGGACCGCGGTAATAAATAAGGGCGTCTTCCTCCCCTTTCTCCTTCGCTTCCGTGTCACTTTCCTATCGGACAGTCTAGCCCCAAATCTCCCAGCTTCCTATTTCTAAGGGTTGTTTAAGACCTGGGGTCAGACACTCCCTTCCTAAAATCCTCTACATATGATCATTTGCTCTCTGAGCACTGCAATCTTAACCCCACCGAGTAGCCATCTCCTACAAATTTATTTTGACTGCCATCTATAGACAAAGGAGTTCACATTCTCTTTGATAGAATCTCATGATTTGTGAGACACCCAACTGCGTGATCCAACTGTGTAGATTAATTTACATAGTATTTTTTGTTTGTTTATTTCTGGGTTTAACAACTACCATGTGCAACTCGTATGGCTATAAGCAGTCGCCCATTTCTAATTCCGGGTCACTTGTTCCAGGGAAGAGACAGATCCAGCACCTTTGACTATGCACACCATCCCGTGACTCATCCAGTGTTGGGACTCAGTCTTAGCTCAGAAGCGTACACTTCAGACCACTGTACCATCAGGGCGGCCATTTCTGTACTATGAACATTCAGTTAAGATAAGATACGAGTATGTTTGCATATAGGACACAGTTTTCCCTATTTTTACATACATGATCATTGTAAAAAGTTCCTTAGTCCAGATTCTCTTGCCGTGTAACCACGAAAAGTGACTTAGCGGCGTTAAGCCTAGAAAAATAATGCCTTAGCACCGCTAAGCCCCTTCTATCAGGTAATCCCCAAAATACTGTCGTTTTTTCAACGTGTGAAGAAAAGAAAGAAAAACATACCTGGAACAGATGTTTCAATCCATATAATAAGTGCCCCCGGTAGTTACAACCTTCTCCCATCGATCGACAAGGTTTTGAATCCCGGACTTGTTGAATTCCATGAGTTTCGATGCAAAAAAGGCAGAAAGGGTTCGCCGTACCTCCTCCACATTTCGAAGTGTAGTCCAGGCAAGATGGTTTTGCAAGCTGCGAAAGCGGTGGTAGTCAAATGGGGCGATGTCAGGGGAATAGGCTGGATGCGAAAAATTTTCCCATCCGAAGTCCTGCAACGTGGCACTGGTCATTTTCGCTGTGTGTGGTTTTGCGTTGTCCTGCTGCAGCAGTACGCCTTTACGATTCACGAGTGTTGGACGTTTATCCTGCAAAGTAGTGCGTAGACGCTGCAGCTGCTGACAGTAGACTTCCCCTGTAATGGTTTTGTTGGGTGGCAGCAGCTGGTAATGGATTATGCATTGCATATCCCACCACACAGACATCAAAACCTTTTGTGGGAAACGTCCTAGTTACGCCACTGCGGCAGGCACATTCCCTTTGGGAAGCCACTGCCGTTTACGCTTAATGTTGTGATAAACAATACATTTTTCATCGCCCGTGGCAATTCTGTGCAAAAACGGCTCCCTTCTTTCACGGGAGAGCAAAGAAGTGCGAATGTCCACACGCTGTTGCAGCTGTTGTGGAGTGAGACCATGGGGTACCCACTTATCCAGTTTCGACACATAACCGAGGTCCTGCAGATGCCGGTGAACAGTGGAATGGGTTGAATGAACAAGTGTGGCCAATTTCCAATTCCTCGACTGTTGCTTGCAAATTTCCCTCAACAGCAGCTTTCAGCACGCCGTTATCCAGCTCAACAGGCCGTCCGGGTTGCTGCAAATCCTTGAGGCTGGTGTCCCCCCTTCGAAATTTCTGGAACCAGTGTTGACATTTCCCGACCTCCAGGGTACCAGGCCCATATACGGCATTGATGATTAATACAGATGTTTGACGTGGACCAGATACATCAAACAGAGGTCATCGCTCTTTCCACGTTTATAAGTGAGTCACGGAAAAATTATCATTGGCTGCCACCGGGAATCGAACCCAGGTCTTCCAGTTATGCGCCGGATATGCTTCCACTGCACCACAGCTGCCTGCGATTCCTCCAGACTCACATACACTAATTGCCAAGCCAATTTGGCAGGTTGCTTCTTGGAGCCCCGCACAATGCTGGGGATTCGCCAAAGATGGTAAGCAGCAACTGAACAAATAATTACAAGGCGAATGAATAATTAATACAGACATTTGACGTGGACCAGGAACATCAAACAGAGGTCATCGCTCTTTCCACGTTTATAAGTGAGTCACGGAAAAATTCTCATTGGCCGCCACCGGGAATCGTGGAAATAGCGATGACCTCTGTTTGATGTTCTTGGTCCACGTCAAATGTCTGTATTAATTATTCCATTCACTTTCTAATTATTTGTTCAGTTGCTGCTTACCATCTTTGGTGAATCCCCAGCATTGTGAGGGGCTCCAAGAAGCAACCTTCCAAATTGGCTTGGTGTTAGTGTGTGTGAGTCTGGAAGAATTCGAGGCCGCTGTGGTGCAGTGGAAGCATATCCGGCGCATAACTGGAAGACCTGGGTTCGATTCCCGGTGGCGGCTAATGAGAATTTTTCCGTGACTCACTTATAAACGTGGGAAGAGCGATGACCTCTGTTTGATATACGGCATTGATGTTTCGTGTTGCTACCGTCACTGAATGTCGATGGTGGAACTCATACAGCATAATGTGCCTAATGTGGTTTTCTGACACTGCCATTTCCTATGTGGTTTAAGTACACAACGACTGCACCTAGAACTCCCGTTTGCGGTCTCAAGTGACTTGAAGGTCTGCTCGCATGACCCCTCTTATACTCACCGTGGTCGATGTCATAGTCTGGGCACCAGGGGACTCACTACTGTTGGGCTTGCGCAAAACGACATTACTTCTGGGATGACCTGATACATCAGTGCGATTTACGTTCGAGTATGTTACTGTTGCACCACCCCGAACAAGGAACCTCCAAGCAAGAGGATTTTTGTTTGGAGGTTCATTGTGGTGTAACGGTAGCATACTTGAACGTAAGCCGGGAGATCCGGGTTCGATTCGCGTTCCAGGACGATCTAATTTTCAAGTTTTCTGGGGCATGTTTACTTGCTTAATCTATACGCTCTTTATAAAGTACAAGGCAAAACGTCATTATTTATTTGACTGTTCGTATTTGCACATATTGGTGTATATTTTCTGTGGCTGTCTTATCATGATAGTTCGTCCCGCACGGGGATAACTGGTTTTACAGTTATTTGGGGAGCGGTCTCCCACAGCCCGAGCTCACCTTGTGACGGAATACATTTTGTTTACTCTTGAACGATATCATCGCCGAAGGGACAGCTGTTCATCCAGCTGATGGGGGATGGCGTCACCACGGCCCGAGCCGATTTTCTCTTATAATTTTGTTTTTCGTCTTTAGTTCATATATTGACATGTACCCGCCTCAGTTGTAGGCTGCTGAGGTTGTGATGAGGCGCCAGCTCCGGGTTTTGTTCCTCGTTCCCTTCCCTGTCTTTTCTCTTTTATGTTACATTTTCTGTTTTTCCGGAGCTGGTTAGCTTAGACCTACCTGCACGTTTACCGTGTGCGGTGACCCGTACAGGTGGAAATGGGGATGCTGGAGGCTGAGGTATCTGGGGGCCGGGTTGTAGTGTCTCCAGATGCCAACACTCCTCTTTGCCCTCTGCTTCACCCTAAACGGGAGGATGGGAGCTAGCCCACTCCTAGTCAGGAAGTCTGTGGCCGAGTGGCGTCCAGACTTCTAGCGGCTTGTCGTGCTGTTCGGCAGGGTGAGTTTGGGGGTAGGGTGGGCATACCAAAGGGGTGTTCCCGGGCACGGGAAAGTCTGGGTGCACGCCGAGCGTATGTCTGCCCTACCAACTTGCTATATCCGCTGACTATCCCTAGAGCCGTGTCCTGCGCCCTCTTGGGCTTGCGGACCTCCGACTCTCCCCCGTTGGGCTCGGTAGTGAGTGGGGAGGTCGGCGGACGAATCTTTTCTCTTCTGCATGGCAACACAAAGTGTTTCCCATGCTAGTAATTTAAAGCGCCCTGTAGAGGAAGGTGCACCCTCCTCCACGAAGAAACTTGTCACATCTAATTGTAATGCTCTGTTTCTTTTAATCAAATCTGGTGACTCTTCACAGTCACTCAGTAGCAAGAGTCCTTTCTGGATCAACAAGGCTCTGCAGGCAGTTGCTGGCTCTCCAAAGAGTGTCAAGAAGCTCCCTTCCGGGGATCTTCTCGTGGAAACCTCTACTCCACGCCACAGTGCCACCTTTGCTAGAAACGACCGTTTTGCTTGGCGTTCCTGTTCAGGTTTCTCCCCAGGGTTACCTCAATTCCTCTCGCGGTGTAGTCAACTCCCGCGACCTGCTTGAATGCAGCGATGAGGAATTGCTGGATGAACTTGGTGAACAGCATGTCTGTCATTGGGGTTCGGCGGATTCTTTTTAGGCGGGATGGGAAATCTATTCCCTCCCGTAACATCATCCTAACCTTTGCCTCCCCAACCCTGCCTACTTCCATCAAGGCAGGTTATTTACGGCTTGATGTTCGACCGTATATCCCGAACCCCTTGCGATGTTTCAGATGCCAGCATTACGGTAACTCCCAGCAGCCATGCCGTAATGTTGCAAAGTGTGGTCGCTGTGGTTCCACAGAATACTCTTTGGTGGAATGCTCTGCAGAATCTGATCATTGTGTCAACTGTGAAGGGTCTCATCCTGCTTCTTCTAAGCAGTGTCCAAAGTGGATAGAGGAGCAGGCTATCCAACGCCTGAAGACAACTGAGCATCTCTCGTATCCCGAAGCTAGACGGCGGATCGCCCCTTTACAACCAGGTCGGCGGTCATATGCTTCAGTTGTGGTGCAGAAGGCTTCAGTGGCGGTCCAGACTGAGGTGACCATCCCAGCGCGGTGTCCTTATGATTTTGAGGACATCGTTGCTGCTGGATTGGAGGCACTGAAGTCTCGCCGCATTGCCTCCAAGGCGACATCAACATCGTCGCCTAAACCTTCCTCTATGCCGAAAACATCTTCTGCCAGCACAGGGACCCAGGGCACTGCAAAGAAGAAGCCGGAGAAGGTGAAACCAGGCTCATCTTCCCCGAAACAGAGCAGGCAAAAACCACCTCTCAACACAAGGGGGTAAACACAGCCCTCTGTTACCTCCAGACACTGCGGATGGATTGGAGGTGATGGACGACATGGAGACTTTCTAGTCGTCTGTCTTTTTCATTCTTTCATTTCATTTTTCATTATGGCCACACTCATTCAGTGGAATTGCCGAGGTCTGCGATCACGCATTGACGATTTGAAGGGCTTACTGTCTTCGCACACACCTGTGTGCGTTTGTCTCCAGGAGACAAAACTTCGCACGACGGACACTCCTTCGCTACGGATACATTCCCTTTTCCGCAAAGATCACCAGGATGGCGTTATCGCCTGCGGAGGAGTGGCCGTCGTTGTTCCTCATGGTGTTCCTGTCACTGCAGTTGCCCTGCGGACAACTTTGCATGCAGTAGCAGTGAGACTATCTGTGAACACTCTGTTCACGGTGTGTTCCATCTACATACCACCAGATGAAGCTGTAAGCCTTTAGGATCTGGAAGATTTAGTTGACCAGCTGCCGCCTCTTTTCTTCATCTTAGGAGATTTCAATGCACACAATCCGTTGTGGGGTTCTACCACTCGAGACTCCAGGGGCCGTGTTGTTGAGTCTCTTCTCTCCAACACGTCTCTCTGTCTCCACAACATGGGAGCTCCTACTTATTTTCATGAACCCACCCGCTCGTACTCAGCCGTTGATTTGTCTCTGAGTTTACCATCATTATATCCTGCCTGGTCCTGGAGCGTGTCTGGTGATCCCCTTGGCAGCGATCACTTTCCCATCTTTCTCCGTCTAGCGAGTGGCGGGTACCGTTACCCTACTCGCCCTGCTAGATGGAATATTGATCGTGCCAAGTGGGACCCATTCATGGCTTCAGCAAGTCTTACCCATGCTATGGTGACCTCGGAAACGGTCAATGACGCTGTTGCAGCGGTAACGGATTGTATTGTGCAAGCGGCAGAACTTACCATCCCCAAGACGTCGACTAAACTTCCACGTTGCCCGAGACCTTGGTGGAATTCCACTTGCATGGCAGCTCGTCAGGCCCAACATCGGGCTTGGGGTAGGTTTCGTCGGTACCCCACCGACGCGAACCTACTTGCTTTCAAGAAAGCCAAGTCCTACGCGCGATTGGTTCGTAGGCGTAGTCATCGGGAGTCCTGGATACAATATGTATCCAGGATTAACACCAATACTAGCCCTAAGATCGTTTGGGACAGGATCCGTAAGATTCGGGGACAGTACCCATCTGGGGAAATGTCCATTCTAGAGAGTGATGGAGGAACGGTTGCTGAAGCTCAGGGTATTGCTGACTGTCTGGGCGCCGCTTTTTCTTCGGTGTCCAGCAGCAGCAATTACCCTGCTTCGTTCCGGCAGTTACAGCCGCGGCTTGAAAGGTCCAAGATTTCCTTTGGGTCGTTTTCTTCCGCAGATTATAACAGCCCGCTGACTGCCGTGGAGCTGAAGACCGCTCTGAATAGGTCCGGCCGGACATCTGTCGGACCAGCTAACATTCATTACGAGATGCTGAAGCACCTTTCTCCGTCCTCTATTGAATGTCTGCTAATCCTGTTTAACAGGATTTGGCAAGGGCATGTCTTTCCCGAATCTTGGCACACTGCCATTGTCGTTCCTGTTTCCAAACCTGGTAAAGATCCCACCAACCCATTGAACTACCGGCCAATTGCTATGACGAGCTGCCTTTGCAAAGTCCTCGAGCGTATCATTAATTTTCTTCTCATTTTTTATTTGGAGTTTCATCATATTTTTTCACCTCATCAGAGTGGATTTCGCAAATCTCGATCCACCACCGATTATCATCTTCGCCTTGAGATATCTGTCAGGGAGGCGTTTGTCCGGCGTCAGCACATGGTCTCCGTATTCTTCGACATGGAGAAAGCCTATGACCGTACCTGGAGATACGGCATTCTCCGTGATCTGCACGAGTGCGGATTGCGGGGAAACTTACCATCTTTCATCGCCGGATTTCTCCAGGACCGGAGTTTCCGTGTGCGCGTCGGGTCGACCCTCTCCGCAAGAACAGGGTGTACCTCAAGGCTCCATTCTTTCCGTTAAGTTGTTCATCCTTCGTGTCAACCATATTTTCCAACTACTTCCTCCGACGGTTCGTGGAACCATGTACGTGGATGATCTGCAGATCTCTTGCGCCTCTGTTAACCTGCGCAGCATCGAGAGACAGCTCCAGTCTGCCATTATCTCTCACTGGGCTTCCCAAAATGGATTTGGCTTCTCGACGCAGAAGACCGTTTGCGTGCATTTTTGCCGCAAACGGGGTTCACCCAGACCCCAGCCTCCGTCTGGGGTGTTCTACCATCCTTGTGGTGTCAGAAGCCAAGTTCCTTGGGCTAACTTTTGACCGAGCGCTCACCTTCCGGCCTCACATTCAGTCTTTGAAGGTGAAGTGCACGAAGTCATTGAGTATCCTGAAGGTCCTCTCTCAAACATCTTGGGGGGCTGACAGGTGCTCAGTGCTTCGCATTTACCACTCTCTCATTCGGTCAAAGTTAGACTTCGGCTGCATTACGTACCGTTCAGCGCGTCCATCGGTTTTAAAGCCTTTGGACCCCGTCTATCACCAGGCATTGCGGCTATGTACTGGTGCTTTCCGTACCTCTCCCGTGCATAGCCTGTATGCGGAGGCTCATGAGCCGCCGTTATGCATCCGTCGTAAGCAGCTGTCTCTTCAGTTTTATACAAAACTGAAATCTCTTCCTGATCATCCACTGCATGGTTCCATCTTCCAACCGGACTGTGTCCGCTTGTTTTCCCTCCGGCCCTCCTGCGTTCCGACGTTCGGGATTCGGATGTCTGCCATAGTGCGCGATGCTGGTGTGCACTTGTCTGGTATTGGTTTGACCACCTTCTTTAACCAACCTCCTTGGCAGCCCGTTCAAGCAACGGCTGACCTTTCTCTTTGTGTGTGGCCTAAGTCGTCCACTCCTGCTCTGGTGTACCAGCAGCTCTTTGCTGAAAAACAGTCTGTCTACCCGGATTTCGCGCCTGTGTTCACCGATGGCTCGAAATCCAGGGATGTCGTTGGATCCGCTTTTGTGTGTGGCGATGCCTCACATGCTGAGAGGCTTCCGCCTGAATCCACCGTCTTTTCGGCAGAGATGCGTGCGGTACACCTCGCTTTGTGCCACATACAGTCTCGATCACATCGTCGCGCTATGGTTTGCTCTGATTCCCAGTCCGTCATCCAAGTTTTATCTTCTCCAGAGGACTCGGACTCACCTGTCATCCGTGATGTCCGTCGTCTTCTTGGAACGTTGGAGGGTGATGGCTTCCTGGTCCGATTCTGTTGGGTTCCTGGCCATGTTGGGATCCGGGGTAACGAGCTGGCAGATCTCTCTGCCAGGTCTGTTTCCTCCATGTCGCCAGCTCGGCTGCCACTGTCTTTCCGCGATTTTAGACCTTTGATCTGGACATTTCTCCTGGACGAGTGGCAGTCCCTGTAATCTCAGCAGGGCAGCAATAAGCTGCATTCTATCAAACCACAGATCGGACTTTGGAAGTCTAGTTTGCGGAAGAACCGTCGTGAGGAAGTTGTTTTTGCACGTCTCCGCATTGTGCACTGTCGTTTTACTCACCGCTTTTTGCTGTGTGGCGAGAGTGTCCTGGTGTGTGAGGCGTGCAACTGTCGTCTCACTGTCCTTCATGTTTTGTGTACTTGTGTTCGGTTTTGTGATAATCGTTTTCGTCATTTTCACTCTCATCTGTTGGACGAAGGAGCAGCTACGCTGCAAACTATTATCGGCGAAGCCTGCGACACGAGAACAGTGTTTTTCATTTTTACAGGAAATTGACTTTTTTAAACTCGTCTAGATTTTAACTTGTTCACTCTCATATTTCATTTTTACCGCATCAGCCTGTTTTTAACCTTGTGTACGTTTTTTATTAATTTTTTTTCGTTTTGATGTCTTTTGTTTGGCGCTCTTTGGCCAACCACGACCCTTGCGCCATTAAACTCAATCAACCAACCAACCATGATAGTTCATAATGTTTTTTGGACAGTGTTTGTATTTTATGTTTTTGAACAGTGCGTGTATTTTATGTTTTTGAACAAAAAGCTGTTTGTCACGCATAAATAGAATCGTGGAAAGAAACAGTAAAATAGAATTTTGTTTTACTCCATAACCGCGAAGGTGCTTCAAAATTTTACATCTAAATCTGAAAAAGAAGAGGCAGTTAAATTTATTCATTATTCGACATGCAATCTGCAAGAACAATATTCAGAAAATTTCTTAAGAGTATTTCTTGAAAGTGGATAATGTTCTTAAATTTAAGCACTGAAATGAGAAACGCGGCCCCGGTGGCGCAGTGGTCTAAGCGATGGCTTCTGATCATTCGTCCGAAAGGGGTCCGGGTTTGAATCTCGGTGAAGCATGGATATTGTGTTTGTCTTACGGCACTGGTTCTCTCCCTTCCCTGAAACCAGTGGCCCTAAATTAGGGACGGGCGACTGCTTATAGCCCATTGAGTTGCTCACTGTGGTCGTTAAACCTCCAATAATAATAATAAAAAAAAAGAGAAACAAAAGCAGTTCAAAATGAATGCTATATTATTACTTGCCGAAATTTCTACGCGGATTTTCTGTGTAAAATGTGTTTACCTTCACATTCCCTCGATTATTAAGCACGTGTTGCTATGACGCTGAGGACTAAATTCTAAGTAACATTCAGCTGTGAACAGCCAAGTTTTTGAATCCTCGTTATCCCTATTGTTGACCTCCAAAATGTTTTCAGACGTCTGTAATGGAAAAATACCTTCTGCAGAGCATGTTGATGTAGAAGTGATAAGAATCAGTTTTATAAATATTACATATTCATAAGGCAAAGCTACGTAAGATGGGCGCGGTCATCGTTTCTGAATATGTTCAGAACATTTTTGTAAGTTTATGTTCCATTTACTTAATGGGCGCCAGAGCTCCGTAGCACCCAAGTATTCGGCGCTTGTCGTTCAGCGCGTTGATCTGCTCGTGTGGCAATAAATTTATCCTATTTCCCCAAGCATTTAACACTGGTGATGACCAAATGTTTCCTGACATGTATTTTTCCTTTTCTGGATGCGTCAATTGTGCATTTGTCAGTGCGTAATTTTTTGGATTATCAGTCAATCTTCTTCACATTGTATTTAAATTTGATTGGCGGCCAAAGAATTCCATGGATTTCGAAGTGTAAGGTTGTGAATAATTTCCTACACATTACAGTCAGGACTGGCAGTTTTTTTTTTATGCGTTTTGACAGTTTTAACCATGGTTTAAACCGTCACGTCAAAAACCTCAGATACTACATTTCAGTATAAAACTACCTTTTTAAGATAACAAACACACATCGCATGTAATGTTTAAAATGTCAATAATATGTGAGTAATAAATAACTAGTATAGGATTATTAAATAATAAAATTTTCTACTTTCTAAGTATTTATATATATACTATATATAAGCAATATGGTAAAATTTCTCTTGTTAAACCATACAGTAAATTCAAACATATTATGAGTCAACCCATATTTTCTGGACCAAAATTTGTGTTTGTTTTAACATGGGATGTATTTTGTTAACCAAACAAAATAGCGTTCCAAGTTTGTCTCCACAACAAATCCAGGATTAACTTGGCACTGTAACTGTAATACACTAGTGTGGAAACAGATTGTCAATTTGAAAATAAAACAGAAGTTCTAGCATCCCAAGAAGGGATCTAGACTTTATTCATCCATACGGGTGTTTGCCTGTGTTGATTGCTGATGAAACGCCTTTCCCCCTTCTTATTTCACTGCTACTGAAATACAAATCCCATGATTTGGTGGAAAGGAATTTCTAAATGTAATGACTTTACAACTGAGCCTGCCTCTAAACTTGCCGAACTAGCAATGCTCTTGCTGTCAAGTCCTGCCAGCTCAGCTTCAGTTGAAAGAATATTTTCTAACTATGGATTTATGCGCTCTAAGCTCAGAAATCATTTAGGTGTCAACAAATGTGCAAAATTAGTTATGTGCTATCGGACGGTACGAGGTAAAAATACACCAGACTACTAGTTCTGCAATTCATTGGCAGTTGCATAATTTTAGATCGATGAAATCAATTCCGTACAGATCCGAAATTTTAAAGAATACATTTTTTTGCCATTTTTCTGCTCTTAATGATTGTAATAAAATAATAATGATAAAAATAAAGACTAATACTGCAGTTTGCTTGAAGTTAGGTTTCTTGCTATTTAGTATATCCGTTAATGCTTGCAAATTGTTTAAAAGCATTAGTTATGAGTTTTTGCAATTCTTGACGGTTTAAACCAATTTATGATGGTTTAAACCATTTTTAGACGCTCATCACGTCAAAAACCCAACCCTGGTTACAGTCCGTTTTTCAAGAAATTCTTCACTTCTGTCTATTTTTTTTTTTTTTTCGATTTCTCTGACTCTCCACAGTTGACTGATGGATGACTTTTGTGTGTGTTATTCCCCTCTTACAATGTGTCCATAATGTGTCAGTTTTTATGTTGCCACATTGTGTTCAGAAGAAAACCTTGTAAAGCTGTCTTTGTAAAATAGTTTCATTCGATGTTTCAACCAAATGCCAGCTGGCTTTCCAATTAATTGGGGATTTGGCGTCTCCATTGCACGAGTCGAACTATGAAGTAACAAATTATTAGGAGCACCCAATAGCAATCAGACACATGCTACCCTCACTTACGTACACAACTATGACGTTGAGGTGGCTTTATAAACATCTCACTGCAAAGTATCCGAACGTGTACGAAGCGTAGACAGCGGCAACATGGGGATTTCGACTTTTAAGCGACTTCGAGAGAGGCATGATCGTGGTCGTTAGGCGGGCGGGTCCAAGCACCTCAGAAACGGCAAGCCTTCTCGGTTATGCAACGACAACTGTATTGAGGGTGTACAGTGAGTGGTGCACAAACAACGAAACAAGCAGTCAGTGGCCTTCCTGTGAGTTGGAACGACTGGTTGATGTAGAGAGCTAGAGCGGTTGGACAGGACTGCTATAACGACAAACCTCGGCTAACAACAACTGTATTGAGGGTGTACAGTGAGTGGCTGTTATAACACCAAACCTTCTCGGCTATGTAACAACTGTATCGAGGGTGTATAATGAGTGGTGCGCAAACAAAAGAAGCAGTCAGCGACCTACCTGTGAGTGGGAACGACTGGTCGATGTAGAGAACTAGGGTGATAGGATAGGACTGTTACAACACCAAACCTTCTCGGCTATGTAACAACTGTATCGAGGGTGTACAATCAATGAGTGGTGTACAAGCAAAAGAAGCAGTCAGCGGTCTTCCTGTGAGTGAGAGCGACTGCTCGATGTAGAGAGCTAGGGTGATAGGACAGGACTGTAATAACACCAAACCTTCTCGGCTGCGCAACAACAACAGTATCGAGGGTGTTAAATGAGTGGCACGCAAACAACAAAACAGGCGGTCAGTGGTCGTCGTGTGGGCTGAAAAGACTCGTTGTTCGAGGGCAACGGCGGCTGGGGAGGATTGTACGAGATAACAGACTAACACCGTTGCATCAATTTTCAGCGCAGTAGCCACCTCCTTCGTGTGCCGCTCGCCTGTGTTGAATATCGACAAATTCGTTTGCAGTTGACACGGAAGCACCAAAACTAGGCCATTGAGGACGACGGGAAAAGGGTTGCCTCATAGGCTCATAACGAATCTCGTTTTTAGTTAATACCGACAAGCCAGAATATGGCCTCAACAGCACGAATCGATGGATTCCAGCTCCCTAGCGTCAACTTTAAAAGACTGCGGAGGCGGTGTAATGGGTTGATTTCATGGCGGGTATTGGGTTCTTTAATATCCCTGGAACAGCATTTCGATGCTACGAGGTATCTTAACATCATTACGGATCAGGTACACCCGTATACAGTATATTAACAAAAGTCACTGGATACCTACAAGAGAAACACAACATAGCATTTATTGACATACAGTAAGTATGTTTACGGTGTCTGTCCACCTTTGGCCTTAATGCATGTACTGACCTTTCGAGACTTGCTTTGGACAAGGTTTTGGAACACAGCGATAGGTATGCGTTTCCATTCAGTACATAATGCTGCCGCTAACTGTTGCTTAGTAAGTAGGCCTTGGTTCAAATCTTCTTATGTGGCACTCTAATTTATCCCATACGTGCTCTATGGAATTAAGATCAGGGCTCTGTGCTTTCCAGTCCTTACACGATACGGAATTATGGTCAAACCACGCCGTACAGTCCTTGCTTTATGGCTCGCTGCATTATCCTGCTGGTACCAACAAGGCTAGGTTCCATACAGGTTGGTGGGGCATAATTGTCCAGAAAATCGAGGTAGACGTGCTGGTTAACAGGTTTGTCCACGATAATCAATGAGCCGGGGCCATACCACGAAAAACACCCCCACACGACTACACTGCCAGCTCCAAACTTGACTGTAGGAACAGTACACCGTGGTAAATAGCGTTCCCTCGGCTGCCGTCATACCCACACACGGCCATCAGACTGATAGATCGTGTATCTGGATTCTAACCCAAGGAATGAAGTTCTCTGTGAATGGTACGTGTACTTACCGAGGTTCCAGCATTTTTATTCACCTGTACACTGAGGTCTTGTGCAGTACACCGTCATTAGCTGTATACGACTCTCCCGAAGCTTTGACGTCCTCTATCACTGATTTTCTTTGATCTGCCGGTAAGTTTTGCTGCTTCAGGCCCGTCAGGTGTCTTCCACTTGCTCAGTACATCCAAAAGAGTTGACTTGGATATGTTTAAATGCCTCTCGCTTTCTCTTATGGACAACCCACTAATATAACACCCAACATCTTTCCTTTTTCAGAGTCAGTTCTCTCCCGCCGCAAAATGTTCACTCAACCTCACAGTGCGATACGATCGCGGTCAGTTTCAGGCTTGTTTTTATACCGTTAGCAGCTGTACCGCGCATCTTAACAATGTAGCGGATCTGTTCATTTGCTTTTGAAGGTATGTCCGTTGACTTTTGCCAATATAGTGTATGTGCATGGCGTTTCTTGTTGCAGAGGGCTACTTCCAGCAGGGTGATACGTCATGCCACAGGGTTCGGATCCTCACAGAGTGTTTCCGGGAGCGCGACAGTGACTTCAAAGTGCAAAAATGTCCTTCACAGTCTCCAAATCTTAACTCAATTGAACATCCGTGAGATTGAGAGAGCCATTCGTACACACAGGGATTATCCTCAAAGGAACATTCGGCAATTGACTGACGCCATCATATCCGCTTAGCTGAACATACCTGTAGAACGATATCAGCACCTCATTGAATCATGCCACATAGGCTTATTTGAAAACCAGGTGCAGCTCAACAGGTCGTTAGATAGGTGCTCTTAATAATTTGCTACTTTAGTGTATACAGTAATGTGTTACGGCTCTCTTTTTCCAATTATAGCCTTTTCTGCATCAGACAAACCAACTGTTTTGTTCCTGGAACTTATTTCATTATATGATTTTCCTGTTCTAGCTGCACTTTTTAAATATAGGTTCATAAGTTTATAAGTAATTTATTGGCTCACATTGCCTTTTAGTGCTTAAAGTGAGTCCTATTCCTTTACTTATTACTTCTGTTTCTCTAAACCACCGTTTGACGGTTTTTTTTTGTTTTTTATGAGAGGTGGCCAATAATATACACTGCTGGACAATTGCTAAGGACGGATCATAAACGGCTATATAGCGCATAAAAAAGTAAGTGTGGTTGGATGCCAAATGAAATAAAATAATGTCAGAATGACAGGACATTACAAGAAAGACAATTTATTGTGCTCTGAAATCCAGAAGGCTTTGGAACGTGTTCAAGGGACAAACAGGCCATTTTGTGCAGAATACGTAAACGTGAAAAAAAATGCAATTACCGTCCGCAGGCGTTCCGGCGTACGGGATATGGCCACCATGGAGGGCGATGCAAGATTCCACACGTCGTGTCATGCTTTGCACAACATTATCAAGCAGCTGTTGGGGTAATTTATCCCATTCCTCTGTCAGTGCACGGATGAGGGTGTCCTTGTTTATTGAAGGGCATTGGCGACCAGCAAGACTCCTCCCCAAAGCATCCCACACATTTTCAATGGGATTCAGATCTGGAGAACGTGCTCTCAAGACACTCCTGGACAGCGACAGTTCGATGACATGTTGCGTTGTCGTCCATGAAAATGAATCTATCACCGACAGCACCACGGAACATGCGAACATGAGGTAGCAGAACATCATTAATGTATCGTTGGCCAGTCATAGTCCCAGTTGGAAGCACATAGAGGGACGTACGGCCATTGATCATGATGCCAGCCCATACCATGACACTACATGTCGGACATCGGTCCCTTTCCTGTATGTTTGCTGGACAATATGCCGTACCACTATCACGCCAGATCAGTTGCCGTCGACAATCAGACGATAGACTGTATCTACTCTCATCTCAAAAGAGGACAGCAGACCAGTCGTTATCAGTCCCATTGCGATGTTGATGGCACCATTGCAAACGGGCGGTACGGTGACGTCTGGACAATGGGATGCACACAACAGGACGGCGGGCGTATAGTCCTCCTTCATGCAAACGTCTGGCGACAGTTTTTCGGGAGATCCGCTTGCCAGTAGCAGCCATAAACTGATTTGCTACCTCACTAGCTGTGCTGCGTCGGTGTCTTTTTGTTGATAGCACTATGTACCGATCTTCTGCAGGTGTCGTACTGCGAACACGACCTCCCCCGTGACGTTTGCTACACTCTCCATTTGTTTGAAATAATTTCCAAAGCCTTGACACAACACTGTGGCTGACGTCGAACACCCTGGCAACATCTGTTATTTTTCGCCCTTCTTCAATCTTGCCAATAATACGGCCACGCGTAAAATCATCTAGTTGATGTCGGGAAGACATACTGAAAATTGCAAGTTCGTCAATTGATTCTTTCCCTTTCAACTTTGCGTTTGAACAACAACGGTCAATACGCGTCAAATCCTTTATATCTCTTATCAGCGCTATGACGTCACGAACAAGTTCGGCAATCCAAAATTTGCATACGCACAACACGTCTTACTGTATCCCGCACTTATGCTAATTTCCAGATTTTTTTTTTTTTTTTTTGATTGGAGATTTAACGACCACCGTGAGCAACTCAATGGGCTATTATAAGCAATCGCCCGTCCCTAATTTAGGGTCACTGGTTCCAGGGAAGGGAGAGAGCCAGTGCCGTAAGACAAACACAACATCCATGCCTCACCGGGATTCGAACCCGGACCCCTTTCGGACGAATGATCAGAGGCCAACGCCTTAGACCACTGCGCCACCGGAGTGGCCCAGATTTTCCTGCCTTCCATTTTATGGTTGCTATTGTCATCCGTCCTTAGCAATTGTCCGGCAGTGTAGTATCGTCATTAAACTAGTTTTAGTGACACCATTGATGTTTGAAGGCATCATGTGTTGTTTTTCCCGAGTAGAGTTGGATAAAATTGGGAAAAACGATGCTTCCTAGGGCACACATTTCATGATTTGAATTCAGCCACTTTCTTCACCTCCGTTAGTAACTAATTGTGGGTTTCTGGTTGAGCTTGATATCTTTTTATCATTTCAAAGTCTCTACGATGGAGGTTCATGTTATGTAAAATTTTCTATTAGAATATCATATCTAATGTTGTCAAATGCTTTTTCATAATCTGTGAAGCATGTCCTTTCGGCTATATGTATTTATGGAAATAATGCATCATATGGTAGTTCTGAATCGAAATTGTGTATTGTCGATAGTTGTATTCGCTTTCAGGTAAATTTCGTTATGTGTACTGTGTATGTGTGATTTGGCGTTCCTGAATGCTTCATAGTATTAGACATATTATGCATAACATCAGTTATTGAGTTATTTCTTTTTTGCGCTTTCCAACCGTAGGTTGAAGAAGCGTATATGCTCCAGCTTTGTCCGTCCGTCCGTTCCCACGATCACTCGCGTAAAATTGGTTCGATTTCGATGAAATTTTAGTATGTGGTAGGGGACTACCTGGGGACGAACCCTATTGAAAATGGGGTCAAAGGTCAGGACATAGGAGCAGGATCCATTCCAGTGCCCTTATGCGTCATAACTTACGTAAAAATGCTTCGATTGCGACAAAACTTTAACATGTTGTTCCTGAGTTATACTGAACCGGTTCTGTTGAATACCATCGAAATGGGGTCAAAGGTTAGGACACAGGAGCGAGATTTATTCCACAGCCATTATTATTTTCATAACTTGACTGAAAATGCTTCTGTTGCGACAAAACTTTAGCATGTTGTTCCGGAGGTATACGGAACCAATTCTGTTTAATATCATCGAAATGCGGTCAAAGGTCAGGGCACAGGAGCGAGATTTATTCCACAGCCATTATATTATCCTCATAATTTGAGTAGTGATTTCTGGTATGTTGGAAAGCGTATCATAATCAATGCATTCCATGATTTTACTAACTTGTTTCAAGATCTTCAGAGGTGATGTTACAAATAGTAGTTAATTAATTTGTATTTCTTTGCCACTCACTCACTCACTTTTTTTTTTTTTTTTTTTTTGAGGTGCAATTTTATTTGTGACAATCGCTTTCTCTTTTTTAATGACGTATCATACTTCATTAAATTTTTGGTTTATACAGATTTCGGGTTCCACGTAAGTTTTTGATCATTGTAGCGAGTTTGGTGTATTCTTTCCACGAGCTTTTGATCCCACCGTTGTCGATTTTTTTTATTTCCTGATTATTAACTATACATCACAGTGATTCTTTTACGTGAGTTCCTCATTCTTGCATGGTGTGTGTGTGTGTGTGTGTGTGTGTGTGTGTGTGTGTGTGTATTATGTAATTATCCCGTTTTTATGTATTTAACTGCTCCTGGTATGCTAAAAAAATGATACTTTTTCAGCCGTGAAGCTGCCCCCATTTTTTTTCTTTTAAAGCTGAAATGTCATTAGTAATCCACATTTTGTTTTTTACTTTCCACTTTACCTGTATACGATTTTTTTTTCAGCTGTTTAGGATAAATGATTGGTTTAATTCTTCAATTACTTCTGGGTGGGTATTTGTTAATCCCTTTTCCGTTAAAAGCTTCTATTAAATTCTCTGGTAGTATCTTTGTTTATTAGGAGCTTTAGTAATATTTGTCTCTTCTTTATTAGCTTCACTTTATGGTTTAATTTACTAAGCTTTTGTTCGGAATGTGCGTTTCATTTATTGAAATTAAGTCGATCTGGTTTATTATTTAACTATGGGTATATATACCTTAAAGCTTTTCATGATCAACTCTTCCAGAAGATATGCCATTCCAATTGCTTGCAATCACAAAATTGTTTTCTACAGATTTCAATTAGTTGTCTTCCCATTTCCCTTCCTGCACCCAAATTAAAGGGTCCAAACAATATTTCTCTTTTCCTTCCTACCTCAGCATTCAGGTGATCAATCACAAAGGTAATCTCCTGTGCTTATGTTGTCCTCACAGTCTTCTATATCCTCATTAATCTCTTTTAATTCATGTCCATGGCTATCTGCAGTTGGAGCGCAGGCTTCGCTTTAGTAGGTCGTGTGATCAGTGTGAAAAGTATAAGTGTTTCTAATTCTGCTCCAGTAATCCTATGCTATGTTGGAAATTCGTTACTTACTGTTATGCCAACACCCAGCTTGTGTGCGTCACTTTTTGAGTGCCATATGGCACGATTACACGCTTTGCAAAGAAGAAAAAAAAAACAAAAAAAAACAGCAGCACGAGAAAGTCGTTCGATCCTGATTTAAACCCGTCATGCAAGTGCCGAATATGCAAATGATTAAAAAGAACGACCAATTACGAAATAGTGTCCCGCCACAGCGCATGGGAACCGCAAATAGAGGAGGGTATATCAAGAGCAAAGCTTGCAAGCAGGGACAATAGAGCCTCAGATTGTTTAGTGGTTAGCAGTTCAGACTATCGATGCAAAGTCCTCAGGTTCGAACCTGGGCTGATCTTTCAGAGATGGTGTCTTTCAGAGATGATAACAATCGCTGAATATCCGACGATGCTGAATGCATCGGACGAGCAAGTGACTGCCCCCAGGCTCGACCCACTGGTTAAATGGGTATCCTTTCCTATGCCCCCTGAAATTCTCTCACCCTCTATGTGCAATATCGTACTTGTACGTTGGCGCCATCTACTGTACTGTAATCTCACTACAAACTGTTTTGTCAAAGTCGCTAGACTTGCTCTCATTCCTTCCGTTTCTGTGTCCTGCCCAAAAGGCGATCTCGCTGTAGGTGGCTGGGACCTAAACTCTACTCACTGTGGACGGAAGTCCTACAAGAAAATGATAAATACTGTAGCAGCAGGGACAATAGCGACAGCGAATTGCGGCTGCATTAACTTCCAAGGACTGAGAATGTTTTGACGCCAGATCCGTGAAAAATACGAGCAATTAAGCGAGTTTAACCCTTTAACGACCATGACCCACAAATCTTTTATCACTCCGAATACGATAACGCCCGAAACTGTCTGTTGGTTCACTTCTTTGTTTAATAACAATAATAGTGACGGAGGGTGACTCCTGCTGATCCCTCCTAGGTCGACAAAATTTGAAGAACAGGTAAGGGTAGGAAAAATGACTCACTCTAGACAGGCGTTTTGGGCGGCTATCGCTGTTTGTATGTACGGGCGTTTTGGGCGTTATGGTCGTTAAAGGGTTAAGAGAGGACATATAATTGGGCTGAGAGAGGCTGGTTGGCCAAGTCACCCTATCGGCAGGCATTTGGGTCGAAGCGACGCGGCAGTCGGATGATGTTGTCTCCAATGGGTTAAGGAGTCCACAACCCAGCGGTACGGAGGCAGTGGACTGCCGAGGGCAACGACAGAACGCGAGGATCGAGTGACTGTGAGATCCGCACGAACGGAACCGAATTCGTCGCTCTCAACCGTCCGTAGCTATGTTGCGCCGTCTACGTATACGGAAGTGGCCATCCGGGCCACTTCCGGACAACTTGCGGCACGGGGACTACGTTCGAGGAAGACATTCCGCCGCTGATCCCTGACCAGTGAGCACCGCCAGCAGTGGTGTGCCACTGAGATATTGTCCAGTAGCGTCGTGTTGTCTTCAGCGATGAGTCACGGTTTGCACATGGCGCCGATGACCAGCGCACACGTATCTGGAGACGAGCCGGCCAGCATATGGATCGTACCTTTACCGTGGAGTGACACGTGGCTTGCACACCCGGAGTGACTGTCTGGGGAGCCATTTCCTACGACATCCGGACACCCTTGGTAGTCTTCTGTACCACCCTCACGGCTCGACTGTACGTTGACGACATTCTACAACCTGTTGTGTTGCCATTCCTGTCACATTATTGCCGAGCAATTTTTCAGCACGATAATACCCGGCCATACACGACATTCCCAGGTCTTCCTTAACGTCGACTAGCAATTTTTCACCACAATAATACCCGGCCATACACGACACGGCTCTCCCAGGTTGTCTTCCGTAATGTCGACATCCTTCCATGTCAAGCCCGATCGAACATGGTGGGGCGCCATCTACGCCCATCCCGGAATATCGGCGAACTGGCCGTAATTTGGACACCATCTTGCATGCTGTACCTCAGGACAGTATACGTGAACTGTATATGCGTCTAATCCACGCCGGGTATCCGCTTGTATCCGAGCCAGAGGTGGTGCTACAACGTACTGACTTGTTCCACTCGTGTAGCTGTTTTTTCCGAATAAATGAGCCAGCTGCTCTGGAATTGCAATGATTTTCTTTCCTATACATGTACATTGCAGTACCACTTTTCATCTACATTGGATGATTCCTTCTGGGTGCTTCGTCTTTTTTTTTTTTTTTTGTGGTAAATAGTGTATTTTAATTTTTTTCGATTTTTTGAAGCTTTCATTTCGTTGGTTGCATATTTTCCGTCATTGAAACATTCCGCATAACGGTTGCAGTCTTACAATACCTTGGCCATTTAAGTCACCACGGAGACAGGGAGCCAAAGTTGCTGTAATGCTAATCGTCATAGAAAGTAATGAGTGAATCTTCGCAGATACTATGACAGGCGTACCAGCATATTATTTGTTTGACATAGCAATGCCCTGTTTCGTGTAGCCAAACTCCTCAGAAAACCGTAGCTATCACTTCGCCTCTATAGGGCGTAAATATCTATCGTCCTGAAACCGCTAATCTGTCATTCCCCGCCTTTCTTCCGATCATGCTGTCGTTTCACCAAGCAGGACAACGCAATTTTTTTATTTTTTTTACTTGGATGTTTAACGACCACCGTGAACAACTCTGGGCTATAAGTAGTCCCTAATTCAGGATTGCTGGTTCCAGTGAATGGAGAGAGCTCACATTGTAAGTAAGACAGACACGCCAGCTGTGTTTCTTTACTCGGGATTCGAACTCGGACGAATGATTATTAGAGGCCAGCAGTGCCCCGTACCACTCGGCTACTGGATCGACTTACTCATTTTCAAGCAACTGGAGCACAGCAGGCTGAACAAATATTCAGATTGGTCGTCTCTACGAGATGGCAGTCGGATATTTGTTCAGATTTACATATACTTCAAATCATTGTCTTGCTGTGGCATGTTCGGACGGAAATTCGGAGGTGCAGGTTCAATTCCCGCTGTTGGATGATACAATTTTCAAGTATTCTGAGGAGCTGGTTCTCTAGTGGCAGTTAAATACGTTATTGCTCTGCGGAATAATATCCATGGTATAAGTCGATGCGCTTAAAAAAGTAACGGAGAGTTTTTTTTTGTTTTTTGTTTTCCTTTCGGGATTTGATTACCCCCATGATCGTCTAAGACAGCAAGTAGTTTCTTACACATCCGTAGTTAAGAGCCACTGGTTCCGGCAAAGGAAGAGAATCGGCCCCGGAAGAGTAGGACAACATCCATGGTACTCATTCCCCGGGATTTAAATCCAGACTCAGCAATACGAGAAGTCAGAAGCTCTCGTATTCGACCACCGAGCGATCGCGTTGCGTTTTACAGTGCAATGTTACAACTATAGGGCTTCCAAAGATTTTTTTTTGCCATGCATCTACACAACAGAAACTACTGCACTTACCTCAATGAAACTTTCCCTGCCCTTCAAAGTACGCTCCCCTAGCATCTTTGCAAATTTCTGGACATTCATCTGCAGAACAAAAACTGCTGCACTTATTTCAACGAAACTTATTGTCCTTCAAAGTTCTTGACCATGCATCTTCAGAACAGAAACCACTGCATTCACCTCAGTGAGCTCTTCAAAGTACTCTCTTCCAGGATCTATGCAAAGTTCTTGACATGCATATGCAGAACAGAAACCACTGTACTTATCTCAACGAAACTTTTGCTTCCCTTCAAAGTACTCTCCTCCAGCATATATGCAAATTTCTGGACATTCATCTGCAGAACAGAAACCGCTGCACTTATTTCAACGAAACTTACTGTTCTTCAAAGCATTCTCCTCCAGCGTTTATGCAAAGTTCTTGACATTCATGTGCAGAACAGAAACCACTGCATTTACCTCAATGAAACTTTTGCTGCTCTTCAAAGTACTCTCCTCCAGCATCTATGCAAAGTTCTTGACGTGCATCTGCAGAACAGAAACCACTACACTTACGTACCAGCATCTATCTTTAGTAGGCTTTATTGCAACAACGAACAGGTTTCGCAGACCGAAGTTTAAGCGCCACCAGAGAGATGATGATACGCGGCTTTTGTTTTCAGCGCGTAATGACAAGTTTACTTAAGTTTTTAAACCAGTCGTAGCTGGTTAACCTCTTCGGAGGGAACGAGTGGAGACGTGAGAATAACTTTTTGAATGCCCTGTGTAACTGTGTGGAGAAGGTATAAGCATTATTTCCTTGCTCATAAACCGATGTTAGCATATCAGTTTAGTTATGTGTGTTTTTTTTTAATTAGGGATTTAACGACCACCGTGAGCAACTCAATGGGTTATAAGCAGTCGCCTGTCCCAAATTTAGGGTCTCTGCTTCCAGGGAAGGGAGAAAGCCAGTGCCGTAAGACAGTTATGTTGGAGCTGCTGAACTCTAGCAAAGATATGTATCGATACCGAGCAGAAAGTCTTTTTGTCATTCTGCCAACTCTTTTTCTGCTCGGTAGATATTGCTGCTGCGGCTGATATACAGGGTGATTCATAAAGAAGTATACAGTTTCCAGATGGTGTAAAACAGTAACAGTTGAAGACACGGGCCACGACTGCGAACCGTTAGGTAGATGCACTCATAAAGTTTGTGTCCCGCTACTGAGGGAAGTGACGTAGGCGACAGCGCGCGTGTCACGTGACTGGTCAGTCAAAATGGCATCGTCTGCAGTGGAGAAGGCGTTTTGTGTTCTTAAATTGAGCAAAACCGAATCTTTAACTGTTGTGCAACGGCATTTTCGATCACGATTCGGAAAAGAACCTCCAACCAGAAAATCTATCTACGATTAGCATAAAAATTTTTAAACTATGGGCTGTTTGTGCAAACTTAAAAAGTCCTGGACGACCGCGTATATCGGAAGAAGTCGTCGATAGTGTTTGCACCGCCATTCAACGAAGCCCGAGAAAATCAACGCAGAGGGTGAGTCGTGAAGTGCAGATTTCACAGCCAACTGTCTGGAGAATTTTATGAAAGAAGCTGAAAATGATTCCATACAAAGTGCAGATGTTGCAAAATCTCACAGCGTATCACAGCCACTATCACTGAACTTGATTCAGATATCTTACCTCGCGTTTGGGCGGAAATGGATTACCGGCTGGATGTGTGTCGTGTGACTAAGGGTGCACACATAGAACATCTGTGACTGCCTCTAAAAACTTGAAACATTCCCCTACAATTCTGTTACAGGTAACATAAAATATCTTACATTGTTCTTGTTTTAGAGTGCGTTGAAACTGTGTACAGTGGAACCTGGTTAAGTGACCACCTGAATACAGCGACCACTTTTTATAACAACCACTGGTTTCCATATCTTGCAAATGGTTAAATTTTCTCCTAAAGTGACCACCTGTCTATTGTGTAAAGTGACCTTCTTTTTGACAAAATTCAAGTAAATCCCACCTGTTAAAGTGACCAGTTCTAAAAGCAAAAGGAATTTAAAGTCATGCAGAGACAAGAGAGTTGGAGCATGGGTTTTAGGTAAAACTATTGTTCCTTTGTTCAAAAGCTTGTTTCCCAGTCTCATTCTTTGCAACACCACTCTTTGCCCTTGGGCTACAAAGGAACTCCTCCCCTCCACCACCCCCTCTCATTCTTAGAAATGGGATGTAAAAGCAGAGGGAATTTTCTGGTCCCCTAAGGCACCATTTACAGGGTGGAAGGACAATAAGCATTATCAGAGGTTTCACAGGCACCTGTTCCATCTTAGGGGCAACAGATATCACATCAGGGCACCAGATGTTAGAAGTCATTGCCTAGTCAAAGCTTGTTCAGAACATTTCTTAGTGCTAAAAAGCTTTCCTTCCTAGTTTTTAAAATATTTTTTTTTTTTTGCATTTAAATTTTAAGTAGAAATTTTTATCAAAATGCCTCTTGTGAATTCCAAGCCTTACAAAGAATTAACTTTAAAAGAGAAAATAGATCTGAATTTTTTGGAACATAACAGCCAGCGAAAAACCGCTGAAATTTTTCAAGTCAGCAAAACCTGTGTGTGTAACATTAGTAAACGTAAGGCAGAAAGAATACTTTAAACGGTATGAAGAAGATAATGAAAATGGATTATGCAGCAGGAAAGTGCGAAAGACTGACAATTTTGATGTAAACCAAGCAACTTTTACGTGGTTTCAGAGAATGCGTAAAATGAATGCACGAATATCAGGCCCAATGCTGCAAAAAGCTGCATTAGATTTCTCAAAAAAAAAAAAACTTGGTGTTAACCAGTTTACTGCTTCTAATGGCTGGCTTGAATTATTCAAAAAGCGGCATAACATTTCACAAAAAAAATTGTGCGGATAATCTAATGATGTGGATTGCGAAACTGTTGCAAGTTTCAAAAGAGAATGTCACAATTCATAACAGGATTTACCATGAATGGTATTTTTAACGCTGATGAATGTGGTTTATTTTTTCGGGCATTGCCGACCAGAACTTTGGCAATAGCTGGTGATAAATGCGAAGACGGAAAGACTTACTGTCTTGTTTGCTTGCAACGCTACTGCAGAAAAGTTAAAACCGTTTGTTATTGGCAAAGCAAAAAAAACACGCTGTTTTAAAAATGTAAACCCTGATAATTTGCATGTACTTTTGCGTGCAAATCGGAAAGCTTGGATGACTGGTGATATCTTTAAAGAATGGGTAGCTACTGTGAACAGACAAATGAAATGCCAAAAAACGAAGCATTCTCTTGATTATAGATAACTGCCCAGCACATCCTGCTGATTTATCATTTTCAAATGTAACCATAAAATTTCTTCCTGCAAACACAACTTCACATCTCCAGCCACTTGACCAAGGCATAAATAATCCAATCCTTTAAACTGATGTACAAAAAAGCCCTGTTGCAAGCAGTGATATCGAGGTCGGAGCAAGCAAATTCGGCTAATGAGATTGCCAACTCCATCAATGTTCTTGATGCTATAATGTGGATCAAAAACTCGTGGGAACAAGTGTCTGCGACCACAATTACAAAATGTTTTGCAAATGCTGGATTTTCAAATGCTTTAACTTCACCTACTGCCACACTACTTAAGGAGGACAACATTTCTATGCTGCAAGCGCTCATTGATCAATTGTCTACAGGTAATGTGATGCTTCCTGCAGAGGAATTTTTGAATGCTGACGAAAATGTCGAGCTCCATAGTTTATCTGACGAAATTGTAAAGGAAGTTCAAAACAAGGACACCATAACTGAAGAAATTTCTGACAATGAAGAAGAATGTGATACAGAGGTGGAAACTGATGTGCCGTCAGACTACGATATTTTAACAATGTGCAAAAATAAGGTCATATGCATTAGCCAATTGTTCAACTATGCTAGATCATTTACCGCAAATTGAAAAACTTGCTGAAAGTTCAATCATGAAGAAGAAAGCAAGTTTGAAACAAGGAAAACTTGAAATGTTTTTTCCTAAAGAAAAGCAAACCAAGTAAAATGGTATGTTCAACTATGATCAATTTTCAATTACTGTACTGTAAAAACACACTTAACGCATAGTTTGTTAACACGAAGTTTAAATTTTACTGTATGTAGTACTACATGTCGATCTTTTTTTTTAAAGTGCTAGGCACGAGCTTCGCCCTTTTAAGAAAAAATGTTTTTTGCTCAGTACATGTACACACGTACATTAAAAAATCATCTTTAAAAAGTTTTTTTTTATTTCATTGATTTTTTAATGCATATCTTTAGACTGTATTACTCGTATGTTCAAAAATCAAGAATTGGTAGGGACTTAATCATGCCTATACGAAAGTCTGTTGTGTATAGTAACCACCTGTCTATGGTGACCAGCCCGGTTCAGTCCCAGAGGTGGTCATTTTAGGCAGGTTTTACTGTATTTCTTTATGAATCACCCTGTATATACGAGCATGTGCTTTATCCACCATTTTTCAGGAAATTTGATTAGATTAACGGACAAATTTACAATAAAAATATCCGAGTGTGAAGATTACACTGAAAACATACTGAATTAATATATTACTGTCCTCAATAGCGCCATTATACGGCAGTGAAAACGTCTTGTGTTTCCTTGCAGATAAACATTCAAACTTTTCCATCCACAGCTGATGTACCACTTTGAATTCAGCTTCCCGTAATCACGATCTCCTGCTTCGCTGGGTGAGGGGTATTTGAGTGGGTAAACGGTAAAAATACCCCCGGGAAAAAATACCGCCGGGGAAAATACCCCTGAAAACTGAAAAGCGGAAAAAATGTCCCCGGAAAAAATACCCCCGGAAGAAATACCCCCAGAACAAACGGTTCACTGTAAACTGCCACACAGGAACACTGATGTGTGGCAGTGTTCCGGTGTGGCAATTTACCGGCAACCCTGCCACACATCTTTCAGCAACTTGGCTACTAAAGTTCAGGGGGGGGGCTATAAAGATTGCCGTTTCTATGCCTACATTGATAACTGAATTGGGAAACTAATTTCGAGAAAACTTTCCATGCAGCCAAGCGGGAATTGTACTTACTTTAATTTGTAAACATTAGAAGCATGCTTTACATAATGATTCTCTACACGACCACGAATTTTAAGGAGGGTGGGTGGGGTGCAAGTATCTAAGAACGCAGACAAGTCTTCAAGGTAAGGGATTTGCTCGCAATTTCTATGCTTCATGTTGTGTTTAATGGTAAACTATGTATGCCCCTCCCCCAGAAATTTGGTGAAGCCTGTGAAAGGGATACGAGGGGCTTGGTTTGGAGGGCTCTACCCCCAACTTCCGTAATTTTATATTCTGGACCTCTAGAGTCGGTCAGTGTATCCTTGATATTACCCCTGAATAGCTCTTAGAAACGGGGGGGGGGGGGGGGGGTTACCCCTCCCTCCTGAAAATTCGTGGTCGTCTGCAGAATCATTATGTAAAGCATGGATCTAATGTTTACAGCTCTACGACCATTTTAGCATTTTGGGTAACCCCCTTCCCCCGCTCACGGACCGCGCGGACGCTTCAAGGGGAACAGCCTGGATACACTGTCAGACTCCAGCGGCCCAGAATCTAATATTGCGGAAGTTGGGGGTATAACCCCCCTTCCCCCCAAACAAGTGAACCTCGGCAATTTATTTCTTCAATTAAAGCACAATTCCCGCTTGGCTTACATGGAAAGTTTTCGCGAAATTCGTTTCCCAATTCAGTTATCAATGTAGGCCCAGAAACGGCAATCTTTATAGCCCCCCCCTTTTGAACTTTTGTAGCCAAGTTGCTGAAAGATGTGTGGCAGGGTTGCCGGTAAATTGCCACACTGGAACACTGCCACACATCAATGTTCCTGTGTGGCAGTTTACAGTGAACCGTTTGTTCTGGGGGTATTTCTTCCGGGGCATTTTTTCCGCTTTTCAATTTTCGGGGGTATTTTTTCCTGGGGGTGTTTTTACCTACATCCATTTGAGTGTTCGCAGTTAAGCACTTTGCTGGTAGCTACCCTGTCCTTTGTAGGAAAGCATAGGAGCTCATTTCCACAGTGCCCATTCTTGTTTTGATCTGGCTCTTCAAAAACTTTGATCTTGCTCTTCAAAAACTAATGAATCGGACTCTGCGTCCAATCCTGGATGGTTTTTCTTTTCTCTTTTGGTATCGCGTTCCTTGAAGTACTTTTAAAATTAGTGTGAAGCATATAAAAATAATAATATATCAGTTCTCGTCATATAACCTGCCAGCTAAACCACGAGGCGCCGCTAGTTATCTGTCGTGTTTTGGTCTTTTCCCGAGCATCACCTTTCTGGCTTGGGTGACCGTTCCAGTATAGAAATGTTCATTTGTTTCGAGGGTTAATGATGACCACCATGAGCAACTCAGGTCTATAAGCAGGCGCTCGTCCCTTATTTAGGGTCACTGGCTCCAGGGAAGGGCCATCGCCCGAGCCTCATCTGGGACTCAGACCCTGGCCCATCTTGTACGGAATGGTGAGAGCCAAAGGCACAGACAACCGGGACGGTTCCAACATACAAGATAACCTTAGGTTTTCGGAGCATGCGCATTTTTTCCCACCACCACCATACCAAGGTGAAGTTATCACCGGAAGTGGGAGGGTAGCGTTGCAGATATAAAATTGAAATGTATCTGTGTATGCAAAGACGCGTAAAATGAAAGCACTTGTAGGAGATACAAATTTCAAGGGTGTTTGCTGGTGTATAACTTCACGGTGAAACGTTTCGGTTCATGGTCATGCGTCGTGTGCTGTTATGGAGGGGAGGGGGATTAGTCTCTGACGGCTCTTTAATTATAATGTTAATTATAACAGGAACTTTTTCTGCCTCCTTGAATAAACCAGTATACACTTCACCGACCACGCGCAAAGAATATCCTAAAGTAGCACAGTGCTCCATGTTGAAAATATGTTGTCGGACAAAGAGAAAATGAAAACATTTTGCAGAAAAGTTGCGTAAATTTCTGCATGTCTGGATTTTAAAAATTTTACCGTGATTTCGAATATTTTGAGGGATGAGCAGAAACTGTGCCCCGGACCGTGAACTCTTTTGTAGTACAACAGTTAAATATTAATAAATAAACAGGAACTGTACACCAACTATACTCAAAATAGATAGTATAACTATACTAGTGATCCAAATTTCTTGGCGTGGAACAGAAATGAAAGTTTCTAAGCTTCTGCACATCAGCCAGGTGGCTTTTTCAAGGAAATTAGACATAAAACTAAATAATAGAACAGTTCAACAATTTGAACGCGGTGACGTGTGTGTGTGTGTGTGTGTGTGTGTGTGTGAGTAGACAATAAATGAATAGATGCGAATGTAATTATTCATTTACAGAAACGAGGAGTGATGTGAATGCGCATCTATTAATTTATTGTCTAGTCAAGTCAACGCGTTCAAAATTGTCGAAGTGTTGTATTATTCAGTTTGCAACTGCTGCGTTTCTCTCCCACGGCACTGCGTGCCCAACCAACATGACGCCTCGTTTCTGTGAATAAATTCGCATCTATACATTTATTGTCTAGTCAAGTCATCGCGTTCAAATTGTTGAAGTGTTCTATTATCCAGTTTGCAGTCTATCTACCTTCCTTGAAAAAGCCATCTGGTTGATGTGTGAAAGCTTAGAAACTTTGATTTCTATTCTGCGCCAAGAAATTCGGATCACTAGTATAGTTGTACTATTTCGAGTTGAACATTAGTATTATTACGTATATTATTTTCCCACATATGCTCGCTCCATAAGCTTTGATGCGCTTGACCTGGCTCGAGGCGAAATCGCGTCAAGACGAAGTGCTGATGTTTGGTCTTTCAATCGTTTGCAGACAGAATGCGTAGGTGTGTCAGCCATAAATCATCTGGAAATCTTGCACTGTTAAAAAATATCTACTTAAAAATGAGAACCTGAACCTACTCGTTTTTTTTTTGTTTTTTTTTTTAAAGTACAATCGTATCGTAAATGAGTACATGACATCTTAAATATAAGTAACCATACGTGCTTACAAATAACTGCGTCAATAAATATAATCTCGTATTACTTCATTTTAGATATAGATTTCAAGGGAAATTGTTTAATAAATGTGTAAAGTGACACACATAAATAATTAGTACAACAAAGTCACTGATCACAAGTAATTTAATTATGCATAAAGTATCTTTGTGTACGTTTTTGCATTAATTACAGGGGTCGCGCTGCTGATCGCCATCTTCGCAATTTGCGAAAAAAAAAAAAGTCGTTTTGGCGAAAGAAAAAGAGTTTTGGCGATTTCCTTTTTGTACTGTTATAAAACTTTAGCGATAAAAAATTTAATTTAGCGAATAAATCGACGAAAACTTTAAGAGCCAGCGCGACCCCGGAACTATATTTGTGTCAATCTCATAATTAATATATTGTCGCTTCATCACTATATTTGTTATAAAAATTGTGCGGTCCATTTGCCCAACATGTGACAACGAGTATATCTATTATCACAGATGTGCCATCGAATTATATTTCCAGTTGATTCTATGAATAAATGAGTATGTATGGAGTACACATATTCCGAATTTGAAACCGAGCCGTGGATGGTTTAGTGGTTAGAGATTCAGACTACTAACGGAGGGACAACAGGTTCAAACCTAGCCTGGTAGTGTGAATTTCTTACAGTCGCTGAATATCCGCCGTGCATCGGACGAGCACTTTAAGTGACGGCCCCCGGGTAGTAATCCCCCGGTTAAAGTTCCTAGCCCCCCCCCATTTCTCTCTTCCTTCTATTTGCAAAATCGTACGGTGGCGCCATCTGTGCTCTCTTACAAACTATCCTGTCAGAATCGCTAGATTCGCTCTAACTTCTTTCAGTTTCAATGCCCTGCCCAAAAGGGCACAGAAACGAAGGAAATTAGAGCACATGTATTTGAAATATATGGATTTTTCTGAGAACGCGGATATGATAACCGCTGGTGGCCTAGTGGTCGGCGTTCGTGATTGGCGTGGAGATAACCTCAGGTTCGATCCTGGGCAGGTACGAACGTTCAAACCACTAAATATCCGCCGTGTGTCGGATGGGCACGTTAAGCCGTCAGACCCCGGGTACTGGCCCCCTGGTAATAAATAAGGGCGTCCCTTTCTACCTAGTTTTCGTGTCACTTTCCTATCGGGCACTCTAGCCCAAATCTCCTAGCTTCCTATTTCTAAGGGTGGTTTAAGACCTGGGTTCAGACACTCCCTTCCTAAAATCCTCTGCATATGATCTGATCTATATACTCCGAATTTGTCCGGGTTCGAATCCCGGTGAGGCATGGATGTTGTGTTTGTCTTGCGGCACTGGCTCTCTCCCTTCCCTGGAACCAGTGACCCTAAATTAGGGACGGGCGACTGCTTATAGCCCATTGAGTTGCTCACGGTGGTCGTTAAGCCTCCAATCAAAAAAAAAAAAAAATCCGAATTTCTTGGCGTAAAATAGAAAATTAAAGTTTCCAAGCTTTCGTACATCAACCAGATGGCTTAGAACGCGGATATGATAACTTTGAACGTGCTTGCGCTGCCATATGTACCAGAATGAAAGTTCACACACACACACACACACACACACACACACACACACACACACAACCGCGCGCGCTTATTTGGGCATTTTTGCTGTCGATGAATTACGTCACTTTCCCGATTCATTCATGCAGTGCTTCGTTGCTGATCTTGAATTGAGTAAACTATTTCACCTACGGTTCATAAAAGATTATACAGGACGTGTATGTCGAACTCGCCGGTTTCATTAAATTTCTTCTAAAAGAGATTCATGGCTGCATCGAGAGCTATAGAAATAGAAGCACGAAGGCGGAAAGAGAAAGCGAAAGCATTTTAGGACTTAATGAAGAGACTGCTAGCTCATAGTTTATGAAAAGCGCTGTTTTTACTGTTTACTGGTCTGCCTTACTACAGAGCGTAACCGCCTTAACAGTGCTGTGGTCTAAGTGCTGGATTCTGACCATTGGTCCCAGATGGGTCTGGGTTCAAATCACGGGTGAAGCTTGGATGGGGTGTTTGACAAACACTGTTTGATATACAGCACTGGGTCTCCCCTTCCCTGAAACCAGTGGCCCTCAATTAGGAACGTGCGACTGCTTATAGCCCATTGAGATGCTCATGGTGGTCGTTCAACACTCAACCAAAATTAAAAAAAAAAAATAAAAAAAAAATATATATATATATATATATATATATATATACATACAGAGTGATCCATTTAAACCATTACCCTGAAAAAATCTTACATTTTTGCAAGGGATTGCGCAAGGAACTTCTTTTTTTCAATAGAAGCAGCAACTCCTGGAGAATGAAAACCGCCACCGTGAAGAAGATTGTTAACCGTAACTGTAACTCAGCTCGTGATTTGTTTGTTGTTGCGTTGTCATTCACTTGCGTGCATTCGGAAGCATGCAGTACTCTGTTCCAGAGCGTGTTTTTTTAGTGAAATCGTATTGTGTAACCAATTCTGTCATCAAAACGCAACGAGCATTTCGAAGAGAATTTGGAGTTCGAAAAGTGCCAAGCAAGTCAACAATTCTTTCGATGGCAAAAAAACTGGAACAAACCGGTTCTCTTTTCAGCGGTAGCAGTAGGCATCACCCTCCGATGCCCCCAACGCGTGTGGACGATGTTCGGCAACGTTTACTTCAATCTCCGACGAAATCGTTGCGCAGATTAAGCCAACAGACAGGATATTCATACGGAACTTGTCAAAGGGTAGCAAAAAAAAAAAAAAAAAGCGAATATTCGACCATTTAAAGTGCACTTAATCCATCAGCTGCAGGAACCGGACAAGGGAAAGAGAGTAAGTTACTGCAAACGGTTTCAAAATTTTCTTAATTTGCGATCTGACATTCCCTCCATCACATGGTTTACGGATGAAGCCTGGTTTCATCTGTCAGGCTACGTCAATTCGCAAAACAGCACTGGGCTGTCGAAAACCCACACGTTATGTGTGAAACACCGATGCATTCACAAAAGGTTGGTGTATGGTGTGCGGTTTCGTCTACGAAAATTATTGGCCCCATTTTTTTCTCTGAGACTGTCAATACTAACGTTTATTGCCGCATATTCAATGAATTTGTGGAACAACTTGATGACATTGAATTGACAGAGGGCTACTTTCAGCAGGTGGCGCTACGTGTCACACATCGAAAGTCTCAATGGAACTCATAATCTGCTTCTTTGGCAGATCAATTTCAAAAAACATATGGCCTCCTCGATCTCCGGACTTAACTTCCCCTTACTTTTTTTTATGGGGCTACTTAAAGGATAGAGTTTACAAAACCCATCCAAAAACATTGGATGCATTGCGTGAAACAATCACGACTGAAATTGGCAATGTTACTGCTCGTACTCTACATGAGACATCACTGAATATGGTGCGGCGTGTTCAACTGTGTTTACAAGAAAATGAAGGACAATTCCAACATTTGCTTTGATAAAATGATTCTTCAATACCACATGTATAATTCTCAACATACTGTATGATTTTGTTGTTATTTATAAAAAAGTTATAAGTAAATCACATGGTACTGGTTTTAATGGATCACCCTGTATATATATTAATATATATAACTTTTTTCTATTAACTGACAGAGGTCGTTCAAATTCCAAATGTTGATAGAGTAACTCTTTCTCTATAGTAACACTTCTTTATTGCAGGTAAGTAATGGATTCCAAGCAGAAGCAACGTGCCTTCATTGAGTTCCTGGCGAAGGAAGGGTGCAGGCAGTCCGACATCCACAGAAGGCTACAGAATGCTTACGGAGATGACACTATTGACAAGAGATGTGTTCACAGATGGATGAAGAACTTTAAAGAAGGGGGAAACCAGCACTGAAGACAAAACCATTCAGTGGGAGACCATCATCTGCGACCATTGATACGAATTGTCAGCTTGTGGATGAATTGATTCGCGCGGAGAGACGAGTCACAATCCGTGAGCTTGTTGCACAACTGGACTGTGGTCACAATGCCATACAGAAGATGGTGGAAGACTTAGGGTACCGGAAAGTGTGTGAAAAGTAGGTACTTCGGCAGTTGACACCCGATTTGAAGGAGAAAAGGGTGGAAGTCTGCTCTGATCTGCTTGGAAGTGTTTGAAGCCAATGAAGACACGTTTTTTTTTTTTTCGATCTGGTGACAGGGGATGAAACGTGGGCGTATCTTTACGACCAGGAAACGAAGAATCAATCCATGGAATGGCGTTACATCTCTTCACCAAGACCTAAGAAGCTCAAGAGCCAGCGATCATAGTGACTATTTTTGGGATCACAGGAGTGTCATTCTCCTTGAATTTCTGGAACGCGACCTTACCGTGACCAGCGACCGGTACACTGAGACACTCAAGAAGCTTAGAGAAGTCATAATGAAGTAGAGACCGAACAAGGAGCTGAAAAGGATCCACATTCACCATGACAATGCGAGACAACACAAATCTTTGGCAACAAATCAGGCAATCAGCAAATTAGGCTGGTCGGTGGTTCCCATCCACCGTACAGCCCAGATCTAGTGCCCCGACTTCCTCCTGTTCGGTCCAATGAAGCACAGTCTCCAGGGACAACGATTTGATGACACAAATGAGCTGAAAGTGATTGTGAAAAAGTGGGTACAACAGTCCACACCTGAATTTTTTCAAAGAGGACTCGAGAGTTGGGTTCAACGATGGCGCTGATGCATCGCTTGTGATGGACTCTACGTTGAGTAGTACCTTTGTATAGAGAAAGAGTTACTCTATCAACATGTGCAATTTTTTTTTATTCAAGGTTTAACGACCACCGTGAGCTACTCAATGGGCTATAAGAAGTTGCCAAGTAAGCAGTCGCGCTTCCCTAATTTTGGGTAACTGGTTCCAGGGAAGGGAGAAAGCCAGTGCCGTAAGACAAACACAATATCCATGCTTCACTGGGATTCGAACCCTGACCCTTCACGGACGAATGGTCATAAGCCAGCGCTTAGACCACTACGCCACAGGGGCGGCCATGTGCAATTTGAACGACCTCTGTCAGTTAATTAAAAGGTTATGCCCACTTTTGCATTACTTTCGGTACAACCCTCATATATACGCTTAATAGATACAAAATTTGTGACATTTACGGAGAAACTGTGTCTAAGAATTTTCTCCCACAGTAAAACTTTAGTTTACAGCCCTCCCCCCCTCAAATAACAACAACTTTACACTTATTAATGACACCCTCCTCTAAAGGGAAACATAATTTTTCACTTCCCTGTGCTCCCCACTTTTCCCCATAAAATATTTTGATCACCCTACTACACCTATGTTGGCCACCCACTATAATTAATTCAGGGTTCAGGAATGGAACTATCCTGTGCGCGTACTGTTGTCCTCACTGATCTGCTTCCCTCCCCGTGGAAATCAGTAGGGTTTATAATACCTTATAATGTGTTCTCCGTCCTATGAAACGCAAGATATTTCAGTTTAATGATATCTGGCATGCATTGACTGCATGTCAGAACGTTACGTGCATCAGCTGCATGTTTGATTTAAACACTCTGTGTGAATAGGAGAGCGTGTGCGTTTGATTGCTTAGCTATTCAGTCATAACGCACGTAGCTTCTTTTTTCTTTTTTTTTTCTTTGTGCGTGTGTTGTGCGTGTTGATGTTATGCGTGTGTTTTAATAATTCGTTGTCGTGTAGCTCTCCTTTTTCACGGTGGTACATCTGTTGTGTGGGTGGAGAATGAGGGACAGGAGAAACAGCACTAAATTAAAGTACTTGCAGTCATGTAGAAAAAAAAAAAAAAAAAAAAGAAAGTTGGTTCTGTTTGTTGACCCGGAAATGCTAATGTATTCATGACATTGTGCATTCCCTTAGAAAAAGAGAAAATAAAAAAATGTGGAAGATATGTGGGGACTTTCACCTTTTTATTCTGTGCGGTTAACAATGACGTGAGATGAAATGTTACGGCTGGTGGCCTCGCACCGCGTCAAGCGACTGTCTCTCGGGGGCTTCCCTGATGCGACCTTAATTGGAACGTCAGTTATTCACGAGTCCACATTATTTGTGTTTCGTAACTCGCGATGCTCCTTGTTACCTGTTTTATATGTTATTGTTACTAATTTTATTTATTTTTGAACTTCTCTCTCTCGTATATGTGATTCTTTAGAAAGTTTCGGGTGACTGTTTTTGTCTCGAAGTTTAACGACCTTCCACGACCATCTAAAACCTATGAGGCCAAATTTAGTGCCAATGGTTCAGGAAAAAGAAAGAAGCAGCGCCGGATCAACAAAAAGGACATCGTGTTTCATTCGAAATTCGAATCCAGACCAATTTTCGCTAGAATGCAGACCAGTGCTTCGCCAATAGCAGTAGCTTCTGACCATTCGTTCGAGATGGTCCCGGGTTCGAGTCCCGATGAGGTATGTATGGGTGGTGTGCTTCGGAAGTTACGACAAGGCGTTGGTTCTGGGCAGTATTTGAGCTAGAACTGTTGTAGCAATTTGGTTATTATGTCAGCAAAAGTTGTAGCAAAATGCTATGCAGATTATCCAAATTTACGGTTCTACTTTTTTTGCTGTATTTACGTATGAAATTACAAGTACAATGCATTAGCTAAATAAAACTTCCTTCTTCAAGTAGAATTCCAAAATAAAAACAAATAGAATTTTACACTTCTGATTTTAATAAAAAATACTTGCATTTGTGGATGCATTCAGTTAGTGAAAATATATTCGAAGACCAGGAGTGAGAAAAGCCACAGCCGACGGCACACCTACTAACTGGTCGATCCGATCCGAACCGAAACGGCGCGTGCTGCTCCCGCGGTTGCTACTGCGGCGGCAAACCGCCAAAAGAAACAAATAAAATGCCTCTTTTCTTATCCATCGCAGAAAGCCCTTGCGAAGGGTGCTCTCAAGGCTCACCGGTGCTTTTCTGCAATAAGAAAATAAAAGATAACAGGATGCGGAAAACGATAACAGAGGGAAGCAGAATACGACAACGATGGTGAAAAGAAGAAATGACTGGTAAAGATACCAGGTCGACAGGGCGAAGCAGCGATGACAGAACGAAAAAAATAACGAGGACAAAAAGAAATCGTAAGGGCAAAGAAAGGGTGGGCGCGATGACGGAAAAAAGTATGAGAGGGGTGAAAAACACAACGCAAGAGCGAAGCAAGGCAGGGCCGTCTAGAAAATACAAGTCCATGACATTAGAGATTAGTTATCTTCGTCTGTGACTTCACATTCATGTTAAACGGCCTGATACGTCGGTGTCGTGTTTTACGTCATACGCTACAGCTTTGAAAACCAATCGGAAGCCTTGGTTTCCGCGTGATGTCAGTAAATGAGAGAACTCATCTCTTTAGTGTCATGGCCTTGTATTTTCATGAAGGCTACTCAAAAAACGCATATAATATTAAATCCGTTTATTTTTGTGGTGTAATAAGCACAAAGATTCGCCAAACTTTCGCACTCACAGGGGAGGCTTTTTCAAGGCAATGGTAGCCTTTTATGACATAAGGTAACATTTTTTGACATAAAATGCAAGGGTAGCATTTTTATTTCTACCATTGAAGATGACAATCCGATTTTTGGTGTAAATGTGACAAGGATGGTAATATATTATCTGACTTACCATCCTTGTCACATTTACACCAAAAATCGGATTGTTATCTTCAAAATTTGTATTATATGGTGTAATCTCGTATTTCTTTCATGATGTATCTGCTCCTCCGGGCAATCACCGGATAGGATTCTTAACCTCCAGATTAGCTAAACATGAATGCCGGTTGCTTCGACTAGCGAATCCTGTGATGGTTATATTCAAATTAATCGGAAACTTGAGACTTGGTCGTTCTGGGTGGTGTAGTGGTTAGCATACCCGGGCGCTATCTGGGAGACGCGGGTTCGAGTTTGATATTTCATCTCCAGGACGATGAAATTTTCAAGTTTTCGGATATTATCTGACTTACCATCCTTGTAACATTTACACCAAAAATCGGATTGTCATCTTCAAAATTTGTATTATATGGTGTAATCCCGTATTTCTTTATTTCTTTCATGTTCTACCATTGCTTTAAAAAAGCCTCCCGGTGGAGTTAGAAAGCTTGGCTAATCTTTGTGCTTATTACACCACAAAAATAAACGGATTTAATACGCTATATGCTTTTCATTGAATGTTCAGGATCTGGTGTATTTAAAATAACGTTCTAGAAGGCCTTGAGCAGGGGCGCTGGATGACAGATTCTATCATGTTCATTGTAGTTATGAGTCTACAAAGCGAGGCCAAATTATCACTAAAATTCACTGAATCCAACCCAAATAGCACAATAAACGCTAGCATAAAAATACGTGGGAATTATTAAGATATATTAGAAATCTTACCTCTGAATGTCTCTATCAGAGTTGACAGTTCCCAGTCTTCTAACAATGCACTCAGTTCGTAGTCAGCCATAATTCAAAGCGAAATCTTAAGCGCAAAACGAAATTCTTCTTGTCAGTGGTAGTCTGGTAGTGCCCGTATGGAGTAGCTAGTAATCACGTGCGCTTTGGCGTAAGGTCGATGCCACCTCCATATAGTTGAATTAACAAAATATAGCCAACGAAATAATTTTGTGTTGCCAACAAAACAATTCCGATGGAGTTTTGCTAAAGCAACAAAATAAATCGACAAAACAGCTCAACAAAACTATTTTGTTGTTGTTTCAAGCAATCCTTTTTCTCAGTGTGGCATTGTCTTCTCCCTGCTCATATATTTTTTTCTGTTGTTTGCGAGTGAATAGTCGATAAGTGACAATCTTCTGCTCAAACGTACCATGTGCATGCTAGGGAATTTTTTAGAGCACTGCTAATCTGGGCATACTCTCTCGAAAAGGATCGCCATCAAGCTGTAGAGTATATAGTTATACTGTGCCCCCGGAAAACTTTTTTCTTTTAATAATCATTGCTACTGCTGTCTCGTTTTTCGTGATGTAAATACAGAACATCAGATGAATGAAAGTAATCACGTGTGTGCATGCACATAGTACATGTATTGGAAAAAATTCAGTTAAAAAAAAAAAAAAGCAATAAGAGAATCTGCTTGAGCAATTCCTTGCAATTGCGTCCACCTAAATTTCACCCTGAAGTCGTTGACGAAATTCGTGCCAATAACATAAATTGCTAGTAATAATAACATAATAACATAATAGTAAGTTTTACAACTTACTCCTGTAGCTCCGTGCCTATATCTACGATACATAGATGATATTCTTGTCTTTTGGAACCATGACGTAGATTCCTTATATGAATTTGCTGAACTGATGTCTTCGCAGATTACCTCAATTAATTTTACAGTTGAATTGGAAAAGAATTGTACTATCCGTTTTTTAGACTTTCTGTTGAAGAGAAACCCTATATCACAAATTATTTCTTTCTCAGTATACCGCAAGCCCAGTGCAACATCAGCAATTATACCATATTATTCAGCACATCCTAATACATATAAACTATCTGCATTTCAGTTTCTCATCCGTAGAGCATACACACATTGCTCAAGCGTTACTGCTAGGAGACGAGAATTAAATGAAATAAATGCCATAGCAGACGAATATGGGTACCCCAGAAATATTGTAAACCGGATCCATCGAAAAATAAGAAGCACAAACTTTTCTACATTAACTAAAAAATCCAGTCAACGCAAATATGTTGGGTCAGTGGATTATATTCCGAAAGTTATGAATATACTTAAATCTTCCTGTAAAAAATACAACTTGGATTTTGGAATTAAAACAAACAACCTAATGTCAACTATTAAAAAAGATCGGGACCCAATTCCGAGTAATAGCAGATTCGGAGTTTACAAAATACCTTTACAGGCCCTGGATACTGTTGACATAGATCGAATTTATATTGGATCCACCATGAGGAATTTGAACTTTCGTATTGCAGAACACAAGTACAGTGTCAAAACACATTCAAACTCTACAGCACTTGCAAGATTAGTTAACCAGGGAGCTCACATCCCTCTGTGGAATGAGGCAAGAGTTATTTCTCCTCACAAAAACAAAAATGCGACTTTGCTAGCGGAGAGTTTACACATCGTCAATAACGCTGACAAATGTTGTAACGATGAAGTACCCAGATTCATACCTCCAACTTGGATGCAGTTAATTTCGAACAAGAAGAAGCAAATAAACCAATAACTCGAACTTTATTTCGGAACTCACCCAATAACAATTAAGACACAACAATCATAAGTCAGAGTATGGTGACGTTTTTGAAGTCATTCGGGAGCTGAACGCGATGTATATAAACAAAAGCGACGTTCCACGGTGGACTCTTTTTCAAATTTTTACGATACCTGTTTTAGAATTCACCTGAGGATGTGCTGGGAGCCAGCATGAAAGATCTAGTGATGTGATTTTGACTTTCAGCTTTTGATTCAGTGTAAATAAAAGTCAATTTTCATCGTTAAATTTGAATTTCATCTTATATCGTGCAACGACGGCATTCTAGCAATTTATATAAATTTCACCCTCATCCCAAAATGAAGGTCACCCATTTCCGCAAGAATACCGATTTTTACTCCCTCCCAATCTGATAGCCCAATTCCTCATGAGTTTTTTTTTGTCCCGTGGCTTTTGTTAACACCATAGCCGCATTATTTTTATTTTGGAAATAAAATTTATTTTGTCTGGTAGGGAATATTTGTCCGTAATGCACTTTCTCATTGACTGAACGTTAACGTACACAGTACGTACTTCCACAGAAACTTCTCATTGACACAACATATACAATACATACACCATAACACAAATACTTTCTCATTGACGCAACATATACAGTACACACTGCCAGAGAAACGAATGTACGTAAAATTTCAAGGATTCCAACAACAACGGTTCGAGAAGTTTTGTTAAATTATATTCTCACGATTTACGCACGATTAAATTCTTTGCTTTTGCACATTCTTGCTGCCGCTCCGGTGGCGCAATGGTCTAAGCGATAGCCTCTGATCGTTCGTCCGAAAGGGGTTCGGGCTCGAATCCCGTGTGGCATGGATGTTGTCTTTGTCTTACGGCACAGGCTCTCTCCCTTCCCTGGAACCAGTGACCCTAAATTAGGGACGGGCTACTGCTTTATAGCCCATTGAGTTGCTCACGGTGATTTTAAACCTTCAATCAAAAAAAAAAAAAAAAAAAAAAAAATCTTGATCATTGACTGAACATATACAGTACGCAGTTTCGCAGAAACTTCTGGCTATAAAAGCCATAAGGAATTGCTCCGTAAAACTCATGCGGAATTGGGCCATCAGTTTGGGTGTAAAAATCGGTATTCTTGCGGAAATGGGAAACCTCGCCCAAAATTCTCATTTTCTTGAAGCCGAGTGAATTAAGAGTACAGAGCTGAAACAACAAATCAGTTTCAGTATTTAAGTCTGGATACTCTGTGTACGTTACAAAACCATAATTTTTTCACAGGGAGGGTGTGTGTGTGTGATGAAGGGGGGTGGGGGCGTCGTAACTACTTTGGTTTACCTGGATTGTGACTTTTATGCCAGGTAACCGCTTTCTGTTGGCAATGACGTAAAACAGCTTGTAGGAGGAAGAAACGAAGTTTTGAGCGAATTTAATTCGTTAAGCGTGAGAGCTGCCTAATATCAATACCTCACCAAATCGCTTTCAATTACTTCCAATGTCTCTCATGCGCAGCCGTTTTATGCGCTGCTCGCCCTACCGATGTATAACGCACTGGTTCATTTAATGGTCATTAAATGCGTTCAGTAGTCGATCCAGTGGGAGGCTGGCAATTATCTACAATCAGCGGGTTAAATTCGTGGCTTGTTGCACATGCGTAAAGAATTGACCTCGCGTAAAAGGATACCAGTTTTCTTTTTTTTGGGACTTTTTATTTCTAATCTTTTGTGTCGTTTTTTTTTTTTTTTTTTTTAGGAACGGCATGTTGTAATTAGCTGCCGTCGTACAATAGCTCCCCCGGTTCTTTGAAGTCACCCTTTGTCTGTCTGTATACAGAGCTTATGTAGTTTTGTTTTTTTTCATCAAAGGAATCGGTCATTATTGAAGTTTTAGACAATGCTGACATTAATCGCAATGCTGTTTCTGTGAATTGGTGGCCGTGAGCACAGGTCAGCGCGTCTTACTCAGACGGAACATGCTTCTCATGAAATACGAAATCTGCACAAGATGTCCACTTTTAGTTGAATCTCCTGACGGGCCTCCCTAGGTTTATGTATCGTACTGAACGTGTTCAGTGCAGCGTGACAAGGTATGAAAAAAACTTTTGTCAAAAATGAGCAAAAATGTCGCTTAACCGTATTGGATCCATGCCTTTTACAAAGTGTTCTTAATTCCCATTTTCAGTAGATTCTCGTCAGCAGATCGCCGAGTGCTCGAACTTCTGTGCGGGCAGTCGTATTTCACCCGCTTCGTCGTTTATTTTATCTTAGGCTCCCCACCATATACAGGGTGATTGTAAACTCCTTCAACAAAACAAGTTAGTAAAATCATGCAATGCATTGATTATGATACGCTTTCCAACATACCAGAAGTCATTACTCAAGTTATGAGAATAATGACTGTAGAATAAATCTCGCTCCCATGCCGACCTTTGACCCCATTTCGATTATATTCAACAGAACCGGTTAAGTATACTTCCAGAACAACATGATAAAGTTTTGCTTCGATCGAAGCATTTTTACGTAAGTTATGACGCATAAGGGCGATGAAATGGATCCTGCTCCTATGTCCTGCCCTTTGACCCTATTTCGCCCATTTTCAATAGGGTTCGTCCCCAGTGGTTCTTTACCACATACTAAAATTTCATTGAAATCGAACCATTTTTACGTAAGTTATGACGCATAAGGGCGATGGAATAGATCCTGCTCCTATGTCCGGACCTTTGACCCTATTTCGCCCATTTTCAATAGGGTTCGTCCCCAGGTGGTCCCTTTACCACATACTAAAATTTCATCGAAATCAAACCATTTTAACGTGAGTTATCGTGTGGACGGACAGATAAAGCTGGAACATATACGCTTCTTCAACATACGGTTGGAAAGCGTAAATAAGAGGCGTGATAGTACACATCAAGACGAACAATATTTGCAATGGAACCTAGGACCGCATTCCACTTCTAGTGGCAGAAAAGAGCACGTTCGAAAAACGTCCAGCAGGCACACGGAGTTCCAACCAGTGTATGAGAAGCACAAGATGCAAATCAAGTGCGCTGCACATGTGCGTAGACGATGAGAAGCAAACATTTAAAAACGCAGCCGAACCCGTTCAGCGATATTACCGTGCGAACATCACATGAGAATTGACGTATTCGTGAAGGGCATGGAGGACTACACATACGACATATCCCGGGCGGTGGATTGGACGCGGTGGACCTGTGGCTTCGCCTCCACGCTCCCCGGACCTTAATCCACTGGACTTCTTCTTCTGGGGGCCACATGAAAACATTGGTGTACGAGACACCTATGGACTCCCTGGAAAGATCTCGTCGCGCGAATCGCTGTTCAGCGGACAAGATCAACAACACCACACCGGAAGTCTACGAGAGGGTGCGACAGTCCTTCATTCGCCGGTGTGGGACGCCAGTTTGAGCAGCTCCTTTGAGTCTTTCTCTGATGCAATTGGAATTGTGCAACTCATAAATTAGGTATGTCTCTTTGTTTCCACTGTTGAAGGTTCAACGTGTATATGTAACTTTACTCATTTCTGGCACTAGGAGTGGAATGCGGTCCTAGGTTCCATTGCAAATATTGTTCGTCTTGATATGCACTGTCACCCCTCTTGTTTTGTTGAAGGAGTTTACAATTACCCTGTATGCTTCCGTACATATACGCAGTGAAACCCATCTACCAAGATCATGCACGGTTCTGTGAAAAAAATTATCATCTTGACAGGTGACCGTCAAATGGAGTAGCACAATTTGCCGAAATATCTTCCCTTCCCAATTGAAAATCAATAAAAACTGCACAACAGGCTGCATTAAAACGTTTTTTTATACAGCTTGTTGTGGAATACTTGTTCTTTCTTTTCTTCATTTTGTTACTTAGGAATGTTATTAACTGTTGGGTTGATGCGTAAGTTCATGCCATTTTATTTCACGAATGTTCCCCACGGTGCAGTAGATGGCAGTTGTATATCGAAAATGTAGCCAGTAATATCGTGTATCTAAATCCATATTGCATTGTGTCATTGTGGCTAATGGTTTTTTGGTTTTCAGGTCCGGAAGTATGGAGTGTCAAGTACAGAGGAATGAACATTTTCGACATCTGCTCCTCTACGAGTTTATAATGGGATCGACAGCCGCCTAGTCCATTCGACAAATTTGTGCTGTGTATGTATGGGGAGGATGCTACTGCTCAGAGACCGAGGAAAGCCCGCAAATGGTTTGAACGGTTCCGAGGCAGCAATTTTGACCTCAACGACTCTCCACGCTCAGGTTGTCCATCTCACTTTGATGAGGATTGTTTGAACCATCTCATCCACTTAGATCCGCGTCAAACCACACGCGAATTGGCCACTGAGATGTACTCTGATCAGGCCACAGTGGTACGAGATCTGGAACGTATAGGAAAGGTCCAGAAATCGGGGTCTTGGAGTGCCTCACACTCTCACAGAGGACTACAAAAATCAGCGTGTTGCCATATGTGGTTCCTTGATGGCCCGTTATCGCGAATTTTCTCCGCATCAAGAACCCTTTCTGTCACGTATTGTTACTGGAAGTGGAAAGTAGTGCCTGTACGTACGTGAATTTCAGGCATCGGGGGTGTGGGGGGGATGGTTAAGCCCAAACAAGACGACCACACCATGTTCAAAATATAACCTTCATCCTGCAAATATCATGTTGTGTGTCTGGTATGACATGGAAGGCATTGTTCACTGCATGCTGCCGAGAAATCGGACCATCAACGCTGCACTATATTGTGAGCAACTTCGCCGTGTGGAGGGAGCGGTTCAGCAGAAACGGCTACATCGTCGCCATGGTGTCCTCCAACATGAAAACGCACGCCCTCACAGTGCAAGCATGACCAAAATTGCCATTCAGGACATGAAATGGGAGATCCACATCCGGCTTATCCCCCAGATGGCCCTTCAGACTTTCACCTGTTCCGATCTCTGTCGAATGCACTCCGTGGCAGAACGTTCAACAATGATGTTGATCTCCAGAATTTCCTTGATGATTTCTTCGCAGCAGAACCTGCACGTTTTTTCAAGAATGGCATTGCAGACCTATCCAGACTTTGGGACACCATCGTAAACAATGGGGGGGGGTACATAGTTGATTGATTTTGTTTTCCCTTCTGATGTAATACATTCCTGTGTAGTGTGGTGAAAATAACGGCATGAACAGCCCAATACACATCTCACTAAGAGTCAGAAGTAAGACTGAGGTAAGGTGTTCATTACGTACGTACGTTGTCACAAATCGGGCGGAACTACCACCTGTTCCCCGGAGGAAATGGAAGGTAAGGAGATGTCGAGCGCAATAGCAGCACTACTGCGGTTGAGCTTTGAAGTCACTTCAACTCCCCCTCCCCTTTCTCTTCTTTAAAGTCATTTTGCTATCTGGAGCCTGTCAAGTAATACGGACGCTACATGAAAAGGCTACGTTCGTTGGGATGAGGGAGATTAACTTCTCCGTGGACTTCACGTTGTCATTTGGAACAATTAAACATCAAGCACACATACCATAGTTAGCAGGAAACCATACCGTCCGCAAACAAAATTTGAAGAACTTTACAGATCCCAAGGACTTCCCATCATTTGCAATATCGTGAAGGGTGATGACAGGGATAGAAAAATTAACAAGTGTTTTAAATTTTTGAACTCACACAAAGCCTTTTCGTTAGATTTCTAGAACTTCTGAACACGCAGGTTGGTGACCGCAAAATTCAAATGCGTTCTCTTATGCATTTCAAAAATGGTTGTCCGTGGATGCGTTCTGCAGGTGGTTGCTAAGGTTGCCAAATAGAGGTCTTATATCATACCTGAACTTCTTCCGCTGATTCGCGGAATTCCATTTTTTTTTTTGTATGTTTTTTTTTTTTTTTGTATCATATTTGGATCATTCCTAAGATCGATGCGGAACTGAAGATACTTGGAGAGGGGTGGGTCCTTTTTCGTCTAAGGACGGTATTTCATCTTTCAAAAATTTTGAAAACAGAAGTTTAACGGAGTGAAGGTTTCCCTCATAATCGTTATTTCTTTTTCTCGCGATACTTCTCCTACCCAGTATTGTTGTTAGATATAATCTTATACCATAAATATTTGTAATTCAGTTTGAAAATAGAGGAACATTTTCTGAAAACATAAGTTAGACGGTGCAAAAATTTCCCTGCCGCCCCGGTGGCGCAGTGGTCTAAGCGATGGCCTCTGATCATTCGTCCGAAAGGGGTCCGGGTTCGAATCCCGGTGAGGATGGATGTTGTGTTTGTCTTAAGGCACTGGCTCTCTCCTTCCCTGGAACCAGTGACCCTAAATTAAGGACGGGCGACTGCTTATAGCCCATTGAGTTGCTCACGGTGGTCGTTAAACCTCCAATCCAAAAAAAAAAAATTCCCTGTAATCTTCATGCATATGAGACCTTCCCATTTCTCGAGATCGATGCAGAGCTGAAAATAATTTTAGGCGGAATTGGTGGTGGTAAGAGAGGATTGTTTTCCGTGGGAGGAGGAATTCCAACTTTCGAAAACGAAAATTGGACGGTGTGAAGATTTCTTCCGTAATCGTATTTTTTGGTTCTCGCGATGTGCCTTCAGTCCAGTGTTGTTAAATATTTTATTCCGTAAATATTTGTATTTCGGCTTGAAAATGGAGCCAAAATTTCCGAAAACGGAAGTCGGACGGATCGAAGATTTCGCCCGTAATCGTAACCCTGTGTTGTTAAATGTCAGTAATTTTATACTTCGAATGCTATAATGTGCTCCAGTTTAATATTCACATAAATAAATTTCATTGAGTAATTCTGTCTTGCTCACGCTACGTTATATTCACACTCTTTCTGATTTTTAACAGGTTAAAAATTTCATTTTTTTTCTTTGCCAGTCTCGTGTATATTTTATGCATTGTCTCTATTGGTGATAACATTCGTGCCAAACAAAACTGCCCGCTTTGGCAGTTGACTTCGGAATGCCAGTAATTGCCAACACAGGTTTCACTGTACCTTATGCTATCTCTATTACCAAATATTACTCTGCTCATATGGCTGTGCTTTCCTGGCTGATTTATTCCGAACCTCTCTTCTGTCCCAAACACCTGAAGACCTACTCATTTTCTTATTGCTAAAAAACCCCCTCAGAATTGGCATCCAACAAATCCGTTCCCTGGTGAGAATATTTTATAGCATCGCCCTTAGGAAAACGAGCCGTTCCTTATCCATAGGAATCGGATCGTCCTGTCATAAAACTAAATCACGAAAAGTCCCTGGGTGCACCATCGCTTTGTCCTATGTTGAATCATCATCAACCAGTTTCGGTACACTGCTGGATGGAGATCTCTCCCGTAACTCTCTGTCTTGAGCAAATTATTTTCCATGTCAGCACTCCGGCATGCTTTCAAATTTCTTCCACATGTTCTTCTGTATTTTCGTGTCTCTTAGTATGCGATGTAGTATTCCAGTTGTCATTTCTTCTTTCGATATGTGCTACTTGAGACTTTTGCTTAGATCATGATGGCATCCACTGTTGTCATTTCCTTGATCCATGATTTCCTTTTCCTATCTTTCTTGGTCACCCTGAGCATGCATCTCTCCATGCTTCTTTGGGTTGTCCTCAGACTCTGTGCGATTTTTTTGGTTAAGGTCCATATCTCCGAGATCTAAGTAAGAAGTGGAAGGATACATTGATTATTCACTGAGTGGCCACTTTATTATGACCACCTGACAGTTTAAAGAAAATGAGCTATGGCTGTTGCCGCCAGAGGGCAAGGCTAGTATAAAAAGGGAAAGCTTAGTGCTTGCGACAGTAGTAGAAGTGATTTTTGGGTGACGAGATGGGTAAAAAAAGCGATTTGACGGACTTTCAACGTAGGATGATTGTAGAAGCTCGGAGCCATGGAGCGAGTATCGCCGGAACCGCACGCATTCGTGAAATGTTCCAGAGCAGCTGTTGTTAAAGTGTTTAAAGACTGGACTGTCAGCCAAAAAACTGGGTCTCTACGTGCAACGTGTGGTCGTCATCGACTAGTGACTGCTCGGGCGGAACGGAGAGTGTCCAGACTGGTAACAGACAACAGAAGGGCAACAGTGCAGCAAATTACTGACCATGTTAATCAAGGATCCCCTCAAATGATCTCTGCACGCACTGTTCGCCGTACAATGCATCGGATAGGATATAGCAGCCAAAGGCCTGTTCGAACACCTTTGCTGTCTGCAATTAACAAGAGAAAACGTATTTAGTTCGCACAGGAGCACAAGGATTGGACAGTCTATAATTGGAAACAAATTATGTGGTCCGATGAATCACGTTTTCAGTTGCACCATGCCGATGGCCGAGTGAGAATTTGGCGGAAACAGCACGAAAGCATGGACCCCAAATGCATTGCTACAACCCTTCAAGCTGGTGGAGGCAACGTTGTGGTTTAGGGAATGTTTTCCTGGCATGCTTTGGGCCCTTTAATTCGTGTTGATCAACGTCTGACTGGCACATCATATCTAAACATCGTTGCGGACCTAGTGCATTCTGTCATGTGGATGGTTTATCCCATTGGCGATGGCTACTTTCAACCAGATAATGCGTCCTAACCAGATACGCACTCTTGATCCTGAATCTCGATTTCCAGACAATTAGATACGATTAGTCTACTTATTATATTTTGAAGAATATCATGCGTCGTAATACACTTTTTAATTAAATCCGGAATCGCTGTTTTAGTTTTGGAGTTATTCTCGATGGTGTCATTTTGGCAAATTTTTAGCGTTTTGCACCGTGCCAAATGGCTACAAATTCCTATAGTCTCAAATATCATGTGTACGGGGCTCCGATGCAGACGGATAGTCACTGCACCTATGCTAACGAAGGTGCGACGGCAGAATAGTCATACATTTGCACCGCAGTATTGGAATTGGATCGCGCAATTTTATTACCACTTTACTTTCTTGAAAACTGTGAAAAATACTTCTTACTAGATTGGGGCTTTTGCCCCACCAAGCCACTAGTTATATTGCTCGTATTGTACAGGATTGGTTTTAGGAACATGTCGGTGAGTTTACTTTGCTTAGGTGGGCCCCCACATTCTCCAGATCTCAACCCCATTGAGAATTTGTGTGTTGAAGTTGAACGAGCCATCAGACAGCTGGATCCACAACCCTGCAATCTCACACACCTGGAAAGTGCTATTCATCAAGCATGATATCAGATACCACAAACCACCTATCAACATCTCGTGGAGTCCATGCCACGAAGAATCGACGCAGTATTAAAGGCAAAAGGTAGCCCAACGAAGTACTGAGGAGGTGGTCATAATAAAATGGCCACTCAATGTATAAACACATTTCTTTCAAAACATAATGGTAAATTATTCTTGATAACTGTGCTGTTTGTTCCAAATGTATCCAGCCAAGTTTTGTACGCCTGTTCTCTTCGATGGGGCCTTCGTTTGACATCTGTTGTATGAGGTCGATGCGGGCATCAAATACTTCTAACTTTACCCCTACGAAAGAGCTCAACTGCCCCGTAAGTAATGGAAATTTACACCAGAACTTTGGAATTCTTAAGGTTTTGCTGAAACATTACACGTTCAGTTTTTAACCTAGGACAAACTGCACTGTAAAAAAAAAAAGAAAAAAAAATATATATTTTTACGAAAAATTACTGTAAATCCGCCGCGATCTTTAAAAATGTAGAATTCTAGAATTACGGGTATGACAACACCAACTGGTCGCCAGCAAAAGCAGAACAGGAAAACTGCGCATACTCATTAATAGCTTGAATTGTTGTAGCCACCAGGTTGAATTCTGTGTGTACCGTCTACCGCGTTATGAACTCTCAGGACGTAGAATTCTGTAGTCTGAAAACGTCTTACACTGCTCGACAGTCAAATCGCTGGGAGGGTGTACCCACTCGAAATATGCAAATGATGCTAAACCGGAGCCAATGACGTCACACGTTCGTGAAATAAAAGTGCCAACAGCAACATAGATGGTAATGTTTGGTCGCTGGTGTAAGTGTCGCGGACGTTTCAGATTTGTTGTTTGTGCTGGGAAACTGTTCAACAAAGGTCGAAAATGTCGAGTACACGCCGTCGACAGGTTTATTGCTATTTGGATGTGTTCCAAAGAGGAGGAATTGTTGGCCTGTGTGAAGCGGGCTGCTCTACAGGACGTATTGCAGCGCATGTGCAACGGGATGCACGAACTGTTGAACGCTGTTGACAGTGGCTACAAGATGGTTCGTACGTGCGTCGGAGCGGCAGTGGTGCAGTCCGACAAACGTCAGTACTCCTGGATCGGCACATTGTTTGACACGCTCGTTCGTCACCAGAAGGAACCGCAGCCGATATTCGACGTGCTGTGTCATCAGCCATGGACGTCGCCATGACGATCCGAACTGTAAACCGAAGGTTACACGTGGCAAACCTGCGCAGTAGGCATCCAGCCAGCCATCGCAGTACTCGTTCAGACAACTGTGGTCTTCAGTGATGAATCCCGTTTCTGTCTGGGTGCTGACGATCGACGGATCCGTTTCTGGCGACATCCTGGTGAGCGGACGGATTCAGGTTTTGTTCGCGACCGCTACACCGCCCGTCAGGCAGGCATCATGGTATCGGGTGCTATTGCTCATGGGAGCAGGTCACCTGTCCGCATCACGGGCACACTGACAGCTGCACGTTACGTGAGCGATGTTCTGCAGCCCATTTTGATACAGTTCTTGAATGGCCTACAGTACCCCATTTTCCAGCTAGATGACGCCCGTGTACGTACCGCTCGGGTCTCCAAACAATGTTTACCACATGTTCAGACACTACCATGGCCAGAAAGATCGCCCAATTTATCCGCAATCGAAAACTTGTGGGACCACATTGGACGTCGTCTGCAATCGAATTGGCCTGCGCACGATCTCGATGAATTATGGGAGCAAGTGAACCGTGCTTGGTGTTCCATTCCTCAGGACGATATCCTTCGACTGTATGACATTGTCACGTCGTATTGCTGCGAAGCCCTCCGGAAACGACCATTCGCCCCCCCCTCCTGGGAGACATTTCAGGTTACCGAGCCAAATTTTAATAAATTCAGGCTATGATGAAAAAGCAAGTTTCGTTTCTTTTTATGATACAAATATTTCTTCAATTTTATTTTATTAAATATTTGTTCAAATGGTACTAGCTATAGTTTATTTTATTAAAAAGCGTATTACGACGCATGGTATTCTTCAAAATATAATAAGTAGACTAATCATACCTAATTGTCTGGGAATCATGATTCAGGAACAAGAGTGCGTTGAATGCATTTTTACAGATAAAAATTTCCAGCTTGCGGAACTCTCCCCTTCTCTCCTTTAGCTGAAAACAGTTTATTATTCCTGAAATGTTTGAAGAAGTAATTACTATATCAGGCATGTATATGGAATTTTTCTTCGGGGACGAAAAAAGGAAGTTTTTGAAAACCACCATCTGGAACAAAATTAAAGTTAATGAAAAATTGAAGAAAAATTAAAGCATTTCTTTTCTAATGTAAGTTGATACATTTTTATTAAATTAAGGCATTTTTTTCTAATGTAAGTCGCATTTTAACCAAAAACAAAAAAAATGAAGCATTTTCCGGGAAGGGGGCTCTAAATGCGCCCTGTGCTAGATATATAGTAATTACTTCTCTCTATATATATAAATATAGTAGTTAAAATTATATATATATAGCAAATGAAAAACTTGCCCTCTAAGGTTCCATTTGCCCCCTGGCCAAAAACTCCTGAAAGAAACACTGCCTGTATTGCAGTTCGCGGCAGTGTAACCACTTACTGAGGCGTACCCATTGTGCTGCATTATCTCATCTAATAAACACTGCACGTGGCTGAAAATAACATCAATGTAAACCCTTATGTATTCCTATTTTCATGCTCAATTTCACTCCTCTATCCTCACTCCTTCTTCTGGGTGTGTCAATTGTGCCTTTCCCTGATGATTGGTACCCGGTGGCTTACTACCAGAATTTATATTTATTTCTTGACGTTGTTATTGTACTTACTGAGTGTGCTTGTATTGATTAAGTTTTATGTATATATTTGTATTTTACATGTCATTAACTCTTGCAGCTATGCTTAAGTTTGATACACTTTTGACTGTATTACACTGTAAAAAATAAGTGGTGTGAATTCACGGAAAATTTCTGAAAATAACGTGCAGCAAAGTTGCCGGTAGGCATCCGTGTTTTCCAGAAATTTCCGTTTTTCATAGTGCCCGTTTATTTTAATTTCCGTATTTTCACAGATTTTCCGTAGTCAGAAATTCCGTTTATTTCAGAAAAATCCATTTCAAGTTGTTCCGTATTTAAACTGAAATTCCGCAAACCGAGGACCGAGCATTTTTCAGCACTTTCCTCTGACAATCCTTCCGCTCGAATCAGAACCTGGGCATCAGACCCCCTAATAGCTATTACGGGATGATGACCTGGGCCGCTTGCACAAGTAATGCACGTCTTTTCTCACTAGGCCACAGACACTCGGGAACTCGAGTCACGTACATCGTAAAACAAACTGCGTGACAATGACTTTTTTTTTTTTTTTTTGTCATTAATTCGACTGGTTTAGTTATTTTATTTTCTGTTGGAGCTGATTTAAAAAAAAAAAAATAGGTTTGTAATAATTTATTTTTCTGTAGGAGGACTTTTCACAAATTAAGCATTTTTCATCGTGATTTTTCGAAGCAATAAATACGTTGCAACTTTTTTTTTTTAACTGACAATGACTTTCAGTTGTCTTTAAAAAAGGTGAAATGTACTTTTTTATAATAACATTTCACCGAAAAAAAAAATTCTTCTAAATATAAAATTTACTCTTGATAGCTGCAACAGCTTTTGTCTTAAGTTGTCCAAAGTCTGATATAGAGACATTGTATAACCGATGTCTCTCGCTATATATAACCGATGTCTCTGTACAATAAGTTAAGTACCCGTTTTCTTACAGTACGCAATATATAATAAATAGCTGGTGCACAAAATAGGGGAGAGGATAAGAAATATCCTGTGCCACAATAAACAAAATCCATACGATATGCTATCTACAATATCCGATCTCGCTAAGCAGCTTCAAAATTCGACAGACCATTGAAATTTAAAAGTTAATCAAACCTCAAATATTCTCACCAGTTGCTCCTATTGCCGGTAATTTATGGTCATACGGATACGGGAAAAGTGAGAATGGAGTTTTTCCGTTAGTATACAAAAGAACTTCGGAAAGGTTTTCAGAAGTTTCCGTTAACACATCTCTAAAACGGTAATTTACCGTCAATATAAGAAAGAAACTGCGGAAAGGTTTCTGAAAATTCAGAATGTTTCCGCGGTACGAAAAATCCATGAAATTCAGGTTTGTTTCCGTCCTTTCACGGAAAAGGTTGTATCAGAAATATTTGTCGTTAATTCACGAAAGAAATGACGGAAAGTGGCTCGTAAATTTCAAAAAATGTTTTTGCAGTTTAGATGTCTCTTATCATTCGTATAAAAAACTTAAATTAGCTGCTGGAATAGTAGTGGACATTGAGATATTTAGAAATTTAAACCAACTGCACGTTCTATTAAAAAAAGAAGCCACTACTTAGAGCTAATGTAATCAGATGAACTTTTGTTAGATAGTGGGGGAAAAATAGAAGATTTTAAATAGCAATGCTATTATTTCTATTCTGCTTCGGCATATACCTCCAGTTGTTGGGGAAGAATCGATAAAAAACTTTTTGAGAACTCCCTCTCTCTCTCTCGTCCACCCATGGCTGTTGTTTTCTCTGAATAGTACGGCATAAACCTGTAAGAATTACGGTGCCTGATTTCTGTAAATACCGGATAAAACTGTTATTTTTACAGTCTAGTGATGGCAACCTTGTTAACGGTCCAAAACCGTAAAATTAACAGTTAGATTTTTTACAGTATATACTTCTGAATACAGCTTAAAAATTTGCGTATGAAACTAATGTTTTATGTAAGTTAATAGTATGTCTTAATAAATTTCTGTGTCTGTTTCAAGAAACTGAAACTGTCATCTTTGGGTGGCCACGTATCTGTCCGGAGTGTAAATTCAGCCGCTATCTACCCCAATCTATGTAGCTCTCTTCGCTCTCTCTTATTCTTCTTTATATGTTTGTCATTTGTCTGGGAACTGCTGAGAAGATTGTTATTCCTATCGCAACTGTTTTGTGTAAATGTATGAGCAAAATCGTACGTTCTCTTGTGCCTACTTCCCATTTGAGTTGTGTAACCTTGGTTCGTCCCAATGCTTCGAACGTGATTTGCGTGCTTATTGAGATATCCGAAAAGAGCACGAGCTGTTTGCGACTTTTCGTTTTCTTTCGTTGAACTGCTTGTCTCTCTTTCGTTTCTTCTTCTTTACAAGTCTGGAATACTGCGATAGTTTCATGTAATGGAATGAATCCTTGTTGTTGTCTTTTTACCCTATTTCTCCCGGATGATGCTAAAAAGTGGGTGGCATTTCTTCAGCGTGAGCTACCAGCATTTCACCTGCACTTTTTATATCATCGTAAGGTGTATTTCTTTTTTTTCACATGCGCATGCAATTTTTATCTGTCTGTCTTCTCACGAACCTATCTACCCACCCGCCGACGCTGCCTGACAGATGATAACTGCCAGTTTTGGGGTGTATCCAAGGAAAGCAGTTTTGGAAACAAGTCAAAAATTTTGGACCCCGCTGTCACATAATTGGACCTGGCCCGGACAAATCTGCTTTGAACTATTGGGTTGTCGGAAAAGTCATGACGTATTTTGGCACCCGATGGCTGTTGGCGATGGCGGTTGGGCGGTTTTGAAAGTACTAGATGCATGCGCAGCTCTGTTATCGCTATGGCATTCAACAGGTGCCAGTTCTAGCTGCAGTCTAAAAGGAATAGTGAGCGATTTGGTTGATTTGCAGAGATTTGACATCAAGTTGAAGATGGAAGACCAAACTGTGCATTTTCGCCATATTTTACTGTTTTACTTCCGTAAGGGGAAGAACGCGAATCAAGCTTGTGAAAAGTTGCGTAAAGTGTACGGTGATAATGCTCTACAAAAACGTCAGTGCCAGCGGTGGTTCGCAAAATTCCGTGCTGGTGATTTTGACCTCAATGATGCTCCTCGATCCGGGAGGCCAACCGAATTTAATGACGACCAAATCAAGGCATTGATCGAGTCAAACCCACGTTACACGACACGAGAGATTGCAGATACATTGCACGTCCATCATTCAAGCGTTTACGACCTCCTGAAGAAGCTGGGATACGTAAGCAAGCTCTATATGTGGGCTCCTCATAAACTCAAAGAAGCTCTATTGACGGCGCGTATAAACATCTGCGATATGCTCATTAAACGTGAGGAAAACGATCCTATTTTGAAGCGACTGATAACTGGTGACGAAAAGTGGATTGTGTACAACAATGTGCTGCGCAAACGGTCTTGGTCCCGACGTGCTGCTTCGCCCCAAACGACATCCAAAGCAGACATTCATCAGCGGAAGTTTCTGGTCTCAGTGTGGTGGGATTTTAAAGGTGTTGTGTTTTTCGAGCTCCTACCACGGAATCAAACAATCAATTCGAATGTGTACTGTCGGCAATTGGACAGTTTGAACGAATCCATCATCCAGAAACGTCCAGAGCTCGTTCATCGTAAAGGTGCTGTGTTCCATCACGACAACGCGAGACCACACACAAGTTTGATCACCCGCCAAAAATTATTGGAGCTTGGGTGGGATGTGTTGCCACACCCAGCATACTCGCCTGACCTTGACCCGTCAGACTTCCACTTGTTTGGATCTCTTCAAGAGTCCTTGCGTGGTATAACGTTCAATTCAGGTGAGGCTGTAAATCAGCACCTTGTTTAGTTTTTCGCCACGAAAGACAGGTCCTTTTATGAACGAGGCATTCTGCAGCTCACTGAAAGATGGCAAAAGGTTATCGAACAAAACGGGCATGATATCATTGATTGATCTTTGTTCTTACTATCAATAAATGACCCTTGCAAAACATGGCTAAAATACGTCATGATTTTTCCGACAACCCAATATAAATTCAAATATATCATCATCAGAATCATTGTCATTGACAGTCATTGTCAATCCACTGCTGGAGGAAGGTCTCCCCAAGTTTCTTAAACAACGGACTGACTTGTCCAGTCTCCTCCATCCACCCATCTCCCACATGGTCTTCTTCTGGGTCCTTTCCTATCCTTTGGAATCCAGTCTAAAATTTCGGTTGTTCATCGGTGGTTCGTTCTCCTGCAATATATCTAGCCCATTGCCATTTCAGGGATTTTACTCTGATCATGATGTTCTCCACTCTTGTCATTTTTCTTATCCACGAGTTCCTCTTCTTATCTTTCCTGGTTGCACTAAACATTCATCTCTCCAGGCTTCTTTCAGTTGTATGCAGCCTTTGTATGTCTTTTATTAAAGGTCCACGTCTCTGCTCCATAAGTAGGCACTGGAAGGATGCATTGATGAAACACTTTTCTTTCAAGACGTAATGGCATATTGCTTTTAAAAATCGTACTCTTTCTTCCAAAAGCTCTCAAACCAAGTTTTTTACGTCAATTAATTTCTCCATCAATGTGACCCTCCCTTGATATCTGCTGCCCAAGGTAATGTAGGAATTGGGTATCTCCAGCTTTTCCCCATCAACTGATAAATCTTCAATCCTTGTAAAAACATTGCACTTCAATTTTGTCTTTTGAAAGTTCATTTTTAATCCCATTTCTTTACATTTCTTAGCAAGTTACTGGATCACACTCTGCAGCTCTGAAATATTATTTCAAAGACCTCTAAAGGGTTCTTTGAAAATGTTTTTTTTTTCTTTTTAAAAATAAAACTGGGTCGAAATCGGGTCAGGATAACTTTGACCCGACCCGTTTGACCCTCAAGAAATTGTTGACCCGGTGGCTCGTGTCAATCTCTGATGGAAGATCGCCTACTTTTGAAATAACTTGTTTCAGGGGAATATTGTGACGAAGACCAGCTGATTTTGAAGAAATCCGGCGAAAAAGTAGAGAGCTTTAACACCATTTTTTTTTTTTTTTAATTTATTATCTCCAGTGGCCGAAAAGTTGAAATTATTGTTGTGCTGAGAACTGTCGACTGTGCTCATGAACAATGACCGGTCGAAATTATTCCAGCTGGTATGCAACATACGCGCAGCATGATCTTACAATTAGCCCCCATTGCACTTATTCACATTATTTTACCCCAAATTTGTTGATTCTCGTAATAGCAGCGTCAGACGTTATCTTGCATTTCTCGTGTCCTGGCGCAAGAGTACACTGTATAAGTTTTTCTGAAATTCGCGAGCCATTTTCCGTGATTCCCTTCGTAAATTAACGAAGCATATTCCTGATATAAGCCTTTTCCGTGAAATGACTGAAAAAAAAAAAAAATAAAATACCCTGAATTTCATGGATTTTTCGTACCTCAGGAAAATTCCGAATTTTCTGAAACCTCTCCACCAATTCCTTTCGTATATTAACGGAAAAATTTTGCTTTCACTTTTTTTTCGCATCGATATGAGAAAAAATTTCTGGTAATAGGAGCGATTCGCGGAAGTATGCCATAGGTTTTACTATTAAATTTCTATCGTCTGTCGAAGGATCTGATTTTGAAGTTCTGTAGCGAGATCGGATATTGTGGATAGCATATCGCATGAAATTTTGGTTATTATGGCACCGGATATTCCGTCTCTTCTCCCCCATTTGGTGCACCCGCTATTTTATATAGTATTGCTGTGAGAAACCAGTTACTTAAATTATTGTACAGGTGATTGTATGATATCTACGTATCAGTCTGTGGACTCCCTAAGTCAAAAGCTACTATAGCTATCAAGAGCAAATTTTATATATGGGAATTTTGTGAAGTAATACTATAAAGTAATACATTTCACCTTTTCTTAAGGCTGTCTTTGAATGAGTGTTAGGGCCACCCCGGTGGCGCAGTGGTCTAAGCGATGGCCTCTGATCATTTGTCCGAACGGGGTCCGGGTTCGAATCCCGGTGAGGCATGAATGTTGTGTTTGTCTTACGGTACTGGCTCTCTCCTTCCCTGGAACCAGTGACCCTAAATTAGGGACGGGCGACTGCTTATAGCCCATTGAGTTGCTCACGGTGGTCGTTAAACCTCCAATAAAAAAAAAAATGAGTGTTAGGGTTCCTCTTCTGCCATAGATGGCGCAAAAAATCACTCCTTGGGCGTGACTTTTCACGTCTTGAGGGACTGTCCCAGAAGTTGGCGTCACCGAATAACTGCAGACCTCGCTATATTCAGAATGGAAGCGGTCTCTCGTTGGCTCCACGATGAAAAGACAAAATACGCACTGTTACGTTTTAACCAATAACGTTGTTTAGGGTGGAGCTTAGTAGGTAGGCGGAGTTTCTATAGCTCAAGTTCAGGGCTTCTCTGCTAATGTATACATTTTCTCTTCAAAAAATGAACGTACAGTAGGATTTAAAATTATTTATGAGAGACAAGATTCCAGTCTCACTTTTGGCCCCATCCAATTATATCTATTTGGCCTAGATAATTAAAAAAAAAATCAGACAGAAATGAGATATTTCGTTTCTTCCAGACAGAAACACTGCTAAGCTAACTTATTGCGTCATCTAGCGCCCGAATTAGAATACTTTCCAGTCAGATTAATTGAATTAAAAAAAAAATTCTTAACAATTTTTTCGGAATAATAACTGCCGCCCCGCCCCGGTGGCGCAGTGGTCTGAGCGATGGCCTCTGATCATTCGTCCGAACGGGGTCCGGGTTCGAATCCCGGTGAGGCATGGATGTTGTGTTTGTCTTATGGCACTGGCTCTCTCCCTTCCCTGGAACCAGTGACCCTAAATTAGGGACGGGCGACTGCTTATAGCCCATTGAGTTGCTCACGGTGGTCGTTAAACCTCCAAAAAAAAAAAAAAAAAATAATAACTGTGGCACATATTAGCCATAGGTTGTTTTTATTTGTGCTCAAAATTTCAAACATTACAAAGTAATAGTCTTCGAGAAAATGTGTACAAAAGAATTTACATTGCAGATATAGGATAGAATTTCTCTTACACTCATTCAAAGACAGCCTTAAAGATAACTGAAAGTCATTCATTATCACTTTAAAAAAGATCTCAAGTTCCAAAGCATTCTGTTGCTTCGAAAAATCACGATGAAAAAAATATGTGATTTGTAATAAGTCCTCCTACAGAAAAAATAAAATTACTACAAATCTACACTGCTGGCCACCCAAAATGCAACACCAAGAAGGACACGAGATAGCAAAGGCAGATTTACTGGACACATAACAACAGATACAAAGATGAAACGATTGAGCTTACAGGCCCGTGCGACTTGCGGAACACGCAGACATCAATAGTTCGCGTGGCCCCCATGGCTGGCAATAACAGCCGCTACACACCGCGGCATCACACGAAAGAGGCTTTGGATGTGGGCTTGAGGTATGTCGGTCCAGGCTGCTTCCACACGTTGCCACAGTTCATTAGGCGTAGCCGCGGGTGGTGCTTGCCGGGCCACTCGGTTGCCGATCAGCGACCAGACGTGTTCGTTGGGCGACATATCGGGAAAACAGGCGGGCCACGGCAGCTGTGGGCCGTGAAAAATTGTTGCATGATGCGTGCCACGTGCGGGCGCGCATTGTTCTGGTGAAGCGTGGCCGCTGGCAGGTCCTGCAGGTAAGGGAGGACTACAGGCTCCAAAACGTCGGAGATGTAACGGTGGCTGTTGAGTGTACCGGTGATGCGTACCAGAGGAGTGTGGGTGTCATATCCAATTGCGCCCCAAACCATAACGCCAGGCGACGGACCGGTATGGCGATGCATAATGCAGACGTCATACAGTCTCTCGCCGCGGTGCCGCCACACGCGTATCCGACCATCGTGGTGTTGCAGGCTGAAGCGGGATTCGTCGGAGAAGACAATGTCGTGCCATTCCGTAGTCCAGGTGCGGCGTTCAACGGCCCACTGCCTCCGCACTCGCCGGTGGTGTAACGTCAATGGTAATAGAAGCAATGGGCGCCGTGCGACAAGTCCCCGCTCCTGCAGACGACGTCGAACGGTACGTGCTGAAACAGGTTGTTGCGCAACACACCCTAATTCCTGCGCTAACATTCGTGATGTGGCGGTGCGAGCCATCAATGCCCGCCGCACAACATGCCGGTCCTCTCGTTCGGTGGTGTGCCGCGGCTGCGGCAATCGCTCACGTCGGTCTGTCCGTCCCTCCTGCACCCACCGAAATCATACTCGCCTCACTGTGGCTGGATGTCGTCCCACACGGGCGCCGATGTCTCGGTACGATAAACCGCTGTCGCGATAAGCCACTATTCGTCCTCTGTCGAACTCCGAAACGTGGTGGAATGACTGCCGTATTCTGCGACGAGGCATCAGGAAGCTTTCCACGCACAGGTCCGGCAGCAGAAAACAATTCCACTAACCCGCCTTCTGTGCACCTTTCTTATAGTGCTTCTCGGTAGCGTGCGGGGCGCACATGATTTGCATATGCCCTGCAATGCTAATCGTTTGCATGTCCTCTCGCGGGCGACGCATGCTGCGAATTTCAGGCCCATCGGATGCTTCCTTCTTGGTGTTGCATTTTGGGTGGCCAGCAGTGTATATTCAGAAAAATAGTAAGCTCAGGCAGAAAATGGCAAATTCGCTCACATTAATAACAGACATTTCATCATCGCGACATTAAACGTCTACCGGAGCCAGAAAAGCACGTTATGTACATGACAGTACTTTCCGGTAGAAAAGCTCTCTTGTTCTAAACCCACCAGGGACAAAAGAAAAGGATTCGTAAAACGGCTGAGAAAGTCAAAATCGAAGATTTTACGAAATTTCTGTGTGATAAATACAAAAAAACATGAAACGGTCTTTGTTTTTTTTGTTTTTTTGGTTTTTTAAATTAACAGAATTAGTGACCACGGAAATTCTGTCAAAATACTGAAATTAGAAGAAACGGAAATTTCGTTAAAAGGCGGATACCCACCTGCAACTTTGCTGCACGTTATTTTCAGGAATTTTCCGTGAATTCACACCACTTATTTTTTTCACAGCGTACAGTACAACAGTGGGTGAGAGAGTAAAAATCACCGTACGATATGGCACTTGTCAAGAATCGCTGTCCTTTGTTTTGGTTTTTATGCCTTAAATACCGTACACCCAAAGCATCATGATGAGTTCTAAGAGTCTGAGCAATTATACCAATTGTAGGATTATTATTATTACGAAGAGAACGCACATCATTAAAAATGGAAAGCATGCTCGAACAACGAGTGTTGGATCATGAAAGAAATACGGGATTACGCCATATAATACAAATTTTGAAGATGACAATCCGATTTTTGGCGTAAATGTGACAAGGATGGTAAGTCAGATAATCTATGAAAACTTGAAAATTTTCATCGTCCTGGAGCAGGACTCGAACCCGCGTCTCCCAGAAAACGCCTAGGTATGCTAACCACTACACCACCCAGAACGACCAAGTTTCAAGTTTCCGATCAATTTGAATTTAACCATCACAGATTCGCTAGTCGAAGCAACCGGCATTCATGTTTAGCGAATCTGAGGTTAATAATCCTATCCCGTGATTGCGGAGAAGCAGATAAATCATGAAAAGAAATACGGGATTACGCCATATAATACAAATTTTGAAGATGACAATCCGATTTTTGGCGTAAATGTGACAAGGATGGTAAGTCAGATAATATTTGAAAACTTGAAAATTTTCATCGTCCTGGAGCGGGACTCGAACCCGCGTCTCTCAGAAAACGCCTAGTATGCTAACCACTACACCACCCAGAACGACCAAGTTTCAAGTTTCCGTTTCAATATTATCTGACTTACCATCCTTGTCACATTTACGCCAAAAATCGGATTGTCATCTTCAAAATTTGTATTATATGGCGTAATCCCGTATTTCTTTCATGATTTATCTGCTTCTCCGGGCAATCACGGGATAGGATTATTAACCTCCAGATTCGCTAAACATGAATGCCGGTTGCTTCGACTAGCGAATCCTGTGATGGTTAAATTCAAATTGATCGGAAACTTGAAACTTGGTCGTTCTGGGTGGTGTAGTGGTTAGCATACCTAGGCGTTTTCTGGGAGACGCGGGTTCGAGTCCCGCTCCAGGACGATGAAAATTTTCAAGTTTTCAAATATTATCTGACTTACCATCCTTGTCACATTTACGCCAAAAATCGGATTGTCATCTTCAAAATTTGTATTATATGGCGTAATCCCGTATTTCTTTCATGATTTATCTGCTTCTCCGGGCAATCACGGGATAGGATTATTAACCTCCAGATTCGCTAAACATGAATGCCGGTTGCTTCGACTAGCGAATCCTGTGATGGTTAAATTCAAATTGATCGGAAACTTGAAACTTGGTCGTTCTGGGTGGTGTAGTGGTTAGCATACCTAGGCGTTTTCTGGGAGACGCGGGTTCGAGTCCCGCTCCAGGACGATGAAAATGTTCAAGTTTTCAAATATTATCTGACTTACCATCCTTGTCACATTTACGCCAAAAATCGGATTGTCATCTTCAAAATTTGTATTATATGGCGTAATCCCGTATTTCTTTCATGATTTATCTGCTTCTCCGGGCAATCACGGGATAGGATTATTAACCTCCAGATTCGCTAAACATGAATGCCGGTTGCTTCGACTAGCGAATCCTGTGATGGTTAAATTCAAATTGATCGGAAACTTGAAACTTGGTCGTTCTGGGTGGTGTAGTGGTTAGAAAGAACATTCTTTATGTAGTGGCATAAAGAATGTTGTATATATGCAAAAGTTTAGCGTTGCATCCTAATATATAATCTGCTAGTGCCCTCCGCCTCCTCCTCCGTGCTACTTGTTAAGTCGTCATAGCAACAACCGAGAAACAAATGTTTGTGACGTCACGCTTAGCTTTTCGTGTAGGTGACGTCATCCCCTACACGCGCACAGTCCACGCGTATACCACTTTGTTTTGTTGTCATAGCAGCAAAGAACACAGCTGCTGGTGTGATGTCATCTAATCCAAATCATTCTCATATGACGGCAGACGTTAGTATACGTTACGTCACACGATCAACTCTAGAGATACGAAAACTTTTTTTTTTTTGGTTGGATATTTAACGACCACCGTGAGCAACTCAGTGGGCTATCCCGTCCCTAATTTAGGGTCACTGGTTCCAGGGAAGGGAGACAGCCAGTGCCGTAAGATAAACACAACATCCATGCCTCACTGGGATTCGAACCCGGAGCCCTTTCGAACGAATGATCAAAGGCCATGGCTTAGACCACTGCGCCACCGGGGCGGCTACGAAAACAACTTTACATCAGGAATTTTGGTTCACTACCTGAACCGGTGTTTAGCCATCTGTATGTGGCAGCATCAAGAGTACGACGATCCGACGACGTCAAGATAAAAATAGTTCACGGAAAAGAACAGGGGAAATTGATACAGGGATCACAGTCAGTGTACACGAGAAATGTTGTGTACAAGGAAGTGTTGACGAAATAGGGACTAAAGGTTTTACAAAACACGTAACACACAGATAGCCCGTCGTATCAAATTCCATAACAGACTGCTCGGGAAATTTTCAGAAAGCCGTGAGCCAACGTCGCCATCTATTGACGTGGAACTCAAAAACTCAATAAATAAATGTCAATAATTTCTGTATCATAAATTTTATTTTCCCCCGTCATTATTGACGGGCTTTCATCTAGTACGTAATGAGACTCTACTTCTTTTTATAGAAAAGTGTTTATTCCCATAGTTACAACACACTCATCACAGTTATGTACAATACAGTGTATATGATTGGTTAGTGTGTTTGCCCTCACGGGGGTTCGTCGAAAAAGTTGTTTGCCAGTAATTTTAGTTACACATGAGCGATGGAGTTATGCGAATTTCAGAATGTTCGATCGCGATGTAAATCTCTTTAATGTGTTAATTTTTTTGGCAGGCGGCGTAATTGCATTTGCTGTCACGTGATTTTAAGCATGGCACTTTTATCCGTCCACACCAAAGGAATACCGAAGTAGTGTACGATATTTGCAGTGTTTAAATGTTGCTCCAAGTGGGCATTACCAAATTATTGATGCGGAAAGGTCAATTAATTCATTATGGTGGTAGTTCAAAAATAGACTGTCTTCGAGCTTAGTAATACGAGAAAGACTGTTCGGTAGAGAACTTCGTATCACCTGGGCTGCACTTCTGCCTTGGATTGTTATTCAAAGCAACCAGAGGTCGAAAATCTAATTTATTTCTGTCAATTCTTGTTTTGCAATAAAATGGGTGTACAGTGGATGATTAAATTATCTCACTGAGAATCAAAGTTTGATCAGAGCTTGTTGAACTTTACCTAGAATGTTTGAAGCCATCGTGCTTTGGGGGTCATAAAAAAAATTCTGCACGCTGTCCATTTTTGAGAACGGAGAAAACTTACCTTATTGCCGTTCAATGTACTCTCCTTTGCTGCTAATGACAGCTTGCCAGCGGTGATTTAGGTCCTGAATGCCCCGTATTACGTCATCTTTGTTCAGCTGTCGTATTACTCGGGTCACGTCCAATGACAGTTCGTCCAGCGATTCGTAACGGATGCCAAGGAGCTTATTTGTTAACTTTGGGAAATGATCAAAGTCGGGTGGACTGAGATCAGGGCTGTGTGGTGGGTGGGATAAAGTTTTCCAGCCATGTTTCGACAAAAGTTCCTGTACCGACGCTGCATCATGACACGATGCGTGGTCATGCGGCAAATCGCTCCCGCTTCCAACAAGTTGGTGGCGATTTTGACGTATTTTTGGTTTCAACTTTATCCTCAAAAAGTCACGATAATATTGTTCGTTGACATTTTGCCCTACCAGCAGTCGATCAGAGACCACAACACCCTGGGCATCGTACGCAAAAGCATTATTTGCTTCACTTTGAATTGTTGGATACTTCAAGCAGGATAACTCTCCATGTCATACTGCTCATATTGTACGTGAATAGTTTGAGCAGCATCACGAAGATTTTTCCCTGCTACATTGACCTCCTTAAGCACCGGAACTTAATCCAATGAATCATGTGTGGGATGAAGTCAAAAAGGGTATCAGACAGCTGGATCCGCTACCATCAAATCTTTAAGAGCTGGAGGGTGAAATTCGCATCTGGGCTAATATACCCCAAGCCACTTACCGACATTTAATAGAGTCCATACCAAAACGAATCCAAGCAGTATTAAGGGCAAAAAGTGGCCCAACAACATACTAGCCAGGTGGTCATAATAATTTGGCCACTCAGTGTATATGTATGCCCCCCCCCAAAAAAAAATACGTGCGTATTCTGTCGTTTGTGTGTACGTATGCCCGTCCATCTATCTATGAGTTGGATATTTTTGTTGATAGAGGGGATTGAAAACAAAACAAAACAGCAACATCGGTATGACTAAGCCTTAACCTAAACGTGTTTCGTGTATTTTTTAGATTTTCATGATGTATGTATCTTTCCAGTTGGTGGTGTAGATGTATTTGGTCATGATGATTTGGAAAAATTGCATTTGTATCGATTTGTGCTATGCCTGATCAAGTCATTAGTTTCAGCTTGTGTAGAAATTCTTCACTAGCTATCGGTTGTATGAAATTAAAATAAAAAATATACTGATTGCCGACATGATTCTTCATTGCCAAGGCTCCAACTAATTACGTAATGTGTAGTGTTCTTTGGTTTTGATGACTTAAGTAAAAGTGAAAAATGTCAGTTAGTCTAGAACACCATGTTATGTGAAGCTTGAGTAAGTACCATAGCATTTTCATCGTAGATGAAACCCAGTATAGCTTAAAATTTTGTATCCTCAATTGAGCACATAGAACGCCACCTTCAAAATACGTCTAGGAATTTAGTGAAAAACGATTTACTTAAAATTTCACATTTTTATTCCATCTCAGGCATGCAACGGATGTAAAAACACAAGTTTGTCCGTCTCGAGGATCGAACCCGCATCCCTCACTCCGGAGTAAGTTGCTCTCCCAACTAAGCTGCACGGACGGAGTGTATCACTGCATATTTGTTGTCTTGACACGTGCTTTACCTCTGTAGTACATTACACGGAATCACAACGAATACACTCCAGTAGCTAAACTCTTCAACAGTTAAATAGCGCAATGGTCGTAACACGCAATAATTTTGAAATCACATTAACTTGAAAGTAACTTAAATCCTCGACGATCAAACAAACGTGACAACCCAAGTTAACAAATAAACAGCAATATCTCTAACCACTCCAAATCCGTCCGTAATCCTGCCTAACGAAAGTCAGCTCATCGTGAATCTCGTTCTTATTAGTGCTGTTCACGGATTTCGGATTTTTGGATATCAGGATATTTTAGCATCGGAAAACCTGATTTTTTAGCATTCGAATAATTCGAACTCCGGATATCCGGATTTCAAACTACTTCGGAAGTGCTATTCACAGATTTCGGATTTCCGGACATTTTACTATCCGAAAACCGGGGTTTAGCATTCGAATAGTTCGAACTCCGGATATCCGGTCTTAGAATACCGAATATTCAGATATCTCAACAACATAGATCTATCTGACCATGAAAGATCGCATGCCTCAGGTTGGTGCTGGTTAAAAAAGACGCAAACAAAAATTTACAAAGAATGAACAAAAGAAATGATGGTTTGGTTATTATTGCTAAACCAGGTATCTCCCACTCACTAGCACCATGGGCGCCTGCAGGAAAATTTTCAAGGGGGGTCAAGTGTAATTAGTTAAGGTTTGGCTAATATGTAGAAAACAGTAATTCGTGAAAATGAAAGATTAATACTATTACTACTAGTTACTGCATTAGAACACTACTACTACTACTACTACTATTATTATTATTATTAATATTAATTGATGCTGATCTTGAAGAAAGTGTATATTAGTAATAGTCATGTATCATCATGTACATTGGTAACTGTTTTCAAAATAATGAACAGTGTCGAGCAGAGTCACGCCAAGCCTTTTAAAGTTCAGCACACACCACACTGAGCGGAACTTGTTTGGGGTACTTACCTTACGGTTTGCTAGGTTTTCCGCTTTCACGTTATCGTTTTCCAATTCCAAATTCCCAATAAAATTGGGATATTAAATTAAACGCCCCAAACTCCATCTTTCTTTGGGGTCCAGTTCTGTGAGTGTAAAAAAAAAGTAATAAATAAAATAAAATAAAATAATTCTACAGGGGGTCAAGTGACCCCTGCTGTGACCCCCCTCTCTGTCGGCGCCCATGACTAGCACTTATAGTGTTTGTGATTAATTCATTAGGCCACTGGGGAGGGGGGGGGTCAGTAAAGAAAGAAAGAAAGAAAAGGTGGAAAGAGATATCCGGATTTCAGAATTCCAGCGGCCATCCCGATTTCGGATATTTTGAAATCCGAAATCCGGATTTCAAGATATCCGGTTTTTGACATCACTAGTTCTTATCTCTGCTTTTTCACCTACGTCACTCAACCTCCGACCGTAATGTCGTTGCCAAAAACATTCAAGCGAGAGAGAGAGAGAGAGAGAAAGAAAGAAAGAAATGTAAACGTTAAGTGTGGAAAATGTGGAGAACAAACTAAATTTACATAGATACAGGTACCAAAAAGGAAAGGCATAGAGTATGCGTTACAAATAAATGTTGTACAACATTGTAGATTTGTTCCTTAAAAAAAAAAAAAAAAAAAAAAAAAGACGTGTCATTTATAGCTCAAACTTTTTTAATCATGATTTTGCAAGTTTTGTTTGCTACACGAGAAAAAGTTTCAGACCTGTTCTCCGCATACGTGGATCTTTATTACATTCCTTGTCAGAGATTTCCAGGAATTCCAGCTTTGTCTAAAAAGAACTGCCTTAAGGCGGTAGCGGTTGGAGGCAGGGTATCTCCCAGAAGATTGCTTGTTTTTGCAAAGATTCTCAAGTCTCCTTGTGTTGAGGAGCAGGTTATTACGGTATATATAGCAGGAGGCAAGGGACCTCCATTCTTGGCGGTTAACAAGTTATGCCACCGAAATGCGCTGTTTTAAGATTCACTTCTGTCCTTGGCCTCGCACCTGGAGGTTATGGACTTCACTTTGAATAAATTAAAAAGGTTGCCCGCGTTGGTTGCGAAGGAGTTGTTTTATTCCCTGCACGGGGTGAAGGCGTAAACACCAGGTAGATAAAGTGCTGCTATTCATATTTGTGCGAGAGCGGCAAAACTGCGGGAACAGAAGAAACAAAGTTGGTGAACTTCCTTCTGCGCTCTTTGAAATTAAAATCATTCTGAAGCGGCAGCCGCAGCATTTAAGAGCAACTGCTCTTTTCTTTTCGGTCCTTTACCCTTCTAACAGAATTATCTTTTGCGATTTTTACACATGTTGTCCTAAACTATTTATTATTCACTGATCCTCGATTATTGCACCTGGTTCAGAAAAGCAGGTGTTGTTAGTGAGTAGAAAGGAGATTTCAAACAGGAGTGAAAGCACATTTTTGCAACTGTTTTGGTCCTTTTATTGGTAGAAAATGAATGTGTGATCAAACGAGTTCGTTGAAGAATAATTTGCATTGCAGTTCAAAAGTTTTCGTACCAAATTATTTTACAACCATTCTAAGGATACGTAACTTTAATACAGGATCAGGACCGGATGGAACTTTAGCGGGGCCCGGGACAAAATTTCATTGCGGGCCCTCGAAAATAAATCTTATAGTTTCATAAAATCGTTACGTGAAAAATGAAAACACACGAAAATGATCATAAGAAAAAAATATCTTAAATTACTGTGAGCTTAAGAAAAAGACCATAATATGGATTGAAAGTTCAGAGAGAGAGAGGCACATACAGACAGACACAGAGAGAGACAAGCACTGACAGAGAGAGAAAGAGGCGCAGACAAAGAGACATAAGAGGCACAGACAAAGAGACATAAGAGGCACACAGAGAAAGATAGACAGGAAAACAGGGTGAGAGTGAGCGAGTCAGAGAGAGACAGACAGACAGACAGACAGACAGAGAGGAAGGCAGAGAGAGAGAGAGAGAGAGAGAGAGAGAGAGAGAGAGAGAGAGAGAGAGTGAGTGAGTGAGTGAGTGAGTAAAAAGTTCTAAATTGTACGATTTTCTTTTCAGGGAGAATGGGTTTCGGGTGCATTGTGATTTTTATAAAAACTTTCTCACAAAATGATTAAAAGATAACTTGCGTTGCGAATATTTTTTCATATCAAACGTTTTTGCGTAGCGAATCATAAGGATCCTTCTTAAATAAATTGGGTTATATGTATTTCGTGGTACACATTTTAGTGATTTATTTTTATGTAAAGCGGAATAACTGACAAATTAGTGACTTTTTCTACGTTTTATACGCGCTCATGTGTGATTTTTTTTTAATTTCCGGTGCTGTTTTTAAAGTCAATGAACAATTGGCCTCCATATATAGCCCAAAAACAATATTGATATTCTTTTTTTATTTTTTAAAATTTCAGTCACTGGTTTACACACAAATTGTTGAGCAATAGTAGGGAGTCACGAAATGTGATGAAATGTATTTTTTATTTCATGAATGTTAAAAGTAGTGTAAGGTTTAAAAAAATTGTAAATTAAAAAAATATAAAAAAAGCAATAAATATAAGAAATTCTAGCAAAAAGGATTTTGTGTTTTATTTTGTAAATGCTGTTTTAATTTTTTTCTTTTGTCTGACAATGGGGCAACCGGACTACCCTGGTTGCCTCTATGGTCCAACCGGCTGTATACAGGATATACACGAATAAAGTAGCGAGTTGTCAAGGAAGGAACACCCAATAGCAATCAGACACGTACCATCCTGAATTAATGTACGCAGCTATGACATTGAAGTGGCTTTATAAATAGCTCACTGCAAAGGATTCAGAGTGTACGAATCGTAGATAGTGGCAATATGAGAGCGACTCGTGAATTAAGCGGCTTTAAAATAGGTATGCTTTAAAACACTCGTGAATTAAGCGGCTTAAAATAGGCACGCGTAAGCATCTCAAAAACGGCAAACCTTCTTGCCAGTGCAAGAGCTACTGTATGGAAAGTGTGCACTTTAAAAAAAATATTGAAATTCACGAGTCACTTTCCGTTATTTCTTTCGTGAATTAACGAAACATGTTTCTCATACAACATACACTGTTGGCCACCCAAAATGCAACACCAAGAAGGAAGCATCCGATTGGCCTGAAATTCGCAGCGCCGCCCCGGTGGCGCAGTGGTCTAAGCGATGGCCTCTGATCATTCGTCCGAACGGGGTCCGGGTTCGAATCCCGGTGAGGCATGGATGTTGTGTTTGTCTTACGGCACTGGCTCTCTCCCTTCCCTGGAACCAGTGACCCTAAATTAGGGACGGGCGACTGCTTATAGCCCATTGAGTTGCTCACGGTGGTCGTTAAACCTCCAATAAAAAAAAAAAAAAAAAAAAAGAAATTCGCAGCATGCATCGCCCGCGAGAGGACATGCAAACGATTAGCATTGCATGCCATATGCAAATCATGTGCGCCCGGCACGCCACCGAGAAGCACTATAAGAAGGGTGCACAGAAGGCGGGGTGTAAGTAGTGGAAGCGTGTTGTGCTGCCGGACCTGTGCGTAGGAAGCTTCCTGATGCCTCGTCGCAGAATACGGCAGTCATTCTACCACGTTTTCGGACAGAGGACGAATAGTGGCTTATCGCGACAGCGTTTTATCGTACCGAGACATCGGCGCCCGTGTGGGACGACATCCAGCCACAGGGAGGCGAGTATGGATTCGGTGGGTGCAGGAGGTACGGACGGACTGACGTGAGCGATTGCCGCAGCCGCGGCAAACCACCGAATGAGAGGACCGGCATGTTGTGCAACGGGCATTGACGGCTCGCACCGCCACATCACGAACATTAGCGCAGGAATTAGGGTGTGTTGCGCAACAACCTGTGTCAGCACGTACCGTTCGACGTCGTCTGCAGGAGCGAGGACTTGTCGCACGGCACCCATTGCTCCGATTACCATTGACGTTACACCACCGGCGAGTGCGGCGGCAGTGGGTCGTTGGACGCCGCACCTGGACTACGGAATGACACAACATTGCCTTCTCCGACGAATCCCGCTTCTGCCTGCAAAACCACGATGGTCGGATCTGCGTGTGGCGGCACCGCGGCGAGAGACTGTATGACGCCTGCATTATGCATCGCCATACCGGTCCTTCGCCTGGCGTTACGGTTTTGGGCGCAATTGGATAAAACACCCGCACCCCTCTGGTACGCATCGCCGGTACACTCAACAGTCACCATTGTTTTGAAGCCTGTAGTCCTCCCTTACCTGCAGGACCTGCCAGCGGCCACGTTTCAACAGAACAGTGCGCGCCCGCACGTGGCACGCATCGTGCAACAATTCTTCACGGCCCACCAGGTATCACTGCTGCCGTGGCCCGCCTGTTCTCCCGATATGTAGCCCATCGAACACGTCTGGTTGCTGATCGGCAACCGAGTGGCCCGGTAAGCACCACCCGCGGCTTCTCCCGATGAACTGTGGCAACGTGTGGAAGCAGCCTGGACCGACATACCCCAGCCCACATCCAAACCCTCTTTCTTTCGATGCCGCGGCGTGTAGCGGCCGTTATTGCCAGCCATGGAGGCCACACGAATTAATTATGTCTGCGTGTTCCGCAAGTCGCACGGGCTTTGTAAGCTCAGTCGTTTCATCTTTGTATCTGTTGTTATGTGTCCAGTAAATCTGGCTTTGCTATCTCGTCTCCTTCTTGGTGTTGCATTTTGGGTGGCCAGTAGTGTATTTTTCCGTGAGATAACGGGGGAAAAAACTGAATTTCACGGATTTTTCTTACGCCAAGAAAATTTTGAATTTTCAGAAACCTTTCCGCAATTCCTTTCTTATATTAACAAAAAAACTGCGTTCTCACTTTTTTTCGTATCCATGTGGCGAAAAATTTCCGGTAATAGAAAATATTCACGGAAATACTTGGGGGTTTGATTAACTGTTAAATTTCCGTATTCGAAGTATTTCATTTTGAAGTTCTGTAACGAGATCGGATATTGTGAGTTAGTATATGGAATTAATTTTTGTCACTGTGTCACAGGATATTTCTTTTCCTTTCTCCCATTTTCTTCACAATCAAAAATGAACAACGTGCCCCATACATGCACTTCGTTCGATAAATAGACACTCATTGGAGAAGAAGACTTTGCGGAAGAGTCTTGAGAAACTTCGAGTAAACTGTGCACATGCTTCATTTCTCTTTTGCTTATCATTATCATTTAGTTCGTTGACGAATAAAGGCTTATAAGATTTCAGTTGAAGATCGCTTTGTGGTTTTTGGGATCCCAAGTTCTGCAGATCGTTTCCCCAGCGACTTGTTAGTGATTGCAGACGAGCTGTTTCTCACGGTTCCTGCCTGGGTCAATGGTACATACACTGAAGAGCAATTGAATTAGAGACAGCTGGCATTATGCAAATGTGGCGCTGTGGCATTGGCTGTGGGCGGCCCTGTAAACGGAAACGACATGACGTATGCAGCGATCCGACAATATAAGGAGTGATGCGGCGGGAATCAGTAAGAGTCCGACGCAGTATGGGTAAGACGAAGGATCTAAGCGCATTTGATCGTGGGCAAATTGTCGGGGCCCGACGAATGGGTCACTCTATCTCGAAAGTAGGGCAGGCACTGTGATTTTCACGAGCCACTGTGTCACGGGTGCACCGTGAGTACATCGAATCCGGTAAAACATCCCTGCAAGAGCCAACTGCCGTGGACAACAGCGTGTGGATAACCGGGGTCATCGTCGGCTAGCTCGCATTGTAACAGCGGATAGACGGGCCACAGTGCAAGAAATCACTCGGCAATTTAACGCTGGTACACAAAAACGTGTAAGCAGCCACACCATCCAGAACCATCTCCTCGCTATGGGGTACAGAGGGTACCGCTTCTGACCGCACATCACAGGGTGCAAAGATTAGCATGGGCGCGGGAAAATCCCCATGGACCCTAGACATGTGGAAAAAATGTTGCCTGGACCGATGAGTCGAGTTTCTTGTTGGTACATGCGGATGGCAGGATACGAGTACGGCGCAAACCACATGAAGCGATGGATCCTTCTTGCCAGCAGGGTACTCTTCAAGCTGGTGGGGGGTGGCATTCTCGTCTGGGGACTGATTACGTGGACTGAAATGGGACCCCTGGTATGTGTGACATCGTCCCTCACAGGTCAATCGTTACCGGGATATCCTGGACGACCATTTGCTCCCGTTTGTGCGTCTTCAACATCCCACTGGATACCTCATCCTGCAACAAGACAATGCACCGTGCCATCGCTCCCGAATCGTATTCGAATGGTTGGATGAACACTCCACCGACGTGACCTCGGTTCCTTTGGCCAGCTAGGTCACCTGACCTCATTCGAATCGAGCACATCTGGGATGCCATCGAGAGAGATGTTCGAGGCTCTGACCCCTCCATCAAATATTCATGAACTGTGGGAGCTTGTTCAGGGATCGTGGTTCCGTATGGCTTCCCAACGCTTTCGGTGTCTTGTCGAGTCCATGCCGAGACGAATCGCCGCCGTCATCAGGGCGAAAGGTGGTGCTACACGTTACTAGACAGGTATCTCTAATTCAATTGCTCTTCAGTGTACATCCCGTTCTTGACTAAAATTGAAGCAGTCATGAATAGCTTCCGTTCCTGCCGCAGAAATCGTAATTTTTGAAGGAGCTTCCGTGCTAAACCTGACATTGAAATCTCTCTCAACATGGTTTTTCTTGTCTGTTGACGTTCGTGAGCAACATTTCACTGTGTAAATGCCGACGGTTTTTAGTAATTTCGTCATGAACTTTACTTAATTACTGTGTTTCCAATCCCTACACTTTCAGAATTAGAAATCTGATACATAAGGAAGTATGCTTATTTTATTTCTGCCCTATACTGCCATTTAATTGATTTTACACTTTTTTTATATGAAGCTCTTTAAACCGCCACCCTGGCTTACCACCAGTTTAGTTCGATGAGCAAAATATATAAGTTTATCGAGGTTCGACTGTAAAATAAATTTCACGGTAGTGGGTGTAAAAGTAAAGTACGTTTTCAACAGTATCTGTAGTTTCAATGGTCCGATTTGGAAAATTCTTTTTGTGTGTGATAGAATTCAAGATGGAAAGTGTTTTTCATATAACCGCTAATTTATCGTAACTAACGGCTTTACTACTAGGGGGCATGAATGCATATTTATGTTTCCAATATATTCGCAGTAGTATCTACGCTCTTAAAAACTCGATTGAAAACCTTATTTTTCAGTCCAGTACTGATTGCGATGGGAAACATTTTGCTCATATTTCTTGCTCACAATAATGCACAGTTTTTTGGGCGGGGGGGCGCAAAAAATATATATCCCGTTTTACCAGATATCTCTGCTTCTAACAGTGCGATTTGAAAAATTCTATGTTTTTATCTGACTGCTTTTCTCGTAAATAATATTTTTTTATTGAAGTTTTAACGACCACCGTGAGCAACTCAATGAGCTATAAGCAGTCGCCCGTCCCTAATTCAGGGTCACTGGTTCCAAGGAAGGGAGAGAGCCAGTGCCGTAAGACAAACACAACATCCATGCCTCACCGGGATTCGAACCAGGACCCCTCTCAGACAGATGATCAGGAGCCAGCGCTTAGATCACTGCGCCACCGGGTCGGCAAATAATATTTTGCATATAATTTCTAATTTTTGTTAAACGATTACTTTACAACTACTGGGCGAAAGTGCATGTTTCTGTTTGCAACATTTTTGCAACCGGATCTGTGCGTTTAAAAACCTGATTGGAGAAACTTCTTTTCGATGATAAACCGTTCACTACGAGAAAATTTCATGCGCATTTCCTGCCCAGAACAATGCACAATTTATTCGCTTAGGGACACCTAGGTGAAGCACATTTTTCTCGATATCTCTGCTTCTAAAAGACTGATTTGAAAAGGTCTTTTAACTTTGGATGCCATTCACTTCATTGAACATTTTGTTTTTGCTTTATAATTTGTGTTGCGCATAGTCCTAACGTTAGTTTGCCTTTCGTTTCCAACAGTTATCTCCGCTTCTGAAAATGCTATTGAAAGAAATTCTTTTTCTACTGAATACCAATCACTACGGAAAAGATTACGAACGTCATTCAGGAACTCCTGAAAGAGAAAAAGAAAATTAATATGAAGTACTAAATGTCTTATGTGAGGCGTAAGGTGGATGTCGATGAAGCATGAGTTGTATGCCAAGATCGCTGTAAATGGGACACATTTGATACATCAGCATCAAGTAATCTTAACACGCGATCAATAACTTTGGTTTTGTGGATGCTCTTTCATTGAAGAGCTAATCTCTGAAACTAAGAGAACTTCTTAGTGATATGTATGTATGTTGAATGTGTAATAAATGGGAAATAATCATTTTTAATTTAATCAAAAGAAGTTCCAGTCATTCCCGATACTGGTGGCAACAGTGTCGTTGCCTTGATATAGCTACATTCAGGGAAATGAATTTTACTATTACACTACCAAACAACTATCTGAAGCCTCTCCCCATCAACCGCGCGCATACACACACAAAACTGGAGTGTATTTGATCTACAGAGGTTGGACAAAATAATGTGAACACCTAGGAAATTGGCGATATGTCTTTATTAATAAGGTGTCGAACCACCATTTGCCTTTAATACAGCTTCCGAACTTCTTGGAATAGATTCATACAGAATTTGAATAGTCTCCACTGGAATGTTGTACTATGTCTATACAAGGTGTTGGACCACCATTTGCCTTTAATACAGCTTCCGAACTTCTTGGAATAGATTCATACAGCTTTTGAATAGTCTCCAGTGGAATGTTGTACTATGTCTATACAAGGTGTTGGACCACCATTTGCCTTTAATACAGCTTCCGAACTTCTTGGAATAGATTCATACAGCTTTTGAATAGTCTCCAGTAGAATGTTGTACTATGTCTATACAAGATGTTGGACCACCATTTGCCTTTAATAGTAGCTTCTAACCTTCTTGGAATAGATTCATACAGCTTTTGAATAGTCTCCAGTGGAATGTTGTACCATTCGTCGATCAGATCATCAGGCAATCGTGCGGAGATATTGGAGGAGGGAATCTGTTTCTCATTCGGCTCTCCAAAACTTCTCACAGTGGTTCGATAATATTCAAGTCAGGTGATTGAGCTTGCCAGGTCAGATGTTGAAGTTCATCTTAGTGCTCCTCAAACCAAGACTGAACTGTTCTGGTTGTATATAGGGGGCGCATTATCATCTTGTAAAATGGCATCGTTGTTGGGGAACAACATTTGGACTATAGAATGCCCCTGAACACCTAGAATGTCCAAGTACTCGCTGGCAGTAACTCGACCTTATAGTGTAATGATGGGGCCAGCCGAATACCAACATACGGGCGCCCAAATCATCACAGATCGAACCCCATGTTTGACAGTTGGAACGACACATTTCTAATTGTACCCTTTCTTGGGGGGTTCTTTATACGTAAACTCGACCTACTATTGGGAATAACGCAAATGAGGACCCATCAGACCATAACACGTTTCCAGTCTCCAGCTGTCCTGGTTTAAGGGTCACGTGACCATCTTTTTCGCATTGTAGCGTTGGTTTCTATGATTAAATGTTTAGCAGTTTCAGCTCTTCCATGGATGTTGACTTTGGGAAGTTATCTGCAGACTGTTTTTGTGGAAACAGGGTCTTCCAGATGAATATTGAGTTCTGATGTCATTTTTGCTGCAGTAGTAGTTTTGCGTTGTTTGGAAACAATCCTTGTGAATGTTCGACGGTCCCTCATTCAATCTCGGTTTTCGCCCACCATTCTTCCTTGCTATGCCGTGTGTACGGAGTCGTAACCCTGGAGATTGTTGCTCTCGAAACAGTTTCCACGGTTATGATTGTAATGGTTACAGACGTTCCTGCTAAGCGGACTCTCGCGATCTGCCCTTTTTGGAAATCTGGCAGTTGACCTATTTCACCGACTGCTCGTAGGAACCCCGGTGAACACAACTTGTACTACACTGGCATACAACCTAGAGAATATATATGTAAAGAAACGATACGAGAAAGATAATCACAACTTTTTTTTCCAGTGTAGCCTATGCGAATAATATTAACCACTATAATCATGCTGTTCACATTATTTTGTCCAGCCTCTGTACATTCCTTCCGGAATTCATTGTTTCATATCTTGTAGTACCGGAAGTTAGGAAAGATACAAATACGCACGGCCACAGCACATCCACCCACTCTCCAACCAGGAGCATGCCACTGATCTTAAGAAAAAAAGAAAAAAAGGAGTAATAATTTAAATAAGAAGAAAAGGATGTGCTGGACAGCAAACAAGTGCATTGCTGTCTGTTATGAAATAAGTCACTTGACGACAAAATTGTTAGATATATGAGAGAGAGAGAGAGAGAGAGAGAAAGAGAGAGAGAAAGAGAGAGCATCAATGAGATCTGGAAACGCTCGTGTTGTATGAATTCATTGAACCCTGAGGAGAATTTCATGATCGAGTTTTTCGAAATGACGCTTGTATTTTACGGTTGCTAGGTTATCTATCGTCAAGTGTGCATTTAGACGACTGGGTATATATCCGGTGAAATGACGTGCATTTTTATTTTGCAGGTCACGCGATGCGACGTTTTCCAATCTACTGATGAGGAAGCTTTTCAGTGACTCATTTGTAGAGAGAGAGGGCTCCGTTCGTATTCTATTTATGTGCATACACTAGAAATAGTTCGCATTTTGCAAGGCATTTCCTCCAAGGTTGGGGGAAAAAAAAAAAGTTTGGGTGTGTTTGAATTCACGAAACTGCTGGGAATTGGATACTTATTTTCATTGGGATGATTTCTACTCTATTTGTTATGCTGCAGTGATAACGCTGTATCGCTGTTTGAATTCATAGGGAATTAGGGTTGGAACTCTTTCACATCTGTCCTTGATGAAAGTGGTCCTTCTGAACGACTACCACCTCCTACGCCACGTTAAAGTCGTAAATTCAAGGGGAAAAAAAATAAGTTCAAAAGAGGCGATCCTTCTTTGATACCACCTTCAACGCTATGAATAAAGGTAAGTTATGACATTCTGCCTTCGTCTATAAAGCAAGTAAGGGAAATTGTGGTGCGTGTATACAGTAATAAATTTCCAGAAATTTCCGAGCCACTGTCCGTGACTCCTTTCGTGAATTAACAAAGAATATTTCCGATTCAGCTTTTTCTGTGAAATGACGGGGTGGGGGTGGAAATTCACGCACCGCGGGGTCGGGGGCTTAAGCTCTCCCAAAGCCCCAAAGAGATTAAGAACGACGTACGTCAACTCTTACCTACCTATGTAATGCATGCACTATATATACCGTGTATATATATACACTATATTGACAAAATTCACCGGACACCCCTTCAAAAGCAAATGAACGCATCCGCTGCGTTGTTAAGATGCGCGGTACAGCTACAAACGGTATAAAAACAAGCCTGCAGGTGACCGCGATCATATCGCACTGTTGAGGTTAAGTGAAAATGTCGCGGCGGAAGAGAACTAACTTTGAGAAAGGAAAGATTGTTGGGTGTTATATTAGTGGGTTGTCCATAAGAGAAACCGAGAGCCATTTAAACATACCCAAGTCAACTGTTTTGGATGTACTGAATAAGTGGAAGACACATGGCGTGCCTGAAGCAGCAAAATGTACCGACAGACCAAAGAAAATCAGTTATAGGGGGACATCGAAGCCTCAGGAGAGTCGTTACAGTTAATTGACGGAGTACTGCACAAGACCTCAGTGTACAGGTGAGTAAAAATGCTGGAACTTCGTTATGTGCACGTACCATTCGCAGAGAACTTTATTCCATGGGTTACCGTGGTCGTGCGGCTGCTCATAAGCCTTTGATCTCCACTCAGAATGCTACTCGTCGTTTAGCATGGTGTAAAGAACATTTATCATGGACCGTAGATCAATGGAAACTGGTCCTATGGACTGATGATTAAGATACACGATCTATCAGTCTGATGGCCGGCGTGTGGGTGTGGCGGTAGCCGGGAGAATGCCGTTTACCACAGCGTGCTGTTCTTACGGTCAAGTTTTGAGCTGGCAGTGTTCTCGTATGGGGGTGTTTTTCGTGGTATGGTCCCTGCCCATTGGTTATCGTGGACAGGCCTGTTAATCAGCACGTCTACTTCGATATTCTGTATAATTATGCCCTACCAACTCTGTGGCAGTACTTTGGAACCGAGCCTTGTTGGTACCAGCAGGATAATGCAACGAGCCGTAACGCAAGGACTGTTACAGCGTGGTTTGACGATGATTCCGTACCGTGTATGGACTGGCCAGCAGCCCAGAGCCCTGATCTTTATCTCATAGAGCGCCGCATAAGAAATTTGGAACCACCAAGGCTAAGCAACAGTTAGCGGCAGCATTATGTACTGAATAGAAGCGCATACCTATCGCTGTGTTCCAAAACCTTGTCGAAAGCGTGTCTCGAAGGGTCAGTGCATGCTTTAAAGCCAAAGGTGGACCGACACCGTACTAATGTATGTCAATAAATGGTATGTTGTGTTTCTCTTCTAGGTGTCTGGTGACTTTTGTCAATGTAGTGTGCCTATACCATGTGCCTACACACACGCACATATATACTATATAGCCCCCCTCCCCCCTCAACAGGAATTCCTGGGTGCGCCGCTGATTTCGGGGATTTTTCAAATACGTGAATTGGCAGAAATAGTTAGTTAGTTAGTTAGTTGGTTAATTGATTTTAGTGGCGCAAGGGCCAGGCTTGGCCAAAGAGCGCCAGACAGAGAACTATCAGCTAAAGATTTTTAAAAGCGTGGAAAATGATTAAGAGCAGACAGGCTTGGTAAAAGTTAGAAAAGAGGATGATGAGGAATTGGCAGAAATACTTCTGCTCATCGTTCTCCGGTTAAAAACGGGAAATTGCCGTTTTTTAGAGGTGGTGTCGGAAAAACCTGAATTTTCAGTAAACGTTTTCGTGATTCCGTTCGTATATTAATTAACGGGAAAAATTTTTTTTTCACTTTTTCCGTTCTTGTATGACCACAGCGTGCTTTTTTTGTATGACGGAAAATTACTGGTAATAAGAGCGGTTGTCGGAAAAACTTGAATTTTTAGTGGTTTGATTAACTGGGTGCGCCGCAGTTAAATTTCAGTTCAACAGTTTTGCTGTATCACTCATCATTCACAACATCGGAAGTTGTTTATCTGCTTAAACCTTTTTGGTGGCAATATTTGTACCCTCGTCTGTTTGCGGACTTGATTTGCGTTTCTGTTGCGAGACCTGATATTGTAGATAGCATATCGCATGATACACCACTGTCTGTAAAAATTGCGACACCAAGAAGGAACCATAGGATTCGAATGAACTTTATACCACACATTACTGATATGGCTGTAAGTAAGTGATTGAATTTTCAGAACAATACAACTATTTTTACCTGCAGAAATCAGTATCTTGTGAAGCCTCCGCGAGCTGCAGTAAGAGCTTCTAGACGGCGTGGCATTGAAATAAAAAAGGCGTTGGATGGTGTCCTGGGTATCTGCTTGCCAGGCGGCATGTATGCGAGTCCACATATGATTGGTACTGATCGCTTTGATGGGCCAGTTGCCAAGTGACCATATCCTAGACATGTTCAGTTGGCGACATGTCTGGCAAACGTGCAGGCCAAGGGAGAAGTGGTATCTGCTGTGCCGCGAAGAGGGCTTGAACATTCCTGGCAACATGTGGTCGGGCATTGTCCTGCTGGAATATAGCGCCAGGACTGCTCCAGAGGAAGAATTATGACTTCTGCCTGTACAACTTCCCTGATGTAGCGGTCGCTGTTGAGATTGCCCTCAAGTCGTAGCAGCCGAGATCGCGAATGGTACCCAATGGCACCCCACACTATCACACTTGGCGTTCGGCCCGTAGGACACTCGAGAATGCATGCTGGAAGAAGGCACTCACCACAATCCCGTCTAATGCGTATTCGGCCATCATGGTAGTCCAAGTTGAATCGGGACTCGTCCTGAAACACGACATGTTGCCAATCAGCACGCCAATGTCTGTATTGAAAACCCCATTCCAGCCTGAGGCGTCCATGGTTCAGGGTCAAAGGAAGCCGCCGCAAAGGGATGCGTGCAACCAGTCCTCTGCGCAGCAGACGGCGTCGAACTGTGGAGGTAGACAATGCCACACCTGTTGCAGTGCACCATTGTTGTGCTAACACTTGCAAAGATGCGGAACGGTTCGTCACTGCCATGCAGTGAGGTGTCGGTCGTCACATTTCTCGGTTCACTGCCATGTTGTCGATGCACCCGGTTCTCTTCGGTCCACTGCCGCCACACGCGCATCACTGTTGTGGCGTTATGTCCCGTCCGAGCCGCAATGTCGCGGTACGAAAATGCACCTTCACGCAGGTCAATCATTCGTCCCCGTTCAAACTCTGTCGTATAGTGATATTGCGCCCTTCGTCGTCGCCGAGGCATTATTGAATCCTGGAGACGACCGTTTTACAACTCACTGTCCGCGATGCAGTACTGGTGAGTATCGTACGTATTTTTTTGCGCCATTTTCATGTAGGACTTCCGTCCACAGGGAGTAGAATTTAGGTCCCAGCCACCTACAGCGAGATCGCCTTTTGGGCAGGACACTGAAACGGAAGGAATGAGAGCACGTCTAGCGACTATTGACAGAACAGTTTGTAGTGAGATTAGAGTACAGTAGATGGCGCCACCGTACAAGTACGATATTGCACATAGATGGGGGAGAGAACTTCAGGGAGGACATAGGAAAGAATACCCATTTAACCAGTGGGTCCAGCCTGGGGGCCGTCACTTTACATGCTCGTCCGATGCACGGCGGATATTCAGCGATTGTTAGCAAATCACACCATCTCTGAAAGATCAGCCCAGGCTAGAACCTGGGGACCCAGCATTGATAGTCTGAAACACTAACCACTAAGCCATCCGCGGCCTACTGGTGAGTATCCTAAACAGCCCTCTCTTTATACCCCTTGCTCGACTGTCCAGAGGGCGCTGCTGGGCCCAGACATGCACAATCATTCTGCAATTTTAATCATTTGCATGTCCTATCCTGCTCTGCATATCCTGTAAGTTTCACGTGATTACCATCATTCCTTCATGGTGTTGCAATTTTCACTAACAGTAGTTTTATTAAAGCAATCGTGACAATGGATTTTCCTCCACCCCCACACCAAAGTTGGTGTGCCTGCTATTGTACTTTCTGTTACCGTAAGAAACTGTTAGCTTGAGCTGTCGTACAAGTGATTGAGTGTTTGATGTCTATGCATCAGTCTGTGGACGTCTTAACTCAAAAGATAGGGGTTTATGAAATGATACTATGAAGTAGTACATTTCACCTTTTCTTGAACGTAAATGAAAGTCATTGTCAGTGTAAAAAATTCTCAGCTCTAAAATATCTTATTATTGCTTTGAAAATCATGTTAAAAAATGTAATTTGTGGTAATTCCACCGACAGACAAAAATAAAATATATTTTTATAAAACTACTCAAAAAAAAAAAAAGTTCCAACAGAAAATGAAATGGATTATTAATCCGTATGCAAAGCGAAAAACATGTTATCATCAGCGCGACAACAAGACGCTTCTTATCGATCACGTTTATACCATAAACGTGATCGATAGAAAGCATGTTGTTGGCTCGGTCAGCAGTGTTCTGTACTCGCGTGCAAATGCCAGTTCGAAACACACTGGTGGCGAGGAAGGACTTCTTTCACTTTGTAAAGAAAATCCCCAGTCCTTACATTCCAGGTCCTGCGCGGAAAGGTGGAAGCAGAAATTTCATGCATTAACACATTGACTGCCACGCTAGAAAAACAAATTTTTCACTTGGGACCACCGTGTTTTATTACGAAAATGGAATAGAAACTTCGAAAACAAAACGATCCTGTCTAATTTAATTGTAACAATAAGAACAGCAACAAGTAAGATTATCACGAACCAACGGCAGGGTTTTACCCAGAGCTTCACCCATCACGTAACATCAGTGGCGTAACCATGTTTCAAATTCGGGAGGGGGGGGGGGGTTAGATCACACATACACACACATTATATGTATGAGGATCCCCGACTCTGAAAATCTGGCGGGGTCCTGACCCCCCCCTCCCCTTCAGTGGGTTGCGCCTATGCGTAACATGTAGGTTACAGCAAGAGCAAGACAGCTTGCTTACGCACCACGCGGCTCCCAAGGCAAAGAGACGTGTGAGTTATATATGCTTCACGAGGCCCCGGGAGCAAAACTAGCGTTAATTAAATACAACTCACGTGGCAGTCAATGTGTTAAAGGTAGATATTTCCTGAAGTAAAGGAAATTTAATGTAGAGACTGTCAAAGATTTCGAAAACTCTAAGACAGATTTCTGTATAAAAACAAAAAATTAAAAAAAAAAAAAATCCGAAAACCAACGTTTCTGTAAAAACAAAACGGGGAAAAAAAAAACAAAAAAAAACTGTATTAGTGGCAACAAAAAATCTAAAATCTACCAGAATATTGAATGTTCGCGTTATTGGAAACGGATAGTTTTCTAAACGAAAATTTCGTTAAAAATCGGAGACCTACGGGCAACTTTGTTGCACGTAGTTTCAGGAATTTTCTGTGAATTCACATAACTTTTTTTTTTTTTTTTTTTTTTTATTGCAGCGTACCGTATGAAAAGTTTTGTCATGTCAAAAATTCTGGTACCACCAGTTTTGCATTTTGATACATTCTCCTCTGAAGAATTAAGGAAAGTCCCAATCAGTACAAAATTAAATGATTTTAACGCAATTCTAACTCAAGCGTTTTCCGCTGATAGTGAATTATTGATTCAACCCATATCTACAAGTGATGAATATTTTAAGTTCATATTCATGTGCGTAATGAAGCATCACAACGAACCAACACCATAAAATAATAATATCTAAGCTTTTGCAGTTAGCAGCCATCTAATCAAGGCGATTCTTTTCTAGGTTACCAGAGCATGCAGTGCAAGCTTAGTATGAGGTACCTTTAGTTTCATAGTAAGCAGGGAGTTCAAAAAATTCTTCAACACGTATCTGTATATTTTTACTCGTCCTTCCGAAGTTAGCGAACTACAACTTCTTTGAGAGCTTGTCTAAACTTGCGTGGTAAAAACAAATCATGGTGTCATCATTTCATTGTTCACTGGCAGCCCATAAAGTTCGATCTCAGAAATCTGTGAGTTGTTGCTCTGGAAAGAAGTAAAAATGGGGAAAGATTTCACATTTTCAAAAGGATGCAGCCTAAGGACAAGGTGCTTTAATAAATTCATGACGATTTATACAAGCACATGCGGTCATTCCTATTCATATGGCACTGTTACCGGACGGATGCGGAAACTCAAAGAAGGACGGTTGAGCTTTTTTCTTCCTTCCTCCCCCCCCGATTGTCGGTTTAACGACCACCGTGAGCAACTGTTTGTCTCTGGCTCCAGGGAAGGAACAGAGTCAGTGCCGTAAGACAAACACAACATACATTCCTCTTCGGGATTCGAACCCGGACCCATCTCGAAAGAATAGTCATAAGCCATCGCTTAGTTAGAGCACTGCGCCACCGTAACAGCCGGGTGAGCTTCGAAGACCTCCCTCAAGCAGGAAGACTGAAGGACGCCGTGAACGAGAGAACCGCCACTACTGTTCGTGAACTCACTAAGGAAAACCCTCAGATCACCATTCAGGTAATAAGTTTAAAGGTCGGTTTATCGACTGACAACAATTATTCATCTACATTTAAAGTTCTGCAATATCTCTGCGAAATAGGTACCCCACAAACTGACAGTACAAAAAATAAAACAAATAAATAAAAGGCTACTCTTGCAAGGAGATCTGGCAATGCTTGAATCTATAGTGTACCCGGATGGTTAACATGTTACAAGGAATGAGACGTGGTTTTGTTACTATACAATTCCCAGAGAGAGATGGAGAAATATGTTTGGATTGCGGAAGGTGAACCGCGGTTCCAAACTCCTCAGAAACTCCAACCCTCATTGAAAATTTTCAGTAATAAGCACTAAAAATGTCGGTAATTTGTATAAATTTTCTGTAGTAATGAATAAAATTGAATTACACACTTCCGGTAACAAACAAATTATGGGGGCAGTAAAATAACTGAAAATTGTCGAAAAAAAATTACAAATTGAAGACTTTCTATGTAAAACACTGAGTGTGGCGCCAACATTTAACAACTTTTTTTTACGCTTTCCAACCGTATGTTGAAGAAGCGTATATGCTCCAGCTTTGTCCGTCCGCACGATAACTCACGTAAAAATGGTTCGAATTCGATGAAATTTTAGTATGTGGTAGGGGATCACTTGAGAATGAACCCTATTGAAAATGGGCGAAATGGGGTCAAAGGTCATGACATAGGAGCGGGATCCATTCCATCGCCCTTATGCCTCATAACTTGCGTAAAAATGGTTCGATTTCGATGAAATTTTAGTAGGTAGAGGACCATCTGGCCATGAGCCCTATTGAAAATGGACGACATGTGGTCAAAGGCCAGGACGTAAAAGTGGGATCCATTCCATTGCCCTCATGCATCATAACTTACGTAATAATACTTCGATTGCGAGAAAACTTTATCATGTTGTTCCATAAGTATACTGAACCGGTTCTGTTGAATATCATCGAAATGGGGTCAAAGGTCAGGACACAGGAGCGAGATTTATTCCACAGCTTTTATCCTTATAACTTGACTAAAAATGCTTCTACTCAAACAAAACTTTAGTATGTTGTTCCGGAGGTATACTGAACGGGTTCTGTTGAATATCATCGGAATAGGGTCAAAAGTCAGGGCACAGGAGCGAAATTTATTCAACAGCCATTATCTTCATAACTTGACTAAAAGTGCCTCTATTGCGACAAAACTTTAGTATGTTTTTCCGGAGGTACACTGAACCGGTTCTGTTGAATATCATCAGAATGGGGTCAGAGGTCAGGGCACAAGAGCGAGATTTATTCCACAGCCATTATCCTCATAACTCGAGTAATGATTTCTGGTATGTTGGAAAGCGTATCATAATCAACGCATTGTATGATTTTACTAACTTGTTTCTGGTTTCCCTCAAAAACCAATGCATGTTAATGGGGATCGTGTGATAAACATAGTAAATGTTTACACAAATTGGAAGTTTCTCATGGTGTGTGTGTGTGTGTGTGTGTGTAAAACTCCAAAACATCAAAAGGGAATTTTTAAAAAGTCACGGAACATTGCCGTAAAACTTGGTAACAGTGAGGAAAAGTGACATGTTTTTATCATATATTTTTTAGTTCACGATCAGAACTTCGGCTTTCCGTCTCCAGCATCTTCCGTGGAGCAATAGTTTAAGCGCTTGACCATGATGGGTCCGGGCTAGAATCTCGGTGAAACATGGATGTTCTGTTTGTCGTACGGCACTGGCTGTCTCCCTTCCCTGGAACGAGTGACCCTGAATTAAGAACTTACGACTGCTCATAACCCAACCAGTTGCTCGCATGGTCATTACCCCCCCCCCAAAGTATTTCCTTCTTCGTTCTTGTATAAAGCCACTTTCTCTTCACAATGAACGAGTAGTAGCATTTTTTAACTTTCATTTCGCTTTAAATAACAGAAAAAAAAAAAGCCTTCTCTGTCTCTTGTTGTAGCAAGAAGTGACTAATAAATGGTAAAGACGCATTTTGACCGAAATTAAATATGAACAAGTTAGTAAAATCATGCAATGCATTGATTATGATACGCTTTCCAACATACCAGAAATCATTACTCAAGTTATGAGGATAATGGCTGTGGAATAAATCTCGCTGCTGTGCCCTGACCTTTGACCCCATTTCGATGATATTAAATACAATTGGCTCAGTATACCTCCGGAACAACATACTAAAGTTTTGTCCCAATAGGAGCATTTTGGTCAAGTTATGAGGACAATGGCTGTGGAATAAACTCGCTCCTGTGCCCTGACCTTTGGCCCCATTTCGATGATTTTCAACAGAACCAGTACAGTATACCCCCAGACATGATAGAGTTTTGTCGCAAGCGAAGCATTTTTACTTAAGTTATGACGCATGAGGGCGATAGAAGGGTTATGTCCTGACCCTTGATCCCATTTCGCCCATTTTCAACAGGGTTCCTCCCAGGTTGTCCTCTACCTCATACTAAAATTTCATCGAAATCGAACCATTTTTACGCGAGTTATCGAGGGGACGGGCGGGCAGGCAGACAGACAGACAGACGGACGGACAAAGCTGGAGAATATACGCTTCTTAAACCTACGGTTGGAAAGCGTAAAAGAATCGATATTGTGTTGGTCACTCTGCCGTGAAATAGTTTTACCTGTCGTGGAAAAGACGCAGATTTAACCACTGACAGATTGCCGATTGTAACCATTGTCATCACACATTTAAACCATTGTGTGATGCAGGAAACATGGCGCAATGGGCGCAACTTCGCCGCATTCAGGTTGGATTTCATAATATTGTGCAAAATTGCATAATGCTTTTGTATATGCATCACCCGATGGTTTACCTTTCTCCCAGAAGGGGGTGCATCTGGTGTAGCACCACTTTTTAGTCCGACCTACTACAAAATTTTTGACAGTGTATTACGGAAAATTTTTAAAACGAGTCAAAAAATATAAAAAATATTATTATCAGTAATCAGGGGGAAACAACCAAAAAGAAAACAACAACAAAAAAAAAAAAAAAAACGGAACTTCGTCAGAAAAATTCAAAATGCGGAAACGGAAAGCCACGAAACATTCTCATCACTTCTAAAGCAGTCATTTCCTTTGGTTCCGAAGGTTTGGTAGATTCACATACTTTTCCTGCTTTTTCCAATCGCTACCCTATTCTAATTTTCCGACGTTTTGCTTAAAAATTCTCATTGCAGAAAAGAATTCCAGTTTTATTCCAGGACCTTTCGCAAAAATACAAAAAAAAAAAAAAAATCATCAATAACTTTCCTAGGTCTAGAGGAAAGGTAAATAAAATTTAAGGACTTTTTTTGGGATTGCCTGGTCCATTCGAAACATGTCACGTGACTAGACGCTGTAGCCACCCCAAAGCAGTCGTGGAATCTCAGCATCTTCATTTGTGCAACGGCTAGATTCGACCTGGCATTTCTGTAAAGTCTTAGAATCGTAGCCTTCCAGTGTCACTGCGAATGATTTTTCACGTGATCTTTTCGTTCAGTCATTCCATCCTTCGTGTACTTTATTTTTATCTTCTTAGACATTTCTGACGTTTTCAAACATTGTTTTGAGGTACTTGTGTCCAGTAAACTTTATTATCACCTCTTCCTGGATATTGATGCCCTTATTTGGATTGGATTATGTCCTCCTCCTTAGCAGCACATCTGCTCCGATTTGGTTCTGTATATTCTAGCCTGTCTTGTTTTAACGCTCTTTATAGAGTTACATCTGTCCTTGTGCATCCTTTTGACACTTGATATGGAGCACATCCATCTGCAAATTGCTGCCTCCCTCGCTCCTGCTGTTACCATATGAATCTTTGTTTTATGCAGTATGATTAGTGAAACACTAAGTAGGGTCGCCGTTTGCGATCTTTCTTCTGCACTCTCTGTGTTGCGTCAACTCGTTCTTCAATTTCTTCTCCATGTCGTAATTGACAAAGCCATTCCTTTTCACCTTAGGTTTTCCTGAAGTTAGTTCCCTGTCCAAGAAGCTTCATGCCCATAACCCTACATCCCACACATTTCTTTTCCCTTCTCAAAACAATCTCTATAACTGTGTAATCTTGCATTTTTGTGCCTTCTTTAATACCTCTCTCACTATAGCCCTTATCCTGTTATTTCTAATCCTATACTTTCTCGAAACGACTCGTACATCCATCTCAGCAGCTTCGTTTCACAAACATTTCAAGTTTTCTCCAAACATATTTTCATTGGCCAAGTCTTTGTACTGTTTATCATGGCTGATGTAACTACAGACATGTAAATCCTACTTTTCAGCCTCACTGGCACTTTTCATCACACGTTATACTTTTTTATTTCAGGTATTCCATACTGCTATCCCCCGTACTGTTAACTCCAACATCGATCCCTGGTATGTGAATCTCCTCGCTCTTTTAATCATTCCTTCATGGATGTTAAACCACCCAGATTGATCTTTCTGCTCCTTCATTGTAGCACATGCTCTGGTTCTGTTCTATTTGGTCGGCGCAGATGAAATGCCTGAAATGAGAGTACCACCTACAAACCATCATACAAATAGAGAGTACGACCGTCTAGTCAAAGTAGTTCCCCTGTGCATCAACACATTTCTGTCAATGGGTTACGAGGTTGTGAATCCCACGCCCATAAAACTCCGCAGCGTATGAGGCTAAGAAGGTGGCAACGTCACGACACACAGCCTGTTCGTTTGGGAAGGTCTTCACCAAAAAATCGTCGATACACTAGAACAAGTTTTAATCCGTGGGAGCAAGGTATAGGGAATGCGCGGGGCTGTGACGTACCCAGAAATTTCTTCAAGGGGAGTGGGGGGGGGTCCATGGATTTGGTTCATTGGTGAAAGTAGCCCCCATATATACAGTACAGGGTGTCCGAAAAGTTTTTCCGTGATTACAAACGTCATTCATATCCGCTGTATGTACGTTACAGATGTGAAACTGGTGCCAAAATGTTGGAAAACTAACCAAGTTTTTTTGTTGCAGGTTTCCGCAACGTGGCTGTAGTGTAGCAGTGTCAGTGTCCAGGAAACCGGAAATGTTCACAAATCATGAACAGAACTTTTTGGCATCTGTAATTCACGTGAGGCCCTACGCACTGATTTCTTGGGCGCACAAAAAAGACTGTCTCACTGCTTCCACCCTTTCAGCTGAGGTTGATGGTCGGCCAGTTCTCGGTACGTCAGCAACAGATCCTGTGGTCTTCAACTTGTCGTACCACGACTTAATGCTCTTGACATCGGGCGGCTTCTTTCCATACGTTGTTTGAAAGTTCCTCTGCACTGTTATTGGTGACCGGGTGTCGTGATACCAGAGGACACACTGAGCTTTTTCCTGAGTTGTGAACATTTCCGGTTTCCTGGCCACTGACACTGCTACACTACAGCCACGTTGCGGAAACCTGCAACAAAAAACTTGGTTAGTTTTCCAACATTTTGGCACCAGTTTCACATCTGTAACGTACATACAGCGGATATGAATGACGTTTGTAATCAGGGAAAGACTTTTCGGACACCCTGTATATCGCTTTAAATTCGTACGCAATTCACCCTCAAGGAGTTTGGGATCCGAGGACCACTCCCTTGGCTACGCCTCTGCTGCGGTGTGGGGCAGAGCTTCGTAGTCCAATGGGAGACAACTTCGTAGTCCTACGGTCCTTTGGGAGACATGTGGGCCCACGTTGTCCTGCAACAGAAAGATCCCCATGCATGTTGACCAAATCTGCTTCTTGGTACGAAGCTTTTCGTGCGTCTTCTGCATCTCAGTACAATAGCATTCGAAATGGATGATTCACTCCGGCAGCAGACCACCATACCAGAGTCAGCACTTTGCGTAGGTGTAGTGGTGACTTTAGACAGTGTAGTGGTGGCTTTGCAGTGTCCAACCACTGTTCTGATGCTTACGATTATTATAGAGAACCCAGTCTTAATCGCAGGTTACGATCCAATGCAGGAATCCCTCCTGCTTCTGGCGAGGACGGAAATATGCTCCTCCAGACGACGTGTATTATTAGCTGCTGTGAATTTGTTTGGCACCCAGACCTTCTCCTTTTTGACCTTCCCCAGGGAGGCCAAGCGCCGGTCAATCGTCGAATAATGCACACGGACCTTCTTTGAAACCTCACGTGCACTTTGCCGTAAGTCAGCTCCCACAATATTCTTCAGCTTGTCATCCGCTAGTGGTGGACGACCTCAAGGCTCATTTGTATATGACGTATCTGCTTTGGAATTTTGCAAATCGTATGTGTATGTGCATTCATTCGCTATACCCTGCCCGAACGCCGCATTAATATTTCGAACGGCCATACCCTCGGAATGTCCTAGTTTGAATTCAGACAGAAAAATTACGCGCGCCTGGCTTGTCTGCATAGTCTACTTTAACCGAAGCCTGTGCAGTCGCTTTTGAGTCTTATCACGAAATGACGCACACCAACGTTCCTTAAAATAGTACACTGGTGTGCAAAAATTAAGGACGAAGAGGAGAAATTAACATAACAGCGGAACGAGCAGGCAGAACCGACCGAAAGACCACTCAGGAGATAGACTAGGGTCCGGTACGGTAGGGCATATATGCAGCATGACGGGGGGGGGGGGTCGGAAGGGTATAAAGCACACGGGCGGTGTACGCTTCGCAATTCGGTGAAAGCTATTGCACGGTGTACATCGGTTTGAACGACGTTGAGTTGCTGCCACCGTGTGATATGGCCAACAGGCAATCCAGTAGACGACATCTGGATGACTTTACCCGAGGTCGCTTCATTGGAAAGTTGGAAAAAGGTCGAAGTGTGACTAGTGTAGCCGAGGAGTTCGGGATCGCTCACAGCATCGTTTCACGAGCTTGGAGAGCATTTCAAACGACAGGAACAGCTGTCCGAGATTTTAGCAGTGGTCGTCCACGAGCAACTACGGCGGCGGACGACCGGTATATTATCCTACAGGCGAGAAGAAACAGACGGCAGACAACGGGAGATATCGCAAAGCACATGCAACAGACAACTGGACGTCCGTTATCGCGTTTTACCGTGGCCAGGCGGCGGCGCAAAGACGGTCTATTTGTACGACGACCAGTACGGTGTGTTCCGTTAACGCCTGCTCGTCGGAGACGGTGGTTTCTATGGTGCCAGGAACACAAGAACTGGACACATCAGCAATGGGGTCGAGCTCTCTTTACGGATGAGAGCCGATTTAGTCTGACGAGCGATTCTGCTCGTATACACATATGGAGAGAGCAGGGAACACGCAATCACACCTCCAACATCATCGAAAGGGACCGGTTTGGAGGTGGCGGAGATTTCGTTTGGGGCGGTATCATGCTTGGTAGCTGTACTGACCTCCACATCTTCCAAGGAGGTTCAGTCACCGGTGGCCGCGATTGTACCGAGGTTCTCCTGCCTCACGTGCCTCTGTTTAGAGGTGCTGTGGGTCCTGAGTTACTTTTCATGGACGACAACGCTACACCTAATCGTACAGTGGCTGTCGCAGAGCTGTTGGAGAATGAAGATATTCAACGCCTGGATTGGCCCGCAAGGTCCCCGGACCTAAATCCAATCGAACACGTGTGGGACCTTCTCGGGAGATCCGCAGCTGCGATTGGCACTACAAGAGGAATGGGCAGCGATGCCTCAACAGCTCCTTGACAACCTCGTCCTCAGCATGGACAGACGTTTTAAATCCTGCAACGCATTCAGGGGTGATCATATCCCCTACTAAAGACTGGATTTTTCTTGGCAGCCGCCTGTCACATGGACGTTTCTGTCTTCTGTCCAGTTGTGCTCGAAACTACCTTTTCAATAAAGTGCCTCTGTATCCTTTGGATTCCTTGTTTGGACGGTTTTGCTCACTTGTCCCATATTCTTACATCCTGGGGATCTTATGGTATGATTTGAGTTGATGTGGAGCACTTCTGCACGACGTTACATTCGAAAAACCGTCTCGTCCCTAATTTTTGCACGCTAGTGTATGAGGCACACAATCCGTACACCAAACATATAACGATCTTGTGACGTTTGCCATGGGACGTCGCTGGGCGACACCATTCCGCTAGAAGGATCGAACATAGGAGATGTGTTTGTCTGATGGCGCTGTCTTTGTCCCTTTCCTGGAACCAGTGGTTCTAAATTATGGTCTTTAGAGTTGCTGATGGTGACCGTTAAACTTCGAAACAGCAACAACAACAAAAAGGCATATCAGTACAATGATTCTTCATTCATCCGGGATAATTTCCTTCTCAGAAAATAAGGTCCGATTTGGAGGGTGACAATAAAAGAGACATACCTCATAGCACACAACATTGTTGTATTCGAAATAGGTGCCTTCAGCAGCTTCACACCTCTGCCAGTTCTGAAGAAATCTGGCTACCTGGATGCAAGGAAGTCCCGAAATGCAATTTCGGCCTCCTCTCGGTTTCTGAAGGTCCTTCCCTTGAGGTTATTACTAAAATGCAAGCACATGTGGAAATCGTTGGGTGCCAAGTTAGGCAAGTTGGCTGGATGTGGGAGGGTTTCAAACCTCAGTTTCTGTAGTTTCTGTTTCGTCATTTGTGACACGTGTGGTCTCGCGTCGTCATGGAGAAGGATAGGACCCTTCCTATTCACCAACAATGGCTGTCTGGAACGCAACTTCTGGTACATTCGGTCAATTTTTTCCCAGTATGTGATTGCACCAGCATTTAAGAACCTGTAGCGTATGACGCTGTGAACAGTCCACCACATTGTCAACAAGACCTTCTTTGGCGTCAGTCTTGGTTTAGGATGTTGTTTCGGTGGTTCAGCCACTGTCCAGATCACTTACGGTTGTCGTATAGCACCCATTTTTCATCACAGGTTACAATGCCATCAAGTAGGGGCTGCTTTTCGTTGCAAAGCAGGTTACTGAACATACCGTTGTTGCTTCTGATGCTCCGTCAGTTCATATGAGACCCACTTATCGAGCTTCTTGACCTTACCAATTTGGTGGAGATGTTCGGAAATGGTTGACACCGACACATTATACTGTTTGACGAGTTCTCTGACTGTGACGCGAGGATTTGCCTCCACATATGCCTTCAGAGCGTCGTTATCAATTTTCGAATGTCGTCCTCGGCCCTCCTCATTTTGTAGGCTTGTGTCACAGAACAAAACTGTTCCAACAACGGACGAACAGTAAGTTCAGATGTTGCCTCCTCGCTCCATGCCTCGATCACATTACGGTAGGTTTGTGCAGCATTACGACCCAATTTAAACTCATGAAGTAGAATCACCCGCAGCTTACTCTATCCTAACATGTACAGGTGTAGCAACGACTGCAGCTCAACCGATTATGGCGTCTGAGTCTGGTCTGAGTCGCCCTTCAAGTCGTACGAATAGTGCTGCGAGCGAGTTGAATGTGGTACCTTTTTCTGAACCACCTGATATTTGATAAGGTGTCAGCGCCCTTTTTCACCTCAAGCTTTTCATACTCACTCCCGGAGTTGTGATTGCCAACCTGCTTTTTAAGGTATCTTGTATGCTTTCCTTGATCACTCCTAATGGTTGCCGCTCGCTTTTTTTTGTTTGTTTGTTCTTTCCCTTTTCATTTATAAGTTATGCTGGAGGCATTGAAAGCATTCTTTCCATCTAGTCCTTGTGTTATTGTCAAATTAAACTTCTTCACTTATTTTTGTTCTTACATAGGCGTTGGCAAAGTACTAATAACTGTCATTCAGTCTGCGCCGTCGCCGTAATGTTGCGTACGTTTGCAATTATGTGAAGATACAAGGCTATCGTGTCTCAAGACATTTTAGTAGTCTTTTCGTCCAACGGTCTACCTAGTTGACTATGTTTTTTGTAACACATACTAGGTAGGCAAAGACTTCTGCTCGCATGCCAATGGGCCAATTATTAAATTAACTCCGCGTCAGGAACGCATTTAAGGGAAGGTTCCAAGGAGCGCGCGCCTATCCGCGAATTATTTATTCCATCTGTAGAAGTCCGTTTGTTTTCTGTAGTCAGTCCGTGTTGCAAACTTTTATATAGAGTATAATTTTACCTAGTTGCGCACTGTTTTCTTCCTCTAGTTCGTAAGTTTAATCATCTGTAATTTTGGAAATGAATTTGAGTTTTGAAAAGCTTGGAAACTTTTGAGTTTTATTTTACGCCAATAAATTGGAATTACTAGTTTTTACTATTTTTTAGTATACTTGGTGTACAGTTTTTTATTTATTAATAAGTTAATTAATATCTTTCTCTCTCCCTGCTCTTGCAAAGAATATCTAACTGATAAGAAGGTAAGGCTCAGCGAGACGTAACTAGCGCCACTATATTATGCGGCAAAGAATTACTACACAGAAGCCAACATTACAGGCTGATGCCGCAAGATGCCGAGCAGACTGAGTTAGACTGAGCATGCGTGTTTGTGTTCAAAGAATATAAACGCTTGTTTGTGTTGGCGTTTTGTTCAAAGGTTTTGTTGTTCTCATCTAGATCTGCGTTTATATTACAGCCATGAAATACACCCACTCCATTCCGATGAATAACAATTCGCCGCCCCGGTGGCGCAGTGGTCTAAGGCGTTGGCCTCTGATCATTCGTCCGAAGGGGTCCGGGTTCGAATCCCGGTGAGGCATGGATGTTGTGTTTGTCTTACGGCACTGGCTCTCTCCCTTCCCTGGAACCAGTGACCCTAAATTAGGGACGGGCGACTGCTTATAGCCCATTGAGTTGCTCACGGTGGTCGTTAAACCTCCAATCAAAAAAAAAAAAAAAAAAAAAAAAATAACAATTCATGGAATGGAGTGGATGAATAACAAGAACAAATTTGAAACCGTTTGAAACAAATATCCTGGAAAACCATTAAAACAACGTTTGCTGAAAAAAAAAGCTATCGTTACGTTGAAAAAATTAATTTATCAATTATATGAAACTGACTTTTATGAAAAATACCTCGTAATATTGTAAAATGAAAGAGGGAAGCATTCGATTACACAATGCATACCAAACAGACAGCTTTAAGCATACACTCAATCGTGGCGAGTTAGTCCGGTCGGTAGAGAGCTCAGCTATCACGCCAGCGGCCCAGGTTCGAACCTACTCAGATACGAACGGATGTTTTTCCGATCTGTTGAGAAAATTTCTCCAGCGCAGTGCGTTTAATTTACAAACTTCGGAAGGGTAGAAACAAAAATTGTAGCTTTGGGAAACTGCGGTTGTCTTTGCTTTTTTTTTTTTTTTTTTTTTTTATTAATTATGGCTGCTACTGGGAAACCAGCCTCAGCATTTTTGACATTTAAGGTATATTGTAAATATGAAATTCATGCCAAGCAACCTGGTATTACTACGGTGCTTAAAGTGAGAATAAAACTGCTAAAATTTCCTTAAAATAATATTAATTGCTAATGTATATATTTGTTTCACCAAAAGAAGGGACAGGAGGGATACTCAGAAAAGAACAACAAAAAAAAAAAAAAAAAAAATGCTTTAGTAGACCCAATGAGACCGAAGGAAACAGTCGCAGATCAAAGCTTAGCTTCCTTTCCGTGAAATAGGCTTCCCGTCCCGTGTCTCCTACGCTTTTTGCGCCTGAATGTTAACTTTCCCGCAGAGCATCTGCTGCCGCATTACATGGTGGCGCTGCTGTCGCCTGTTTTACATTATCTCTACGAGAGTTGAGCACGCGAAGCGTTTATATTCTTTGGCTCTTGTGCGAGAACACCTCGGTCTTTGTGCTGGCGGCTGAGTTAAAAGTTCGTCCCGTTTGAAGCTAAAATGTTTCATGATTCAAGAAAGCCATAAACGCTTACATCATTCTGAAAAGTACAGGCCTTTGTTCTCTATAGTCCTTTGCCTGTGTTTCACCAGAACCACGATACCACGGCGGTACCACTCGACAGGTTTTCAGGCCAGAAACTCTGATAAAAGATTTCACATCCACCACTAAAGCGAATTGCCGTCCTTGTAGGAAATGGGCAGTCGAGCGAAATAGGTGGTTGTCGGATAGACTAAGTTCCGGACTGTATGGTGGATGGGTTAAGGTCCAGTCTGTGTGGAGGATGGGTTAAGGTCCGGTCTGTGTGGACGATGGGTTAAGGTCCAGTCTGTGTGGAGGATGGGTTAAAGTCCGGTCTGTGTGGAGGATGGGTTAAGGTCCGGTCTGTGTGGAGGATGGGGTAAGGTATAAACTGTTTGGAGGATGGGTTAAGGTCCGGTCTGTGTGGAGGATGGGGTAAGATCCAGACCGTACGGAGGATAAGGGTAAGGCCCGGACCGTACGGAGGATGGGGGTAAGGCCCGGACTGTATGGAGGATGGTGGTAAGGTCCGGACTGTATGGAGGATGGTGGTAAGGTCCGGACTGTATGGAGGATGGTGGTAAGGTCCGGACTGTATGGAGGATGGGGGTAAGGTCCGGACTGTATGGAAGATTGGTTAAGGTCCTGTCTGTGTGGAAGATTGGTTAAGGTCCGGTCTGTGTGGAAGATGGGTTAATGTCCGGTCTGTGTGGAAGATGGGTTAAGGTCCGGTCTGTGTGGAGGATGGGTTAAGGTCCGGTCTGTGTGGAGGATGGGTTAAGGTCCGGTCTGTGTGGAGGATGGGTTAATGTCCGGTCTGTGTGGAGGATAGGTTAAGGTCCGGATTGTGTGGAGGTGGGGTAAGGTCTGAACGGTATGGAGGATGGGGTAAGGTCCGGATTGTGTGGAGGATGGGGTAAGGTCCGGATTGTGTGGAGGATGGGGTAAGGTCCGAACGGTATAGATGATGGGGTAAGGTCCGAACGGTATAGAGGATGGGGTAAGGTCCGAACGGTATGGAGGATGGGGTAAGGTCCGGACTGTATGGAGGATTGGTTAAGCTCCGGTGGAGGATGGGGTAAGATCCGGATTGTGTGGAGGATGGGGGGTAAGATCCGGATTGTGTGGAGGATGGGGGTAAGATCCGGATTGTGTGGAGGATGGGAGTAAGATCCGGACTGTATGGTGGATGGGGTAAAGTCCGGACCAGAGATGGAAACAAGTCACCGGGTCTACAATTTCTTGAGGGTCAAATGGGTCGGGTCAAGGTGTTCCTGACGCGATTTCGACCCGGTTTTATTTCCGTTTTATTTTTGAACAGAATAAATATATTTCAAAGTACTCTTCAGAGATCTTTGAAATAATACTTCAGAGCTGCGGAGTATGATCCAGGAACTTGCTGAGAAGAGTAAAGAAATGGGGATTAAAAATGAACTTTCAGAAGACAAAACTGATGTGCAATGCTTTTACAAGGAATGAAGATTTATCAATTGATGGGGAAAAGCTGGAGATAACCAATTCTTACATTTACCTTGTTGGGCAGCAGATATCAAGAGAGGGTCACATTGATGAAGAAATTAATTGGCGTATAAAACTTGGAGAGTTTTTAGAGGAAACAGTACAATTTTTAAGGGCAATTTCCCATTATGTCTTAAAAGAAAAGTGTTTAATCAATGCATCCTTCCAGTGTTTACGTACGCAGCAGAGACATGGATCTGAATTAAAAAGACATACAAAGGCTGCAGAAAGAAGTATGGAGAGATGCATGCTTGATGTAACCAAGAAAGGTAAAAAGAGGAACTCGTGGATAAGGAAAATAGCGAGACTGGAAGACGTCATGATCAGAATAAAATACCTGAAATGGTAAATGGGCTAGACATATTGCCGAAAGAACGTACCACCGATGAACAACTGAAATTTTAAACTGGATTCCAAGGGACAAGAAAAGACCCAAAAAAGGCCACGTGGGAGATGGTCGGATGGAGGAGACTGGCCCAAGACAGTCCATTGTGGAAGAAACTTGGGGTGACCTTCATTCAGCAATCGATTGATAACGATTGATGATATATTCGACTTTATAGCTCAAAAGATATTTGTCGGGGTCCGGGTCAAATCTCTTTTGAGCCAGTCTTCTCCATCCACCTATCTCCCACGTGGTCTTCTTCTGGGTCTTTTCCTGTCTCTTGGAATCCAGTCTTAAAATTAGGTTGTTCATCGGCGAACACACCTTCCTGAAGCTGATAGAAAGGTGGGTGCAATCAGGTAGAGGGACAATACTTCGAAAGTATTTAAGTGTATAAGTATGTTTACTGCATTACACTTCTGTCCCATGTTAAAATCAGTTGTGTTACTTTTTGAACGACTCTCGTAGTTACCTGATTAAGTGTGATCGATGTGTTAATCTGAGAAAAGTTGACCGATATCAATTTTGATAACTGAAAAAGAAATGTGCTCTTCGGGTTTAGAGTTTGTTTTTTCTTCGAAATTTTTACGAAGCCAGATTTACAAACATCTGATTTTTTATTTCAAAAAAGCGTTTATTCTTGACGCCGTTATCGAGTTATCTCAATCTTGACATAATGACAGTAAATAGCTTTTTAGGTGAGGATCTTGAGGAAATCACGAGTTACAAATATTTGTTTGGCTATTTTCCCTTGATTACGAAATATAATTCTGCAGGGCCAAATTTTTTGAAAAACAGTAACACAGAAGTACACACGTTTGAAATTCCTGTACTATAAACACTGGAGTTTACATCTATTAATTTCTTCTTGACTTACGAGAAAATAGTGAGTGTATTTCGCATGATGTCCTGACCTTACTGGGTATTGCCCTTTAAAAAAAAAGGGGGGGGAGCGTGCTGTTAGCCTTCGTTTTTTAGCGGCTTAACCTGTTGTTACTTCATCTTTCTGTGCGAGTCCGTGTAATAGTTGTTGCTGAACTCAGATTGGACGCACTTCCATTTGAAGTGTCAGTTTTACTTAACGTTTAAGAAAGAGAGAGTGTTTGCTGGGCGAGTTTGTTTCTGAAGGCCAAGGTATTTATGTATAAAGTGCAAAAAAGTCATCAATTCATCAATTTACTACCATGAGTGAAGTGAATCCAGTATGTTCAGCTGATGGGGGAGGAGCAATAAATGAAAGTTCTGAGGAATATAAACTAAGTGAAGGAGGGGGTAACTCAGGAATTGTCTGAGTGGGGGCTGTCTGACAGCTGAAAAAAGAGTAAGGTAATAACATCCATCGCGTGGCGCGATCTTGGGAAAGTGTACGAATAACTGACTGCTTTTCGGCGACCCTCACACTGGAAGCTTCTGCCAACCAGAAAGATGTGAAGAAACGCATGCAGTGATTCCATCACCCTACTTTTTTTTTTTTTTATTATTTTTGTCCCTTTTCCCCTTCGAATCGTCTTTATGATTCAGGTCGTAAAACGTATGTTGCGTCTTGTTTGCTTTGTTCTGTCCATCTGCTTAAACATAGCTGCTGAGATGTGAGGGACAGTGACGTAACTTCAGCTTTTGAGCCCGGAGGCATGAATTTGGATTTAGGACCCTGCCTCCTAAAAGACAGGAAAGCTAAAACATGTGAACTTAGTAGTAAACTGCTGATTATTAATTTAATAACTAAAGGTAATGTTGTCGAACAAACAGTTTGCGTTGCTAAAACTTTGAGAAGGAAGCCGCAGGAACTGTAAAAGCCAACGAAATTTCTATTTAAAGCAGGAACCCAAAGCCTGTTCCAAATAACTTCAGTTGCTGCATTCGCTTTCTGATCATTGTTAACTTTTACTGATATGCAATATGCTTGAGGTCTTGATCGGAGAAATAAGTAACAATAACAACTGTAGTTTGTCACTTTAAAATTACACTTAATTAATATCATCATCATCAGCAGCAGCAGCAGTCATTATCAGTCCACTGCCGGATGGTCTCCGTAAGTTTCTTTCACATATCTCCATACTTGCCAACTCTTACCGATTATCCGTAAAATTTGCGGATTTCTGCTTAATTTTACTGATTTACGGATAGAAGTATAATATTTTTTTACGGATTTTTTAATATTTCGATTGCTCAATCGAAATATTTCAATCCCCTGCAACCATCCACTTAGATTTTCTACCGGACCTTACGAGCGCTGTGTTACGCGATGATGTCATCTTTGACTTGCCAGCTCGCGATGATGTCATCTTTGACTTGCCATCAAGTATAACGATGGCTCCGCTTCGTGACGTCGTGCGGTAGCTCTCTCTGCACGGGAGTGCTCAAGTGACGTGCGGACCAGAGTTCTACAAAACCCGTTATTACGCTTCTAGTACGCATCGAAATTTTACCATCGCCTAAAAATACTCATCGGCAATTTTTCTCGACGCGTAAAAATACGCATCGGGAATTTTTCTCGACGCGTAAAAGTACGCAACGAGAATTTTTCTCGGCGCGTAAAAATACGCAACGAGAATTTTTCTCGACGTGTAAAAATACGCACCGAAGAATTTTTCTCGGCGTGTAAAACTACGGATCGAAGAATTTTACCAATTCGTAAAAATACGCATTGGTCGGTATTTCGTCTATCAGAGACCGAAGTAAACGAAATAAAGATTTTTTCCCGTAATCATAACTTATTTTTCCTGTGATGTTGCCTCTGTCCACTATTATTGTTATACATCATTTTATTTCATAAATATTTGTATTTCAGTTTGAAAATGGAGGAAAAATTTCCGAAAACGGAAATTCGACGGCGAAAAATTTCGCTGTAATCTTTAAGCATGCGAGTGCGACAGCTTCGAGAAATTTCTCCTTTTCCGTCATAATTTGGGTTATCCTTGAGATCGATGCATAACTGGACAGAAATTTGGGGACAATTAGTAATTGTGGAGGATGTTTTCAGCCTGAAACTTTCAAAACTTTCGAAAGCGGAAGTTTCGTCTTTCAGAACTTTCGAAAACGGAAGTTAGATGTAGTGAAGATTTCTCCCGTAATCGCAATTTTATTTTTCACGTGATGTTTCCTCTGTCTAGTATTGTTATTAAATATCATTTTATTTCATAAATATTTGTATTTCAACTTGAAAATGGAGGGAAAATGTTCGAAAACGGAAATCGGACGTAGCAAATATTTCCCCCGTAACTGTAATTTTTGTTTTCCCAACGATGATCAGAACATGCATCCTGTATTCTTAAATACCCCCCCCCCCCCCAAAGTTTTTCATTTCAGTTTGATAAACGATGGGGAGGGGTTCCGGAAACGAAAGTGACGAAGCTGAAAAATTTGAAAAAATTGATGCATGGTGTTCAAAAGTATGTATGTTTTCAAAGTTACACTATTCATCTTTTATTTAAAATAGTGAAAGCTGTCATGCATTCATGATGGCTAAAATCGTCATCCAAGCGCATAAAAAAAAACGATAATAAAAAAATGGTAAGGGAAACAAAGATATGAGCAAATGAAAATTTTAGTTTAGTATTTAAAACACCACAGGTTTGCGAAGCTAACATTGAACAAAATTAAGATTTTACTTTATGGGTTTTTAAATTATTATTTTAAACACAGATAATACTATTTTAGTTATTGTGGCATATGCAAAGATTTTTCTGCATATTTATTAATATAATTATGTTTTGTTTTGTGGTAAATGGCGTTCGCCCAAAAGTTTTACTGATGCACATTTTCCAAAGTTGGCAAGTATGTGTACTGTGATCGAGTAAATTTAATTTATTGCATACTAATAAAATTATTATGATCAGGAGCGAATCCATTAAAAATGCTAAGCTTAGTATCCGGGGATAAAAATTGTAGTTCTAAAACTGAAGGAAATATTCGCGAACTAATAGTTTTAGCCGCCACTGTAAATGGTATGTGCAAAGAATATCTAAATCATTTTATTTACCTTTTATAGTATGCATAAAACCAAGTGAAGCGGAAAACAACGTTATTCATTTCTTTTGATTGTATTAAATACGGGTACTTTTTTTTTTAATCGTAGAACAGCCTCTTGGCGTTTCCAGAGAGAGTGAGTGAGGGGGATTGGGGCTGATGTGCTTGTACTGGGGCCCGCAAAGCATATTAATGGTTGGGTACTTGCGGCATGTTCCCGTTTTCTTGATTAAGTAGCACTAGTGATGAGACGACAACGGAGACGTATTAGCCGATCAGCATAGAATGTTTTTTACATGAAGTGTCACTCAATGTACAGGGGTTGTCCAAAATAATGGAAACACCTTGAAACAATAGGTATTACGCACCTAATATAGTGTGAAAGCACCTTTGGCATTTTAAAACTGCTTGAATCCTCCTTGGAGTGGACACATATACAAGTCCTGGATGGTGGTAAGTGGTATGTTGTACCATTCTTCCTGCAGAAACTGCTCCAGTTCTTTGAGAGACGCCGGAGGAGGATAACGGGATCGCACTCTGTTTTCCAACACAGACCACAGGGGCTCAATGATGTTTAAGTCCGGTGATTGTGCAGGCCAGGAAAGGTGTGCAACTTCATCCTCGTGTTCCTTAAACCATGATTGAACAGTTCGACTTCTGCGAATCGGGGCAATATCATCTTGAAAGGTGCAACCCCCTGACGGAAATAATGTCTGCATCATTTGAATGCACATGGTCGGCCAAAAGAGTGGCATAGTCACTGCTAGTGATCCGTCCGTGTAAGGTGATAATGAGACCTGCTGCAAACCACGAGATCATGACCCAAACCATTACGGAACCGGCCCCATACTTCACTGTAGGAAGGAGACAGTCTGGGTTGTAGTCTTCTGCGGGGGTTCTCCATATGTAAACCCGTCCTGTGGGGAGGAATAGTGAGAAACTTGATTCATCGGAAAACAAGACATGTTTCCATTGATCCGCAGTCCACGTTTTATGTTCCTTGCACCACTGTAGTCTCCGTTTCATATTCATCTGTGACACCAGGGGTTTTGCAATCGCAGCTCTGCCGTAAATATTGTGCTTATGCAATTCCCTTCGCACGGTAGGGGTCGACACTGGGCTTTGGAGATGTGCATTAAGCTCAGCAGTCACTTTCGTCGCCGTGGTCTCCCTCCTTGCAGTCACAATCATCTGTACTGTTCTCCTGTCTCTCCTAGTGAGTTTGGTTTTCCTTCCACAGTTGTGTTTCGCAGGGGTCTGGTACGATTCGTCCAACGACGATTGGCCCAATGCCGATTCGTCCAATGCCGATTGGTCCAATGCCGATTCGTCGAAAGGGCCGATTCGTCCAAAGGTACGATTCGTCCAATGGCATGATTGGTCCAATGGTACGATTGGTCCAATGCCGATCCGTCCAATGGACGATTGGTCCAATTCCGTCCTATCTATCCAAAGTGTACTCGTGTTATAAAAATCTCAGCTGTTCTGATTGTATCTCCGATGTTATACGAAAGTGCTGGTTGTACAAAGAATGTAAAATAATGATACATTTCATGCGTAATATTGTGGTTACAGATTTTTTTTTTCGTTTTTTAACTGTCCTTGCTGCCGTATGAAGTTACTGATGTACGAGCCGTTCAATTAGCTTCAATGTTTCTCTTTTGCATGAAATAATATAAAATACTAGTTTTCCGTTTCTGTTTGTAGCATGCAGTGGGGTTCCGCCAACTGGCCAATGGAAACGCTCTGGTCGGGTTCGGACAGAGGCCTTTTCACAGTTTTAATTCTACCGATGTCAGATTCATAACGTTTACATATCAAATCAAGTTATTAATATTGAGCTTTTACTTAGGCACGATATATTAATTCGTAAGGCCTAGGCCTTTTTAACAGTTTATATTCTACCGATGTCAGATTAATAATGTTTACATATTAAATCAAGTTAATAATATTGTGATTTTACTTAAACATGAAATGTTAATTCATAGGCCCTAGGCCTAGACCTAGACCTTTTTTAAAAAATTTATTCTACCGATGTCATAATTATAACGTTTACCTATCAAAGCAAGTTCATATTGCATTTTTACTTAAGCACGAAATGTTAATTCACAGGCCCTAGACCTATGCCTTTTTGACAGTTTTTATCCTACCGATGTCAGATTCATAACGTTTACCTATCAAGAAAACTTACTAATGTTATGTTAGTATTTTTAACTTTACTTAAACGTTAGAATATGACATCAGTAGAATAAAAAGTGTTAAAAGGCCTAGGCCTAGGTGCGTGTAAAGAGCTAAGAAATGATACGATAGTGCCTTTTATTAGATTTTATAACATATTTACAAATACCAAATACCTAGGTTGTAACTTAAAGTCTTATAAAAAGGCCCACGGCTTAGGTGCCTTGTAAAGACCTGAAATGATCCGTTGAATGCCTTTTATAAGGTTTTATCAAATGTTTACAAATACCAAATATCTAGGTTGTAACTTAAAATCTTCTGAAAAGGCCTGCGGCCTAAGCGTCTTGTATAAAGGCCTGATAAATGATACGATGAGTGCCTTTTGTAAGGTTTTATAAAAGGTTTACAAATACCAAATATCTAGGTTGTAACTTAAAACTTCTAAAAAGGCCCGCGGCCTAGGTGCCTTGTAAAGACCTGAGAAATGATACGAGGAGTGACTTATATTAGGTTTTATAAAACGTTTACAAACACCAAATATCTAGGTTGTAACTTAAAATCTTCAGAAAAGGCCTGCGGCCTAGGCGCCTTGTATAAAGGCCTGATAAATGATACGATGAGTGCCTTTTGTAAGGTTTTATAAAAGGTTTACAAATACCAAATATCTAGGTTGTAACTTAGAACTTCTAAAAAGGCCCGCGGCCTAGGTGCCTTGTAAAGACCTGAGAAATGATACGATGAGTGCCTTTTATAAGGTTTTATAAAAGGCTTACAAATACCAAATATCTAGGTTTTAACTTAAAATATTCTAAAAAGGCCCGCGCCTAGGTGCTTTGCAAACAGCCGAGAAATGCTCCATTGAGTGCCTTTTACCAGGTTTATGTAAAATGTTTACAATTACCAAATATACGGAAATGATCTTTCAAAAGGATATAATGAGCAAAATAATTTAAATCCTTATTCCTTTCTGGAAAATAAAACAGTTTACCGTTGATAAGATGATACCATTGGACGAATCGGCGCTGGACGAATCGGCGTTGGACCAATCGTACCATTGGACGAATCGGCATTGGACCAATCGTACCATTGGACGAATCGGCATTGGACCAATTGTCCCTTTGGACGAATCGTCCAGGACCGGTCTCGCAGATAATGTTGTGCTGCGAACATTGTATGCAGTCATGACCTTCGACACGGTACCTCTCGATACCCCCAATACCTGTGCCACTGTGGTTACCGACGCACCAACCAGACGGGCTCCTACAATCTGCCCTCCAGGCATGGATGTTGTGTTTGTCTTACGGCACTGGCTCTCTCCCTTCCCTGGAACCAGTGACCCTAAATTAGGGACGGGCGACTGCTTATAGCCCATTGAGTTGCTCACGGTGGTCGTTAAACCTCCAATCAAAAAAAAAAAAAAAAAAAAAAAATCTGCCCTCTTTGGAACTCCGACAGGTCATTCATTGTGCCTTCACCTGGAACAAAATTATGCGAACACCGATCTGCAATGCAATCATACAGACCCTTGAGACTGTAAGCAACACATTTTTCACAAAAAATAAATAAATAAATATTGTAGCTACATGTCCGTTTTACTCAAAGAGCAGCACATACCAAAGTCACTGTTTTCAGGGAGGTGTTTCCATTATTTGAGACAGCCCTTGTATATGGCTAAGCCCACAACACTTACAGTGTGTTTATGTTTGTCAAGGAATTTAAAATAAAAAAAAATATACTGGGATATTTTGACGATAGTGAATTTCGCATTGTGATAACATTTGGCTGTTTATGCCGTCATAATTATACAAAACTGCCGTACTATAGCAATTAAAATAACGCTCATATGCTGTTATGCCGCCCCGGTAGCCAAGTAGTATTCTAGATTGGCCTAGGTTCGAGTCCCGAATGGGTCATGAGTAGAAGTATTTGTCTGATGGCTCTGTCCCTTCCCTGGAACCAGTGGCCCTAAGTTAGAGATGGGCAACTATTTATAGCTATCAGAGTTGCACATTGTAGTAGTTAAACCCTCCCAAAAAAGAACTTTTTTTTTATTATTTGGTTGGGGATTTAACGACCACCATGAACAACTGAGTGGGTTATAAGCAGTCGCCCGTCCCTAATTTAGGGCCACTGTTTCCAGGCGAGGGAGAGAGTCAGGGCCGTAAGACAAACACAACATCCGTGCCTCATCCGGACATCAGCCATGGGGTTCGAACCCGGACTCAACTCGGACGAATAGTCAGGAGCCATCGCTTAGACCACTGCGTAACCGGCGGCGGCCAGAAAAATGTTACTCGTACACTTTCGAAATTGTGCTTACGGTTAGCGGCAATGATTCCGGAATTTCCCTTCATAAAAAAGTGGGAATCCTACCCTTTACTGTAGTGTATTCGCTCAACTTTGTCCCAACGCCTTGTAATCTTTCTTTCCAGCTCAATGCCTTCGTAATCAGTGGCGTAGACAACACTGGGCTATTCGGTCTCAAGCCCCTCCCGAAATTCAGTGCCTTTTTTACTTTTTTAATTCTAGCTTTAAGGTTTCCTTGGTTTTTCTTTCTTTTTTAGGAGGGGGAATGCTTTTTATGGAACACAAACCAACCTCATGGCCAATTTTTGAAGTACGGCTCAGAAGAGAGAGAAAAGAAAGGGTATTATGCGAAAGCTCAAGCTTTGTGCGTTGAAACAACGGATCAACTAGAAGCAAACTTTTCGTACAAAGCCAGGTGGAATTTCATAACTTTTAAACTTCTTCTGCGTGGCTTATTCTTCGGAAAATGACTATTGATAGCGATCGGTTCTGTTTTGACTTGTGTGAACCCATTTCTCACAAATTAAAAAATCACCCTTCATTCCGGTACAAAATGCTGTAATCCCCCTTCTTTCTACTGAGACGATTAGTATCTTATCATATTAGGCCCAAAACTAGCGAATTATTTCATTAGATTGAAAAAGCATATATGCATGTGTTCCATTGTCTTCCAGTGCTTTTTTTTTTTTTTTGTGACTACGAGACGATCGCCTGTACGAAGTACAGTGGAGGAAATGTTAGCTCAAAGTCAGGGAAATAGTGTTTACTGTTGCTAACGGGGCAACAGAATATCAGGTTCCTCACGAATATTCGTAAAATGTTCCTAATAATGCGATGCGGATTTTTCTCATCGAAGACGTTTTTTCCGCTTCCTGAAATTTTAAGAGTTACTTTTATCGGTGTATATTCTCATCTTGTGCTGTTTAGTTTAGGGAAGGGATTGGGTGCCAATTTAAATGTCGCTCACCCAGAAAAAATTGGCATCGGCTGGCGTAGGGTTTTCTGTCGCTAAGTGGGCACCCCAGAAAAAATAAAAATAAAAAGAAATCCTGGCAACGCCACTGTTTGTATTTATAAGGTATGTCTGTATCGCGTCCTGTAAACAACGCTCTGTTGCTTCCTGGAGGGCTTTACTTTCCCAGAAACATACATACTTTGGTTTTATAGATGATGTAGGGTTTCACAATGGCATAAAATCCTGCAGAACCCCCACAGACTTTACTCATGCGCCCGCGGATAATGACCGGAAGAATTTCTGTTTTCCTTAAAATCTGAATAAACGTCCGGTGCTCCTTCTTTTTAATACCTCCTATTGTTGAGTGATGCTTGGACTTCAACAACTGATATCCAGTGACTCATTTCTCGTTTTTATAAAGCCGAAGAATGATGCATTACGGATAAACACTGATTTCATGCAGGCATTTTTTGTATCGTCTTCTCTCTTAGAACGCATTGAAAGCTCTCTGTATCAGTGCTGAGGCGAGCCGAACCCGGGCTCGAGCTTCTTAACATTTACTACTGCTCGGGCTCAGAGGGAGAGAAAGATAATTTTTTTTTTTTTTTAAATGTAAGTTCTATATGATTTAGCATACGAGACTTCTTACACTTTCTAGTTTATAAAGATAATTCTTCGGCAATTGGGTCTGGGAGGGGTGGGAGGCTATTTGTTTCGGGCATGGGCAGAGTATAGTAGAATGTAGACGTACGCCGTACGCGGATAGTTTCCAAATTATTAGCGGATTTTGCAGGTAGTTTTTGCTTGTAGATTAAAATAAAAACATATTTAGAGCAATTAAAACACTTACTCAAGGCTTAACTGAGATTAATATACTCAAATCTGTTTTAACTTGAAGAACTTTCTATTATTTTTCACATTTTCTATGACCTTTTTGTTTTTACAGAAGTTTCTGGCCTGTAGATTTTATCAAGGCCTGTTCTCGATCTATAGGATCTGCATCAAAACTTTCGTTTACACAGAAAGAATTTAAGTTTTATTGGCAAGTTCCTCTTATAGTTGCCAGTTTTAAATTTAAATATTTTTCTTATGTGTTTTGTAAGTCTACTATTTTAGAATTAAGTTGTTGAAAATGCTATTTATAATTTTTGAAGGTTCATTAATGGAACTGTTTTGCTGGATATAAAAACTATAATCAGTCGCTAGTTTTTTTGTGAGGTTCATTGACCAATATTTTAATATTCTGCCATAAAGATCCATTTCACACACATTCAATTATAATGTATCTACTTATGTTCTCATTGGAATCTGTAATAATGTATTCTTTTATTAATTTTTTTAATTATCTTATTCTATTGCTATTGCGTTTCGCTCTTCGCCGATTTGTAGCACGTTTTCTGTTTCAATCGTGTACGCATATAAATTTTCTTTTTATGCAACTCTAGGCATGGGTAGAAAATGCCATAGGTCACGTATTAGTGGATTTCTGCGGGAAAGGCAAAACTATAGATAGTATTAATAGATGGGGTGTTGGTCAGCTGCACTGACCCCATTACGAAAGGAGTCAGCTGCCCTCCCAGCCTCTCCCGGTTAATGGGCTAACTGCCTGGACACAGACACCCTAATCCACTCCACCCGACCCCATCCCCCAGAGATTACTGCACTCAGAGACCACCGAATTTGAGGTGTGTTTCAATTACCTTTTCTTGGGAGTCTGCGTTCTTCTTCCGAATTAAGATGAACATTGTGATCTGTGAGCAATTCCCGGAAAGTAAACTTGATATAAGAGGTTCACTGTTTATCAAAACTTAGCATACGGTTCACAGAAAAACACGCGGATTCCTTTGTCTTTTTTCCGCTTAGCGAACTTCCGGTACTTTCATTATTTATTACTGCATGTTTTATATTTTTAAAGGTAGGACATGTCTTGAACTATTGATAAGTCTATTATAATAAAGTACATTGATATTTTTACTAGTTGTGAAATCTGAGGAAACATTTGGTGGAACAGTGAACCTCGACAGAGCCTATGGTAAAATCAAGTCTATTAGCGTTGTGGTGGTTGACTCTTCATTCCCCAAAACGCCACCCCCCCCCTCATTTTTTTTTTTTTTTTACCTTTTCAATTTTTTTCTCATTTTAATTTTTTTATTCTTTTTTTGGCTTTTCTTATTTTCTTTTTCAAATTCATTTCCTTTTCTTGGCACTAATATTCCATTGCTGCTATTTATTTTTTTCAATTAGTAAACAGTCATTTGGCCGTTCTAATAGTAGTAAGTAAAGTTTAGTAAACAGTTTTAATGGCCGTTCCGAAATATCCTCTGTTGCTTTTCGCTTAACACTATTTGATATGATTTGACAGGAGAGCAGTTTTGGTGGGTCATAGTTGTGACACAAGTCGGATTGTAAAATAACCGAGGCACTAGTATCCAGGAACACTTTTGCCAAGCATTTGCGTTCTGTACAACGCCACTTCCACCCTATTTCTGTTTTTACATCTTTATAGAATTTGTGTCCTGAATGTATCAATAATTTTTTCCCCTCTTTGGCTGTACATAAACTCCATGTTACCTCTGTAATCGCTGTCTGAAGAATGATGCAATGCAGCAACACCACTGTTTTGCAAAGAGTCGGTGGCGCATTGTCCAGTAGAGAGCATCTTATGCCGGAAGCTTCCTGTTCTCCCACCCCACCCCCACCCCCTTTCCTAGAGAGGGAGGGCAAAAATGTGTGAGTCTTTTGTTCCCACCTCTTCCTTCTTAAGTGCAGCTGACCTATCAGATATACGGATCACTGATTGGGGTCAATGTAGAAGACCCATGACCATAGATAGCACGCCGACGAAATTTTGCTCCCTACCTCCACGCAGGAGCTCCCTGCTTATTCTATTGAGCAAAGTCCGTAGATTACAGCGCCTCCCAATATTTCCGGATGTCTGGCCACCCGAAACTGTTCAGGAAGAAACGATCAGTAAAAATAATAATAATAAAAATAATAATAATAATCGTGCAACTGCACTATGGAAACAAGTAGAGTTCTTTTTCTGACTCCCCAGTTGAGAAAGGCATCGGTTAATTGCAGGGGGAGAAGAGAGTGGACGTCTGGAACAGGAGATATTTTTTTTTATTATTAATGCCTAACTAAACAGGTTAGTCATAATTTTCGGGCTCGTTTGGGCCGGTACTTATCTTATAATATAAAATTCATGCTCGGCTTCTTAAAATTGAGCCCAGACTCAGCGCTGCTTCGTATGCGGTCTCGTTTGATATGAACGTTATTTCAATTGATCGTAAAGGCGAGGATAATTCCTGACTTTGCAGCAACAGATGAAATTGATAGCTTTCGATTTTCGAAGATTTAGAGCGCCCCCCATCCCGCGCCCTAACATGTTTTGAACTCTCCGCCTTTGCATGCGTGACGATGAAATAGATTATTCTTAAATTTTAACTTTCTTTATTTCAGGACATGTTGCTATTCTTCCTGTAGGATTGAGGACAGAGCTTAGTTTCTTCGATGCCAAAATGCCCTGTCACTGTAAGCATTGTGTCATTGCTTTCCTCCACGTATCACCAATTGCATTTTCAGCCGGGAGTGGTATTATTCGCATTCCATTTTATAGAAAGAAATTATCCTCTTCTGAGTGGATTGACGCTTCGTTAATGTGATGGAAAATGTTTTTGAACGCAGTGGCCTATATTTTTTTTGTCGTTCCATATTTAGAAGTCGTGCTGCATGTTCAGCTTCCGCGAATGCCTATTTTCGAGGATGATAGGCAAATAACTTAATAAGAATTGTGCTGTCATTTTTAAAACTTACTTTTCCACTAATACACTGGTGTGCAAAAATTAAGGACGAAGAGGAGAAATTAGCATAACAGCGGAACGAGCAGGCAGAACGGACCGAAAGACCACTCAGGAGATAGACTAGGGTCCGGTACGGTAGGGCATGCGCATATATGCAGCATGACCGGGGGTGGGGAAGGGTATAAAGCACACGGGCGATGTACGCTCAGCAATTCGGTGAAAGCTATTGCACGGTGTACATCGGTTTGAATGACGTCGAGTTGCTGCCACCGTGTAATATGGCCAACAGGCAATCCAGTAGACGACATCTGGATGACTTTACCCGAGGTCGCGTCATTGGGAAGTTGGAAGAAGGTCGAAGTACGACTAGTGTGGCCGAGGAGTTCGGGTTCGCTCACAGCATCGTTTCACGAGCTTGGAGAGCATTTCAAACGACAGGAACAGCTGTCCGAGAGTTTAGCAGTGGTCGTCCACGAGCAACCACGGCGTCGGACGACCGGTTTATTGTCCTACAGGCGAGAAGAGACAGCGGGAGAAATCGCAAGGCACATGCAACAGACAACTGGACGTCTGTTAGCGCATTTTACCGTGGCCAGGAGGCTGCACAAAGGTGGTCTATTTGCAGGACGACCAGTACGGTGTATGCCATTAACGCCTGCTCATCGGAGACGGCGGTTTCTGTGGTGCCAGGAGCACAAAAACTAGACACATCAGCAATGGGGTCGAGTTCTCTTTACGGATGATAGCCGATTTAGTCTGACGAGCGATTCTTGACTTATACACATCTGGAGAGAGCAAGGAACACGCAATCACACTTCCAACATCATCGAAAGGGACCGGTTTGGAGGTGGCGGAGATTTCGTTTGGAGCGGTATCATGCTTGGTAGCCGTACTGACCTCCACATCTTCCAAGGAGGTTCAGTCACTGGTGTCCGCTATTATACCGAGGTTCACCTGCCTCACGTGCGTCTGTTTACTGTTTAGAGGTTCTGTGGGTCCTGAGTTCCTCTTCATGGACGACAACGCTACACCTCATCGTACAGTGGCTGTCGCAAAGCTGTTGGAGAGTGAAGATATTCAACGCATGGATTAGCCCGCAAGGTTCCCGGACCTAAATCCAATCGAACACGTGTGGGACCTTCTCGGAAGACGCTTGACAGCACGTCACCAGCCGCCAGCAACGATTCCGCAGCTGCGATTGGCGCTACAAGAGGAATGGGCCGCAACGCCTCAACAGCTCCTTGACAACCTCGTCCTCAGCATGGACAGACGTTGTAAATCCTGCAGCGCAGTCAGGGGTTTACAACGTCTGTCATCATGGACGACAACGCTACACCTCATCGTACAGTGGCTGTCGCAAAGCTGTTGGAGAGTGAAGATATTCAACGCATGGATTAGCCCGCAAGGTTCCCGGACCTAAATCCAATCGAACACGTGTGGGACCTTCTCGGAAGACGCTTGACAGCACGTCACCAGCCGCCAGCAACGATTCCGCAGCTGCGATTGGCGCTACAAGAGGAATGGGCCGCGATGCCTCAACAGCTCCTTGACAACCTCGTCCTCAGCATGGACAGACGTTGTAAATCTTGCAGCGCAGTCAGGGGTGATTATATCCCCTACTAAAGACTGGATTTTTCTTGGTAGCCGCCTGTCACATGGACGTTTCTGTCTTCTGTCCAGTTGTACTCGAAGCTACCGTTTCAGTAAAGTGCCTTTGTATCCTTTGGATTCCTTATTTGGACGGTTTTGCCCACTTGTCCCATATTCTTACATCCTGGGGATCTTATGGTATGATTTCAGTCGATGTGGAGCACTTCTGCACGACGTTACGTTCGAAAAACCGTCTCGTCCTTAATTTTTGCACGCCAGTGTATTATTGGCAAAATAAAGAATATTTTGAGAGGGGGAAAAGTGAAAATATGCCATTTTTTAATATTAGCAGTTTATCTTAATCACAAGAAAACATTTTCAATTTATATTTGAAATAGTAATTAGCAGAATGAGACCGAATGTTGTTTGTTTGTTTGTTTGTTTGTTTTTGAGCTACGTATCGGTGTTTCCCGATATTCTCGAAGTAGAGCATTTTGAGTTTATACTATTCCTGCGCACTTTTCAAGCTGCCTTTTTACCAACTGAATTTAATTTGGGGAAGTGTGCGCATATCATCTCACCCTGTAGCAATTCTTTCCGGACAATATAAGTATTAGCGTTTCTGACTCATAATTTTATTATGAAGGCCCGCCTAACTACTTTTCATTCCTGTTAAATCAAACCGGGCAGTCGCCTCTCCGTTGGCCGAGAGGACTGAGACGCTGGTTTCTGGCTAGTTGTCACAGCTGGACTTAGGTTCGAGTCCCAGATGAGGCGTGGGTAGTGTGTTTGTCTTACCGTGCTGGCCATTTCTCTCCTGGAACAGGAAGGGGGAAATACTGCTTATAGCCCCACCAATTATTCACGGTGGTTGTTAAACTCTGAAACAAATAAATATAAAACGGGAATTCTTTTCCTGTAGTATGATAATTTTCCTTTTCTTTTCTTTCTTTTCTATTCCCATGAGCATCTAATGCTATGAAGAGTTTCCCTTGTGTAAACACAGATTTGTCCGTGACGGGAATTGAAACCGCGCCCCCTCTGGAGTAAGTTGCTCTCCTAACTAAACTACACGGACGGAATGTATCGCTGCATATTTGTCGTCTTGACACGTGCTTTACCTCTGTAGTACGTCACACCCTTTCCTGTTTTAGGGCTACTGGTTGAAGAGAAAGCATAGAACCAGCTCTGTTAGACAGACACACCAGCCATGTTTCATCATGACTTAACGCTTGGGCTAGATTTCATTTACTAAAAATAGTGCTTCAGATGCAGTACATCGAAGATCCAAAACATTGTGACCAACGGGTTTTTATGCAAATCGAAGCTACTGCTGGTAAACGACGGTGCGTGTGAAGGTCATAAAATGGCATAAATAACATTTGAAACTGAGCTCTGTCAATCAGTGTTCTTCGGATCGGAAAGGCAGCGATTTTGACAAAGGCCAAATTGTAATGGCCAGAGGACTGGGTCAGAGCATTTCCGAGACTTGTAAGGCTTGTGGGGTGCTCACGGTCAGCTGTGGTTAGTACCTTCAAAAAGTGGTCCGAGGACTTTAGCGAGTTTGACAAAGGCCAAATTGTAATGGCCAGAGGACTGGGTCAGAGCATTTCCGAGACTGCAAGGCTTGTGGGGTGTTCACGGTCGGCCGTGGTTAGTACCTTCAAAAAGTGGTCCGAGGACTTAAGCGAGCTTGACAAAGGCCAAATTGTAATGGCCAGAGGACTGGGTCAGAGCATTTCCGAGACGGCAAGGCTTCTGGGGTGCTCAGTGTCAGCTGTGGTTAGTACCTTCAAAAAGTGGTCCGAGGACTTAAGCGAGTTTGACAAAGGCCAAATCGTAATGGCCAGAGGACTGGGTCAGAGCACTTCCGAGACTGCAAGGCTTGTGGGGTGCTCACGGTCAGCCGTGGTTAGTACCTTCAAAAAGTGGTCCGAAGACTTAAGCGAGTTTGACAAATGCCAAATTGTAATGGCCAGAGGATTGGGTCAGAGCATTTCCGAGACGGCAAGACTTCTGGGGTGCTCACTGTCAGCTGTGGTTAGTACCTTCAAAAAGTGGTCCGAGGACTTAAGCGAGTTTGACAAAGGCCAAATTGTAATGGCCAGAGGACTGGGTCAGAGCATTTCCGAGACTATAAGGCTTGTGGGGTGCTCACTGTCAGCCTTGGTTAGTACTTTGAAAAAGTGGTCAGAGGAGGGAAAGCCACGAACGCCGGCGATGTCTGGACCGGCCGCGGCCCGTTGGTGCTAGAGATGAGCGAAGACTGTCCCGTGTATAGCACGATCCAACAGAAGGGATACAGTGGTGGCAACTCTCCAGTAATTTGAATGGTGGTAAACAGGGGCAATATGCCACCACACATAGTACATTGAACCGTGCTGAAAATGGCGCTTCGTACCGTAGCCTATCCGAGTGCCCATGCTAACCTCGGTTCATTATCGAAAGCGCCTACAATGGGCACGCAAACCTCAAAACTGGACATCAAATGATTGGAAAAAGGTCGTTTGGTCCGTTGAATCTCATTTCGTATTGCACCATGTGGACGGCCGGGTACGTGTGCGTCGTTTACCTGCGGAAGTGTTGGCACCAGGATGCACCGTCGGGCGGAAACAAGCCGGAAGTGGCTTGTTTTCGTCGATTTTAATAATTCATTATATCTGCCATGTTTTTGTCTCTCTCGTTTTAATAATTTAATTATATTTGCCCCCTGTAGCAGAATCGCGGCGATGGGCGACGCACGTCGCAGATTTATTTTGGTCCTGCAGACAAAAACGATATCCCCAGAACTTTTTAAAATCATCTTGCAGACTCCCTATCATAGATATAAGTTTTTCGCTTTTCAAAATTTCCAAAAATGGAAGTTAAACGAAGTGAAGATTTCTCCTGCCGCCCCGGTGTCGCAGTGGTCTAAGCGATGGCCTCTGATCATTCGTCCGAAAGGGGTCCGGGTTCGAATCCCGGTGAGGCATGGGTGTTGTGTTTGTCTTACGGCACTGGCTCTCTCCCTTCCCTGGAACCAGTGACCCTAAATAATTAGGGACGGGCGACTGCTTATAGCCCATTGAGTTGCTCACGGTGGTCGTTAAACCTCCAATCAAAAAAAAAAAAAAAAAAAAAAAAGATTTCTCCTGTCTATCATAGATGTAAATTTTTCGCTTTTCAAAATTTCCAAAAACGGAAGTTAAACGAAGTGAAGATTTCTCCTGTAATCGTATTTTTTTTTTCTCGCGATGGGCAACATACATCGCAGATATATTTTGTACTCATCCCTGCAGCAGATTCGCGTCGACGTACATCGCAGATTTATTTTGTACTCATCCCTGCAGCACTTTCGCGGCGACGTATATCGCAGATATATTTTGTACTCATCCTCGTAGCAAAATCGCAGCGGTGGGCGACGTACATTGAGGATATATTTTGTACTCATCCCCGTAGCAGAATCGCGGCGATGGGCAACGTACATCGCAGATTCGTTTTGTACTCATCCCCGCAGCAGAATCGCGGTGACGGGCAACGCATATCGAAGATTTATTTTATACTCATCGTCGTAGCAGAATCGTGGCTACGGGCGGCGTACATCGCAGATTTATTTTGCACTCATCCCCGTAGCAGAATCGCTGCGATGGGCAACGTACATCGCAGGTTTATTTCGTACTCATCCCCGCAGAAGAATCGCGGCAACGGGCGACGTATATCGAAGATTTATTTTATACTCATCCTCGTAGCAGTATCGGTGGCGTACATCGCAGATTTATTTTGTACTCAATTTGTGTACAGTTGTGTTAAAAGTAAATACACTGGTGTAAAAAACTTTAGGATGAAGTGGAAAAAGTAAAATGACGCCGTAAATTAAAATAGCAGACGTGAATGAACACAGGGCCGTGTCTGGGAACAGGAGCAAAAGCACATGCGTAATATTATAATATTAGATCATGACGTGTGGTTTGCCTGACGTGAGAATAAAATGCGCTCACGTAGTCCAGTAGCATCAGTTGAACATAAGTCACCGGACGGTATGCATAAGCGTTACAGACGCTCGATTGTGTTTGTTGTGTGCTAGAGACGACGAAATGGCCCGTCGAGAACATCTTGATGATTTTACTCGTGGCCGAATAATGGTGAAGCTCGAGGAGGGCAGAACTGTGATGTGTGTGGCTCAAGAGTTCGGCATTGCTCGTAGCATCGTATCGCGTTCGGGTTCGGCCTTCAGGATTACAGGTACAGCTGTTCGAAAGATCTTTGGTGGTTGTCCACCAAAAATTACCTTCTGTGAGGACCGTTATCTGCTCTTACAGGCCAAGTGGGATCTACACCAAATAGAAGTAACCTTGCAAAACAACTGAACACCGAATATTGTGCACAAGACGCTCAATATCTCTGTTTACAGTGGCCAGGCGACTACACAAAGGTGACTGTTTATCTGACGACCAGTACGCTGTGTTTCATTAAAAACTGCTTACCGGAAACACCGTTTACAGTGGCCCAGATAACATAAGGACTAGACAGCAGAACAGTGGGGTATAGTACTCTTTACTGATGAGAGTAGATTCAGTCTCTAGCAATTCTGGACGTCAGCTAATCTGGAGTGAGGTAGGCACTCGGTATCGCCCGGAAAACATCAATGAAATGCATAGATATGGCTGCCGCGCGGTGTTCTCGTATGGAAAGGCATTCTGATCGATGGACGTACGGAGACACCGTTCACAGTGGTGCAGAGAACATCAGTACTGAACAGCAGAACAGTGGGTTACAGAACTCTTTACTGATGAGAGTAGATTCAGTCTATCTAGCGATTCTGGACGTCAACCAATCTGGCGTGAGGTAGGCACTCGATATCACATCGAAAGCATCAATGGAAGGGATAGATATGGCGGCTGCTGGGTGTTCTCGTATGGGAAGGCATTCTGACCGATGGACGTACGGAGCTCCAAATACTGGAAGGAGGTACTGTAACCGGTGCGCATTACTGTAATGATGTAATCTTTCTCCTTGTTCTCCTGTTCCGAAGTGCCATTGGCCCACAGTTCGTGTTAATGGATGATAACGCCACACCCCATCGTACGGTGGCCGTTGGTGAGCTATTGGTAGGTGAAGACATTCAGCGAATGGATTGGACAGCACGTACCCCCGACCTAAATCCCATATAACACGTGTGGGACGCCTTGGGGAGACGCGTTACGGCAAGTCAACACACACCGGAAACTGTCCAACAGCTGAAGACTGCGCTAACAGAAGAATGGGCGATGTTACCTCAAGAACTCAACAACCTAGAGCGAAGCATGGACAGACGGTGCAATTCATGCATCGACGTTAGGGATGATCATATCCCTTACTGAGAACCTCTTTCCTTCGTACCGTCTTTGGCAGTGATGCATCTGTATCATGGCAGCCAGTGCTATGTAGCCAATTCTGAATAAAGTTCCGCTACATTATTTAGTATCTGCAGTTGTGTCGGTGTTGTTTCCGCCATCATTTCGGTAAGCAATGGTGTCCCTTTGGCTTGAATTTCACATATCCAGGCTGCTCCTGTGCGACGCTTCAGGTCAAAACCTGGCTCGTCCTTAAGTTTTGCGCATCAGTGCGATATGAATAAATTTTATCTTCCTCTATGTTACAATCATTTGTATTAATTAGGTATTAATTCAAAGTTTTCAAGAATTTCCCAGGGAATTAGTGAATTTTGAATAGAACTCTTGGTAATCGTTGACTGGGTGGTTGGAAATGGTTGTGGTATAGAACGCGGTCTCATAATGATTTTGGATAGCTGTGGGCTTGATATGCAAAATGTAATATTTGTAACGTTATTTTAAATACACCACAATATGAATATTCAAGAAACGCATATAGCGTATTAAATCCGTTTATTTCTTAAGGTGTAGTACCGTTGCCTTGAAAAAGCCTCCCAGTGGAGTGCGAAAGCTTGGCGATTCTCTGTGATTACTACACCTTAAGAAATAAACGGATTTAATACGCTATATGCGTTTCTTGTAATATTTGTATTATTATTATTATTCAGAGTGTTGTGGAGGACAGTTTTTTGTCTGATCATTGTGAATCCCGTCTTAAATGGTTAATTTGATGGTTTTTCTTGGGAGTGTTGTATTGATTATTTCCTGTGTTTCAGGAGAGTAATGCGAAGGATGTGATCTAGATGCGTTACTGTTTCCACCGGGGTTTTAAGGTTGTGCGGAAGTGTCAGTTTCCTCTTCTAGATTCAAGGCACTGTGAATGTAATGCTGTTTCCACCGGGTTTCAAGGTCGTGTGGATGTGTTTCTACTAGGTTTAAGGTACTGAAGATGTATTACTGTTTCTACCTGGTTTCAAGGCCGTGAGGAAGAGTTAGTTTCTACTGGGTTTAAAGATGTTGTGGTTGCATTAGTGTTTATATGATTTGGCCGTTAGGAAGTGCTAGTTTCTACTGGGTTTAAAGATGTTGTGGATGCATTAGTGTTTGTATGATTTGGCCGTGAGGAAGTGTTAGTTTCTACTGGGTTTAAAGATGTTGTGGATGCATTAGTGTTTATATGATTTGGCCGTGAAGAAGTATTAGTTTCTACTGGGTTTAAAGGTGTTGTGGATGCATAAGTGTTTACATGATTTGGCCGTGAAGAAGTACTAGTTTCTACTGAGTTTAAAGGTGTTGTGGATGCATTAGTGTTTACATGATTTGGCCGTTAGGAAGTGTTAGTTTCTACTGGATTTAAAGGTGTTGTGGATGCATTAGTGTTTATATGATTTGGCCGTGAGGAAGTGTTAGTTTCTACTGGGTTTATAGGTGTGGATGCATTAGTGTTTATAATGATTGCATGCATTAGCAAGCATCTGTTGTACATGAACAGCAGAATGACTATGTGATTTTAAGATAAGAATAACTTGCAGATCCTGCTCATATAAGGAACACTCCTGTTTATGGTGAAGGAAGGTAAACATTAAGGATAGAAAGGAAAAGCAAACTGCATGTACCATGGACCCATTGAAACTGATACATTACAACAAAAGAATATTTAACAGATGCTATGATAAGTAGCTCTTGTTGGAGTAGGAACTAGAGAAACCTGAAGATCAATGTCCTACTTGATCAGTGTGGAATGTTTGGTGGTATGATGGCAGTGAGAAAAACATATAACTTAAGATATGGTTTCCAAAGTACCATAACAACATTATCAAACCTACCGGGTTTCAAGGTCGTGAGGAGGTGTTAGTTTCTACTGGGTTGAAATATGTTATGGATGCATTAGTGTTTTCACTGGGTTTCAAAGCCGTGTGAAAGTGTCAGTTTCTGCTGTATCCAAGGTACTGCGGATGTATTGCTGTTTCCACCGGGTTTCAAGGTCGTGTAGATGTGTTAGTTTCTGTTGGGCTTAAGGTGCTGTGAGATACGACTATTACTGTTTTCACCTGTCTTCAAGTTCGTGTGGAAGTGTTAGGGATTTCAAAGTTGTGCGGAATCATTGGTTTGTACTGGTTTCTAGGTGTCGTGTATTTTCTGTTTTCATCGGGTTTTCAAGGTCGAAAAAAAAGTGTTTGTTCCTAATGGGTTTAATGTATAATGGATGTGTATTAGTGTTTTCACTGAGTTTCACTATCGTGTGGAAGTTTTAGTTTCTACTGGTATCAACGTGTTGTGGACGTTCTGTTCCTGCGGAGTTTCTAGGCCGTGTGGAAGTGTTAGTTTCTACTGGGCTCAAAGTACTGTGAATGTAGTGCTGTTTCCACCGGGTTTCAAGGTCGTGTGTATATATTGCTGTTTCTATCCGGTTCAAAGTCACAGCTTTTCTTGAGTTTCGATTTTTTTTTTCAAAGTATTGTTTTTTTACAACTGTTATGTTTAGTTAGACAGCCACATTACTTCGTATTTTATGCCAGTTCCCGGTGGATATCATTTACTATTTGCATATATTTCCCGGATATTCACACTGAAGTCATTTGATTTAAATTTTTCTTCCCACTTCTGCGTTTATCTGTTTCTGTTTTATGCCTTTTCAATAAATTTCTTAGTTTCTCATGGCCGTAACCTGATCCTGTATTATCATCAAGAAATCTCTAGTTTCTCTCGTCGTATATGTTCCCATTCCATCATTATTATTCTTAGCGGTAGTGTAGGGCATGCAACACTTGCAAATGTATTTTCCCCCTCTCTCTCTCTCTCTGTCTCTCTCTCTTTCGTTCTATCATCCTTCTTTTTTTCTTTTTTTTTTTTTTTTTGCTATCTTAGTTTGTATGCGAAAAGATGACTTACGGGGTTTCCTTACCTGTGGCATAACATTTGCGGAGGATAGATGTATAAAAATGAAACAAAAGAAATATGCTTTAAGACATCGACGATAAAAAAGAATTTTAAACAATGCATGTGTAAGCAAGGTCCTCATGTTTAGTTCCGTGTTCCAGCCTCCGTTCAACAAAGGCATCCCGTGTAACATTTAGACGTAATGACCTTTTCGTTTTGATGAGATTGTTAGATACGGTAACCATCCATGACACTGATATATTTTTTTTCTTTTTCCCATCCTTTTTGTGTGCTGTCAGGTTGCATCGAATGTATTGTTGTCCTGGCCCACTGCTCAACTTGATGAGTGGAAAGTGCTTTAATAAATACTTCATGCTCTGTGTTTGTGATGATATTAACTTTCGTGTAACATGCTACACTTCGACAGAGTCATTAATGTGTTGTGTTTTCCCTTTCTACGAAAACCTTATTTGCTCCTACGCAGTTGTCGCTTTTTAAAATTGTTTCATTTGTTTGTCCAAGCAAGTTCATGTCTCACTCGGACATTATCTAAATTTCTTTTGCGAAAGAAATTTTTGCTCTCACGCACCCACAAACCCGCACGCTGCTCCATTATTAATTCCAATTCTCTTATCAGGTTGTGGAAATGAAAATCCCCGCAGCCTGTTTATGCTCGCAGATTTCATTAAGCTCTAACTTGATTATTAAAATAACTTTCTCCCTAAAATAAATATGAACGCACAGCAGGGCCGGGCCGTAGCCAGGAAGAATTTTCGGGAGGGATTTCTGAATTTGAAAATTAATTTCACCGTACGTTATGAATACGTTTGAGTTTTTCTCTGTCACATTTTACTTGCATACAAAGTTCTATTTAATACTCCCCATACTGACTTATATTCTACACTAATTACAAAAATTTATAAAATTCATAAAACATTTGTTTTATAGAATCGTTAATACAGCAATCAGACATATTTGAATTGCTTGTATTTACCGTTCTTCACATAACATTAATCACATCAGAAAACTTAAAGATTATATCTTCGTGGAGCAGGAATCGACTTCTTTCACAGAATTTGCAATTATTTTACTTTTGAGACATTTTAAAAATTTAGGGAGGGTTTAAACTCTCAACCTCCCCCCCACCCCACCCCCGCTACGGCCCTAACGCACAGTTTGTGCGCACTCACACTTTGACGTACACATACATATACACCGATTAGCCATTACATCATGACCACCCCCAACCTAGAGAAATGGGCGCGCCTAGAGACCGAACGGTGGCGCAGGTGAAGTTCACAGAGCAGTATATATACAGCCCGAGGAACGGCTTTCCGTTAGTAGAGTGTTCGGAGTCAGAATGGGAAAAGTTGCCGATTTATCGAAGTTTGATAAAGGACAAATTGTGATGGCACGACTCCTCGGAACTACGATCTCGGAAACGGTGCGGCTTGTGGGTTGTTCACGTGCCGCTGTAGTGACTACGTATCAAAAGTGGTGCACAAATGGCCAAACGACAAGCCGTCGTCCAGCCGTGTGTCGTCCGCAGCTCATTGATGCCAGGGGGAGAGGAGACTGTAGCGCATTGTTCACCGCGTCCTCAGGGCAATGTGTAACAGCACACAGTTCATCGCAGCTTTCTGCGCATGGGCCTTCGAATTAGAAGACACAACCGTGTCCCCATGCTGACTGCACGTCATCGCCGACAACGCATGAAATGGGCCCAAAATCATCGAGATTGGACCCTGAATGATTGGAAGAAAGTGACGAATCAAGATTCCTGGTGCCTCACGTAGACGGCCGAGCGCGAATACGCCGATTACCAACGGAGGCTATGGCACCTGGTTGCACTGTTGGGCGGAAACAAGTCGGCGGTGTTATGCTGTGGGCGATGCTTTCTTGGGACACTTTAGGCCCCATTATCTCAATAGCACAATCCCTGACAGCTGTCAGGTATCTGAACATCGTTGCGGACCACGTTCACCCATTCATGGCAACGGTGTTCTCTGCTGGTGATGTCCATACCAACAGGATAATGCGCCATGCAACATTGCCAGAATCGTCAACGAGAGGTTCGAGGGACATGCTGGTGACTTTCTGTTAATGCCCTGGCCTCCAAATTCACCTGACATGAACCCAATCGAACATTTGTGGTTCAATTTGGAAAAGCAGGTTCGCGCTAAATCACCACCACCCCGAAATGTACGGGAACTGAAGGATCTGCTGTTGAAATTATGGTACCAGATACCCCAGAATACCTATCGCCACCTCATCGAAACGATGGCCGCTGTTTTGCCACCGGCTAAATGGGATCCTGCAGCTTTTTAAATAGGTGGTCATAATGTAATGGCTCATTGTTGTATGAGTGTCCTAAAAATTGGAATACAGCGTGTGGTCACGATTGCCTTTGTTAGAAATGTATTTTAACGGATAAGAATTTTATTTCGATAACTAAGCCATTGGTATGCGTATTTTTCAGGAAATCATATGTTATTTTGTTTATCCCTCTGAAGGTACGATCATGTTTTTGGGGTACGGTGTTATGCTGTGGCGTAGTCAGAAATTTCTTAAGGGGGCGACCATAGATTCGTGACAATGGGTGAAAGCCAACAGGGGAACATAGTCCAAATGGATATTCAGACTTGAAGAAATAGTACGTACCAACTACTACGGAATGTCAGTAGGTTTTGCGAATTCAGTTGTCTGACTTCGCAGCTACGGAACCCAATGTTGAAACTAGGGATTCTACGAATTTTCCTTAATATAGTTTATAGTATTTTCCTTTTCCAGATGCAGTATAACTTAATATATATAGTCCAGCTGACAGTCATATTTTCCCAAAACAATTTGACACTTATGGGCTTATCAGTGTACATCATAACTGGGGAATAAAATAGCCAAGAAAAGTTTCTTATACTGGTATTTATTATTGCTAAAGAGTGGCAATTTTTACAGATGTGCTACGAAAGTTTTTTTACACTATTATAGGATTTTAACTTTAACCTGACGATGTGCCAGTCGCTGGCACGAAAGATCTCGTGTGATGTTGTAACCAATATTCATACGTTTATTATTTTTCATTGTGCAATTAAAATGATTCTCATCATTCACTTTGACTCAAGCCTATGTTCAATATCGTGCGGAGACGGCGTTATCAGCACATTCAGTGATTTCAGCACGAAGTTATTCACGACTTTTATGGGAAGGATATTTTTAGAAATGTGCAGAGAAACAAGTATGACTGAACTGTACAGGGCATTTTTGTATCAAAGTCTAAAAGCGGAACAAATACCCTTCTGAAGGAGATGTGGGAAGGGAGGCGGTAAACCAGTAAAGCGACCTTGGTAAACCTGTCTATTGTGCCCGCCTGTGTAAGCTTTTTTTTTTTTCTTGTATTTTTTTTAATTCAGTGTAAATATTTAAATGAACAAGAAAAGCTCTGCTAAGAAAACCCTTACGTAGTGGTGTGTGTTTCCGAAATTGGGTAATAAAACTTAAGGTTTAAAAGGAAGGGGTTTCGGACCAAAGGAACACCCCCTTGGCTACTCTAGTATTCTTAAAAGACAAATGTTTAATCAAATCCTTCCAGGTCTTACTTATGGATCGGAGACATGGACAAACTAAAAAGACATACAGAGGCTGCGAACAACTCGAAGCGTGGAAAGATGCATGCATAGTGTAACCAAGAAAGATAAGAAAAGGAAATCATGGGTCAAAATGATGACATCATGATCAAAGTAAAGACGCACAACTGGCAATGGATTGGACGTATTGGTAGAACTGACCCAGGGCTACAAAAGAGACAAGGGCTGGTCCGTAGCTTTGTAAGCCGCGGGTGGACTAGTGGGCAACGTTGGTGACTGCCGCGGAAAGGACCTCAGGTTCGTTCCCAGACAGGTACGAACGCTCGATCCACTAAATTTTCGCCGTGCTTCGGATGGGCACGTTAAGCCGTCGGACCCCGGGTACTGGCCCCCCGGTAATAAATAAGGGCGTCTTCCTCCCCCTTTCTACTTCGCTTCCATGTCACTTTCCTATCGGGTACTCTAGCCCAAATCTCCTAACTTCATATTTCTAAGGGTTGTTTAAGACCTGGGGTCAGACCAGGGCCGGCTAGAGTCTACGGGCCTGGGCCTGCCACGCCCCCGCCGCCGAAAGGAGTCCGATCGCCAAAGATCACAGCGGTATTTTTCCCGCTATAAGCTTGTTTTGCGTCGTCGCTTAGTTAAAATTTTCTCCCATTCTTACGATTTCTTTTCGAAATACAGAGATACAGTCGACTTATTTCCTTACCTGCTACAATTTTAATATGTCAGCACAAACAACGGGAGTAATTTTGACATCGTTTATACAGGTACGAATGCTGACCTAATTTGTGTACACACACACAAAGAAAACAGATCTGTAAAATATAACTAAGCAGATGAAATGATGTACATAATCATGCATTACTTTACTCTTTTTTAATCAAAAACATAACAGCTGCCTAAGCAATTGATTTTCAGTACGCAATTTTAATATCAGGAATGAAGATAAAGTTATCGCACTCTACTTTTCATTCCGTTATTTCCGACTATTTCAGTTCAGAAATGAAAGATGGGATAATGAACACTAATTTCAGAAATAGGAAAAAAAAAATCAGTATTACCCTGATCGCTATGAATACTTCATTTAGCATACCAGGACTATAAGAATGTAGGAAAATTTTCTGTATAACTTAGTGATCACACACACAATTCCTTGTCATAACACAAACTGATTTACTATTTTACTTCACCTGCAATGGTCTTTATATTTTGAAGCACTTATGAAATGTTTGGACTTAAGAGTTTCTTTCTAGTAGCCTCACAACAAAACCACACAAAAGATATTTGAATAAATGCACAGTCATTCCAAATAAATATTCACACATCACCTGGATTTTTCTCGTCACCTTTACATAGGCATGCGGGGGAAAGTGGCCCATTCATATACCCTTTAAGCACAACTTCACATGCTTCACATAGGCTTTGCCGTAACCTTTTCAGATGAGATCTGGGAAAATTATTTCATTCTTATGATCCCTCACTTAGCAAAAATCATGTGGAGTGTCACTGATTCATAAAACATGCACATGTCCATATGAATGTATGTTAAGCGAATACAACAATACATATACACACACATCCATATAAAAGTCTGTGAAGTGGATATATGACAAATACATACGGAATTAAGTTTGAAACTGGGTGTTATGCTATATGTATACATATCCCTTTAAGCACAACTTCACACAAGATTTGGGTTTTCCGTCACCTTTTCAGATGGCATCTGGGAAAATTATTTCATTCTTATTATCCCCCACTTAACAAAAAACATGTGGAGCATCACTGATACATAAAACATACACATGTCCATATGAAGGGTTTTGATGAAACATTTTACTGTTTCATGTTGCTAAGAAAGCTATTTTACAGTGGTCATTCGTATGTTACAGTCTCACGATAATCCAATTTCAGATTATTCATGATAGTTTAAAAAAAACGTTCGAGAGCTTTGAGCCAAGGTAAAGAAATATTCATTCCTGATTTTCTATTACCACCGAGACAATATGAGACATTCACTAGCGAGTAGCGTTCCGCCGCGGCAAAGTGAGTACACGCTTTGCCCCACAGTAAGCCTAACCACGTGCTTCAACATAAATAAACGATAAGCAATCAGATTCGTCTGTTTATTGTTAGCAACACAATAATACGACTAAATTAACTTACCTTTAATGTCGAAGTTTTTGTATATCCAAGAACACACTGAGGTCTGCGAAACAACACTGATTACTATCTTAAAAAACACAGTCTCAATCATTCACTACTGAAATGTGCAATCAAAGAGACCGCTCTACTCTCGTACGGACTCCTCTGCTGACGTCATAACGCAAACTTTGCTGCAATGTTCGGGCCCGTCAGAATCTAGTTTGGCCCTGGTCAGACACTCCCTTCCTAAAATCCTCTACATATGATCGTAGCTTTGTGAGGCCGCGGATGGCTTAGTGGTTAGCGAGTCAGACTACTGATGGGAGGTCCCCAGTGCAAGACTGGGCTGATCTTCCATAAGTAGTGTGATTTGCTAACAATCGCTGAATATCCGCCGTGCATCGGACGAGTTATACGTTAAATGACGGCTCCCGGTTATGCTGGGGTATCCATTCCTCACTCCTTCCGTTTCTGTGCCCTGCCGAAAAGGCGGACCCGCTGTAGGTAGGTGGTTTGCGCCTAATCCTTCTCTGAGGACGGAAGTCCTACATGAAAATGCCTAGCTGAGTCAGTCTGCCGTCGCTTTGTGAAACCGAATGCCGACACTGTCCTCATGAGAGAGGCTAGGGGGAGGGGGGGGGCAGTTGTGACGTCACTGTGCTCCTTGGACATCACCAGTGCTGTTGGGCTGTCATTGCAAGAAGAGTTTTCTAAATTACGCTTTATTTCATCAAACTAGATTATTTTATCGTTTGCGATATATTTATTAGTGCACATGTAAAAAAAAATTAATTGTGTGAATATTTAATAGTGTATATACTGTATGTGAATATTAATAGTGTATCTACTAATTGTGTGAATATTAATAGTGTATCTACTAATTGTGTGAATATTTAATAGTGTACCCACTGTAAATAGTTAGTTTAGAAACTGCGTAAATCGCGCCTTTTTTTTTTTTTTTTACAAATATTTTCATGTGCCGTTGCAACGTGTCGGAATAAACACAGGTACCGGAAAGGAAAAAAATATTGTATTGCGTGCTTTTTCCCGAAATAAACCAGTGCTGGTAAAAGAATAAATAAACAAATGTCGAAGACTGGACTCTGTTAACGTGTTAAGTACCCCAGACTTTGTAGCGAACATTTCAGAGTTGTGGTTATGAAGATGAAAAATTAAATCGATTACTTGGATTACCTTTGCAAAAGATACTCAAATCTGACACCGTGTCCAGCGTAAATGTGCTTTCTTTAAATTCTGAAGAAATAACGCAGAGAACTCAGAGACACAGGGAAAAAAAAAAAAAAAAAAATGTTCGAAATGCTTTGGAACAATTAAGTGACTTAAGCCTGAATAAAATTAATCTGGATACTAAAGGTGAAACGAACGCTGGAGTATGAAATGGGGAATCAGTGGCAATGTATAGACAACAGAATGCAGTAACTGAAGTTTTTATAAATCTGTAATTATAATTTAATGAAAAAACAAAATAAATATTTGAGAAAGATCACCGAATCAAAAGGCAGGGAAAAAAATAGATATCGCAAAGTTTCTGTTTGAACGATCGAAAAGATGGGCCTTTTTAGGAGATCTCTAATTTCTGAAATTCAGCAATTAAAAAGCAAGATGAAAATATAAATACTTTAGAAAAGAAAAGCAAATTAAAAATTTTGAAGAAATGTGTCAACTGCGTTTTCACGAAGACTCAGTTCGATATGCCCAATACTGTAATGTTGGAAACATGTTTAGAGAATAATTTGTTTCTTTTAAATTACGATGATGACAAAGAGTTTAGTTCTTTCTCGTTCCCTTTACTCCAGGGCTTCAGGTTTATGTAATTTTTTGCACTGATTAGTTTGCAGTTCCCGTGCAAGAGTGACTTCAAAGAACCCACCACCATGCTACTGATGCAGCATGACTACGTCATCACCTCCAACTTCCGGCTTCAGGGGAGCTAGCTGTAAGGACCAGCCAGGGCCCCCACTTGAACTGGGGCACCCAACGCCCGAAGTGTCTTATGGGTTTACAAGAAGTCCAACTGGGTCACCACTCAGTAGCAGTTTTTTTTTTTAATTTTATTTAAAGAAATGAAGAAACACGAATACAGAAATTTGGAAGTTCTTCCGCCTTTTTTTTTTTTTTTTTTTTTTTTTTCAAACCTTGCTCGTAGCTTCGCTTTCCCGAGGAGACAGGAGGGAAGTTAGGTGTTAGGATGGATCTTTTGTGACAAAATAAGGAACAAAGAAAGCCGACTTCTCTCCCGGTCCCAAGTAGGGGATTTACTGATCTGAAAAACAATTAAGTGAAATTTCTGAACCAAAGTAAAAATGTGTAATTTTGAAATATGTGTGATGTATCCGAAAAACAAAGTGGCGTGTAAACATGTATCCGTAGATCATAGTTCTCAAGAAAGTGCCGTGAGTGCATGGATTTTAGTTTTGACTAACGGAACAAGTATTTCGTTTTATCTTATTTTTTCGCATACATCTGTAGAATTCCGAATGCAATACAACCAGTACACTTTCACAAGTGCATATGTTCTCAAGAGAAGTGTCGATTTTTAAAACACAAACTATTTCCCGACCACAGATGATTCATTCCCGAAAAAATTGGAGCCAAATGTCATTCAGTGAGCTAGATGTAAAATTACGTTAAAATTTGCTGATGTTCATGTGAGTCATTTGTGTTGTCTATATGAAGAAGTGTTTATCACTTGGGTTTGCCCACCTGGTCTACTTATATACTGTATATATATTTATTCAATCTTCGCTACTTAAATGAATAACAAGGACGGAGGCCGCATATCGGCATTTTTGTCCGGTGCGTCATATTGTATGGAAATGGCGCTGGTTGGTTTGTTTATTTATTCGGTTTTAATTTAATTTTCGTTGAATAATTTGTAGAATGGGGAAGAAATATATCTTTCAGCATCCATTTTCTTGTAATTTACTAAACAGCTAAGTGTAAGTGCACTTGATACGCTCCATGGAGTTCTGCAATTTTTTGTGAGCTTATATACATACAAACATACATACATACATAAATAAAGATCAGGGGACCCGAGAACTGTGATGGCCCAGTGCCCCCAAAAGTGTTAAGAGGGCACTGCGGGACCAGCCCTTCTCTTCTACAGCCCTGGAACTGACCACCGTTGGACAACTAAAATATTGAACTAGATGCCAACGGACGGAAAAAGACCTCGTGGGAGATGGGTGGATGAAATTTGGAATCTTGCCGGAGTGACGTGGAAAAAAATTGCTCAAGACAGAGCTGTGGAAGGGGCTTAAGACCTTCATCCAGCAGTGGATTGTGAATGGTTGATTATATATCCTACTAGAGACCCGGCCCGGCTTCGCACGGTAGCAAATTAGAATTTTCGGCGAATCTAAAGAGAGACGATTATTACGTTCAACAGGCGACTGTCTTTCTCTTTGTAAAGCCATTCTTTGTCTGTCATTTGCCAATCGAGATTCTGTTTCTTGGAAAGTTTCATTATGACGGGGTAAACAAATTTTTTTAGCGTCCGATGTACTACGACCTATATTGGATTTTCGTCTCGGCATAATGTTAATACAATGTTTAAATTTTAATTAAAGAGCTACTCAAAGAGATACATACGTGTGGACGAAAACAACTACGCATTTAGTCTGTGCGAGTGCCGATAAACCAATTCTTTTTCAGCTTCCGATGTAACTACGCATTTAGTCTGTGGCCTTACATGCTGTCAGACCGGCCACCGCGCGTGCGTCTTGCGTCTCTGCATCCGGTCGCCGCGCATCGTTGTTTAGGCAGTGGAAGCCACGAAAGAATGCAAACGGGGTTTTTTTCTTTGACTTGTCACTAAAATCGTTACCGCTCGGCTCCCTTTTGTCACAGATTAATGTTTCATACACCTAAACCTTCCTGGACAAATGCTCTATGGAATGGTGAAAACCGCATCAAAATCCGTCCAGCGATTCTCGAGATTAGCCCGAACAAACAGACAGACGCCTACCGAGAACTTTATTTTATACTATGCATAGATAGAAGAAGATGCTAGACGTATCCGATGGATACAAGTGTGACAGCGATCTCCTATAATTTCCCCCGCTATTTGGCGCAACCGTATGCTTGTCATAATATCTGTTTTGTAAAAAAAAGAACTTAAAAGCTCTCCCGTTATATGACTAAGATTTCCCCTATATTTCCTTTCTTACCATTCTTAGAGCGCAACTTTACACGAAGTTCGTGTTTTGCTATCTTCTGTTTCTAAAACTTATTTTTGGTCCTGATATGTGTAAACCTGTCGGAAGATTTTCTTCATGGTTTATATCTTTATTGTGCGCAGTTTTATCGTTAGGCAGTGTAGATGTAAATCTCTATTTGTCGTGATTCTAATTGTTGTAGAAAACTTATTTAATTTTTTTGTTTTGAATTGGGCACAAATAATCCTGACCAAGTTTCCTCGTGTAAATCATATCCTTTTCTTGTCTTGCTGGGTGGAGTATTTATTTACAAATATGTTTATTACAATACCCGTTTTTCGTAAAGGCACATGCCCCCCCCTTTTTTTATTGGGTAGTTGTAAAAATGTCCCAAAAATTTCGCATATCTTATATATATCTTTCCTTAGCATTCAATTTCTTGTGTAGATGGCGCAACTGTGTACTTTGGTTTTTACGGTGTTTCTTAATCTTTTCTGGATTATCGATTTGAAATGTTCCGTTCAAATCAGTTAGAGGCTGGGCTCGAAAGTTACATAGTATATTGCCCAACATGCCCATGGCATGTGAAAATTCTGTCCTTTGTATATATTCCCGACATGCCCGATCGGGCATGAAAAAATCTAGTTTTTCACATGATAAAAAAAAGAAAAATCGCGATGTTTTTATTTTCTAGTCAATTTTCTTACTACTCAGAAACTTCCTCCCTCTGCTGTATTAATTACTGGAGTGTGTTTTGAGAGGTAAAAGGTAAAAAAAAAAAAAAAAAAAAATGGACGACTTTCTTAACTAAATTTCCTATAATATGATTGTTTGATCCCAAAATAAAGTTAATGTATATAAGCTTTCAAATGGGCCCAATATGAACTCTGTTGACCAATTAGGAATGCAGTTTCTGCCGTTTGTGTGTGTAATTGGTTCATGACAGACACAAAAATGCCTTTTCTTGTAAATTTCAAAGTCCTATCACCAGGGGTCGCGTTGCCGATCGCATTCTTCGCAATTTGCGAAAAAAAAATTGTTTTGGCAATTGATAAAAAAATTAGGCGAAAATATTGGCGATTACTTTTTTTGATGAAGTACGAGCAAAAACATTCATTAATTTTTATTCGATTTGGTAACTGAAAAATGAAATTCAAATGTTAATTACTTTTTTTCATTGTTTACCATAAAAAAAAAAAGCGCTTATAGCGTAGTAAAATCCGTTTATTTACTACCAGTAAGACGTACATAGATTCACCAAGTTTTCGCGCCCCACTAAGAGGCTTTTTCAAGGCAATAGGTAGATATAAAAAGACGTAAAATGTCTAGCAATTGTCTTGAAAAGGCCTAAAATGACTACCTTTTGCTTGAAAAAGCCTCCCAGTGGAGGGCGAAAGCTTGGCAAATCTATATACATCTTACACCACTAAATAAATTGATTTTGCTAGGCTATATCGCATTTTGATTGTGTACAGTCTGGTGTACTTTGAGCTAACAGTCATTGTTTACAGTGCGCATTAGACAAGGCGATTACGTGAAAAGAGTGACGCAATCGCTGGTGTAAGACCCAGTACAACGCTTTATGTATGTTTTTGTGGTTTTTATAATTCCAGTGGAGGGTGGAAAAAAACATTGGCGACTTCAGATTACATTTGGCGAATGGGTTGGCGAGAACTTTAAAAAAGCCAGAGCAACCCCTGGCTATCGTTATAGAAGTCTTGTATGTAAGAAGCTGAAATTTTGCATAGATTACTTTATAAAGCCTGTAAGTTCCCAAGTTTCATGAAAATCAAAAGGTTTCAGGCAAGGCTGTCTAGACGGCCGTGGTTCAAGGTCAAAAACGCAACGTTTTCTTGCTGATTTGACATGGTGACCCGTAGGTGAGTTTATGTTTCATGCTCGGTGTAATTTTTGCTAGAGGAGAGTGTATGACATAAAGTAAAAGTTCTTTGTTTCTTATATTGTTTCTGAAATGTTTAGCAAAATAGTGCAGCATGTACAATTTGGTTCGGACTTGCATTTTTTTTTTTTTTTTTTTGGACAACATGCCCGACCGGTCGCGTTACAATTTTGAAATTGTTCTGACCCTTGTTAGATGTATGATCAAGTTTTCACTTTTTTTTTATCAGTATAGAATTTTCCCCAATAACCTTTAACAGAATTAATGAAATCTCGCGTTATACTGTCTTGTTTATTTGTGTATAGACAGCTTCAAAACCGAAATTTTTCTGTTTCACTCGTCAATTAAAAGCCATTTAGGTGTACATATGAACAACTGACGGTAACTTGTATAACTTTTACATTACATCGTTGGGATGTCTGAGATATGCGGACGAAGGTTAAAAGAAATATTCTCTGCATTTAATAAGGTACAAGTCCACCTTGCATTTAGCTGATGTGGTTAAATTCTCACGTACGTATGACAAGGTTCATAGGGAATTGGTCTCCATTCGTTGATAGAATTGTACTGATTATTTTCAGTAACGTTAGATCACGCGAGGTCCCATTTCATTCTCGTCCGTTTTCGATAGGAATTTTCAGTTGTCTAGGCCACTAGATATACCTGTACATACTAGGACACAGTAGATGTTATGTGACCTAGGAGCGAGTTGTACTGCAGCAGATGGTTCTTCAGAATTCCATAAATGAAGAAGGACAGCGGGTTTGACTTCTCCGTTTATGCATATTAACACACACACAATATTAAATAAAGATATGTTGATGCTACGACTTTTAGAGTTCAATGATGTCTCTTTTGGGACAGCAAATTCAAGTTGTGTCATCAGAAAATTTAATGTACGTGTTCCATTCTTCTCTTCCGACATTATTGTCAATGTCATCGAATTCGAATTCGTGACTCACAAATATCTTTAGCATAAAAACTGGCAAACTTGAAAATTTCGTTTCTTCAAATGACTTTGCAACACGACACAGTATTATAACTGTAGAACGGGTTTTTAGGTAAATAAATATAGGGGCTATTCAAAATGATCGTCGGGGTTTCAGTGCTTCTTTTTGGGTAGTGCATTTAACATACAACAATTATAGCCGTACTGGTGGATAGCGAAACTCGTGGTTTTTTGGGGTTTTTTTCGAAGCTCCCGTTATTCAGTTGCTTACGAATGCACCCGCCAGATGGCGTCTGACGATCAGGAGAGCGTCTTTTCAGCTAGTAGCTTACGTGTTTGCGATGCAAGACCTAATTGACACAAAAGGCTTTTGCGACACTGTTTCTGTTTTTCCGATGAAGCAACCGTGCATGTTTTGAAAAGTTACGTTCGAATTTGAGGGACGGAAAATCCCCATTGTTATGTTAGCATCACTCCGCCAAAGTGAATGTGTTTTGTGCGGTTTCCAATAAGAAGGTCTGCTGCCTGTTTTTCTTCGCCGAAAAGAATGTAACGGGTTTAATTTACCTACTAGGCGTGCTCAGTTTATGGCTACTACCCCAGCTGCAGCAGGGCAGTGCTCACTTCGTACCGCTACAAGATGGAGCCCCACCTCATATCAAACAGAAGTCAGGGCATTTTTAAACCAGCACTTACCGCAGCTGTGGATTGAATGTGAGACCGACGTTGATCAGAAATTCCCGTCCTGGCCGCTGTGTTCTTCAGACTTAACGCCATGTGATTTTTTTTCTGTGGGACTACGTGAAGGATCAAGTTTCACCAACGCTGAGATGCTACGCCGTGTGAGAAGAAACGGACTTATATGTAGATGTATGCAGAGTGAGAAAATGCTCTCATATTGATCATTTGTAAAGTACAAAATAAAACTTGGTGTTTATTCACACAATTTACAAACATTTATGTTCCTATCTCAAGTGTAGTACGGGCATCGATTTTTTAAAACTCCGACAATCATTTTGAATAGCCCTGTATTTTCACATAAAAACACATATATTCGAAAAGTTTGTATGTAAATATGTACATATTTTCCAAAATTCCATATTGAATACATTAAGTTGCATGTTCCCCATTTTTTATTTTTTAGATGTAAAAATTCAGCGAAATTTAAGAAAAAAGAAATTGCAATGTTGTAATAATGAGCAGGTCGAAGTTACACTTCTCTCCCTTCCCCCCTTCACCCGAGGACTGATTTAATAGGTGCTAGAGCGTTGGTAAAAGTCATATTTTCTTCCACCTGAGAGAAGCGAAACCGAAAGTTCTCCGGTACCCACGAATGCTTGTGCAACACATGAATAGGGGTCAAAGTCCAACACATAGAGTATGTACGCGCTGCCCGCGTTATTGTTGTTGTTAATAAATAAATACATCGCTCTTAACCACGTTCTAGAAACACACAGCAACCGAAAAATTGTTTTTCAGCCGCCGCTGTGGAAATGAACCAACAGAACTCTCGATATCTAGCCGAGTGCGTTACATTTACGCCACGGTGGGCAACAATCCACGGTGCTATGTGTATTTTTAAGTCAGCTTCTGACATCATAAATCCGTAAGATGGGCTCAGCTACTGAGATGTCTCCATCTGGTGGGCATTAACGGCGGCTGAAAAACAATTTTTCGGTTGCTGTGTGTTTCTAGAACGTGGTTAAGAGCGATGTATTTATTTATTTACTGTCGCCACGTATTTGGAGTATTTTCAACTTGGATCTCGCCCTTTGATTTAATTGCTATAATATATATATAGCTAGTGCCGTTAATGCCCACCAGATGGAGACGTCTCAGTAGCTGAGCCAATCTTACGGATTTATGATGTCAGAAGCTGATTTAAAAATACACATAGCACCGTGGATTGTTGGCCACCGTGGCGTAAATGTAACGCACTCGGCTAGATATCGAGAGTTCTGTTGGTTCATTTCCACAGCGGCGGCTGAAAAACAATTTTTCGGTTGCTATGTGTTTCTGGAACGTGGTTAAGAGCGATGTATTTATTTATTTACTGTCGCCACGTATTTGGAGTATTTTCAACTTGGATTGTTGTTGTTGGTGCGGTTCTGTTCAATTGCTGTGGTGTTTGTTAAATCACCAAGAAGCGGTTTTTCAAAACAAAGAATCCCGATTTTCCACTGCCGCATATACCTTAGTCACACCCTCTGTGCCGTGGTATACTGTACTATGCAAATCATTTTAAAAACTCTAGATCTGTTGTCAGCGCAATGGACAAAGTTGATGCTTCTTCAATTGAAATTGCTTAGCATTTAATGAATGATACCAGTTTAAAAAGAGAACGTGGCTTACATATATGTTAATTTACATTTCTCGTGTCATTCGATGAAGAAATAAGAAACAATAAACCTATTGTCTGAAACAGTTAAAAAAGTGCAGGTCGATGAAGGGAAACTTAAGACACTTTGGAGTTCAAAAAGGGAAGCCCTTGTTACTTATAAAGCCAAATTCATTTGTGTGTTAGGAAAAACAGTGGTTTTCAAAAGATGCAGAATTGCTCAAGAGTTTTAGGAGGCCAACTTGTGCGCGAAATTGATTGTTTATGTGGTAATGACACCCCTCTACCCCTCGTAGAATATGCAAGGTTGGTTTCTTGTAATGCAGAACGATCTTTTTCTCAATGTTGGTCATTGTTTCCTGAGAGTAAAGGAGATGGAAAATCTAGAGATGGTATTCGTTTCTCATTGCAATTCCAAAAAACCTTTTATTTCCATCAAATTTGTTTCTGTGATTAGTAAGTTGAGCACTTTCATTTTTTTCATCACAAACATAATTACCCAGTCTTAGCATAAACACTTACAAACGTTTGACACATGCCGCGCAACAGCGTGTGCAATGTCACCGACTAGTCAGGAGCAAGCCCTGAGTCAGGAGGCATGAAGCAGCTATACTCGGGGCATAGCTAACCTGATTACAATGCCAGTACCGTGAAACCAATTCACCGACAAGACATCTCTTGTGCACCATTATTTCTCCTCGCACTAATGTGGTACCATGTGTCGCGGACCCTTTCCCCTAAGGGTGACTTAAGGCAAGACAAAAGGAAACTTCCCGTGCTTCATCGCGAGTTTACCCCTTAACCCTCACACCTTGTCAACCTTGCTAACCAGCAGACAAGCGATTTCTGAATGAGTATTTTAAAACACTAACCACGAAGAAGGAAGCAAGCTTAATCGTCAAACCATTATCTCCCCACTTTCCCTCAGGCTAACACAGTGACGTGCCAACGTTTCAGAAATTGAAGGGGGGGGGGGGGGTATTTTCCTATTTTCTTATAAAGCTCTAAAACTATATCAGAACGTCGCGTTCGGGAATTATACAGTATATACAGGGTCGAGTCACATTATTCTGACCACTTACGCTGCCAAGCGCCTGCTGGAATTTGCACCATACCAGTGCGAATTCCTCACACAACCCACAATCAATATCACCAATTCACCATGATCTTACATCTGAATTCAAAATACTTTTATGTGAAACAAGCCAATGCCGCATTCCCCCAAAATATCAAATATCTGTTAAAAAGGATTTTTAAAATGGACTTACATTTATTGATTCTGCACCCGTCTCACGTTTCCTTTTGCTTGTAAGTTTCTCCATTCAGCCTTCAAAGATCAAAATTCTTCTCTGATCACGAAAACGATCTCGAAAACACTCCAAAGAAATTGCACTTTTGTAAGCGCGGATAAAGCACGGAAGTAAAACTGGTGAAGTATCTGAACACCGGCTACACAGTCACAGTATGAATACGACGATGGACATGGAAGTGAAGATTGGGGTAAAGCATTTCCCCCCCCCCCCGCCACCCACAAACTACAATGGAGATTGTTTCCTTCATGATTCCCAGCCCAGAGGATAGAAAACCGAGAGGGAGTAGGAAGCGGGCGCGGCAATGATGAAAGGTCTTTACACTGGGAAAAGCAGCTCAAGGCCCCACCCAGAGTCCCAGAAAGTGTCTCCAGTGATGGCACACTTCAGACTTTGCTTTCGGCCGATTGATGGATTGAGCTAAGAAAAGGGGGATGTTTGATAGGCGATAATACAACACTAATTGTTCAAGAACTAGACAAAACGCGACCCCCCCCCCCACCCCATTGGGAATATACGCATGGAACGGATTTCAAAATCACTTGAATGCAAAAGGAAAAATGGAGTGGACTGTCCCCTGACTCCCTGCTCCCTCTACACACATTCACACAACTATTTGTTGTTGTATTTGTGTAGGATCATTCTCCCTCACTCTTCCCACCCCCACCCATTAACCAGTCGTAGAACAGAGCAGAAAAAATCAGCACAAGAGAGGTTCTTTTCCCAGTACTATTGTGTTTTGTTTCTTTCCCTTACCGTAAAGGTAAAAATGCTAATTAAAAACTGCTAAAACGCTATAAAAATCACCAGCATTTCCGGGTTTTTTTTAATAATTTGAAAGCTTTTTTCTTTTATCTGTTAAATTAAATGAAGTTATATTTATACAGTCTGCCCTTCCACTTAGATTTCTGATGAAGTTAAAACATACAGTCTGCCCCTCCACTTAGATTTTGTGGGGGCAGTGGCCCCCCTGCCCCCCCCCCCCCCCTGTTGGCACATCTCTGGGCTAACAATTCTTCCCTCCCGCTCGCAGCAAATATCCTTCGTGTTACAGTGGACACCCCCCCCCCCCATCCTAAAACCTGAAGAAAACTTTAAAATTTGTCCGCCATGTCGCGTATTGTATGAGGCAGCTAGGAATCACAGTTCGGCAGGCTCACATGTTCTTTTACAGTCCAGTTTTTTTTATTTATTTCTCATTTACGTTGTTTTTTCTTTCGGATGTTCTCTAAATTAATTAACAAAATTGCGGGATAATTGGGAAGTCGCTCCAATGCTCTTGAAGGCATGCAACGCAATATTTTTGCCATTTTAAATTGTTTCTACCTGTGGGAAAATGTAGCACTCAATGGTTGCTCTGGAAATTGATAAGAGCAAAGCGATAGGCCCAGAAGAGGGCTTCTGGATTTCTTGATTAGGGGCCGATGTTACGATGACCCCCGCCATTAATTTAGTAATTAATGGGCGTGGTTGATGTGTGAAATTAATTAAGTATTAATTGTTCGAGGCTTGATTGGAGTTTAAAAGTGTAAACAGCAGATAAAGTTTTATCTGGGGGTTTGGAAAGAAAAGAGGCGAAGAATTCTCTCTCTGGCTGGGTGGTCTCAGAATAGCTCTGTTAGGTCATAAATATCAGGGCGCAGCTGACGGGAAACTAAGCAACACGGAATGGTACCTTTCGAAGAGGGGTCCACTTGAGTAAATGAATGAAGATGGGGACAAAAGGTTTAGCGAATAATCGTAAATTCGTCGATTGTTTGGGGCATTTTCGAGAACAATTGCTCTCTGTGTGGTCCGTGCAGAAAAATAAGAGTTCGCACTTGGCATGAACATAAGGAAGAAAGTTCAGTTGTCTGTGCGCTCTCCGATGTGAAAGGCTGGATGCCTTGGATCTGCAAAAAAATGAATTGGGAAAAATGAAGCAGCAAACCTCCCGCATTTGGTAAGAAATGGAGACAACTCGAGGCAGCTGGAGATGCCAGTTTGCCACAAAGACAGCAGAATGCCTAAATCCGCGTGATAACGAAGAAATTTCTAGGCTGGAGCGTAATGGAAATCAGCGACTGTTTGGCCTAATGAAAGCCAAGTTACAGGGGAATTAAGAAGTCTGCGAGTGGACAGTGGTCATTCCAATGAGAAGCGAAGCCATGCAAAGTCGGGTTCGGATGCCAACCACGCAGTGTGGAATCGTCACCCCCAGTCATCCCCTACTGTGGAGGAAGTGAAGAGATGCGCTTGTCTTACGGGGTGAAGCGAGGCCCCATGTGTGCGTGTGTGTGGTCGCGTAAGCAGCGAAGCCACTACGTGTAAGTGCGACGGGATAAAAACATGTCGAAAGAAAAATATGAGCGTAAGAGCGGTGGCTTCGATACCTAACAAATATACAGGTGAAATGTTGAGTTGCCGATATACGCTTAAGGTAAAAGCACGTCTGATTTCGCTCGGCCGAGAAAAATTAATCTTGAAAACCGCAACATCAGATGTGAGAGGGCCTATTTTGCTTAACGGCCACCTTCAAATCGTCACGAGAATAGATCAGTGTGCACTCTAATCATTGCAACAAAGTGCGGCGTGATATTACCATTTTTAATTGTGTGCTTCATTTACATCAAGCGTCAAAGTGAAGTGTTGAATCATCGGTGCTGCCACATGGTGCAAGTGTCTGTGTGCGTGTTTTTTTTTTGTCGAGTGATATTATGTGATGCACAACGGATTTGCACAGCAAAGTCACGAAACTGTAAGTAGATGAATATTTCCTTTTTCTTTCTTCGCACATCTGCGAACTTGTGCCATCCCGACACCCATAGCTGCATGGACATAGATGCAGTAATGCTGAGTGACTGAACCTCAGAGGAAATACCTGCACATACAGATTTCAATTTCTTACAGGGCCCATTTCCTGATTACTTTTTTTACATGAATAAGGGAGAAGGTGTGGCACAAATTCCGCTGGGCGGGACAGTTTCTTTTAACTTTGGTTCAGGGCCAAAGCGAGCGGAGAAGGGTTCTGCATGTGCATGCTTATTAGATTTAGTTAATTAACTTTGGCAGTATTTCGCACCTATAATCTTATACCGCAAATTAACGTGCTTGTGTATTTTGTGTCGCGAGTATTTTTAATGTGATCGTTTGCATATAATTTTTTTTTTCATTCTCTAAGCAATTGTATATGAATATCACCTGCAGCTCTATTTAGTGTGTAAACGAGTAGTATCTCTTGTTCAGATAGTCCGGTGGAGACTCAGTCGGCTTGTGTCTTCCGACAGTAATGTGTGACACTGTATGCTGCCCTCATAAGAGGGGCAATTGTCTATGCGCCTAGAGAGCGCCGTATCTGTTTAAATCTCGCAGAACGTTATTAAATGTTGTGTTGTGTATTTGAGAATCATGTGTTATTTGCGAAAGTGAGTGTTGTACTGGCTGGTTGGGGATTGAATGTACCGGAGTAAGATCCGGACCACTACACTCAGTCACGAATTGGTGATTGCGGGTGAACCTCATCAGAACTCTGATCCCAAAGTATCATTTTTTTAGATTATTTTATTTTTTATTTGTTGTTGTTATTTTGTTCACAAGGTGGATTCACCCAAGACTTATGCTTCGGGTCATTCTTCAACTTTTCATTTTTTATGTTCTGGTGTGAATCTTTGAGTGCAGCAGTGCACCTGAGATTCTCACCTGGTGCCGTGGCCAACTAAATTGTACTTCAGGTCTCAAGCACCGTTACCGGCAGACTCGGCAGGAACACTGCTAGTGCCGTGTAACATTAATGGTGCCGTGACCAGGATCGATACCTATATTTTGCAGCTAGCGGAACAACACTCATGTTCGTAAAATAAGTGCGAATTGACTGCCATTACTATTTTTATTTAGTTTTGTTCGGTGCGAATTTTGTATAATTTAGCATTAAGTAAGCCTTAAGCTGTTTTCTAAGAACTGCCATAATTTTAGTGGGTAAGAAAAACAAAATGGCTAACACGAAGAAATTGTCATCTGCGAGGCACGTGGTTTCAGATGTTTCTGATGGTCACTCTGACGGAGAACATGTGAGCACTGAGGCTGCAATTGTACCGGAAGAGAGTACACCTGTTACAAGTACAGCGGGTACATCACAGCTGAGACAAACAGCTTTAGCCGCACCTAGGGTTTACGGGGAGCAGTCGAGTTTATAGTGGATCCCCAGGAAGACGGTGACACTACGATTATCTATGATGTTGAGAAGGAACTCGAAGACAGTGGAACGCAAGAATTTGGCATCGAGCGCAGATAAAAGCGGGCGTAGGAGCATCGAACGTGAGAGATCTGTGGAACTCGTGGATTCTCGAAGCTATGCCTCATATTTAAATTTTCTTTCAGCCTATCTCGACGGGTAGCAATGAACGTGTGATGAAATCCTTAAACTTTCCTTCCGCTCTCCGGGCACTTAAGTTCGGAATTAGGTGCCTTGCGACGGTGGGAAAGGGTTGAGTGTTTACAGTTAAAAAAAAATAGAATGATTGGATGAATAAACTTCATCCAGTCATCCCTTTTTTTTTTCTTTCATGGGGGGATGGAATGTTACAGTGGACACCCCCCCCCATCCTAAAACCTGAAGAAAACTTTAAAATTTGTCCGCCATGTCGCGTATTGTATGAGGCAGCTAGGAATCACAGTTCGGCAGGCTCACATGTTCTTTTACAGTCCAGTTTTTTTTATTTATTTCTCATTTACGTTGTTTTTTCTTTCGGATGTTCTCTAAATTAATTAACAAAATTGCGGGATAATTGGGAAGTCGCTCCAATGCTCTTGAAGGCATGCAACGCAATATTTTTGCCATTTTAAATTGTTTCTACCTGTGGGAAAATGTAGCACTCAATGGTTGCTCTGGAAATTGATAAGAGCAAAGGATAGGCCCAGAAGAGGGCTTCTGGATTTCTTGATTAGGGGCCGATGTTACGACCCACCCCCGCCATTAATTTAGTAATTAATGGGCGTGGTTGATGTGTGAAATTAATTAAGTATTAATTGTTCGAGGCTTGATTGGAGTTTAAAAGTGTAAACAGCAGATAAAGTTTTATCTGGGGGTTTGGAAAGAAAAGAGGCGAAGAATTCTCTCTCTGGCTGGGTGGTCTCAGAATAGCTCTGTTAGGTCATAAATATCAGGGCGCAGCTGACGGGAAACTAAGCAACACGGAATGGTACCTTTCGAAGAGGGGTCCACTTGAGTAAATGAATGAAGATGGGGACAAAAGGTTTAGCGAATAATCGTAAATTCGTCGATTGTTTGGGGCATTTTCGAGAACAATTGCTCTCTGTGTGGTCCGTGCAGAAAAATAAGAGTTCGCACTTGGCATGAACATAAGGAAGAAAGTTCAGTTGTCTGTGCGCTCTCCGATGTGAAAGGCTGGATGCCTTGGATCTGCAAAAAAATGAATTGGGAAAAATGAAGCAGCAAACCTCCCCGCATTTGGTAAGAAATGGAGACAACTCGAGGCAGCTGGAGATGCCAGTTTGCCACAAAGACAGCAGAATGCCTAAATCCGCGTGATAACGAAGAAATTTCTAGGCTGGAGCGTAATGGAAATCAGCGACTGTTTGGCCTAATGAAAGCCAAGTTACAGGGGAATTAAGAAGTCTGCGAGTGGACAGTGGTCATTCCAATGAGAAGCGAAGCCATGCAAAGTCGGGTTCGGATGCCAACCACTGCAGTGTGGAATCGTCACCCCAGTCATCCCCTACTGTGGAGGAAGTGAAGAGATGCGCTTGTCTTACGGGGTGAAGCGAGGCCCCATGTGTGCGTGTGTGTGGTCGCGTAAGCAGCGAAGCCACTACGTGTAAGTGCGACGGGATAAAAACATGTCGAAAGAAAAATATGAGCGTAAGAGCGGTGGCTTCGATACCTAACAAATATACAGGTGAAATGTTGAGTTGCCGATATACGCTTAAGGTAAAAGCACGTCTGATTTCGCTCGGCCGAGAAAATTAATCTTGGAAACCGCAACATCAGATGTGAGAGGGCCTATTTTGCTTAACGGCCACCTTCAAATCGTCACGAGAATAGATCAGTGTGCACTCTAATCATTGCAACAAAGTGCGGCGTGATATTACCATTTTTAATTGTGTGCTTCATTTACATCAAGCGTCAAAGTGAAGTGTTGAATCATCGGTGCTGCCACATGGTGCAAGTGTCTGTGTGCGTGTTTTTTTTTTTGTCGAGTGATATTATGTGATGCACAACGGATTTGCACAGCAAAGTCACGAAACTGTAAGTAGATGAATATTTCCTTTTTCTTTCTTCGCACATCTGCGAACTTGTGCCATCCCGACACCCATAGCTGCATGGACATAGATGCAGTAATGCTGAGTGACTGAACCTCAGAGGAAATACCTGCACATACAGATTTCAATTTCTTACAGGGCCCATTTCCTGATTACTTTTTTTACATGAATAAGGGAGAAGGTGTGGCCACAAATTCCGCTGGGCGGGACAGTTTCTTTTAACTTTGGTTCAGGGCCAAAGCGAGCGGAGAAGGGTTCTGCATGTGCATGCTTATTAGATTTAGTTAATTAACTTTGGCAGTATTTCGCACCTATAATCTTATACCGCAAATTAACGTGCTTGTGTATTTTGTGTCGCGAGTATTTTTAATGTGATCGTTTGCATATAATTTTTTTTTCATTCTCTAAGCAATTGTATATGAATATCACCTGCAGCTCTATTTAGTGTGTAAACGAGTAGTATCTCTTGTTCAGATAGTCCGGTGGAGACTCAGTCGGCTTGTGTCTTCCGACAGTAATGTGTGACACCGTATGCTGCCCTCATAAGAGGGGCAATTGTCTATGCGCCTAGAGAGCGCCGTATCTGTTTAAATCTCGCAGAACGTTATTAAATGTTGTGTTGTGTATTTGAGAATCATGTGTTATTTGCGAAAGTGAGTGTTGTACTGGCTGGTTGGGGATTGAATGTACCGGAGTAAGATCCGGACCACTACACTCAGTCACGAATTGGTGATTGCGGGTGAACCTCATCAGAACTCTGATCCCAAAGTATCATTTTTTTTAGATTATTTTATTTTTTATTTGTTGTTGTTATTTTGTTCACAAGGTGGATTCACCCAAGACTTATGCTTCGGGTCATTCTTCAACTTTTCATTTTTTATGTTCTGGTGTGAATCTTTGAGTGCAGCAGTGCACCTGAGATTCTCACCTGGTGCCGTGGCCAACTAAATTGTACTTCAGGTCTCAAGCACCGTTACCGGCAGACTCGGCAGGAACACTGCTAGTGCCGTGTAACATTCGTGTGTACTGTATAGCCTCTCTGAAGCAAAACACAAGTGACAATGACGTCGCCAAAATGCGAATATTTGTATTTTTTAGAAACACGACCGAAACTGGGATGTTTAGTTTTATACTATACGTACGTACAACATTTAGAACATCTATATATCCATGTCCTTTTCAGGTCTCATTTAAAAATCGAACACGGGCTTTCAAATGGAACTACATTATGCCGTGGAAGTACACACTCCGTAACTTTAACTCCATAGTCAAGTTAGCCTTTGCCCCGAGTATAGTGAATCATTGAGCGTTCAGTCATAGAGGAGATCACGTGTTTCGTGAAGTGCTTGCCATGGAGTGGGACGATTATGAGAACCGTGTTGCTGTAGTAGCGTTGCACAAAGTTGGACAATCAGCTTCCGGGATTTTCAACGTGCTGAAGAAGACGAAAATCAGCCGAATTTTTGTCTAACGGACCATGAAAAGGTTCCTTGAGACTGGGACCGCCCCACAAAGGGTCGGCCGCGTACCATGAGGACTGCTCGTCTGGTGAAAGCAGTGACTGCCAGTATTCGACGAAATCCTTTCAGAAAACAATCAGTGATGGCTCGTGAGCTGAACATTTCAAGAATGTCGATGTCACGCGTGCTGCGGAGTGACCTAAAGCTTGAGATTTTACCGGCGGCATACGGGGCACTTCCTAACCCCACAACTGAAGTAGCAGAGGGTGCTAAAAGCGAATCGTTTGCTGCAGCGTTACGCAGACAATCGCCGCAGACAGATCCGTTACTCTGATGAAAAATTGTTTACTATTGAAGAGACTCAACCTCACGAGAAGCTCAGGACAAAGCTCCAAGGATCATGAGGGGCCATCATCCTGCTTCTGTCGTGGTTTGGTGGGGATTCTTCTACGAGGGTACCACAGGGCTCCATTGCTGTTAGAAAGGAGTGAAAACATCCGCCAAAGTCTACCAGGACAGGGTAGCCAGTGGTCAAAAATGTTAGTCAAACCCTCTTCTAAAACCGACAGTAGAGCTTTCAGCAGGATTCCGTACCTGCTCACAAGGTCAAGTCAACCCAGGTGTGGCTTCAGACGAATTTCCCAGACTTCATTTCTCCAGCTGATTGGCCTTCATGCAGCCCAGACTTCAACCCATTGGACTATAAGTTGTGGGCCACACTGATGGACGAGGACATAACCTCAAGAAAGAGACACCCCAATATTGACAGTCTCAAACGCTCTTTGGTGCGGGCAGTAGCAGCTTTCCATGCGGAGACCCTGCGTAAAGCTGTTGATGGGTGACAACACAGACTGAAGGACTGTGTGAAGGCAAAAAGATGCCATTTTAAAAAGTGATTGGTGCCATTTATTCACAAGTGTACTACTTACGTCATGTCACAGGTATATAAAAATATCTTTAAATTTCTTGGTATTTCATTGAATACTTTCTAAAAGTATTTATGGTAAGACTATGATGTAGTTACATTATCGTTGAAGTAAAGGTATTTTTTATTTTTAGCAAATGTTTTCGAAATTTTTAGCACATAAATATAAATATTTTTCTGTTTTTGAAACACATAAAAATCCGCTCCCTACTTATAAGCGGTAGTGTAATTTTTATGTAAGGGAAATCATTGTAATAAAATTTTAGCACAGCACCGTACGTAAATCTAAATGAAACAAGCCACTTTTTTAACACAAGACTAACCCGTCTTAGTAAATGAATAAAAGTAGAAATTTCGCAGTTTCTTGTTGGTTATGACATTTGGAGTTCCACTTCATTTTATTTTTTTATAAGCTGTTTCCTGGCTCTCGGTAGGTACAGAATTACACTTCAGCCTTCTCTCGAAAGTTGTAGACCTCCGTATCTCTTGAGTGATTAATAATAAAGCATTGTGCGCGCAACATTGTTATGTCGTTTTTACTTGAAGAATTCGTATTTCCGTAACACTCATCTCGATTCCGTGCTTTCGCGAGTTTGTCGGTGAACATTTTCTCGGAAATTATCTTTTCCCTGACGCGGAAGTTCTTGGGATTCGAAATTTTCCGTGTGGGTCGCTTCCACGAATCCTCGAAATCAATTCCAGGTGATTCGGCGGCTGCAGCGAGCTCAGCTTATACTCCTTATATTTTCCTCCATAAATCTTCGGCGCATAATTTCCTGGAATGTAATATTTTTACCGCAGCACACGAATCAATACAACCTTCTTGAAAAATCCTACTGCAGCGAATGTACAGGATTTAACTGAAATCGAAAACTGTTGTTATGTGTTGAACCCGATCTTTCTTCGAATTGTTGTAATTCATAGTTCACGTCCGGTTTATGACATTATGTTCCATTTTGCTCTGGAAATTTTTATGCCGAGGCCCATGGGGCCCTTTCTTGACTGTGTCGTATGAAAGTTTTCAGACGTACAACGCATGTCCATGCATTTCGCAGTATGTCCCCAGCCTGAGAGGGGAAAGGGGGAGCGCACATTAAATCGGCAAATTATGAGTTATGGGAAAGGAATAATTTTTTTATTTATGTGTTTATTTATTTATTTTTGTCACCTTTCGTGTTATCTTAAGGAAGGGTAATGCTACAGAGTTTTTACATTGCGTGCATTGTAACGGAGATACCGTGTTCACAAACATACAATATCTCGGATTTTTTTGTTTCAACAGTGCTCTGTATATTACTACCACAAAGTTGACAGAAGAAAAAATGTACAACTTATCACTCCCAATTCTATAACAGTTTTGCAGCCCATATTTTAAAACAGGTATATTTTGACTAATACAGTAGCACATTTAAAAATGAACTAAAGGAAAGCTTACGAAGCAGATAAACTTGAAAAATATTTGGAAAATCATAATTTGCAAGATACTGATATATGATTTTATATACAGGTGTCCGTAAAGTTTTTCCCACATTACAAAAATTAATATAAAAAAATGTATTACAGGTACAAGAAAGGGACTGCACGACAATGATGGTGCACAAGTGCAGTTTTTTTCCAGTGTCAGTGCACCTCCACATGGGCGCCATTTTTGGCCCGGAGAACATTTAAGCGATATTCGATTTCACGCCATGTTTTGTTTAACATCTCAGCAGAAACAGAACCGATGACGTCCGTTATTCTGCTCTTCAACGTCTCGATATCCGGAACACTGCTGGAGTAAAACCCCACAGGTAAAAGTCTAGAGGGGTTATGTCGGGCGATCGAGGTGGCCATGTCATGGAACCGTCGCGGCCAATCCATCTGTCCGGAAATGGGGCATTCCGGAACTCACGAACCATTGTTGACTAATGTGGTGGGGCACCGTCTTGTTGGAAAATAATCGTAATTTGAAGTGCATGCAACTGAGGTGCTATGAAAGGTTCCCGTATGTCTTGGTACACGTTACATGTTACCGTGGGCTCTGTAAAAAAAGAAGGGTTCGATGATTTCGTCATGCATCAGACCGCAACATACGTTCACTTTCGAGCTAGTCGATGACATAATGGGGGATTTTTTAATCCCGAGATTCCCACATTGTGCCTATTAACTGTACCAGAGACGTGGTATGTGGCTTCATCTGAGAAACAGACACGGTGCAGATAATCACTATCATGAGCTGTGCGCTGCAACATCTGCGTCGCAAATGCAGCACGGCGAGGCTGGTCATCAGGCTGAAGAGCTTGAACGATTTGTACCTTATATGCATACCGATGAAGACGTTTGTGTAAAGTTTTGTGAACCGTGGCATGGAGAATCCCATTTTCCAGTGAAGCACGACGAATGGATTTCTTGGGGCTTCGCAGAAATTTCTCCTGAACAGCTGCAGCTGTCTTTTCTGTAACCGATAATCAGCCCGCTCAGGGGAGATCGCCAACACTACCCGTTGTCTTAAACTTTTCATACCAAGCTTTTATACTTTTTTTGGTCCGGTGGTGATCGTCTGTACTCATTTCTGAAATGACGTTGGACGGTAACCGCCGATTTGGTCTCATGGAACCACAACACGCACGCCGCTTTTTCTTGCATGAAAGCCATCATCGATGAAATGCTCCTCTTATTCAGCAGTAGCGCTCACCTAAAGAGAAGAAATTTTTTTTTATGAGTGCTGCTATTATTATGTTGCCAACCATTTTTTTAACTTATGTAGATTTTTTATATTAATTTTTGTAATGTGGGGAAGACATTATGGACACTCTACCCTGTATATCAATATCCTGTCGGATATTGTAAATAGCATATCGCATGAAATTTTGGTTATTATGGCTCCGGATATTCCTCCCCTCTTTCCCATTTTGTACACCAGCTATCGTGTATTGTGTTAACGTAAGAAACCTAGTACTTAAATTATTGTACAGCTGATTGTATGATGTCTGTGTATCAGTCTGTGGACCTCTTAAGGCAAAAACTGTTATAGCTATCAAGAATAAATTTTATATTTAAAATTTTATGAAATAGCTCTGTAAACCAGTAAAGTTTACCTTTTCTTAAAGATAATTGAAAGCCATTGTCAGTTTAATAAGATCTCAAGTTCCAAAGCGTTTTGTTGCTTAGAAAAATCACGGTGAAAACAATACGTAATTTTAAATAAGTCCTCCTACAGAAAAAATAAAGTTATTACAAACCAATTCAGCAAAACCATAATGTCAAAAAAAAAAAAAAAAAAAAAAAAAGAAAGACAGAAAGGTTAATTCACCCACATTAATAGAAAAAAAAAAAAACATTTATTCATCGTGCGATTAGAGTTCTACCTTATATGTGACTTCGTTATGGGTCTTTCTGGCTCAACGGTAGCATGCACGGCCCCCGTAGTAGAAGTTCTCTGGTTCGAAACCCACCAGGGGCAAAGGGAAGGGGTTCGTAAAAGTGCTGGGAAAATCAAAATCGGAGATATTGCATAATTTCTGTATAAATACGGAAAAATCCGAAACTGACTTTTCTGGAATAAATGAAGTTACTGACTATGGAAATTCCGTCTAAATACTGACAGAATTCCGTAGTTAGAAGAAACGGAAGCTTTTAAAAACGGGAATTTCCTTAAAAGATGGACACCTACCTGCAACTTTGCTGCAAGTTATTTTGGAGAAATTTCCGTGCATTCAAACCACTTATTTTTTCTACAGCGCAGATATCGTAACAAGTACGAATATAAATTTGTGTAAGCTAGCGGAAAAGTTGCGCTTGGTGGGAAGTAAGTACCTGGTACGTTTTGGCATCTTACCGCTATGTGATGCAAAACCGAATTTTCCAGGGTGCCCACTAGAAACATCAATATTGTGGCAAATGCAAATACATGCTTACGTCACATAGGGGGAAGTGTCCCGTCAAACGAAGTGGGAGATGTGGGAAATTATTATAAAAAAAAATCTTATTTGTCTATGAGATCCGAAAACGAAGTTTTGCGATATACTTATGTAGAAGCATATGTCGTGGCAAATACACTGCTCGACATGGAAATTGCCCCACCCAGGAAGAACGAGCCGAACGAAAGTCACCAGACATAGAATACTGGGCGGATGATACCTGATTTAATTTCGAAGGCAGTACATCAACTTTTATTGACTATGAAAAGGCCCTCGATTCCGTGAAACCATCAGCAGTAACAATGGCTTTGAAATCCTGCGGTATTGAAGAAACATACATTAGCATTATTAATAACATTTATGAAAATGCAAGTGCAAAGGTTCGGATATTTGAGGATACAGCACAAATAAGAATTGGAAAGGAAGTGAGACAAGGTGACACCATATCTCCCAAGCTCTTTAACGCCACATTGCAAAACGTCTTTCAATCATTGAACTGGGGAAAACAAAGGGATAAAGATTATGGAGATTACTTAACTCACCTTCGTTTTGCTGATGACGTAGTCATCTTTGCAACTACCCCTTCAAAGCTGCAGAGTATGATCCAAGAACTTGCTGACAAGAGTAAAGAAGTGAGATTAAAAATGAACTTTCAGAAGACAAAAGTGATGTACAATGCTTTTACAAGAAATGAAGATTTATCGATTGATGGAGAAAAGCTTGAGACAACCGATTCCTACATTTATCTTGGGCAGCAGATATCAAGTGAGGGTCACATTGATGAAGAAATTAATTGGCGTATAAAACTTGGATGGAGAGCTTTTGGAAGAAATAGTACAATTTTTAAGAGCAGTATGCCATTATGTCTCAAAAGAAAAGTATTTAATTCATGCATCCTTCCAGTGCTCACGCATGGAGCAGAGACATGGACCTTAACTAAAAAAGACATACAAAGACTGCAGACAACTCAAAGAAGCATGCTTGGTGTAACCAGGAAAGATAAGAAGAGGAACCTGTGGATAAGGAAAATGACAGGAGTGGACGATATCATGACCAGAGTGAAATCACTGAAATGGCAACGGGCTGGATATGTTGCCAGAAGAACGGACCACTGATGGACAACCGAAATTTTAGACTGGATTCCGAGGGACAGGAAAAGACCCAACCAAAAGAAGACCCTATGGGAGATGGATGGATGAAATTCGAAAGTATGCTGGTGTGGCATGCAGGAGACAGACCCAAGACAGACAATTGTGGAAGAAATTTGGGGAGACCTTCATCCAGCAGTGGATTGATAATGGTTGATGATGATGATGACGACATCATTTTGACAGTATACAAGACAGGATCATTTGCCATTGCCGATACTGAATTGACTATAGGGCTTCTGTGCCCACCGTATTGTGCAACGAAATCGGACACACGGGGCGATATTGAGTGATACAGCCCTCGAATAGTGTCCTGAGGTATCTGGGACCACACGTTTTACTGGCCTCATTACAGGTGCATCCCGGGACCGCTGAGATGCTGGCAGGCATTTTGTCTAATGAGATTCCAAACATGCTCTCTGGGGGATTATGGGTGATACAGGAGTTGGACAGAATAATGTGAACACCTAGGAAAAGGTTTTACGTACCTAATAGGGTGTGGGACCACCTTTGGCATTCAAAACCGCCTGAATCCTCCTTGGAATGGACGCATACAAATCCTGGATGGTGATTGGTGGAATGTTACACAATTCTTCATGCAGAAACTGCTTCAGGTTTTTGAGACATGCAATAGGAGGATAACGAGATCTTGCTCTGTTTTCGAACACAGACCACAGTGGCTCGATGATGTTTAAGTTTGGTGATTGAGGAGGCCGAGGAGGGTCTGAAAGTTCCTCATGTTCCTCAAACGATGATTGGACATTCCGAGCTCTGTGAATTGGGGCGTTATCATCTTCACAGATGGCATTCCCTGCAGGAAAAAATGCCAGGGCCGTTGGATGGACTTGATCGGCCAAAATAGTTTCATACGCCCTGCCAGTCATCCGTCCTTTCGAAGTGATCAGGGGATTCTGAAAACCACGATAGGACCGCCCAGAGCATGACAGAACCACCACCATGCTGCACTGTTGGGGGCAGACAGTCTGGATTGTATGTTTTTGACGGTGTTCTCCATGCGTAAACATGTCCTACGGTGGGGAATAGTGTGAATGTGGATTCATCCGACCACATTACACGCTTCCATGTATCGGCAATCCACGTTGTATGTTCCTGGCACCACGGCCGTCGCCGTTGTGCATTCACCCGGGTCACCAGAGGACTTGCAATAGCAGCTCTGCCATGAATATCTTGCTTATGCAGTTCCCTGCGCACTGTTTTCGTTGATGATGGGGTCTGGAGATGCAGATTGAGCTCCGCACTAATATTCGGCGCCGTGGTCTTCTTCCTGGCCGCCCTGGTGGCGCAGTGGTCTAAGCGATTGCTTCTGATTATTCGTCCGAAAGGGGCCGAGTTCGAATCCCGGTGAGGCATAGATGTTGTGTTTGTCTTACGGCACTGGCTCTCTCCCTTTCCTGGAACCAGTGGCCCTAAATTAGGGACGGGCGAATGCTTATAGCCCATTAAGTTGCTCACGGTGGTCGTTAAACCTCCAATAAAAAAAATAAAAAAAACAACTTCTGTCTCTTTCAGTCAGGGTCGCCTTCCAGCCGCTCTTGTGTTTCGCAGACGAAGTTTCGCAATGAACGCGGTATGTTGTCACGACGCTAGACACAATAGTTCTCGGTACCCACACTACCCTGGCGACTGTTGTCACGGAGGCACCAACTAGCGGGCCACCAACAATTAGCCCTCTTTCGAAGTCCGTAAAGGCGCTCATTTCCTCGTCATTTTGAAATAAATTTTGCAACAAGACACTTTAAAGCCACTTAAACAGGACCTTGAGGTTCTAAGCAAAGCTATTACAACCAAAAATTGGTGGATACCTTTGCGTATTGCGACGTACGCAGCTGCATTAAAAATTGACGTCTCTGAGCGTGGTGTTCATGTTATTCTGTCCAACCCCTGTAGTTTGAGAAATGTCGCTTGCCATAGAGACATATGGACCCCGTGTAAACACGCTCGGGAGGTGTTAGTCGTGTGTGACGGAGCGTTATGTTGCTGGAAACCAGCATCCGGGATACCACTCAGAAATTGCAACAGCACGGGCTGTGAAACGTCATCTGCGTACACTGAAACATTTTCTGAAATTCACGGGCCACTTTCCGTGATTCCTTTCGTGAATTAACGAAGCGTATTTCTGATACAACCTTTTCGGTGAAATGACGGAAAAAAACCTAAATTTCACGGATTTTTCGTACTCCAGGAAAATTCCAAATTTTCGGAAACCTTTCCGCAATTTCTTTCTTATATTGACGGTAAATTGGCGTTTTTAAGATGTGTTAACAAAAAATTTTGAATTTTCAAAAACCTTTCCGCAGTTCTTTTTGTATATAAACGGAAAAACTCCGTTCTCACTTTTTCCGTATCCATATGACGAGGAATTTCCGGTAATGGGAGCGATTCGTATAGGAATACTTGAGGTTTGATTAACTGTTAAGTTTCAATCGCCTGTCAAAGAAACTGATTTTGAAGTTCTCTGTTGGCTTGTTTGTGTATCGTGGTAGACGCCAACTCATCAGAAGAATCGGTTGCAGGTTCCGGTCATTGGAGCAGGGAAGCAAATAAATAAGTAGTTAGACAAACTGAATGTAATGACAAATGATCTCGACTGCACATATCTTTATTCTTCAAATTGGGGAAGAAAAGGGGAATAATGGTTAGTCAAAATAAATGGTATATGCTTCCAGCGGGAGATGGATGTTATGGACGGCTTTCTCTTCGTTTTTCCTGCCAAATCCTATCTTTACGTGGCTACATACGAGGCTACATGCCCGCGTGAAATCTTTCCTCCTTCCCACCGGAGATCTCCAACTGAACTCCCTGTTTATGACTACCACGTCCAAATCCCTTTCACTCTCTGTCCCTTTGACGTAAGAAATTGTACTCTTAATTGCTTACTCCTATTGTCCCTAGCGGGCTCTCTGAGAGAAAGAGAGAGTACGACGACCGGGGGAAAGGGGGTGTCCTTTTGTTCGTGGGAGGTCTCACGATCGACGAGAGAATGACCTTTCTCCGAAATGAATCTGTGCTGAGCGCCTTTTTGGCTGGGGAGGGAATTTCTCACTGTCGTTGGCACACAAAATAACAGAAGTTACAATTTAAATAAAGTTTGAATATTTCCATGTAACATCTCTAGCGAGATCGGATATTGTGGATAGTATATATATCGTATGAATTTTGGCTACTATGGCTCAGGATATTTCTTCTCCTCTTCCCCAGATCAGATCATATGTAGAGGATTTTAGGAAGGGAGTGTCTGACCCCAGGTCTTAAACAACCCTTAGAAATAGGAAGCTAGGAGATTTGGGCTATAGTGCCAGATAGGAAAGTGACACGGAAGCGATGTAGAAAGGGGGGAGGAAGACGCCCGTATTTATTACCGGGGTCCAGTACCCGGGGCCCGACAGCTTATCGTGCCCATCCGACGCACGGCGGATATTTAGTGGTTCGAGCGTTCCTACCTGCCTGGGATCGAACCCGAGGTCTTCTCCGTGGAAGTCACGAACATTGACCACTAGGCCACACGCGGCCTCTCATTTTCCCCATTTTGTGCACCAGCTTTTATATTTTTATATGTCTTTTATATGTAAACCGGTTACTTAATCCATTGTACAGGTGATTGTGCGATGTCTATGTATCAGGCTATAGAGTGCTTCAGACAAAGGTTATTACAGCTATCAAGAGTAAATTTTATGTTTAGTTTTGTGAAATTATACTGTAAAACAATGTATTTCACCATTTCTTAAAGATAATTTTTTTTAAATGTTATTTAAACTAACATGTAATGGGTTCATTATTATTATTTATATTATTTTTGGGCCGCGGATGGCCTAGTAGTCAATGTTCGTGACTGCCACAGAGAAACCTCAGGTTCGATCCCAGGCAGTAAGAACGCTCGAACCACTAAATATCCGACGTGCGTCGGATGGGCACTTTAAGCCGTCGGACCCAGGGGACTGCCCCCCCCCAGTAATAAATAAGGGCGTTTTCCTCACCCTTTCTACCTCGCTTCCGTGTCACTTTCATATCGGGCACTCTAGCCCAAATCTCCTAGCTTCCTATTTCTAAGGGTTGTTTAAGACCTGGGGTCAGACACTCCCTTCCTAAAATCCTCTACATATGACCTGATCTGATCATTATTATTGTCGAATGAATCAGTATTTTAAAAATTTCCGTTTTAATTTCTAATACGGTAAATACTAATAGAAATATCCCATTTAAACAAAAGCTCTTGGGGGTCATTAATCATTTTTATGAGTGTAAAGGGGATCCTCAGACCAAAAACGTTTGAGATCCGCTGATTTTGTGGATCGTTTTGTATTTCAACTTGTTTCGTGGGGCGGCTGCATGATATAATAATACAGCTTGTACCTCTTAGAATTTATGGCAATTTTAACCCAAGACAGCTGCAGTGCGCTTTTTATTTTTGGGTAATCAAAATATATCCCCGTATTTATTTTGTACTGAAGGGAGGTAAGTTCAAGTTTCCACCCAATTAAAGCAACTGAGTTTCATTTAGGATAAAGGATGGCGTTAGGGTGTTCATGTGGTTGGTTTGTCATAGCAGGAAATGGATGTAATCTGCCTACCCGGGAAGAGATTTTTTTGTTTTCTTTTCCTTCTTCCAAAACGTGGACGTGGGTCACAGTGTTCGAGCATGAAAGAGCTTTAAAAAAAAAAAAAAAGAAGAAAAGAAAAAAATGAGTCCTCGCGGCATGTGATGCGGGAAAGAGAGATACAGTATACACAGATCGCATGCTGCCAGTAAACAGAGGCCAATATCGTGTGTTGATAATTGACGTGTCGGCACTTTACAAAGCCCGAGGAGCAGATGTTCGGTTGCTGCTGTCTCTGTTCAAGCGTGGTGAGTGCTTCCTGGTGATACCCGTTTATTTTAACTGTTGGCATGCGTAGGGCTACTTAATTATGCTGGGAATAGAAGAGGCTTGTTTTCTAATCAGCTCGTACGTGCCACGAGCGATTTTCGAAAAGGGCACTTGAGATTTTGCGTAATCACTGCCGTGATGGTGCCCTAAAAAATTGAAGATCGACCTTCAAAATGCGTTGGTCAAGAGAAAGGTGCTTTTGTTATATTTTTTTTTATTATTATTATTTTATCAGCGTTAATGTCGTCGAACTTACATTGTATAGTTTGAATGTGCGTTTATTTGGTTTGTCATATCGAATCTATGTCCCCCCCCCCTCCCAAGATGTGTGTATGTGTGTGTGTGTGTATCGGAGTTGAACGTAAACAGTCGCCCGTCCGTAATTCAGATCCACTTGTTCAGGGGCGAATTTAGAAGGGGAAAGTGTGCGTGTGTGTGTGGGGGGGGGGGGGGGCTTTTCCGCTGAAAGTGTTTCATTTTTTGAAGTTTTTAGTTAAAATGTGATTTACATTATAAAAAAAAATTCCTTAATTTAATAAAAATGCATCAACTTACATTAGAAAAAAATGCTTTATTTTTTTCTTCTATTTTTCATTAACTTTAATTTTGTTCTGGTGGATTTCGAAAACTTAAATTTTTGGTCCCTCCTCCCCAAATTAAATATGCGCCCCTGCACTTGTTCCAGGGAGGGGAGAAAGAGCCAGCACGTGAGGCAAACACACCATTCAGTTTGTGCCTCATCCGGCACTCGACAACGGACCCAATTCTGACGGCTTACCAGAAAAACCTACGCCTCTGACCATTCGGCGACTGGTGCGGCAACCGCAAGTTTCCAGATGCTCGTTCTGGGTTCGAAAGCAGACATGGATGTTTTATTTCTGTCTGTCTTGGAAATTGGAATCATTGACTGCAAATGAGGCAAGTATTCCTAATGTGAGATGCTCACAGGTTTTACTTAATCCTCCTCAGAAAATGAGACAGAACAGATTCCAAGCAGCGAGATTTAAATTTGTTCTGTAGAACAGTCGTGGATTATAATTAAATTCAGATCGCGTTACAATAATATAAAAACTTCTGTAATGTTTTACTGAGATGTGGGAAGTCACTCTGTATAGTAAATTATCATGCTGGCATGGTAGTTTTTAAGAACAAAAATAACATTTCACACCATGCAGGATCATTATTCCTCTGGTCTGAGCCAACAAACACAGCTGTTGCAGAGTAAAAACCAATAAACAAACTGCAATTACTCACCAACTTATTACGTTACTTGTACCAGTGTATAGTAATTAAGAACAGAGCCATATGGGCACTATAAATTTCGCTGTTCTTAATTCCACACACTAGCACAAATAAAGAAAAACTAGACAAAACCCGTCGGAAACGACGGTAATTTTTTTTTTTTAAATAATAAACTTATATGAAACAACAAATGTAAACCTTATTTGATTGAAAAATTCATTCAACCACTTCAGTAAAAACAATAGTCCAAGCTCGTGATTTTTTGTTTTGTTTTTGTGACTGAAGATTTAATGACCACCGTGAGCAACTCAATGAGCTATAAGCAGTCTCCCGTCCCTAATTTGGGGTCACTGGCTCCAGGAAAGGGAGAGAGCCAGTGGCGTAAGAGAAACACAACATTCATGCCACACCGGGATTCGAATCCGGACCCTTCACGAACGAATGATAATAAGTGAATGCTCATAGCCTTCAGAGTTCCCTCCATCATAGGCGTAGCAAAGCAGGTGGTCCTCGGGTCCCGACCCCCCTACACCCCCACCGTAGGGGATATTTAGTATGAATTTAAAGCGATATATATGTATATATGGGGCTTTCACCAATGAACCAAACCCATGGACCCCCACTTAAGAAATTTCTGGCTATGTCACTGCCCTCCATACTTCCGCCTTCAACAGTGCTTGAGTCAACCGCACACTTCTCCCATAGACTTTACATGGGAACTTTGCTGCCCCACAACACCCAAACCATTGCCCCAATCTCATTTTTCTCTTCGACTCTCACATCTACATGGTAAGACCTTTATTTTGATACCTCAACCATATGTTTACGTTCAGCCGTTCTCTCACAACTGGTCTTACAGTAAAAAATCTTATAGAATTAATATATAGATAATGAATAACAATCAAGAATAGCACCTTTCTCTGCTCGTGCGATTGTTTATGGCCTTACATTCTTCTTGGTTTATCACCTGCATCACATTTTAGCATGCTATCCGTTACACCACCCAGGGCGAGGAAGTCCCAAGTGTCAGACATGTTGGGACATCATCATCCAGAGTGGTGTAAGGAATAGCATGCTGCTGCCCCTGTGACGCAGTGGTCTAAGTGCTGGCTTCTGACCATTTGTTCGAAATGGGTCCGGTGTTTGAATCCCGGTGAAGCATGGATGTTGTGTTTGTCTTACGGCACTGGCTCTCTCCCTTCCCCGGGACAAGTGACCCTAAATTAGGGACGGGCAACTGCTTATAGCCCCATGAGTTGCTCAAGGTGGTCATTAATCCCTCAATCAAAAAAAGAATAACATACCTGAGAAGAAATTGGGAGGTGTGTGTTTGATTCCCTCTACAGGATGGTGTAATTTTCAAGTTTTTCGAAGGAAAGTTACATGTTGAACAGTAAACAAGGTGATGGCTATTGTGTTTGGTACTTAAAAACAAAAAATTCTGCTTATTTTTTATGCTTCTATGTCAGAGGTGCTGGCTGCCCAAGTTGGGCCAGGGTTCAAGTCCTGGAGGAGGTATTGGTGCTGTACTTGTCCTACAGCACTGACTTTCTCTCTTCCCTGGAACCATTGGCCCTAAAGTAGAGACAAGTGATCGCTCATAGCCTTCAGAGTTGCTGGTGATGGTTGTTAAATTGCGAAACAAGAGAATAAAAATACTGCATACTATTAACTTGTACACATGCACAGCTTGTTTAACTGGATATGATCAAGATATGTGTTATTGTTTGAAGTTTTAGAGGATAGTGAACAAAACAAATACAGTATTATTGTAAGCTTTTTATTGTTTATACCTATTACACTGGAATTATTATTATTATTTTTTTTTTTTTTTTGTCGTATTTATCTCAATTTATTTTTATGTTATCAATGGTTTTGCTCTATATTTCATTCTGAAATTGAGTTCTTTCTGCTTCAGGTCTGAAGGCCTATCATGGGCAACCTTTTGAGGCTATTGTCAAGAGATGATAACCCAAAGTATGACGTTTTTGTGGATTTTGAAAGTAAGTTGCACAATGGTACACATGTTCTCACCAGTTGTTGTGATATTATGCACTGCTATACTATTTTGCTTACTTATTATTTTTATTCCATTGACAATAGATGTTGTTTTCTTGCTTTCAGATATTGTGACCTTTTTCCTTTCTGTTGTTACAGTCTGTTCTTAAAAGCCCAACCCCATCAACTGTAATAGATCTTTTAATTTCTTTATGTAATGCTTGACTTTTTTAAACCCACAATTATATATACAGTGGGTATGAAATTTTTCAGACTTAGAAAAAATATTACCGCCCCCTTTGCTGGGTGAGTGAACCATCTGCTGTGTCCTATTCGCTGCAGTGGGATGAATTTAAAAAAAGGCCATAAATTTTTGTAACTCTTTATCCTCTAATATCTTCCACCTATGGGTGTCTACCATGAGGTTGGGTTCCCTAATTGAGGGTCTCCAATCTCGGGGTTGACGGGTGCATTGCGTTGTGTTTCATATGGGAAACAAGGGAAACCCATATTCCTCCATATGCCGCTTGAAATTTAAGAAACTCATGGTGTTAGTTTGGGACTTTTATCTGGTGACTGGGTTTACTAAATGCAAAAAAATTAACTTCTTAAAATCTGGGAGTTGCTACTCTATCAAAAAACTTTGCGATTATTTTAGTTAAGTATTCTGGTTTAAACAAACAAAGATTCACTCATTCTGAATTTACATAGATTTGAGAAACTCTGGTAAATTTCAATTACCAGAGTTTCTCAAATCTATGTAAATTCATATAGAATTTATTTTCGGTAATGCTTCCTTAAAATTTAGTACATAGATCGGTGGAGATTTCTTTTAACTTAAACCAAGTTATATATTTAGCTCATTAAGCAGCTTGAAATTCGTACTCTTATTCTAAAAGGTTCACCTTTCACAAAATATAAGAAACTTTTATATTATTCAGCACTTGCAAGAGAAAAATTATCTTTTCTACCGAGGATGTATAGGAGACAAGATCATGCATACTCATTCTAACGAGATATTGGGAGTTATAAATAAATCTCACCAAATCCTTTTCTGTTCATCTCTTTCGTTGGTGTCCAGTAATACTTATAGGCGTAAAGTCTATGGCTGGGACCTCATCCGGTCCCGGTTGTGTTCGCTAGCTCTTCTATCATCTCGTTCTTCTGGCCTCTCTTGCTTGCCTCCCAAGTCTCGAATGCTTTTTCGCAAAATTCTCCTGAATTAACAGCTTGAATGCTTACTGCTCTCAGAATACCCTTCTCTCTGAAGGCATACTTCCTGAATCATCCGCTGAAATCAATCTTGCATGAATCTCCTCCGAAATTCTCTCTCTCTTTCGTCTATGTTCAAGGGGTTGGGTGTTCTTCATCCTACCCAAAATGGCTCACCCCTTATTGGCTGGGCCTCCTCCCCTCGATTTGGCATTGGTTTACATTTCTAAAATGGGATCCCTCCGATTCGTCCGCAAAGGGTGAGAACTTGGAGTTTTCTGGAAGATGAATATTCCTTTCTCCTGTCAACTGCTCTGCGGGATGTCCGAGTTGCCTGAGAAATTTCGCATATGCTTCCTGTGTGACCCTTTTCTGTTGGTGTCGACCAGTTACGTCCACTACGAGAAATATGCTCTGTTCGTTCCCCACTAGTGTTGCATAGAGCGTGCTTTCATCAATAGAAGATGGTCAAGTAAATTGGCCCCCTCCTGCGAGTGCGAGCCATCTCGACTAGTGCAGCATTGTTCATTGTAATCTCCTTACGAGTTTTTGCTTTACTAACGAAGGGTGTGTTTCGTGCCTATCCCTACTTGAATCTCGGCAAGTTCGGGGAACAGAAAAAAAAATCAAAAAATCAGACATTTAAAAGAATGATGAGAAATAAAAAGGAATTTCCTCCTAAAGAAGGAAATCAGCTCAGCCAGGGCTTAGAATAATTAAGAAATATGAATTATAATTTTCCTCTTAGGATGCCTGTCTGCTTTATGCTTCTCGGATTTTCTTTCCCAATTTCCGGGCTCTCTGAGTTTTCTACTCGGTAACCACTCTCCTCGTTTTACTATTTCCTCGTACTACGAGATACCGTTGGAATTATTTGGTGAATGAATTGATTTCCTGCACGTAATAAATTGTAGGCCCCCTCTCCGAAATCATGGTCCTCCAATGTTGCACGATATTCCGGAGGATATACGGGTAACAAAAAATATACATAATATCTAAGGTTTTTTACCTGATATTTCAAAGTATTTCACACGTTGTTTGCTCTGTGAGGCACGTGCTCCTGGCCCGAGAGGTCACTTACGTTACGGACCTTTGGTTAGTTATGAATTTTTTTTTTTTTTTTGCAGAAATAAAGCAGTTAGGTTATATATTTTCAGTTCCACATTCGTTCATTTGCACAATCAAACGTTTAAAATCTACTATTAATTAAAAGATTTTAGTAGAAAGAGTTATACTCATCGGGTCAGGAGACATCTCACAAGGGGTTCGTTGTTACGGCGAGTGCTTTCAGCGGTGCTTAACCGCCATCATCTGGCCATTACTACTTCTACACGAAGGACACACGCAAGGAACCCTTGTGTAGAAGTCGTGGACCGCTGAAAGCGCTCGCCGTAACAACGAACCCCTTGTGAGACATCTCCTGATCCAATGAGTATAACTTTCTACTAAAATCTTTTAATTAATAGTAAATTTTAAACGTTTGATTGTGCGAATGAATAAATGTGGAACCGAAAATATATAACCTAACTGCTTTATTTCTGCAAAAATTTTTTTTCCATAACTAACCAAAGGTCTGGAACGTAAGGGACCTCTCGGGCCAGGAGCACGTGCCTCACAGAGCAAACAACGTGCGAAATACTTTGAAATATCAGGTAAAATACCTTAGATATTATGTATATTTTAATCAAAAGCACGTTTATAACATAAGACAACCCATAAGGTTGCCTCATGAATGACTTAGAAAAAGTTTTAAACTCTTCCGTTTTTCAGTTTAACATAATTTTCCCTGTACTAAAGCAAAGTAGAATGGTATTAGTATACATATTTTAGAGTCCATTTTCAAACTACTGTATTCAAATGCAAGTTCTTGCGATAATTTAACATTAAAAAAGAAAACATACTGGATTTTCATAGCTTTGTGAAAGCAAACTTCACAAAGAAGTGTTGAAGAAAAGAAAGAAAACTGTAATGTCAAAGGGTCTTAAACTGTGATTGTAGCATTAGTGCACAGTTGCCTTTTTTTTTTTTTTATTTATTATATTTTTTTTATTTTGCATTTAAAATAATTGTTTCTCAACATAAATTCACAACAAATAAGTGTTTTCTGAATTCTTTGCTGGTGTTGGAAAAATTGAATTACAATACAGTAAAACATCACTAATTCACAATCCGTGATAACTTGGACCCACCCTTTTTTTGTTATTATTAGTATTATATTTTAATAAGTCATAAACTATAATGGCACAAAATACCCAGAAATGTACATTGAGGCAGAAAGTGGGCTGTCTGCTGCCATAAACTTGTTTGATGAAGTCAAAACATCAACTGTCTATAACACATGGCAGATCCTTTATGATAAACAACCAGTTTTTGGCCTAGAAGAAATAGAACATGCAGATTATGTTGGTGCATTTGGAGCTACCAGTCTGGAAGCTGTAAGGGACACGTTGCCTTTAAAGGAAGCAGGAGGAGTACCTTATCTGAGTGAAAGATTAAAAATTGCTGATTAAGTGCAAAGACGGGGAGAGGAAGGAAGAGACAAAGGTAAAAACAAACATGATGAGAGAAGTGCTACTAGACCAAGACTTCACAGATACCACAGTATTTGCAGCGTTCTGCTGGCCATTGGTTAGTAAAAATTCCAGCGGACCTCTGAAGTTTGTTACTGGCCCGGGTGGCTAGTATGAGTAAGTTTTTTTTTTTTTTTTCCAGTTTGTTTCAAAATTTGTAAGTTTATAAAGGAACCACATTTCAAAATATCCAGGTTTTGCTGTAGCAGTGTTTTGAAATGATCCAGGTTTCGTTATGGCAGCTGCTTTTTTTTTTTTTTTTTAAATAATCCTGGTTTTACTATAGATTTTTTGAAATTCAGATATTTACTTCTCAAAACGTGAATATCAGATTTGCAAACCATATTTAAGTTTTATGAAAATTTTGGACTGTAGGAAACTGAGGTCTCTGACTCTAAGCATTTGGATTAAGACAGCGCCACTTTTTTGCACGAGTAGTGACTGCAACGCGTGGATCTTTTATTGGGTTGGCCAAAAAGTAATTGCGTTTTTTTCCTGTGTAAATGAAAGGTGAACTTTGAATGGGAAACAAAAACTTTAGTCAACAACACATTGTCCATTTTGTTTGATGACCTTTTGCCATCTCGCAGGCAAGTTCATGATTCCGCGCTCAAAAAAGTTTCTGTTTTTTCCAGCAACAAACAGTTCCAAGAACGATTTAGTAGCCTCATCAGCAGTGAAAATGTTACCATTCAAGATGTTTTGCAATGAACGAAACAGACGGTAGTCTGATGGTGCCAGGTCTGGCGGATGTGGTAACACATCCCTTCCAAGCTGCAACAATTTTTGATGAGTGACCAAACTTGTATGTGGTCTTGCGTTTTCATGGTAAAACACAACATCTTTGCGATTCACCAATTCTGGACGCTTCTGTTTGACTGCATCATTTAATTTACCCAGCTGACGACAGTACACGTCCAAATTAATGGTTTGGTTCCTTGGAAGCAATTCAAAATACACAATACCTTTGAAATCCCACCAGACTGACAGCATAACTTTCCTTTGGTGCATATCTGCTTTTGAAGTGCTTTGAGCAGGTTCATCACACTTGCTCCACAATCTTTTTCGTTCGACGTCGTTCTAGACATTCCATTTTTCATCGCATGTTATCATACGTTTCAAAAATGGATTGTTTTCTTCAGGTTTCAAGAGCAATCACAGATGTCAACGCACTTAGTGAGATGAATTTCTTTGAGCTCATGTGGTACCCACATATCTAGCTTACTAACGTACCCCAGTTGCTTTAAATGGTTTTAAATGCTTGATTTTGATATGATCAGATTCTCAGCAATCTCTCATGTTGTTAAACACCGATTGAATTCAATCAATGCCTTTATTTTGTTGTCATCAACTTCGATTGGCTTCCTGAGCATGGTGCATCGTTCACATCAAAATCTCCAGACTGAAATTTCGCAAACCAATTCTGACACTGCCATAGTTTTAAGGCATCTTCACCATACACATCACAAAACTGTTTATGAGCTTGCACAGCGTTTTCTCCTTTTGGAAGTAATACAGCAAAACATGACGAAAATGTTCCTTTTGATTGTCCATTTTGAAATCGACGCCAAACAAACACTTGTTAATGAAATCATGCATTTTCTGTTCCTAAAACAATCTTGAATTTTCAGCTGTCATGTTACATAAGGAACTCGCAGTTTCAAATGACGTTAGTTACATTTCAAGATATGTTTCGCCATCTACGTGTAAATAACGCAATGGCTTTTTGGCAAACCCAACATAATGTTTTCCAACTGGTGTTTGATGAACCATTCATGCACTGGCTTTTACCATCTGCCCACATGGGAAAACTTCCTGCCTCTCACACTGCAGCAAAACATTCCATGAAGGTGGCTTTTGTTTTGTTGCAAAGTGCTTCATAATCAGTGCACTGTATGAAGTGCACTGATAGTGCATAGTAACTTCATATCATTGCTGTTATAACTAGTGTACTGTCCTGCATACTATCACCAAGTGCATACAAAATGTATTGATTTTTGTACCATCTCTGGACCAGTGAAAATAAGTGAACTACCAACTTTTTTGGTAGTTCAATCATTTAAAAAAAAGTTCACTGTCCTGCTGACCAGTGAACTTTTTTTTTTACAAAAGTTCACAAATTGTGAACAAAAAGTTACTCGTAGCCGAAGGAAGGTATCAGAGACTGAGTTTTTGAAATTGAACAGTTAAAAGAAAAAATATAGAAGAAAATATGATGTAACTCTACTGCCCCAGTGAAAGAATTTTACATGATGGAAAATTTGAAAATATGCAAAAAGTACTCTTCATAGCAAAAGCTATGCTAAGGAGAAGGAACTTTCAAATATGTCTCCTAGAAGCAGAGATAGAGCGAAAAATATTTTTACCTTTACACCTCCTAGTGGGAAAGATGTGCATTATTTAAAGAGGATAATGTTCCCCATCTTTATTGAAACGAATGACACACAGTAAAAAAAAAAAATTCTCAATAGAAGGTTTTCCGAGGGGAGATACAGCTGCAAACAAAAGTACACAAACACCACCTAGCAACAGAACTATGAACTATATAAAAAACTCTTCAAGTACAAACCTAAAATGTTCAACAAAGTAAATGCTATCTGGTGTTGAAAGAACTTTTTAAATCGAACATTTAAAAACAGTGATATTGAGAAAAACAAAACATTTGTGCCCACCTAGTGGATAAATCGTGCATTGTTTTGGGAAGGAAATACACACAAAATATTTTCATAATTAGTAGTGTCTAATCGAATAATAATTTTTTCATTCCAGGTTTTAGTTCCACAGATATTGTTTCAAACATGCTGTAAGCAGAAATGTGAACTTACACCTGCTAGTGGCACATTTGTGCATTAAGAGAAATTTGAAATTATATGAGAAACATTTCGCATTGGAAACGCTCTTTGACAAAGAGTTTTTCAAATCGGACTGCTAGGAGCAGAGATATTAACAAAAGATACACATCTATGCCCTGGTGGAAAAACTTTGTACTATTTTAGGCAGCAGGTATCCTCGAAAGGTTTCTGAGGTAATCAGTATCGGTTCACAAAGGAATTTTTTCAGTCAAGTTTTCAGAAGCTCAGATTTTGTTGTAAATGCATCAGAAACAGAAATAAACACTTACGTGCCTTGGTGGCCAAATTATTCTCTACCAAAAATTAGAAATCATATCTAGAACATTCCCCACAAGGAGCTGTATCTGATAGAATTTTTAATAGGAATTTTTTAGGAGCAGAGATATCGGGGAAATAGCAATTTACCTTTACACCCCATAGTGGAAAATCTGTACATTATTTGAAAAAGATACTGTACAGTAAGTAAGGGTAACTTTGGCCCCAAAACTGGAAAGTGTTTATTTTGTATGTTGCAACCATGCATATTGCCTGATTCAGGTAATTTTGATGCGAAAAGTAGGTGGCAACACTAGTTACAGATGACAGACACACAGTTAAGTATAATTCATTTTTTTGGGATGCCATACAGTATATTTGGTGTAGGCAGCTGTTGTGATTAGTAAATACATACCTCCTAAATTTCTATCTGTGGTACTCAACCTCGAAGTTAATATGTTTTGGTAAGTACATTTTTTTTATTCTCAAATATGTATAAAGGAGTCATTAAAGTTAAAAATTAAAGTTATTTCATATTCTTTTCTTTGTTGACTTTTGTATGCCTTGGGGTTACTTTGGCCCAAGATTTGGGGTAACGTTGGTCCAACCGCAATTTTTAACCTTCTTGGCACCTCTGTCATAACACTGCACATAATCTCTTTCCAAAAGCATTTTTATTAATTTCAGGAACTGAAGGGCCAAAGAAAACAAGAATAAAATTGCAAATACCAGCTGGTAACAGCATTTGTCTAGTGGATGTATTAGTTTCTGATGCTGGTCCTTCAAAACCAAAACCCCAGCCTCCATCTAAAAGACAAAAGTTTCCATCTACGAGTATTTCCTCAAGCGAACATTCAGATGAAAGGAATCTTGATATGCCCTTGGAGTCTGACACAAAGAGTTAAACATTTTCTAATTTACAATTAAGCATGCAAATGATGCATCTATCATACCACCAAAATCTACGCTTCAGGATTATGCCGTTAATGATTCTGTAATTGTTTTATTCAACAGTCAAAGTTACCCCAGAAGGATCACCAGCATCTCAGAAGAAAGACCCGCTGTTGATTGTATGGAAAAAGGCTCAAATTTTGGAGATGGTCTCAAAAGAAGGATTGTATTCCATATGAATGGCAAGATATTTTTTGTAAAATAAATCTCCCACAAGTGATTTCAAAAAGGAATCGGTTTTCTGTTCCCGAGATGAACAATCTGATATGATGCATGATATATCATGATGTGAATACATATCCGAATTATATTTTACTCTCATATCAGTGTAATATCACATCAGGAGCAAAGTTATCCCAAGTCATGGCAACTTTATCCCAAAATTTCAATAATTCTGGGGAGGCCTTTAAAAACTTGAAACAAGAAAGATGACACCGAATTTTCGGGTGTAATAAGCACGTCTTTTGAATCCGTTCTGACGCAAATTAAATTTATCAAAGCTATTCAAAGTCAATGGAACTGGTATGGAAAACAATAGATCTGACGAAAGAAAGAAGATTTTCAATCAGGTTTTTAATCCCTCAGATATTGCTGTAAACGAAATCGTGAGCTAATGAACTCTTAGAAACAGAGATATTAACAAAAATAAGATGTGACTTTACATCCCCTGGTGGGAAAACCATGCATTATTTTAGGAAGAAAGTATTCTCAAAAGGTTTATCCATATAAGCGGTATCGGTTGAAAAAAAAAAATTAGTCGAGTTTTCAGGATCCGAGATTTTGCAACAAATACTTCAGAAGCAGAATTAACACTTATGACCCCTGGTAGCTAAACCATTCTTTACCAAACATTAGAAATTATGTGAAAAATATTTTCCATCAGGTCTTGTTTGTATGCGATTCAGGAAGAATTTTTCAAATCAGAACTTTAGGAGCAGAAATAACGCAGAAAACGCAATTTACCTTTGTGCCCCCTAGCGGAAATTCTATGATTTACTTGAAAATTTTGAATTTATACGAAAAACATTTCGCATCGGAAACACTATCCAACAAAGAAGGAATTTTTCAAATCGTACTCTTAGAAGTAGAGATATTAACAAAAATACGATTATACATCTATGCCCCCTGGTGTAGAAACCATGTAATTTTTTCAAGAAGAAATTTTTTCCTAAAAGGTTTGTCGACATGAGTAGTATCGGTCAACAAACGACTTTTTTTTCAATCGAGATTTTAGAAGCTCATATTTTGCTGCAAATACAACAGAAGCGGAAATTCAGTCTTACGCCACCTGGTGGCCAAACCATTTCTTACAAAAATTAGAAAATATGTGCAAATGATTTCCCATCAGGAGCTGTATGCGGTGCAGAAAGAATTTTTCAAATCGGAGATTTAGAAGCAGAGATATAGGGGGAAACACAATTTAAATTTACGCCCCCAAGCGGAAAGTCTATGAATTACTTGAAAATTTTGAAATCACATGAACCACAAGTCACACTAGAAACACTATCCAACAAAGAAGGAATTTTTCAAATCGGACTCCTAGAAGTAGAGATATTGACTAAAATAAGATATACATCTACGCCCCCTGGCGTAGAAACCATGCATTTTTTCAAGAAGAAAGTGTTTCTAAAAAATTTGTCGACATGAGTAGTATCGGTCAAAAAAGACGTTTCTTTCAATCGAGAATTAAGACGCTCATATTTTGCTGCAAATACAACAGAAGCGGAAATTAAGATTTACGCCCCCTGGTGGCCAAACTATTTTTTACAAAAATTAGAAATTCTGTGCAAACAATTTCCCATCAGGAGCTGTATCCGGTGCAGAAAGAATTTTTCAAATCGGAGATTTAGAAGCAGAGATATAGGGAAACGCAATTTTCCGCTACGCCCCTAGCGGAAAGTCTATGAATTACTTGAAAATTTTGAAATTAAATGAAAAACATGTCACACAGAAAACACTATCCAACAATGAAGGAATTTTTTAAATCGGACTCCTAGAAGTAGAGATATTGACAAAAATAAGATATACATCTAGGAAGAAAATATTCCGAAAAGGTTTATCGATGTGAGTGGCATCAGTCCACGAAAGAATTTTTTCAATCGATGTTTTAGAAGCTCCGATTTTATGGCAAATATATCAGAAGCAAAAATTAACACTTACGCCCCCTGGTGGCCAAATTATTCTTTACCAAAAATTTGAAATTATATGCAAAAGATTTTCCATCAGGAAATGTATCCGCTGAAGAAAAACTTTTCCAAATTGGAGTTTTAGAAGAAGAGTTAACAGGGAAAATGTAATTTACTTTTACGCCCCCTAGCGGAAAATCTATGCGTAATTTGAAAAAGTAACTATATCTAAAATACTCTTCGACATAAATAAAATCGAAAGATAAATTTTTTTTCCAATCGGATGTTTAGAAGCAAATATGTGGAATAAAACGTAGTTTTGAATTCAACATTATGTGGATTTACGCCCTCTACTGGCGAAATTGTACATCGTAAAAAACGAAATAAAGGATCGTCATTTGCATATTTCAAGCTTCCCAATGCAAAAAGAATTTTTCAAATCGGACTAATAGTTGCAGAGATATAGTGGGTACAGACGGACAAACCGATAACAGAAGCACGATCTTTTTTTACAAAAGACGTGCTAAAAATGTATATGACCCACTTAAATGTATCCATTTTTCATGCTGCATACGAAAAAAAAAATGTTGCCCCAATAATAATCGAATATTTCTTTGAAATTTTGCTCTCAAGTTAGGCAAAGAATGAAATTTTGGACAAAAGTTACCCCAACTTACGGTACCTAAAACAGTCTTCGTTATAAATGGCATCAAAAAGAAGAAATAATATTATAAATATAATGATCCGATTTATTGGTGTCTAAAGTAAGAAATCACACAAATTTCACTCCGCAAGCTTTCTCCGTCAACGGACGGCTTCATCAGGCGGTTACATAGAGAATATAGAATCAAAATTGTAGACAGAACGTTAATTCTAATATGACAAATGAAATCATGTGTGAAGACCGCGCGCATAAATAACCACGAACGTGGTGAATACAATATCTTAAAAGCTAATGCAAAAGCAAACAATGAAACTTTAGGAAGAAACTAGAATCATGAAGACCATCTTGCGATGCCTAGCAGATGGTTCCAAGCCACCAGTAGTTCGAAAGAGACATCGGTGTTGCATACATCCTGTTTCGTTAATATCTCAACTGTTTCCCTTATGGCAGCTGTTCTTGCGTCTCCATATGGTGCGATCTTCGAGATATTCTGCCATTGGGGTTGAGCTTGATGGTTAGCTACTTCTTTGGCAAGTGACGTAGAAAGTTTCTTTTGTGCAACATCCCTCTTATGCTCATTCATTCTCTCCTCAAATGACCTTTTTGTGAGACCTACGTAAAATTTAGTTGAGGAGTCTGGGTATAACAATGGGATGCAATAGATGCCCGCATCTGTGAGCTTCAAGGTACTCACACACACACACACACACACACACACACACACACACACACACACACACACACACACACACACACACACACACAACACACACACACACACAACACACACAACATACACACACACACAACACACACACACACAACACACACACACACACACACACACTTGCAGCGTAAAAAGGTAGTCAACACATATTCTGTTTTTACAAGTTAATTAGTACTAATTGATGTTCTGTTTCATGCAGTTTATGCATAAAACTGAAATCGTTATTTAAGAAACTAAATGCTCTGAAAAAGACCAACTATCGTATTTTTCTTTCAATTTTAAAGTATGCTTAAATTTTGATGCCACATATTGAAGTCTAAATACGAACTATGTATTTAATATTCAAAGTAAATGTGTACGTATTATATCAGTTTTGATAATAAATTTCGCAAATAAAAGTACTGTACATAATTTAAATTTCACTGAAAGAGAACTTAACTGCTTACTTTTTCTGTTATGAACACTAGCTTAATTTGAATGTTTCATTCGAAAGGCTCCTTTGATTTAGCGAATTCCGCAATTTTATGCACAAGACTGTTGGTTCCTTGAAGTTCGTCAAATCGAGGTTTGACTGACTATATATACATTGTACATTTTAGATTTGCACATATTTTCTCTAGGAAGCATAAAAGCATTATATTTTTTGCAAATTTTTTTTTCTAAAAAATTGTCTTGAAATTTGTGTGTGGGTGTGTGTGTGTGTGTGGGGGGGGAGATTCAAAAGATGTGCTCATTACACCCAAGTATTCAGTGTCATCTTTCTTGTTATTGTTTGATGTGTTGGGCCTCTCACCAGAATGCCATCCAGCTTATGTTTTGCTTTCTGAATGTCTTCATTAGAACATACTTTTCGTTTTAGCTGACAGAATCCACTCACAGACTAGCATGTAAGATTTGTTTTTGTGTGTTTGCATGTTTTAAATTAATTACAGAAGGACCTGTGCATTAAAAATTAGTGTTGCAAATTTTAGTTTGCTTTTAAAAAAGCTGAGCCAGTGTATTTTGAAGTTTTCTCTTGAAAACCATCACATTTTAAATTGATGTCCGTATTGCTTTAAAAGTGTCCTTTTTCACTGAAGTGTGAAGCACAGTACAAAGTTCTACACAATTGTTTATTTAAAAAAAATGCAGGTGGGAAAAATAGGTTTGACCAGTTTTAGGGAAGGTTTGCATTTTAAGAAAGAAATGTGTTGTTTCGCCAAGAGATGGACAATCTGTGGTTAGCTAGGGGAGTGGCAAGTCTCTGTCTTAAAATTCGAAGCTCCTCTAAAACTGGTTACTCCTATTCTTCCCAGCTGCCAGGAAATAATGAACTGATTATACTAAATATTTCTAGCTTAATTTAAGTTATTTACTTTGTATTCATGTATGTATTTTAACCATTTACCTAATTGCTTGTGTACCTCTTTAGATATTCCTAGGTTTGTAATCATGCATGTTTTACATTCCTTTGAATTGTTAGCTTGATTTTGCTTTCTGTTTTTTATGAAAAGATTTTATGTGGTTTTCTTTTCTTTGCTTGATCTTTAGATGCTCAACCCACAGATTTGGAAAGGGAGTCATATGAAATTGTAGAAGAAGTTTTACAGTATTCCAAAGATGTTTTACAAGAACTGCAAACATATAAAGGAGCTGTTAATGAAATAAGAGAAGTCAGTTGTGTAGTATCATTTCTTCTATCTCATCTTTGTTGTCAGAAAACATATTGATTTTAGTTAGTTAAACAATAATAAAATTAAACAATATTGTTTCATGTTAGTTAAAAGTCCTGTAGCTCCATTCTTTTATTAGTGCCATCCACTGTGTTTATGTTAGCCACTCTGAATGTTGTGTGCTACATCAGTACAGTCTGTCTGACTTCGAAAAATTAACAAAAGAAAAGTTTTTGCATGCAGTTTTGGTCTGTCTTAATGTTTTAAGTTTTAAAGTTTCTGTTTTAAGTTTTTAACGTGCATGTTTTAAAGTTTTTAGTACGAAATAAATTGATCAAAAATTGTGGTTCATTGCAATTGTTTTGTACAATAACTAGCAAATTATTAGGAACACCTACTGAATAATGCGTTAGGCCACAGTGTGCTTTAAAAGCAGCCTCGATTTGTTACAGCCTTGATTTTTCAACAGTGTGCTGATATCTTTCTACAGGTATGTTTCGACAAGCAGACAGATGTGTGGTGTCCATCAAGTGCGGAATGTTTCTAATCTCTGATGTGAATGGCTCTCTCAATCTTGTCCCACAGGTATTCAAATGGGTTATGATCTGGAGACTGAGGTGGCTATTTTAGCATATTGAAGTCACTGTTGTGCTCCTGGAATTACTGTGTGATGATCTGAGCCATATGGCTTGGCACATTATCCAACTGGAAGTAGCCCTCACCAGCAAAAAACACCTTGCACACTTCCAGGAGTTCCTTGACCCCAGTGATTTTGAGATGCCTCGTGACATCCAAAGGCTGTTCTAGAAGTATTAAATCGATGCCTTCTATGAAAACAGACTCCAGAGTACTATACAGCTTCTTCCAGCTTGCACTGTCAACACTAGGCAGCTAGGATCCATCAGTTCATTCTGGTGATGCCATATTTTGGCCCATTTATTGGCTTGTATTAACTGAAAATATTCATTGAACCAGGCAACCTTTTCAACAGTTTTGTTGCTCTCGAGTCCACTGCAGATGAATTTGTCAGCTTTTAGTAGACAAAACGGCACAGGAAGGGGACGTCTGCTGCTATAGGACCACTTACAACAATGGGCTGTGCATGCTGAAATTATTCTCTCAGTACCTCTTTTGTATTCAAGGGTGCTCATATAGAGGGGGCTGGAGGAGGGGGGCAAGAGGGGGCACTTTTGCCTCTGTTGGAAACGTAAACTTGTCCTTTCAGTTTTTGGAAGCTATCGTGCAGATTTTCATGATAACACTAATTATTTTGATTGCTAATGTTTCGATCGAACTTCTGAATGTGTGTGTATGCTGCAAAAATGGGAAAAACAATTGGGAATTTCTAAAAAAAAAAAAAAAAAGAAAAAAAAATTACAGCTGAAAGAAATAAAGAAATTTTCCGTTTTATGTTGGAGTGCACAAAGATGCCAAGTACTGCAAATCTGCCATAGTTTCTACGAATATTATGTTTAAACTACGGACTTACAAAAAAGGTGTAAAAAACTACAGATTTTTCTAAAAATCTTGGGTATTTACGGAAAAATTAAAAATAAACAAAAAAACTAATGATTTTCCTGAAAAATTTTACTATACATACTCGTTTTTATGTTGACTCCCGATATTTATATGAATATTTGCAGTTTTTGTGTATCTCGTGTACAAGTAGACCCCTCGTTTTTTATGTGAATATCTGTTTTTCGTGTATGTCTTGTGTGTAAATTGACCTTTCTGCCATGTTTTTTTCCATAGGCGTATATAAAGCGTAAAACTTTTTTTCATTCTGTTTAAGAGCGCGAAGTCATGTGGTCACCATGTTTTGAGAACACACAATCATACTCTGGGCAAACTTAACCTGGTTATGGACAATTTTTTATCCCATAGTTAAAGGATATCATATGCCGAAAAGAATAAAATGTGAAGTTCGAAAGTTTTTTTTGTTTTTGTTTTTTTAACTTAGATTTTTTTTTCTTCAAGCATAGTCAAATGTAGTGATTTTTGTTTTAACATAATGAAGAGGTCACATGGCAATCATGGTTGGCTGGCCAACAAGCATGTGGAAATGTTGCCACAGAGATCATTCTGTATGATCATGTGACTTTGTACTTTGCTTGCAAGGCAAGACATCTGTTAACTTTCAGAAAAACCTTAACCGAGTCCTGAACTAACGTAAACTGTCAGACTCGATTTCACGTTGTTGTTTTTTTCTTATTGTTAAATTGAAAGTTGATTAGTTGTGGTGTGACATGAATTGCTGTACTTATTAATCGTGTTTCAGTGGCTTCCAGTTTCAATGGTGGGAAAAAAATGAAAATTTACAGCAGTTCTAGGGATGTTATTCGTCGGAATTTCCATGTTTGCAGCGGTCGCGTTTTACAGTGAATCATGTGTTTTGTAGTGTGTTCAATTGTGATTTTTCGGTGGCTCATGGTGAATGAGACAATTGCCAAAGGCATGTAATTTCCTTAAAACATAAACAATATGATTTATTGAAAGAGTATTGTCCCCCATTCAGATTAAAATGTTGTTTAAAATGTAGCAGTGTACTCTGGGAAATAGGCATCGTACCCTGCAAAAGCCACACATATGGACCACTGATGACTTCCTTCAGATGTTGGCATCTCTGAGTACAGTGTACATATTTACAGTATGGAGAAGTGTAAAAGGTGAAGAAATAAAAAATATGTCATCCTCTGCAGTTACCATTCACTGCTGGGATTAAGATCTTAAATTTTTTTTTATAACTTTGTAATGTGGGTATATTTTTCTTCTTGCTGACCAGTCAAGTGATCACAAGGATTTCATGATTCATGGGACACAAGTGGCCAAAAGAACAATAAATAAATTTCCTTATTGTTCTAACATGCTGTCTAATTTCATTTATTCTCTATGTATGTAGTTTTTAGGTCTTCTGGTTAATGAAATTGTATGTGTTGCATGTGTGTTAAAAATGATTAGATAACAAGAAGGCACTGTGGAAATTTGCATGTGGTGTTTGTATATGTCAATTGCAGTTACAATTTTTGTTTGCCCCCTAATGAAAACTAAGCTGTGGGCACCCATGTTTCCTGCATGGTAACTTGATGCAACGGAGCTTGTCTGTTACCTTGTACAATCCTCTCCAGTCAACATTGCTCTTGAATGTCAACCAGTGGTTTCTGCCCACAGGGAGACCACTGACTGCTTGTTTTGTTGTTTGTACACCACTCATTGCACCCTCTCGATACAGTTGTTGCATAGCAGAGAAGGTTTGGTGTTATAACCGTCCTGTCTAATCACCCTAGCTCTCTACATCAACCAGTCTTTCCCACTCACAGGAAGATCGCTGAATGCTTGTTTTGTTGTTTGTGCACCACTCATTGTTGTTACACAATTGTTGTTGGATAGCAGAGAAGGTTTGCTGTTATAACAGTCCTGTCCAATCACCCTAGGTTTCTACATCAACCAGTCTTTCCCACTCACAGGAAGACCGCTGACTGCTTGTTTTATTGTTTGTGCAATACTCATTGTGCACTCTCGATACAGTTGTTGTTGCATAGCTGAGAACGTTTGCCATTATAACAATCCTGTCCAACCGCCCTAGCTCTCTAACATGGAACAGTCATTCCCACTCACAGAAAGACCTCTTACTGCTTGTTTTGTTGTTTGTGCACCACTTGTTGTACACTCTTGATACAGTTGGTTTTGCTTAACTGAGAAGGTTTGCCATTTCCGAGATGATGAAATAGGCATTATGATGCCTATTTCAAAGTCCCTTAAATCACGAGTCTTTCCCAAATCACTGCTATCTATGCTTTGTACACATTTGAATCCTTTGCAGTGAGCTCTTTATAAAGCCACCTCAATGTCACAGTTACATACATAAGTCATGACAGCAGCTGTCTGATTGCTATTGGGTCTTCCTAATTAATTTGCTACTTCAGTGTGTTGCATGTCACACTCATAATATAATAATCTGTTAATAAAACTTTTGTGAAAGAACCTGTTCTGCATAAAATTTTCAAAAATTTGTCTGAGGTACCAAAATTTGACACCAATGTTTATAAAAAATCACATAAATACAAGACACTAAACATTTGGGTTAGTCTTCTCAAAATGAACACACATTTTATTCCAACGTGCTGGCTATTTTCACTTAGAAATAGCTGGTTTAAGGTTAAATAAAGATACAAATATTTTTATCACCAAACATGTTAATTATGAGATTGGTGGTTCTAGTTAAGCTGTTTTTATCCTTAGCTCCTTTGGATTGCTGTTCAGACATGATGTTCAAACAGTGAACTGAAGTCGTATTCCTCGCTGCAAAAGAAATTGCTCTCATCAACATTCATTGAATATTGAAATCCTGCTTAATCGCTCTTTAAATAGCTGCTGTTTTCTGTGCTAAGGTAGCGTAATCATATGCCTTTTCATTGAAGGCTAGAATGAAGTGTTTAACATGCTATTTTGTTTATTTAGATATTTCCTTTAATCTTTCCTGTGAGTATGAAGACTCACACAAAAAAGGGGGAGATGACAAGACCCTGCCAAACTTTACTTCAAGTTGAGTATGTGGGGATCCTTCCCTGTACTGGAGAGGGGTTTTTCAGCTTTGCACAGTCCCCCTCAGTGTGAGTCACAATGGGAGGCTGTTCAGGCATAATGTTCAAGCAGTGAGCTGTCATTGGATTCCTCACTGCAGAAGAAGATGCTTCCATCAACACTCATTGAATATTGAAAGCAGTATATGAGGATCCTCCACCATACTGGAGAGAGATTTCTCAGCTTTGTATAGTTCCTTCTCCGTATGAGTCACAGTGGAAGGTTGTTCAGTGAGCCATCATTGGATTCCTCACTGCAGAAAAAGTTGCTCCCATCAAATTCATTGAAGATTGAAAACAGTACATGGGGATCCTCCACCATTCTGAAGAGAGGTTGCACCCAAACGTGGCCTCCCTATACTTCAACTCTTATGGAGTATATGAATTCTTCTATTGTTCTGTGGAAACAACCACAAACTGAGTTTCTGTGCAACTACTCTAAAAATTTATTAGCTCTGTTATTCTTACATAAATTAAACACTTAATGAGAGTAATTCTTTTCCATGTTTAGGATGTTTTTATTATTAATATTAATTGCTGTTATTATCTTGTTGTTTCGAAGGATTTTTAGAAGTAATTAATCTTTTGTAATTAATATTTTTCTACCTAGGCTATAACTAATCCACGTAACGATCACTATCAAACTAGAGCATGGGAATCAGTGCTACCGCTCGTATCAAAGCTGAAAAGGTTCTATGAATTTTCTCAGCAGATTGGTATGTATTTTTGAAAACAACATGTTTTTGTAATTTTTTTTATTACTTGCAAATATTTTTCAGAGGTCTTGCAAATGATGCACCCTGCTTTTTTGTATGATGTCCAGATTTGCATTTGTGAATTTTTCTGGATTGCCTTTAACGAAGTCCATGATCACTTGAATCATATTATGATTGTAACTACTTTAAGTAATCATGCAAAATGAAATTAATTTCATCCACATATATCATCATCATCATTGTCAACCATTATCAATCCACTGCTGGACGAAGGTCTCCCCAAGTTTCCTCCACAACGGTCTGTCTTGTGCCAGTCTCCTCCATGTCACTCCCGCATATTTACGAATTTCATCCACCCATCTCCCATGTGGTCTTTTTCTGGGTCTTTTCCTGTCCCTTGGAATCCAGTCTAAAATTTCGGCTGTCCATCTATGGTCTGTCCTTCTGGCAGTATGTCCAGCCCATTGCCATTTCAGGGATTTAACTCTGATCATGATGTCTTCCACTCTCGTCATTTTTCGGATCCACGAGTTCCTCTTCTTATCTCTCCTGGTTATACCAAGCATGCACCTCTCCATGCTTCTTTGAGTTGTCTGCAGCCTTTGTATGTCTCTTTTAGTTAAGGTCCACGTCTCTGCACCATACGTAAGCACTGGAAGGATGCATTGATCAAACACTTTTCTTTTAAGACATAATGGCATATTGCTCTTGAAAATTATGCTGTTTCTTCCAAAGCTCTCCAGGCAAGTTTTGTACGCCGATTAATTTCTTCATCAATGTGACCCTCACTTGATATCTGCTGTCCAAGATAAACATACGTATCTGTTATCTCCAGTTTTTCTCCATCAATCGATAAATCTTCATTTCGTGTAAAAGCATTGAACATCACTTTTGTCTTCTGAAAGTTCATTTTTAATCCCACTTCTTTACTCTTGTCAGCAAGTTCCTGGATCATACTCTGCAGCTCTGATGGGGTAGTTGCAAAAATGACTACGTCATCAGCAAAACGAAGGTGGGTTAGATAATCTCCATTAATTTTTATCCCTTTGTTTTCCCAGTTCAGTGATTGAAAGACATTTTCCAATGTGGCATTAAAGAGCTTCGGAGATATGGTGTCACCTTGTCTCACTCCCTTTCCAATTTTTATGTGTGTTGTATTTTCAAACAGCCGAATCTTTTGCACTTGCATTTTCATAGATGTTATTAATAATATTAATGTATGCATCTTCAATACCGCAGGATTTCAGAGCCGTGGTAACTGCTGATGGTTTTACCGAATCAAAGGCTTTTTCATAATCGATAAAAGCCATGCACAATGGAAGTTCATATTCCCTCGCTCTTTCAATTAGTTCTCTCAGTACGTGGATATGATCTATTGTGCTGTAGCCACTCCTGAATCCAGCTTGTTCTCTCGGTTGAGCCATGTCCAGTGTTACCTTCAAGCGGTGTGAAAGAACTTTAGTGAAGATTTTATAAACCACTGATAGGAGGCTGATAGGTCTGTAGTTCCTGAGATCCTCAATGTCACCTTTTTTATGTAGCAGGATCATTGTAGCATTGTTCCAATCCTCAGGAATCTTCCCTTCATTAAGGCATCGAGTGAAAATTTGGGCAAGTACTGTTTCAATTTCTTCACTTGCTTCTTGTATGATGTCTATAGTAATTCCATCTTCTCCTGGAGCTTTCCCCGCTTCATGTTCTTGATTGCATGAGCAACTTCTGCTGGGAGGACTGGAAGAACTCTGGTACCTTTCATGATGTCTGGAGTACATGTATCATCCCTTTCATATAATTTGGAGTAGAAATCTTTCACTCTTGTCAAAATTTCGCCTCTATTTCTTGTTATAGAACCATCTTCTTTTCTCAGAGCCATAATCTGTTTTCTTCCCTTACTGAGATGTCCCTTTGCTATCTTAAGGCTTTGGTTGTTTTCAATTGCTTTCCTCACTAGCTCACAGTTGAATTTCCTTACGTCTTCAGTGATACTTTTTCGTGTTGTCTTGCATAGCTCTATATATTCCACTTTGGAAGTCACATCTTCTTTAGTTGTCCTCATCTCTCTTTTTGCATCAACATTTTGGTTTTTCCTGATAATTTGTTCACATGTAACTTGTTCTTAGACCCAGCTAATTTTGTTGCTGTTTCCATTAGAGCTTTGGTTACTTTTCTGTTAACTTCCGAAATATCCACTTCTTCCGATGTTAGGCCTTCTAAAGCAGAGAATCTGTTCTTCAGTTCCAACTTGAAAGTATTATGGTGTTTTTTAAGGTTGGTTATGTCAATAGATTTTGTTTGTCTTATGAGCTTGCCACGTTCCAGTTTAGTGTTGAGGTGCATCTTACATCTCACCAATCTATGGTCACTACCTGTGTTGAACTTGTTCAGCACACTGCAGTCTTCGATGACGAATTTTTTGTTACACATAATAAAATCAATTTCACTTGTCGTCCCAATTGGATGTCTCCATGTCCATTTCCTGTGTGGCTTTTTCTTGAAAAAGGAGTTCAAGATGAAAAATCCTTCTGCCTCTGCAAACTCAACGAGAGTATTTCCACGCTGGTTTCTGTTGCCGTGACCGAATTTACCTACTGAAGTTTCATTCTGTTGCCGTTGCCCTATTTTTGCATTGAAATCTCCCATAATTATCTTCAAGTGCTGCTTACCTTTATTATTTAGATCACGAATTTCCTCATAAAATTCTTCAATTTCTTCTTCAGGATGACTTGTGGTGGGTGCATAAGTTTGAATAATCTGAGCCTGGTATCTTCTCGATAGTTGGATAACGAGTCGTGCAGCTCTGTCAGAGGAACTTTCAACTTCTACCACTTTATCCTTCAGTTTCTTGTTTATTATAAATCCAACACCACTAGTTCTGCCAGTATCTGTCCCACGATAATAGAAGAGATGTCCACTTTTCAGTTCAATGAGATCTTCTCCTTTTCTCCTTACCTCACTTAGCCCGACGATGTCCCACTTGATCCTTTGTAGTTCCTCTTCCAATTCAAGAAGCCTTGAATCAGAAGAGAGGGAGCGTCCGTTATAGGTAGCCAAGGTCAGCATCAAATGGCAGCCTAGTCCGGTCCTCCGGGGATTCTTAGCACCCTCTCTGCCTTCATGTCGCACTGGCCGCTGCCTTGGCCAGGTACATTCCAGCTGCCGGAGACTGAGGGCCAAGATTTAAGTTGTAGAGTCATTTTGGAGGTGTTTGGCCATAACTCACCACGCTGGCCAAGCGGGTTGGTGAGTGTGGGATAGCATTTCCTCTGATCCCGATGGTATAGTTATACCGCTATTGGCGGTCGTCAGAGCCCCTTTAGTGGGAACAGGATGCACCACGAGAAGGCGGGGTTGACATTTGTCAAGGAGAGGCTGTGATGTTACGCATCACCTGACCTTACATCCCATCCACATATATACAGCTGAATATATGTGGATGAAATTAATTTCATCCACATGTACAATTCAGTACTAGCTGAATTGTACTTGGTGCTGCCTAGATATTAATGTTTAAGATGCAACTGTTTATTCTGATTTTACACTGCAGTGAATGATTGTGTTATGAGTACCACCTCCTAAACCCCATTTCTGTGAAAAAAATTCATTGTTTATGCATTCTATGTTTGTGCAAATTTTGTTTGTAGCAGAATAATATCTTTGGATTACATGAATCCAGAAAAAAACTCAGTTATTTTCATATATAATATCTCACTGTGAGTTCATAATATCTCTTTCTAAACTAAGGAATGGTCTTTTCGTTAGGTGCTAAAATGTTCCCTTTCTCTGGCGTTTTTCTTCTTCTGTTTCTATAGCTCTTGCTGTAGCCATGAATGTCCTCTTTCAGAAAGAATGTAATGAAAATGAGTTTGAAAATCACACCCTGTTTAATTCTTTATTAAATTGCAGAGAAAATAATTTACTGATCTTAAAACCAGTACTGAAGAACCCATCTCAAGACCTGGTGCAATGTATGTACATCAAGAATGATGTACACGCATCACCAACTGACATTGCAACCACTAGTGGAATAACAATGCCCAAATAAGGGATGTTGTTTTTGTTTCTCATGATGCACACATGTATACCTGCCAACTACTACAGAATGTCTGTAGTTTCTACAGATTTTGTTGTCTGACTATGGAACTACGGAACTCACTGTTGAAACTACGGATTCTACAAATTTTCATTTTGTATTTTTTTTTTTTTTTTTTCTATTATTTTATGATACACATAAGATTCTTAAGCAGAATCCTACTTTTTTTGTCATCATTTAGATTATTCTAAAGATGCATTCAGAACTGAAGAGAATTTGGGGGAGGAGTGTCGTTTTCCATCCAGAGGCGGTATTTCGTGTTTCAAAACTTTCGAAAACAGTAGTTAAACGCAGTAAAGAATTTTTACTGTAATCGTAATTTTTTTTCTCCTGATGTTGCCTTTGTATCCAGTATTCTTGTTAAATGTCATTTTATTGCATACATTTTTGTATTTCAGCTTGAAACTGCAGACAACAATTTGCGAAAACTAAAAGTTAGAGCACCACAAAAATTTCCCAGTAATTTTCAGGCATAAGATTCTTCCGCGAATTCGAGGAATTCCGTCATTTTTGTTATTATTTTGGTTATCACAAGATCGATGCATAATTGAACAGAATTTTTCCTAGGCGGGAGGGGGGTGGTGCCTGGGGCGGTGTTTGCTGAAGGACAGAATTCTGCCTCTACAAGCATTTCTAAAACGGAAGATTGACAGTGGTCAGATTTTTTCCATAATGGTAGTTTCTTTTTCTCGCAATGTTGCTTCTGTCCAGTATTATTGTTAAATAACATCTTACTGTATAAATATTTTTATTGCATCTTGAAAATAGGGGGAAAATTTCGAAAACCGGAAGTCAGACGGAGCAAAGATTTCTCTCCACCTACCCCCCCCCCCCACACACACACTTCCCTGTGCGGGATGTTTTCATTCTCCTGCATTGTTAAATATCTCCCATCCCATAAGTTTTTTTTTTTTTTTTTTTACATTTATGCTTCATGAGGAAGGGGAAAATTCCCGAAAGCGTAAGTGACAAATTTGGAGAATTTGTAAAAATTGATGCATTTGTTACAAATTTTGGGTTTCCTGTCTGTCAAGCATTGTGGACTTCTGAAAACATTTGACTGATTTTTACTGGTGGAAGTTTCAAACTTAAATATCGCAATGTTAACTATTGTGCCCTCATCAGGTGAATCAACTTTGTGTTTCACACGTGTTTAAGTTTGTTTCATTAGTGTCCTTGTTGTTGTAACATTTTGTTGTGGCACATATTTCTTTTTCACAAAGAGATTGATCATTTTGTAAAAAAGCATCTATATATGCCATGCAATAATACAGTTACTACTGACAAGGCTCTTGCCAATGTTGGCAGGTATGACACATGAAAACATTTTCATACCAGTGCAAATGGCAGTGTTTGCACACATATTCAGGGTCACATATAAGTCTCAACTGCTCCATTCATAACTCCACGATTCCCATAAAAATAGCACAGCACGATAGATATCTTTGCTTCAAGCAACCCCCACCACCACCACCTTTGGAATTTTAACTTGAAATTGGCCACTGTAGCTTTGACAATGAAAAACAACCTGCCAAAGTTTGAATTGTCTACTTTAAATTTCTGATGAGCTCTCTCTCTCTCTCTCTCTCTCTCTCTCTCTCTCTCTCTCTCACTCACTCTCACTCACACACACACACACACACACACACACACACACACACACACACACACACACACTTTTTAAGAGCCTACAGAAAGTGCACATATGTATGTTCTGAAACATTACCTGATTTATAAAAAAAATACTGTGCTTTTTTTTTTTTATGTGTATGTATGTGAAGGTACACAACACTAAGGAGTACTAGTACCTTTTATTGATCATAGCGACATAACGCATATTGAATGGTGGTCTACTGTTGTCATCTGGAGAAAATGTACCTGCTCGAGTTGTTGATTTTCTAGCCCCCAGATACCTTCCTCCCTCCCTCTTCCTCCCCCTCTCTCTCATTTGTTTTACAACAAAAAGCCCTTGCTAAGCAAATCTATACATACCAAGGTGCATACGATCTTTGAAAGTACTAGGTGTGTGTGAAATAACATGGATGAATGTGAATCACTAATGTTTTGCACTCTGTAAATACTTCCCTCTCAAGACTTTGAAGTTCTTACATACATATCACTACGCCGTTCTCCAAGATTCAGAGGTTAGCTCCTCAAAGAAAGCTCATCTGCCAAATAAAAGTTTAAAACTGATAATGTTAGAATTTTCTTACTGTTGATATATCAAATGTTTTTAGTTACAGCAATCTTGGCAGTGATCTCAAACTTCACTTAAAGTATTAGATTTTCTTGCTGGAAATTTATCATAAAAAGTGAGGAAATTGCATTTGAAGCTTTTATGGAGCTGTAAAAATGACCAGAATTTGTGTAAAATATCCAGGTTTTTGAGATATTTAAAGAATTACATGGGCATGGAAGTGAAGCTTGAGCATTTGGAATAATAGAAGACTGATTGTTCTCTTAAATTTAGCGTACTTTTTTTTTATGAACTGATGCTAACATATTCCTTATCTCCTACTGAACAGTCGGAGAAGCCACTGCACAAAGGTGGAAAAAAGAAGATGACATTCTGTAGCTGTATTTTTTAATATTTCAATAAATATTAAAAAAAAAATGAGGTAACTTCTGCATTTTTTGTTTTGGCAAAAAGCTGAATTTCATAAGTTTTTTTCTTTTTTTCCTCACAAGCTGATGCTATCATATTCTTTCCCTCCAGCCAACTAATCAGAAAAGTCACCATGCAAAAGTGAAAAACACAACAGGATGACAAGTGTGCCAAATCAGAATGATGCTTGCAGCGTGAGTTATGGTTCACAGCTTTCTCACGGAACAATGTAAATCAGAAATGAAAGGGGATTTTGATTTCAATTGGAAATGAAATAAATTAAAATAAGCATAATAAATGGAAGCTATAGTTGATTTTAATTCAGTTGAAAGATTGGCAGAGCAAAAGTATTGACTTATTATCAGCTGTTCATTGCTATTCTTAAAGCACATGAGCAGCCAGATATCAACACAGTTGTCACCAGATAATCAACTACATGGCAGCAGTGTGTTTCAGTGGTTTATTCATTGCGAAATAAATTATGTGCACCCATTGTAGTTCTGGCAGCTTTGCAAACCAGGGTTGAATGCTACCCATAGGGTCTTGGAGAGATCGTGAGGGGGAATGCAATTAACCCATGACAGTTGACACTCCAAATCACTCACAATGATTCTAATGTTTCTGTCGAATAGAACTCTCTGTTTCAGCAGCCTTTAAGTGAGGTTTTAGTGAATGAAGCATTACATTTATTATGCTTTTAGAATAGCATTTTTTTCTATGAATGAAACGTTACATTTTTAATGCTTTTGGAATGGTTTCTTGTGAACGAAACACTACATTTCTTATGCTGTGGGAATGGTTTCTTGTGAACATTATATCGAGTTTTGGGTGCTTGGATTATGGCAAATTAAGGTACAATATATTTTTTCTCGTTGTGAAATTTCAGTAGATAACTTGATGTGGCATATATAAGTTAAGGCTTGGTCTTATGAAGAAAACAGTCTTGTCTTATGCACAAAAATACAATAGTTATAACTGTATTGTTTCTCATTTACATTCTTTACAATTTATTGTTCTGTGACTTCTAACCAAGTGATAATAAACTGTTAAATAATTGATTGTTAGTGTAGTAGTAATCTGAAGATTTTGTTGAGTGGTATTATTTCTTTAATGAAGGTTTTTTTTTTAATAATATCTTAACCAAGTTAATGCACTTTAGATATACATTTATATTGATGCTTGATAAGTGTAACTGAAAAAAGAAATGTGTACAGTAAAACCTTGAAAATTCTGCATCAACAGAACCGGACGAGTGCCGTGATTTATAAAAATTCCAGATTTCTGAAGGTATCCAAAAAGTGTGTAACAGGCATTACATAAAGCACTTACTTACATGTAACAGGTCACTTTAACGAAAATTTTCACATCCATGCCTTATAAATATGCAGGGGTCATGCTGCTGATCACATTCTTCGCAGTTTGCATAAAAAATCGTTTTGGTGATGGAAAAAGTTTTGGCGAAAATATTGGCGATTGCCTTTTTGTACTGTTTATTATAAAACTGTTGATAAAAATTGAATTTGGCAAATGGTTTGGCAAATACTTGAGAAAAGCCAGAGCAACCACTAGGGCTGGGCGATGTATCAATACACCATGAAGACTCATTGTGAATTTTACATCAATGTTACAGTTTTTCGACCGATGAAACTATGATACATCACAAAGGCAATTACTACAATGCATTATGAAGGCCAATGTAGATGTCATTACACGATCAAATCCACATACTGCCACCATCAAACACAGATTCTCATCACATATTCGACATGCATTTCAAACGCACACGCCAATTCTGTTGCCTTATTGGTTCGTGTCACTTCAGCGTGGCCCAATGAGATGACGAATTTGAGAAACCTCCCGATGTTACAGGTTGGCAGCTATCAGTAATTTGCATGCTGAGATCGGATGATCTCGTGATGTGTTGTTGAGATGGTACATTGGGAGATTTCCATGGTTATTGGGGAAACATTGGATGTTCTCACGAAAATGAAATCAGAAAGGTGCCAGTTTTCTGGATGCCGGATTTTTCAGGTTTTACTGTATATATGGTATTTTTTACACTTTTTAATATTGCACAAAAAGCATATACACACAATCCTTAAAATGTCCTTAAATAGGGTAGGATGCTAGATACTTAAGTAAGCCATTTTCAGTTAGTAAAAATATGCTGTTGAAATTACATTATGAATTAGTGCCTAGATCACTACCCCGCATAAAGAAAGAAAGAAAGAATGAATGAAAAATAAAAAAAAAAATTCTCTGGTGAGGTTTTTGTTAGGAGGAATCTGCAGTATTTCATTAGGACGAATCTGCAGTAGCTGATTCTCCTCTTTTATTTTAAAAGTGCATACACACAGCATCAACACAAAATATCATTTATGCTTTTGAAGCACTTCCAAAATAACTGCTTCAATCAATTTCAAACTTTATGCGTGTTATTCCCTGGAGACCATGTGATCAGGCCAAATTGAGGTGTTACAAAAAATAATTCTGAAAAATACAAGAGTATAACAAGAGAAACAGAGTTTGAAAGATTTGGTACTTTTTTTTACAAAAAAAAGGCTGTTGGTGACCCAGCCTCTGTACTAACTACACCAAGCAAAACATGCACTATGAAAATATGTACTTCTTTCATATACCAGTGCTTTTGTAATGAGGACTAAAATATCCGTAAAAGATTTGTAATAAAATGCCAAGGAATAAAAATTTCAAAAAACTGTATAAAAACATCATTAGAAGTTCTCAGGGGCTGAAAAACTGTATGAAAATTAAAAACACAGTGATGAGATAAAAAACCAAGGAATAAAAATTTTGATGAACAATATTAAAACATCATTACAAGTGCTGAAACATTTAACTAGACTAATTAAGAAAGAATACCATAAATAAGACAAAGTCAAAGTCTTAGGTAATGATTTTTAAAATCTCTGTGTAAAAAATAAAGAAAAACGAATCTCCATGACAATGCAGAAGTATACAGCATTCCTATAACAACAGCTGATAACCCACAATTAAAAAAAATGGTATATAGGAAGTACAAAAAATAGGTTACGACATCGACTCAGGCAACACATTAGCAATTGGAATAAAGGTGAAGAGAGAACTGTCTTGATACAGTACTACACAAAAAATAATGGCACTTCCATTTTTGAAGATATTAAACTTCTTTGCAAACACCCCACTGAAAAAACAATTTAATATGCTGAGTCAGTTTTATTTGAAAAATATAAAGAAACAAATTGCAACATCAATTGCAGTGTCAAACTTGCTAAAGCTAATTGCTAAAGAAAATGTTTGGAAAAGAAGGGGAAGACCAAGAAAAACATTGCAAAGCAATGATGAAAACAATGTTCCATCACAAATGCCTTTACAGATACATACACAGGAAATGGGAACAACTAGTACCTATGATCTTGAATCCCAAGATCAAGGAGTTTGCCGTAACAAAAGGAAGAAGAATTGTTAGGTGTTGTGGATTGCAAGAAATGGAGTTGGAACTTTTTTCTTCCTGAAAACACAATGGAATCATAATGTTGAAATGCATTGGTTATAAACATTCTCCACGATTTAGTATGTTGGAAGTTATGTTTATCAGATCTTCTTGAATTTTTTTTTTTTTTTTTTTTTTTTTTTTCATGTTTCGCATTCCCAGTCAAAATATTTCACCTTTGTTTTTAGAGGCTTTAACTTTTCGGATTTAATTTTTTTTTTTTTTTTTTTTCATGTTTCGCGTTCCTAGTCAAAATATTTCACTTTTGCTTTTAGAGGCTTCAACTTTCTGGATTTTTATCGGATCACTATGTTTTTATCTTTCATAGAGTTTTTCAGCCCCTGAGCTCTTGTAACGATGTTTTTATACTGTTTATTGAAATTGTTATTCCCTGTTTTTTTTATCTCATCACTACATTTTTAATTTTCATAGTTTCTCAGCCCCTGAGAACTTGTAACAATCTTTTTACAGTTTTTCAAATTTTTTATTTCCTGGCATTTTAATATAAAATTTTTACTGGTATTTTTAGTCCTTATTACAATAGCATTGGTATATGAAAGGAATACATATTTTCATGGCGTATGTTTTGCTTGATTGTAGTTAGTACTGAGGTCACCTGCATACTTTTTGTGAAAGTAAGTGCCCCAATTCTTTCAAACTCTGTTTCCCTTGTTCTACTCTTGTATTTTTCAGAATTATTTTTTGTAACCCCTCATTTTAGCCTGATCACATAGTCTCCAGGGAATAATATGCATAAAGTTTGAAATTGATTGAAATAGTTATTTTGGAAGTGTTTCAAAACCATAAATGATTTATTGGTTTAGATAGTCTTTTAATCACTACTATGTATAGTGAAAAACTTGAGCATCAACAGCTTTTCTACAGTTTGAATTGTAATGTAGCTAATTACAGTAATTATTTTTAGTATATTCATGTGGTTCCAATGAGAGATTCTTCATTTTGGGCATTGAACCACTTTACTGTCAAAATACATGAAATTAATGCGGTTTTAAATAAGACTGCTGTTTATAGTAAAGCGTCTTTGGATATGATATATACCATTTTTGTCAGTGGTGTATGTAACATTGGGAGCAGGTCCAATTCAATGGCTCCTGACACCCCCGCCCTCTGACATTCTTTTAAAAACCTAATTCAATCTTACCTAAAACATGATAATGACAAAGAGATAATGTTGATTAAAGCTAACAGTCCCATTTTATGGTATAGGAGCAATGACTTCATGAGAGAGAGACAGAAAGAGGGGGGGTTAAGGAGCTGTTGAACTCACTCCTGGTGTTGCACCACTGACAAGAATGGTATATATATCATATCCAAAGACCCGTTTCTGATTTACTATAAATAGCAGTCTTATTTAAAACTGCATTAATTTCATGTATTTTGACAGTAAAGTGGTTCACTAACCAAAGGTTCACTAATGTGCATTGGAGCCACATGAATCTACTCAAAGTAATGACTGCAATTGAATACTTTACAATTCAGTTGCAAACTGTGGACAGGCTGTTGATGCTCCAGCTTTTTGCTCTATATAGTGGCGATTGAAACACGCTGTCTAACCAAAATATAATTTAGGGTTATGAAACACTTGTTATTATGGTTTTGAAACACTTGTTATTTGTTTATCTTAGCTTTGTAAGCAAGGTTTAAGCAAACAAATGATGTGCCTCTTTTTCATCTTCAATGTACTTTCTTGAAGTTTTATGGAATGTATATTTGTGGGAGTTTAGCTCTCCCTCCTTGCCCCTCCCTGGGTAAGACTAATTCCAGGCAGACTGCCCACCCCCAAACAGAAATTCTGGTCACGCTATTGATTCTTGTGGTGCTGTACTGCAGGATCAAGTCGTTTCCCATAGAAATGTATTTTTCTTTTTCTTTCTTTGATACCTTGATATGTTTTTCAACTAAATGCATCCAAATTTGTACATACATGGCAAACCCATCATTGATATAATATTTCAGATGAAGTCATCTGTATTTGTTATTTCAATTAACTGTAATTTTGCATTTGACATTTCAGCTGTATTTTTCTTAAAATTTTTTCTTTTAATTCCCTTTTTTAATCATAAATCATCACATTTGTTCCAGATGAAGTTGTTCCTCGGATATTATGGGAATTGTGTTCAGGTCCTTTACCTCCTGCTCAGCATCTGAGTACACAACAAGCTCTAGTCAAGCAGTTTGCTGAGATATTAGATTTTGTTTTAAAATTTGATGATCTTAAGGTAAGCATTAAATTTTATATAGATGTACTGATTTTTGTTTTATAAGTAAGCATCATCATTTGAAAAAAAAAAAATAATAACTACATAGCTGTAGGTTGTTCATCAAAGAAAAACTCAATTTTTTGTATGAATATTTGTTGTCAAATATGTACACTAAACTTTTAAGCAGGATTTTTTATATATAGGCAACTATTTCTAATAATGAAATGGAATTGAAGTCTTTTTCCTTCGTGACATGTATGAAAGCTTAATGCAGTGTTTTCAAAACTGGAATATTGATTATTTCACTTTTTTTTTATTAATGAAGTGGTATCTACATTGTTACTGTGCCTATCATGTCTTTGCTTCAATACTTTACTTACAATGCTCAAAAATATTAGGCGGTATTGTGATCGCGACCATGCACAGACAGAGCCATACTGGATTGTTATCAAAAACATGAGTGTGAAACTGTCAGAAAAAGACAAAACAGACAACACAAGTCATCTGAGCAAAGTGACTGCATTAATGTAGTTAAACATAACACATGGTAGTGAAATTAAACATGAACAGTTAAGGAAAGTAGTGCAGGTCTCTAGTAGAGTATAGGATTACCAACAGCTGCCAAAACAGTGACACATCAGTGAGGCATTGAAATGATTAACCAGCAGTATTATTGGAAGATTATCCACCATTGATCATTGAGGAAATGCTCCAGCTGTTGAAGCATCATGGGAAGAGATGAGTAATGTCTGACACATGTTCAGTGGGGTTAAAGTACAGATGGCGTGAAGGCCAGTCTATATGCTTAATTCCCCCTTCCTGGAGCATGTTTTCCACCAGCTGGGCTATGCATTACCAACTTCTGTAGCATAGAACACAACTGTATGTCACAGGACCTAATCTCAATATTTGACCACCATCAGGGGTTTATTGCGGATGACTATACAACTACGAATGCTGATGCCTGTCCATACAAGGATTCCATGTCTACTGAAGGCACCTCTTTCCTTTAGGAAGACTGGATTGCTCTGCGTTCAAAGTGTTCTCACCAGAGATAGACACAATGATAATCAGACTATATGCTGAACTGGAAAGAAAATGGAGCATCATTGTTCACTATCCTAATCACAATTGTCTTCAGTCTCCCCTCTTGCAGGCTCTTCAATGATGTGTAGAGAGGAGTATGCTTGCCATTGGTTGCCGAGCGTACATTCCTCTTTGGTGGAGCCGATTGCATATGGTTTTGTATGGCCACTCTGGTGCCACAGTGGTCTAAGCACTGGCTTCATACCATTCGTTTGAAATGGGTCCGGGTTTGAATCCCAGTATGGCATGGATGCTGTGTTTGTCTTATGGCACTGGCTCTCTCCCTTCCCTGGAACCAGTGGCCCTAAATTAGAAATGGACGACTGCTTATTGCCCATTGAGTTGCTCACGGTGGTCGTTAAACCTCCAAACACATGGTCTGTGTGGACTTGCATCGTCTTGTGGCTTCAGTAAACAGGCAATGCAGTTCAGTTGCATTTCGTAAGCAGTTCCTATGGGTCAGTAAACGTAAATACCAGTCATCTTGTGCAGTTGTTGATGTTGACTGACCCTGCCCTGGTCTTCTTTGTACTGTTCCCATCTCCTGGAAATGCTTCCACAATCTGCTGATTATGCTTTGAGATACTCCAACAACTTCTGCTACTATTTCTTATGCCTGGCTTGCTTCTAGCCTTCCAATTGCTCTGCAAGCTGTCAATTTTGATAAATCACATCGCCTGAGATATCATTCAACTGAAACACACTTGCAGCTGTAACTCCCTACTGAAAAGGAGTGATTCAGAAAGTGTGATACTTATAGTCAGTTTACCATGTAGTTTGGTAAAGTGTGCAAATGCATTAGTGCAGCTCATTTGCATGTTCAGTTCCCATTTTTGTTGTTGACACATGCTGCTCGGAGGTTTGCAGCTCATTGTTTGTTCTGTGACTTCGTGCCTAACATGGCAATTTCCCCTAAATTTTTTCTGTAGTGTTCATATTACAATTTGCAAACATTATTTAGCAGTGTTGGTATGGGATAACAGAATTTCAAAATTTAATTGGATGATCTTCATTTCTAGCAAAAAGTTTGTGAGTACTTTTTTTCCTCATTTTTCTTCGTAAAGTTTAATCATCCTCATGACCATCACAAACCAGGAAGAGTCATCCATATCACATAAGGTTTCTAGGGAAAGAAACTGCCAGTATGGATAAATGCAACACCTGTATATGGGGGTCCTAACAAAAGTTCTGCACACTGTCCATTTTTGAGAAAAGTATGAAGTAACGTAGAAAACTTACCGTATAGTCGTTCAATGTACTCCCTCCACTGCTAATGACAGCTTCCCAGTGGTGAGGTAGGTCTTGGATGCCCCATAGTACACCATCTTTGTTCAGCTGTCGTATTTCTCTGGTCACATCCAATGACAATTAGTTCAGCAATTCGTAGCAGGTGCCACAGAGCCAGTTTTTTAACTCTGGGAAAAGATCAAAGTCGGGTGGACTGAGATCAGGGCTGTATGGTAGGTGGGATAAAGTATCCTAGCCATATTTCAACAAAAGTCCCCATACTGACGCTGCACCATGACGCAGTGCGTTGTCATGCAGCAAGATCTCTTCCTCTTGCAACCTCACCTTTGTCCTCAGAAAGCCACAATAATGTTGTGCATTGACATTTTGCTCTACTGGCACTCAATAGGAGACCACAACACCCTGAGCATCGTACGCAAAAATCATCATTTGCTTCACTTTGGATTGTTGTCGATGACACTTTGAGGGGCGTGGGGAACTTGGATGCCTCCATTCCGCTGTCTCACCAATTGTGACAATTCTGTTCAGGAAGGTGTCGCCCTCCCTTTCAAACCTGTGGGGATGATCCCATGTGATGCTCACTGTGGCTGCCTTCTGCTCAAAAGTGAGTTGATGGGGCACCCAGCGCTCGGCGATTTATCTTTTACCCAGTGAGTTGGTCAAAATCTGGTGAATAGACATGGTGGACAAATTTGCCTGATGAAAAATCTCCTCGACTGTCAAATGGCGATTCTCTTCAAGAAGCATTGCAACAATGGTGACAGATGTTTCGTCTGCCGCTGTTTAAAGTTGGCCTGAGCGGTGATCATCTTCGATGCTGCTTTGGCCCTTCCAAAAGTGCAATGCTCAGCAAGAAATTGTGCTTCAATCAAGAGTTCCTTTCCCACTAACTTTTTACATGACAATATGGATCTGTGTTGGAGTTTTCCCCTGCAGAGTTTCTTATTTTCACGTACGAGCGCTGGTCTAACGCCATGACTCGACCTGAGGAACTGCACGCTTCCATTTCCAAACCCTCACACATCCACATAGCAAATGATAGCATGTCATTATGACACCACTGCATTGCTGAGAGTCTGACCTTCACATGGCACAATCATTTTCCGGATTGCATCATCTGCTTCCATTTTAGATTAACGTGTGCAGAACTTTTGTTATGGCCCTTGTACCATCTAGGACTTCAGCACGGGCAGAGAAGTATGAGGAACAGGCAGACTTGGTTATAGGCTTCTCTAAGACAAGATTGGCTTGGCTGCTCTTAAGAGTATTTTTGACTGAAAGTCATACCCATAGTTCTTAATCGTTAGCAATTGCAATTTTCAATCAGATTTATTTTGCATATTTTTTTCCTTAATGATTCAAAAACAAGATTTAAAGGAACTGTGTACAAGTTATTGAGTATATGAACACTTAGCTTTTTTGTGATTTTTATTTATTTTTTTCAAATATAATACAGATTAAAATAAAAAATCAGCATGTGATCAAAACCTGACTGTGAACCAGAATCTTTAACAAGTGATACTCAGAGCAAGGCTGAACTGGATGAAGAACAGGCTATAACATTAACATTGAGGACAATAGACTTTTGGTGATTGGCCAGTGGGTGTTAGGGACGATTTCAGCCGTTAGATGGCATTGTGTCCCAAGGTATAAACAATTCAGTTTCCGCGTTGTTTGAATTGCTGGATTGTGTATGTTCGTCGTTTTTTCTTGTTTCTTTTGAAAAACCTTACAGTTTTAAAACCAAACTTGTTTTCACAACAAAATCTAACCCATTTTCAAAATGATTTACTGCTGTGTTTCGATGTGCACATCTGAGAAGAAAAGCGTAGGATTGTCATTCCACAAATTTCCCTCAGATCAGAACCTAAAGCAACTGTGGCTGAAAGCAATATCTCGTCAAGATTTTGCTCCAAATGACAAGTCACCTTCAACTGTTGTTGGTAGTAAGCATTTTCATTCTGATAATTATGTACCTAATTCAATTTTAGAAAAAAAACCCCAACAACTCAGCTGTATAAACTCATATTAAGTAAAATAGTGGGTAAATGTGTAGATTTGCGTCCTAAATTATTTTGCCGGAAAAATGTCAGTACCTGGGAAAATTGCGACATACAGATTTTAGATTATGGAAATTAATGGCAAATGGTACAGAATTTTCATGTTTTAAATGTCTTTTAAGGATTTTTATCGTAATATTTACCTGTAAGTGCGATGATGTAGAAGAGACGCTGCAGTAGGCCTAACACATTGCTACCACGGTGATGTCAAGCTTAGCTCCGTTGAAAGGAAGATTCGCTACGGTGTGTAATTCAGGCGCAAATGACTACAAGAACAGCCGCGTACATTCTATTCACACGCAAATGACTACAAGTACAGCCGCGTACGTTCTTGCAGCGGAGTAAAGCATCATGTACTCATACGTTTCAGAATATAGTTCTTTCATGTTTTGTCATTGTTTTTAAAGCAGATGTCGAGAAATGTTTCATTCTTTTACACACGAACTCTTCCGCCCGTCATTTCAGTACAGCAACGAACCTTCCTTTTAATGGAGTAAAGCTCGACATTGTCGCGGTAGCGATGCGTTAGGCGTACCACAGCATATCTTCACCGCATTGCACTTACAGGTAAATGTTATGATAAAAATCTTTAAAACACATTTAAAATATGAAATTTCTGCACATTTTGTCATTAATTACCATACTCTAAAATTTGTATGTCACACTTTTTGCAGGTACTAACATTTTTCCGACGAAATAATTTAGGACGCTAACCTACACATTTACCGAAATCTCAGCCCTAGATCATTGAAGAATAAAGGAGGACTGAGATTTTCACATAAATTACACCAGTTCCTACAGAAAAATTCTTTTGCCTAAGCACTACGAATTCAGAATGTAAATATCCATCTGTTCACATGCAAGTGAATATAAATAAAATCTCAAATATAAATAATGATACGGAATCGATGCTTGTTTATGCGAACCACGTTAATAGATGGTGCTGCGTCCCAACTCATCTTTTCTGTCCTCGCTGTTTTTGCTTAATGTTACAGCCTGGTAAGATCCAGTTCAGCCTTGCTGAGAGTGGTGCAATTGTGTGAATTGCCAGTCAACAGAGAGCTGCCAGAAAAGAATGAAACTTGTTTTCAGAAGCATTGCATTGAAATGTCGTAATGCCACAGTTCATATATTCCTGAACTCTGTGTGATGTCATGTTATATGCCTTGAAGAAAGTATTACCATAGACATACCTTCTATTATGAGGCAACTTGTATGGCCAAAAGCTTAATGCACATGCATGGCTATCAGATCCTGGAAGTGGAGTTTTCTTGTGATAGATGCACATGTCGATTCTTCTGCCAGTTGAGCTGATGGTATATACAGGATGTCTATAAATGAAGTATACAACTTCAGTACGCTATTAAAAAAGTACGATAGAAAAAAACTTATTTTAAATATTGAGAGACTTGGCAAGTGTTAAAGTTTGTTAAGTCAGATGAAAGATGGCACCAGGAGTCTCATGTAATGAAAAATCTTGTTAAACACAGAATACAACAGACAGGGCTTTCCCAGTAGAGAAAGCAATGTGTGTGTTTTAATTTGCGAAGTCAAAATCTCTAACAACTGTTCAGCGTAAGTTTAGAACAGAGTACAAGAGAAGCTGCCGACACGAAGGAGCATCGAACAATGGGTAAATAAATTCAAAGCAACAGGAAGTGTCTTGAAAGGCAGAAGCACTGGGATACCTTTCATTTTGGATGAAAAGGTAGAAGACCTGTGTAAGGCTTATTATCTAAGGAGCCTGAAGAAGTCTGTCTGAGTCGCCAGTTGTGAACTGGAACGGTTCACAAGGTTCTGTATAAACGTCTACACCTGTATGCATATAAAGTACAGTTAGTGCAAAAACTTCGACCAAATGATCAGCCACTTTGAAAAGAATTTGCGGTAGACATGCTTAATCACATTGATGAAGACCCCACATTCCTTTCACAGATCTGTTTCAGCGACGAGTCAACATTCCGTGTTTCTGGCAGAGTGAATAAACATGATTGCCAAATCCGGGGCACAAAAATTCCCCACATGGTTGTAGCACACGAGAGAGACAGCCTGAAGGTTAATGTCTGGGTTGGCCAAATGGAAGTCAGAATGATAGGGCCCTTCTTCGCTGAGCCAACAGTTACTGGCATAACATACCTGGACAGTTAGGACAGTTCGCAATTCCACAACTCCAGGATATTCAAGACATCATTTACCAGCAAGATGGAGTGCCTTCGCAATGGTCTTTGGATGTACGCAGGTCTTTAGACCACCATTTTCCAGGGCACTGGATTGGATGTGGAGGTCTGATGGCATGGCCACCCCATTCTCCTGATATTACCCCATGCAATTTTTTTCTTTGGGGCTATATTAAGGACATTGTGTACAAGGAAAAGGTTGCATCTATCACTGAGTTAAAAACGCATTACTGCAGCCTTCCTCCTGGTTACACCTGACGTTCTTCAGTATACGGGGGTGGACCTGGATTATCGTTTAGACATTTTGCAAGCCACCAGTGGAGCACATGTGGAGGCCTATTGACAGTTAAAAACAAAACTTTCACAGTTACCATGTGTTTTGACATTAAAAGTAAGTTGTTATTTATTGTAGTTTTTTTCAATAGCATACTGAAATTGTATACTTCATTTATAGACACCCTGTGTTATACATGGGAAGCAGGGCTTAAAAAATATCTGAAAAGTTATACGCCCAATGTTGGTCATGTACAGAAATTATTTGCGTGCCCAGGTAGTAAAAGCTGGATGCCCACAATCTACAACAAATTTCATCCATTGTGGATTGTGAGGCCTCTATGGCTTGCCATCAAGTGTGGCAATTGAGGCATCTGGACGTCTACCTTATATGCACCAGTCCCACCACAGTGATGCACGTTATATTCCTCCCATGCCGCCCTGGTGGCGCAGTGGTCTAAGCGAAGGCCTCTGATCATTCGTCCGAAAGGGGTCCGGGTTCGAATCCCGGTGACGCATGGATGTTGTGTTTGTCTTACGGCACTGGCTCTCTCCCTTCCTTGGAACCAGTGACCCTAAATTAGGGACGGGCGACTGCTTATAGCCCATTGAGTTGCTCACGGTGGTCATTAAGCCTCCAATCAAAAAAAAAAAAAAAAAAAAAAATATTCCTCCCACCATTGTTGCCACATTCGGCAAATGGTTATTGCATTCTGATATTATGTTTCTTCCACTATGCGATACAGGGACCGACCAGATGTACGTAGCCCTAAGATGAAGCCTCTGGTAAAGGTGTCCTTGTGACGGTAGGATTCCTGATGATGTCACCCAGGCATTCACACTTGTTACATCTGCTTTCACTCCACTGATGTAGTGGTCCATACATCCAGTTGAGGTTGACTATACTGAGCCATTTTGCCCTTTTACTTCCCTCGCCTATCACATGATTGTTTCGCAACTGCAGTTATTTATATAATCCACCTGTCAACAGAAACCCACCAATTTTGTGACGCTCTGACACATACTTCCCGGTGTGGAAGTATCTGTGAGAGTATGTGTATTGATATGCAATTTTTTAAAGGTGGCCTGCAGTTTCTTGGTAAAATTTTGGTCTGCAACTAAAGCAAGATTAGGAGCTGTTGCACCAGACCATTTGGCCATGAGGCAACATATGAATAAATACATGATGTACCAATTTACTCCGTGAAAAAGTGGAAAAAATCGATTCCCAAACTGTTTTTACTCTATTCTTTATTTGTGCAAAAATTTGTTTTAAAAAAATATCAGACCATAGCACAGACTAAGTTTTCCTTATTTAAAAAAAATGAATAAAAATAGAAAAAGAATTAAAATTATCTTTCTCAAAGGAATTAATAGATCCAAGGAGGATTCTTTAAAATGCTGAGCTTTTATTATTTTTGTCACAGACATTTTTGGCCTGTCAAGTCTTTTATGGAAGATACCAACTACCTCAATGATTTGAGTGGTGCATCTTGAATGAATGATTAGAAGCACTGGCTTCTAACCATTCATTATTATTCAGTATATTCATACTAATCATTCATTCAAGATGGGTCCAGGTTTGAATTATGGTTGAGACATACATGGATGGTGTGTTTGTCTTAAACACTGACTCCCTTCCCTACGACCAGTGGCCCCAAATTAGGGACAAATGGCTGCTTATAGCCCACTGAGTTGCTCACAGTGATAGTTCCCCCTCCCCCAAAGTAACTTCAATTAATTTCCTGCAGTGTAAAGCACACAGGTAGGTGATCTATAAAGAAAAAAATTCTCAGCTGAAGTTTGGTTAAGTACATACTTTAACCACTTTCAGATTATCTTATCGCAAGAAAAAAATAAAGTGCTTTCTTTTCGTATCTTTTTAGTAAATCTGCAGTTCTACTAAGTTCGTCACATTTTGCTTCTCATCTATAACCTTTCTCAGGGCTTGAAAAATATCATGCCCAGAGCATGTAAATTATTGGCCTGGATATATATAAAACGAATCTAGTTGCCTGGTCGAGCAACTAGATTTTAAAGTTTGGAATGGAGAATTTCCTCTTCTAAGCAAAAAGACGATTGTCATATATCATATCACTGCAAATCAGCGGAAGTTGTATTATTGCTACGGAGTACCAAGGACTGGAGAATATCATTTCTTTAATTATTATTTCCTAGGTCCAGAAATTGGTATCATACACAGTTTTGCTCTAAATGTCTACAGTTAGCGACAGGGTGGTAGTGGGGGTAAATGACAATTGGGATATCGCACAACCCCTGGTGAGGTTGAGTCTCTTTAGAATAACTTGAGCAAGGAGTGGGGCATGGGAGCTCCACCCATGAGCAAACAGTGCACTGCTGAAATGAGGGCAAAGTGTCATTCAAAACAAGCCTGCATAATACATTCCAGTTAGTTGGGGAAGAGCAAACATTACTGATGCAGATACTTAGTTTACCTGAAATAACAGCAGTCTGTCACTTAAGATATGGTTGATCAAGTTGTATTAAGTAATGGGTATCCCATGTGGTTTTTTTTTTTTTTTTCAAATTCAGCACAATGAGAGTTTAACTCCTATAGAGTAAATATGTGAAATTTGCAATCAGTCTGTAGTGATTACAAATTCGTCTCATTGCTGAGTAATGTTAATTTGAGAATCGGAATCTACATCTTTGTCAAAACAAAAATACAAGCAGGTACTATGATAAAGTGTACGAAAAAAGTGTCTTGCAAATTTCAGAAATTGTGCATGTGTCATTTAATTCACAATTATTGCTACATTGTTTAAACTGCTGTATATTCAAACTATGATTATTTAATTTTTCTGCAAAGCAAGGATATATTTTTAAAACTCATGAGAACATGACAGCATTACTGAATTTCTCAAATACCAATTTCAGCATCATTATCTTTCTTAAAACTTGAGATATGCACTTTTGTACATTAAACATTTTTGTTACTGACACTTAAAAATGACAATGCATAAGTTGAATAAAAATTTTATCTTTTTTTTCTTAAAATAAATAAGTCTTCTGATTTGTTAACTTAAAAAATAAATGGGTATGCAGCTTTTACTGCATGGATAGGTAAATAATTTCTGCACATGCCCAGTCAGGCATGTAACTTTTCACATATTTTTTCAAGTCCTGCTTTCTGTTGGGAGACATGATGTTCTTTTGGTTCAGCAGGTTTCCCTTTCTGGTGAAGCTCTTTTCAGTTTTCTCTTTTTTTTAAATGAAATTCATTCATTTTTGGCACACAATTCGATTGAAATGTGTCTTCAAATCACGTTGTTTTCTTCGTATTTATGATTGAAATGTATGTGTTATTTTCCTTCACTTTAAGTTAAATATAAGATACTGAAGCAAAGAAATATATTGTGATTTCAAATGTTTGATATTTTCATAATGGTGATGGACATTTGTAAATTCCTTCCTTCCCCAACATATTTTATTATCTGAACTTGTAGTTTATTTTTATTTTTATTTTTTATTTTTTTTCCAAAAGTTGCACTTTGAGAAACTGCTGTAAATTAAGACAGTGTAATACAGTGAGCACCACTTAATGTGATCTCGGATAATGTTATCAACCGCTTAACGTTATCATATCGTGAAAACCCAAACAAATGTATTTACAACCATGTTAAAATCTTTGGTTATTGTTATCAAAGCACCACTTAATGTTATCAGAAATTTGACTCATATATTTATCTCATACAGATCTTGTGTTCTTTGTCAAAACTTCCCTTACAGGCTTTGTTTGTGAAACAAGAATGATTTTCCCTAGGGCACTCAACGAACAGGATGTTTATAGAAAAGCAACTCTGATAAGTGTGAAGACCCCCCCCCTCACACACACAGCGCATCAGACATTTTGGGAACAAAGGGGTTCGAAGCGTGTGCAAGTGATTCCCAGAATTCCCCTCCTCCGACCTTTCCCGGTCTCCACAGTGAGATGGGTCAGCCATCGGAGAGGGTGAGGAGGAACAGTTCAAAGAGTGCAGCAGTGTGGCAGTGCCCTGTCTGCATTCACCTGTGTTCGCTGTGCTCTGTTTACTGCGATAAAATACACTGGCACTTAAATTGTTAAGGCACAATTTTTTCGTCTTTTTTTTCGTTTTGATGTCTTCGACACGAAGAGATTTGACAATAAGTCAAAAGAAAGAAATTTTGCAGAAGTTTGATGCTATGGGAAAATACCCCCAACAAACTGCTGCAGCTACACTTGGAATTTCCCAGCTGTTGTGTAAAATTCTGAAGTCAAGGGAGGAAATTGCATCAGCTGAGATAGAGAATAAGCAATTGCAGAGAAAATGAAAGCGATGTGGCAAAAGCGAAAATGTGGAACAAGCACTTTTGCATTGGTTTAAACAAGCCAGACTGCAAAATGTGCCAATTAGTCGGGGTCTTTTCAAAGAGAAAGCGATGAATTTCTCCGAGAAATTAGGGGAAACAAATTTTACGTTTTCAGAAGGTTGGCTGACACGATGGCAACATAGGAACAATATCGTCTTTAAGAAACTTTATGGCAAAAAGCAAGATGGTGATAAGCCTGCTATGAACGTCTGGTTAGCATCCACTTTTCCTGAGCTCACAGAATTTTTACCAAAGGAAATCTACAATACAAATTAAAGGGAACTGTATTACAGAGCACTTTCAGACCATACCTTGAATTTTAAAAATTCTTCAAAGTCGGCAGGAAAGAAGCAGGAGGAGAGATTAACTGTTCTGTTAACCTGCAACATGGCAGGTACGGACAAGCGGAAACCACTTGTTATTGGATAGAGCAAGAACCTGAGATGTTTTCGAGGAGTTAAACATTTACCAGTAGACTGTGAAGCGAATTCCAATGCATGGATAACTTTGGTGATATTCTCAAAGTTCATCAGAGAGTGGGATGTGGAATTAGAAATGAAAAAGAAAAAGATTGCATTGATTCTCGATAATTGCACAGCACATTCTAGCAATCTTCAGCCAAGGAATATTAAAATGGTTTTCTTGCCCTCAAACACGACATCTCTCATTCAGCCTCTAGATCAAGGCATAATTAAAACAGTGAAAACCCTATACAGGCAAGAAATAACAAGGAAAATCATCGAAGTGTTTGATTCCAGCAATCAAGTTATGTTGGTGGAAATTGCAAAAAAAATATATATATCCATACTAGATGCGCTGCATGTGTTGGCAAGCATCTGGAAATGTGTGACCGTGAACACTATAGTCAACTGTTTTGCTAAAGCAGGATTGTGAGACGAACGAGAAAATGAAATCATAGAAAAAAGTGGTGATGATGAGGATAGCAAGGAATTTCAGCAGTGGATAAACATTGATGAAAATTTATCCACATCTACACCCTTCACTAATGATGATATCATTCATGAAATCATGAATGATCTGGCAGAAGATGAGGAAGAAAGTGAAGATGTTGAGATGCAGCCTGATGCAACACCTCCAACGACAAATGAAACTCATCAGCCCCTTAGCATTATACGTCAGTGTTTAGATCATAATGGTGCAACAACTGAAAATTATGAAAATTTTGACCGTCTGCAAAACTTCATTGGGAAAAAACTAGCACCAGTAAAGCAAACAACAATTAGCATGTTTTTTGGAAAAGTGTAAGATATCACAAAGGTATGTAAAAATAATTTTTTTATGATTCATTTATGTACAGTAAATCCTTCCTATTACATATGATCCTGATTTTGGGTGAAAACAAAATGTACGATAAAATTCCAATAATATAATTACAAATTCGAAAAATATTTAAAGAAAGGTGAATTGCAATACAGTGTATCTTACAGTACCTATAAATAAGGTAAAATTTTTCTATGACACTTAATGTTATCAAATTACCAATGCACCAACATGATCACATTAAGCAGCGCAGTGCTCATTGTATAATGGTGAAGTGGATGTTTTTCAATGTGCTGTTTCACTTTGAACATATTTTACTTTTTGGTTTATGAAATGAGGTAATAAATCACCTCTAGGAGGCCTATGGTGTAAGAGGTAGATCTGAATGGAGAACATATTTGTTCAAGAACATTGCAAAAACTAAAAATGAATGCCTTTTTACCATCATTAAAATCTGTTAAACATGCTATTGAAACATTGAGAAGCTGAAATAAAAATTTAGTTACCATGGCAGATTAAAAATTTTACGTGATTCGTTACAAAATTCGTTTAAAAAATGGAAAAGAAAAAACAATTCAGAAGCACTGAAATATGCAATTTGTATGCATAAATCAGTACTTTCAAATGAGCACATGAAATAATGTATTCAGCATCTGATATTTTACTTTTCATTTATAGAATGAGGTACTTTTCTCCAAAGTTAATTGTAATAAGTTCAGTATGTTAATCAGATGATGATATGGAACTAGAGCTACATTACACTCTGATGTTGAAATTTCTTTAAAAGATAAGCTCAAGAGGATAATAGAAATTTCACTGAGATCTTCAACAGATGATTAAGGAAATCATCTGCCAGATTTTTGGGTAAGAAACTGTATATGAAAGCGTGGAAATAATATCTTCACATAAAAAGAATATTGAAAGAAAAAAAAATCTGTTCCTCAAACCCCAGGAATCAACAAAAAGTGAAACTACTGTCCAAGCAGCACCGACACAGTCAAAAGGCAAAATCCAAGTGAGTGATAATGTATATTTTAAAGTGAAAATAATGAAAATGTTGTAGGAATACATACTTGAAAGCATTTACCAGAGTGAACTTTCTGTCTAGAATCATCTGAATTTCAGAATTGTTTTTATTTTTTATTAAGAAACTGAAAAGCATCATACTTTTCTTTATCTTAAACGAATTTCAAAATAAAAAAGCTTGTGTATTTCCAGCTGCCAAAGTGTAATATGGAAAAAACCCTCGTAAAATTAATTGTGTGTCTCTGTGAAATAGAGTATTTCTATATTTGAAATTAAAATCCAGTTCTTGGTGTAGTTTTTTTTTTTTTTTTTTTTTTACGTATTTTTATTTATTTATCTTTTTTCAGATGACAAATCCAGCTATACAGAATGACTTCAGCTATTACCGAAGAACAGTAAGCAGGTTAAGGCTAGCGAATCAAGTGAGTTTATGATCACCTGAGAACTTCTGTAAACATATTTCTGAGTTCTGAAGCAAAATGTTTGATCTGTGTTGAGTCAGAAGTGAAGGCTCCAAAAAGTATGGGTCTGATCTTTTTTTTTTCTTTTTTCCCCCCAAAACTACAATTAAATGTGTTTTTCAAAAACTTACCCGTAAAAATTGCCTGATTACATGATGCCAGTGAAGTCTCCAAACTTCATAGGAGCAGCAGGTGCTCAACATTTGGGCTTCTATATTAGGACTAGAAGTTAAGAAGAAGGTAGTGTAGAACACGCTAAGTTACATATAAAAAGTTTAAGGAAATATATTTCAGCCATTAGTATGGCCTTCATCAGTGCGACTTACCTTTCCAATCTGGCAACGAAAACCAATCGTAGTCACACTGATGAAGGCCATAGTAATGGCTGAAATATATTTGCCTTAAACTTTTATACATAACTCAGCATTTTCTACACTACCTTCTTCTTAATTTGTTTGTTAGTTACATGCATTGCCTATTACTCATTTAGGACTAGAAGTCAGAATGATGCATCAGTTAGGAACTGTAATCAGTGAGAACGTCTGACTGTTGCTACCAAATCTAACATGGTAACTTAATAAATGCTGGTCACCCTGCTCAAGAATTAGAGATGTTTCCAGCTGCAAGTAAATTTTAAAAGTTATTGAAGGAGAAACTTATATACCTTATTTCTCACAGAATTTTATTCAAGTGTATATATCTGAAATACTTTTTCTGCAAAGCTATTTAACACATTAAAGAGAAGGATTATTTAAAATTTCTGCTTGAATGGATTTTGTTTCTTGTTAATGGGTTTTACAAAATTATATATAGTACCCTTATCTCTCCAACTGTTCATCATAATTTTTCATCATTGCCCGGATGAAAATCACCTGTCATAATTTTCTGTAGCAGTCGTATCAGTTTATCAGCACATTTCATTTTCCAAGAATGCTAGGTAATTTTGAATTGGCTCTACAAGTTCATGCCAGTCCAATGGAAGGTCAAGACAGCCAAGTAGAAAGTATGTCATTTGTCATGCAAAATGATAAGGTATATCTGTCTGACACTATCCCTGCCATATATATATATATTCATGACGTGAGAACAAAATGCACTCACGCTGTCCAATAGCATCAGTTGAATGGAAGTCACTGGACAGTGTGCATAAATGTTTATAGACATTCGATTGTGTTTCTTGTATTCTAGAGTTCTAGAGACGAAGAAATGGCCCGTCGAGAACATCTTGATGATTTTACTCATGGTCAAATAATTGGAAGGCTCGAGGAGGAATGAACCATGATGAGTGCAGCCCAAGAGTTCATTATCGGCCATAGCATCATCACATCACCTGCATGGTCAGCCTTCAGGATTACAGGTACAGCTGTGCAAAAGACCAGTGGTTGTCGTCCACCAAAAACCACCTCCAGTGAGGATCGCTTTATGCTCCTACAGGCTAAGAGCAATTGACACCAGACAGCAAGTAGCCTTGCAAAACAACTGAACACAAGCACAGAATGCACAGTTTACGTTGGCCAGGTGACTGCACAAAGGTGGACTGTTTGCCTGACGACCAGTATGCTATGTTCCATTAACAACTGCTCACCAGAGACCATTTATAGTGATCCAGAGAGCATAAGGACTAGACAGCAGAACCAGTGATGTTTTCAGGCATCTTCTCGGGAGTGCTTAGCCCTCCGAAAATCCGTGACCCCCCCCGTAGGTTTTGGGTTTTGGGGGATCTTTTAGTCTAATTGTGTTAGTTTATAGCTGAATATTTGGAGAAATTAATTTAAAAACTTACCCGTAAGGGAAAATATAATAAGAAAAAGAAAATATTTGCATGGACTTCGAAATCTGAAATTTCTATCATCCTTCAGTAAAACATTAAACAGTTCTCGCTGAAGGGGTAATTTTTCAAGCAGTGACAACTCGAACTACTTCCATAATAAAAACCTAATTCCACAGAGTAGAGATGCTTGTACATCATCATATTTTGGAAGCTGGCATTCAGTTTTATTTCAGTCTTCTGGGTGCTGACTTTCCATGTATACGGTTAAGCCTCGGTGTAGCTAACGTGACGTTAGTGCTTCTAATACAACAGAATATTTGCTACCTAATTTTTAACAATACCAAATTAGAAATTGTTCCCATGAAAAGTTCTTTTTTTCTGGCGGTGGGTAATTTACATTTTGACACACGCACGCACGCACGCACGCACACACACACACACACACACACACACACACACACACTCTCTCTCTCTCTCTCTCTCTCTCTCTCTCTCTCTCTCTCTGTCTCTCTCTCTCTCTCTCGGAGCACCTCAAACTGGCATCCAAATGGTTAGTTAGGTTTTTTAATTTTTTTGCTACTGTATGCTAATCTAAATAATCTAAAGGGGCTGGAACCAAATGGCAGGGGAATGGTTTACGCTATACATTTTCAAAACGTAACATTGTAATGATTCCTTAATAACCAGAAAAACGCTTGTAGTAAGGCTTAGGAGAGAACATTTTTACTATTCCTAATGTTTGGGGGGGGGGATTTTCTCCAGTACAGCCTTATCTTACTAGCATCCTCAATATTTTACACCACCCCATGGTGAAATCCGTTGCGTATTACTGAATTAAAGTGAAGGTATAACATTTTTAATCACTTGTATGTGTAGATTTCCTGAAATTAGCATTTGCGATATACGAGCATAAGAAAATTTTTATACACATTTAATGTACATATAAATAACATTGTAGTGATATGTAAATAATCAGTCAATACATTTCAGCCCCGCCAAAATTTGTACCCCACCCCCACCCCCCGGAAAAAAACTCTGAATGCAGTGCTGAGCAGAACAATGGGGTATGGTATTCTTTACTGGTGACAGATTTAGTCTCTCTAGTGATTATGGATGTCAACTAATCTGGTATAAGGTAGGCACTTGGTATTGCCCTGAAAACATCATTGAAAGGGATAGATATGGCAAGCATGGTACTTTTGTATGGGGACGTACTGTAACTGGTGTGTGCTATTGTAATGAGGTGATCCTTCCCCGTGTTCCTCTGTTGTGAGGTGCCATCGGCCCACAGTTCATGTTAATAGATGATAATGCCACATTCCATCATACGGTGGATGTCGATGAGCTGTTGGAAAGTGAAGACATTCCGTGGATAATAACCAAGAGCTTTTAGATATGTGGTTGACTTTTTTGATTGATATGTTATTAATGACTTGCACGTAAATATGCGCACTTTGTTGGTATTTAATGCCTTTAAAGATGCAAATAATATCATTTGAATAAGTCATTATTCCAATAAGCTGACTTCTAAATTCAAAAGTAAAAAAATATGTCAAGAGATGAGAATTTTCAGGGAGGTCATTGAAGAATTTAATAACTGTAGTACCCTACCATCAGAACACTATTCACCCAGAACAAAACCCCAGAGCTTCATCAGAAGGGTAATGTGGCAAATTACTCTGAATGCCTGCTGTCAACCCAAAGCTGGTTTTCCACTGTATAGCAGAACCTTTTACAGCAAATGTCAGCTATATAGCAGAAAACTAACTTCCGGTAGAGAGGGGTGGGGGTGATGTCTGATTTGCCACATTGCTCCCAGGCGCTCTGCTTGATGGAACCGTTAGATTTTGTTCTGAAAGAATAATGTTCCATTGGTTGATCACTGCTGTTTTTCAATTCTTCAGGTCTCTCCTTGAAATTTCATGTCTTGAATTTTTAGTTGTTTTTTTTTAATTTTAAATTTACAGTTCAGTTTGTTGGAATGAAATCTTATTCAAACGAAGCTGAATAAAGGTTCAGTTAAAATAAAGTTGGTGTCATCCAATTTTTTCTTGTCTGTGATAGTGTTTTAGTTTCTCATTTAAAGATCTGGTCTTACAACTGCAACTTCTATCATGTTTGGCAGTATCATTTTCTGAATTTCTTTTGTTTTCTGGTTTCTTTGAAACTTTGCAACAGTAAATTGACTGCTACAGGCTTTAGATTGTTAGATATATATGTTGTTATGACTTTTGCCCCATTATTGTTAAGTCTAATGGACGTGACCAAACAAGCCAATTAATTAATTGTTTAATTTATTCACAGGCTGTGATTGTGTTTCAGGGCAAGGAAAGATGTTCTACAAGTGAAACTGATTACCACTTAGATAAGCTTCGTTCACTGTGTGTGGTCGAGGGCAACAACATAATTGTAATTCAGATTCAAGTATGACAGGATGTAAGCTAAACAGATCTTTCGAGGCACCCCTTGTAGAGTGATTTACGGGTAAGAATGCATCTTGGTCCAAAGAAGTTTGTAATTTGTTTCACTAAAAGGCATGAAAGTAGGGAAACTGAAATACCCCTATGTTCCTGTGTGTAAAGGAGGGACACACAAAAGGAATTCCAAAGCAATGGAAGAACAGAAACAATGAGAAAAATCAATTGCTGTCCTGTGACTGGAAAGAGAGGGCCTGGCTGAATCCTCGGACCATGAAAATAATGAAATGGAATAAACTTCTGCATGTACAGCAATAATAGAGGACCAATGGACACCTTCTTCAGTGTGTGGATGAGATCCTACGGCCTAATGTGCTCCCATTCCTAGCCGGGATTCCAGGTGCGCTATACCAACAAGATAAAGCCCGCCCGCCCGCACATGGCTCGGGTTGCCTAGGACTGCCTACGTCATGTCCAGACACTTCCATGGCCTGCCAGCTCCCCAGACATGCCCCCTATTGAGCATGTGTGGGACCAGTTGAAACACCAGCTGCCGCCATGCCACACTAACCGGGATTTGGAGCACACCGTGAACACGTGTGAGCCAGTCTGCTGCAGGACAACTTCAGGCGTCTGTTCGCCTCCATGCTGGACCGTATTGCAGCATGTATAGCTGCTGCACAAGGCAGTGTGGTGTGACGCGCTATTGAAGATGACCGTACTGTGTTCCACAGATCCCTCTGTAATTGTCCTGCAGCTCTGTTTTTGCCACCATGTGTATCATTCATCTGTATCATTACGTCCATAAAATTTCCGTTGAATCTGATGCTTCCTTCTTGGTGCGCAAATTTCATTGTCCGTGAGTGTAAAGTAAGCATGAAGAAATCATGCTTAATGGATGATCTTGTGTATGGCATGGAATGGATGTCAGTGAAGCCCAAGTTGTATGTTAAGATCACTGTAAATGGAGAAGTTTGATACGGCAACAGTAAGTAAAATGATCTGGTAGTTTGTATTTCTTTGTGGAGCTAACCTCTGAATCTCAGAGAACAGTTTAGTGATATGTATGTATGTATGCATACTTACATGCTTTGTTTGTTAAGCATGAAATTATCAAGAAGAAATTGTAGTGGTGCAGATTGTTTAAACTTTTGATCCATAAGAAAATTAAAATATGGAACAGCATATTTTTTATAGACAAAGTCCTAGTTTTACCCCAACAGGTACTTAAACTCTTTCAAGACTGGATTAAAAAAAAGTGATATGTGTTTTCAAGTGGAAAAGAGCACTTCCAACTGATTTTATGAGCTTTCAATTATATTTCACTTTCACAAAACTGCAAAATAAAGGACTAGTAATTTGGGTGATATTCCACACAAACCACCCCATGTAAACTTACTAATGTCTGAAATGCATAAGATTTTTAGTCTTTAAATAGCTAACTGTATGTTGTCTTCATTTCATGTGCCCTCAGTTCCTGTGTTCTCATATCTTTGGAATAGTATAGTTTGATTTACCTTAATTTCAGGATCCTATAGATGAAGAACTAGAGGTTCCAAATGAGCTTGCAAACAGGATGTCGTTATTTTATGCACATGCCACACCCATGCTAAAGGTCCTTAGTGATGCAACTATGAGATTTGTTGCTGAGAACAAAGATTTACCTATAGAAAATACAACAGAAACGTTAGGAACAATGGCTAAAGTATGTCAGAGGATGGTTGAAAACAGGTATTTATGAATATATTAAACATCTTTAGGAATGTCTTAATTTTCCAAGAAATAAAGAAATTTATTAGTTGTTCATTGTTAAAATATATCCATACAAAAAGTGCTGTGTGGGACAGTATGTAAATATGCACTACTGTCTGACACTTACAGACTAGGTACATTCTGACTGGTCAAAATCAGAAAAGTGGTTTCACAGCTGTAAGGGCTATCAATAGTAATAGCATCAGAGCAATGAACTGCACAACATCCCAAACCATGAGCAATAAAACTAAAGATTGAAAACAGAATCACCAAGGTTACCTTGGTGAAGATGATTACGTATAGTTTTGAGTTGACAACTCGCATCCTGTCGACACGAGAAGCTCTCACTGGAGCTAACATTTTGCTGCCAGTTCCAATAGGCTGCCAACAATAGAAAATGGCCGTCTCTTGCTGTAGTTGCTTGTGGATGTCGTTGGCTTTGCCTTCTTTGAACACTTCCTGTATCCTGGAATTGTGTCGACAATCGAAAAATGACCCTTCATGACACTTCAATGGCTTCTGCTTCCAGCTTGCCAATAGCTCTCCACACTGTTGATTCCAGTAAATCATGCTTTTGAGATGACATTCGAACTGAAGACTTGAAAAAACAAAATGTCACATTAAACGTGGGAGAGTAAGATAGAGAGCTCCTGGAAAAAACCTCCAGTTTTATTCCGATATGTGTTTTATGCATTCAGATGTCTCAAACGCTAAATTGAATAAGGATATGCATGACTCAGCTATCTACAGCACACTTAGCTTGTGTTTTCTACATTTGGGTAAGATATCACACGATTGGCTTTCATAATGTGTCACCAAAATCACATGCTTCCCTAATTATTTTGAGCAAAAACATCACTGAAAACTTTTTGATGTTATGTGTAAAAGAATATTTATTTGGTAAATTGCACATTATTCATTTCAGTGTCTTTTGTATAGGCTTGAAATGGTAACTTTTTGTGCCTTCTGTGAATGTTGTAATGGTAATGCTTTTTAGTGCTCTGTTTTTTGTGGTTTTTTTATGAGAGAAAACACCATAGTTGAGTAGCTTGTGTATTTTAGCCTTGTAATTTCCTTTTTATGTCCCTTTACACAACTCATTTTTCCTGATTTCGTATTTATTCACTTAATGTGCACTGAAGAAAGTATGTTATTAGACATACTGCTTATTCTTTTGGTGCTGTAGGTCCAAGTTCTTTTGAAATAGGTTTTCTGATAAATCATGAATCTCAGAATGCACATTGTGTGGTGTAAAAATGTACCAGAAACTGTTAAAGGGGAAAAAACTGACAACTTTTTTTATCAATATAAAGTGTATGAATAAGAAGCATCGTGAATTTGTTTTTCAAAGAGCAACTTGTTTCTTTTGCATTACTGTAATACTCATCAGAATGAGCTTCTCTTATTAAACATGAATGAACTTCAAGCTTACCAAAGTGATTAGATTATGGCTCATGGGATATTATGAATATATTCTCTGAAATTCAGGGAATTGTTCCATGAGCAAGGAGTGATGTTTTTATCAGAAATACTGTATGACATCTTTAAACCGGCAACATTTATTTCATATATTTTTCTGGTGGTAAGCGAAGGTGAGAGTAAAAAGAGAATGTGTTACTGCAGTAATCCTTAAAAAAATATTGAATGAGAGATCTGTGTTTTTTAATTAACGTTCATCTTCATGTCGAAATGGATAAAAAATTATGATTTTTCCTATAAATGTCTTTTCAGACAGTAGCTTTCAAACTTGTTTCCTCTATACCCTACACATGTGATAAACCACATCAGAATGTGACAAAAAGCAGCCATACACTTTAAAAAAGTGAATGGGGTGGCTTTGGCCCTTTTATGCAGAGGGTCAATTGTAAGACAACATTCTTCTATTCCCCTCAAGACAAAAAATGGGTGCTGATGAATCCTCAAATATACATACACAGCTATGCGGTTTCAAATAATTTGTTTGCTTCAAATATGGTAATTCATTCTTGCAAACAAAGTGACAAACAAACCAATAGCATACTTGCCAAGTTTTCTGGAAGTTTTCCGGATTTTGCTGTTGTCTTCTGGTTTTCCGTACGGAAATAGCATTTTCCCAAATTGCAACATTTTTGCATCCGCAAATTAAGTACTGTAATGTCTGCAAGAAATTTTAGGCTGTAATGCAAGAAGTGATGTTTTTAAGAAATTTTACTGGATATGCTGTGAAAAAATTATTTTAAAAGAGAGGCCGGGTGTGTGTGTGGGGGGGGGGGGGTGCTGAAAGTGCTGCAAAGAGAAAGCAGCACGAAACAGAAAGAGTTACAATTTTTTGTCTCCTATGTTTGGTACTTATGTGTTTGCCTCTGACAATGAAAGCAGCAATTAGTCATTTCTGCTTCCTCCCTGCAGTCTTGAATAAGCTAATGGAGAGAACTTTCCCTCCCATCCCGTCCGATCCAACCACCAGTTACAGTATTTCAGCTGTGTCGGATTGGGACAATTCTTGACCCCTGAAAACTCGCAGGAAATTTTTGGTGCCAAAAGTGTGTACGCAGGAAGAAAATATTTTTATACAACCCTGCATATCCCTTTCAGAAAAGAAAAACAGTCTGTACTAAATGTTCCCAGATTGAAAGGAACATGTCATTAAATACCCTTCCATGATCATGCGAGAGTGGTGGAAGTTTCGCCATTCTCACCCTCTGGCAGCATACACAATAATAAATCAGAGTCTAACTTACTTATTGTTTTCTTTAATGGCTGTGGACTTTCCATACCTGCCAAGTATTCTGAATTTCCCGGAAGTTTTACGGATTTAGGGATAATTTTACGGTTTTATAGCCGGAAGATAGTTTCTTCCGGATATTCGCCAAAATGGCTCCTGAATTTTTTTTTTATTGATGGAAATTGATATTGTTGTTGCTTAGTGTAAACTCCTGCTTATGATCTCGTAGCAATTGAATCATATGTTATCTCATGTTTCCAGCAATAAACAATATTTATTTGTAGATCGCACAAATCGACTCCCGCCAATCCTTCCAAACTCTCCCCCTCTCTCTCTCAGTGTTAGAATAGCTGCGCTAATTGCACCAAAGTGCGAAGAATTTATAATTCTGCACGGTGCAGAGTTTGCCAAAATGCATAATTACACATCTAGTACGCATCAAAATTTTACCAATGCGTAAGAATACACATCAGGAATTTTTATCGAAGTGTAATTTTACACGGCGAGAAACACATAAAAAAATACTCATTGAAGAATCTTACCATGCATAAAAATGCGCATTGGAATGCTATTTTGTCTTTCAAAAATGGAAGTACGTAATTGAAATTAAGATTTTTTCCCTAATTGAATTTCGTTTTCCTGCGATGTTGCCTTTGTCCAGTATTGTTGTTGTACATCATTTTATTCCAAAAATACTTGTATTTCAGTTTGAAAATGGAGGAAAAAATTCAGAAAACGGAAATTCGATGCCGCAAAAATCCCCTGTAATCTTCAGGCATGAGCATGCAACGGCTTCCAGGAATTTCTCCTTTTCCTTCATAATTTGAGTTATCCTCGAGATCGATGCATAACTGGACAGAAATTTCGGGGCAATTGATAGTGGTGGTGGAGAATGTTTTCCACTTGAAACTTTCAAAAATGGAAGTTTTGTCTTTCATTCGAAAACGGAAGTTAGACACAGTGAGGATTTCTTCTGTAGTCGTAATTTTATTTTTCATGCAATGTTTCCTCTGCCTAGTATTGTTGCTAAATATCATTTATTTCATAAAAATTTGTATTTCAACTTGAAAATGTCCGAAAACGAAAATCAGACTTAGCAAAGATTTCCCCATAACTGTAATTTTTTTCCCAAATGATGTTCCAAACATGTATCCTGTATTCTTAAATCTCCACCCCCCCCCCTCAAAAAAAAAAAAAAAAAAAAAAAAAAAGGTTTGCATTTCAGTTTGATAAAGGGAGAGGGGTTCGAAAACGAATATGACGAAGCTGAAAATTTGTAAGAATTGATGCATGGTGTTCAAAATATTCATATTCTCAAAGTTACACTATTCATCTTTTATCTAAAATAATGAAAGTTAGCATGCATTCATGATGGATAAAGTTGTCGTCCAAGGGCATAAAAAAAAAAAAAGGCCACTGTCTTGTCATTGCTTAAATGAAATCAAGTTATTTCTAAAATTGCGTCATTCAAAGTACAAAACCTTGAAAATAATCACAATTTCTGAACTCCATCTATGAGTGACTGATACAGAAAAATAATTGAAAATAAGTATTATCAAACATACTGCTAGCACATCCCATACATTACCACTCTCCCCTAATAATAGACAATTATGAATTAACAGTTCAGGTATCTGTCGCAAATCTTCTTGATTTTTGCAAGCAATCTTCTTTATTTAGGAAAAGTTTTGTTGGCATATATGCAATAGAGCTGTGGCAGTGGTAAGGATAGCTAAGCACCTGTGGCCAAGTTGTAGAAAATTCAGTGAACTAAAAATAGTAAGAATGAGAATTAGACTCTTTAAATAGCTATTGAAGGTACATGCAATAAGCTTCTTTAATTGTTTTCTGTTCAGATGGCAGACAGCGGAACGGCAGTTCATTGAGGAAATTTTTCGATGTGTTGGTATTACGAAAATCGTTCTCTAGGTTTACAGCTGGTGAAAAGTGAAGGTGGCTACTTAAATAGGTCTGACTGTATAATGCATGGTGTAGTTCAATGTAATGAAAATTGTTCAAAACTCTCTGCTGTGTTTTAAAGTTCTACTTTGTGTTCGTAGAAGGAAGAGCTTGCTGCTTCTGTATCAACAGTCAAAAAAAAAAAAAAAAAAAAAAAAATAGCTTCTTTTGTTGAATACCCAACATTTGATGATGGCTCTTATTTTATTATTTTGAACTCAAACATTTGATATTCTATTTTCACATGTGTAGCGAGTTATATTTGATAGTAAATTTGTTAACTGAAACAGTGCTGTTTTGAATTTTCCTTCAGAACTAGGTTGAAGTTTCAATGAATAACTGTTAAAAATTTGATTGCCGCAGAAGCTCTATATTTTTTTCTGCTTTAGCTTAGAAAAAACAGATATTTGAAACTGACACATTTTTAAACCATTAAAAAAAATGTGGATGCATTTGCTCAGTGTGATGTTAAAAATAATGTAATTCACTTCACTTGAAATTGTATTTTCACTTATAACAAGTTTAGTTTTGTATTGTATACATTCAGCAAATGGTAAAGCACCGGAATACATTTTGTGCAGTAGTAGTTAGTGGTAAAAATAATAATGTTGATTGTGCTTTACTTATAGGGAATTCTGTGCAAGATTCAGAAATGAAGAGACAATTCTCTTTATACTAAGGGTAATGGTTGGTCTCATCATACTGTATGATCATGTGCATCCTGTTGGAGCCTTTGCCAAGTCAGCACACATTGATGTGAGTTGTTTACTTCATGTATAATTTTTTGATGGAGGAAGCAATTTTTTTTTTTTTTAGGAAAAATTGTGTGGCAAATGTGTTTGGTAATTTGTTTGTACAGCAATATCTTTCTTTGTGCAGTGTCTTCTTTTTTCAGATTTCACATTAATATTGTTTCTGCTCATGAAGAGAAATAATTTAGACAATGCTGCTAAGGTATCAGCATTAGCCTTAGTGATGATAAGGACTAACATTAACCAATGGATGTTAATACTAGTCTTTGGGTTATTTTTCATTGTACTTAAATTTCCACATAGATTTTCTTCAGTGCCCATTGTCTTTTGTACCTCTCTAAAAATATATTAAAAAAAATGTTCAAAAGTTTTATATATTGCAAAAATAATTGAAAAACAAGCAAAAATAAAAAATGTCTTTAAAATATAACTTAGTATTGCGGGGATTAATAGGATGATACTCATTTACCGTTTTTGTCAAATTTCCAGATTGCCCACTAACCTATTGTCGGACCTGTCTCAAAAGAGTAGGCGTTGCCACTCGTTCATAATTTTTTTGTTAAGATATAATTTTAACGAAACAATGAAATTAAATAGTAAACAATAGCATTAAACTTATCTGAAAAGTCACCTATCATAAAGCATTATTTGAAAATTTTCAGAGACTTAAAAAATTCCATGTTCTAATTGCTGTGGACTTAAAAACAATAAAATTAACTCTTCCCTCCATCAAGTAAAAATAAAACAGTTTCCTGCTATGAGGAAAAACAATCTACAGTGTAAACTACAGTTGTGAGAACACCTATAGGAGAATTTGGGAGACAACTTCAAACCCATGTAGCAGGTCGTGAAGCTGCTGTAAGAAATATTGCCCAATGAAATAGGCCTCAGCAGACACATTAAAAGCACTGGACATTCAATTAACTGGGACTCTATAAAAATTATTACACATCAACAGTACTTTGTGAAAAAAGGAAGTTGGAAGAAAGTCTACAAATTAAGAGAAGAGGTGCCACAATTAACAAACAGAAAGGCTAGGTATTATTGCATGGGTGGCAACACCCGCCTCTTGAGTCAATCCTGAGAATAGGTTGATGTGCCACTTAAAAATTTTACAACAGTAAATAAATATCATCCTAGTGATTCCTGTAGTACTAAATTATATTTTTTATATATTTCATCCCTGGGATTTGCCATGGCTTCATTATTACACAAGATGAAAAACATTTTGGAAATGAAAATATAATTTATCAGACTTACAGGAAAGAAATCATGTACTTATATGAAGAAGGGAAAAAATGCTGGAAGAGCAGACAGCGGGGATATGGTATAGGAAAAGAAAATTGAAACAGGCAACACCAATAAATAATGCATTATAGTATCTTTTTCCTGAAACAGGTAGCTTAGAAAGGACATTAAGCAAGCTGCTGTTTACATTACTTGTAGTCAGTAGTCAAAAAGTTAATTCATTCCATAATATTTTGATAGTGGAATAAATTCAAATCTTTGCAAAAATTTTGCTCCTCTTCATATACAGTCTGCTGCTAGTTTTGTTCTAAAGTTTATTCATTTTTCAGTAAATTGCATTCATTAACAAATTTAATTCCAAACGATATTGAATCATTTTCTATTGATAAATTCTGATATGTATTTACCAGTAAAGAATAATACATATAATTTAATTTATATTTTATACATATTAATTTATTTATTAGTATTCAAGGTTGTGTAATGTCACCATGGCTGTTTAATATATTTATGAACGCATGCATGCATGATGCCAAAATAGATAATAGTGGTTAATGTATTGGTGATTGATATCCGTGTGTGCAGATTGCTGTATGCTGATGACACTGTCCTGTTGGAAGAGAGCAAAAGTGATTTGCAGAGTATGTTGTCTCGGATGCACGAAGTTTGCATGAAATTCAAACTGAGTATAAATAAGGGAAAAACCAAAGTTATGGTGTTTGAGAGAGGAACGGGTAGCACTAAATGTAATGTAAGTATAAATGGCACTGTATTGACCAGGTGAGTGAGTTTGTGTATTTAGGAAGCATGTTTGACAGAGAGAACAAATTGGATGGTGAAATTAGTAGGCGAGTGAATTTTTCATTGAAAGTCATAGCTGCTCTGGGAGGTTTTCACAGGAATGATGGGTTCTCAGAGAATCCCGCATGGCTCTGTATGAAACTGTAATTGTTCCTACTCTGATGTATGGCAGTGAAACCTGGGTACTGCAAGAAGAAACATAGGAGTTGTTTGTGTGCTGGAAAAATGTGTTACTTACGTGGGGTTTGTGGCAAGACATGGTCTGATTGTGTGAGGAATGAAGATGTGTTGCAGTTGTGTGATGTGAAGCAAAATGTTGTTAGTAAGGTGGAGACCAATATGCTTCGGTGGTTTGGCCATGTTGAAAGAATGAGGGATGAGATGCTTACTAAGAAAATCTTTTAGCTCAAGTGGCAGGAAGGAAAGGCAGAGGAAGGCCAAGGAAGACATGTGTGGATCAGATTCAGGAGTATCTGAATGAGAAAAATATTATGAGTATGAAGTATAAAAGATTTTGTGTACTGCGTGTAATGGATATCAGCGAAGCCCGAGTTGTATGTCAAGATCGCTGTAAATGGAGAAGTTTGATATGACAACAGTAAGTAAAAATATCTGGTAGTTTGTATTTCTTTTTAGAGCTAACCTCTGAATCTCAGAGAACAGCTTAGTGATATGTATGCATGTATCTATTACTATTTGTTTGTGTAAAAAGTCTTCACATTGGTAGACAGAGGTGAAAGACAAAACTTTTACATGTCATTGCCACTTTATGTGGTAATATCGGCACCATTATTTTCCAGTACTTCTCGCCATGTATCAGGTAACTTGAGCTTTGTAGGTTTTGGAGCAAAAAACTGGTCAAGATGTCCTTTGCAGGCTCCCAAAAAAGCAAAGTTCTTTTTGTTGAACGAGTTCTGCAGAGATTGGAAAAAATGGAAATCTGAAGGCGTAGGGTGAGGTGAATGGGCTAGGTGAGGCCGGAGATCCTAGTCGAGCTTGATCATTTTTTCTGGTGACCAAAGAAACATGAAGTCTGTTGTTGTCCTAGTGGAAGAAAATGGCCTTCCTGTTGACCATTTCTGAATGTTTGTCATCAAGTCCTGTGTACTGTTGGTGCAACTAGGAGCAGTACCTATCAGAATTGATCGTTTGGTTGCTTGGCAGCAGCTCATAATACCAGAGTCCCTTCCAGTTCCATCACACACAGACCAACCTCAACCTTTTGATTGGTTAATCTTGTTTGCTCCATGATCTTTACTGCTCTACACAATCCATTTTGCATTGCATGTCATCATTCATTTTAGAAATGGGTCATTTTCATTCATTTGAGCAGTGAATCACAAACAGATGTGCTGCTGCAAACATTTTACTCACTCAAGTTGAGCAGTACCCAAACATCAAGGCGATTCACATTTCCAAGCTTTGCAATGCTGTATGAGGGAGAATCAAAAAGTAAAGGCAACATACATACCCTTTAATACCAGTATTAGAAGAATTCGGGATGTCCTCATATCATGCATAAGTTACCTTAAAAATTATAGGTGGTGGGACGTTTCAGTAGTGACTTCTATCTTCATCAGCCATGGAATGAAACTTGTGGTATAAGCATCAGTTGTTGCCAGATTTCAAAATAGCTTTCCCAAATGATGGGAATGTGAAAAGGTGCATCTGTATTGCAGGTTTTAGGGGTAAGGTAGATTTCAATGATTTTGCGGTACCTGAGGGCTTTCCGATTGCTGAATGGAGTGATACGTTTAACATTTTGCCAATCAGAAATCACGGATGTATCGCTCATAGTTAAAATTGAAAGGAAGGTGGAAGGGTTGCTTTTCTTAATATCAGCGATATGTTCCATCAATTGCTGGTTGATGCTGCGGTAAGTACTACCAATATAGTGGGTAATGCCTGTGGAAGTGTTGACAGGGATAGAGTAGACACTTCGTAAATCTCTGTCTTTAAGGATAAGGTTAAGAAGATGTGGAGGTGGTTTAACTGCATTCCTGTGGCCAAAAGATTTGAAAATAGAGTAAACTTTAGGAGTGAAGGACAGGCTAAATAGCAAAGTGCCAACAAACTGATAAGTGGTGGGAGGTTCAGGCAGTAAACTAGTGGATCTGTTCTGTGATTTTCAGGAACATGAACAAACAGCAACCAGTGCAATGTGCTATGCATATCGCTGATGTTAAGAAAGGCAACCCTTCCACCTCCCTTTCAATTTTAACCCGTTAGCAATACGTCCGCGATTCCCGATTGGCAAAATGTTAAACATGTCGCTCCGTTCATCAATCTGAAAGCTTTCGGGTACCGCAAAAGCATTGAAATTTACCTTACCCCTAACACCTGCAATACAGATGCACCTTTTCACAGAAAGCTATTTTGAAATCTGGGAAGAACTGATGCTTATACCATGTGTTTCATTCCATGGCTGATGAAGGTAGAAGTCACTACAGAAACGTCCCACCACTTATTACTTTTAATGTAACTTATGCATGATATGAGGATATCAAGAATTCTTCTAATGATTTGTGTGTTGCGTGTTTCACTGCCAATTCTTCTCGCTATAATATCAGTGACTGAGCAAATGAATATAATGATTATCTCACTTCACCTCATCCCCCTCCCCCCAGGCAGGTTAATGCACTCCTTGTATTGCTCCTTTAGCTTCATTATTCCTTGAGAAAAGAAGCTTTTTTTTTTGCTGCTCTTGAATACACCACTTTCTTAATCTCATCAGAGGTGAACCTGTGACCGCGTAGATCCTCTTTAGGTGGACTGAAGATGTGATAATCGCATGGCGTCAGGGCTGTAAGGGGGATGTGGAAGACATTCAAACCACAGTTGTTGCATTGCCTGTACCGTTGTGGCAGCTACATGGGGACACGCACTGTCATGATGCCGCAAGTCTGTTTTCAAGAGCATTCCTTTTTGCTGTGATTTGCAGGTTTCAGTTTCTCTCCTAGCATAGCACATTGTGCTGCACTGGTTGCTATTTGTCTGCATTCCTGAAAATGTGCCAGAATAGGACCCTTCATGTCTCAAAAGAAGGTCTGCATGATTTTCTTGGCAGAGGGATGTCATTAGAATTTCTTCTTTACTAGAGAAGATGGGTATTTCCCCAGCATGCTTTGTCTTTCAATTTCCGGTTCACAGTGATGAGCCCATGTCTCTACGCTGGTGACATTCTGGTCCAAAACATTCGGATCTTCATAATGTTTCAGAAATTGGGTTGCAACCTCCACATGCTGTTGCTTGTGCAGATCAGTAAGCTATTTGGGTACCCATCTTGCACAAACTGTATGGTACCCCAAGTCATCATGCACTATAGCATGTGCAGATCCATAGCTGATATCCAAATGTGCAGTGACAGTGGATAACCTGATCTGTTGGTCTTCTCCGATCAAGTCATTCGCCCTGTCAATTCGGGCTTGTGTGCACAGTGTTGATGGCCAACCAGATCGAGCTTCGTTGGTTCAACTTGTTCTTCCTGCTTTATGCCTTTCTACCCATTCATAAACTTTTTGTGAGTCATGCTGTTTTCCCTGTTGTTTTCAAAGTTTATGAATGGGTGTCTGTACTGAGCCAACATCCTTTGGTGAATTTCAGCAAGTTTCACTCCCTGTGCCCAAAGAAATCTCACTATGTTGCATTGCTCACCAAAGTTGCAATCCCACAACGGAGAGACCATGTTTATTTGACCTTGGCTTCAAGTAGACTAACAGCAGAGTGCTGCGCTGTGTGTGTTCAAACTACCCATAAGCCATTACAAACATGCAGTGTTAGAATTAGAAATAAATCTTCTTCTGGCCCAGTGGACCACTAGAATTTGCAAACCACTGGTCCACCAAAATGCCCACTGGTCCGTAAAAAAAAAAAAAAAAAAAAAAAATAAGACATTTATCAATATATGTAGAAAATAACATATCATTTTAATAGAATTATCTTGAGTATTTGTTTCTAAAACATCTAATTTGAAAGTGCAACTGAGAGGACAAAGAATGTTTCCAGAATAAGATTCTGATGGATTGGCTGTATAACAGAATAAGAGTGCACTCCCCATCTGTTTTCAAGTAAGAAGAAACAAGGAGACTACAAGGATACAAAAAAATTCTTATACATTAGTAGCCTTTTTTTATGTTTTATTGTTTAGGGTTTAGCTTCGATTTCCTTATTTTTAGTCTTATTGCTCTTACCTGTTACTTCCCAGTGAAGTTAGGTTTAGTACCACATTTAAAACTGTTTCATGTGAATTGCTCTTTTGCAAAAATTACCTGTCACGCATCCAACTGACCTTCCCTGTAATGGGCGTTTTCTTGGGCCAGAAACAAAAGCAGGGATCGCATTCCTCCTAAAATTCCTAAAGTTCCTAATATTTTGTGACCCTCCTTAAATTCCTAAAATTAGACCTAAAATTTGCTATTCATCCTAAAATTTTCGTAAGCTTATTTTTATTAAAAACACAACCGTTATTAACGCCAATAAATTTACCATTACGGTAAGGTAAAAAGACCTGTTATTGTAGAAACACAGCCTATATGCTGTGCTGCTGAAGGGAGGGAAAAATGACGCCATCGAGATGCACTTGCTTCGGGGCGGGCGTTCCATTTTTTTGCCTTCGAACAGTTTTCGAGAGTAACAAGAGATCTAAGGGAAAAGGGGAGGGGTCATTTTCACCCCTGGTTTGCGCTTTGCAGACGAACTCCGTGGCACGCAGAAGATCGTACTTTATTTTTGTACATGCCTTGTGGAACCTCCTCTTTCTGCTGATGTTTTGTTATTGTAAACCGCAGGTGGGTGGAAGCAAAGAGGAAACATGTGGTCTCCTTCCGTAACCTCCGGTAATGACGATGGGATGGTAGCTGAGTATTATCTTGGCAGGCAGTAGAGCACGTGATCATTGACCTTCGATCATGCGTCGGCGACAGCGACCTTCGATGCGCAATATATCTCGGCTCCGACTCGCTTTGACTGAACTTGCGTGAGATGCGTATGATAGTTTCTGGTTTTACGTCTTTTATGGTGTTCTCTGTGCTGTGTGCAGGTTCAGTTCTCTAGTGGTGACCTGCTTTTTTTTTTTTTTTTTTTCATATCTTCTGACATCCTCGCAGCCAAATTTCGGGAAGTTGTCTGGTTTTGCAATATTGGAACGTGTTTTTGTACTTCCCTTTCATTTTCTGGTTAGTAATACAAGTGTTTAAGATGCCTAAATCCAAAACGAAATTTCAAGATGCGTGGCTCGCCAAAGAATTGGACGGAGTGAAGTTGAAAGAATGGTGTTCTGCAACTGAAACAATATTTTCTGCTAAGTGTATATTGTGTTCAGAAATTTTCAACATTTCTAATAGTGGCTTTTCACAAGTAAAAGCGCATCATAAAGGAAAAAAACATTTGCAGAAATTTCAAAGTAAATTTCAAAATAAATCCATCCTGAAAGCCTTTGGAGGACGGGATCTTCAGCCCAAAACAAATATTAGTGAAGTACTTAGTCATGATTTACAGTTGGCTAAAGCCGAAGCATTATGGGCCATGAAAGTTGCTAAGGACAATATGTCTTTTGTTTCATGCACTGAAACAGTTGAACTTTTGAAAGAAATGTTTCCTGATTCTGCTATTGCAGCCAAAATGCAACTTAAAGAAAAAAGTTGCTTATGTGATATCACATGGATTGTCAAAATATTTTGAAGAGGATTTGAAAAAAGACATTGCATCTAGTAGCCCAGGAAAGGTTACTATAGCATTTGATGAAACTACAAATACACAAGTGAAACGGCAGTTGGATGTGTATCTCAGGTACTGGTCTTCAGAAATAAATTCAGTTTCTTGCCGATACCTAACAAGCGTTTTTCTGGGTCATGCAACAGCAGATATTTTGCTAAAAGAAATTCTTGATGTGTTATCATCCTTCAATATTTCGTTGAACAGAATTATTTGTGTATCCATGGACAGCCCAAATGTAAATAAGTGCTTTTTACGCAAATTCAATGAAGTTGTAAAACAAGAAACAGGCCAGAAATCTTTGGAACTAGGTTTTTGCAACCTGCATGTTGTTAGTAATGCATTTAAAATTTTTTTGACAAGCTTAAATATAGATTTTGACGAATTTGCTACTGATATGCATTACTTTTTAAAGAGTAGTGCTGCAAGACGAGAGGATTATAAATCTGTCGAGGATATAACATTGGTCACTGCCAAATTTCTTTTGCGTCATGTCAGCAACAGATGGTTAACCGTTGGTTCTGTAGCCCAGAGGCTCTTGGATCAATGGCTAAATATTACAGAATATTTTTTAAAGACTCTAGCGGAAAAGAAAAATACTCAAATCTTGCTAAACTCATAAAATCAATTTTAGTTTTACCTCATGGTAATGCTGATGCAGAAAGGGGATTTTCGGTTAACACTGCTCTGTTAAGGAAGGACAAGGCTAACTTAAAAGACTCAACTATAACATCATTAAGAATAGTTAAAGGGGCCATTAAACACTATGGATGTGTAAGTAAAGTTCCCATAACAAGAAATTTGTTAAATAGTGTTTGTGATTCACATAAATTTTATAAAGAGTATGTTGATAAGCTGAAGGAAGAAGAATAAAAAAAGGTAAAAGAAAGGAAGCAGAAAGAGAGGGAAAATAAGGAAAAGCAGCTAGAGAAAAAAGAAAAGCTGAGTTTGATGACAAAATAAAAGAAAATGATGCAGAAATAAATAGACTTAAAAACGATAAAGAAGCCTCCCTAGCAATAATTCAAGAGGGAACAGAAAGAATGAGAAAAACTGTAGAAAAACAAAATACTGTTGAAATAGCAGTTGCCTCTAACTTGATCATACAAGGTTCAGCTGAAATAAAGAAAACTGAAAGTAAATTAGTTGTGGTAGAAGCAGAAAAAGATAGGCTAATCAGGAAAAGGTTAAAACAATAATATGAAAAAAGTAATTCAGTGAACAATTGTACATAGTTCTTGGTTTTCAATTACCTTTTTAGGATATTATAATTTAATGTGAAACCTGAAAACTTTACTGTGAAAATCATGAATTGCTTCTGGTTCAACAGCATATTAATGTTCAAAGTGAAACTTGAATGTGGTAAATATACTTGAATATGATAATAACACGTGAAAAGATAAGAACTGAACATTAGAAGAAAATCATACTTAAACTTTAGACATTAGACGTTATGCAAAAAATTTGGGTGTTAACTTCGACCATATATACTAATGGACTGCACATTGGCAATAGCTGCATCAAAGCCGCCATGGCTCAAGCATTGGGCACGTCATCATCAGACTCCAAATTTCGTGTAAAAATGCTGTTATGATTACTAATTTACGCTGCAGAACTTCAGTGTTTTCGGTGTATTATGTGAATGCGCCTCATATATAATGAAAACTCTTCAGGTAAGTTCACTTATGAGCTATATACATGCATGATCGGGTTGTTTACATTTCGTGATTTATAATGTGATGAACATTTGTGAAGAATTTGGAACATGCATTCCATTTTTTTCTTAAGTTACTATATTTTTATATCAATAGCTGCAAGTTTCTGGTTAAGTAATTGAACTTTATTGACTTAGGTATTTAATTCGTTTCTTACCCATGAAAAATCATAGAACTTTCTTTACTATATCGCTCAGAGCAACGATAAGCACAGCAGGTGTAACCCATCTTTTTGACTGTTGTCATGTGATTTTATGTTGGAGCCAGAAATTTTGATGTCATGCGCAGTCTATCAGTATATATGGTTGAAGGGTGTGAAGCAAACTCTTTACAATGTATACAAAGTTGTTTTACTAGATGTATACAAATATACATCTAGTTTTTATTGAAATACACTCCTAAAATTTTCCTAAAATTTTTCTAAAAATTCCTAAAATTCCTAAAATTCCTACCTAAAATTTTCCAGAAGTATGCTATGATCCCTGCAAAAGCTGTCTGGCGTCAGTATCTGCTGCATTCACTAGAGTTGGCGAAGGTAAGAAAAAATGGCTGTTGTCGTTACAAGACAAGGACTGGAAAACTGCCTTTCTGTATTTGTTGTTTCTTCCACTCTTAACAAATCACGAGGGATTAAAAAATAGCTATTGTCCTATAGCAATTAATGAAACTATCACTAGTTTGCAGCCTGAAAAGAAAAGTGTACAGCAAGGTAAAATAAATAGAAATTCATTTTTTAACTTGTCACAACTTAGAAAAAACTTACTGGCCATCTGGGCCAGTAAAATCAGTAGTTCAGTGGTCCGACTGAAGTTTTAGTGACCAATGGCCAGCGGACCACTGGGTAATTCGAATGCTGCGGACATGTATTGCATCAGCTTCTATCCATTGCGATTACCACATAATTTTGAAATTGCCTTTATTTTTTGATTTACTTACGTGTGTGCAAAGTTACAGTGTATTTGGATGTCTGTATTGTCTGCACAATTGCTCAGGTCACATAGGTGGTTTGCCTTTGATTAATGCCTTGATTGGTCACTGTCAACTTTGGTGGTTCTTTCAGAGCATGGTTAATTGGCAAGCAAGTAATCTCCAAGATGAAATGTTGCAAACCACATATTTTCAAACCCTCACTAAATAAATACAATTGAATGGAATACGGGATTACACCATACAATACAAATTTTGAAGATGACAATCCGTTTTTTGGTGTAAATATGACAAGGATGGTAAGTCAGGTAATATCCGAAAACTTGAAAATAACCTCCAGATTCACTAAACATGAATGCCGGTTGCTTCGACTAGTGAATCCTGTGATGGTTATATTCAAATTAATTGGATACTTGAGACTCGGTCGTTCTGGGTGGTGTAGTGGTTAGCATACCTGGGCGCTATCTGGGAGACGCGGGTTCGAATCCTGCTCCAGGACGACAAAATTTCAAGTTTTTGGATATTATCTGACTTACCATGCTTGTCATATTTACACCAAAAAACGGAGTCATCTTCAAAATTTGAATACAATTAGGGTTTTTTTTTCATATATTATAGCCATTAATATAAACAAGATAAAGCAAACAAAACATAAGAAAGAAAGGAAAACTATTGATCACGCCAAACCCGCTTGTTATTGATGTGTTGGAACCTCACCTGTCAGACAAATATGTAAACATCATGCATCTGCAATTCAAATTAACCTTTGAAATTGCTGCCATGTCATCAAAATGTGAGATTTTTTATATGACCCAATATTATAATAATTTTATATTTTTCACTGGTTACTGTGGACACATGGAAGATAAAGAAGGACAGTTCAGCTGTAGATTGTTAGCCATCCGATACAATCTTCCAAGAGCGATATGCTAAAAGAACACTTTCCTAATATATAGTGCTTTTAGGAAGCTACATTTTAGCAAACACTTGGTGTCATCTATAATAATGAAAGACCATGTCTGCAGTGTCTACACAGTTGCTCAGGTCACATTGATGGGTTGCCTTCAATTAGTGCCTTGATTTGGGTCACTGTCAATTTTGATGGGTCTTCCAGAGTGTGGTTAATTGGTGAGCGAGTAATCTTCTCAATGAAACTTTGCAAACCACATATTTTTAAACCTACACCAAATGAACGCAATTTATTTTTTTATATTATAACCATTAATATCAGGTTGTAAAGAAAGTAACTAAAAAATACAGAAGCATGTATTTCAAGCTTAAAAAGTCGTACCAAACACTTAACCTAACTGTCCAGGTAGACCTCATTGGAACTGATGACATTGTTCCACCAATCTACGAGTTGAAATATCCCATTGCGATAGAATTCTGGCAAGCAGGAGTTGAAGAAATAATCCATGTAATGTTTCACATCATCATCATTAGCAAAGTTTTTCTCAGCGAGGAAATTTGATGAAAACCAGAAGAGATGAATGTTGGATGAGGCATTCAGGTCCAAGGAATAAGAGGGGTGCTGCAATGTTTCCCATTCCAGCTCATGCAATTTTTGCTGGGTCTGTAAAGCAACATGTGGACGAGCGTTATCCTGGTGAAAAACAACTCCATGGCAATTAATCAATGCTAGGCGTTTTTCTTCCAACTGTTGGATGTAAGCATCTGTTGTAATGATATTGTTCCACTGTAAGAGTTCATAGTGAATCACACAGCGACAGTCCCACCAGCAACTCAGCATCACCTTCCGTCCACGAGCGGGTGGCTTAGCGACCTTCTGTGGGGTTTGTTTCTGCTTGGCCCATGCTCTTTGTCATGCAACATTCATGTATGTGACCCATTTCTCATCACCCATGGCCAACTGATGCAAAAAGCCTTCTCGTTTTTCTCTTTCACACAGAGCAACAGTAATGGAGTAGCGTTGCATTCAATTCTGGTCAGACAAAGCATGGGGTAACCATTTGCACAGTTTACACCAATATCCAAAGTCCGGTGTTGATGGTCATATGGGAGGTCTTCAGTTCTTCGGCCAGTTTCCCTAGTGTTTGCATCAGGCTTGGTCAATAGCACGTGTTGCAGTGTATCATCTTCAGCTTCACTGGGTCTGCCACTTCTACGGAAATCAGACAGATCCTGGACAGCAGTGTCAGATTTTCTGTACCAGTCATAGCAAGTACTCTGTCCAATAATATCCTTACCAAGCGCGTTTCGCAATTTTCCAAGTGCATTCATAACTTTCATGTCATTCAAATACAATAGAGCATCAAAAATCCGAACAAGGTCCCATCAAATTTTTTTTTTTTTTTTTTTCTGTGTTGGCCGTTAGAAAGTTTAAGTATAGTTTGGTTTGTTAATTTTAGCTTGGCACTAGATGATAATGGAATTGCTTAATTTTGGGAGTGCAAGCATTTGGGGGGCAATGTGCCAAAGGTGGAGGTGTCTTCTGATATGCAGAGATAAAAGGCAAAAACTTCCCCAGTCACTTGTCCCCTGCAGGGCTAAGATTTTGTGACCCATTGCCAGGGCAGTAGCACCCCTTGTTTCATCCCTCAGTCCCATTGTTCACTGTGAGCCGGGAGGAAAGTTATGCCTCCTGCTCTCAGCATAAAGCACATGCCCTACTCATGCTGAAGCATTCACTGCATTAGACACTGCTGTGGCTTGGTTTGAATAACAAACTGAGAACTGTTCAACTCAACTTCTCTTATTGAAAAGAATGAAGGATTCAATGGCAAAAAAGCAAAGTTCAAAAGTGGTGCAACAAAATAGTAGTGCTTATTTTTTCTAGAAAAACCAAAATTGCATGAACTTTTTTTTTCAGCACTTATTTTTTAATCCAGTGTAAATATGCTCTTCAAATGTGTTATGATTAGTAAGTTTTGGAATTTCGTACTTTATGTTTAAAAATTTCACAGCAGTAGTAAAAATGGCAAACTTGTTTCTTATTGCATAACAGCAAAGAAACTTTGTTTTGTGTAATTTTTTTTTTGTATACAGTTGCTTATTTTTGGTACATGTATTTAGTTAATATAATGTATAAATGTTAGCATTTTTGTATTTTTTTACATGTTTGATAATCCGAACACATCGGAAATCCAAACTACCAGTGGTCCCAATTAATTCAGATTTTCGACGCTACACTGTATTCGAAGAGCAACATTGCATGCAGACTTTCCTTTGATATTGCCAAGCGCAACTAATCTTCAACACTACAGCATATGCTTTGTCTGTAGAATCTATTCTTTTGTGCACTGCACTCTGTCATGTTTTCATCACTGCAGGCACGCAATATCTTGCATTACACACGTTACATACAATTTTTCCGGAAACTTTCCTTACAGCCTGATGTAACCTAAGCGAGACACATAAGTCAAAGAAAACAAAACATAAGAAAGAAAGGAGAACTATTGATCTCGCCAAACCCCTTTGTTATTGATCTGTCGAAGCCTCACCTGTCAGACGAAGATGTAAACATCATGCATCTGCAATTCAAATTAACCTTTAAAATCGCTACCAAAATGCAAAGACTTTTTACACAACCCAAATATTTTATATTTTTCATTGTTTCCTGTTACTGTTGATACATGGAAGATAAAGAAGGAGGGTTTAAATGTAGGTTGTTAGCCATCCGATACAATCTTCCAAAAGCAATATGCTAAAAGAACACTTTCCTAATATGCAATGCTTTTAGGAAGCTACATTTTAGCAAACACATGGTGTCATCTATCATAATAAAAGACCATGTCTGTAGTGACTGCACAATTGCTCAGGTCACATTGATGGGTTACCTTCGATTAGTTACTTGATTTAGTCACTGTCAGCTTTGGTGGGTCTTCCAGAGCGTGGTTAATTAATGGGCTAGTGATCTTCAGGATGAAACTTTGTAAACCTCATATTTTCAAACCTACACCAAATGAACACAATTGATTTTTTTTTCTTATTATAACCATTAATATAAACCAAGAGAGATACCCAAGACAAAGCAAACAAAGCACAAGAAAAAAGGAAAACTGTTGATCACACTGAACCCCTTTTATATTTATGTGTCAGAACCTTTAAAATTGCTAACAAAATGCAAAGACTTCTTACACAACCCAAGAATTTAATAATTTTATATTTTTCATGGCTTCCTGTTACTGTGGATACATGGAAGATAAAGAAGGAGGGTTTAACTGTAGATTGTTAGCCATCCGATACAATCTTCCAAAAGCAAATATGCTAAAAAAACAGTTTCCTAATATGTAGTGCTTTTAGGAAGCTACATATTAGCAAACACATGGTGTCGTCTATAATAATAAAAGACCATGTCTGCAGTGTCTACACAATTACTCAGGTCACGTTGATAGGTTTCCTTGAAATGGTGCCGTGATTTGGTCGCTGTCAACTTCGGCAGGTCTTATAGAGCGTGGTTAATTGGCTAGTGAGTAATCTTCACGATCAAACTTTTCAAACCACATACAAAGGCCGTTCCATAAAAACTGAGAGTAATTTTTTTTTAGTTTATAACTGTGAAAAGGGGGAAATAACCATGCAGATGACTAACTGAATTTTAGGAAAAACCTGTGGCAGCATTTATTAGCTGTGGCAGACGATTCTGCTTTTTTTCTTTCTTTCTTTCTGTCTGTCTTTCTTTTTTTTTTTTTTTTTTTTCACACTTGTTTAAGGCATGTCTGCATTTTGCCATACAGCTATGGAGGTGAGTTATTTAGAGTTAAGAAGTGAAATGCGTTGTTCGATAAAAATTTTCTATCATTTGGGTAAAACGGGTCGAGAAACAGTTGATTTAATGAAAAAGCTTACAAAGATAAATGTTTGGGTGAGTGAACGATTTTTAGATGGCACCATGATTTCAAAAAAGGGCGTCTGTTGGCAGCACTCGCTCCTAGGCCTGGTCAACCTCAAAGTGTTTTAATGGAGCGTATTGCTAACTGTGTTTGGGCAATCCTGCAAGAAGATCGACAAATGATGTGAGAAGACATAGTGGCATATACTAATATTTCAAAAACGTCTGCATTCTACATTCTGTGCGACAAATTACTGCTGCCTCATGTGTGTCCTAGATGGGTATCTCATCACCTGACAAGAGAACAATTGTTAGACAGAGTTCAGATGTGTCATGAGTGGAAACAAATGATTGCAAAAGATCCAAACTTTCTAAACGCAGTAATAACTGCCGATGAAGCACGAGTCCACTATTTCAACCCCTCACAAAGCATGCAACAAGTGTGTGGAAACGCACAGGCTTGCCTCCTCCAAAAATAGTCCGCCAAACGAAATCAGCTGGGAAAGTGATGATGATGATTTTCTTTGATCATAAAGGTGTAGTCTCCCAGCATGCTGTTCTTCCACAAATTACTGTCAATGCTGAGTATTGCATTTCAGTCTTGAAGCATCTGTGATGACACATATTGATTAAGCGATTGGAACTGGTTTGCAAGTAGACCCTACACCATGATAACATCCACCACATGTGGCTGCTTGTGTTCAACAGTTTCTTACGAAATGCAGCACTGAAATCATGCCACAACCTGCCTACAGTCCTGACCTCACCCCGTGCGATTTCTGGTTGTTTCCATCAATTTAGGAGGAGTTCCATGGCACAGCATTCAATGCAGATACTGACATTATTCAAGCTGTACAGCTAAAGCAGCTTCCACAAAATGCCTTCACCACATGCTTTGAAAAGTGGACTGAACGATGGGACTGTTGCATATCATCCAAGGGAAGATACTTTGAGAAAGAATAACATACATTTTGCTGTACCTAAATTTCTTCATTTTGTGTGATTTTACTCTCAGGTTTTATGGAATGGCCGTTGTATTTTCAAACCTACACCAAATGAACACAATTGATTTTTTTTCGCATATGATAACCATTAATATAAACCAAGACAGATACAGTAAGAAAGAAAGGAAATCTATTGATCACGACGAAATCTTTTGTTATTGATGTGTTGGAACCTCACCTGTCAGACGAACATGTAAATATCATGCATCTGCAGTTCAAATTGACCTTTAAAATCTCTGCCAAGTCACCAAAATGCAAAGACTTCTTACACAACCCAAGAATTTAATAATTTTATATTTTTCATGGTTTCCTGTTACTGTGGATACATGGAAGATAAAGAAGGACGGTTCAGCTGTAGATTGTTAGCCGTCCGATACAATTTTCCAAAAGCAATATGCTAAAAGAACACTTTCCTAATATGCAATGCTTTTAGGAAGCTACATTTTAGCAAACACATGGTGTCATCTTTCATAATAAAAGACTGTGTCTGTAGTGTCTGCACAATTGCTGAGGTCACATTGATGGGTTGCCTTCGATTGGTGCCTCGATTTGGGTCACTGTCAATATTGGTGGGTCTTCCAGAGTGTGGTTAATTGGTGAGCGAGTAATCTTCACGATGAAACTTTGCAAAACACATATTTTTAAACCTACACCAAATGAACACGATTGTTTTTTGTTTTGTTTTTCTTGCTATAACCATTAATATCAGGTTGTAAAGAAAGAAACTGGGAAATACAGAAGCATGTATTTCAAACTTAAAAAGTCGTACAAAACACTTAACTGTCCAGGTAGTCCTCATTGGAACTGATGACTTTATTCCACCAATCTACAAGTTGAAATATCCCATTGCGATAGAATTCTGGCAAGCAGGAGTTGAAGAAGTCATCCATGTAATGTTTCACATCATCATTAGCAAAGTTTTTCTCAGAGAGGAAATTTGACGAAGACCAGAAGAGATGAATGTTGGATGAGGTATTCAGGTCCGGGGAATAAGAGGGGTGCTGCAATGTTTCCCATTCCAGCTCATGCAATTTTTGCTGGGTCTGTAAAGCAACATGTAGACAAGCGTTATCCTGGTGAAAAACAACTCCATGGCAATTAATCAATGCTGGGAGTTTTTCTTCCAACTGTTGGATGTAAGCGTCTGTTGTAATGATATTGTTCCACTGTAGGAGTTCATAGTGAATCACACAGCGACAGTCCCACCAGCAACTCAGCATCACCTCCATCCATGAGCGGGTGGCTTAGCGACCTTCTGTGGGGTTTGTTTCTGCTTGGCCCATGGTCTTTGTCATGTAACATTCACGTATGTGACCCATTTCACATCACCCGTGACCAACCTATGCCAATAGCCCTCTCGTTTTTCTCTTTCACACAGAGCAACAGTAATGGAGTAGCGTTGCATTCAATTCTGGTCAGACAAAGCATGGGGTAACCATTTGCACAGTTTACACCAATATCCAAAGTCCGGTGTTGATGGTCATATGGGAGGTCTTCAGTTCTTCGGCCAGTTTTCTTAGTGTTTGCGTCAGGCTTGGTCGATAGCACGTGTTGTAGTGTATCATCTTCAGCCTCACTGGGTCTGCCACTTCTGCGCACATCGGACAGATCACGTACAGCAGTGTCAGATTTCCTGTACCAGTCATAGCAAGTACTCTGTCTGATAATATCTTCACCAAACGCATTTCGCAGTTTTCCAAGTGCATCCGTAACTTTCACGCCATTCAAATACAATAGAGCGTCGAAAATCGGAAACGTCAAAGGTCCCAACAAACTCCCCTCCTCTTTTTTTTTTTTTTTTTTTTTCTATGTTAGTGGAAAGTTAAAGTATAGTTTGTTAATTTTAACTTGGCACTAGATGATAATGAAATTACCTTATTTTGGGAGTGCAAGCAATTTGGGGGCAACGTGCCAAAAGTGGAGGTGACTTCTGATACTCAGAGACAAAAGGCAAAAACTTCCCCAGTCACTTGTTCCCTGTGGGGGCTAAAATACCATCCCTTGTTTCATCCCTCAGCCCAATTGTTCACTGTGAGCCGGGAGGAAAGTTATTCCCCCTGCACTCAGCAAAAAGCACATGTCCTTCTCATGCTGAAGCATTCACTGCATTGGACACTGCTATGGCTTGGTTTAAACAACAAAGTGAGAGCTGTTTAACTCAACTTCTCTTATGGAAAAGAATGAAGGATTCAATGGCAAAAGAGCAGAAGTTCAAAAATGGTGCAACAAAAATTTTGTGATTATTTTTACTAAAAAACAAAAAAATTGCTTGAATTTTTTTCAGCACTTATTTTTTAATCCAGTGTAAATATGCTCTTCAAATGTGTTATCATTAGTGAGTTTTGGAATTTCGTACTTTATGTTTAAAATTTTCACAGCAGTAGTGGCATACTTCTTTTCGTATTGCATAATAACAGATGGCAAACTTGTTTCGTATTGCATAATAACTAAAAAATCTTTGTCTTGTGTAAAAATTTTTTTGTATACAGTTGCTTATTTTTGGAACATGTATTTGAATTGTATAATGTAGAAACGTTAGCGTATTTCTATTTTTTTACATGTTTGGTAATCCGAACTACCAATGGTCCCAGTTGGTTCGGATTTTCCACGCTCTACTGTATTCCAAGAGCAACATTGCATGTACGTCTTCCTTTGATATTGTCATCGTGTCATTGCCAAGTGCAACTAATCTTCAACACTGCAACATATGCTCTATCAGTAGAATCTATTCTTTTGTGCACTGCACTCTGGCATGTTGTCATCACTGCAGGTACGCAATATCTTGCATTACGCACGTTACATACAATTTTTCCGGAAACTTTCCTCACAACCTGATGTAAACTAAGCGAGACACACAAGTCAAAGCAAAAGAAGCATAAGAAAGAAAGGAAAACTAATAATTCCACTGAACCCCTTTTATATTGATGTGTTGAAACCTTACCTGTCAGAGGAACATCTAAACATCATGCATCTGCAATTCAAATTAACCTTTAAAATCAGTACCAAAATGCAAAGACTTTTTACACAACCCAAATAACTTGTACAAAAAACTAGCGGATAATGCTTACCTTGGCATTCCTTTCTAGCAACGGGAACATTTCACGCACGTGTTTTCCGGTCCTTTGTTGATGTTATTGTCCTAAAGTCCGTTGTATGCGATGACTGGCTTTACTTCTCACACTTTTCGCTGGGTATACTCATTGGATCTTTGCCTTAGGATTCAAACATCAATTTTTACCGTTCTTTATACTCGAAATTTTCGCCCATACTCTGGGCATCTTCAGGAGCGTGGCGACTTTACCACCAATGTTCGTGGTTAACTTCGCGCTAATGGAGTCCGATACTCCTTGTTGCCATTCGTCGGAAAAACTTTCCTGGATATCTTTCGTTATCAAGCCCGGCTGGCGCCATCTATGTTTCGTTAAGAACACTCCCCCCACCCCCACCCCCACCCCCGTATTTTTTTTTTTTTTTTTTTTTTTTAATGTTCTTCTCCTATCCTGGTTTTCTTGTCTATTTTTGCCTGTTTTTCTTTTGTTGTTGTTTTTCTTGTCTTATTAGTTCTTTCCACAGGCCCGATAATGTGCTAGGGTCGTTCTGGTTACATACCCTTGCTTTATTTTTGTAGATTAATATTGCTTCTTCCCTCCTCATTTGCCTTTCCGATTTTTTATTCTTTTTTAGCATTTTAATTTCATCGAACTTTGGGAATGTCCGGTTTTCCAAGAAGAATTGCACTAAAGCAGTTTTGGTTTCTTGTTTTTGCCAGTTAGATATGTGTTGTTTAAGTCTTTTTTTTAATCTGTTTTTCGTACTTCCAATGTACGATATTGGGGGTATGTGTGCTATTGGAATTTCGTAGGTTCCTAATTCTTCTAGCATTTTTTCCTCTGTTTTTTTGTTGACAGTCATACTTTTCACGGTGTGCACTGAGCTTCCTAGTTGTAAGTCATATTTAGCACAGTGCCTATTGATTTCTTTACTCACTCCTTCCAGGTATGGGAAAGCTCCAATGTATTTCAATTTTTTATTTCTCATCTTCCTTTGGTTGTGCACTTCTTGGCCTTCTTTACTCTGAGTCATATGCTTTTTACTCTCATGTATCCATTTATTAATTAGCTTGCTCGGGTACCCATACTCTTGTGATATTTTCGAGATAAACTCTAGCTCTTGATTTTTTAGCCTGTTGTTAGATGTGTGTGTGTACGCTCGCCGTATCAAGTTTACTATGCTGTTTTTTTTATGTATCACTGGATGGTGCGACGAGTATGGTATCAGTACAGGTATGTAAGTTGCTTTTCTGAACACAGAGTATTCAAAACTATTTTTGTTTTTCTTTAGTTGAATGTCCAGGAAGGATAGGCAATTATCCTCTTCAAACTCAATAGTTAGCTCTATGGTGTTACAGATTTTGCTAAACTGCTGTGCTAGATCTTGTAGCTCGGCTTTGTTAAGTTTAGACATTATAATAATGTCGTCTACATATCGAGCATAAAGTATTGGTTTTTCAGGTAAATTTTGAATAATTTCTTTTTCGAGGTATGCCATAATCACTTCTGCGTATAATGGCGATAATGGGGATCCCACAGGGCCACCTTGCGTTTGTTTAAATATATTTCCTTCAAAATGGAAGATGTTGTTTTCCTTGATGAAATATAAGGTATTCTTTAGCTCTTTCAGTTGTGACAAGTTTAGTTCTTTGTTGATGCTTAGTTGTTGCATAATCAATTCGATGGCTAGCTCGACAGGAGTGTTTGGGTATAACGCCTTAACATCCATGGAGGCCATAGCTATTTGCTCTAGGTCTTGATTAATTAATTTGATTTTTTCTATAAACTCATAGCTAATTCTTTAATGTATATTGATTCCTCATGATATAAAAAGACAAGAAAACCAGGATAGAAGAAAATTAAAAAAAAAAAAAAAAAAAAAAATAAAAAAAAATACGGGAAAAAAAAGTGTTCTTAACGAAACATAGATGGCGCCAGCCGGGCTTGATAACGAAAGATATCCAGGAAAGTTTTTCCGACGAATGGCAACAAGGAGTATCGGACTCCATTAGCGCGAAGTTAACCACGAACATCGGTGGTAAAGTCGCCACGCTCCTGAAGATGCCCGGAGTATGGGCGAAAATTTCGAGTAAAAAGAACGGTAAAAATTGATGTTTGAATCCTAAGGCAAAGATCCAATGAGTATACCCAGCGAAAAGTGTGAGAAGTAAAGCCAGTCATCGCATACAACGGACTTTAGGACAATAACATCAACAAAGGACCGGAAAACACGTGCGTGAAATGTTCCCGTCGCTAGAAAGGAATGCCAAGGTAAGCATTATCCGCTAGTTTTTGTACAAGTTACTTTGAAATATCGCACGTAAAAGAGAATAGTACAATAATTAGAGCTATATAATAGTCAGAATTAGAACTACTAAGTGGAAACAACCCAAATATTTTAGATTTTTCATTGTTTCCTGTTACTGTTGATAATGGAAGATAAAGAAGGAGGGTTTAACTGTAGATTGTTAGCCATCCGATACAATCATCCAAAAGCAATATGCTAAAAGAACACTTTCCTAATATGCAATGCTTTTAGGAAGCTACATTTTAGCAAACACATGGTGGCATCTATCATAATAAAAGACCATGTCTGTAGTGTCTGCACAATTGCTGAGGTCACATTGATGGGTTGCCTTCGATTAGTTCCTTGATTTAGTCACTGCCCACTTTGGTAGGTCTTCCAGAGCGTTGTTAATTAACGAGCGAGTGATATTCAGGATGAAACTTCGTAAACTGAATATTTTCAAACCTACACCAAATGAACACAATTGATTTTTTTTTTCTTATTATAACCATTAATATAAACCAAGAGAGGTACCCAAGACAAAGCACAAGAAAAAAAGGAAAACTGTTGATCACACTGAACCCCTTTTATATTGATGTGTCAGAAACTTTAAAATCGCTAGTAAAATGCAAAGACTTCTTACACAACCCAAGAATTTAATAATTTTAAATTTTTCATGGTTTCCTGTTACTGTGGATACATGGAAGATAAAGAAGGAGGGTTTAACTGTAGATTGTTAGCCATCCGATACAATCTTCCAATAGCAATATGCCAAAAGAACAGTTTCCTAATATATAGTGCTTTTAGGAAGCTACATATTAGCAAACACTTGGTGTTGTCTATAATAATAAAAGACCATGTCTGCAGTGTCTGCACAATTGCTCAGGTCACGTTGATAGGTTTATTTCAAATGGTGCCGTGATTTGGTCACTGTCAACTTCGGCAGGTCTTCCAGAGCATGGTTAATTGGCGAGTGAGTAATCTTCACGATCAAACTTTTCAAACCACATACAAAGGCCGTTTCCCCAAAAACTGAAAGTAATATTTTTTTTAATTTATAGCAGTGCTAAGGGGAAAATAGCCATGCAGAAGACTAACTGATATGTTGGAAGTACCTCCTGCAACATTTATTAGCCGTGGCAGACGATTCTGATTTTTTTTTTCTCACTTGTTTAAGGCATGTCTACATATTGCCATACAGCTATGGAGGTAAGTTATTCAGAGGTAAGAAGTGAAATGCATTGTGCAATAAAATTTTGCTATTGTTTGGGTAATACAGCTCCAGAAACAGTTCATTTAATGAAAAAAGCTTACAAAGATAAATGTTTGGGTGAGTCAACGATTTTTAGATGGCACCATGATTTTAGAAAAGGCTGTTTGTTGGCAACACTCACTCCTAGGCCTGGTTGACCTGAAAGTGATGTAATGGAGCGTACTGTTAACCCCGTTTTGGCAACGCTGCAAGAAGGTAAACGAATGACATGTGAAGACATAGTGGCATCAACTGATATTTCAAAAACGTCTGCATTCTGCATTCTATGCGACAAATTACTGCTGCATCGTGCGTGTCCCAGATGGGTATCTCATCATCTGACAAGAGAACAATTGCTAGGAGACTTCAGGTGTGTCATGAGAAGAAACAAATGGTTGCAAAAGATCCAAACTTTCTAAAGGCAGTAGTAACTGCCAATGAATCATGGGTCCACTATTTTGACCCCTCACGAAGCGTACAACGAGTGTCTGGAACACACAGGCTCGCCTCCTCCGGAAAAAGTCCGCCAAACTAAATCAGCTGGGAAGGTTATGATGATAATTTTCTGTTATTATAAAGGTTTAGTCTACCAGCATTCCATTCCTCCACAAATTACTGTCAATGCTGGGTATTACATTTCAGTCTTGAAGCGTCTGCGACAACACATATCGATTAAGTGACTGGAACTGGTGAGCAAGTGGACCCTACACCATGATAACGCTCGCCCACATGTGGCTGCTTGTGTTCAACAGTTTCTTATGAAATGCAGTACTGAAATTATGCCACAGCCTGCCTACAGCCCTGACCTCGCCCCATGCAATTTCTGCTTGTTTCCAACAATGAAGGAGAAGTTCCATGGCGCAACATTCAACACAGATGCTGATGTTATTTAGGCTGTACAAGAGTCTCTAAAGCAGTTTCCACGAAATGGCTTCGCCACATGCATTGAAAAGTTCACGGTAGGATGGGACCGTTTCATATCATCATAGGGATGATACTTTGAGAAAGAATAACATATATTTTGCTGTACCTACATTTCTTCATTTTGTGTGATTTTACTCTCAGGTTTTATGCAACGGCCATTGTATTTTCAAACCTACACCAAATGAACACAATTGATATTTTTTTCACATATTATAACCATTAATGTAAACCAAGACAGATATAATAAGAAAGAAAGGAAAACTATTGATCACGACTATCCCCTTTGTTATTGATCTGTTGGAACCTCATCTGTCAGATGGACATGTAAATATCATGCATCTGCAATTCAAATTAACCTTTAAAATCTCTACGAAGTCACCAAAATATAAAGACTTTTTACACAACCCAATAATTTAATAATTTTATATTTTTGTTTGTTTCCTGTTACTGTGAATACATGGAAGATAAAGAAGGAGGGTTTAACTGTAGATTGTTAGCCATCCGATACAATCTTCCAAAAGCAACATGCTAAAAGAACACTTTCCTAATATGAAATGCTTTTAGGAAGCTACATATTAGCAAACACTTGGTGTCATCCATAATAATAAAAGACCATGCCTGTAGTGTCTGCACAATTGCTCAGGTCACATTGATGGGTTGCCTTCGATTAGTTCCTTGATTTAGTCACTGTCAACTTTGGTGGTTAATTAATGAGCTAGTAATCTTCAGGATGAAACTTTGTAAACTGCATATTTTCAAACCTAAACCAAATGAACACAATTTATTTTTTTATGTTTTTTTTAATGTTATAATGTGAGAAGACAGTCTGGTGTTGGAGTGATTTTAAATGAAAAGATGAAGAACGACTTGATTCACTATAGCTGCAAATAAGTGAGAGAATTCTTTGGATTCATTTGAAAGTGAAACTTTAGAAAATTACTGAAAATTACTGAAAAAAATTTTTTTTACTGAAAATTACTGAAAAATGAACATGTTGGTTACTGCAAACTACTTTTAGAGGTTGGCATCTATGCATGAATTTTTGTCACACAATTATTTGTGTGCTGTAATGTGTTTCCATCTTTGAATAACACATGCCAAACCATTGTTAGTTCAGTAGAGACTATATCATTGCATGCCAGTTTGCTGGATAGGATTTCCACTGTTTCCCTGATGGCAGTCTCTAAAATTCGTGTAAGGGGCAATTCTAATAATATTCCATGCAAGAGTGGCTGAGCAATGCGTGACTTTTCTGGCGAGGGCTTTATTTTGCATGTCTTGGTTCACACTTCGTATGTGTTCTTTACATCTAGTGTCCAAGGATGGCTTTGTCATTCTGATTTATATCTTTTCCGTGTTGTCTGAATATACCAACGGTATAGTGTACACACCCGCCTTTTCTTTCTCATACTGTCACTCCTTGCAACTTGATATTATATGTGATAACGAAGTCTGGGGCTTCATTGCTATTATTATGTTGTATTTGAGTAATAACTTTTTTAACCAATATGTAAAGCCTGGTATATACGTGATGGATCCTGCATATCTCATCGTCTTACTAGGCAATTTTGTTATTGCTGACATAAGATTTCTTACAGTCCTATGTATTCTGTCTATGTCATCCTTCTTATATCCAGCCTTTAGACCTTTGCTATAAATATTATAATTTTTTTTATTATTTAGGTAGTCGGGTTTGCATATGTTATTCGTTCTATAGAACCATGCTCTAAATGCAGAAAGTTTGTACTCTTTCAGGCAGTGCGAATCAGATGTGACAAGGTTCAATACTGCGGTTGCTGGTCGGTTTATTATAAACATTAAAAATGAAGCTAGATGTTCTATTTCTTCTGAGCGCGACATCAAGATAATTCAACATCTCATCTTTTTCAAGCTCCATGGTGAACTTTATCGTATTGTGTAGGTTGTTTATCTTGCGCCTGAAATCATTTAATTTGTGTACTCCATATTCCCATGCAAAGAATATGTCGTCAGCGTAGCGGATCCAAACTCTGGGGTTTTTTATACAATTTAAAAAGATTAGATCTTCTAGCTGTCTAAGTACTGCTTCCACAAGGACTGAAGATAGAGATGAACCCATTAGTGCTCCTTTAGTTTGTTTGTAGGTGTTTCCATCCAACTTGAAATAAGTTGTAGTTAGTAACCAGATTTAAGGCGCCGATAATTTTCTTTGTTTGGGTCGGTGTGAATTCACGGGAAGTGACGATTATTTCTTCAAGGTTTGCAACAACCTCTGGTATAGGTATAGACGGATATATAGACACTGTGTTGAAACCCCATTATATCATTATCAAATATATTTAACCTTCTTGCACGCTCCACTAATTCTTTTCTTGACTTGATTACATAATCATAGTTTTTTAAACATTCAGAGAAGAATTTAGCTTTGGATTTTTCTAATATGTACGTAGGAGATTTGTGTTTCCTACTATAGGTCTAAGGGCAGATCCAGGTTTATGATTCTTCAGTCGTCCAAAGAGTGATGGAATTGTAGGGCCCAGTAGAAGCTTCTCTGACATTCTAATAGTTTGCGGTAGATCTTTGTCCCTGGCCAGAGCTTGAACTTTCCGTATTATGCTGTTTAGAGGATTCGTCGACTGCAGAATTGAGTCCGATTTATCACCAAATTCCTTAAGTTTTCTAATATAATCAGACCTGTTCATAATGACAATCTAATTCGACTTGTCAGTTAGGGTAATTGATATCCTAGAGCCATGGCGTAGGTTCTCTAAAACTTTCTTAATCTTTGGAGAAGTATATCAAACAAAATGGGTGAGGCTATTATCTCTAACTCCTGGTAATGTCTGAAAGTTGTGGAATGCAATTTCATTACCAGGATTCTTTTTCCCTCACTATGTGTGATAGTGTTCTTTTGAACAATTCTTTCTTACATCGCCGGAACCAGTTGTCATTCAACACTGACTTAAACTGTAGAAACTTCGGGATGACGTTGTTCTCTTTGCAGGACATCAGGAACTCTAGGTTTGCAGTATCTCTTGCTAATGCTAGACGGGACTTCCGGAAAAGTTTAAAAAGTTGTTTATTCCATGCCCGGGTGTAGCAAATGGTAACTATTTTTAATACACCAGACTTGAATAATACACACCACAAACACACCACAAAAATAAATGGATTGAATACACTATATGCGTTTCATTATTATTCAAGTCTGGTGTATTTAAAATAAAGAGGGAAGATACTTTGAGAAAGAATAACATATATTTTGCTGTACCTATATTTCTTCATTTTGTGTGATTTTACTCTCAGTTTTTATGTAACGGCCGTTGCATTTTCAAACCTACACCAAGTGAACACGATTGATTTTTTTTTTCACATATTATAACCATTAACATAACCCAAGACATATAATAAGAAAAAAAGGAAAACTGTTGATCACGACGATCCCCTTTGTTATTGGTGTGTTGGGACCTCACCTGTCAGATGAACATGTAAACATCATGCATCTGCAATTAAAATTAACCTTTAAAATCTCTACCAAGTCACCAAAATGCAAAGACTTTTTACACAACCCAATAATTTAATAATTTTATATTTTTCATGGATTCCTGTTACTGTGGATACATGGAAGATAAAGAAGGAGGGTTTAACTGTAGATTGTTAGCCATCCGATACAATCTTCCAAAAGCAATATGCTAAAAGAACACTTTCTTAAAATGAAGTGCTTTTAGGAAGCTACATATTAGCAAACACTTGGTGTCATTCATAATAATAAAAGACCATGCCTGCAGTGTCTGCATAATTGCGCAGGTCACATTAATGTGTTGCCTTCGATTAGTGCCTTTATTTGGTCACTGCCAACTTTGGTGGGTCTCCCAGATCGTGGTTAATTAACGAGCGAGTGATCTTGAGGATGAAACTTTGTAAACCGCATATTTTCAAACCTACACCAAATGAACACACTTGATTTTTTTTTTTTCATATTATAGCCATTTATATAAACCAAGACAGATACCCAAGACAAAGTAAACAAAACACAAGAAAGAAAGAAAAACTGTTGATCACACTGAACCCCTTTTATATTGATGTGTCAGAACCTTTAAAATTGCTACCAAAATGCAAATACTTCTTACACAATTCAATAATTTAATAATTTTGTATTTTTCATTGTTTCCTGTTATTGTGGATACATGGAAGGTAAAGAAGGAGGGTTTAACTGTAGATTGTTAGCCATCCGATACAATCTTTCAAAAGCAACATGCTAAAAGAACACTTTCCTAATATGAAATGCTTTTAGGAAGATACATATTAGCAAACACTTGGTGTCATCCATAATAATAAAAGACCATGCCTGTAGTGTCTGCACAATTGTTCAGGTCACATTGATGGGTTGCCTTCGATTAGTGCCTTGATTTGGTCACTGTCGACTTTGGTGGGTCTTCCAGATCGTGGTTAATTAACGAGCGAGTGATCTTCAGGATGAAACTTTGTAAACCGCATATTTTCAAACCTACACCAAATAAACACAATTGATTTTTTGTTCTTATTATAACCATTAATATAAACCAAGAGAGATACCCAAGACAAAGCACAAGAAAGAAAGGAAAACTGTTGATCACACTGAACCCCTTTTATATTGATGTGTCACAACCTTTAAAATCGCTACCAAAATGCAAAGACTTCTTACACAACCCAAGAATTTAATAATTTTGAATTTTTCAGTGTTTCTTGTTATTGTGGATACATGGAAGGTAAAGAAGGAGGGTTTAACTGTAGATTGTTAGCCATCCGATACAATCTTCCAAAAGCAATATGCTAAAAGAACACTTTCCTAATATGAAATGCTTTTAGGAAGCTACATTTTAGCAAACACTTGGTGTCATTCGGCGAGATAGAAAGTAATAGAGTGCTTACCCTATTGTCTGAGGTCCACCTAATATGGAGGATTTTGACTGTCCTGGCACCATCGCTATTGACGGGCATCCTTGTAGATTTTTGTAGATTTTTACCATTGATTTCAATGGGAGGCCATAGTTTTTCTGAAAAAATGACCTCCTGTCAAGTTCTTATACAGCATATTACTCTACCAATCGATTGAGAAAGAGCTCTGAAATTACCATGCAAAAGTTAATGGGCTAAACTTATTGAAATAAATGTATTATCAATATTTTTTTGTTTAACCTGCTGCTTGCAGTAAACAGCATACAAACTACAGTTCAGCATGTTTGTTTGCAATTTTCATGCATGTAGTATTAATATGAAAAAAGTGAAAAAACAATGCAACTCAGGGTAAATAATTTCACTGAAATATTTTTAAAACGTCTTTTGAAGAACAGGGCGTGCTTATGTTATCAATAAGTTCATCCATCAGTCCATCCGACCCTTTGGACATTGTATTTCTGCACCTGTTAGTCTAATTTAAAACATCTTTTTAGCAGTGGGAAGCCTGAAATGTAAACAATATATATGTATTTGGGAAAATATCTTTTTTTTTTTTTTTTTGACTTCACTAAAAACAATTCTTTTTCTGTCAGATACCACTGACTAAGGAAAACATTTTGCTCATATATGCTCATAAGAATGCACAGTTTTTCTGCCAAGAGACGTATGTGTAAGTCATATATTCTTCGATATCTCTGCTTCAAACATTCCGATTTGTGAAATTCATGCTATGTCCGACAACGCATCTGGTAAGGAATGTTGGCTGGATTTCTGAATCAGAATGCGTTCATGTAGCTCCTGAATTTGAGTGTAACGTTCCACTTTGTTTACATAGAACCTGATCACACCCAATGTGACAGAAAGTAGTTCAGGATACAATGTCAAAGTTTTATTACTATTTACATAAAAAATCGTATTGTTATGGAAATAATCACTGCCATTTATTTTATAAAAATAATAATGCACTTATTTCATATATCACAGATTTCTAAATCATAATTCTGTAAAGAAACATCATGCAAAACCCTTTTCATGTAATAGCTTGAAATTAGTGTGTCTAACATTCATTTTTCCACTCGGTAGAACAAAGTACTTCAATGAACTGTTCAAATGGATTTAAATTTTGTTTTGTTTTTTTGCAAAATTTTCGAAACAAATATTCCAGGGTTTCCACTGTCCTTAAAAGTCCTTGAATTTAATTTTCCTTTTCAAGGACCCTTGAAAGTCCTTGAATTGTGTAAGAGTCCTTGAAAAATACTTGATTTTTTTCCCCTGTTGACCAAATTTCAATTAGCCTCACTTCGTTGAAGAGAAACTATTGCCAAAATGTCACAGGTGGCCATGCTGTATTGTTGAACATTCTCTTGGAATCAGGAGCCTGTAGCTGTCACATTTCCGGTTTTCACTTGGTTGTGATTCTGAACTACGATGAGTGAATGTCAGGGGAATTCTTCTGAACTACAATAAGCAATTGCAAGGGGTTGTAAGTGTAAGGTACTAGCATCTCAAACTAGGTTTGTGATCTGCTGAATGCTTGTAGCCCAGGAATCCAGTCTAAAATTTCGGTTGTCCATCGGTGGTCTCTTCTGTCAAATATGTCCACTCGATTGCCATTTCTGAGATTTTACTCTGATCATGATATCATCCATATATACAGTATATATATATATCTGTAGCTCTGTGCAAGAGATCTTGTGGAACAATAATACCTCACCAAAGTATGTCCCTATGTTTAGATATAACTATAATTTTAATTGAACTGTTTGTTTCATCTTATTTTAGTGTTTCATGAGAGTTCTTATTGGGTATGAATATCTTGAAGTCCTGGAAAAGTCCTTGATTTTTTTGGTGGGAAAAGAGTGGGAACTATGTATTCCATTTGACTGTAAATACTACCAAAAAAACAAGGCGTCAACCTTAGCCACTTTGAGTTCTTGAACAAAAATTGAAAAACGTAGTACTATTATTTGATGTATTTCCTTCATAAAATATATTTACAAATAAAAAGTCATTAAGGCATATATTATAATGAAATTGTAAAAAAAAAAAAAAAAAAAAATCCGCATAAAATTTATTGTGAAATACTTTCTTTCACGTTGGGTGTGATCAGGTTTTATGTAAACAAAGTAGAACGATACGTTCAGAATACTTGAAAGCATTTTGATTCAGAAGTCCAGCCAGAATGTTTTACCTATCATTTTTCATTTTTCGTAATTATGCTTGTTAGAAGCAATGATGCAGAATAAAATATATTTTGAATTCGATTGCATCTCCATTTATTGCCATAGAAGCAAAATTATGCATCGGGGAAAAGACCAAAAGACAAGGATCACCATTCTCACATTTCAAGCTTCCCAACACAGATATACTTTTTCAGATCAGACTAATGGGTGTAGAGATATAATGTCCACAGATGGACATGCATGGTGATAACATAGGCACGTCTGTTTTGTCTCTTTTTAAAGACGTGCTTAAAATCATCACTGTTTTGCAACACAAACAGTGATGATCATCGCTGTTTTGTGTTGCATATGAGCACAACTTCTTTCTTGGAAATACTTATCATATTCAATTTTAAGCTTATTTACTACTCATGCTTATGGCACATATTTTTAGGCATTTATTTTTAGGTTAAGCTAATGCAAATGTTTAATGTTTACTTTAAGTTTCACATTGGCACAGATCTTACTCAGACTTCCTGTTCTCCGTTTCCACCCGTCATAGCGATGGCCGCTTCTCATTCAATTTCGTGCAAACATGGTATCTTCTTGAGCACTCTAACTACTTCTATCTCATTGGTGTCATCTATGAGGTCCGATCAAAAAGTTTCGAGACTAAGCCGATATACAACAAAGTACTTACGTCACTTAAGTCTGGCTATGATCTCCCTCAAAGCAGTCTCCTTGGGCAGCAACACACCACTGCCAGCGTTTTTGCCACTGTTGGAATGCTCCCTGAAAGTCTAGTTCGCGAATTGTGTGAAGCACCGTTTGCGTTTTGCACTGGATCTCGTCGACGGTTTCAAAACAGCGACCCTTGAGCTTCAGCTTCATCTTCGGGAACAGAAAGAAGTTGCAGGGGGCCAAATCCGGTGAATAAGAAAGGGGAGGAAGGGTAGTCATGCTGTTGCAGCTGCAAAACTGGCGTGTTACAAATGCTCTGTGAGCTGCTGCATTGTCGTGATGGAGCAAGAAATCGCCCCTGCACCACATTTCAGGTTGTTTGTGGTGAATGTCCTCCCTAAGATGCTGCCGAACATCTCAGTTAAAAAAGGGCGGTGTGATGGTCTAGTCCTGGGGGACGAATTCACGGTGCACAACCCCACGAATCTTGAAGAACATGATGAGCATGCTTTTGGTTGCGTTTCGGACCTGTTGGGCCTTCTTCGGTCGTGGAGATGCCAGGCTCTTCCACTGCGACGACTGTTGTTTGGTCTCCGGGTTGTAACCGTTGACCCAAGTCTCGTCCCCAGTGATGACCCACGACAGGAACATTGATTCATTCACCACCTGCTGACGAAGATCTTCACAGAGTTCGACACGGAGTGCCTTCTGTTCAGGGTTCAGAATCTTTGGCACAAACTTTGCAGCAATGCAGTATATGTTCTAAACCAACGTCAGAATTTCTTGCACTGTTCCGTATGACACATTGACGATGGTAGCAATGTCTTGAATGGTTCTCCGACGATCCTCATGCACCAGTTCCCTAATTTTGTCCACATTTTCGGGGGATTTGCTCGTGGACGGTCGCCCTGACCTCTCGTCCTCTTCCAGTGCCGTTCTGCCACTCTTGAAGCGCGAGTGCCCCTCAGAACACCTCGCATGACTCATTTCCATAAACCTGCTGCAAGATTTCATGCATCTCCGTTCCCGATCTGCCGAGTTTGACGCAGAATTTGATGTTTACTCACTGCTCTAGTTTGAAGTCCATACCGAAATCACAGCTGTGTTCTGCACATGACTCGGGTAGTACAGCTTCCCGAGTCATGTGCAGAACACAGCGGTCGAGGGCAGTGACAACAGATGGCATACTGCCATCTGTTGTCACTGCCCTCGACCGCTGCTCACGCATCTGCATACTGCCATCTGTTGGCTCGCTACGTACTTAGTCTCAGAACTTTTTTTTATCACACTACGTATAATAATAAAAGGCCAAATTGGTTGTGAGTGTGTGTTGCATCTCTAGCAGCTGTTAGTCATCAAGACAGACACTTAAAAGTTTGTCAAATTGTTTTTTATTGACTGAATCGCAGTGGTCAGTTTCTAGCAGGAATTCCAAAAGGGGACTTGCCAGAAGCAGTTGCTCTGCAATGCTATTTCTGTGGGAACCAGGAAGCTCTCAACCTGACAACTGAGAATGAGAATGTTGCCTCTAACATGCATACATATGCTGGAGACATGCATGCATGTTCAAGGCAATGCATGCTTGTCCTTGATTTAGAAAACCAGGCCCAACTCGGCTGAGACTTCATAGTTTATGGCTCCCTCTGTCTCAGACTTTCCTCATGCATTCTCCTCCACTTATTCAAAATAACACAAGGCTTCATCTGGAGAAACAAAGCTACTCTACTGAGCTGAACTACCTCAATAGTGAAAGCCAGTGATATCAGAACAAATCTTTTTTCAAGCTTCCTTCATGGGAATTTTGCATTACATATGATGATTTAAAAGTATCTATCTGTTGGTAAAAAAGTTTTTTTTGCTGCCTTCATAGATGTAGAGGAAGCCTATGACCAAGTAAAGAGGACAATTCTGTGGAAGGTCTTGAATAAATATTGGAAATCTGCTTAACAGCATGAAAGCTATGTACACTGGCAGTATAGCATGTGTCTGAGTAAAAGATTTTTGTTGAAATGGTTTTCTATTGGTGTCAGACAAGGTTGTATTATGTCATCATGGCTATTTGATATATTTATGGATGCGTAATGCCAAAATAGATAATACTGGTTTATGTCTTGGTAACATGCACATGTGCAGATTGCTGTATGCTGATGACAGTCCTGTTGCAGAACATTTTTGTCTCAGATGTACATAGTTCGTATGAAATTCAGACTGAGTGTAAATAAGGAAACAAAAACCAAAGTTATGGTCTCTAAGTGAGGAACTGTTAGTACTGAATGCAAGATCAGTCTAAATGGCACAGAGGTTGACCAGGTGAATGAATTTTTATTTTTAAGAAGCATGTTTAACAGAGAAAATAAATTAGATGGTGAAATTAGTAGGTGATTGAATTAATCTTTGAAATTTGAAGGATTTCAAAGGAATGATGGGTTCTCAAAAAAGTCCCAAATAGTTGTGTATGAAAGTGTAATTGTTTCTACTGTGATATACAGCATTGAAACTGAGGTCAGGGAAATGTGATCGTAGGGCCAAATTTAACATGATTTACTCTATTGTAAGGCTGATCTAGTCACAGGCTGGTTTGGCCTTTCTTAACCTTTGATAGTATAATGCTTGTCAGACTGCTTAGTTGGAAACTTTTGAATCAGCAAGTTTGTGCAATTTTTAAACTGAGTATCCTGGATTTAAAAGTTGTGATCGGTTCTTTCGTTTCTTCTTCTTCTTTTTTTTTTTTTTTATAGGTTTTAGATATGGTGGTCAACACTAATCCTTAAAAAAATGGTAATTATAGGTGTGTTTTTTTAATATTTGAACAGTCGAATTGAAAATGACATCAGTGTAATAAAAGATTTAATGAGAAAATTTGAGAAAGTGGTGTGACTAATACAAATGGAAAAATGTTGATAAACGTATGTTCATGCAATGAGTTGTAATTGCTGTCATTATTTTATGCTTAAAAATATTCACAATATATGCATAAAAGTATTTAGTGGAAAGCCGCTAGAAGTGGGAATAGGTGATTGTATATTTGTGGGGGTAGGGGAGTCTTTATGAAATGTTAGTAAGGAGCTCTAGGGTTTACAGGGGTGATGAGATCAGCAGTGAGAGAGATCACTTTCTGGTGGTATCTGTTTTTTGAGTCAATTGTTGTGTGGTAAAGAAACCATCTAAAGTACTAAGATGCATCAGAATTTAGAAACTGAGTGATATCAAAGTCAGACAGGATTTTCAGAAGAGAATTACAAGAGATTATGCAAAAATTGAAACTTCATCTTGTGGAAATGTTGAGGTTGAGTGGAGCAGGTTTAAGGAATACATAGTTGAAGCTGCAAACGAGGTATGTTGGGTGGTGGAATGTATAAATAGGAAGGCTACAACCCTTTGGGAACACAGCAGAAGTGAATGAAGAATAGGAGCAACAAAAAAATAGTTGTAGTTGTAGAAAGGTTTTGCTGTGTAGATCACAAGCTAACCGGGGGGGGGCGCTTATAAAAATGAATTTATGTAAAAAAAGAAAAAAACTTGATTGAAGGAAAATCCAAGGACACAAGTAGCTGATGATGATTTAGTAATAAATGACGACCATGAGAACTGGACAAACATTAGTGCTATGAAGTAAAAGATGCTGTTCTGTCTCTGAACAGTGTTCAAGCTGTAGGTTGGATGAAATAATTCAAGAATTAGTTAAGCATAGTATAATGATAGGCATTTTTTTGGTTACTCTGTATAATTCAGGGGGCATGGGAAACTGGCTTGGTTCCTAATAAACTGATGATGGTCAGTAATAGGACTACTTTACAAGAAAGGAAACAAGGATTCTAATAACAACTGTGGAATTTATGTACCGTGCAAAGTTTATTGTAAACAAATTAGTAAGCTGAGGAAGTTCGTAAAAAATCAGTTGAGTGAAGAATAGTGTGGCTTCACAAGTGGCAATATCAATAGCAATATCAGGATAAAAATGGTATGAGGTGAACTAGGATTTACTTGTATATGTGGTGTTTGTTTCTTGTGGAAAGGCTTCCAAAAGGATCCATAGGAAACAATGTCCAGTGTGCTAAAAAGTTATGTTGTGAAAGGAAGTTTCCTGGAAGCCCATCCTTCGGTTTAGTGGTCTTGTGCATCTGGCCAATTGTTCAAGTTTGGCCCCGGTTTGAGTTGCAGATGAGGTGTGGATGGTATGTTTGTCTCACAGCACTAGTCCTGCTCTTTCCCTGGAACCAGTAGCCTAAAATTAGTAAAGGGTGAATCCTTAAACTTTTAAATGCTCTTAGGGGTTATTAAAAACTCTGAAAATAAAATAAAAATAAAAAAATAAAAAAATAAAAACGATAATAATCCTGAAATCAGTTAAGCCTTTACGGGTTATTAAAAACTCTGAAAATAAAATAAAAATAAAAAAATAAAAACGATAATAATCCTGAAATCAGTTAAGCCTTTACACCAACCAAAAGTCTTACAGAAGAAAGTTTCAAGGAAGTTACTGGCATATGATATAGGGGTTTGAGTATAACCCAAGGGTATGGAAGGGGTGCATGTTGTCCCCACGTTTGTTCTTGCTTTATACAGATAAGTTTGTTTAAAAAAAATATCTATATATAGTGAATGTTGAAATTGGCAGTTCTAATAACAGCAGTTTTCTGTATGCTGATGATTTGCTATTGATATTTCAGAGTGTTAGGGAACTGCAATATAAAGGAGGGCTTGTGAAGGATTTAGGATGAGAGTAAATGTTGAGAAATCTAAATCTATAATTTTTAATCACACTAATGAAGGCATCGTTTTTGGCTGTACTTCCAACCCTTGCCCGCTCTTAATGATTTTGCCCGCTCTCATCTATTGGTCAACCTGTAGTGACTACAGGTTGACCAATAGATGGCAGCATGCCAGCGCTAACTCCTACCTGTTTGCTCTGGTGGATTTGCTGTAAATGTGTTTTCTAGTTGGATCCCTTAAGTTGTTTTGACGCCTTATTTTATTCAGTTTGCAGGTGTTCTTTTGCTGTAAGATGTGGAATTGGAAGAGGATTTTAAATGCAAATGTTAGAGACGAAGATATGTGCATTTTGTGGTTTGAAGGGCAAGGATTGCTTCCAATGTCAAGATGTGTTGATGGTTACCAAATGACTCTCCAAGTGTATATGTTTTATCATTTTGGATAATTCTGGTGTGAGAAAGAGCATGTTTCAAGCATTTTTCAGATCTGTGTTCCCTTACATTTAAGACAGAGTTCCTTATTTCTCTTGATATCTTCATGATATGGAGAGCAAATATTGTCGTCTCAAATGCAAGCTAACAGAAGGAAATCCAAAAATATATTTGGCAGACCACATTCTGGAATATTTATTCTGATGGACAATTCAGGTGTCTGAAGAAGCACGTTTCACAGAAGGATGATCTGTATTCCCATACACCTGGGACGAGGTTCCATAATCCTCATATTTCTCTTGATAATGTGACCACGTGCACAGCAATTGGCATCTACTCATGTGTGAGCTAACACAGGGGAATCACAAAATTCATTTGTTAGATTGCATTCTGGAATATTTATTTCGACGGAAATGCCCTCTTTCCTAAGAATGCTACTTCGAGGTGTAGATTCCATCACCAGACAATTCTTCCCTGTCAGGTAATCAATATACTTGATTTATTCTGCTAGATAGACAAGTTCTGATCATAATGAAACAAAACTTTTCCTTTGGAATACATATTTCAGAGAAGCAATGCAATTGACATTCCTAAAGCACCTTTTAAGGGCAAGCCAAAATATTAATGCAAAGAAATGCCACCTTTCACATCGGCTCATACCGGATGCACCATTTAAAAGAGGCTCCGTGGCCAGACGTTGTTAGGCGGGCTTCCAGTTAAAACCGCTTTGTTCCACTTCTAACTGGTTTCTGCGTGTACAGCTGCAAAAGAATTATCCAAAGTGGTTAGTCACAGCCAGAGCAGTGTAGGTATGCGGTCATAAGTGTAACTGAAGAGAAAACAAAGGCAACGGAAATGGTTTTAAGTACGGAACAGCAGGTTTTTTTATTGTGGAACAGTATTTCAGAAATAACTCATACAAGGTTTTAAATGAGTTCTTTACAGAAAAATTTCCACATTGTGCAGCACTGGCGAAATCATTGGTACAGAAGTTAGTGCGGAAATTACGGAAAACCAGCACGGTGTGCAACAGGAAAACAAACAAACCCAAGACAATATCAAGGATGTTACAAAGCCCTCGGAAGTCGATTCGCCAATCATGCCGACGCATACTTAAGGTGGATTTGCATTTTCGGATGTACAAAGTTATGGCACTCCAAGAACTTAAAACTCCTGATTATGCAAAACTGATACAATATTGTAAGTGGTTTCAGGAGACCATTGTCAGCGGTGAAATGGACCCAACACGTTACTTTATTACATGACAGATGAAGCATGGTTTCATCTGTCTGGGTATGTCAATGCACAAAACAGCAGGATTTGGACCGACACAAATCCCAGACGGACAATGGGGACTCTTCTGTACAACCAAAAGATAGGCATTTGGTGTGCTGTGTCTGCGAAGAGGATAGTTGACCCATTCTTTTTCACTGACACCATCAACTCGGAGCGCTATGTTCAGCAACTTTTCAACCCATTTGTTGCTGCACTTACAGAAGAAGAGCAAACGTATGCTTTCTTTCAGCTGGATGGTGCAACGGCACATACTGCACGGAACATGCTGTGCATGAAGTGTTTGGGGTGGACAGAACTGTATCGAAAGGACTATGGCCACCCAGATCACCCAATCTCTCTACCTGTGACTTTTATCTGTGGGGAGCATTGAAAGGAAAAGTGTACGCAACTAATCTGCACACCCTTGATGAATTAAAAGTGAACATTACGGATGCCATTAAGCAGATTACTGCCGATGAGTTGTAGCGCGTTACGAACAACATGTTCCGTCATGTGCAGCTGTGTCTTGATGTTGGTGGGCAGCACTTTCAGCAATTGTTGTAAACACAGGTAAATTACTCCTGCTTTCTGTCATTTGAACTATTTTTTACCATGTATAGTAACATTGCTTGACTGTTGTCGTTTACTATACTCCGGCCTCTTTTATATGGCACACCCTGTAGATGGCAGCACTTCGGCATTCACTCCTCCATTGCGCAGTGTAAGCCAGGGACAGAAGTATAACCTTGTGTTTTGGCGCAGCTAACAACTAAAGATAACTATTTGACACTGAAATTGCAATGCCCAGAAGGAATAAATTGAAGTTCATGCAGATCAGCAGCTGGATGAGTTATGCTGAGAAGTGCAAAATACAAAAGCATGGAGGTCAAGCAGTGCTGGATTGAGGCAGTTAACAGGCTTCTGTCTTGCAGAGACTAGCTCTAGAGTATAAGGAGGTTATCGAGAATACTGAGATGTCACATTCTGCACTGAATCAACAACTCAATGACTTTGACAGAAGACATTGTTGTCCTTCGAGAGGCAGGATGGTCGCTTCACCATGCAGCGGAACAGATATGCCATGACAATAGCACAGTGCACCGATGTTGGCAACAGCAGGTGCAGAAATGTCATAGTAGTCATCAGCTGGGTAGTGAAGCATGACAGATGTCTACAGAACATATGGGTCGACTTATCAGTTGGCATGTTCATACCACACCAACTGCCGTGCTGACAACCATAAAACAAGCTGTGATTTTTGCTAGATGTCACTTCATTTCCTGTCATACCATTGCATGTTGGAAGGGGCCTCCATGCATACCAGCCATTGCATTGATTACCACTGACTGCTCTCCATCATCAACAGCATCTGGAATGGTGCGGTGTATTGGACATGTGGGGTACAGAATAGCATTAATGGTATTCAGTGATTGGCTCATATACATGTGGTGACAGGGTAAATACAATGAGCTTAAAGTCATTGTAGAACTTCACACTGCGTGCCATGCTGGTGTTATGATGTGGAGAGTTCAGAGCTGGTGGAGCTGAGTATCATAGGGGGGGGGGCAGAAATTTTGCCAACAAGAATTGGGAGAGAATTGGGCAGCAACATGTAACTGAAATGAACAATGTGAAGAAAAGGAGAAAACATGCTTAAGTTACATAAGTGTTATATTTTGCGTAGAAGCTTTTGAACTACCGTATATCTTTAGTTTTTCAGCCTAAGTTTGGATGGAAACTGACTAAGTTGTTGCCAGATCTTCGTCATTCGGTTCTTGTAAAGGGTTACCAGATTCATGAATGGTGAATTTATTTTGAAAAAGTAAGTATTTCCAGATCGTGGGGATGATATGTGGAGATTCTGAATTGCAGATAAGTTTCCAAGCTTTCATGGTAGTGAAGAGCACAGGAACTGGAAAATGGAGCAATTTGCTTTGAATCCTTCCAACACAGCTAAACTGAAGTGTTTTCCAAAGTGATGGAGACTAAGGCAGTATTAGAGTTTCCCATCTTTACATTTTTTGGTGTTCTTTCAATCTAATATTGATTCTACATTGGAAGTTCGTATCTAAGCATCAATAATAGATTGAAAGAACACCAAAAAGATGCAAAGACATGCAACAATTTGAAATGATTCTAAAACCCGAAAGTTAAATTTATTTGCTTTACTCTAGGGATATTCCAAAGTTTTCTTTCATTGAAGACTTCACTTATTTCTTCACTGTCTCCAAGTTGTTTTACCTCCTTGCCGACATTTCTGGTCTTTATGTGACTGTCAGTGCCTGTTACCAATGCTTCACTTCACTCCACCTGTTGTTGTTGAAAAAGAAAGCAATTTAAATACTTTTGCCAGATCACCAGATTTATGTTTTAACATCTTTTAAATAAAAAAAAATATATATATTTAATGTTCTTCTTGAATTTTAGTATTGTCTTTGAACCAAATATTGAGTGTATGGTTTTGATAGGTTCGTTGATTGAACCCCTCTCTCTCTCTCTCTCTCTGATGCAGTAGATTTCTTTTACAGGTCTTGTGTTGTTGAGGTTCATAATCCAAAATTTGAATTTGATTCCACATCAGTTTGCACTTGCATGTTTCTATATGTTTTTCAACTGCACTGTTCTGGTCACCTTTTTCAATAGCTGTCTTTTATGTCCTTTTATTCTCCGTTTCAATTTCGATGCTGTTTATCCAATGTATTTGTCATCATAATCTACTGTTATTTAATAAATAACATTCTTCTTTTCCATTTTGTTTTGTTTTACAGACAAATTTTCTTTATTTTTTATATTTGCTACCTTCTTTTGGGCTGTAGTTGCTATCTTTATTTCAGACTTTAAGAGCTTGCTTTTGTTATTTTTCAGTTTTCCATGATTAACCCATTAGTATGTATTTGATAGGCTCGTTCATTAATACAAAATATGTAATATTATATATTTTGTAATAATGAACAAGCCTATCAATAATATATACTATTATTATATCATCATCATCATTGTCAACCATTATCAATCCACTGCTGGACGAAGGTCTCCCCAAGTTTCCTCCACAACGGTCTGTCTTGTGCCAGTCTCCTCCATGTCACCCCCACATACTTTCGAATTTCATCCACCCATCTCCCATGTGGTCTTCTTCTGGGTCTTTTCCTGTCCCTTGGAATCCAATCTAAAATTTCGGCTGTCCATCGATGATCTGTCCTTCTGGCAGTATGTCCAGCCCATTGCCATTTCAGGGATTTAACTCTGATCATGATGTCTTCCACTCTTGTCATTTTTCGGATCCACGAGTTCCTCTTCTTATCTCTCCTGGTTACACCAAGCATGCACCTCTCCATGGCTCTTTGAGTTATCTGCAGCCTTTGTATGTCTCTTTTAGTTAAGGTCCACGTCTCTGCACCATACGTAAGCACTGGAAGGATGCATTGATCAAACACTTTTCTTTTAAGACATAATGGCATATTTCTCTTGAAAATTATGCTGTTTCTTCCAAAAGCTCTCCAGGCAAGTTTTGTACGCCGATTAATTTCTTCATCAATGTGACCCTCACTTGATATCTGCTGTCCAAGATAAACGCACGTGTCTGTTATCTCCAGCTTTTCTCCATCAATCAATAAATCCTCATTTCTTGTAAAAGCATTGAACATCACTTTTGTCTTCTAAAAGTTCATTTTTAATCCCACTTCTTTACTCTTGTCAGCAAGTTCCTGGATCATACTCTGCAGCTCTGATGGGGTAGTTGCAAAAATGACTACATCATCAGCAAAACGAAGGTGGGTTAGATAATCTCCATTAATCTTTATCCCTTTGTTTTCCCAGTTCAGTGATTGAAAGACATTTTCCAATGTGGCATTAAGGAGCTTCGGAGATATGGTGTCACCTTGTCTCACTCCCTTTCCAATTTTTATGTGTGTTGTATTTTCAAACAGCCGAATCTTTGCACTTGCATTTTCATAGATGTTATTAATGATATTAATGTATGCATCTTCAATACCGCAGGATTTCAGAGCCATTGTAACTGCTGATGGTTTCACCGAATCAAAGGCTTTTTCATAATCGATAAAAGCCATGCACAATGGAAGTTCATATTCCCTCGCTCTTTCAATTAGTTCTCTCAGTACGTGGATATGATCTATTGTGCTGTAGCCACTCCTGAATCCAGCTTGTTCTCTCGGTTGAGCCATGTCCAGTGTTACCTTCAAGCGGTGTGAAAGAACTTTAGTGAAGATTTTATAAACTACTGATAGGAGGCTGATAGGTCTGTAGTTTCCGAGATCCTCAATGTCACCTTTCTTATGTAGCAGGATCATTGTAGCGGTGTTCCAATCCTCAGGAATCTTTCCTTCATTAAGGCATCGAGTGAAAATTTGGGCGAGTACTGTTTCGATTTCTCCACTTGCTTCTTGTATGATGTCTACAGTAATTCCATCTTCTCCTGGAGCTTTTCCCCGCTTCATGTTCTTGATTGCATGTGCAACTTCTGCTGGAAGGACTGGAGGAACTCTGGTACTGGTATCTTTCATGATGTCTGGAGTGCATGTATCATCCCTTTCATATAATTTGGAGTAGAAATCTTTCACTCTTGTCAAAATTTCGCCTCTATTTCTTGTTACAGAACCATCTTCTTTTCTCAGTGCCATAATCTGTTTTCTTCCCTTACTGAGATGTCCCTTTGCTATCTTTAGGCTTTGGTTGTTTTCAATTGCTTTCCTCACTAGTTCACAGTTGAATTTTCTTACGTCTTCAGTGATACTTTTTCGTACTGTCTTGCATAGCTCTATATATTCCACTTTGGAAGTCACATCTTCTTTAGTTGTCCTCATCTCTCTTCTTTTTTGCATCAACATTTTGGTTTTTCCTGATAATTTGTTCACATGCAACTTGTTCTTAGACCCAGCTAATTTTGTTGCTGTTTCCATTAGAGCTTTGGTTACTTTTCTGTTAACTTCCGAAATATCCACTTCTTCCGATGTTAGGCCTTCTAAAGCAGAGAATCTGTTCTTCAGTTCCAACTTGAAAGCATTATGGTGTTTTTTAAGGTTGGTTATGTCAATACATTTTGTTTGTCTTATGAGCTTGCCACGTTCCAGTTTAGTGTTGAGGTGCAACTTACATCTCACCAATCTATGGTCACTACCTGTGTTGAACTTGTTCAGCACACTGCAGTCTTCGATGACGAATTTTTTGTTACACATAATAAAATCAATTTCACTTGTCGTCCCAATTGGATGTCTCCATGTCCATTTCCTGTGTGGCTTTTTCTTGAAAAAGGAGTTCAAGATGAAAAATCCTTCTGCCTCTGCAAACTCAACGAGAGTATTTCCACGCTGGTTTCTGTTGCCGTGACCGAATTTACCTACTGAAGTTTCATTCTGTTGCCGTTGCCCTATTTTTGCATTGAAATCTCCCATAATTATCTTCAAGTGCTGCTTACCTTTATTATTTAGATGACGAATTTCCTCATAAAATTCTTCAATTTCTTCTTCAGGATGACTTGTGGTGGGTGCATAAGTTTGAATAATCTGAGCCTGGTATCTTCTCGATAGTTGGATAACGAGTCGTGCAGCTCTGTCAGAGGAACTTTCAACTTCTACCACTTTATCCTTCAGTTTCTTGTTTATTATAAATCCAACACCACTAGTTCTGCCAGTATCTGTCCCACGATAATAGAAGAGATGTCCACTTTTCAGTTCAATGAGATCTTCTCCTTTCCTCCTTACCTCACTTAGCCCGACGATGTCCCACTTGATCCTTTGTAGTTCCTCTTCCAATTCAAGAAGCCTTGAATCAGAAGATAGGGAGCGTCCGTTATAGGTAGCCAAGGTCAGCATCAAATGGCAGCCTAGTCCGGTCCTCCGGGGATTCTTAGCACCCTCTGCCTTCATGTCGCACTGGCCGCTGCCTTGGCCAGGTACATTCCAGCTGCCGGAGACTGAGGGCCAAGATTTAAGTTGTAGAGTCAGTATATATATATATATATATATATATGATTTTATTATGTGTAACAAAAAATTCGTCATCGAAGACTGCAGTGTGCTAAACAAGTTCAACACAGGTAGTGACCATAGATTGGTGAGATGTAAGATGCACCTCAACACTAAACTGGAACGTGGCAAGCTCATAAGACAAACAAAATGTATTGACATAACCAACCTTAAAAAACACCATAATACTTTCAAGTTGGAACTGAAGAACAGATTCTCTGCTTTAGAAGGCCTAACATCGGAAGAAGTGGATATTTCTGAAGTTAACAGAAAAGTAACCAAAGCTCTTATGGAAACAGCAACAAAATTAGCTGGGTCTAAGAACAAGTTGCATGTAAACAAATTATCAGGAAAAACCAAAATGTTGATGCAAAAAAGAAGAGAGATGAGGACAACTAAAGAAGATGTGACTTCCAAAGTGGAATATATAGAGCTATGCAAGACAGTAAGAAAAAGTATCACTGAAGACGTAAGAAAATTCAACTGTGAACTAGTAAGGAAAGCAATTGAAAACAACCAAAGCCTAAAGATAGCAAAGGGACATCTCAGTAAGGGAAGAAAACAGATTATGGCTCTGAGAAAAGAAGATGGTTCTATAACAAGAAATAGAGGCGAAATTTTGACAAAAGTGAAAGATTTCTACTCCAAACTATATGAAAGGGATGATACATGTACTCCAGACATCATGAAAGGTACCGGAGTTCTTCCAGTCCTCCCAGCAGAAGTTGCTCATGCAATCAAGAACATGAAGCGGGGGAAAGCTCCAGGAGAAGATGGAATTACTATAGACATCATACAAGAAGCAAGTGGAGAAATTGAAACAGTACTCGCCCAAATTTTCACTCGATGCCTTAATGAAGGGAAGATTCCTGAATATTGGAACAATGCTACAATGATCCTGCTACATAAAAAAGGTGACATTGAGGATCTCAGGAACTACAGACCTATCAGCCTCCTATCAGTGGTTTATAAAATCTTCACTAAAGTTCTTTCACACCGCTTGAAGGTAACACTGGACATGGCTCAACCGAGAGAACAAGCTGGATTCAGGAGTGGCTACAGCACAATAGATCATATCCACGTACTGAGAGAACTAATTGAAAGAGCGAGGGAATATGAACTTCCATTGTGCATGGCTTTTATCGATTATGAAAAAGCCTTTGATTCGGTGAAACCATCAGCAGTTACCACGGCTCTGAAATCCTGCGGTATTGAAGATGCATACATTAATATTATTAATAACATCTATGAAAATGCAAGTGCAAAGATTCGGCTGTTTGAAAATACAACACACATAAAAATTGGAAAGGGAGTGAGACAAGGTGACACCATATCTCCGAAGCTCTTTAATGCCACATTGGAAAATGTCTTTCAATCACTGAACTGGGAAAACAAAGGGATAAAGATTAATGGAGATTATCTAACCCACCTTCGTTTTGCTGATGACGTAGTCATTTTTGCAACTACCCCATCAGAGCTGCAGAGTATGATCCAGGAACTTGCTGACAAGAGTAAAGAAGTGGGATTAAAAATGAACTTTCAGAAGACAAAAGTGATGTTCAATGCTTTTACAAGAAATGAAGATTTATCGATTGATGGAGAAAAACTGGAGATAACAGATACGTATGTTTATCTTGGACAGCAGATATCAAGTGAGGGTCACATTGATGAAGAAATTAATCGGCGTACAAAACTTGCCTGGAGAGCTTTTGGAAGAAACAGCATAATTTTCAAGAGCAATATGCCGTTATGTCTTAAAAGAAAAGTGTTTGATCAATGCATCCTTCCAGTGCTTACGTATGGTGCAGAGACGTGGACCTTAACTAAAAGAGACATACAAAGACTGCAGACAACTCAAAGAAGCATGGAGAGGTGCATGCTTGGTATAACCAGGAGAGATAAGAAGAGGAACTCGTGGATCCGAAAAATGACGAGAGTGGAAGACATCATGATCAGAGTTAAACCCCTGAAATGGCAATGGGCTGGACATACTGCCAGAAGGACAGACTATAGATGGACAGCCGAAATTTTAGATTGGATTCCAAGGGACAGGAAAAGACCCAGAAAAAGACCACATGGGAGATGGGTGGATGAAATTCGTAAATATGCGGGAGTGACATGGAGGAGACTGGCACAAGACAGACCGTTGTGGAGGAAACTTGGGGAGACCTTCGTCCAGCAGTGGATTGATAATGGTTGACAATGATGATGATGATGATATGGACATGGAGACATCCAAATGGGACGACAAGTGAAATTGATTTTATTATGTGTAACAAAAAATTCGTCATAGAAGACTGCAGTGTGCTAAACAAGTTCAACACAGGCAGTGACCATAGATTGGTGAGATGTAAGATGCACCTCAACACTAAACTCGAACATAGCAAGCTCATAAGACAAACAAAATGTATTGACATAACCAACCTTAAAAAACACCATAATACCTTCAAATTGGAACTGAAGAACAGATTCTCTGCTTTAGAAGGCCTAACATCGGAAGAAGTGGATATTTCTGAAGTTAACAGAAAAGTAACCAAAGCTCTTATGGAAACAGCAACAAAATTAGCTGGGTCTAAGAACAAATTGCATGTGAACAAATTATCAGGAAAAACCAAAATGTTGATGCAAAAAAAGAAGAGCGATGAGGACAACTAAAGAAGATGTGACTTCCAAAGTGGAATATATAGAGCTATGCAAGACAGTACGAAAAAGTATCACTGAAGACGTAAGGAAATTCAACTGTGAACTAGTAAGGAAAGCAATTGAAAACAACCAAAGCCTATAGATAGCAAAGGGACATCTCAGTAAGGGGAAAAAACAGATTTTGGCACTGAGAAAAGAAGATGGTTCTGTAACAAGAAATAGAGGCGAAATTTTGACAAGAGTGAAAGATTTCTACTCCAAATTATATGAAAGGGATGATACATGTACTCCAGACATCATGAAAGGTACCAGTACCAGAGTTCTTCCAGTCCTTCCAGCAGAAGTTGCACATGCAATCAAGAACATGAAGCGGGGAAAAGCTCCAGGAGAAGATGGAATTACTGTAGACATCATACAAGAAGCAAGTGGAGAAATCGAAACAGTACTCGCCCAAATTTTCACTCGATGCCTTAATGAAGGGAAAATTCCTGAGAATTGGAACAACGCTACAATGATCTTGCTACATAAAAAAGGTGACATTGAGGATCTCAGGAACTACAGACCTATCAGCCTCCTATCAGTGGTTTATAAAATCTTCACTAAAGTTCTTTCACACCGCTTGAAGGTGACACTGGACATGGCTCAACGGAGAGAACAAGCTGGATTCAGGAGTGGCTACAGCACAATAGATCATATCCACGTACTGAGAGAACTAATTGAAAGAGCGAGGGAATATGAGCTTCCATTGTGCATGGCTTTTATCGATTATGAAAAAGCCTTTGATTCGGTGAAACCATCAGCAGTTGCAATGGCTCTGAAATCCTGCGGTATTGAAGATGCATACATTAATATCATTAATAACATCTATGAAAATGCAAGTGCAAAGATTAGGCTGTTTGAAAATACAACACACATAAAAATTGGAAAAGGAGTGAGACAAGGTGACACCATATCTCCGAAGCTCTTTAATGCCACATTGGAAAATGTCTTTCAATCACTGAACTGGGAAAACAAAGGGATAAAGATTAATGGAGATTATCTAACCCACCTTCGTTTTGCTGATGACATAGTCATTTTTGCAACTACCCCATCAGAGCTACAGAGTATGATCCAAGAACTTGCTGACAAGAGTAAAGAAGTGGGATTAAAAATGAACTTTCAGAAGACAAAAGTGATGTACAATGCTTTTACAAGAAATGAAGATTTATCGATTGATGGAGAAAAGCTGGAGATAACAGACACGTACGTTTATCTTGGACAGCAGATATCAAGTGAGGGTCACATTGGTCAAGAAATTAATCGGCGTACAAAACTTGCCTGGAGAGCTTTTGGAAGAAACAGCATAATTTTCAAGAGCAATATGCCATTATGTCTTAAAAGAAAAGAGTTTGATCAATGTATCCTTCCAGTGCTTACGTATGGTGCAGAGACGTGGACCTTAGCTAAAAGAGACATACAAAGGCTGCAGACAACTCAAAGAAGCATGGAGAGGTGCATGCTTGGTGTAACCAGGAGAGATAAGAAGAGGAACACGTATATCCGAAAAATGACAAGAGTTCAAGACATCATGATCAGAGTTAAATCCCTGAAATGGCAATGGGCTGGACATACTGCCAGAAGAACAGACCATCGATGGACAGCCGAAATTTTAGATTGGATTCCAAGGGACAGGAAAAGACCCAGAAGAAGGCCACATGGAAGATGGGTGGATGAAATTCGAAAGTATGCGGGAGTGACATGGAGGAGACTGGCACTAGACAGACCGTTGTGGAGGAAACTTGGGGAGACCTTCGTCCAGCAGTGGATTGATAATGGTTGACAATGATGATGATGATGATGATGATATATATATATATATAATAGAGCTCTTCTTGAATCTTAATGATAGACAAAGATTATCCCAAAGCTTTATAATTTTTTTATTACATGAACTAAAGGAAAGAACATTAAACCAACAAGGAACTAAGAGAGTAATCATGAAGGAGCCTATCAGTACATACTAACAGGTTTGTCATGGAAACTGAAAAATAACAAAAGGAAGCTCTTAAAGTCTGAAATAAAGATAGCAACTACAGCCCAAAAGAAGGTAGCAAATATAGCAAATAAAGAAAATTCATCTGTATAAAACAGGACATAATGGAAATATATAGAAATATATATGCATACACTGGCAAAAAGTGAAAAAAGAACATTAAGAAGGAGACGTCTGATACCAACGAAATTTATACAGCATAATAACGGAATACAGAGAATAACGTGATCAAAAAATTATGGCAAAATACAGCTGTATTTGCTGGTAAACTGAAAAATAACATTTCCATGTAACATGGTTAGTACGATGTTGAACCGCCATGAACTGCGTCACACTGTGCAGTTCTGGCATGGAGTCTGTCGTACAGATGTTGGATGTAAGTTTGGGGTATTGAGTTCCAAGCATCCTCAACCTGGACGTATAAATCGGGGATGGTCGTGGCTGGCCGTGGAGACCGGATAAGTCGTTGTCCCATAAAATCCCACACGTGCTTAATGGGGGACAAATCCGGTGAACGTGCAAGACATGGAAGTTGTCTCACACCCTGAAGTGCATGTTGCATTGCACGTGCCGTGTGTGGGCGTGCGTTATCTTGCTGGAAAACAGCACGATGGACCGACCTTACAAATGGCACAACAACGGGCTGAATAATGTTGTTGATGTAGGAGGGGCTGTTCAACGTACCCGGTACAAACACTAGTTGTGTACGGGAGTGATAGCTGATTGCTCCCCACATCAGGAGACCAGGTGTAGACCCTGTGTGTGGCTGGCGGATGCAAGAAGGGTGGAGACGCTCCCCTATGCGTCTGTGAACATGCATACGGCCATCGGAGGCTCCCAAGCAGAATCTGCTTTCATTGCTGAACACAACAGATAGCCATTGCGTTCTGCAGTGTAGACGTTGGCGACACCACTGCAGCCGTTCCTGACGGTGGGCTGGTGTCAGAGGTACACATGCCAGAGGCACACGTGCACATAGTCCTGCATCCAGTAGATGGTTGCGGATTGTTCGCACAGTCACCTCAGGTGCAATGGCAGCTTGGATTTGCGTCGCAGTGGATGTTCTGCTTGACAACGCCGCTCTTCTTATGCGTCGATCGATCCGCTCATTAGTTCGTCTGTGACTCCAGGTTCCACGTCTTCTCGTGTGGGAATGTTCCTTGGACCATCTACGCCACCATCGTACCACCGCCGATACTTTCCATCCAATTCGCTCCACAATACGACAATACGACCACCCGACCTCGCGGAGTCCGACTAGACGACCTCGCTCAAAGTCTGATAACTGCTGAAATCGTACACGTCTTCCATGTCCAGGTATTGCAGCTTCTTCAGGGTCTTTGCACGTGTCCATACGCTGACGACTGATTACATTCACTTCGTTGTACTCCTTAAATACCACCGACGATAAATTGTATATTATGCCGTGCTGTGGCGTAAGCACTCACCGGTTGGTCCCGAAATTAACATCTCACCTACGTAAACTCGACCCCATTAACATATGTAAATTTCATGATCGTCCGCCAATTCCTTCTTGGTGTTCTTTTTTCACTTTCCGACAGTGTACATACATATCACTAAGCTGTTCTATGAGATTCAGAGGTTAGCTCCAAAAAGAAATACAAACTACCAGGTATTTTTACTTACTGTTGTCGTATCATACTTCTCCATTTACAGCGATCTTGACATACAACTCGGGCTTCACTGATATCCATTACACGCCGCACACAAGATCTTTTATACTTCATACTCATAATATTTTTCTCATGCAGACCTCCTGAATCTGACCACTTGGGCTAAAAAGGTTTTCTTAATAAGTATCTCATCACTCATTCTTTCAACATGACCAAACCACCGAAGCATATTGGTCTCCACCTTGCTAACAACATTTTGCTTCACATCACACAACTGCAACACATCTTCATTCCTCACACAATCAGACCGTGTCTTGCCACAAACCCCCCGTAACTAACGCATTTCTCCAGCACACAAACTACTCCTATGCCTCTTCTGCAGCACCTAATTATATACAGGGTGGCCGAGAATTATTGGACACATTACAAAATTATATAAAACAAAACATTAAACAGATAGAAAAAACTGACTGTACTAACTTACAATGTAACTGCACAAGTTAATAAATTTCGATGTGAGATCCCTTGGTTGCTCATAGTACATCCAAGCGATACTTGATTTCATGCCATGTATTGGCAATCATCTGAGGAGTTATGGAATTAATAGCAGTTATGATAAGCTGCTTCAGTTCCTGCAAATCAGTACAAGGCATCTGATAGATATGATCCTTCACATAACCCCACATGAAATAATCCATTGGAGTTAGATCTGGAGAGCGAGGAGGCCACGGAATGGGACCTCCACGCCCGATCCATCTGTTGGGGAAATGCTCATTTAGGCACTTATGTACACATGTTGACCAATGCGGAGGCGCGCCATCTTGTTGGAAAATGACGTCATATCTTTTGATCTGGGGTATAGCGAAATTTTCTAGCATATCCAAATAAATGCCACCATTTATGGTTTTCTTGCAGAAGAAGAAAAGGCCAATCACTTCTCTTTTTGATAGGGCGCACCACACTTTAACTTTTGGAGAATCACGTTCCAGTTCAATAGCAACATGAAGCAGTTCACTGCCCCATATCCTACAGTTGTGATGATTCACAACACCTGATGCATGAAATGTGGATTCATCACTGAAAATTACAGTACTGAGAAAGTTTTCGTCTTTTTCCACTCAATTCAGCATATCCACAGCAAAATCGTATCACAGAGTGTTATCATTTACATGCATCTTTTGCACTATTTGAATTTTATAAGCATGAAACTTTCATTTCTTGTGCAAGATATCGGGAACTGTCGGTTTTGGAATGCACAGTTCTCTGCATGCTTTACGAATGGATTTCCTGGGGCTCCGTCGGAAACTTTCATTAACTTCGTCAACCGTCTTACCACTGATGCTAGGCCTACCGGATCCTCCATGATGTTCCACATTGCCCGTTTCTTTAAATTGTTTCATCCACCGCTTAATTGAATTTGTTGACGAAGGATTACAACCATACTCTAAACGGTGCCATCTTTTAACTTTAATGACAGACTTTAATTCCACAAGCCATAACACACACATCGCCTTCTGATGTACGGATGACATGACTACTGATTGCACATTTCTCATACATTCCTCATCGGGCCATACCTAGCACCATCTATCGGATTTTGGGAATAACAATTCTGCAAAACAAAAATATAGAAACTGTGTTAGTAATGCATGACATAGAAAAACAGACAATGCTAATTGTTTTTGTTTTTTTCGTACATAATTTTGTAATGTGTCCAATAATTCTCAGACACCCTGTATATATAGGTGTATCTAAGTTTTACATGTTTCGCATAATTTTTGTTAAACTATGAGAAACCAAAAAACTATAATTTCTGAAACATAGACATGTTTTCATGGCTTTCTTGACCTCATCATCATTTGCGAAATCTGGCCCCCAAATTCCTTTTTCATTTTGGGGAACAAGTGGTATAATAATAGGGGGCTAAATCAGAACTATGGGAGATATACAGCTATACTTCCCACTTGAAATTGCAAAGCTCTTGTGTGGTGGCAGCTTTATGTAGGGTTGCATTGTCATGCAAAAAAATTATTCCTTTTGACAGTTTCGAGGAAAATTGTCAAAAGGAATAATTTTTTTGCATGACAATGCAACCCTACATAAAGCTGCCACCACACAAGAGCTTTGCAATTTCAAGTGGGAAGTATAGCTGTATATCTCCCATAGTTCTGATTTAGCCCCTATTATTATACCACTTGTTCCCCAAAATGAAAAGGGAAAAACTGTCAAAAGGAATATTAAATCAGTTGAATCCTCAATTGCTTTCCTTAACTTCTTCAGTGTCTCGCAGTATTCCAGCGTTTATTGTACTCCCTTTTACCATAAACTCTGTGAACACCGGCTCCTTGCAGTAAAAAAAGATCATTGCTATCCTTTTCCGGCAGATGGCATGGCTTTAATTTTTTTTGCAGTTGGTAAGCTGAGGTGTATCCACATCATGGATGTCGATTTGCTTTCTTTTGCAAAGTGATGCAGCCACATCTCATTGCTGGTGATGTTGCGCTACAAAAAATCTGTGCCTTCAGAATAACAGGTATTTTTACACCATGGATGGCTATTTGCTTTCTGATGTGAAGTGATGCACACATGTCTCATCACTAGTGATGATGTGCTACAAAAAATATGTGCCTTCAGAATAATGTTGCAGGAACGAAGGACTGGATGTATATTGCTGATTTTTGTGCTGTTCTGCTAAAGAACTTGGAAGCTATCTTGCGCAAACTTTTCTGAAATGTAGGTGCTCATGAATGATAGTGGGTACACTACCATATGACATGTCCAAATCTTCAACAATTTCATGAATTTGAATGTGGGACAGTTATTCTTAATCAACTCCTCAATGGGCAAAATGTGATCAACTGTCATCAAAGTCAAAGGTCTGCCTCTGCCCAGTTCATCTGTCAAATCCGCACATCCTTCTTCAAACTGCTTGCTCCATTTTCCAATTGCTTGGTGAGACATTTCCTCCTCTCCATAAACAGCTGACACTTCATGATGGATTTCAGTTGGATTCAAGCATTTTGCCCATAAAAAAATGCACTGTTCCATGAACTTCCAATTTCGAGTAACACCCCAGCTGCTGTGCAATAACAAACGACCATTAACGAATAAACTACGCAGCACAGTTGTGCCACACTCCTTCCTCAAGCAGATGACAAAACATATGATGTTGCTCCACAGCCACATTCTTTCCATTTCCGATAGTCACCACTATGTGAAACTTGTTTTTTTATACACCCTCATAATATATATATGATGTAGTCGTTTTTGCAGCTACCTCTTCAGAACTGCAGAGTATGATCCAGGAACTTGCTGACGAGAGTAAAGAATTAAAAATGAACTTTCAGAAGACAAAATTGATGTACAGTGCTTTTACAAGAAAGGAAGATTTATCTATTGATAGGAAAGGCTAGAGATAATCGATACCTACATTTACCTTTTATTTATATCAAGCAAGGGTCTCACTGATGCAGAAGTTAATTGTCATATAAAACCTGATTGGACAGCAATTTTGAAAGAAACAGTACAGTTTTCAGGAGCAATATGCCATTATGTGTAAAAGAAAAGTGTTTAATCAATGCATCCCTCCAGTTCTTAAGTACAGAGCAGAGACATGTACCTTAACTGAGAAAGACATTCAGAGGCTACAGGCAACTGAAAGAAGGATGGAGAGATACATGCTTGGTGTAACCAGGAAAGATAAGAAGAGGAACTCGTGGATAAGGAAAATGACAAGAGTGGAAGGCATCATGATCAGAGTAAGATCCCTGAAATGGCAGTGGGGTAAACATATTGCCAGAAGGACGGACCACTATTGGAGAACCCAAAATTTTAGACTGGATTCCAAGGGACAGGAAAAGATCCAGAAGACCACATGGGAGGTGGATAAAATTTAAAAGCATGCGGGAGTGACATAGAGGAGACTGACTCAAGACAGATTGTTGTGGAAGAAACTTGGGGTGACCTTCATCCAGCAGTGGATTGATAATGGTTGACAATGATGATATACACAGTCAAGTCACACTATTGTGACCACCTCCTACTTTTGATGTCAACAGCGCATAGCCAGTGAAAGAACTCACGTATCATGAGCTGGCTTATCGTGAGCTGGTAAGGTGTGCTGTAGGCATTCTGAAAACATTTAGCTCATTGCTGTCATGGATAAAAGGAGCGATTTATCAGATTTGCAAAAAGGGATGATTATCGACTTTCGCGCCAAGGGTGGCAGTATTTCTGAAACAGTGCAGTTTGTGAATTTGTTCGCGTGCTGCTGTGGTTAAAGTGTATCGTGATTGGAGAAATGGCACCATTGCGAATAAGCAATGTGGAGACTGCAGAGCGCCACTTGCCATTAATGTGAGAGGTGAACATTGGCTGCGAAGATGTGTGAGAGCCAATTGACATGCTAAAGTGAAGCAACTCACTGGCCAAATGAACCAGGGCGCTACCAGAAGTGTGTCTAAAATGATAGTTCAGCAAACCCTGCTGCATATGAGGTTCCGATGCAGATGGTTGGTCACTGCATTTATGCTAACGAAGGTGCATTGGCAGAAAAGGCTTACATTTGCATGGCAGTATCGGAATTGGATCTCCGCCGATTGGCAAAGGATTGCCTTCTCCAATGAGTCACATTTTCTGCTTCATTGAATGGATGGACGCTGACATATAAGGTCAGAAACATCAGAGAATAAACACTTCAACCATTGCCAGAAGAACACAAGCTGGTGGGGGTAGCGTTATGGTTTGGGGAATGTTTTTGTGGCATTCCCAGGGTCCACTCATACCTGTGGAAGGCACTATGGACCAAATTAGTTATGAATCCATCCTTGCAGACCATGTACACTCATGCCTGCTGATTGTCTTCCCTGGGGCAGATGGGATCTTCCAGCACGACAATGTGACATGTTATACAGCTAGAAATGTCTGAGAGTGTTGGAAGAGGTTTTTTTTTTCACAGCTAGAAATGTCTGAGAGTGGTTCAAAGTACTTCACTGGCCCCCTAAATCCCCAGACTTAAACCCAATTGAGCATCTGTGGGACCACCTCAATCGAGTTGTTCACTCTATGGATCTTCCACCACGCACCCTCCAGTAGCTGTCAGATGCAGTGCAGTCAGCATGGCTCCACGTACCTGTGAACACCTTCCAGCACGTTATTGAGTCACTCCCAGCCTGTCTAGCTGCTGTCCGTGATACACATGGTGGTTACTCTGGATATTAGCAGGTGGTCACAATAATGTGACTTGACCATTTATGTATATATTTATATATTATCATCATTGTCAACCATTATCAGAAAAAAGTTTATTTAAACATAGGTCTGGAAATGCTTGGTTTCCAAGTTATGAAGGTCTGTCTATGACATTTAACTGTTCACATTACCTTATAGTAATTGTTCAAAATGTCCACCTCCTGCCTCAATACAGGCCTCACATCGATGTCTCATGGGCTCGCAAACACGCTGCCAAATTCCTGGCATGAGTCGCATTGTTTCGCAACCTACCACAATTCGATCGCAGAGAGTTTCCACATCTGCTACTGGAGTCAAATACATCAATGATTTTAAATGGCCCCACAAGAACAAACCTAGAGGGTTTATCTGGTGAGTGTGAAGGCCAGGCAGTTGGTCCAACTCTACCTATCCACCGACTAGGAAACTTTCGATTCAAATAATTGCAAGCTAGGTGGCTAAAATGTGCAGGAGCGCCATCGTGCATAAAGTGTGCTTGTTGATGAATGATCAGTGGCGTGTCATCCAAGAAATCAGGCATGTTGTTTTCCAGAAAGGTGTGGTATGCCTGCCCCATGAGTTTGTTGGGAAGTACATGGGGCCCAAATAACTTATCACCAAAAACACCCACCCAGATGTTTAGGCTGAACCACTGTTGGTGATGTGATGGAAGAATTGCATGTGGGTTTTCCTCGGCCCATACATGCTGATTGTGAAAGTTTAGGATTCTGTCGCGTGTTAGCTGTGCTTCATCAGTGAATATCACTAACGCACGAAAGTTAGGAGTTGTACCTCACTGCTGCAAGAACCACTGGCAGAACATTTTTCGCACAGGGTAATCTGCTGGTGACAAGGCCTGTACCCATTGCAGATGGTACAGGTACAGGGGTTGTTCTCACAACACTCTCCAAATAGTCGAATGATGAACAGGCAGTTGCATTGCTAATCTGCGTGTGCTGATTCCAGGAGTTGCATGCACAACATCCAAAATCTCCACCTCTACTTCAGGAGACGTAGATCTTGGTCGTCTTCTGTCGGCAGCATGAGATGTAAAGGTCCCATGTTCACAAAGGTGGTGATGGATACTTTCAAATGTTTTCCTGCCTGGACATCTTCATCCTGAGAACCTTTCATGGTACAAACGACTAGCCCTTAGAGCATTGCTATCTGCCAAACTGTATATAAAGTGCATATCCGCTTGCTCCTGATTTGAATACATGGTCGGAAAGAAAAACCACCAGATTCTGCCAGTACCTTGTTATGAGGGAACTCACCTGTGGGGGATAAAACATTCCAATGAATAACTGGGAAACCAAGACAGACCTGAGTCAGGTAATGTGAACAGTTAAGTGTCATAGACAGACCTTCATAACTCAGAAACCAAGCATTTCCGGACCTATGCTGACATTAACTTTTTTCTTGGGTATACCTATACACTCTGTATATAAATATATTTTTTTAATTAAAAGATTTTACAACAAATCTGGTGATCTGGCAACAGTATATAAATTGCTTTTTTATCAACTACAAAGATTGGGTGAATTAAAGCATTGATAACAGGCCTTCATAGTCATCTAAAGGCCAGAAATGTCTGCAAGAAAGTAATGCAACTCAGAGGAGACAGTGAAGAAGTAAGTGCAGTCTTCAATGAAAGAAACTGAAATAAAAAAATTCTGAAATCTGTCACTACTCTTTCTTACTATGGTGCCTGACACCATTTTTCTGCATGATAGCACCTGCATACATACCTTTAGATTAGTAATTCAGATGTTGTATTAAGTATTCTCTCTGTGAAAAAGTAAATGGAAATATGCGTGGGTTGTTTGATATATGTGGATGATTTTGTGTCATATTGGAGATGAAAGATTACTATGACAGAAGCCACTTTCTAAAGTAGCTAGTCACAGATTGAAGTTAATTGGTTGTGCTGAATGTGATAGATGGACTCATTAGTTAACAGCAGGAAATATTGTAATTGACTCTGGGAGATGGAAAACAGTTTCTCAGTTATCCAGCATTCATTTTTCATAATTTGTGATTTTTTTGTCTATTGTGACTGCTCACCTTAATATTTTTGGGTATACCAATGTGGTGCAGTAATAAAATGTAAGGTTGTCTCTTCTCCTGATTGTAACATTTCTGACATAGAGTTTTGCCATAAACATTTTATCTTCTAAGCTTGGTGTCTTAAGCTCCAATCAATTCTATTTCATTGTTAAATTGATTTCTGTGTCAGTTTTTAAAATGGTTTGTACCTCAGATGCCTATCCAGTTGCTACAGTTTATTATTGTATGAAATTGGATAAAACTGTTGTAAACTTATTATATTTGCACTTTTAACCTCTTGCAAAGTGCGCATAGTTTACGTGCAATTCATACATGAAAAAACCATTAGAAAGTACCACGTACTCACCATAAAGATCATGGTAACCTCCAATGACAACACACTTCCAACACGTCATTCATCGTGATGTAACTGGGCTTCAAGGTTTACAGACTTCTTGCTTACGCTTCTTACTTCCGAGTGTGAAACATCGTTTTTTTTTTTTTTTTTCCTTAGCCTTATGAGATGTTACTCTCACAGCTTGTAAATTCTATAAAACTCACACATACAACTCATTCATACAATTCAAGTAAAAACTATGTACATAACCTTACATTCATAGGTGATTAAACCTTGGTCAACTGTAATTATCAAACTCCTCCTTCTGTTTCACAACCTCTGCTACTCCCACTGCAAGTGTCACACCCATTCAGCCCCTCACACCCAATCCTCTAGTACTTTCAACAGGCCTCTGTCATCTTCAGGAGGCACCCGCCCACCACAGCTCAAGTGAGCAGAGCCATCGAGGCATGGGCCCCAGTCGCTATCTCTGAATCGTTGTGTCTCCCCAGTCGCTATCTCTGAATCGTTGTGTCAGGGACAATAGATGGCGCCAGAGACACAACGATTCAGAGATAGCGACTGGGGCCCATGCCTCGATGGCTCTGCTCACTTGAGCTGTGGTGGGCGGGTGAGACACACCTGCCTCCTGAAGAAGACAGAGGCCTGTTGAAAGTACTAGAGGATTGGATGTGAGGGGCTGAATGGGTGTGACACTTGCAGTGGGAGTAGCAGAGGTTGTGAAACAGAAGGAGGAGTTTGATAATTACAGTTGACCAAGGTTTATTCACCTATGAATGTAAGGTTATGTACATAGTTTTTACTTGAATTGTATGAATGAGTTGTATGTGTGAGTTTTATAGAATTTACAAGCTGTGAGAGTAACATCTCATAAGGCTAAGGAAAAAAACAAAAAAAAACGATGTTTCACACTCGGAAGTAAGAAGCGTAAGCAAGAAGTCTGTAAACCTTGGAAGCCCAGTTACATCACGATGAATGACGTGTTGGAAGTGTGTTGTCATTGGAGGTTACCATGATCTTTATGGTGAGTACGTGGTACTTTCTAATGGTTTTTTCATGTTGTAAACTTGTTTCAGTTTTTTTTTTCTGTGCTGCATCTGATTCTGTAATTAATTACTTTGAAAAATAAAAATCCTTTGTTTAGCCTTAATGATTTCACGTAAACATTAGATGTTCTTATACAATTTCCTTATTAGAGTAAAAATTGGTTTGTTCATTACCTAGGCACCTTAGGACTTGATATACACATTAACTGGAAAACAAAAGAATAAATTCTCTAATAATAATTATGTTGTCATGTTCTACTTGTGTAAAATGGTGTAACATTCAGGAAATTACCCCCTCTACCTTCTTGGTAAAGATTTGCTTTGTCTAGTAGTAATCAGTCATTTCTAATTCTGTTTTTAATGTGTATTTTCTTCAGGTAAAGGGATCAATCAAGGTTCTCAAAGATCAACCTCCTAATGTTGTAGAAGGTTTATTAAATGCATTAAGGTGAGTTCTGTTTTATGCAAATATGTGCAGATATATGTTTACTGATTGAAATGTGATTGCAGAATTACATTATGATAATCTTAGATGTTAATGGGAAATGAATCACCCTAAAGAAATAATTCTTCAGAAATATATGGAAGGCAATATGAACATCATTATTGGCACAAAAATGCCATATTTTCACAATTTCCCATATAGCCACCTCTTCAGGAAACTTGAATATTGCATTGCCCTTGAGCATGAATCAAATTAGCATTTCCCAATTTCTATTTGAGCATGCTACTATTACACCATCCAAGACAGCAAAGTTTCAAGCAACCAAAGCTAAACAGATGAGCATGCTACTATTACACCACCCAAGACAGCAAAGTTTCAAGCAACCAAAGCTAAACAGATGCAGCTTAGAAATCTGAAAAATGTTCAGATGGTTCTACTAGATAATTTGCACTAGTAGAAGCAATTGTATGCTTGTAATGCAATGTAATTTGTATCTAAGACATTCTATGAAGCACCGGAACTTTGTGACATATGAGAGTTGCTTCATTTAATCATGACAACCTACTTTTTTCTGGGCAAATGTATTTCACTGAAGATTTCAAAATATACATATTAAAGAACACAGTATACTCGATTGATTGACGTTAGTCAGATCAGTTATTTTGGAAGGGTTTTAGGCAAGGGAAGTGAGCAAAATAACGCCCAGTTCGAACTTACAGTTGCGTATTTCTTTATTCCTTCACTTTTTGAGTAGTAACGTTGAACACAGAATTCTACATACACATTAAATCTAAGAACCTTCAAAGTATTCTCTGAGGTTGCTAATCACTCACTGCCAATGATGATGATGATGGCAGTGAATACCATCAGCCTCACCATTTTCAAGTAAGAACACTGTTCCAGCTGTTCATTCTCCACGAAGATTGAAAATGCACTGACTTTGCGCTCGCCTCCCTTCGATGCCTTTGACTGTCTGCGCCATCTAGTGGCATCATTAGATATCAGAGGTGTTGATTTCTCAACGGCATGTTTTAAAATTCCTGTCAGAGCTTGGGATTAGGCAGAAAAAAAATGCTGCCATGACTTACGAAGTAGAAGTAACCTTTGTATATCCATCCATATCTGGATGTTACAAATGGCCGTGTTGATGCTACAAGGAAGCACCGGATAGCTTCAACTAGTGCAAATCTAAACAGTTTTCAGATTTCTAAGCTACGTCTACTTAGCTTTGGTTACTTAAAGCTTCTTTATCCTAGGTGATGTAACAGTAGCATGCTCTAACAGAAATCAGATGTGGATTTGATTCCCTTTCCAGGGTGAGATAATTTGCAAATTTTCCAAAAAGATGGCTACATGAGAAACGGTGAAAATACAGCACCATTGTGCCATTGATGACATTTGCATTATGAAGTTAGCAAGGAACACAATTTTAGTGTATTTTCAACTTTTAAAACTTAAACTACAGTATTGAAAAATATCTAAAAGAGTTTTGTGTGAGCTTTTGAAGGCAGAAATGCACAAAATATTCTGAACAGTTTCATATTTACAAGACAAAAAAAAAATGTATGCAGATTATATTAAAGTTCATTCTGAACTCTGAGTCCTGGTGTTATAATAGGAGAGATTCCACTATTTAACTGTAAAGTTGTCATACTGTTTGTGAGATATGAAAGTAAAAGTCCCAGAAAGACCCATAAGAAAAATGTAACAAAATACAGTAAGAAGAAAATTACTTTATTTTCACTCAGGGTTAATCTCCATCAACTGCAGAATACTTTTTGCGTCATTCTAAAAGTTTCATAAACAAGCTTCTAAAGGAAATATAGTCTCAACCTTTTTGGCATGTTCTCTTCCTCAGAGGGCAGTTTGCACTTATTTAAAAGAAAGAAAAGGTTGCCTGTATGGGGTCGGGTAAATAAATTGGTTTCCTCATCACCATACCACTATTTGCCTAAAGGTATTTTGCTGAGAGAGAGCAGAGCAGTAGTGCAGCCAGTATTTCTGTGTTTTTTTTTTGGGGGGGGGGGAGTGTAGTTAGAATAAAAGTCATATTCAGGGAATGGATAGTTCAGCCCCCCCCCCCCCCCAATATATTAGTGTCTCAACTGATCATGAAAGTCACGGAAAAGTCGCAAATTGAGAAAATGGTTGTGAAAAAATAGCTAATTTTTCATCATCAATTTTTATTTTATTTTTATTAATTGTTTAATTTCTGGCAATGATCTAAGTAATTCTTCATATACCAACCACATAAAATGTGAATATAGTTTCCATCTAATGACACAATCGTAAAAAATTTAAAAAAAAATGGCACAAATGCCCACCCCCACAAAACAAAAAACTTACTTTTTTAAACTTTTGATTCATCCTGTGAATTGCAATTTTTCTGTCTTAAATTACAGTTCAGGATCAACATAACTGGTGCAGATTATATGACAATTTTTTTTTCTGAATTTCACAATCTTTAGATTGCATGTAAGTATATATTTTTATTTATTTCTGAATTTCATGGCCTGTGAATAATAATGGGGATGTAAGGTCAGGGGATGCGTAACATCACAGCCTCTCCTTGACAAATGTCAACCCCGTCTTCTTGTGGTGCATCCTGTTCCCACTAAAGGGGCTCTGACGACCACCAATAGCGGTATAACTATACCATCGGGATTAGAGGAAATGCTATCCCACACTCACCAACCCGCTTGGCCAGTGTGGTGAGTTATGGCCAAACCCCTCCAAAATGACTCCACAACTTAAATCTTGGCCCTCAGTCTCCGGCAGCTGGAATGTACCTGGCCAAGGCAGCGGCCAGTGCAACATGAAGGCAGAGGGTGCTAAGAATCCCCGGAGCACCGGACTAGGCTGCCTTCTGATGCTGACCTTGGCTACGTATAATGGACGCTCCCTATCTTCTGATTCAAGGCTTCTTGAATTGGAAGAGGAACTACAAAGGATCAAGTGGGACATCGTCAGGCTAAGTGAGGTAAGGAGAAAAGGAGAAGATCTCATTGAACTGAAAAGTGGACATCTCTTCTACTATCGTGGGACAGATACTGGCAGAACTAGTGGTGTTGGATTTATAATAAACAAGAAACTGAAGGATAAAGTTGTAGAAGTTGAAAGTTCCTCTGACAGAGCTGCACGACTAGTTTTCCAACTCTCGAGAAGATACCAGGCTCAGATTATTCAAACTTATGCACCCACCACAAGTCATCCTGAAGAAGAAATTGAAGAATTTTATGAGGAAATTCGTGATCTAAATAATAAAGGTAAGCAGCACTTGAAGATAATTATGGGAGATTTCAATGCAAAAATAGGGCAACGGCAACAGAATGAAACTTCAGTAGGTAAATTCGGTCACAGCAACAGAAACCAGCGTGGAAATACTCTCGTTGAGTTTGCAGAGGCAGAAGGGTTTTTCATCTTGAACTCCTTTTTCAAGAAAAAGCTGCACAGGAAATGGTCATGGAGACATCCAAATGGGACAACAAGTGAAATTGATTTTATTATGTGTAACAAAAAATTCATCATAGAAGACTACAGTGTGCTAAACAAGTTCAACACAGGTAGTGACCATAGATTGGTGAGATGTAAGATGCACCTCAACACTAAACTCGAACGTGGCAAGCTCATAAGACAAACAAAATGTATTGACATAACCAACCTTAAAAAACACCATAATACCTTCAAGTTGGAACTGAAGAACAGATTCTCTGCTTTAGAAGGCCTAACATCAGAAGAAATGGATATTTCTGAAGTTAACAGAAAAGTAACCAAAGCTCTTATGGAAACAGCAACAAAATTAGCTGGGTCTAAGAACAAGTTGCAGGTGAACAAATTATCAGGAAAAACCAAAATGTTGATGTAAAAATGAAGAGAGATGAGGGCAACTAAAGAAGATGTGACTTCCAAAGTGGAATACATAGAGCTATGCAAGACAGTACGAAAAAGTATCACTGAAGACGTAAGGAAATTCAACTGTGAACTAGTAAGGAAAGCAATTGAAAACAACCAAAGCCTAAAGATAGCAAAGGGACATCTCAGTAAGGGAAGAAAACAGATTATGGCACTGAGAAAAGAAGATGGTTCTGTAACAAGAAATAGAGGCGAAATTTTGACAAGAGTGAAAGATTTCTACTCCAAGTTATATGAAAGGGATGATGCATGTACTCCAGACATCATGGAAGGTACCAGTACCAGAGTTCTTCCAGTCCTACCAGCAGAAGTTGCACATGCAATCAAGAACAGGAAGGGGGAAAAGCTCCAGGAGAAGATGGAATTACTGTAGACATCATACAAGAAGCAAGTGGAGAAATCGAAACAGTACTCGCCCAAATTTTCACTCGATGCCTTAATGAAGGGAAGATTCCTGAGGATTGGAACAACGCTATAATGATCCTGCTACATAAAAAAGGTGACATTGAGGATCTCAGTAACTACAGACCTATCAGCCTCCTATCAGTGGTTTATAAAATCTTCACTAAAGTTCTTTCACACCGTTTGAAGGTAACACTGGACATGGCTCAACCGAGAGAACAAGCTGGATTCAGGAGAAACTACAGCACAATAGATCATATCCACGTACTGAGAGAACTAATTGAAAGAGCGAGGGAATATGAACTTCCATTGTGCATGGCTTTTATCGATTATGAAAAAGCATTTGATTCGGTGAAACCATCAGCAGTTACAATGGCTCTGAAATCCTGCGGTATTGAAGATGCATACATTAATATTATTAATAACATCTATGAAAATGCAAGTGCAAAGATTCGGCTGTTTGAAAATACAACGCACATAAAAATAGGAAAGGGATTGAGACAAGGTGACACCATATCTCCAAAGCTCTTTAACGCCACATTGGAAAATGTCTTTCAATCACTGAACTGGGAAAACAAAGGGATAAAGATTAATGGAGATTATCTAACCCACCTTCGTTTTGCTGATGACATAGTCATTTTTCCAACTACCCCATCAGAGCTGCAGAGTATGATCCAAGAACTTGCTGACAAGAGTAAAGAAGTGGGATTAAAAATGAACTTTCAGAAGACAAAAGTGATGTTCAATGCTTTTACACGAAATGAAGATTTATCGATTGATGGAGAAAAGCTGGAGATAACAGACAGGTACATTTATCTTGGACAGCAGATATCAAGTGAGGGTCACATTGATGAAGAAATTAATCGGTGTACAAAACTTGCCTGGAGAGCTTTTGGAAGAAACAACATAATTTTCGAGAGCAATATGCCATTATGTCTTAAAAGAAAAGTGTTTGATTAATGCATCCTTCCAGTGCTTACGTATGGTGCAGAGACGTGGACCTTAACTAAAAGAGGCATACAAAGGCTGCAGACAACTCAAAGAAAGCATGGAGAGGTGCATGCTTGGTGTAACCAGGAGAGATAAGAATAGGAACTCGTGGATCCGAAAAATGACAAGAGTGGAAGGCACCATGATCAGAGTTAAATCCCTGAAATGGCAATGGGCTGGTCATACTGCCAGAAGGACAGACCATCGATGGACAGCTGAAATTTTAGATTGGATTCCAAGGGACCCGAAAAGACCCAGAAGAAGACCACATGGGAGATGGGTGGATGAAATTCGAAAGTATGCGGTAGTGACATGGAGGAGACTGGCACAAGACAGACCGTTGTGGAGGAAACTTGGGGAGACCTTTGTCCAGCAGTGGATTGATAATGGTTGACAATGATGATGATGATGTATAATAATGTCACTGTGGATTATACAGGCAGTAAAAAAAAAGCTGAATTTCACAGTCTGCAGATTATACAAAGGAAAATATATTACTTTGAAGTTATATGTGGTGAATTGAACATCAATAAAAATTATAATTTAATGAAAGCAAAATCAAAAATTTTTATTTTTTGAGAGCAGCAACTGGAGGAACAGGTAAAGAAAATTATTGGCCAATTTAAAATTGTATGTAGCTGTAAGTGATTTGGATTTTAAAAAATGGCAGTGAATACACTGTATTACTTTTTGTTCCAGCATCATCGCCACACATTACTTATATATATATGTTATTCTTTGAAATTTAAGTTTTACATGGCTCCTAGATCTGTAACATATTTTCCAGCCCTGACTTTATGAATTTTTGCAACTTTTTTGAGTGGTTTCTACTGCTTGGATCCTGTTCTCTAAATCTTCACATTCCTCTTTGAATCCATTAAAATCAGAAATGTACCTCTACAGGGCTGAAAAATTACCGGGCGCCAGGTCGCCCGGGCTCTTAGAAATTTGGTCCTGGCGCTCAACCTTTTTTTACTTCAAATTTCGTAATTTGCAGTCATTACTTTGAGTTTATAGATTCAAAATGTAACTTCAACAAATTGTAATTTAATGAAATCAAACTCTGAAATTTTCTGCTTTGATCGCACTTATAAATTCTGTCAGTTTTTATCGGGATCTGTGTGTTTCAAGCAGAGAAACGCGATGAAACCCTCCGAGTCACGTGACTAATCTGTCAGATCGTGGAAGCACTGAAGATCACACACTTCGGTTTAGATGCCGGCCCGGGTGCAAAAACAGCATGACGCGGCGATGGCATCGCAGATTCTCAGAAAAGTGTGCAGACTGATTTTCAGCATTAATTGTTATTAAGATTTCTTCAAAGTTTAAAACAAAGGAAGGGAAATTTTCACGCATTTTTAATTTTGGCTCCCATTTAAGATGTAAAGCTGTAATCGATAGATCCCTCACCCATTTTATTTTAGCTTTTATTCTTCCATATTTTTCTAACAGATAACTTCAAATTGATGAGATGTAATTGCTTTTTTGAGCTTCGAATCTAGGAAACGGTATTTTAATGCACTTTTAACGCAGCACTCACGTTTGATGTGCGTGGTGGTTAGAAGTGCATGAAAACAGTTCGGAAGTTAATAGTCGCAACCTTTCCTTTTTTTTTTTTTTTTTTTTTTTTTTTTTTGCGTGGGGCTCCAAATTTTAATCTAACTGAAAGTTAAATTAAGGTGATTTCTCTTTTTTATTACAAGATCCATACCATAGTTTTAAAAGCGTTTTCTGTGGTTCCGCGGTCGTTAGCATTCCATAAGTTGACGTCACAACTTTTTTTTTTTCCTATTGCTTCCAGGTAGCTTCAACTTTAGTATTGAGTTAGATTAATAAGGTGTTTTTTTTTTTGTTGTTGTTGTTCTTTCTCCTTATTTTTTTCAAAAACCGTATTTTTACACATTTTTACGCCGGTTTTCCATTTTCCATGGTTGCATTATAAGGCACTCCGGAAGTTGATCGCAATTTCTGCCTTTTTTGGCTTCCAGATAGCTTTATTTCAGTCAGATTATTAACGTTTTTTTGTTTTTTTTACAAAATCCATATTTAAAAATACGTAATATTTAAGGTATTATTTACCTGAAATTGTCAAAGTATTTTGCACGTTTTTGCTCTGTGAGACACGTGCTCCTGGCCCAAGAGGTCTTTTATGTTACAGGTTTTTGGTTAGTTATAAAAAAAAAATTTAGAAATAAAACAATTAGGTTATATATACATTCATTCATGAATGTAGAACTGAAAATATATAATATATACCGTATATACTCGCGTATAAGTCAAGAAATTTGGGACAAAATGAGAGCTTCAAAGTAATGGGGTTGACTTATACGCGGGGTCTAAAAAAATCGTAAGCCCAAAAGTTCTTCCCGTGAGGCAAAAGGCAGTCCATCCCAAAAGAAATAAAAATGCCGATGCGGTATTAATTACAAAATCGCAACCCTCCGAAAGAAAGAAAAAGAAAGAAAGAAAGAAAAAACACCGGTGTGGTAGAATTACGAAATCGCGACCCTCCGAATTTCTCTGCGCTTTGAAAAGTCTCCTCCTCTTGGCTTTGCGTATCCACAGCACAGTCACAGCTGCGCATAGAAAGCTCCGCCCTTCCGACTACCAGTTGATTGCGCTGACCTTCGACGTAACGGAGCCATGCGACAGCCAGTGTTAGGTGTTGCTTGTTCTTAATCGCATGTGTCTCACTTCTCCTATTATGGGTGACACGGATTGTGTAAAGAAACGGATGTCCTAGTCGTATAACGCATCCTATAACGCAGGATTCAAGTTGAAAGTGGTTTCTTTTGCAGGAAATACTAACAACTGTGCTGCTTCACATCAATTTGGCATTAACGAAAAACTGATTCGAGATTGGCGTAAAAAAAAACGGACTTGGTGAAAATCCCAAAATCACAAAAGGCACTGCGCCGTGGAACGACATCTTTCCCAGAGCTGGAAAGTGTATTGAATGATTGGATTGTGGGCTGCAGACAAAATGGTTACATTGTAGCGCGAACTGGTATACGTTTGCGAGCAATGAAGCTCGCAAAAGATGAAAAGTTTGCAGCCGCAAATAACGCTTTTCGTGCCTCACCAGGTTGGTGCACAAAGTTCATGAACCGCTATGGGTTGTGTCTACCCCAGCGCACCAAAATTCACAAAAGTTACCTCGTGACCTCGAAGCAAAGATAATGGAATTTCAAAAGTATGTAATTTAAAAGAGAAAAGAGACTGCTTTTGAGCTTTCCCAAATAGGGAACATGGATGAAACCGCCATGTGTTTCGACCTTCCTGGAAATAAGACGGTGAACCAAAAGGGCGAAAAAAATATCTTGATCAAAACGACTGGCCACGAAAAATCCAGTTTCACGGTTGTTCTTTCCTGTTTGGCCGACAGCAGTAAGCTACCTCCGGTAATTATTTTCAAACGCAAAACTCTGCCGAAAAGCGTTGTCTTTCCGTCTGGTGGGCTCGTTCGTGCCCATGAAAAAGGATGGATGAACGAATCCAGAACAATTAACTGGTTAAAGAATGTGTGGAACAAAAGGCCAGGTGCACTTTTGAGGAAACCTTCTTTTAGTGTGGGATATGTTTGTTGTACACCATTGTGCAGAAGTGAAAAAAACTGAAAAAAATTCAAAAACAACTCTTGCTGTCATCCCAGGTGGGTTGACATCTGTTCTTCAACCACTAGATGTCTGCCTTAATAATCCCTTCAAGGACAATGTGCGGAGGTATTGGGCAGATTGGATAAGTTCCGATTTGCCGACTGAAACCAAGGGCGGAAATCTAAAGAAGCCGGATTTCGTTTTGATTGCGCGATGAGTCAAAGATGCTTGGGATGCGATACCTGCAGAAATGGTCGTGAAATCATTCAAGAAATGTTGCATTAGTAACAAACTTGATGGCACAGAGGATGATGAGATTTTTATGAGTGATGATGACTGTGATTCTGATGACACAGGCATAGATGGGAATACTGATGTTTATGATGACGCGCCAATGACGGAGAAAGACTTTTTTGAACTGTTTGGCGAGTCTGACTCGGAATCGGATTTTGAAAGTTTCCGATTAAGTTTTTGGGTATGCAAATTAAATTTAGTATTATATATATAATTTTTTTTTTGTTTTCAAATGTTTTTGAATAAATTAATTGAATTTTTTTTTCTCATTCCGGGATCGACTTATACGCGAGTTTCCGATTTCTTACGATTTTTTCCTCTGAAAGTGGGGGGGTCGACTTATACGCGAGTATATACAGTATATACATTCAT